>CM065425.1:43821801-45166901 GCA_033060865.1 Dorcus hopei
ATGACTTTCAAGGAAAGTCTGATCTGCAGATTCCAAACATGTAAAAATATACAGGGTGTTCCATTTAAAATAAGAAAGTTGACGTCACTTCTGGTGAAACTGCAGGTGCTCAATGGTATGTCGGAAAATGCGCCTTTTTGCTTAACTTTTATTTTCCAAATTTCATTGAAATCGGTTAAAAAATAGAAGTTCTAGAAACGTGAGCATATGGCGTGGGACACCCGGTATAGTAATACATTCATTAAATGTAAATTTACTGTAAACTTCAAATAAAAGATGGATCATTATTACGTGTCTTTTTTTTCTATACTTTTTTTATAAGACTCTGCTGAAAAGAAACTATTTTTATAATTTTATGAAACAAAATTACAATTAGCATTTTTTATTGTACAAGAATTTTGTTTATATTTTGAACGGTACCTACACATTTTAATATTAGACATACAAAAAAGTGTTAAATACGAAAGTTTTAGGGATTTGCCTGACCCGTCAGAATTTATTAAAAAAAGAAACAAATGATGATTGGACACCTAACAATATCAACAGTATCAACTTTAGTTAAACTAATTAAAAGTCATTTTATAAGTCAAAACACTAAAACATCTAAGATAAATTAACATATTATATGAAATAAATTAATAAAAATACAGGGTGATCAAAGTTACTGCCGCACTATTGCTAACTTCGTTATTATTGGAGCTAGGGAGTGGTTCAAATTAGCAAAGATGAACTGTTTTCATTCAGGATTACAATGGTGATATGAAGAAAACAATTGCGCATCGCATTCTCAAAATAATTGCATGTGTAAAGTTTTTTTTTTAATGGAACGCTTTGTATTTTTTGTTGACAAATGAAAGAACATCAAATTATAAATATAGATTACTCTTTACTAGTTTTCCATAAAACGAATAATAAAGAATTTATTGCGAAAGTTGTATTCATCATTTACAATTAACTTTATTTAGTTCAAAGCATTAACAACACTGTCTTAACACAGACTACCTTGGAATTATGTGCTTCAAAAATAAACAAATGTGAAAAACATGAGCGCAACATTTTGAGGAACTGGTATTTAAAATAAATGTAACTATTATTGTGTACAAAAATAAAATTAATTAAATAAAATGTGCTACTCTTGAAACTATTATAACTAATATAACTATTATATAAACTAATTTAAACAAAATTATAAATAACTTAAAGTAAGTGTTCAAAAATATTCCCATTTTGTTGTAAACATCGCTGAACACATTTATAGACGCTTATAGTGGCATTTAAATGTTGTGTTTTATGGGTTGTATTAATAACAATAACTTCTTCATTATTCGTTTTAAGGATAAATAGTAAAGAGTAATTTGTATTTATAATTTGATGTTCTTTCATCTGCCAACAAAAAATACAGGATGTTCCATTAAAAAAACCTTACACATGCAATTATTTTGAGAATGCGAAGCGCAATTATTTTCTTCATATCACCATTGTAATTCTGAGTGAAAACAGTTCATTTTTGTTAATTTGAACCACTTCGTAGCGCAAATATAACGAAGTTAGCAATAGTGCGGCAGTAACTTTGATCACCCTGTACACCAAAACAATATTAATTTCAAACTTAAATATCGTAAAAAGTATGAAACAAAATATAGACAAACTACATATTTTTGGAATTAGGAGAAAAATATCTTTCTTAATTATTCAAAATATACTGAATGTTCCATTTAAAATAACAAAGTTGATACTCATTTGTTAGATTTTCGACTGTCATTTGTTTCTTTTTAAAATAAATTCTGGTGGTTCGGGTAAATCCCTAAAACATTTTTTAATATGTCTAATAATAAAAAGTGTAGGTACCGTTCAAAATATAAACAAAAACCCTGTACATTGACAGCTTCTTCAACATTAAATCAATGATTTTTAAATTACTTTACTCTAATATGTTTGGACCTGCGGATTTCCTCTATTTTCTCAGTGTGTTCGTACACTAATTTTATTTTATTTTTTTACATGTTAGGAAAATCTTTTGATCATTTGATCGTCATGAATTTTACAAAAACATTTTTAGGAACAAAATTCAATATGTAAAATTTCTAAGAAATCATCAATGGTTTTCTTTGTGATTTAACAGAGATCCAACATCATTAATTTCGTTTTTGTAGTGTACAGTAGTTGTCGTAATTTCCGCGTTTTTAATTTTTAGAAATTAATTCCATCAAATAAAACCAGAAAAATATTTCAGATAATTTAATTTTGTATAACTAATAGAAAACTAAACAAATCAAATGTAACTGACGAAGGAACATAAGTCGTATCACTATAAACAGGAGATTCTTCATTTTCCTCCTCATAATCTAAAGAAACTCAAGCAATTTCAAACCATTTCCTAAAAACAGTCAATTCACTGAAAAATTAATTTTTGAAGTCGCATAAAATCTTTTCCTTTAAAATTTACTTGAAATTTGCTTAGTTTTTAAAGAAAAAATTATTTGGACAGGTTCAACTAAGTAATGGTTATATTTCAGTCGAAAACTAATCAATAATTCATATTTACATTTAAAAATCTATATTTTCATTCTATTCGTGATTAACTTATCTTCAATAGCTAGTCTTAATATTTTTTTTTGTTCTGTCATTCACCTTTAAGGATAAATCGATCGATCATAACACACGTTCGGTAATGGTCTGAATTAATATTAGGGAGTTTTTGCAATTACGTTTTCGTATTAAACGTATACGTAAATGACCAGTTGCTTAGTTACATTCAGCTTTAACGTTTACGTTCACGTTTTTTGTATGACGGACTACGTGAAACCTAAGTTCATCACGTATGCAATGACGGGTCGGTCAATTACTGAAATTTGATATTTCAAAGCGTTGGAATATGTTATCGAAAACAAAACAAAACTCAGATTTGGTACATAAACTAAATGACAATGACTGCAACCAAATCTGACAAGACAAAATACTAGGATTTACTTTCTTGTTTCACATTCACGTTTACGTCGACGTAATATGATGCAAAAACTTTCAAAGTGTAAATTACGTAACTTCCTACAACGGGGTTAATAAAGTTAACGTTAAAGGATGACGGGCACGTGAAACGTAATTGCAAAAATTTCTTATTCTCAACTGCTTACGATTACGAGACGACCATTACCCAACAGCTTTTACGATCAAACTCGACTTTTAAAAAATCGCTCTCCTATCATGGCTCTAACCGTTAATATCCCTCCTCCAAATACGCAGAATATCTTCAATACGTTGAAAATGCGCGAAAATAAACAATTTGTGATTTAGCGACGTTGCCAATTTTCGACCATCACCGTGGGTGCCACTAAATGCAGTAAATGTCGCCATGTATCATTTAAAGTGTATAAAAACTAATCGCCCCCTGGTGGCAAAACCTTGAACTAGTGGCATATGTCCGTGAACAAAAATTGTAAATCTGGCACCCACCCGAAAATCCGTTTTATCGCACTAGGTGGCGTCAAGTCACTGAAAACATGATTTAACGGTCAAAACAAAGTGGCACCCAACCCCGGGTGTCACACTGTAAAATTGGGTGTCATTTTTACAAAGCGTATGCAATTTGGGTGCCAGAATAACAAAATTTAAATGTATATATATATATATATATATAATAATTATTATTATTATTCTTTTCAGGGATAAATTCAAGGGAATTAAATGCTTACAAAATTTCTTTATTCGGGAGAATAAGAACCTTTTTCGGATATTAGACCAATACTCTTTTCCGTTTTATTTGATTTGCTTTTTTGGTAGGCTTTGACTGTTAATATTATTGTGGGCGGAGATAATTTTCAATTATCTCTTAAACCGCAGTCTCCTTTACTATTTTTAGTGTTAATATTGTTTATTTTTAGATACTACTAGTAGTATAGATAGTATGATCAGGTAGGTAGGTAGGTAGGTAGGTAGGTAGATGTTAGATTTCATGTAGTATTTTTAAATTGTACTGAATATGGCAGCTTAGCTGCCGAAATACGTATCTACGGATATACAATTATTGTGGGCGGAGATAAATTTCAACTACTACTGCTGCTGCTGCTGCTGCTGCCGCTGCCGCTGCTGCTGCTGCTGCTGCTGCCGCTGCCCCTACCACTACCAGTACCACTACCACTACTACTACTACTAAGCAGTAGCAAAGGGGAACGGATGGACTGCCAGTGAGAAAGTCACTTCGTTAATTGTGGCCTTGAGGGGGGACGCTATCGATGTGCTACAAACGATGCCGCCAGAGGAACAAGAAGACTACAACAAGCTGGTGAACAGGCTGGAGATGCGTTATGGCCAGGCGCATCTGACCGAGGTGTACCGTGCGCAGCTGAGAAACCGTTACCAGAAATCCGGAGAGAGTCTTCAGGAATTCGAGACAGACGTAGCATGTCTAGTCCGGTTGGCACATCCTGCAGCTCCTGAAGAATTCCTGCAATGTTTGACGGTGCAGACCTTCGTAGATGGAATCTGTGACCCGGACAACCAGCATGTATTGATAATGGCACACCCCAAGACATCCAAGAACGCATTGGCCTACGCATTGGAATATGAGGCGGCGAAGCAAGTCTCAAGAGGGCATTGTTGAAGATCAATATATTGCAATGAATATAATGTAATTTCGTGCGAGCCGTTCTTAGCAACCAAAAAAAAAAAAGAATTTTGATGTATGTAAACAAGAATTAATGTCCCTGAAGATGTTGAGCTGGCAGACCCAGAATTTGATACTCCCGGTTCGATTGATCTTCTTATTGGTGCTGGATTGTATTGGAGGCTTTTGAGACATGGAGAAACATTTGTGAGAAAAAATCAACCTATTTTACAGAACACATATCTAGGATGGATTTTTGGAGGAGAACTTACAGCAGTTGATTGTAAATTGAAAGACATAGCGATTCATTTGCTAACGACAAACAAATTGTTAGAGCAACAGCTTGAAAAATTTTGGATAACGGAAGAAGTAGAAAATAAACGAAGAAGATGAAATTTGTGAAGAACACTTTAAAAATACTTACCGCCGAAACAAAGACGGAAGATTTATAGTTGAATTGCCACAAAAAACGAATGTTATTCTAGGAAAATCGTTTGATATTGCATTAAAGAGATTAAAATACACTGAGAAAAAATTTCAGAAGAACTAGATTTGAAAAAACAATATGTTGATTTTTTGGAAGATTACGAGGCAGCAGGTCATATGTCGGAAAACCTTAGTGAAATGCAGAACGAAAAGGAACATTTTTATATGTCACATCAGCCCGTAATTCGAAGTGAAAGTCTGACAACGAAACTGCGTGTGGTGTTCGATGCTTCAGCAAAGACAACGAATGGAGTATCACTGAATGATAAATTAATGCCAGGTCCAAATCTTCAAAATGACCAGTTGGATATTCTGTTACGTTTTCGTTGCCATGAGTATGTTATAACAGCGGATGTTGCTCAAATGTTTCGTCAAGTTTTGGTAGCAGAAAAACACAGATGTTTACAGCAGATCTTGTGGAGAAAGAACTCAGAAGACCCGGTTAAAACATACACATTGAATACAGTAACGTACGGAACCTCTTGTGCACCATATTTGGCCATGAGGTGTCTGAGAGAGCTAGCTTTTCAAGAGAAAGGTGAGTTTTCGATAGCAGCTAAGGTGTTAGAGCGTGATTTTTACATGGACGACCTCTTAAGTGGAGCAGATACAATCGAAGAAGCAAAAGCTTTGCAAACACAATTGAATGATTTATTAAAAAAGGGTCAGTTTCATCTAAGAAAGTGGAGATAGTATTAGATAATTTGGAACATCCAGGAAGATCAGATGATTTATTGGTGTTGCACAGCGGAGACTCGATTAAAACATTAGGATTATTATGGAATAGCTCAAAGGATACGCTTCAATATGCAATTCAACTTCCAAATAGTGACAAGATCACAAAACGAACTATTTTATCCACTATTGCACAGATCTATGATCCCTTAGGCATGATTGGTCCAGTGATTATGTATGCAAAACTTATCATGCAAGAATTATGGAAAATACGGAGTGACTGGGATAACGAAATACCAGAGAAATTCAAACAAGTATGGAATTTATTTCGGCAATCTTTACAGCAGTTGGAGTCATTTACAATATTAAGAAACGTAAACTCTGGAAATGTTTCCCGGAAAATCATCATTCACGGTTTCTCGGATGCTTCTGAAAAAGGATTCGGAGCATGCATTTACGTTCTTAGTTATAATCAGGAGAATCAACCTCAAGTCAATCTTATATGCTCGAAGTCTAAGGTTGCACCATTAAAAACCTTAACAATACCTCGGCTGGAACTGAATGCTGCACTTCTGTTGGCAAAACTTGTTACGATAGTTAGAAAAGCATTAGAAACCAGAATAGCAGAAGTTCATTTATGGAGTGATTCCACTATTACTTTATATTGGATCAACACTTCCCCGAACAATTTACAAACCTTCGTAGCAAATCGAGTAGCAATGATACAAGAATTAACTCACGATTGTGAATGGCATCACATATCCTCAAGAGCTAACCCTGCAGATCTTCTTTCACGAAGTGCTTTGATAACACAATTATTAACTTCAAATATTTGGTGGCATGGACCAGAGTGGTTGCCCTTTATTAAAGAATGGCCGACTCAAAATTTTCAAATACCAAAGGAAAATTTGGAGTTTAAAATTTCTGTTAATGTGGTTTCGAGCACAACTGTTTTGAGTTGTTGAGAAGGTATTCGAAGTTCTGGACATTACAGAGAGTAGTAGCATACTGTTACAGATTCTACAATAATTTGAAAGGTGTGAAACAAGCAGAAGCTTTAACAATAGAAGAATTGGAAAATGCTAAAGTTAAAATAGTTCAGTTAACTCATGTCCTGATGACATCCAAAAATTACAAGCAGGGAAGTGCATTGACAACAAGAGTCCCTTGATACATCTTAAACCCTTTTTAGATCAGAATAATTTGATAAGAGTTGGCGGACGCCTAAATAATGCAGAAATTTCGGAAGATCATAAGCATCCAGTCGTACTGCCTGCAAGACATCCAATTACTAAATTAATTTTACAACAAGAACATATTCGTCTTAAGCATTGTGGACCGAATCACCTTTTATCTTCGATACGTTGTAAATATTGGCCTTTATCGGGTTCCCGAGAAGCTCGGAAGGTGACCAGGTATACCTTGTTTCCGTTACAGACCCAAAGTTCCTGACTACATTATGGCAGATCTTCCACATTCAAGAGTTGGGCAGTTTTCAAGACCGTTTGAAATTTGCGGAATCGTATTTGCTGGACCACTTAGAGTAAGAGAAAGTAAAAGAAGAGGACGAATGCACATTACAAAAGCGTGTTTATTTGCTTTGCTACGAAAGCCATGCATCTGGAGCTGGTCAGTGATCTTACATCTGAAGCGTTTCTTGCAGCTCTCAGAAGATTCGTAGCTAGAAGAGGATTGTGCCGAACTATATATACAGACAACGCTACAAATTTCGTTGGAGCGTCACGTGAGATTCAAAAGATTTACGATTTTTTGATTGAAAATAAAAATGAAATTAAAGACAGAATATCGGAACAACAAATAAATTGGAAATTTATACCACCTAAGTCTCCACACTTCGGAGGCCTTTGGGAGGCTGCAGTAAAATCTGTGAAAAAACATTTGTACACGGTGACAAAGGGATTGCTGTATACTTTTGAAGAGTATAATACTTTATTAGTAGAAATAGAATCAGTATTAAATTCCCGTCCATTGATGCCTTTGTGTTCCGATCCAACAGACTTTACTTGTTTAACCCCTTCCCATTTTTTGTTAGTTCACCACTAGAGCCAGTATCAAGACCATTATTAAATGTTTCGAATAACCTTTTGTCTCGATGGGAACATCTCCAAAAGGTCAAACAAGATTTTTGGAAAAGATGGAAGACCGAATATCGTCATCACCTTCAAACTCTAACGAGTGGTTATTGGCAAGTGGAACTAGCGCCCGAAGATCGAGAAAAGACGGCGTTCTCCCTTGGTTTGGGTCTATGGTAATTCACGGTGATGCCGTTTGGGTTATGTAATGCCCCAGCGACATTCGAGAGACTAATGGAGACGGTTCTGAAGGGTCTGTCCTGGACAACGTGCATAATTGTGGTGGGAAAAACGTTCGACGACCACCTGAAGAACCTGGAGGGAGTGTTCCAGCGGATTCGCGGAGCTGGACTAAAGCTTAGTCTCAAAAAGTGCCACCTGTTCCAGAAGGAAGTTAATTATCTAGGTCATATTGTCAATGGGAATGGAATCGCCGTGGAACCAGTGAAGATTCAGGTGGTGAAAGACTGGCCAACTCCCAAAAGTAAACAGATAAGAAGTTTCCTTGGCCTGTGCGCTTACTATCGGCGCTATGTTCCCGGATTTGCAGATATCGCTAAGCCGTTAACGAAACTCACCGAAGAAGGTCGCCCGTTTGAATGGGACCAGCATTGCCAAATTAGTTTTGAACAACTAAAACAGTACTTGATAAGTGCTCCTATTCTGAGTTACCCTCTCCCTGAAGGCAAGTTCGTCGTGGACACCGACGCTAGCAACGTTGGGATCGGTGGCGTACTCTCCCAGGTACAAGATGGGCAAGAGAAGGTGATCGGCTATTTCAGTGAAGTCCTGTCAAAGCCGGAGCGAAATTATTGCGTCACTAGAAAGGAATTGCTAGCCGTGGTAAAGACCATAGAACATTTCTACAAGTACTTATATGACAGACACTTCCTCCTGAGGACGGACCATGCCGCTTTAAAATGGCTCCTCCGATTCAAGTATCCTGAAGGACAAGTCGCACGATGGATCGAACGACTTCAGGAATACGATTTTGAAATCCAGCATTGGGCCGGAACTAGCCATAGAAATGCCGATGCTTTGTCGAGAAGACTTTGAACCGAAGACTGTGGTCGTCTGGAGGAGAAAGTAGCCACGACTGCGAGGACGGCCGTCGTAGACGACAAATGGCAAGGTGAAGAATTGCGACGAGACCAGGAGAACGATCAGGATTTGAAACTGGTGCTGGAATGGAAAAGTAGGGAGGCAAGGCCTACTTGGGAAGAGATAGCACCGTGTGCACCATCCGTAAAATCGTACTGGGCGTAGTGGGACTCCATAGTGCTGGATCAGGGCTTTCTGAAACGAATCATCGAGAACCAGGAAGGCACGGAACAGAAGACACAGTTTCTGATCTCCAAGAATAGGGTGCCGGAAGTTCTGAGGGAGTTTCACGATGGAACTTCGGGAGGGCATCTGGGAATCAACAAGACTATGAAAAAGGTGCGCGAACGATTCTATACTGGGTAACGACCCCCACAGACGACGCAAGGCTCCCATGAAACAGTATAACGTGGGAAGTAATTTTGAGAGAGTTGCCATAGATGTAGCCGGCCCATTTCCACAAACGAATAGTGGAAATAAGTACATCGTCGTGGTGATGGACTACTTTAGCAAGTGGGTCGAAGCATACGCCCTACCAAACCAAGAGGCGATAACTATTGCTGAAGTCCTTGTCCGAGAATGGATCAGTCGGTATGGCGCGCCCATGGAGCTGCATTCAGATCAAGGAAGGAACTTTGAATCGGCTTTATTCAAGAACTTGTGTACTCTGCTCGGCGTCCGGAAAATTAGAACCACTGCACTTCACCCGCAGCGGACGGAATGGTGGAAAGATTCAACAGAACCATCAACCGACATTTGTCCAAGGTAGTTTCCGATCATCAGAAAGACTGGGACACGTACATTCCCCTTTTTTTACTGGCATACCGTTCGTCAACAGGAGAGGCACCAGCAAATGTGGTATTTGGGCGAGAGCCAAGACTGCCCTGTGAGCTAAAATTCGGCGTGAAGCCTGGCGACGTCCCTGCCGACGAAGACTACGTGAGAGGTCTACGCAAAAAAGTGGACAACATTCACAATCAAGTGCATCACAACATACAGACAGCCAGCGACCGAATGAAGGAGCATTATCAACGCTCAGAATGGGGGATACCAACCTGGAGCGCTGATCTGGCTTTATAACCTTCAAAGACGTCGATGTCTGTGCCCAAAATTGCAGACATCTTGGAAAGGTCCTTACATAGTGTTGAAACGGATCAACGATGTCATCTACCACATCAAGAAGGTTCCGCATGGCAAACCCAAAGTGATCCACTTCAACCGGATGGCTCCTTACAACGGAGAAGAAAATGAAGGAACAGTACAAAGGACGCAAGGTTCCGAAGTGAACTTCGAAACCTTATGTCTCATCACGCCACAGGGAGTAAGGCACGATTCGGAGTGACCACAGAAAGGCAGCAAGACCTTTTTCAAGTACCACCGGAGTACAGTCTGGCCCATTGTGCGGCAGAAAACCTAAGAATGTCCAAGGGGATAGCCCAAGTCTTCCGAAAGAAATTTGGACAGGTCGAGGAACTCCGAAGACAGCACCCCATAGTGGGCAAGAGCCTGCAGATCATCGACACAGAGGCGGATCAAAGACGACACGTGTTCTACTTAGTCACCAAGAAGACATCAAGCGGTAAGCCTGACTATCGCAGTATTTGGAGAGCTTTATGGAGCTTGAAGAGACAGCTAGTGGAAGGTAAGGAGACGAAATTAGCCATTCCCAAGATTGGCTGCGGACTAGATGGGTTGGACTGGAGGGTCGTTCGCAGCATGATAGAAGTCATTTTCAACGGAACGGGAATTGAAGTTCTAGTCTGCAGTCACCACCCACAGGCAGCTGTCGGCAGTAAGAAAACCGTAGACTGCTATTTCTTCCAGACCGGATGTTGTAAAAAAGGGCCAGCATGCCGATTTCGACATTCTCCTTCAAGGCTATCACGAGGAACGTTCCGAGACGACACGTTTTTAAGAAGGGGGCAGTGTGACGATTTCGGCGCCAGCCCGTTTCATGCATCGCCGCCGACGCGCCTTAGACGAGAAACTTCGGGCACTTCGAGATCACGCCAGCGGTGGAATCAATCCTAGACTCTCCGTCGCCCTCCTGGCGATTCTCGAAAAAAGAGCCCGGTTTATAAGGAAGCAAGCCGACCGGGAATGGACAATTCGGCATTGGACAGTTCGGCATTAAAGTTCGCGTTAGACTTTCGCTCGGCTGTTAAAATAAATTAGAGATAAGCTTGTGTTATAGTGCAAGTTTATAAATAAATTAGTTTGCTTTTAAATAAATTAGTTTATTAACTATATCGTATTTGAATTGGCTTCCGGTTGGAACCGTGTCACGTTGACTTATTCTACTGCCGACGTTTCGTTCTCCATTGCAGAAGAACTTTCTCAGGGCTGCTGCTGCTGGTGGTGTTGCTGCTGCCTCTCGTTAGTCGTTGACAAAGTATTGATTTAACCATAAATCAAATCGTTTTTGAACATCCCACTGATGGAATCTCACTATTGAGTATTAAGTTTAACATTTCACCTTATATCAAGTGATTTAAATTTTTTTTTCAACTCTTGCCATGAAATCTGGATGGCATGTCTTAGTTTTACAGTAAAGCTAAGACATGTCATCCAAATTCCATGGCAAGACTTGATAAGAAATTTAAAAAATCACCCGCTATATTTCCACCATGGATACTACTTAGTATTTTTTGTGAATTTAGATCAGGGGAAAACAAAGTCGATGTTGTTTTAAATTTTATAATTTATTCTTATTTACCATACAGACATAAAATTATATTGTGCATTAATGGCTTAAACGAGGGAAATTTTCAGTAAATGAAGGTCATTTAAAAAGAATAAAACTTAATAGACTGCACATATACTGACTTATAAACGTGTACAACTGGGCCATTGCATGTTTCTCAGACTGTTTCTACGAGTAGCACAACTGTAATGATAATAATTATTGCGCACTGACTAAAGAGGCTATTTATATCGATAAGTATGCTATGTCATATTTGCACTAACATCGAACTATATGTCTCAATAGTATACATTAAAATAAAGCTTTTACCTGAATTTCGAATGATTACATGTCTAAAAAATCTAGAATGCCAATCTCACATCACTTTTGCTTATATCATAAGTTATATAAATGTAATTTACAGAGATATGAAAAAGAACATGCCATTCAGGGTGGTACCATACCTGAAAACACATCAAAACGTACAATTTTGTTTCAAAATTTTAGTTTTGGATGACTTAAGTGGTCATAGTTTGGAAGGCACTTACTACTTGATTTTTTGAACACATAAAGCCTAGTCGAGAATGAAAATGCTCTACGATAAAATAAAAACAGGGTAGTCTTCAGGACTCCAAAAATCTTGCATAAACCCCGAAACGAATGCAAAGATCAAAGGCCACTTTTTGAAAAATATTTATATCACGACATACATTTTCACAAAGACAAACAAACAAGCGTGGCAAACCCTAAAATGGCAGGAAGGCATTTATAATTTTCTTTTTAAATTGTAATAATTTCTACATATACAAGTTTTATATAAATTTTGTACATTATTTCATATCCTATTCTCTAAACAAATCACAAAAATAATTTTTATGTTGGCTCAGTGATTTTCAACCTACAAACTATTTGAAAGAATAAATGTTTGTGTGTATCTTAACGTATGTGCTACCTGGTGAACTGATTCGCAACTAAAGTGCGTCCGATGCACAGCGGATTTCATTGTTCTTATGCTGCACTACACTCTGTTTGTACATACACGACACCTATATTCACTATTTTTATTGATGCTACATTGTAACGTATATGATACATTTGGCATAGCTACAAATTCAGTAAATAATATCGCTCCTTCCAACTTATTTATATAATCAGGTTCTGAAGCAAAATTACAAATGCAAAACATATGATTTTTTTTCTCGCATATAGATATACAATTTCAATGAAACCTGACTATTTCATAGAGAAGCAAACTGCATAGACAACAAAGCAGTCACGCCGTATATTAAATATCTATACAATTTTAATAATTACAATATTTACTAAATAAATTAAATAATTTATATAGAGACCAGTTGAATTACGAAATACTGATAATCACTGACCTATTCGATTTATAATTCAACAGTAAACTAAGTAGAGACAATCAAAAATTACATACACCTAACTAAACAAGGAATATTATCTTTATATTGCACTGTAAAATTCCAGTGACGCTTCGAGTGAGTGAGTATGGAAAGGGGGGAATTGTCACGTCATCATATTCGTACATATATTTACACTTCAGCTTATGGTCATTTTGTACATGAGATTTCTTTTCAGGCTATGAAACGACTTTGGTGTACTTTCGTATAACAGTTAGCAGTGATCCGACAATTTCTGTATGTAATATACGTTACATACATAAGTTGGTTTGTTTTATATAATTTATTATTTATTGTTAATTTACATATAGATCTGAGTTGATAAATTATAATAATAACTAAGTCAAACAGCTGCACACATAAAAACAAGTACTACATTACTCTATAAATCATAAATAAAAAATATTGATATTATCTTTCTAATAGAAAAAAAATTAATAATTAAATCAATAAATTATACAAAATATAAAATTTGTATAAGTGTACAGGTGCCTGGATAAGTTTCATTTAGAATGTTTTCTTAGTTTATTGCGCGGCTTGAAAAATCATGAATGACTTCTATTCCCTTTCACAGGTAACATTGTAATGTTAACATGAACAGAAACTTTGCGAAATTACAAAAGTTATCTTTGGCTAAAATGACAAGTTTCAAAATTTCAAAATTATTATATAAGATTTTAAATTTAAATATAAATTTCTCAGAGCATATGAACATTAGTTCAAAAGTTTCTTCACCCATTTTTTGATGCATATTTAGATTACCATACAATCGTTCTTAATCAATCATATGAACAACATATTCACCTAACGGAATGTGAGTACACTAATGATATTCGTTTAAATATTTTACTTATTATTAATTACTTGTTATTTTTTATATTTAGAAAATAGTAAAAATGTTCTCTAGAATCAAAAATTGCTGACCATTCGTGTAATGCATGTTGAAAATTCTTTATTAATATAAATTTTATGATAAAAATACAATCATCTTAAAATGTAGTTAATGAATACAAACAATATTCAGTATTTTGATTTTTTCTTGCATGATTCCTTACAACTATTCAAAATTTAAAAAACTAATAAAAATAAAAAGTACTTTAACAGTATTCTCCGTAATTTGAACTAATTAATGACAAAAGTTGCCGATAAATGTTTTCAAATGATGTTAAAAAACTGAAAAATTTGGATAATCAGATATCAAAATGGAACATAGTAAATGGTATAGACCAGCAACAAATGATTGTAGGTCACCAAGTGATTCCTTCCTGGAGTTCACTATTATGCACAATTATAAAGGGTCTTCAAATAAAAAATTTCCCACGCAGGCCATGAAAACGTTTGATGCAATGTAATTTTAATGGAGTAAAAGAAAGTCATAGCCTGCCTGAGACGTTTTTTATTTGAAAGTCTGTTACATGCATGAATGTAGATGATTCATTGACCCACGTGAGCTTTAAGTATTTTATCATTGTTGTTTGATCTGTATATTTCATATGATACCTCAGCTCAACTCATTCAACTCTAAATGCAATTATCTTAAATAATTATCATAAGTAATACATTGTGTATGTTAAATTGCCGATAATTTATTAAATTAGACAATAACATGCACAAGGGGTAATTCCTGAGCTATTTCCTTCACGAAAATAACCCAGTGTTGTTTTCTTAAAAGTGTAAAGCAAAAATAAAAAATATTTGACATCTAATTATTTGAAGTTGCCCTTGGGCCAATTATTTATTATCGATAATTTGCAATAGTGCAAAATTATCGCATAACTTGACACTGACTGACTGATTAAACTTCTTTATAGCATCCTCTAAATTTGTTTCAGATTCTTTTAAATTGTTTAAAACATTTCTTTTTTACATGTCCAGCAGTTTTACCATTACATTACAGGATCCACCATTTTCACATTCAATTGGAATAAAGTAATTGGAAGAAATTAAGAGATAGTTTTGAAGAAAGTAAAACTTACTTTTTCCAATGCCTCTCTCGACTCCGTTTTATTTCATCCCTTCCATGACAAAAGTGGCTATATCAGATTCTTTTTCTATTTCATGAGTTCTAAGTACAGAGTCTTATAGTGTTTATAACATAGCAAAGTTGTTTATGGGTTAGATGGCCGAGCTTCAATAATATTCAGTAAAAGATTACCTCATTTGCTTAAGTTCCTAATTTTTAAGCCAATAATAGTAGATTATACATCAAGGGAGTGAAGTGTATGATTTTGTCACTTTTGTCATGATAGGGACGATTTTTTATTCTAGTTTCTTTTTTCACGTAGAAAAAATTAAAATTTTGTTTTTGGAAATAATTTCCAAATATTGCAACTATGTGAAAAAACTAAGTGAAAATAGTTAACGATCAATGAAATGTTCTGTAATATGTTACCTGCAAAAAAGGAATTCAATAGTTGTTACTTTTTTAACCCACAATATTAGTCGAAGCCACATTGATTACTGTGGCTAATAAATACATGCAGAACTTTAGAATAAAAAGTTACAACAATTTGCAACACAGCAGATGTCGGATTGTCGAAACGGCGAATGAGGAATGTAAAATGCGTTTCCTTACTCTTAATGTGATGTGATCATGTGGTAATGTTCTTCTTTTTTAAAGTCTACTAAAATACAGAGTTAAATACCATGAAAATACGCGCTCTAATTTTGAATTTAGAATAATAGTATACATATACACAACAGTCTTTTATAGAACTGGCCGAAACTTTGGCTTCTAGATAAATTTTTATAAAAGTGTCCAAAACAGACTACACACTAAAATTTTGAAATCCGTTAACAGTAAATTCAAATACGAAAAATAAAATAGCGGCGAATCAACAAGAGATTTCCTGCCAATATTATCAACTAATAATAATTTATCACATTACATTGCAAGACCGTCCGCGCTCATTCGCCACGACACTCCGTCATAGGTTCTATTTTGATGGAAGATATCGTGTCTTTGGAACGTGGTGTTGACCCATGCATTGGTTTCACCAATTCTTCTATGTCTTCTTGAAATAGATTTTCTGGTCTGGGAGAAGTAAAAGCTCTCGTCGGTTTATAAGTCATGCCTGACACTCCTATTCCTACATCCATGTTATTTCCAATACCTAAATTTATAGCTGGTTCCATTGAACTTGATACAGTCAGTCCTAGTGGAGAAGATATAGGACTTTCAAGACCGGAACCTGCAGGACTGATTCTCAAGTCTTGTATGCTACCAGCAGGACTTGCCATACGCATCGATGCCATGTGACTCATGCTTATCGGTGCAGCTCCATTACTTGCCATGGAAACGCTTCCACAATGGCCAGCCAACGCCAGTGAATTTACAAGACTTGCAACAGGGTTGGTGTCATGAGCTGAACTCTGGTGTTGTGCAGCTGCTACCATACTGCACATTTGTTGGCGCAATCCTTGAGCCACAGCTGCAACTGCAGCTGCAGCGGCAGCTCCCGGAGAAACGTTTGCTTCTGATCCATTACTGCAAGTATTATTCGGATAACTCTGAATGGTCACTCCATCCTGTAACAATAGCATATTCTTAAATGCGAAAAAAAGAAAACAAAAGAGTTTATTTCTGCATTAGATAAAATTGGAAATATTTATGAATCTGAAAAATTTCCATAATAAGGCAGGAGGGTGTGCTTTAAAATGATTTACTTTATTAGATGCAAGTACAGGCGCAGAAAATAGGTTCCCTATGCTAATCAAAAACATTAAGCTACTAATTGTAAGCTAAGATATTCAGTTTTATGTAAAAAAAGAGCAGTAAAGTAGGTACAAATATTGTGCTGAAAAATATGTTTTATGTGAAAATATATTGAAACCCGAATAACGCAAGTAAATTTTTATACCATATGAAAATAATTTACGTCGATTTAATACAGAATTTTGGATTTAAATAGAAATACTACGTAATTCTAATTTATCAAAATGCTCTTATTTAATCTAGAAACTTTAAGTTAAGCTAAATTGTCAAGGTCGGTACGGCTTAGATTTTTATGGGCCTTTCAATTTTATTCCAAAGAAAATGTTGTTCATTCAAAATTGGCACGTAAATTCATAAACTATTCGGTCAATTTAAATCAACAAAAGAGTTTTGCAAAGATATTTAATACCTCTTTGATTTGAGCTGTTAAAATATCTTCGCGAACAAATTATTTTGATTAAAAAGATGAATGAAAATGCAACTTTTCTCGTTAGTTCTCGCTCATATCTCAGAAAGAAAAAAACCCTAAGGGTACCACCATTTTCATTCATTTCTTGATAAACTTCTTTAAATCAAAATAATTTGTTCGCGAAGATGTTGATTTAAATTGTAAATTCTTTTTTTAATACATTTTTTTATAGAAACAAATAGTAAAGGAGCATGTTCCATTCCGCTATTGATTTGATTTTTAGAGTTTACTATTACAGAACGTGTAAAACACCTGTACGTGTGTGTAAGTGACTTCATAACAACATGGAAGTAGGCGGAGTTCCTCACGCAAATGATTGCAAACTCAACTTCTACATAGAAATTACTAAGCTCAGTCATGTTCTTTGTTAATTCTTCGCTTTCATTTCATCGACAATAACATACTTAGAATAATTTAAAACATTAATTCCGGAAAATTTATTCTGCAAATAGCATTCTGTAATTTTATTATCAAAATTTCAAGTTTCTTCACGTATTGTTGTTAAATTCAAAGAACTTACATGCATTCTGGGATAACCTAGATGTGGTTCATCTTTAATCTGATGCGAATCTCTAAAAACCACAGCTCTTATAACGCCTCGTATATGCTCATCGGGCCACACACCAAGCAATATCCTTTGAGGTCGACCTCTTCCTTTCGGCCGGAGATCTGAAATGTATGCTGAGTTGAGTTGTTATGAATTTTTTTGTGCCGGGAAAAAGGGTGTTGCTCTTTGCTTCTGTTTATTTTAGTGTTTTAGTATTCAGTGTATTGCCACATACACAAGCAAAATGGAAAGTGATCAAAGAAAAGTAAATGACACACAAAACACATAAGTGCGTACACAAAACTTCCGTGAAACAATTTAGCTCCAACAACCAAAAGATATGTCATAAACTTTTCGTCCAATACACTGTCTTTTATTTTTCTGGTGAGTAATAATTTTAAAGAGTCAACACTTTTTGAGTATTGGAACTCACCCGAACCTCCATCTGCTGAAGGACCCAGCATATTGTGGACTCTGTTCGCGTAGAGGACGAACGTCGGGTAAGGGATATCGTACTTTCTCGCGGCTTGCGACAGCGAAAGGCCTTCTTTCAACACTGAAAAGATGGCTTCAGCCATTGTTTCCGGTCGCCAAGATTTTAGAGGTCCTCTTTCTCGGAAGCGCAAATTGTGAACGAGACTTTGGTTCGTGTTCCAACATTTCTGCCACATCGATTGCAGCTGGTATTGGTAGCTGTCTGCTGGAAAAATAGATTTATATTAGTATGCTACATTCCTTCATTCCAGACTAAAAAAATAGCGGTACAATTTTTTTATTAAATTTTTGCCTCCTTTCCATTAACCGACTTCAAATAAGAGAAATCATTTGATTAGTTTCAACCTTTTTTTGGCAACTATAGGCGAGGCAATACAAAAAACAAAAGGAAAAGAGGCAGAATCAAATATATGTATTTCGTTCTAATAAAATTGTTATTTTATAATTAAATAATTACTGAAACTTGATGTGATTTCTTAAACAAAATTTTTAAATTTATTAGTGCTGATGTAATAGATACTTATGTATATGTATGTAAAAAAATAGGAAAATGGAGTAAAATGTGGTCTAATTGGACAATTATTTTTCGTCTTTCTGGTAATGACATTTTACAAATACTAACAAACTGATGATTTAATTGAAGAAAAGAAGAATTCTTTTATTTTTCACGTTTTGTGTTCTTTCATTTATTATTCCACTTTATAATAATTTATTAGTATTTTATGAGCCACACAAAAATTAAAAATCTTAGGCCCAGTTGTACAATTTGAGCTTAACTTTAAGCGAAGCTTAAACCCATAGCAGCGTCCATTACAACCATGTTATTGTGAAGGGCTTAAGCTTTAGTTTAACGTTAAACTCGAATTGTACAACTAGACCTTAAAGAAATTAAATTCAAGAACAATATACAGTAGACGCTCGTTAACGTAAACACTCAATATCGAAAACATTGCGCTAACGTAAACACCAAATTCACGCCCCAGGATCAAATGGAACGCCCAATAATGTAAACAACCTGTACACCTGTACTCTCGATAATGTAAATTATTGTGCCGATAAACATAAGTCGATTTGCGTGGGGGATTTCCCTTTGCAACGTTTATTTCCAAACCTAAACAAATTTCACGCTGACAAGAAATATGCGTCCGATTTGGAAGTTATTGCCTGCACAAACACTTATTTTGAAGAGCTGGACGAATCGGCCTTTAGGAACGGCATAAAGGCCCTTGAATTTCGCTGGACCAAGTGTATTGAGCTACAAGGAGACTACATCGAAAATTAAAATCATTTTTGACGCCGTCTTTTGTTGTTTTCTATCTTAGGGCGGAAATTATTCATCCCATCCTCGTAAATAGCAGGAAATTTTCCAATTAGATATTCTTATTATATCACTTCAGTCATTTCTATGACGCGGATGACAGTGGCTTTCATTGGAAACTTCTACCCGAAAAAGCGCTTCATTTGAAAAGTCTGCTCCAGGGAGAAAACCAGAAAGACAGCGAATTACGTTTGTGGCATGTACGAATGCTACTGGCACATCCAAAATCGTGCCAACCCTTATTTACCATTTCTTGTATAGTACTACATTTATAAAGTTGGACTTGCTAATGTAAATAATTCCATAACGTCAACATGCTAGGTTTTAATTCGTTCACGTTATCGAGCGTCTGCTGCATTTTAATTTGATAAATTACAATAGTACCCAAACCAATCGCCATCGATTAGAGAAAAAAGAAAATACTAAACTACATTTTCAGAAATAAACAAAGTTGCAAAAAAACATCAAAACGGAACCAAAAATTCAGGATCCAACAAACACTATACGAGGACGGGATGAATAATTTCCGGCCTGACCTATAAGGGGCTATGATTTTGATGTTTTGTTTATTATTTTATTTAATATCATCTGTCATTAGTTTAACTGTGAAATATCGTTAGTTTATGTCCAGTGGTTTGTGTTTGATACCTCGCTATAATAGACTAGTCTTAAGTTTTTTGAATAATGGAGAAACACGAAGTACGCGCTGTCATAAAATATTTTCATATTAAGGGTTCAAGTCCCACGGAAATTAAAGTTGAGCTAGATTCTACTTTAGGCGAATCTGCTTTATCATTTTGAATGAACCTTTCGGAAGAGTATTTGTCGTTATATAAGAGAGTTCATCATTACACAGCGGAGACCAAACAACAGTCAAAGCAATGGACAGCGATAGGTGAACCAGTCCCGAAGAAGGTGAAAACAGTGCCATCGGCTGGAAAGGTTATGGCTTCGGTATTTTGGGATGCAAAAGGCATTATTTTCATAGACTCTCTTGAAAAAAGGAAAACAAGAAATGGATAATATTATGCCAACTTGCTTGACCAGCTGCAACAGAAAATTCTAGAGAAGAGACCTGGATTAGCGAAAAAGAAAATTTTGTTTCATCAGGACAACGCACCGTCTCACAAGTCCATTATTGCGATGGCAAAAATTCATGAATTGCCAGACTTGGCCCCTTCGGATTTCAGTTTATTTCCAAACCTAAACAAATTTCACGCTGGCAAGAAATATGCGTCCGATTTGGAAGTTATTGCCCGCACAAACACTTATTTTGAAGAGCTGGACGAATCGGCCTTTAGGAACGGCATAAAGGCCCTTGAATTTCGCTGGGCCAAGTCTATTGAGCTACAAGGAGACTACATCGAAAAATAAAATCATTTTTGACGCCGTCTTTTGTTGTTTTCTATCTTAGGGCGGAAATTATTCATCCCATCCTCGTAAATAGCAGGAAAATTTCCGAAGTAGAAGAAACAAATAGGTATATTATGTAGGTAGTAAAGAAATATTAGAAAAATACTTAGACAATGCGAAGTCTGGAATAATATTCAAAAGTGCAATTAAACATGTGAAAGTAAAACGAAACTGCTAAATAGGAAGTGACAACTAGGTGCCTATTTATTATGAATGAAAAGGAATTTTAAAAAAATGAAATAAAAACAAGATGACCGTAAGCAAAGAAAAATTAGTACAAACCTAGAATAGAAAGTAATAAAAATAATTATAAATTCAATAAAAGAACAAATTATCGAAGCAGTAGCAAAGCAACACTGTATACATTACGGAATTAAAAGAGCTAAACAAAAATACAATGCAATGCAATGCGTTTAATAAAAAAAAACAAAATGGTAAGGTAGAAGGAGGCGGTAAAAAATTAAGCAAAGAAAAAGTAAAGTTAATAAGAATAAAATCATTCAAAACACGCAGAACAAAAATTGAGGCAGTAAAATTTCTAATTGAGGGGGGTAAATATCTAAAAAGCATAAATGACCAATACACTGCCGATAATAAGCTGAAGTTGCACAGCTAGATGCGAAATTTTAAAATAAGAATATATTTGGATACCTGTTGAGCATGGATAATGAAAAAAGTGAAGAAGACTTGAGAACTCGGTGAAATATGAAACAGTGTACAAAAATCTTGGAAAAAAAGAGATCTGGGAATAAGCTTCTAAAGTAATATTGCCGCGAACAGAAAAAGAGTACAGCGACTACAAAGACATTGCAGAAATGTAAAATTTTTGAAAAGATTTAATTAAATATTAAATTCATATACTTCTGATCTTTCCTGTGCTACCTACCGCATTGTGTGGTTGTGGCCATAACAAACTGATTGAATTAAAAATGGAGAATAAAACAATAATGACAGAATAGCCCTTCAATTCTGACAGTGAATGTTTCAAATCCAAGGCTTTCAATTATACCCATCAAATAATCAACAGTTAAATGACACTTTCTAATACTTCCGTAGAATTGAACCTCATTGAACATCAACATCTATTCTATAAATTGATATGAAAACGACAAAACCAGTAGACTCACTTCACTCCTTTTTCTGGTTAAGAATTGGTTAATTAATTTCTATAAACTCAAATTAATACATCAGGTTTCAGCACAATATACACATCCATTAAAATTGTAAAAAGAGAATATTTTTGTGTTACCAAAGTGATGTACTATCTGAAACAGAAAAAAGGATTACACACATTAAACATGATTACGAGAAGGCGTGCGTTCGTTCTTGAATCGATGAATTATTCTCGGGTTATTACGGCGAAATAAGTAATTATTTAAGCAATTTTGTTTGAAACGAGCGCGTTTTATTTTAAAATAATACTCATCAATTAGTAAAACAGTTACGAGCACTTTTAATGTCACCGCATTAAACTAGCTCGAATGAATATTTCAGTTGTCCACGTGTATTTTTCCTGGAACGGCGGCTTTTTCTTGCGATCTATATCGTATGCTAAATAAATTATTCATTGTTTTTATTTCAGAATTTAAAATATTCAACAACAATAAATATTTTAGTAACAGTCTCGCTCTTCAATAATTTATGGCGACTAGACACTCGGCTGGTTAATAAATGCTCCTGTTTTTAAAAGTAGAGGAGCAAAAAGTTCTTTAAAAACATATGTTTCCGTCATATTCGTTGTTTGTATTGAGAGATAATGACATTATTACTCTAAATAATAGGCAGTAGATTGTTAGCCGTTTTAATATTTTGCAATTTGCTGAACACAATGGAATAATTTAACTTTAAATTCCATTCATTAGTATTTTATTGTGTGAAATAAAACAGCGCATACTACATCAGAATCGTTTATTGATGAAACCATTAAAAATATAAAGGTATAATAATAACTTAACGTTTACATTATACAAACTTAACGTTAACTATTAGTCTTCTCGTATGAATAATATCCGTAGTTTTTCTACTTTTTCTTCTAACGACTAATGACAACAATTGACTTATTGACAAAAAAAAAGTTGAGAACAATAGTTGCTTAAACATTAGTATTTTATTGCCTTGTTTTATTTATCGCCGAACTTCTTGCGCACGACGAAAATCGAATTACAACATAAACGCTCAGTCCTTTATACATTTCGGCTTTACGCTAAAAGTTTGGAAAATAATATCTGGCTTTTCTCTAAATAACATCAACTTTCTTTAATAATATACTTTTGAATATTTAACAATAACAATGTACGTGGAATGCTTACTTATATTTTCGGGAAACCTTGGTTTTAAATAAAGAATATTTAAGAAAGTCAATGACCCCAAATATTATTTTAAATGAATTCCTTGTTGTTATTAAAAAAATATATATTTTTTCTATGGAAAAAGTGAATTACATATAAAAAAAATTAAATAAAAGACGTGTAAACGATGGAAAATGGAACTCACAATTTATGTTTCATGTTAATAGAGAGACAGGTTCATTGAAGAACGAACGGGTTCTATTCGAAGTCAAGCGTTTTGTATCTGTTTAAAAAACAGAGTAAAAAATTAAGAGAGCTAGGTAATGTCAATCATTCACACGTAGTTTAAATTAATCAGAAAATATAGATTGCAGATGCATCTATAGTTTACTAAAAATGAAATAAACAAGGAATGGAAATTTCTATGATAGATTTTTGTAGAAAAATTGAGAATTTTCATATTTCTCGGAAAATATCTTTAATGGTAAAAATATGGTTTATTGTCTTTAATTTCTGTACAAGTTGTATGTAATCTTTTCACATTTCTTTTTATTGTACTTTCTGTATCCTTCGATTCAACTGTGTGTAGATGATTCTTTTAGAATAATTGTCCAGTTCAACGTTAGTCAGAAACTTTCTCCAATTTGTCCAAAGAGTATCAAGTCAGCATGATTTTTTCTGAAAGTAAGTTTAAAATGCGCTGGAGCAGAAGAAGAAAATTTTGAGAACTAGTGATTATTTAGAAAAAAAAAAACTTTAATTCGTAAACTGAATAAAACAAGATGAACCTAAATTTTTTCGTAATCCGAAAGTTCAATAAAACAAAAAAAATTCTAAGGAAGAGAAACTCAAATAAATCAATTTGTATTACACAAAAAAAATAATCAATGCTGAACATGGTAAATTCATAAGTAAATAAAAGTAACCAGTCCACGTATGTACATTTGACCCTATACTACACGAGTATCAATTCCAAATAACAAAAACGCACGTACGCATAAGGTCGAAACTAAAAAATCGAAATGGTGCATTTCCTACACGATCCTTTGCACGTAGAAAGTCGCATATGACACAACTAGATTGCAAAAGTAAAAAAAAAAACAAAGAGCAAAAATGTAACTAAACTAAACAAGTAATACGATATTGCATGACAGAGAATACAATCATTTACATCACGCATGCATTATTAGCTAGGTAATTAGATGCATAAATATAGCTCACATCAATGCAAACTTGTATTATAATTAATACAGCGAAAAGAAGTCCATAAAAGATGCATTACGTAATATAACAACGTATAAAAATATATTTATATATTTACTTTAATATTAAGAGGAAGCACGTTTGACTTGGAATTAACAGAGAGGAATGTATGTATAATCGATATTGATCGCTAAAACTAGTTGCTAGCAATAAGAACAATAGGAAATATTAATACAATAGGGGAGTGGTTTCGCGCTTCGTGTTACCCGATATTTTACTGCGCTTCTAGCTTTACGTTGCGTCACATAATTAATTTAGTTTATTGCAAATAATTTTCCTTAAAAACTTTGCCTGCCGGAATAAAACTATACATGAAAAGTTTGCTTTAACTCATTATAACAAAAGCAGGTCAAATTTGAAATTTATTGGATTCTATTAGATTAAGAAAACTGTCATCAATCGTTTATTCTTTAATTAAAATGGAATGGTCGGAAAAATATAATAGAGAAGGTAAACTGAAAAAAAGCAATTTTTGTCATCGATTTGTAAAGTTATGACACGCACAAAAAGACAAAGGTTCATTGATTCTTGAATAATTAATTAAATATGTAATTAAATATTTTTCTAATGAAAATGGAAAATAAAATGAAATCTACACATTTTTTATGAAACAACATATTAAAAAAATTATCACAGTTAGTTACGGAGAAGGAAGCTCTTTTTACATCTGCGATGTCTATAAAATAAAACCAAAATTTACTGTGGCCGATTTGGAAAAAAATGTATAAAAAATATGAAAAAAAAAAACCGTTTCGATCATGTGAAGCAAAACAGAATTCAAAATGATTTTTGGAAATGTCAGAATTAAAATACAGAGATGGTTTTTACCTAAATATAAATCGAATTTACATTAAATATCTGCATTTACACTTCTCAAAATAATTTCATACGTTCAAGAATTTGAAGGAAAATAAAAATAAAGTCTGGGAATTTCCTAAATTTCCTTTTGAATTCATTTACGATGGATTTTATTTCAGCAACGAATATTAAAAAAAAATGATTATAAAGGAACTTCTTCTGTATTTGAGTATTTTACATTTGGGTATAGTTTCACACAAAAATATTGAACAGTGTTCTTTCAGTATTCTCTTTGTTATTAATTTAAGTAATTAAATTAACATTTAAAAATTAACTGTGACAGGTGTATAGTTTGTTCAAAATAGTCCTTGAATATCTTCATATCTTTATAGATACGCAAGTTTTTGGAGACATCTAGGAGTATCTTAAAATGAAAAATATTTTTTTTTAAATATATTACTATGCGTTAACTGAAAATAAATTCAAGCTATTGTTGAATTGCCAAGACCTAAGACTATTTTTAATGATTTAATGTTTGTAACTAGAAGCCTAGCAATTATGATTAAAACATTCAAAAAAAAAATTATAAACTTTAAATAATCAAGCGCACTTTTTTAGCAAAATCTGTTTTAAAAATAAAATTGCAACTTTGCTTAATTTTTTTTCTATTTGAAAAAAAAATCAACTAATAATTGGGTTCATTTTATACAAAAACATGTTTTTAAGTAACATTCTGCTATCTCATTATCCTGTCTCAACGAAATGAATGATTTCAGAATTCATAAGCATATTAGCGTATTCTTTAATTATTAGAATTTACTACTTTCATTTCATTCTTTTTAAATTTATTACTTATTTTTAACTTCTTCTTACAAAAGTTACTGAGTTTTTTGGCTTCATTTTCGTTTTTCTAGTTAAGCTGCCACTCTTTAGGAAAAGCATTCGTTACAGAATCAATTATATTTTTTCGGAAAGTTGTCGGCTGAAAAGTTATAAATTTGAAAAAATACAAAGAGCCGATGCGTCCATTGATCGTTGCATAATTAAAATATTTTTTCCAGTCGAACTAGAAAACAACGCCGGGCATTGTGAATTTTTTGCAACGCAACGCGTTATTGTAAAAAACCTATCCTATCTCGCGACAGAAAAAGTTCGTTTTTGAACGCGCGATATCGTCGAATAAAAACGACGATCGGCGAAAGTTTATAAAATACGCGCGAACACCCCTATTCGCACTAATGGGAATTGCGCAAAAAAATTAAATATTCAATATCGCGCTTAGGAAATTACGAAAATAATCGGTATTAAGCGTTATTGTCCTTATAATATATGTTATAGTGTGTTGTTCAAAGAACCATTGTTTTCATAGTACAGGGAAACAATGCTGTGTTTCTTGCAGAAGGCCCACCACCAGCGGAAACCGGAGAGTCCGGTGAACATGAATTCCGGATCTCGCGCACGCCTCAGCATTTCCACGTAATTTAAAACTGATTTTAGCGATCTCTTTGTCCGTCTATTGTACGGTGATACAGACACATCACAGCAAAATTCCAACACTGCTGCTTCTTCTTCCTGAGTTAAACCTGCCTCCTCTAATACTGCCATGCGCCTAGATTTGCCTAAGATATTATCGTAGAGAGTTCCCTTGGGAATACCGTAGCGTGACGATGCTTGCGTGAAACGCATCTTTTGCTTGACCACTGCCTCGATGGCTTCCTTGAGCTGGGCTTGAGTCCACGTCGGCGTTTTAAGCTTTAGCAAGTTCGGATAATCTAATTGAACAAAAATAAAAAGGTGCAATGTTAAGGCTGGCCGGCCAAGTGAATATCGTATAAATTATACAACTAATGAGTAACTACTACAAATATCATGCAAAAATTAAAACAGCGAGCAAAATTAAATAAAAAAATTGCGAACAGGTTATTAAACTATGTATTATTTGCAAAATAAAGAAAACAGTTTTTTTAATTGTAAGAAATACACTGTAATCAACAATAGCTGAAGATTTGCGTATGAAATATTCAGATATAAGTTGATATAAGAAGTAATAAAGGCATAATAATACTTGCTCCTCAACACGCGTCTAAAATACGTTTCAGAAGAATATATTTTAAGTATATTAAGAAACATTAAAATAGTTCGAAATTCATACCACTTAAAGTGTAGAGTTACCCTACACGGGAACGTATTAAAAATTTCAAAATTATTATTCAAAATTGAAAAATTTATTGTGAAAAATACGGATTTCGAGTGAAACACAGCAAGATTTAATTTTTTTTTCCGAATTTAAAAGCTAATGTCTTAAGTGTCACCATAACTATAAACAGGATTTGAATTATGTATTCGCAAAAAAAAATTGAGTGGTCAGTTCTTGGGGCTATGACTCGTACTTAATATTTTCGATAACATTATATCAAAATTTGACATAAATTGAAAAATTAAGATGGATTATTTATTTGGAAGACTTTTTGAACTTGGTGATTATTTTGAAAATGTAGAAAATGTTAGAATACCTTCGACATCGACGATTTATTCCTGATGGCCAAAATCCTTTCGAGTTTTATTCAGAGAGTGAATTTATACGAAGATTTCGATTTTATAAGGAACAAATTAGAGATATTTTCTTACCTCACGTTAGAGATAGATTAATTAAAATAAATCAAAGTGGATTGCCCATTCCCATTGAAAATAAATTTTTAGTTTGTTTGAGATTTTTCAATTTATGTCAAATTTTGATTTATGTCAAAAGTTGACATAAATTGAAAAATCTCAAACGAAATTGAAAAATGGCTTTTCTTAGTATCACTTTCCTTAAGTCTACCTTGAGATTTGTCTATGCATACAGCATAAAAATCTCTGTAAAAATTTTTGGTGGGGGTTCATCAGTGACACACCTACTGACAGTTCCTTCTCCTCACCTTTTGGCCCCTCAGAAACTTCGTGACTACAAGTCAAGAGCCTTAAACAACTTCAAGAAACAAATAAATTAACGCAGGCTATGTGGAAGTTATTATTGATATTCCAGTAATAAACACCCATTGCAGAGTATAAAATTGATAATATATTTGAAATATTTCAGACGCAAACCTTCAGTCATTGTTAATCACAATGTATAATTCACATGATTGCGAAGTTATTTTATAACAAAAACTGACCATATTATATGTAATCAAGTAATAGAACTGATTAGACTTTGATGGCAATTTTGTGACGCAATCTGATGAATATGGGGGACATTAAACTTTCAAGTCAGTTCAACATGAATGAATGTTTTAGAGCACTTTAAAACTCTTCTTTTGTAAAATAGGATCAAACTATAAAATATACTAATTTAAAATAAATGCTTGTCGATCGAAATGAGATTGAAACTAATAAAATTATTTTGTAAGTTCTTAATCACGCTGAAGAAAGTGATTGGCAGAGAAAAAGATCTATAGAGCATTCCACTTTTAATTGGCAGTGCAGGATTTATGGGGCACAACGTTGTCAGATTGTACGTACATATTCCAAATTGTAAATTTTATAAACTGATGTAGTATGCAGAAGCGACGTAAGGCGTAGGCGACGTGGGCCATCGCCTACGGCCTTGCGGTCCGAGGGGCCTCGCGCCTCGAAGGTTTATCCAGTTTTCTTTAATCTTTAACTCATGAAAAATGTTTTATATAAAATCCGTCCTCTTGCACCACCAGAGGGCCTCGCAAAATTTATCTTGCCCACATCAAATTTAGGTCTTGCCACGCCGCTGGTAGTATGTCATTGATAAATGACTAAACATTTTATTTAATACATTGTGAAAGTTAAAATTAATTTTTTAAATTTACAATAAAGAAAATGTCAAATGTTCGAAAGCAAAACGTACATTTGGCAACGTGGATATATTAAATAGGGTAGCGTTACAGGAAAATCGGGAAAGGTAAGTGACTGATACAGAATCAAATTGCTAATTAAGAGTGGAACGCTCTTCTCGTATAGCTGTTTTTGAAATGCAAAGCAGCTTAAATTTGACAATATGTAATTTTAGATTTATATACATCCTCACATTGTGCAAGCGAACGCCCAAAATTCTTATAGTATTAAAACACTTTATTGTGTATGGTCGCACTAAGACAGTCGATCTGATTCCGGTATTAAAATGTAGGATATGAATTTAAAATCAATCCTTTTTCTTTGAAAATTTTCGAATTTTTGTATTATGGTGAAAATGTTTTAGATTTTTTGGCTAATTTTAGATTAGAACAATAATTGTAGGAGAAATATGTATAAACAACATCAATTAATTAACATTTAAGGAGCGTCTGTTCATGACCAGACATGTTCGCATAAAATAATTCTGAGAAAATTACAGCAGGTATGTAGAGTTTGCTTAATCGCCACACAATTTATATTTCATTCATACCGTTTACGTGATCGTGTGTTCTGTTTGACTCAAACACTTTCAATTAAATTAGTTCTGGGAAAATTATGAAAAAAGTAATACTAAGTTGTTTTTCCTAAATTAATACACTTTAATTACACTTTTATGAGTTTCATGGTATTCTGGAAAATGAAAATTTGCATTTTACACTGCAACTGGTCTTGAATAATAACTCCTTATTTGTATATACTGACATCTAATTACTTGGAAATAAAAATGTAGTTAAAGTCAATACATAATCAGAGTTGTTATAATTTCAAGAAATTCGGTAGGTATATATTTTGTCAAAATTTTGTTGAGAAATAACTACTGACACACTTGAGCTAACACATACTCGTAATAGTTAAATGTTCTTTTGCTTTTGACTTATTAAATTAATACTCTATAAAACTGGTGCAATTCTATTATGTATATTGTACTGCAAAATTAGGGAGTGCAAAAGTTAATTTCTAATGGGTCAGCCGAATTTATTACGTTAGGTACAAAATAACCCTGTAAGAAGCGATACACTTAATAAATAGCGGCAAACTGCACAACAAAAGAGCAATAAAAACCAGTAAAGAACTAACAAACACACATAAAACTAACGAGAAAACTTATCCAATACTAATTCTCCAATTTTTCAACTTTAACAATGGCCGAAGAAGCATCGACGCCAATTTGCGAAACTGCACCCCCGAACCTATCGCAGTGCTCATTAGGACGTTCGGCCGGTTTGCATTTGATACTTTTGCTGCACTGTTTCGGTGATTTAATAAAACGCGTCATTGCCCTGCTGCTAACTAACCCCAGGGCGCGGGTACGACGCCACAGTGTCATGACGGGGATGTTGCATTGCTCGGCAGCCGGTTTTATCGGCACCCCCGACCGCACGAACTCTATGGCACGGTGCAGTTCTTCACAAGTCCACTTGGATTTTCGAGGGGTAAAGAAATCGCGGACTCTAATTGAATTATTTTTAACAATACTCTGTTTAGCTTGATTTGTTGATTTCTCTGAAATAATAAAGTTTACTAAATAAAGGGTAAACATACAGAGTAACAGTATTTGAATAATTATTAAACATTAGTAAAGACTCCAAAAGAAAGTTCCGTTTGTCCGTCCAGTTGTATATTATTCGCTGCTTGCGCCGATGCACTGTAAACTCTCAATCGGTCGACTGGCTGTGTATCCAGTGCTGTTTACGGCTGCGTGATGCATTTTCGTTTTTTTTTTCAAATTATATCGTATGGTCAAAAATATAGCAAATGACAAAATAAAATGTGATAAAGCTGATGAAAATATTCTCGCTATACCGAAGAAATAATGTTTGTAGCGCCGTAATTCAATCGGTGCCATACGCGGCATCGAAGCGCCTATGCATTCGGGCTTGAAAGTTGGGAGTCTTTAAACATTAGCAATATAGTTAAAGACAATTTTCTTTGCTTCATATAATTTCTTTTTAGTTTAATTTGATTTCTGGTTCTTCTGAAATAATAAACAAAAAGAGGTGAATTATTTAATACATAATCGTGTTTGAATAATTAGATGGTAATTGACAAAACTTAATTTAATAGAAATTTAATTTTAAAGATCAAGAATAAAAGAAAGAAGAGGAATCCTGAAGCTAAAAACGGATTCTTTAATTTATTGAAAATTATGAGTACATGTACCATTGAGAATACTAGGGAGACGTATCACGTGACCAAAGACGACTTCAGGTGCGCCACATCAGTAGTACACTTCGCCGTGAGTTTTGTATCCTCAATTCTTCAGTTAAAAATTATTTTAGATAGTTTTGCTCCTTTTAAGAAGAAGATATGGCCCGAAATATTTTGTAATTCAATCTTAATTAAGACCCAAATAACCAACTCGTAGATTCTTATCATCCAACTCAGCATTCTGCCTGTACGTACACCAACAATAAACATACTGATATACATAGATTGGTACGCCTCTATTCAGTATTTTGCTATACGTACAACAAACAACAATAAAGATATTAAGATATAGGTTGGTATGTAGGTGTCTCCGTCATGTAATCAAAAACACATGAAGTCTAATTAATGGTGATGTGGAGGACGAGACGTTCGGGAGAATCGTTTGTGCGTCTGCCAACGCTAACGAATAAATATAAACGCTATTATTGTATGCACATACACTTGAAAATGACTGGCGTCTAATAGTTGTAATAATACTATTTGAATAAAAATAGGTACAGCTGAACCGGAAGTGGGATAATGCTACCGCATTACGTATTGTTATAATGCCATGTAATTATACGGTAATAGAATATGCATATTTATTCTGAAACGTTGCTGCGTTGTACTATTCTATACATATGGTTGCGATTTTAATAAAGTAATATAATGGACATGAACTATGTATTAAACAGAACAAGTCAAGCGATATAAAGATATTCTGAAAATTGCGAATGTAATGTACGGTCGCTAGTCATGGCTCACTTTTATTTCACAATCAGTTCAAATTACATTTTCAGATATAATTGTTTGAAGGACCAGATGGGTCAGATGTAATAAGCTAATTAATCTGAATTAAATTTGAATTCTAAACGGTTGAGATTGAACCTTATTTTTTTTTTGATATTTTCTTGATTATTTTTCAGCACTGATTGTTAATTTTCTTTTCCTAAGATTTGAAAACATAATTCCATTTAATTTTTTCTAATCTTAAACTTAAAAGTTTAATTCGCCAATATTACGATTTTTGCACTTCATTTTATTAAAATGTACACTTCTGTCAGCAGTGGCATAGAGAGGGGGGGGGGAGCGGGGGGGCCCGAGCTCCCTCCCGAAATCGTTCTAAAATATTATATTCCGCGTAATTCATACTAAAGAAGTTTTTCGTATGACGTTGTTTTTTGTTGGCAGTTTTACATTTCAGAAATAAAATGTTAAGTAGTCCGTACTCGTTAGATTTTTTTTTATTCGCCCCCCCCCCCGAAACAAGTTTCTATCTACGCCACTGCTTCTGTGCATTAAAATTAATTGCACTTATAGTTTAAAGCGGATGTAAAGAGCAATACATATAAATCTGTCAGAATAAAATACAAAACAGAGTCAAATGAAAACCTTAAAATTGCCTTAAAAACAGTATTTAATGGAATTTTACGTTACAAGTTACTATGCTTAATTTTATTGCACAGAAGTGTATGGACCTATTTTTAAACTACTCCAAATTACCTTGACTCAAAAGTTTCACTTTGTTAATTGTCGTAAATTTTCAAGGACTCATTTCGTTCCTTTTTAATATAATAATTTAGCATTTTTTTTAATACTTTAATTTAATTTCATTTATTTAATCTTTCAAATTTTGTTTAAGGTTTGAAAGTTTTCTTATTATTTAATGGTTTTTTATACGAAGACATATTTTTTCATTTATTTTTCAACAACGCAATATCAATTTAAAATAAATTAGTCAGTATTTTGTTATTAATGACATATTTTACTATTAAATTTTTCTAGTTTCATTTTAGATTTCTAATATAATAGTAGAACTAAATTTCATTAGTGCTATGAAATAATAAGCGTACCCGTAATTCCTAAATTATCGAATTGTTTTTTAAATGTATTATTTCGTTATTGCTTAAGTACAGTTGCGACCGAAAAAATTGAAACATCAAGATACATCTAGTGACCAGTTTTTATAAATTTAAAGTATTGTGAATATGGCTTTAATGTTACAAGTGACATTTCATCGGGAGGACTGACAGACATGTTTATTTTACAATTTGAAAATAAATTCTTGTCAAAGTGACAGTTACTTTGCAATGAAATCTAATTTAGTTAACTCGAAAAACCAGTATTACAAAGCTCAAAAACAGGTGTTTCCATTTTTTCGGTCGCAATTGTGTATTAGATACCGGAAGGCTGTTTGACACACAATTTCACTTATAGGTCGATTCTGCTCATATCTGTGGCAACCGTAATTTCTGTACCTACCTAAGCCTATAAGTCAATTATTAAAAAGTGGAATTTTCAAGTTCTCAGTATGATACGATTTCTTGTAAGTCTCTAAGATAATACCACAGAGACTTATGAGTAATCTTAGAGACCTAGGAGTAATCATATCTTCCACAGAACTTCAAAATTACATATTTTAATTGAGTTACAGGTTTACAGATCCTACGGTTGCTAGAGATACAGATACTCTGTCATTTTCAACGATTTTCCACACACAACAGTCATATCGGTTTCTTCCGAAATAGTAACATGGTTGATTTTAATACTGAATTACATTCATTCCATTTCGACGTGAGAAAATAAAACTTTATTTTATGGTATGTATTAGTTTCTCTTTTACGATTTGTTTCCGGTTCAACAGTAGGAGTGAATTATTATGGTTTAGAAACAGTTCTGTAATCTATGACTTCGATGTTCTTACAGGTTTTATTTCGCCTGAGTATTTCAGAATCAGCCTGTATAGGCGAAGAAAATAATAATTAAATTTTAAGGACCCTAATTAAGTTATGAAATTAAAAATTTACAAAATCAAAATAGTCAGTAGAATAAGTATTTTATCCAGAAGAAGAAAATTTAAAAGCTAATATCTTAAGTATCACCATAACTATAAACAGGATTTGAATTATGTATTCGTAAAAAAAATTTGAATGGTCAGTTCTTGGGGCTATGACCCGTACTTAATGTTTTCAAAGTGACAGTGGCGGAGGAGAATAATCAGTTTTTTTCTTCAGCCAAAAATATTAATTTTTTTTTAAATTTATTGTTTGCTACTCAAAATATTAGCCTTTTTTACATTCCATCGCCCGTATTATATTAAATTCCAGGTTTCGTTTGCTGTAAATTATTTTTTATATATTTATATACGACATGGTACCCGCATAAAAGCCGTGTCCACTTTTATTACCGCAGTTATATTTCATATATATTTTTAATAAAATTTATTGTCGTCGTTAAATTTCGATATTTATATTTCGGCCGTAAAATATTCTTTTCTAATAATTTCACTTTTAATTACTCGGCTCTAAATTATGAAAATTTTATGTCGTTGGGCATTACGGTGACTTCGCCCATTGATTACCCCAAATTGAATCGTACCATTTAATACACCACACCACCAATAACACATCGCAAATTACTCGGTGGCGTAAAACGCGGAATTTTATGGTGGGTTCGACGAGTGCGTCCGTGCGAACTATGTGTGGGGTCTTTTGCATGTGGCACGTTGTGATTTATTCCGTGCACATGTTTACAAGTACCGGACCTTGAAGAACACTGAGGTCTTTGAAGGAGGCGGCTTTTAATTATCTTATTAATAATGTTTATATAATAAACACAGAGTATTTTATGTTAAAATCATGTTATGTGTGCGCTTAATGACGGTGGTAATCTCGAGGAGACTTTTTTAATTAATTTATGCAAACGAACATGATTTTATGGCTGTAAACACATGTACCAGTACGTTTTTAATTTTTCATGATAATCATTTATAAGTGCGTTAATAATATTTGTAGCAAGTAACGTTATAAGCTTAAATTAAAAAGATAATCTTTTTATTTTCTATAAAACATAATTATATAAAATAATTATATAAAACTGCAAAACATTGAAAGTCAATAAATCAAATAGTTGATTTTAAAATATTTTCCATTAAAACATTAAAAAAATTTAAGGCAAGTAGTGATTTGGTTGTGTGTTCATTCAACCCATTTTCAATGCTTAGTATAATCAAATAGAGATGTAAATAAGTCGAATTAAAAACCGAGTACACCGTTATTCGAATTAAAATTAATCCGAGTATCCCGATATTCTGATGAAAATTAATCCGAATATCCGGGTATTCGGATTAATTTTAATTTGAATAACCAAGTACTCGGTTTTTAATTCGAATTATTTATATCACTATAATCAAAAGACATTAGGATTAGAGGTAGAGGTAAATCTAGTAGAGAAGAACTGACACGTGATCGGCGTGTAAACCGAAATATGTTTAGACAAGTTCATTGCCATAAACAATAAGGGGTGTTTCGGTATTTATTGTTCTACAGGAATTATACTGATTTTTAAAATTTTTTTTATCAAATCTTCCTATGAATTTTGGACGGCATGTCTTAGCTTTACTTTAAAATAATCTCAAGGAGTGCAATTGCACTCAAAATAAGTAATTACTTATTTTCCAGTTTGCCGTCCAAAATTTTAAAAAAGCACTCGGTAATTCATTATGTTGATTCCTTGGTTAACATAAAATACTTCTTACCAGAAATAAATTATTAAAGTACACTGAGAAAAATAAACTGTTCAGTCAACCAAAAACACGTTCAGTTAACAGTATTTTTCGTTTACCTATTAGCAATCACGCGTGGTCATTGAACCAACAGTCAAAAAATGTTAAATATTTTAGATTGAATCAACTCAATATTTTGCTTGAGGCAAGCATACAATGAAGACATCTTTCTAGTTGCTTTAATGCCCAAGAAGATTGATACAAGAACTTTAGATTGTTAAAATTGCTAAATATTTTATTTGTCTGAACGCCGTTAGGGAATTAAAATTATATTTTTGATATGTTTAACGTAATTTTTCAGTACGGCTAATAAAAGCGTAGAGTCAATTCAATCTCTACTATCGTTTAGGGAAACATCAATTAAATGTTCACCTCTTTGCGATACTGCCAAAGTAAGATAACCCTTCAACCTTTGTTGAGGTGACAAGAGGAGCTGAATAAACCTCAACGAACTTTATAATGTCGGACGCATTCGAAATATGAATGACTTATCCGTTTAAGAAACGATGTCGAACAACAAGGTTATGCTGGGACAGGCAGTAAATATACGTGAAGTTCTAGCAGGCGCCATCTAGAACTCGATAGCTTATTAATATGGGAATTAACCCTCGCTTTTACTTGACTTAACATTTATTACGTTAAATAAAAAATCAAAACAGACACACAAAAGCAACAGCACTTTACGATCATTTTGAAATTTCAACTTTTTGATTTAACATATTAAGCACTTTCGTTTTAAGGAAAACACTAACATCGTTCAGTCAAACGTAATAGTTTAACATTTTTTTAGTGTTACTTGAACAATTTCCAAGATGTTCAGTTAAGAATATTACCGTTGAAACAAGTACATTTTATTTAAGTCAACGCACAAAAAGTTGACATTCAAAAAGTTGTTGACTTAACTATTTCATTTTTCTCAGTGTAGGTATATTTATTCCGTATTTAGAAAGTTGCTTTTCAGACTTTACTCTAATATAAATGATAATACGGTCAGTAACATGTTCTTGTAAAATTGGACTAAAAATATGCGGCGCTATTGAGAAAGTCCCGCCACGCAGATTTTGATGAGTCATCGGTTCTTCTCTAATTGATTTCAGTCTAATCATAAATTGAAAAGTTGTCTTGATTTAACGTTATTGTATGAATCACTGTTGACCCCCAAGGGGTGGTGATCCATTTGTTGATAACGGTATGCAATTGTTGGTTTTCAGTTTATTTTGCTCAGTTATTAAAAAGAATATTTTTTATAATACATAAGAAACAATTTTTATTAATTAAAAATATTTTATTAATATAAATGAGTTCGCTAATAAAACAGAATTAAGCGGACTCCATGCTATTCTGAAATAAGATGTGGTATAGAAAAAGGTAGTAGAATTTGAAATTTTTTCTTGCTCGGAATCTCTATCTGGAACTTTTTGGACTCTATACAGGGCGATGGGAAAATTACGCACCCGCAGCACACTGCGGTATTTGGTGCTTAAAATTAATCATAAAACCGTTATCAAAATCTTTCTTTCTTATATAGTTACAGACCTACAGGAACCTCTAAATACTTTAATTTATCAACATTGTACAGTCGGCTTAGAGGCTAGACGTTGTCAAAATGAACGATTCGAGATAAAAGACATAGGGCCAGTTGTACAAAGTAGGTTTAAACTGACGCTCAACTGAACCAGGTTCAAAGTGAACAAAATCGCATCAAATTTTATTTATGAAAGCATTAATTGCCATATGTCATTAAGATCCTATGCGAATTTGTTTACTTTGAACCTGGTTCAGTTGAGCGTCAGTTTAAACCTACATTGTACAACTGGCCCATAATGGTATAATGAATCGCTTTTAAATAAAATCGTGTACAGCGTGAGTAATGATGCCGTAATGCGAAATTCAATTAAATTTTAGGGATTTCTGTAGTTCTGTAATTACATAAGATAGGAAGATTTTGATAACAGTTTTACGGTTAATTTTAAGCACCAAATAAAGAGTGTGTTTACAATTTACCTTCCCACTTCCAGCAAGCAGCTCGATATTTGTATTGTTCAAAATTAGAAATCAACAATGTGGACACAAAATGAAAGCTGACACTTATATCGGTCATTTATGAAAAAAAAATTGCAAGTCTATAGTTGCTGTGATTCTCATGATTCATGATCGAAATTCAAAGTCTGCTACTTTTTCCTGGACAACATCTTAGATCGATTTATTTTAACTCTTGACTACGAAATCGGGCCCTAAACTAATCAAAATATTATTTACTCGTGGGAAGATGCCACGGCCAAATGTGTTACTTAAGATATTCTTTCTGTATTAAGCCCCATCCAGACGACATGGCTAACGTTAGCCAGTGTTGGCTATTGGGTAGTTTGCCATGCCGTGTGGACGAAATACACATGGCCAATGAACACCAACCAATCGCCAATGTTAGCATTGGAATGCATTCGCTATGAGGGCGGTTTTCTCGACACACATCAAAGAGTTTAACCAACGTGGGCCTTCATATGCCATCACGTTTGTTTTTACGTCCAGACGACTTGAACAATTTGCACACGATATTTCTCGAATATTATATATTTTTGTATATTATGAGCGTTGAGTTGTACTAACTTGGTGGCAAAGTGAGTTTGCTTTCGGTTTACTGTTTTTTAAATTTGACAAGAAAAATGTCGTCATCAGAGACCGAATGGAGCAACCCGTTAATTTTGGAATTCCTTAGCTTTATGAAAAGTCCCCAGTCATTTGGGATTCGAAAGAACTACACAAGCACATGCAACAACCGTATCATATCCTTCGTTCTCCATATCTTTTTAATTTGACAAATGTTGGTAGCTATTCGCTATACATTGGCCGAACTTTTTTATCTTTGAAGTTTGACAAGCAAATCCAATCATGTGGACAGGCAATGTACAAATGGTAAACTTGCCCAACGTTGGTTAAAATTTTTGTTGCCAATGCATTCACCAACATTGGCTGACGTTGGCCATGTCGTCTGGATGCGGCATTAAGCAGATGGCCAAAGCAAAAGCCAACATCGACAGGAATTGTCCGCCCACTCGTTATAGCGGTCAGAAGTGATTATGTCGCAATTTAATTTTTTATTCGGGAGACATTACTTTTAATTCTAACTGTACAACGTATATCCAAAAATTCTTTCTTAAAATAAACACACACAATTATAACATTGAACGTTAGACTTAAATTCGATATTCAAAATTAAACAAACTTTTTAATTATGTTAAGGAAAACAGTCAGGAGGTTTCCTTTTTTAATAATTTATTTATAGAATAAAATAAAAGAAGGCTGCAATTACTAAATAATGTATTTATTGTATCTTTGTTTCAACTCAGAAGTTGATTATTTAAATTTGATTTAATTATAGATTCATACAAATGCATTGAGTTTTTGTATTCTTACAAATAAATAATACTTATAAATAAAAGCATGGAAAAACAATTGCAAATTATCTTTCATACCCAAACAAAACTTGTGTTGAAAATTGTGCAATTTACATTTTTATTGTTTCGGATCTCTTTAACATTTATGAATTTGACATTTAAGGAAAATATCAGGCTTTACTTGTCCGTTATAAATACACTCTTGCACGATTCATTTACTATAAGCACGTCAGTGCTCTGTGTTTATGAAGTAGATGTCTTAATTGTTTATCATTTAGGGCAATTTTCTTTACACGAAACATATAAAAATAATTGCATGTGTTCAGGAATATGATTGAATTCAATCAACGAAATTTTAATAAAAATAATTTATTTTTTATTCTAGTAAAATATATAATAAAACAATTTATAATTACGTCTAAAATCATCAAGTCTTTCTACTTTATAAATGAACAGGAAATGAGAAACTAGTTTTCTCTATTTTGATTTATGTACTTCAATTTAAATTGTGCTTATGTTACGTAGTAAATTGTATCAAAAATTAGATTAAATAAAACGTTGCCTTGAATAACAAATATTATTGTAGAAATTGAGCCAAATCTTTCACAAAAAAATATAGGCTGGTCTAAAACGGCCTTAACAGAAAATTACTATTAATTATTTATTTTACTACTATTTATATTTACTGAAGATTAATACAATGTATTTTTTTAAAAATGCCATAAAGGTTGGCCATGAAAATTAAAACTCATGTCGTAGCTTGGCATCTAACACATGCCAAATCTGAAAATTTAAAGTAAATGAATGGAGCTAAGACACGAATTTTCTTTTCCACAGCCACCCCTTATAGCATTTTTAAAAAAACACATCGTATTATTGTTAAAGTTGCGAACTTACTGTAAGCAATACATTTCAGAAAGTTTCATAACGTAAGAATAATATAGGGTTTTGGATATGTATGTGAAACATGTTCAGAAATTATTAAGTTATCTAAAATTATACTGGGTGCTGTAAAAATGGCGAAGCAACGCCATTCTGCGATATTCAGGGACACCTCTAAGTATGTTAAAAAATTCTATCTTGTGATTCCTGAAGGTTATAAGATTGGAATTTGAAATTTTTATTATTTACAAATTCTGAATATTTCAACAGTTTTTATAGTGAAAGACATATTTAAAATGATGCTCAACAATAATTTTTATTTAAAATCAATAAATAGTACATATTTTACACAAAAATTATCATAAAAATGATCTGGCAACCAAGCTATTAATTATTAAGTAATTGCATTTAGTTATCTATGAATTTACGTTAACTGAATTTGTATGATTTAATATCAGTTGACAGAAACATAAATATAAGGTAGAATTTTTTTAACATTTTTCTCATGCTCAGAGGGTGCCCCTGAATAGTGCAGAATGGCTTTGTTTCGCCATTTTTACAGCACCTTGTATTGCAATTATAGAAAATCTACGAAATAAACAAATAGAGTGAATAAAAATTTTAAAGAAATAAATGGAAATAATAACAGGAAAAATGAGAGAAAACAGTAAAATTCTTTATATTAATTTCACCGACAGAAGTAAGCAAAAATTATGAAATGTCAAAGCGAGTAATGAACATGAACATGAACAATGAACAATGAAAATAAATAAAACATTTAAGTAACGACGAACAAAAAATTATACATGAACTGTCCACAGTTTTCAGAATGAAAATTTGTAATTAGAGAACATAGAAATAGCATATGTATTTCTTTTATTTATGAAAATATCGTAACTTGCAGAATCATCAATTAAAATTAATTCCAGTGCTTTTATAAACTCTTATTTATTTACATTTATAATTATTAAATATGTTTTAAATTACTCCAACGACTTTTTGCTGTTTATTTGTTGTTCAGCGTGATTCGCTTTGGTTTTCCGTCAACAAATCGAATTTTACGGCACGTTACCGCTACGCAAAAATATGAAAATCATTGAACAATAATTAATTATACCTTTCACCGGTGAAGAAGTTTTCATTCATGAAACATACATGCAGATACGCATACATGTTTCATGACAATACAAGTTGAATTGGCACTTCACACTCCACAAAAGGTTCATTCAAATAAGAGCTGACGTATATGACGTCTCGTTTATTGACTTATCGCATATACTATGTGTTTTTTTAAAAATGCCATAAGGGGTGGCTGTGGAAAAGAAAATTCATGTCTTAGCTCCATTCATTTACTCTAAGTTTTCAGATTTGGCGTGTGTTATATGCCAAGCTACGACATGAGTTTTAATTTTCATGGCCAACCTTTATGGCATTTTTAAAAAAACACATGTTATAATTTTGCCATATTCAGTTAGTTACTCTCATTATGTAAAGAAGTACGCACAGACTACGCTTGCCACCATGCGCTAATAAGAACAAAAAATAACCTGGGCGATAATTATTAATCATATTTAAGATTTACGACGATACCGTAGGAATGTTTGAATTTTACACATACGATCGCAGACGAAATTATTTTCGCTTCCAGTATAATTAATTATATTTTATATATAGTCTCAGGCCGTTGCCTGCCAAAAATATCCCCCCAACCAACTAATCAATACGCAGCATTCAGAACAATGTGATTAATAATACGAATTATTAAATACTAACCCAGTGGACGACCTCCTCGAAATAATTTTAATTAAATAGATAATACTTTTAATTATCAATCAAGCGCCCATCGACCCTGCTTGTAATATTCAGATGCCTAACGAATTTGATGTTAATCTTTAATGATTCCATTACGGCTCGACCTGTAGTGATGCTAATTTATTTAACTACTTTGTTATTTGAATCTCATTGTTGTGAAATAATGATATTTTTAATTGTTAATTGACCAACGGCTGGTCGATACGGAAATCGACGAATTGCTCTACACAATTGTTAATTATAGATTTGGAGGTGAGGCCTGCGTGATCGATAACGTTTTCTAACGATTTCATAAATAAAAACTTTCAATATAAATGAACAAAATATGAGCTTCCAAATCAAAAGTGATGATAAATTTTCTTGGCATGCATCAAAATTTCTTCCTTTTTTCATACACGAAACTTGTTTCAAGTATTTATTTTATTATAAGCGAAACAGGAACTATGTGTACAGTCAGTAATTAGAAGAAACTAGCATTTTGGTTATCTTTAAAGTAGTAAAACTGAAAATATAATTAAAATAAAAATTTTGGAATATGAAAAATTTCGTAAACATTTGTCCTCAAACTTGCGCTAAGTTAATTAATTTACGAAACGCCTTCTTGTTACACTTGTACATACGTACTATCGCTGACACTATAAACAGAACGAGAAGCAATAAAACTGTGCGAAATTCGACCATATTGCACCGACCGAAGTAGGCCTAAATGCTCAGGTCGTAAAATATGTTAATCCGGGATACTCAGGTAAAAACTTCCGAGACGAATAAATACGATTTAGAATATAGATATTAAATTGAATTAGTAAACATAAATTTGAGCCTACATGGAATCTTCACATTTAATCATACACAAATGGAAAGTTTTATCAATTTTATTTGTAAATAAATTTTTGAAATGAAAAAAAAAATATAAATTTTTTTATTTTATTAAAATTAAGCTTTTTTCAAAATTGTTTAATTAAAGAGAAAATGTTATGAATGTGTTCAGGTATTTTAATACTTCTAGCAAACATGGGAGAATTGATGCTTACCTTCTTGGAAATACATAGTTTAAAGAAACGAATAATACCTAATTGAAAATATTCGCAGAAATTATGTTCTGTTTAATTCATTCAATAATTTATTTTAATTTTTTAAATTAAGATTTATTTTGTACATCTGTAAAAAAAATCATAAATTGAACAATTAAAAGGAAATTCTAAAATAAAAAACATATTTTGGAATCTCCAAAAGAATTCATCGATGGATACTACGTTTCAGAAATGAAGGTTTGTTAGAGAGGAAACGAAGACCGCTTGGTTTAAATAAAAAAAACTACACAAAATGAAGATCAAGAAATCGTAAATGCAGTACAAAATACAAAACAATCCTTTTCTTTCTAGTCGACACATTTTAGATGTCACAGGAATTGGTTGTTCAGCTAGGACCATCATAAGAAGACTTGTCAATGGAGGGTTACATAACCGGAAATCAGCGAAAGTTGTAAATTTTACACCGCGTCATGCCAAGATTAACATCTCGGCAATATGTCAACATGTCAAACAGCATTTATTACCTTTGGCGGATACTAATGATGGAGGCATTGCATTTGTCCAAGATAATTCGGCCATTCATACTAGCAGAGTTGTTCAGGAATAGTTTGAAGAATATCCAGAAATTCATGTGATTCCCTGGCCTGCTAAATCCTATCGAAAATTTATGGGCACATGTTATTCGACATTGGGACGACGAAAATGCAAACTTAAGAAACAGGCAGTATTTACAAGAACACATAAATAGAACTTGGAATAAATTGGGATTAGGAAATTTATGCCAAAATTTAGTTGGTTCCATGCCGAGAAGACTGCAGGAAGTCATCGCAAATGGAGGATACTATACAAAATATTAATGTAATTATCTTTTGTGTTATTTTTTATATCTAAAAATTATTTGGAATATGTATTTTATTTATTAAAATGTTTTATTTATTAAAAATCAGAGACAAAAAAATTTAATATTGAAGTTATCATATCGGGCTTTCAATAAAAAAAAAATTTTCAGGGAGGCTATGACTTGCTTTTACTCCATTTAAATTACATTGCAACAAATGTTTTCATGGCATCTGAAAGTGACTTTAATTTTAAAATCTCCTTTAAATTCGATTATGAAACTGGCCCTAATAGTATTAATTTTGTAAATCATTAATGCCCGGTTTCTGGAACGTTACATAAAGTTAACGGTCCGATAAAAGTAAACGTTGCTATGGCTACACATGTTAGAACTATAGGAATATTTTATTTTATCTATTAGTTAACTTTATGAAACGTTTCAGAAACTCAGTTAGTTATTTTTCTGAGTTCTAAGTTATTTTTCTGAGATTAGAAATGATAAATTATAAATTTATTAATAATTATGAATAAATGATTAATTATTTAAATAATAAAAAATTAATACATTAAGCCCCGATCTTTTCATCTGCAGTTAACTTTATCTGACGGTTTATTCCCATAGTAACAATTGTGATCACAATCGTTACTATGGGAATTAATCACCAGATAAAGTTAATTGGAGATGAAAAAATCGGGCCTAAATCAAACACGGAAAAAATAATTTAAAAGAGCAGCTGTTTTACTTATTTAAAATTATGCTAGTTATTCGGATATTTTATTATCGAGGATGGACGTTTACTCCGGCACGCGGCAGGTAGTAAGTAGAATAACATGCAATAAGGTTGAGTTTCGCTCGTTCTTCAGACACGTTACTGCCAAGCAAATTTTCAATCGTTCTCTTTATACTGTCAGCGATAGTACATTTACTGAATGAATCGTTTTAGAGATGTGAAAGGTGCCCATCGTTTGCTCACTAATTAACGCTGCTTACCGACACATGCGAAATTTGCGCCAAAATTGGGATGATCACGCATTTCGAGTGATCCAAGAGAGGATCGCGGTAATTACGTATTATTACGTATGCAAAACATTTAGCGGTAATTTCATCATTATATTAAACATAGCGCACAGCGCAATAACTCACCCCAAATTGATATTTTCGTCGGCCGAATGCGGAATTTACATAATTTTTAATTAAATTCCGAAAACTAATAATATTAATTACGGTGTTAATACTTAATTTTTGCGTACAACTGATAGTTTCTATATAAAAATTCTGCAGGATCAGTAATAATCGATAATTTCTTCGATTAAGCACAGTATTTTGAGATACGTTTTTAATTTCAAACTTTGTTGTATTATTGGCGTTTATAATAAATTATAGTTTAGGTAAGTAACTACTAACTTGTAGTTACAAAAGTCAGGTATGCGCGGACTATTTAGTAATCTATCATTTAAGGCTAGTAAATTGTATTCAAAATAATTTACAACCAGTTTTACACAAATTATTAAATAGCAAATCTCACTAGGTCGTGTAATATAATCTATCAATGGTTTTATATCTCTTTTATTTGCAAAAGTCTTACTTTGTCAATTCTCTGGCATGCATTTTCACGTCAATTGCATTTTAGCAATATGTCCCGGGTTTATGGAAATCCTTTTTTGTTTAACAAACCTGTTTCCAATCTCTATAACGGGTGAGTTGGAAAGTGGAAGATTCAGTGTGGAATTCACTGTTCTAAAGACTGCAAAAACAAAGTGGAAGATCTGAAAATGCCCCTTGTATTGTGCAGAAGTAAAATTACAGAAAAGGTGTATATACAATGAAGAAAAAAAAGTTGGAAATATTCCTTAGGTGGGCTAAACATCAAAGCCAGCATACCTTAAAGCCGTTTCAATTTCTACAATAAATATTTGGGACAAGAAATTTTTGGGTAGTAGATATAGTTTGGAGATAGAACATGTTCTATTTTTCAGTTAGTTTCTAATTCAATTTAATTTTTGATACAATTTAGTAAGTATATAATTTAAATTTATCAGAAATTGAACCAAATCTTGTACTCGCTTGAAGCGCTTAAGCTATCAGCCAATGCTGTATTATTTCCCTATGTCAAAAGAAAAGAACGCGATTGTAAAAGGAATAAGGTAGTGTTAATCGGCCTTTAAAGTGGGACGCGATAATTGATTTGAAAGATAGATAACGTATGTGTATAGTCGTGCGCAACTTAAGTGCAACAACTTGACAGTTCTGTGAGCCTTGGATCACGGGATCTTAAGGGAGAGATATAAAACTTCAATACCTGGGTTGCGTTCATAAAATATACCTTCGAGTGCACCTTGGGCGTGTAATCGTATCTGCTTATTTTGCGTCTCGCTTATCTGTTTCAAGAAGTCTTGTGTTTATATTATTACCATGACAACGGGCGCACTTTTTACGCCGCACTTTTAAGTAGGGTGTAGAAAATGTGTTTGTTACTATGGAAACCACGCCTGATTTAGTTTTTTATGATTCATAGATGAGAAACAAAATACATACATTCATTTATACGAGAGACTGTAATATTAGCCAAGAGTAACTTTAGAGTGTCTTTTATGAACACAACCCTGATACAAAACAAGAACTTCAAAATGTTGGCATTTCTAATGCACGTCAACTATGGCACACGTACATAATTAATAGCGCCTATTTCTAATTCAGTTTGTAGTCATTTCCATAGCAGTGTGATCAGAGTAAATAAATTTGTTTGTCAAATTTGTCGATTCTGCTCGTATCTGTAGCAACCGTAAGATTTGTAAACCTGTAACTCGGTTATTAAAATACAAAATTTTGAAGTTCTGTGGAAGGTATGATTTTTCCTAGGTCCCTAGGATTACTCATAAATCTCTGTGATATTATCTTAAGGCTGTTTTACATTATACTTTTTTCGTCTAGAAACTTGAACAAGTTTGAATACTAGAATCTAGTATCTAAATTCAAGGTTGTTTTAAATATTAGTTCACAAACCGATCGCTGGTGTTGCAGTGGGGAAAATTTAAACGTGGAACAAAACTGCCAACATACAAAATTAAAGAGAAGTTAAATGCTCAAAAATGAATTTTTATAAAAGAAACCAAACCAGATTTCAGAAAATTTCAAAAATTCTGCATATTTATTATTTGCAAAAACAAAATACGAAACCTAGAATTTGGCGTCAGGACTGGTTATTGCGGAGGTACTTCGAGGTTATATTTTCAATCACAGTTATGTTTATCTTTTAGGATGTTGGTAATACTGCGACGTGTACTTTATGCGCAAGTCTAGTTTGTAAACTTTGACGAAAAATAGGTTGAGAACTAGTTTGGAAATAAGTTTCTAGATGTTTCTAGTATGAAAACTTGGATGACTTTTTTCTGATTTACATTATTCAAGTCAGTTCTAGTATTGAACTTCTCAAAGTTTCTAGACGAAAAAAGTATAATGTAAAACAGCCTTTATTGACTTACAAGAAATCCTATCATACTAAGAACTTCAAAATTCCATCTTTTAATAATTGACTTACAGGCTTACAGATCTTACGGTTGCTACAGATATGAGCAGAATCGCTCCATAATTTCGGTGCCAAAGCAGTTTTCTGAAATACTCGTTTACATTAGAGCGTTATAAATGTCCACATTTTTTATGTCGCTCATGGTACAGTTAATTGCAACAAAATCGAGTAAATCGAAAAAATCAAGAGTGCGAAACTTTCGTAGCATTTAAAAAATTCAAATTCTATTTTCTTCAAACATTTGCTTTCAGACAAATTATACCGAGTGAGCATTTTCAATCCGGGACATAAGAGATAAGCATGACTACCCTTAATAATGACATTTTTAATGACATTAACGCTGAAACACTAATGAATGTGATTAATGGATTTTATAATAGGTTAAGGTACTGTTTGGCGCAAAATGGAGGGTTACTTGAATTTTTATTATAATTTATAAGAAAACGTTCAATTTGTTTTTAATCTTTAGTTTGTAATAAAATTATAATACTTAAATTCAATAATTTTTAATACGATTTTAATCAAATATGTGATTATTAAGGGTAGTCATGCTAACTTCCTATGTCCCGGATTGAAAATGCTCACTCGGTATAACGTCCTTATTGACCAACCTTCCTCTAATTTAGAAAGAATTAGAATTTTGTCACTTTTAGTTAACCGTGACATTTAGTCTGTCATTTTTACAGTAAAAATGACGACTCTGACGGGAACGAATTAAATCAGAGAAAATTAACTGATTTTCTTTAAATTGTTTGTACTTAAAAACGATTTCAAGTTAAATCTAGTATTTCCACCTAGTACCGAAATTTGTCAAAGTTTTTAGCCAAAAAAAGTATAATTTATGACAGGCTTAAGATATACTTTGCGACAATTTTAAAAGTTGCAATTAGTTATATCTTAAAAATGCAAAAAATATTAATAATCACTCAAAACCGTTTAGGTGGTTTAATGAGGGTACTAGAGTAACGTAGAGAATGGTACAACTCCGACCTATCCCCTCGGTTCCAGCTATCCCAAATTTCAAATAGCATCCCTATACTTGGATTAACAGAGAAGACGAAAGCCATGACATTGGTAGGAAAAACAGGAGAAGAAGAAGGAAGGTACTTTACAGTACGAACAGAAGAAAGGGGAATGTACAATTTCGAAAAAGTGGACAGTTTTAATTACCTAGGAGTAGTGGTAAAGAGTGATGGAGGAGATACGGAAGAAATAAAAGCGAGGGTAAGCAAAGCAAACCGAAGCGTGGCATCTGTAATGCACATAGTTAAATCACGTAAAGTCTCGGGGTCCGTAAAATTGAGGATTTATAAAACAATAATCAGACCGGTAGTACTTTATGGGAGTGAAACGTGGGTGTTAAACAAGGCAGAACAAGAAAAATTAGGAGCATGGGAAAGGCGTTTACTGAGGAGAATTTTTGGCGGTAAGAAGACGGAAGACCGATGGTTAAGAAGGACGAACGCAGAGCTGTATACCGTATACGCGGACGCACCCATTGTAAATCTCGCTAAGGCCAGCAGGATACGTTGGATGGGACATGTGGAGCGTATAGGAGAAGAAAGGATAGCAAAGCAAATACTAGGAAGAAGAGAGCTGACTAGTAAAAGAAGAAGAAGACCGAGATCGAAATGGGAAGACCAAGTAGAAGCAGACTTAAGAAAACTAGGAGTAAAAAAGTGGAAAAGAAAAGCGAAGGACAGACAGGAATGGAGAGGAATTGTCACCCAAGCCATGGGCCACAAAGGCCTGTAGAGCTATTAATATACACTGTGAACGTTTAGAGTGGAATAATCCATGTAAATGAGTGCCAGATCATCTGCGACCAAAATCCTCGGACAGGTAAACCTATTTTCTTTAGCGCGAATATTTTTTTGAAGTCATCTTTTCTTTGCACCCCCACCCCTTTCCGCAATGACGTCATCGTCATTTTTTTTAATGGCACGCCCCCAATTTTCTAGCAGTTTTGGATAGATTTGAGAATTCTGATTTCATCAATATGCATATTTTGACATTCGCACTGACAGTACCCGAGATATTAATTACGAAAGATAAAAATAAAAAATGGAAATTGCAAGGAAGAACAATAATCAAGAATTGTCAAATTTACTTGATGAAACTTTTTATCATTTATTTCAACCACGACCTACTAGATTTTATGGCTCAGTGTGTCTTTATCCGGCCTGCGCAGTTTACTAGTTCAAGTGTTTCTCCGCTGGCGCCACTTACCCAAAAAATCGGAAGCAGATTATATCCGGAACGTCATTTTTAAGTAATGTCAAGTTCACGCGGTTTATATCAAGTACAGTTGCAGTTTCTTTCTCAAATAGTTTCCTTTTGATTTTCTCTTTCGTTACTTATGGTAATTCTTGTTTTGGTAACTAGCGCCTATTATTTGTCGGTTCGTTCATTTGTCTCACATAAATCGCAGAAAATTTTCCGTTTTTTGTTTTTATCTTTCGTAATTAATATCTCGGGTACTGTCAGTGCGAATGTCAAAATATGTATATTGATGAAATCAGAATTCTCAAATCTATCCAAAACTGCTAGAAAATTGGGGGCGTGCCATTAAAAAAAAATGACGATGACGTCATTGCGGAAAGGGGTGGGGGTGCAAAGAAAAGATGACTTCAAAAAAATATTCGCGCTAAAGAAAATAGGTTTACCTGTCCGAGGATTTTGGTCGCAGATGATCTGGCACTCATTTACATGGATTATTCCACTCTAAACGTTCACAGGCAATGTCAGGTCAAAAAGCGATCAAAAGATGTCGCTACTTGAAATGTTCATTACAATATTAACATACAATTTACCATAGAACAAGAAAAAAAAACAATGTATATATCCCTATACTTGAGATACATTCATGGAAAGGTCTTGAAATAAGCGATTCAACGATATTAAAAAAAGATAATTGGTTGAATGGACATGCATCTTTTTGTGCACTCTCGCTTGATGCACGTCACCTTCATGCAAGCCTTCTGTATATGCTTGCCCGAACCGAAACAATTAATTGATTCAATTTAAAATATTTAACACCTTTTGACTGTTGGTTCAACGACCATGTGTGATTGCTAATAGGTAAACGTAAAACTTTATTAACTGAACAGTTTATTTTTCTGAGAGTATAAACAAAGGGATATTCTTCAGTGAAAATTTGTTGAAGATTTCATTAAAAAATTATTTTAATTTTTGGTTGCTTTAATTTTTGGAAAACTCTTTCCAAAATTATAAATTCTTCTTATATAATTCACAGGGCGCGAATTTTTCTATGGTAAATGTTCATAGGTGATGTTCTCCCATTGCGTACAATTGACTAAATACAGTAGACAAAACTGATGAATACGCTGTACAAAAATTCGCCTTTTTGATGATTTGAAAAGATATACTTGTTTCAGAAATTCGCGAGAGATATTACTGAAAATACTAAAGAAATATTTTAATAGATATTTCCGAATCTCCTTCATAAGTGAAGGAATGAAAACTCCGGATTCCTTAAAATAAAACGCGAATGATGTACGTGTAATCTTTTATAATTGAAACAATACGTCAAAATTTCCTCGACGTGATGCTTTAGCACGAGCTACAAGTGATAAATTATTTTCTTTAATGCCGTCTGGTTTAATAAAATCGGACGTCGGTAACGAGTGACGTGCCGGATGTATAATTCACGTGATTTTTTCGCAGCGACGTGATATCTTGTGTCATTTATTTACGCGAAAACGTACAGCTTCGAAAATAATTTCCTACTCCACAAACGAACTGTCATATTAAAAACATTAAACTAGCTCACAAGTGTGACACATAACGTTTGGAGTACGTACGATGTGCGGGGCTTCAGATGAATTTTGAATTAATTCACTATTTTTAAATGAACTGTCAGCGCGTAATTATCTCCCGACAGATTTCCATTTTATTCAAGTTGACTTGCGTTTTTTATTATAGAGCTTTGACGGTGTCGATAATTTTCGCGGCATGTGAACGCGCGTTTCCCGACGATCAAACTTTCAGTATTTCACGGCTCTAATGCAAATCTAGTAAAAACATTGACACTTACCGGCTATTGAGGACGTCGAGGCGGCACCGAGCCAAGCATGGGACGACTCCAATAACTTGGCCTGGAAAAGAAATCTAAATAAAAATATGATCAAACAAATTCATGCCAACAAATATAAGAACACATACGTTTACAAAATGGAATTCTGTAAGAATTTACTCAATTTAACTAATTGTAAGTTGTGAAACTACACTCCTGGACAAAATTAACGCATCACTACAGTTTTATTTTTTAATTCCTAGGTAATGATAATTTTTATTTCTCTAACTGTCTTGCAAGTAGGCTTTGGACCTCCTCTGACATTTCAAGCAAATGCTATCAAGCAAAGTATCATTTTAAAATTATAATTGTCAATTAAAGTCACTTTTAACAAGAATTGATTTAAATCTGTTCTGAAACAGCTTATAAGATAAGTTATTTTTGACTACCAAGTTATTTCTGATATTTAAAAATGAATCGCCCAAGAAATTTATCGGTGGAGGAGGCAGTTCGAGCATCAACTCTGCTGGATGAAGGATATTCGATGCGTTATCTTGCCGACGTGAAAGGAAGAAATCATTCCAGCATAAGTCGCATGGTTAGACGATTTAACGAGACAGGATCTAACTCTCGAAGGCCAGAGCAAGGGCGAAAACGATGTACTAATCCAAGGGATGAGCGTTTTCTTAGGCAACTCGCTCTTAGAAACAGGAGAATCCCTAGTAGAGTCCTAAAAAATGAGCTTATAAATGGTCGCAATCTTGTAATATCGTCTCGAACAGTTAGAAGACGTTTAAGGGCCGGTATTACACTCTTTTTCTTTTGCTTTTCTCCTTTTGTCAATTATGTTTCCGAATTTGTCAAATGACTTTCCAATCCGCCAGCCTATTATACTTTGAACGGATTGGAAAGTCATTTGACAAATTAGGAAACACATTTGACAAAAGAGGAAAAGCAATAGAAAAACACTGTATAGCATTAGTTTAAACTGCAGTCTAGCAGTTAAACTTCGGATTTTAATATATTCCCGTTTTATACCTGCCGATGACAACAGCTTCTAAGTTTAAACGACAATCGGTGGTTGAAGAGAAGCCTAAACTTACTGTTAATATAAGTGAGGTTAGTTTTGATCGAGCTTTTCTCATTTTATTGTCTAACTTGTGTTTAATTTCACACTCATTTAACTGAAAATTGATTATATCATTAGATTGATCTGAAGTTTCACCTTTAGATTAAATTGCACTTTTAAACTTATGCTATAATACCGGCTCTAAATGAAGCAGAATTAAGCAGCAGACGACCGGCAAAAAAACCATTGATCACCAGAGATCACAAAGTTCAAAGATTACGTTTTGCCAGAAATCATCAACGGTGGACTGTTAATGATTGGAAGAAGGTTTTATTCTCTGATGAAACGAGGGTAGCCTCAAATCTCCTGATGGACGTGAGCGTGTCTGGCGAAGGGCGGGAGAGAGATTTGCAGCTTGCAATATCTCTCCAAGAGTCCCATTTGGTGGTGGCTCTGTAATGTTTTGGGGAGGAATCAGTTTCAACGGTCGTACAGAGTTAGTCCCTATACGCCTGAGGTCTATGAATGCGCATTATTATCTGGAAACCATTGTAGTCCAAAATGTAATGCCATTTCCTCCTTTTGTAGGGCCCAATTTTTTGTTCATGCAAGATAATGCTCGTCCCCACGTGACTAGATAAGTTACCGACTACTTGAATACTGTTAATATTCCGTTAATGGAGTGACCACCTAATAGTCCCGATCTAAATCCCATAGAGCATTTATGGGACACTCTTAAAAGAAAGGTTCGAAATCGTACACCCGCACCTGTCAACCATAATGAACTGGTGGATGCAGTAATTGCAGAATGGGAGAATATTCCCCAGGAAATTATTGAAAATTTAATCTCCAGCATGCCAAATCGTATGAATGCGGTAATTAGAAGTAGAAGAGGGCATACACGGTATTAACATCGTACTGATTCTATTAATTCTATTGTTTTCGATTTTTTTCGTTTTCATGTTTCACGCGTTTTCAGTAAAATATTTTTTTTAAATAAAAAGTAATATAAAATAAGTTCATGTTTTGTTGATTTACTTCGCAAGTCATTACATAAACTTTATTCATAGGTTTTAAAGTTATTTTGATTAAATTTTAATTCTAATGTCGTAAATATGTAAGTTTAATAAGGTGGTGCGCTAATTTTGTCCAGGAGTTTATATACCTATCCACATAGCATATTGGATTTCACATCCATTTTAGAAAAGTATTGACATATTTTTTCCTATACAGGGTATTCATAGCATACGGAAGGAACTAAAATGGTTGCTAGGGGAAATCAAAGTAAAACTTTTTTCTTAATAAGCTTTTAATAAAAACTCAATAACAAGACAGTTACAGCAAGTAAAAGTTAAATTGCTTAACGAGTAATTTACTCGTACTCAGTTACTAACTGTAGTAATAAATTAGTTAAAGTTGAGAGATCTAGCAGGATAGCAGTCAAAAGGGGGCAATTAAAAGTTTACTCTTGTTTGATTGCCAAGCTTTCGGAAAGTATTTATTTCCTTCATCAGGGCGGCTATAATATTAATATGAAAGTGTTACACAATTGAAAATGATGAGTTTTAAAATTCTACTTACATCTAAGTGAGGTTATAAATTAGGATGAAAAAACTCAGTTATACACAAATAGTAATACCTACAGGTTTTAAAAAATAATGCAAAGTTTAATTATTGTAAAAATTGCTTTTACAACTAAAGCAAATTTTAGACTATACTTTTCAATTTTCAGAAATTTCTCTCACTGCTCAATACCTATCGTAAAGTTAAAAAAAAGAATTAATTGCCATTTACAAATACATAATTTCCTTAATGCGAATAAAATATTTAATAAAACATCAAATTTGAACAAATGTATTATTATTAGATTAGAAACTGAGCAAAATATTGATTCAAGAAATTATTAAAACAGCTTCTGCTTTTTGTATGCACATATACAGTTTGTTAAATGGATCCTTTTTACGCACGTCATTGACAAACGGCACTAGTAAAACCAATTTTTATAGGTAGCTAGAGCATCTAGGTACATCACTCGTTCAGATTGAAAAAGGAACGTTTCTATACGAATGTTTATAAAGTAAAACTTACGATTTATTACTTGGCTTGAAAGTATTGATGCGTTTCATATTATGGATAAAATCAAAGACGTGCGTAAAAAGATCCATTTAACAAACTGTATTTTTAAAATTAACTAATCATTAATTTAAGAAAACTGAAAAATTGTATTTTGCCACCAATCAGACGACTATAAATAAAATTTTCTACCTAACTTCATTTGGCTCTTCAACATATTTCGTAAATACAATAAAAACAATCACTGTAAAATTGCGTTAGAAAATATGTATGTAGTTAAATATTTAAAGGAAAATATAAACATAAAATTACGTAAAATTGAAAAACTGGTTACAGTAGTTTTACATTTACAGTGCATCAATTTTCAAAAATACAATTAAGTACGTCAACAGATTTTACAAAAATGTAATAAAAATATGAAAATAAAAGAATTAATTCTCTGAGAATCAAGGGTCTAGTAATGGTCACTTCTACATACTTCTGTAATAATAGTTGATCTGTATTTAAAATATTTCCATAAAAAAAAACTACTATTAACAAATAATCAAATATTTTAAATGAAAATGTTTCTGCCGCTGTTGATTATTTTCCTTTAAAATTTTTGTTTAAACTTCCAATTTTTAAAACAAAATTGCTAAGCAGAAGATAATACACTTCATCTTTATGATGTGATTAATTATAAGAATCATTTTAAAAATTTCTTTTTTGTTATTGATTATAACTTACGTCAAATTTAACATGCATAAATTAGTAGGAAAATAAAAAGCAGATGGAGAGGTTTAAAGAAAACAACATAACCGTAGAAAAACTATAGTCTTTTATTAATAAAAATATTGCATGTGAAATCTGATTACACCGCTGTAATGAGCTTGCAATTTGCCTTAATAATGTTCATACAAACTATGTATTTTCATATAATACAAGCCAAAGAAGAAAAGCAATTACTCAGTTTTCCTTTTTTAATATTTTACTCAATAGGGATGATGATATAATGAATATTGGAACATACAAAATATTAACTTACATAATTAAAATAATAATAATTCTCTAGAGGCGTATTAAAGCATTAATATTCTACTCCGCTTTAACAAAAGCAGCAAACGAAAGAGAGAGGGAAGGGTTTCAACATGAGAAAAGATTCACCAATTATAGGCAAACTCTTGATTTGCCCTTAGAACATATTAGGAAATAACAAGCGTCTAAATAAAAACCTGGTCAAGTGGGTTGTGATCGAGAATTTTTCCATTGCATTTACATAGCAGAATTATTAAATGTAGCCTACTTGACCAGGTTTTTATTTAGACACGAGTTAGTATTGTTTATTTGCTAAATAGTACCGTGTGAAAACAGGCCAGAGTTGGCTTTGGAATCTTGAAACGTTTGTCTTAAATAAATTTACTTATGACAATTAATATCCACATTTGTCAAAGAACAAATATTAATATATTCTTAAAATTGTGACAAGAATGCTTTCTAATGAACAAAAATCGTTTTTATTAGAAAGTTATATTTAAAAAGAAGGATGCAATTATGTTTTGCAAGTGAAAACATTATTATAATGTTTTGACATTAAAATAGGTTCAATTATTTTGACGTTTGTTTTAAAAGTAATCTTATCTAAGACGTAAGTTTGCATATTTCATGGTCGACTCTGGCCTGTTTTCAATAAATCGCATGGTAGAAAAATCAACATGTATGGTCAAAAGTGTGTGTACAATATTAAATTCCCTTGCCTAGATTATCCTGAAGTTAATGAACATTTTTGACAATGCATTGACAACGTAAAATTCGAACGTTTCCTTCAGTGGACGTAAGCGTATGAAATACGTAAAGATAATAGATGCATAAATGTAAATTTTCGGAATGTTTGTCAATTCTTACGTCAATTAGTACTCTTGTAATGGTTAATAATGAGTCTCAGTCCTTTTTTTTAGTACATATAAACAAATTGATTGACAAACATACTGAGAATTTACATTTACGTATCCACTATCTATCTAATTGGCACTAAGAAACAGAAACAGTCAATTTTGCACTCTGACGATTTTTACTAATATTAATAAAATTAGTTTATTATACTAATGCTCGGTTGCACCAACTTTTTAAGCAGAGCTTAAATTTAAGTGGCGTTTAGATTATGACATTATTTATAGATTTAACAAAATGTTAGTCACATTCTAATTGATACTTAAGTTGAAGTTTAAATGTCAATCAGAATGTATTTGACGTTATACTGACCATACGTAAATGTCACATTCTAAACATAACTTAAATTTAAGCTCTGCTTAAAAAGTTGGTGCAACCGGGCATAAGGCCCGGTCTTTTCATCTCCAGTTAACTTTATCTGACGGTTTATTTCCATTGTAACAATTGTAATCATAATCGTTACTATGAGAATTAATCGCCAGATAAAATTAATTGGAGATGAAAAGACCGGGTCTAAGGGCCATATGCACCAAACACTTTAATCGAGCTTAAATTTGAGGACGTTTATATTATGACATTTGAATTTTCATAACATTGTGTAAGTCACATTCTAATGCCCGGTTGCACCAACTTTTTAAGCAGAGCCTAAATTTAAGTTATGTTTAGAATGTGACATTTACGTATGGTCAGTATAATGTTAAATACATTCTGATTGACATTTAAACTTCAAGTTATGTATCAATTAGAATGTGACTAACATTTTGTTAAATCTATATATAATGTCATAGTCTAAACACCACTTAAATTTAAGCTCTACTAAAAAAGTTGGTGCAACTAGGCATAAGTGACGCTTAAAGTTAAGCTGAGTTAATTCGTTCGGTGCATACGGCCATAAGGCCCAGTCTTTTCATCTCCAATTAACTTTATCTGACGATTAATTCCCATAATAACGATTGTGATCACAATCGTTACTATGGGAATAAATCGCCAGATAAACTTAATTGGAGATGAAAAGACCGGGCCTAACTTGAATTTTTTATATACCATCATTTAACGAATGCTTGAAGCTGAAATGATTATTACTTTTTCTACGAAATTATTTGATCAGATTTTGCAGAAAATCCTCTTCCTTTGAAAACATTTTCCATCATTGTTGTGCGTTTAGATAGAATTATTTCCCATCAGTTCAGAAACGTGCATTGGAGAGGTGAAAGTGCATTTTACGCCCGGCAATGTTCTAAAGTGTTAAAAAAAACAATGGCAACTGTATCCAATAAAGTCTCGAATTTGTCATATTAACGGCGCAGTTTAAAATTTAATGGGCCGGACGGTTCGCATATGCGATTTGAAAAACTGAAAATTAAATGAAATGGAAAATGCGATCGCGGCACAGGTAACCAGTGTGCAGGCATTTAATTATGCCCGTTTTTGCTCGCAAATGGCGTTATTAACTTAATTAATAACGTAACGCGAGTCTGTCCGGCGGTTTCTTATGGAAGAATAAAAGGAACAGCTCGATGCTAACCAGCTCAGAACTAGCTCATTAAAATAAAAAGGCGGCCGGTTTAACTTGAAACTGCGTGCGAGTTTTCACGCTGAAGGTGAAGCTGAAAACAGGAAATGCTAACTGAAACTGCAAATTACATTTTAAAGATTTTAAAACAATTTAGAATTATTTTAGAACGTCCAATTATATATAAATATAAAATTATTTCTACATAGAACATCGTATCGAAGCACAAAGAAAAAAGTGTTTAATGTTTTAAAAGTGCCACGGATGGCAGGAGACATTTTAACAGATGGATTAATTTAATATGTATCGATACGTGACCGTGTAGGACAAGTGCTTTGACCTTTTTTTACGGCATATTTTAATTCGAGCCGCGTATTGTTCTTTTACTATCGTGTATTTCAGTTACTTTAATTATTCTGGCGGATATCCTGTTATAAAATGTGCGTCGCGGAAAACGCCATAAAAATGTTTTTAAAATATTGCTGTTTTAAACAGTTTCGCTAGGCCTCGTGCGCAAATGTTTGTTTTAGGATTGTGCGCGAATCTGACCACTCTAGCTTTAACGAAAATCGGTAATTACGTTCGGAAATGTTTACTTTTGAGACTTATTTTCTGTCGCTGATGTCATGGATGACTGAATATGATGTACAATTTTGTTCTGAAAACTTCAGGCACACTATTGATATGGTCTAGAAAAAAAAATCAGAAAAATTATTTATCATTTGTTGTATTACATTTGAAATTTTATATTTTTGTTGAGATAAAAACAGTACTAAGCGAAAAGGAAATTTGTTGATTTATCTAAATTTCTGAATCATTTCACAATATTGACGCTATTTAAAATGTAATCAAATATTTAAAAACTGTTTTTCTAATGATTTTAACGTCGAATTCATCATCTCATTTTGTTTTAGAACGATATGGAATACTCTACATTATTTTGTCGGGAGCAGAATGTTGCAAATGTCCCCTAATTGAGGTCTATTGAGCGTTTCTGTTTTTTCGTTTTTACTAAAGCAAAAGGCTTATAGAAATGGATGAAAGGCTTAGGCCTGATTTCTTCACCTCCAGTTAATTTTATCTGGCGATTAATTCCCTTAGTAACCATTGTGATTACAATTGTTACTATGGGAATAAACCGTCAGATAAAGTTAACTGGAGGTGAAGAAATCGGGCCTGACACAGGCAAGGAACTAATTTCTAAATTCCAAACTTCGATATTTCAAGAAAACAGACTTTCAGAAGTTGATAGCCAGGACGAAAAAAAAAATAAGGATAGCTGCCGATTTAGGACTAGGCTATACCGAGCGATTTTTTAAATTTTTTATCAACTCTTGCCATGAGATCTGGACGGCATGTCTTAGCTTAAGTGAAAAGTACCTCACTGCACTCCTTTGTGCTGATTTACAGTAAAGCTACGACATGCCGTGCAAATTCCATGGCAAGAGTTGATAAAAAATTTAAAAAATCACGCGGTATAATTCGACACTAAATAAATTCCAGAGTTAACATGTAAAGTGCGGTGGGTTACTCAAACCCACCGTTAGTTTTGGAGATTTGGCTGCGTTGGGTCGGGTTGATTCACCAAGTCAATGTTCTGCTTATAGAGACGTGTTCTTAATGGTCATATACCCGGTGAGGCATGCCTTCGCGCCTAACTGAACGTTTTGAGGCTCGCAGGTAAGTTCGAATGTGTATACGCTGAACTGATGGAGCGTTCCTGGCCTTTGGCGCGATGTGAACCAAACTGGCGATTCTTGATTTTTCGAAGAGGCTGGCAGGCAGGTTTGAACATGTGTATGCTTCTCGTGCGTCAAGCCTTCATTTTCACTATTGTGATCTGGCAATACACATATCTACTGGAAATATAAGATAATTACTTGTATGAAAAATGTCTACAAGAGAAAAAGTAATTTGTAAGAGACTTTATAGAATTATACAGGGAAAATGTATGTCTGTGGAAGGTGAAATCTAAGGAGTATATGAACAAAAATAAAAGGGAAGAGGCATATATAGTTCTTTTGGAGAAACTAAAAGAACTTAATCCAGATGCTGTGACAGAGGATGTTAAAAAGAAGATCAACTCGTTAAGAAGTTGTTTTCGAGAGAACGAAAAGAATAGCGTGATTCGCAGTATTCTTTAAAAATGAAGAGTTGAACCGTACTCTAAAAATGAACGTGTGCATGCAAATGAATCTATCATACTTGCTCGCAGACTTGCCTCTTCAAGCAAGCCCGAAGGCATGCCTCACCGTGTGTATGGCCATGTATTAGCATGTGTGTACTGCATTTGGCCTATATCTGGTGGGTTCACGTAACCCACCACAGCCATATGCAAATATTTATGGAGTAAATGTAAAGTTATTTATGGATTCCTCAGATTTTTCTATAATGGTGGCACTTTATATATTAAAAAAAATTACCTAAGGAATGGTCATGGACATGGTAGACATTACTTGTGTTTTCCATGACCAACCCTTATGTAATAGCTTATGTAATAGCACGGGGTATAAAACTGTACAAAGTTTGTGCAGATTTTTTGTTAACTCACTCTTACTAATAAATTGATAAGATAAACACTCTTACTTACATAACACTCACTTTAATTAATATTCAGTAATACATCCCGTCGCTTTATGTAACAGTAATTCTTGATGATATACTGCTAATGCAAGTATCAATTTATTTCTAAATTTCGAGATTATTACACCACACGTCTTGATTCAACACTTTTAGTTTGACATTTGCTTTCTTGCCTGTCACATCTATTAGCTCTCGAACACTGCAGTCGTTGGCGAGCAAACAATCTCGCGGCATTTGAAATTGGTCGCTTTAACAAACCTTTTATATATTTAAGAGGTTTCTTTCTACTGTCGTCAAATGAATTTTGACATTTCAGTTTTGACAGACGGTTAATAGGTTAATTGTTGTATCAATTAAGTTAAGACTCTGATCTTATTTTTCAAAGCCCTCCCCTTATCTAAATAATTTTGAATCGCACAGTAACGCGCTAATTCCATATTTTTTTCAGTCGCATTGAAGTCTGGAGAATTGTATGGCCATGAAAGCGTAGGCAAGCTATTGAAGTTCAAGTAATTTTGAACCAATGAAAAATAGCGTTTACATTTAGTCTATCAATAAGTTAATCCAATTTAAATATTAAAACGAAACTAATATTAAACAAAATATAAAATAAAGCAATTAGCAAGGTGGTTCTTCATATATTTGTAGTTTTCATTAAAAATTTTAAAATAAAAGCATATGGTTGGTTTTATTCTTTTGATATGTGCATTTTGACTTTTGGAAGCTGCAGGGGCATTCATAAACAATATATTTATCTGAGAAATCAATAATAAAGAAATTTCCCACGTGTCCAACTTTCCGCCGGTCACTGTATATGAGCAAACTAAAATAAAAATCAAAGTAAACTTGTGATTATTTTTGGCTGTATCAAGTATTTCAACTCTCCTTATTTTCTCCGAAAATGACAAATGTGTACCCGCTTGTAATGCATTAACAATAAACATTTGAATTCTTTAAGAATAAATTGAAAACTATATTTATTTAGAAGTTTCTTATTTCAAACTATACAAAGCTTAAATTCATATTTAAGTTTCATATAAAATCTTAGATTTTGCTTTTAGAGAAAGTGTGTTTTCAAAGGTTTTTATGTAATATGTCGATAGGAGAATTAATTAAGGTATTGCTTGAAACCTTTCATGTCTTGTAATAAGCCATTATTTTTAAAGCGAGCAATGTAAAATTCATTTTTAGTATTACAGCAGGGCTGTAATTTAATCTAACGTAAAAGTACTAATTAGATACTTACAAACCCATGTAACATGTCTATAAAAACGCTTAACATGTAAAGATGGCAGTCGTACGTACGTAAAGGATAAGTAAGTTATTTAGTTTCTTTATAGGATTTCGTCCATATTTATTGCAACATTTCAAAGACAACCCTTTAAATTTGACTGCCGCAGTCGGCAGTCGACTTGAATACATCACAGCCGACAATAAAGTATTCTTAACAAGCTGGACAAGTCGTAAAGAGAACCTTTATATAGATGCAGTCGTAAACAACTACCAGGTAAACTGTTTTATGCAATCGAAATTGTCACATAACTTAAATGTGTACATTTTCCGCCGCTTTATGGTTATCAAACCTAATATTAACGTTTTCCGTTGATGATGATGCGTCGGCACGTTGTCGGTGAGCACGCACAAGAGGGAAGCGCTCGAATTTTCGTGTCCGCGCTAACGAAGAGCATAAATATTGCGGCCGACAAATGGGACAAATGTAGACAATTTAATTCCTTCCAACACCTGAACAAACGTCAATCATCATCATCGTCATCATTAAAATATGGCTTTTCATTTAAGGCTTGATATTCATACTTCACGTTTTGCTAAATTTTAGGTTCGGTTTTATCCGATTGACATTATTCGTCAATGCCAATATACCGTCCTACATGTTCAAATTTTCTGATTTACTAAAAAAGAAATTTATTGCATTTTTACAGTTACTTGAAAGTAGCCACTTTTTTCCATAATATTAACCAAACGAGTATTTTGGCAAAAATACATGTTATGAACCAAGCTCATTAATTTTCTTCACTTTTTGAATTATATTTCACTTCAACGAAGTAATAAACTTATTTATATCATAAGTACATGACATTTCCCTGGAAATTCTACGTATATATAAGTGATGTACTGTGCTTATACATAGTATGTTATAAAACATGAGGAAAGGAATGACTAGTTCGCTGTCCTAATAAACGACATATTCAATAATCAAGAAGTGTTTCTAAAAATGATTTCAGTTGCAGAACTAATCACCGACTACCTCCAAACACAAATAAACCGCTTGTATGTACGGGCTGCGCCTATAATTGACTAATGTAAACATAACAAGACCAAAACTAGAGGCCGAAGAAAAACAAACATTTCCGTTGGCAATCAAAGCTGCAGTGATAGTTAATTAACGAGAACCGCCGTTTTCTAAGTTGTAACATTAGCCGGCTTGTTTTTCCGTTCCAGAACGTCAGGGTTAAAGCATGCGAGGCGAATTACCCAGGTAGACTCAAAATTATCGCTAGAACAAGTAAACGCAAAGCTATGAGAAAATTCAACAGCTTAATTTCGTATCTCCTAAAGAAGAATGTTAATTACAAAGAGAGTGGAAATGTAATTGTGAAAATGATTACACAGGATTGATTTTTATGGATTTTATTATACATACAAGTGATACTGAGTTGCCATATCCATACATGGCAACCTTACAATTATCTTGAATATAATCAAAATCTCATGGTGAGGATTTATAGCATTCCGAAAGGACTATTTCATTGCTCTCCCAGGGAATCTTTTAATTAAATAATGTAATAAGTTTGAATTGTTTCTGTGCAAACTGTGTTACTATTTCTCATAGAGGCACACGATATTTATAATTAGGTATGCACCGTAAAAATAATCTTTTTGACCATCCTAATTATGATTAAAAAAATTCTACATACTAGCTCTTTCATCCAATTGAACAGCTGCACACTGCGAATACTTCAATTTATTTTCATTAAAAACGTTTACTTTTAAGAGATCTATCGTAATGTGTAATAAAAATTTGTATATTAAATTTAAAAAAATATATAAGCTTAGTGGATAACTCACTTATGGAATATGTTGTATATATGAAAATATTTTACTAATATAAAGTAGAACTCATATAACCGATAACTTACTAAATATTTTCTTTTATAATTAATCAAGCAGGAAATGCGCCCGCGGAGAAACGCGAGGCTTCGGCCGCGGTCGTTTTTCGAGAAAGTCGCGGACCTCGGAGGAGATGTCGAAAAAGGGGGTTTCGGGCTTACGACTTTCTTCATGTTTAATAGTTAAGGAGCTATTGAAGGAAAACGTACTTATGATGCACCCTGTATATTTGAATTTTGCTTCAGCAAAGTTTAAGAAATATTTTTAACAAAAATAATGTCAAGTATAGATCAACAAAATCATTGGCAACGTTTTCTTAGAAAACTAACTTGTGTGGAGATAAATGTACAATATTTCAAGCCACTAGCCTAACTACGATACGCTACGCCCCCGCAGCTAAAATTATTGCGCCTAGAATGACCTCGAATTACTCTTTACTATTAAGTAAGTTTGATGCGCCCCTACTTGAAATTTTTATTAAAAAGTTTAAATAGGTACGATTTGGACAGTTTCTCTTTTCTTTTCTTGAAATTTTTATTAAAAAGTTTAAATAGGTACGATTTGGACAGTTTCAAGTTTTTTTTTCGTTTTTATACTTTTCTTAAAACAATTTCTTCTGGATTTTTGTTACTTTTCAATTGATTTTTATTTTATTTATCCTAGGTCTTTTAACATTTTTAGAAAACAGCACAAACTTCGGCATAAAAAAACCATAAACATTATTTTCAATTTTGAAATGGAATATTTCCAAGTCCAATATTGAACAAATTCTAAAGGGAATAAAATTTTGTACTAATTTAATGTCATCCATGACGTTTAAATGGTATATCCATCCACTCTAGTAATTTTGACGGCAACTATTTCAATATCATTGTCAGTGAATTGCGTGCATTATTTATAAAGAATTTCACGGTTTGCGAAGTTTAATAGTAAAATTAAAATGTAATCACTGGAACGAATGTAAATTTTTTGTAAACGAAGCGAAACATTTTCGTAAAAAATAGGTATCTTTTAGCTGACAACTGTCTCTAATAAAATGCACGACGATAGTCGTGTGCAATGCATCATACAGAATGCCATGCATTCATTGTACGACTGTCTTGTTAAAAATACAACGGTAATTACACGGTGCACAGTTGGGGGTATTGGCCATCGCGAGTAAGTAGCTTAGCCAATCGGAACGATAGGAAGAACGGGTAAAAAGTAGCGCACTTCTTGCATCTTGCATGACTTGCTACTACCTTGGGTGGCTTTCGTTAGTTATGACCAATATGACATTCCCTCTGCTGCTGTTGCACGCTGCATTCTCTCTACAAGAGGAACTTTTTAACTGCGACCGCATCATTTACTACTTCTGTCATAAACAACACAAAGAAGAGCCTTTTCCTGTCATAAGCTAACGTCTTATACCTCTCTTAAATTGTACCGTTGGATGTAAGGCAAGATTTGCGAATGACGGAGCATTCAACTTAATTTCGCGTAATTCGCGAAGCAACTTAATTAACTTATTTATTATACATCCAATTTAGACAAAGTTATCGTGCTTTTTTTACGTATCAGGTTCATTAGAGTCGTCTTCTCTGCGCCTAATTGAAATTGCCATTCAATTCAAACCGTAATTTTGTTTACAGAAAACGACCGAGTTTTTCTCTTTAATTACGCGAAAATCGCGTCATGCAGTTTTGAAAACCTTCAAAACATACTGAATGTAAGATGATGATCTAGAAATTATTATTTTATAAAGCATGTTTTCAAATGAAACAACACAGAAACGATGTTCTCTTACAGTTCCTTTACAAAAATATTCAATACCTCTATATCTCTTTTTACACAGATAAAAACAGATTTTATACATATTAAATTTGTTATAAAAAACACCACGGTACTTGGAGGAGTGGCCGCTTCGAGACAATTTAAGGTCGAGGTGATCGAAGTTCTCAGGATTGTAGCTCTTAACATTCTATGCAACTTTTCTTACAAACTTTTTGCTTTCTCTTCCAAAACAAGAAAGTTATTTTAAAAGCACATTGACTCACGCTGTATATAATAATATAGAAATTCTTTTCCATAGCCTACCCTAATCTGAAATTTAATCGATCGCAGCATGTTACATGAAAGTAATTTTTTCGCCTACCATATGCGAAACAGCGAAAGTAACTCATATTAACCCTAAAAATGTGAGGGAAAGTAATGTTTATCTGCCCTAGGGCTGCCAAACTCGTAACAACACGATTTATAGTTCATAACCTAGCGACACATTGACTTTCATTTGCGCGCTATGACATTTCACAGAATTTTTCATTAAACGTCAGTTTTAAACAAAGTTTGACTTTGATTTAGAGCATTAGGGCTAGGCGAAAAACAGTTGTGTGTCACACATGCAGAAACGCATTAGCAGCCCTTGTGACACAATATACTATATATTTACGATAGTTTTAGGAGCGCAGTATTTTTTCAAAATCATATTTTTCAAAGAATATAACAAAAAAAGTGACTACAGATGTTGAATGTTAACACTTTTAAACAAACAGAAAAATTTGAGTAATTGTGTCAAATTTGAGAAAAATGAAAACTGTAAATAGAACATATTTTCAACAAAGGGGTTCATAATTAAAGAAAAAGGATTTGTAAAACTGTTTTTACTATAACAGCATGAAACACCAATGAAACACCAAATCTACTCGAGATTTAGTTGATTTGATTTCAGGTTCCCTGAACGTTTAATATAACTTTTAGGATTAAACTGAAATTACATATACAAATAAGTAGAATTGTTTCCTCTATTGTAATGTCTCGTTCATAAATTCAAAAACTGGAAGCTGCAGTGTTTTTTCTTTTTTCCGGATACTTTCTAGACCAGTGGTTCCCAACCTTTTTTTAATTGCGACCGTTTTAGATTTTTTTTAAACTTTCGCGGTCCGGCTTCTCATTTGCGATATTCGATCGTATGCATAGTATGATAGGAATGATAGGATGCATACGCCGGCAATTAAATTTTTGCTTTTAAAACCGATGGCGACCCACTAGAAAATCAAAGGCGACCCCCTTTGGGTCGCGACCCACCGGTTGGGAACCATTGTTCTAGACGGACTATACAGAACCTTGTTGTTTACATGTACTGAGTATACATATTGTTGGAATTCGGATTTTGTCTTTTGTTTTATTTTATGTAATACAGTTTCGCTACGAGAACTAGCAAGCTTATGTTTAATGTTTTTAGAACATAACAGGCCCTGGTAACTGGATATGAATACGCTAATTTATATTTTTATAGAAAACTGTATTATAATAGTTCACTGCTCACCCGTTGTAAGCACTACGTGTTATAGATAATAAAGTTGGCAGTCATGAGCTGCTTTCCCGTTACCCACTTTGCGCACGCAAACGAGCTCAAAAGCCCAAAAATTCGCGAAGCGCCCTTTCCAATTGACGTTTCAATGTTCGCGTTTTACGCTCAATATGTCCTTCCCCTGCCCCCTCAAGCACCACCTATTATTTTTGTGCTCGAAGCACATGTTCCCCACCTTGAATTCTGTCCATATTAGGTATCCGGCGTCTACAAGATGACTACAAAACAAATATGTACTTGTTATTGAAAAATAATTACTGTCAAATATTTTAACAAAACACTTAATTAAACAATTTTTAAAATTCATTTTCAATTTTTGTATGTCACGCCTCTACAAATACGTTCCCGTAAGTTTGTACTCGAAGCTCATGGGTTTAAAACTCAACTGTGTTTAGTGCGCAAAATTCAGAGCTAACGGGAAAACGCCTATGGTGAAATCATACCAGCACAGATTTATCAACTAGCCAGATTCCCTGTAGAGAAAGAGGAATTGATATTAACTTAAAAGTGAGATGGTAAATATACCCGTTTAAAAAGCATTGCTCATCCTAAGTCACGTGACATAGGCTTCGAGTGACATCCTTGTCGGATACATGAGCCAAAATTACTCACAGATATTCGCTATTTCACTCACATGTTGATATCAATCGAGAATGCAGCAAACATAAGGCACTGTTCATCTACCCTTTACCAGATCATTGTCATACCAGCCAATGAAGTGTCATCGTGGAATTAGTTTCAGGATTTAATGTTGAATACAGATTTACAGTTGGTTCTTGTCCGATGAAATTTGTATCACAAAATCTTTTAAGCGGACACTAAATCGCGCACTTTACACTTTACGTTTCGCAGTCGTTCGACCCCTATAATATTTTTCACTTCTGACGAAGCGGTCGAACGACTGCGAAACGTAAAGTGTAAAGTGCGTGATTTAGTGTCCGCTTAAAAGATTTTGTGTTGAATACAGAGGTGGGGGCTTTGCACTGATTTTCTTGGCTGAGTATTTAAGGATTCTTGGCACGTGCCAATTTCAAGAAGGTAAGCGGTAAGCGTTTTTCTTTTGCATGGCAATTCAAGGCAGCCATAATTTGTTTCAGTTGACAGATATTATACGTACGGATTATTCACGAGCTAAAGGCAGCGAAAATTTACAAAATATTTAAACAGTGGTAAGACGGTAATGTATTGTACTGTGTCAAACTAAAAATCATGATCCGAAGATTCTAAAAAGGACGCTTCCGAAATCAAATAAAAAAGTAAGTGATTTAACGTCGATAAATTTGGCAGAAAAAATTTGCATGAACTTATGCAATTACAGGTTTATCAAATGTAGGTTGAATGAATAGATCCACAATTGGGTTGCGAACGATATCAAGTGTGACATCCATTTCAGTGCTACCTGCAGAGGTCTGGGAAGCAACAAATAAAATGTGGAACTGCACCGACAACGAATCTTCCAAGTACTCGTATAGTGTAATAGTATTATGTAAAAAGTTTATTGTGTTTGCAATTAACCGTTCGAGTAATAAAAGAAAATTTAAAATTATTTTATTGCTGTCAGATAATCTAATTACTCTCGTGTGCAAAGAAGGTGCACTAACGTTTTCCTCTCCCACAGGGAATTTAATATGTTCATCGTAGGTGTTGAAAATTTCGAGAATTTCATTCGTCTTGTCTTCAGAGATAGCACAAATTTTGTTGTCTAATGACTGTACCCCTAAACTATCCTTCAGCCTCCCTTTCGTTAAAAACATGTGGACAACATAATTTTGTGCTATTCCTGAAGGCAAGACGAATGAAATCCTCGAGATTTTCAATACCTCCGATGTACAGGGTGGATCAATTTCGATGACTCTTATGGGCATCTCTGTAACTATAAGAGTTAGAAAAAAACTAGTGGCCAAGTCTCGATCTCTTTTTTAGAGATAAAGTCAATAGACTAAACAAGAATTGGCTATCCTCTTTTGTTTTCGAATTATAGGCAAAAATTGACATTTTCGACTTTTCATCAATCGCGCATATCTCGTTTATTTTTACAGATATTAAAAAACTGTTTTGACATTATTAGGACACTTTTTTGAATACAATTCAGTGGTGTAGTTGGTTTTTTGATATTTACTTAAATTTTCGAGTTATAACATAAAGTTATATTTTTTTTAATGAAAATCATAGTAGGTAATGTCACCATTAAATAGAGATTTTTTTTCTGTTTTCAAAAATATATACTTTGTTGGGTTTATTTCTTACAATTAATAGAATAAAACGCCTTTTTTATTATTCTTGGGTGTATTCTATTCTTAGTAGGCTGGTTTGAACAAAGGCCGACAATTTTTTTGTTTGTTTTTATTAAATATCAACTCTTGTTCAAATATTTTGACAGTTGCAACCGCACAAAGAGAAAGAAAGATAGAACGAGCATCCTCTAAGAGTCACAAAGACTACAACAATACCGATACCATGTGGTTTGGGTAAAATTCGAAATTATGTAACTTCATTTAATATTTAAGTTTAAAACGCATTTTTTTCTATCAAATATGCATTTCATGGGATAATGAACTAAATTATATGTATAAATTAAAAACATCTTAAAAATAAGAAATTTATTGCAGGAAAAGTTAAAGAATATTGAAAAGTAAGTAGATAATAAACACAACTCTTGATATATCATAATAAATAACTTAAAATCCAGAAAATAATATCAAAATAAAATCACAATTTGAACACTGCCACACTAAAACACGCTCATGTTGTAACCCAACCCACCTTTATCGGCGTTAGTTTTCTATCTCTTATGTTCATCGCAATACCTCTCACTCTTGTGCTACCCAATCTTCAAATCTTTGTTAATATTTAATAAAAACAAAAGAAAATTGTCGGCTTTTGTTGAAACTAGCCTCCTAAGAAAAGAATGCACCCAAAAATAATAAAAGAGGCGTTTTATTCTATTAACTGTAAGAAATAGACCCAACAAAGTATATATTTTTGAAAACAGAAAAAAAATCTCTATTTAATGATAACATTGCCAACTATGATTTCCATTTAAAAAAATGTAACTTTATGCTATAACTCGAAAATTTTATTAAATATCAAAAAACCAACTACACCACTGAATTGTATTCCAAAAAGTGTCCTAATAATGTCAAAACAGTTTTCTAATATCTGGAAAAATAAAGGAGATATGACTAATTGACGAAAATTCGAAAATCTCAATTTTGGCTTATAACTCGAAAACAAAAGAAGATAGCCAATTTTTGTTTACTCTATTGACTTTATCTATAAAAAAGAGATCGAGACTTGGCCATTAGTTTTTTTCTATCTCTTATAGTTACAGAGTTGTCCATAAGAGACATCGAAATTGATCCACCCTGTACATATTAAATTAAAAAAAAAATTCAATAAATAACGGTCCCATTCAAATTCAAATGCAAAGAACTTGTAGATAATACAGTACTTATTATTATCGACTGTGCTTAGTGTTTCTCTGCTCATCCACCGGGAGCGCTAGTTTTAGTATTCCATCTTTTTCCACACACTTTCTTTTCTAGTGGAACATAATAAAATCAGATAAAATATAGTTGCTGATTTTTGTAATTTTGCAGTTAATGTCAATATAATTTTCTTAAAAGAAATATTGAAGTTTTTATGACCAAACATCCATATTTCCAAGAGGTTATGGGCCCAGCGTATGGTAATTAGGTCATAAGTGTTTTGAAGCAAAATACAAGAAAATCCGTGCACGATGAATTCCACAAATGTGTTGAGGTTTGAAACGCTTAATCGCGAAAATTTTGACACTTGGAAAATTCACATGGAGGCTTTGCTCGTCAAGAATGATGGATGGGATTTTGTAAATGGTACGAGTGCGAAACCTGAGTTGATCATCGGCGCTGTGAAGGCGTGGATAAGGAATGACAGCAAGGCTAAATCAGATATTGTTCTCTTCATTTGTGCCACGGAATTAAAACACATAAAGGGTTGTAATACATCACGAGAGGTATGGCTTAGATTAGAAGCAATATGTATATCAATCAAAAGGACCAGCAAGGAAAGCATCGCTTTTAAAACAATTGATGTTACAACGCTTGGAAGAAAACGGCGACATACGCGAACACGTCGGTCGTTTCTTTGACGCTGTCGACAAACTAAAAGATATGGAGGTAGATATTAATCCAGACGTGCTAACAATAGCCTTATTGTACAGTCTACCATCCAGTTATGAGAACTTTAGAGTTGCAATAGAATCCCGTCACGATTTGCTCACGCCGGAGGCTCTTTACGTTTTACTGTTTTATTATTTTAGATAAAATGTACACATTTAGAACCATTAACCAGAAACATTACCAGAGCTATTAATGACATTAAAAAATATTTATGTGCACAGGTCATTTTTTTTTACTATAGGTATGTCGATGGACTTATCAATAATTCAAAGGACTTTTATTTAGCTATCTCTTTCTAACTTTCGTGAAACGGCCTTGCGGCTTTTGTCATGTCGTGTCATTTCGTCGTATATTTTCTTAATTCAGATCTATGCGATAGGCATATAAATAAAAAATGAACTTTATATTCTGATATACATATAACGTAACCAATCCTACGATTTGGAAAAAAGTGTTTACAGTCGCGGCCAAAAAAAAGAACGCTTTTTTTGGACGTTAATTTTAGATACTAAAACTTTTGCTGTGTGGCTGTGATTATGAGCTGATACTTACGAATGACATACAATAAATACAAAGTGGTCAAAAATAACTGTTTGAGTTGGCAATACAATTAAGAGCATTTTTTTATTCGGCTATTTGCAACACTGCAACCGGATATATATTTTGTTGGTTTATTTGACGTAACCCAAACAGCGACAAGATTGTAGGTTATGTGAATAAAAGTTAGCATTTTAATTTGAATTTGAAATGTCAAATAACAATGGTAAAGTGATGGCTGTAAGTGTCAAGCCGTCAACAACCGGAAGTTGCTCCAGTTGTACCATTTAAAAATAAAATTCAGCATTGCCAACTCGAACAGTGATTCTTGACCACTTTGTATTTCTGTTTATCATCCGTAAGTACCAGCTCATAATTACAAACACCCAGCAAAAGTCTCAGTATCTAAAATTGACGTAAACAAAGTGTCCACTTTTTTTTGGCCGCGGCTATAATATTGTGAGTTCTGAATCCTCAGCGTCAGATTTCTCTCGCCGACAAAACTGACAGAATTAGATACTTCTTTCAAGCAGTGCTATGGAACATCATCACTAAAAGGAGAAATAAGCGAACAGTTTTGGAGTTTTGATTTCAAGCCTCGCCTAGATTGTCCTCAAAAGCACGGGGAATTATACATCTTTTTCAAATTGTTCTCATGTTCCTTTACCTTCGACTTGCGGTTTTAGTAAAAAGGAGGCCTTTATGAGTCTCCGGTAATTTAGATCAGGGCTGTCCAAAACACGGCCTTCGGACCGCATGCGGTACGATTTTGTGCGGCAATGATTTCATTTTTCTGAAACTTTTGAAAAATTTACTTAACCTAGCTAACATCAAAACTCTAGTATTTTAATATATCGATTGACTTGAAAAAGGATTGAGGCAGAAAAGAAATGGCTACATAACAGAATATAGCAGATGATCAATGTCAGCGTTCGCTTCATTACTAGACCATACCTGGCTTCTTTGATATAGTTAGAGAAGTGCATACGCATAAATTATGTGCATACGTTTCTAACTAAAACCGAAACATACTGTATGTGTTACGTTTACTAACTATTCCGGATGCGGCTCTCGGATAAATCTTCTCTTTTTATGCGGCTCTCGGATTAAGGCGGGATTATACATGCTATGATTTGCTGGCGCCAATTTTTACTGGCGCGCCAGTGTCAAAAAAATGCACGTGTAAACCGCTACTGGCGCGAAAGTTGAAACCAAGCATGCACAAATGTAAAAAGTAGCAACCTTCTAACTTTAGTGGCACCAGTGCCGAGAAATTTCTAGGAATTCCAGATGAAAACGAAGACATGCACGTGTAAACCTTCGCATGAAGTGCCAGCTTGCTTGTTGCATGTATTGAGTTGCAGTTTGGTTGTCGTTTTGAATTCGTTCTCCCTTAAATATCTTAGAAAAATGAGCAAAAAGTGGAATGTCGAAAAAAAAATTGCGTTTTTAGAGGCGTAGGAGCAGTTTCCCTGTTTGTGGGATGTCCACTCACAATCATATAAAAACAAAGAGGCGCGGGAAAAATACATATGAAGGAATTGCTACAATTATGAATTTGGAAAATTTTGGAATGAGCGAAGTGAACGCCAAAACACGTTCAATTCGAAAAGCTCGCTACTTGTAAAATGCAAGTAGCGCGTCAATTTAGTATTTCTTGTGTAAACACTTTTTGGCGTGAAACTTGAACTGGCGCTTTATTGGCGCCAGCAAATCATAGCATGTATAAACCCGCCTTTACTTAAAGTTAGACAGCATTGGTTTGCAATCAGAGTTTCTGTACTTACTGTATATATCTTTAGAAATTTCATCGTCTGAGGTTTGCATCCAAGTCTTTTTAGTAGAAATTCAGAGTATCAATTTCTATTTAATTGCTGGCGATATCGTACTCTCTTTATTCAATTATACTAGCATAAAAGAATATCTTTCAGATAAAATTGTGACATACACAATATGTAAACCAATTTGTGATGCATAACACTTTGCGCAATGGTCAAAACAAAGGAGGAAATATATTGTATTCAACCTGTTAATGACAAAGGCTGCGATAGAGTGATTTTGCAGTCTTTCTCTTTACAGCGTGTAATCCAATGTTTTGCAAATTACGCAAATTGTTTTTATACACTTGTAGATTTACACATTATATATTATAGTTACACGAAATTCATTCAGCAATCACCTTCAAGATTATATAATTATCTATGTATTTCTGGGTAATTTTACAAAAGGAGTAAATAATTTGTTATTAAGAAATATTTAAAACGTTTAGGTCTTCACATGTTACTACTATATACATAAACCTTTATATGCACTCCAAGCGGGCGACGTCTGTAGCCTAGGGCCATTATCGAATGGAATGGAACAGAATAGAAGGAAGAGCTTTAAACGTCAGTCATATTTGCTGTACGGTGTTCACGTGTTCGCTGATCTATTTCAAACATAATAATTGTAAGTTTTCGCCAAAATTGCCAGTTGAATCAGCAATGCATAAAGGGTTAAAACCGGATGCGATAACAATATTTCCACAGCCATAAAATTACATATTTTTTAAACACGTGGTTGGTTGATTTCTTGAGCGCTTCAGGAGAGTAGAGTAGGTATATACAATTGAGGATGTAGAAAATGAACTCGTTACATAATCACAATGAGGGTAATTGTTTTGGCGGGGTAAACAGAAACGCGAACAACTAAATTATAAATTAAATGTCGCTTAATGAAACTGTAGGTAAGCTATCAGCAAATGAACGTAAAGACACCGACTAATCGTCGGTATTATTCCAAGTGGTCAACAGGGGTCAGCGCTGTGGGACGGAAGGAAACGCGTAATTTGTAAAACGCGGACCGCGAAGTGATCAATTAACTTAAACCGCCGCTGTGGGTCTCATTCATCTTCGTTATTTCATTTTAATAAACAGTTAGACTTCATTAAAATGCGTTTAATTAAATAAATCGTATCACTTGAAGATTTAGCATGAATATTAATCTTCCCCGTTTAGGAATATGTGGGATTTATTATCAGCAGGCAGGTCAAAACTGATCTTTCTCACATTCCTAAATAGGAAACTTTATATCAGTATTTTGCAGCAAATTGATTTAGATAATGAAACATATTTTACCTACAGGATAGTTGAGAATTCTGTTTTTTCTTTATACCATCCCATTTATTCATATTTACTTGTTTGTACATATAAAAGTTTTCATTAATTTTTATATGTTAAAATTGTTGAGTTAGCAGACACTGGTCGGTGTGTCTGTGTAAAGGCTGTTTTAGACTAGCCTATTTCTTGTATAAGATTTGGTTCAATTTCTTAAACAAATTAATTTATGCAGGAAATTGTATCAAATTTTAAATTGAATCAAGAACTGTTAGGAAAAATAGAACGTGTTCTATCTCCAAACTCTATCTGCAGCCCAAAGATTTCTTGTTGTAAATACTTGTTGCAGAAATTGAACTAAATCTTGTACAAGAAATAGGGTAGTCTAAAACGACCTTAAGACTTACAAAATTCTCTTTTCAAGAAAGCGGCAAATGCATTCATATGTAAGAAATCACAAGAGCACACTGGTTTCAGAAACATTTATAACCCGCGTGTATTAAGAGTCACTAAATTCCCAGACTGGATAATTTATTTTATTGATTCGAACTGCTTTAATATAAATAATTTAAATTTTAAACTAATTATTTAAAGACGAAATTTACAGTCTATTCGGATTACATCTTTCACTTTATTTTCAATTCTGTAGCAGCTCCTTCTATTGTAGTTGAAGTTTGATTGATTAGTTTTATGTCTCCAGTAAATGTGATTGGATATCTAAGAATGACAAACGATCAAAAATTCATACATTTCTATCTTAAACTGAAAATAAATTAAATAAATACGTAATAAATAAAAACGGACAATTTTTATAGCTCTTGGAATATCGACATTTCCCTATACATTAACAGCTTTCTCGGTAATGATGAAATAAGGTTGTTTATCTTTCAAGATCGAGAAAGCTGCCACCGTAAAGCAAAAATACGATCCCTACAGAAAAATCGATATACGGTAATTGAATAATACTGAGATCATACGAATTCAATGAAAACAACTAGCACAGATAATTGAAGATCAAAATCTAAGAAGTGCGAACCGGATAGCATTAGGTTTAAGATAAGGAGAACGCCACATCTCTGCAAGGAGCTAGAACGTACAAAGGCCATTTACTTCCTGTCTGTTCAGTTGCCTACGTTCTCATTTTAAAACGATCACCTGACCTGTACATGAGGTCAGTCCATATCGGAGGACAAAATAATTGTACAGCCTTCAAAATTTGACGGCTTTTTTTTATTAAATACTCTCTTGTTAACTTGTCCGGCTTCGATTTATTTAAACCAAATCTGTGTCGAAAAAGAAATCAAAATTATAAATAAAAGAAACTACAAGAAAGATAGTTTAACATCACAGATAAATTATTTCATAATTTATTAAAGTAAACTGTAAACAAATAATCTTTTTTAAAAAAGGGAGGGATATATGTGTATATTCACGGTTTGAAAATCTTTTATATGAAAACCACTTATTCATCACAAATTTGACTAATCGAACAATTAAAAACAACAAAAAGAAATTAATAAAGAAAGCCTGTGATGCCTTGAAGACTACAATTTTCAAATTCACTTTCCATTTTCATAATGTTTAAAAATTTATAAAAATAATGTAGGTATTTTGGAGTAACAGAAAAGACAAATGTTTTGACTAAAGCTTACGAATGTTTTCTCAAAACGACGTGCTGAAAACGTTCCCATTAATTTCGTTGCAGGAATGAAATCGAGGTCACTCGTGTAAAAAATTATTTTTTTTAAAAACGGCGACGTAATAAATAAAGCAGCCGAAACCATAACCATATTTTTATGAAATATTTAAATTTCAGCAAGCGCATTAATTTCGCAAGATCGTTTATTAGGTGGCTTGTCATTTCCAATTTATACATATCACATGGTGGCGGTAATTTATGAATATGGCATAAAAATCCAATTTTCGCGAGTTGGCCGGTAGCGGGTCCGTATCAGGAGTGAGCCGCCATAATCGCCCAGCAGCCCGCTATCGTGCCCCGATCTGCTTTATTTACCATTATTAAAACAATAAATTCGCAGTAACGTCACATTTCGTATTTTTATTATTTTTGTTGCCGACAACTGATCTGCATTGTAAGCCACGTTCCCATTATAAATATCTAAAATAAACTGTTTTAATCTAGTATAAACGCCTGAAATACGCCGGCATTACACCGGCGCGCCAAAAATTGCCACCATAAATATCGCTTTATTAATTTTATAATATGTTGCCCGAATTTAATTTAAAATTTCAGTACATATCCATTCTCAGTTAACTGGATTCTATGCATGCACCATTACACCTAGATTTCTACCTATATTATTTATCGCCGCACCTAATACCACCGCCTATAAATATCATATCGAAGTTTGTTGAAATTTATAACACTTTTACTGTACAAGTTTTCCAACGAAAACTATCTTTTTACGGGTATTTTCATACGTTTTTATATAATCTACAGTGACTTTGACTTGTTCTGTTTGAATTCTAAAATATCTAAGAAGTAAGTATTAGAAAACTGACAAGACATCAATACAAATTAATAAAATTACGTATAACTTATCCAAATCTTCTACTAATTTGATATCTCCATGATTTTATAGGGTAATTATTGTCTTTTTTCTAAAGATAATTTACTTACTCCGAATTACTGGGAAATCAATATTACGGATTATTGGAGTTTTACTGTAATTTAAACATTTTGGTGAAGATATTTGGCTTTATTTTCTCTAATTCCGCACTGAGAAAAATGAAATAGTTAAGTCAACAACTTTTTGAATGTCAATTTTTTGTGCGTTGACTTAAATAAAATGTACTTGTTTCAACGGTAATATCCTTAACTGAACATCTTGGAAATTGTTGAAGTAACTCTAACTTAATTTCACGTCATTAGACTGATCTGACCTTTAGATTAAAGTTTCCGTAAACTGCACTTTTAAACTAATGCTATAATACCTGTCCTCAGGGTTGGTCTGTCCATCTGCCCGTTAAATTTATTCAGCGAATAGCTTGATTTTTCTAAAGACCGGCCCTTAAAGAATTACATACGTAAATTATTTGTAAAACTGATACCATCTTAAAATGAATTTCGTTGTCCCATATGTATGTATGGTGTAAATGAAGTGGGGTACCAAAATATACCATGCTGATCATCAGTTCGTGAAAAGACCAAAACAAAAAAAAACAAACAAATAGTGTCCGATCTGCTTTAGTTTTGAAACTGCAAACTGTTAAAGTTAGCACCTGTTACTGCAAAATGTGATGATTTCAAGTAACCTTCCTGATCAAAAATGTTACTAACCTTATTAACAATAGCTTATGAGAAATCGTAATTCCTTGTAAATACAACAAACGTAAAAATTTCTAGCAAAAAGTTAATTTCGTCAAAATTACGTGGATACAAATGATCTAAAAATAATCAAGGAATCAAAAAATGCCAATATTCCATTTAAAGTAAGAAAGTTAATATAGTGTGGATTTCCGGTGGAATCGGAAGTGGGCCATGCTTGATTTTGCATTTTTTAAACAGTTCACCTTCTGTATCATACACTTGCAATTTGATTTTCAGCAATAATCTTCATCTATGTCTGCGTTTTAACTGTTTTTTTTTTATTATATTGCCAATTTCAATTCTTCATATTACTACAACTAATAATAACATACTGTGCGATCCAAAATTATTTAGATAAGGGGAGGGTACGAAAAATAAAATCTTAACTTGATTCGAAACTTTTAGGGCCGGTCTTCCCATCTCTTGATAAACTGACTGACGGATAACTACCACGGAAACAATTCATAAAAATCAATCAACCATTCATAAAAATCAAATTATTCGCCGGACAACGTTAACGGGAAGATGAAAAGACCGCCCCTAAGGCCCGGTTTTTTCAACTCCAGTTAACTTTAGCTGACGGTTTATTCCCATAGTAACAATTGTGATCACAATCGTTGCTAAGGGAATTACTCGCCAGATAAAGTTAACTGGAGGTGAAGAAACTGCCCCTAAGTCTGACATTTGCTTTCTGACTCCTGTTAAATCTGTTATTCAAATGCTTTCGAATATTGTAGTCATTGGTCAGCAAGCTCGCGGCATTTGAAATTGGTCGTTAACATATTAAAGAGTTTTAACAAACCCTTATTATTCAATTAGAAGATTTTTTCTACTTCGTCAAATGTATCTTGACATTTCAGTCTTGACAGATGGTCAATAGGTTAATTGTATCAATTAAGCTAACACACTGATTTTATTTTTAATAGCCTTCCCTTATCTAAATAATTTTGTTACTTTTTCAGTTTCCATTGACAACCATGTTTATTTTGACAAAACGTTTATTTTTCACTTCTGACGAAGCTGTCGAACGACTGCGAAACGTTAAGTGTATAGTGCGCGATTTAGTGTCCGCTTAAAAGATTTTGTGATATAAATAATTTTGGATCGCACCGTACACCATTTGAAAATATTTACAACTTTTCTTTATCTTAAAATAGAGCTTAATTATCTGAATTACAGCTGTATGCTTCGATACGTTTTCTTTGGAACCCGTGGTAATTCATTTCTTCCTTTGCTTTTTCTCTAGTTATTTCTCTCATATTTTGGATCGATTTTTTGCTTTTTCTTTATAGTTCACTTTTTTGTGTCTCTATATTTCACTTTTAGCTTTAAATTATTTATACAGGGAAGGGCAAAAGTATGGAACCGACTTAATGTCTCGATCAAAATTTCGATCAGATTCGTATCTGATCGGAATTTGGTATGTGCTTTAGAGTCAATAAGACCTACTTTGTAACTTTATATCATTTGTTTATCTCCCTTTATTTTTGAGATCCAAATAGCAGCATATGAGAACATTTTTATTGAATTTTGACAGATTTTTTGTAATTTAATTTTTTCTCATTCGACCGTTATTTTCTCAAAAATTTTCTGATGTAACATATCAAAATTTTTATATGACCGTTTACAGAATAAAATGGACTTTTAAATAAAGAAAAAAAAATAGGAGGTTGTCATTTAGAAAAACACATGTTGGCCTTAGATCTCAAAAATAAAGCGAGATAAACAGATGACATAAGTTAATAATGCTGGTCTTATTAACTCCAAAGCCCAAACCAAGTTTCGTTCAGATACGTCAAACAGTTTTCGAAATGTTAAACCGGTTCCATACTTTTGCCCTTCTCTGTATAAATTTCTTAAGGTATTTTAAAGTCATCTGCAGCATATAATATTCAAGAGATTACTTTATAAAAGCGTTCTTTAAATAAGATTTTGTTTTTGTTTTTGTTTTCTAAGTACAATAGTCTAAGTTGCGCTAAAAAAATTGCGATATAAAATTTTCATTAAATGCGTCGTTGCAGTTCATTTACAGTAAATTATTAAAATGATTGCATTAAAACGTAATTTACATCGCATGCAAAACTGATCAATGAAATGCGAAATATGCGTATCAATTGTGTAAAAGCGATTAAAAGAAATAAATTGCTTGTTTGTTTATTAATTTTTGATAAGCCGTAATTACAACTTCATAACGTTATCGCGTTTATTTCGCGTATGGCGTAACGTATGCCAGTCCTTCGTACGTATAATTATAATTGTAATTAAACAATTTCCACTCCTTATTTCTGTGTTAATAGTGTAATTTTCATTAATAGTTTTCATGAAATATGCAAATCATTTCGCAATAAACTTAGGTGGAAGGCCGCCATAGAATCTGGGCCATTTTGTTTACAGAGCCTTAATTACAAATGTTCTGTATTATTTAAATTACAATTACCAACTTCCTGTTATAATTAACTTATTACATTACAAAGGCTGAAGCTTTAATGCCGGCAATAATTTCATTATAAGTTGAAATAGAACACACGTGCGTTCAATTACAATAAAACATTTATAAATCATTATTTAATTTCGTACTATTTTCAGAACTTTGCATGTACCTCGCTATAAATAATCCATCGTCTTACAAAAGAGAAATTACTGCGCAACTTTATTAACAAATATAAAATATTACGGCTTTCGTGCATTTACAAAAGCGATATAGTTTTATAAGAAATAATTTCTTAGATAAACATTACACGGGCAAATATTTACATCAGATGCAAGGCGTATTTACTTTTTTACGTGTTTATTTATCACAACTTTCTCTTCGAAGAATTTCCGTTTTTATGACTGAAAAATTAGAACAATGACTAAACATGTGCGTTTATATTGTTCTGAAATTATGCCTCTCGGCATAAGTTATGATTCATTTATATTTATATAAAGATAATTCACCTTAGTTGAGATCACAAACTCTCATGAATCACTCGGCATATATTAAACAGGCATTAAAATAGATTTATTGACAATATTTCATTTGTATGTCGTTTGAAGAAGCACTGGAGCAGATATTTTAGCCGACTTCCACATAAACAGCTGCACTGAGGCATCTTCTCTTTCAAATTATTTTCGCATCAGGAGTACTTTTATCTTAAATTGCTTCAACTAAATAAGTACATGTACCACATTTATTAAAAAGAAAACTACACATCCTAAAAGAATTTTAAAGAAAAATAACTTTATTTTCTTTCATTATTTTTTTAAAATTTTTTTTAGCAAGTTACAAAATGGAAATTAATAAATTAATTACGTAATTCAAATTTTATTTTTTTTAGCTTGGCTTAGAAATTTAACATTCAACTCTTAAATTTTCTTTGTTTTCTTGATAATTTTAAACTGTTAAAGGTGAAGGACATTCAATTCTTAACTACAAGTTTTAATTATGTATGTATTAAAAATCAGTCAGTAAAAATATATTTGACATTATCTATCTATTCTTGGAATTAATTAAATTGTTGTATCAAAACGTCAACAGTGCAGGAAAGATCTATCTTTTAGAAAGAATAGAATCAATAATATTTAAGCCATGGCATGGAAAATGAAAATTGGTAAATGGCGAATTCTTTCTTGGATTGTATCATAGTTCTAGAAACTGATTTTCTAATAGAACGTCAATTTTTTTGTCTTCCAAAAAAGATTGCAAATTACTTTCATAGCTTTAAAAACTAATTTTCCACTGAAACCATAATTTTTTTTTCTTCAATTGTGATTGAAAATTATGTTTAAAAGGCTAGAGCTGTTTCGATTTTAAAAGTACTTTGAAAAACGCTTACGACTTTCTAAAGCTGGGTACACATTAAGCGAACGAACACCGAACGTTGAATGAACGAAGGCGAATTTAGTCAATGTATACATCGAGACGAAGGCAAAAAAAACGTTCGGTTCGTCTACCGTGTGTTCGCTCCTTAAGTACGCCGATTTGCGCGTATACACTAGGATGGGTCAAAAAACCAAACTTTGAGATAATCTTACCTAATAGCAAAATTATGTTGTCTTTTAGTGATATTATAACACCTACGAAATATTTTTGAATTTAATTAATATTTAGAGGGTGCGCCTTACGTTTGAATTTTTGAAATTATACAAGAAAGGCCATATAGTATGCCATGAAAAGTTCGTATTTTTAATAAGAGTAATAACAGAGTTATCATCAAAACTGTATACTAAAAGGGCAAGAGAAGGTGGATAAAATTAAAACTCGAATCTCGCAGCAAAATGCCTACATTCGATAGCAAGAAAGGTTTCAATATTGAATGATTTTCATGAATTTTGCTGTCGTATTCTTTTTCTAATTATTAATAAATGATTATTTTATTCTAAAAACCCTATTTTTCTTGAGACATTTATGTAATATGACTACCAGAATATATTCAAGTTGTTCGTATTTCCAAGACAAAGCGCAACCTGAAGATGATGTGCTATTTACTTTAAATTCTAGTACTACACTGTTTTCATGTAAAGGCAACATAATTTTGCTATTAGAAATCAAAAGCGCAATATTCGTTTTTTTCCATACAAAAATGACCCACCCTAGTATACACTAAAGTAAACGAACAACGAACGAACATTTTAAAAACCGAAGGCAAATTTGGCCAGTGTGTACGATTAAATAAAGGCAAAAGGAACGATTGGTTCGCCTTCGATTGCGTTCGCTCCAAGAGCGGTACTTCAAAGTGTCGGCTGCAGTCTTTGAAAATAAGTTGTAAGTCGGAACCCAGTTTCTTTTATGCAGTTCGACGTAAATTTATTTTACGTTGTAATTTAATTAAAACTGTTTCGTGTACTACAAAATTTCGCAAATAAATTAAAAAAAAATTATTTGAACAGCTTGAGCTTTGAAATACATAGTAGTATATAGAAAGGTTATTCAAATAATAAATAGTACAAATTTATTTGTTTTATTTTACGTTAAGCTGTCCAATTATTTAACTAAATAAAATGGCCAAATTTGAGTGGACCGAAGAAATAATTCTACGCTGATTTGAAGAATATAGAACGCAGGAATTACTATGGAATCCAAGAAATCCTAATTATCATAATAATTTAAAAAGGAAGGATGCATGGGAATTCTTGGGCTCACATTTCCAGTGCAATAAGTTTTTGTTTATATTATACTGTTATCCTTATCTGTTACATGAAGTTAAAAGAAGTTAAATGTTTATGACACTCGGAATGGTGAACGAACGGACAGCAAACGTTTGCTCTTCGGGGATCGTTCGTCATTCGGTGTTCGTTCGCTTAATGTGTACCCAGCTTAAGAATATGTTAGACGTTTATTGTTAAGTAAAAATGTAATGTGTTTAGAATTTAAAAATAAAAGTTTCGACTGCAATGCATCGGGTTTTATCAGCGTTACGATCGTAGTGGTATGCTGAGCCTTCTTGAGATTATGAAAACAATAAACAGTTTCGGGCACCACAGGTTCGCTTGGGGTATAGGGACAGTCGTGCTGAATAGACGTAATCGTTAGGTTTGCTTAATGAGCACTTGCGGTGTCAATCCATATTTTATGAAAGGTGCAGAAAATAATTATTAAAAGATTCGCGATAGGTTGGTCAACTTATAACTCGCACTTGTACTCGGAACTCGCGTTAATTGTATAGTACGCGTGTAATATATTCGTGGCGTGCGTATACAGGGTGTGTTCAGAAAGTATTGTGCTCTACGCCCAGAGAACCAGGAATGCAGTATTCTAGAGATAAGTTATAAATTGTAGTTAATGCATGATATATAGAGAATAAGCTTGAAGTATTTCTTGCATGGTACGAATGAGCGATTTCCCTGGGTTAGGCTCGGCAAAGCGTGGCAAGTGCTACATCACTTGACCGCTGACTAGGAAATTGGCTGGGGTGGCCATGCTGACGTAGGGTTTGTGACGTCAGTTTGCTGGACATATTGTTTGTTCGTTAAGCAGTGTGGTGGTGGCCATCCCTGAAGGGAAATCGTACTAACAGGGTAAAAGCGCAGCCGAGGGTGAACGACGTACTGTTCACGGTCCCATGAGTGACCCCTTAGGGCCCCTATGTAGAGGATAGTAAGCCCGCCTAAGGTTATTATGTAATTGTCACCACCCCTACGTGCCGGGTGTGAAGGGGCGTCCATGGTAAGGACGTTGCGTCGGTCACCTGTGAGATGCGGGTTGACGGGCGTCACCGTGAGATGCGGGTGACGCCGGAATAAGTCACCTTGGCGGAAGAGTGGATTGGTGGTAGAGAATCCACGGGTCGGATATGACAAAGACGTAGGGTCGAGTATGTTTGCATGTCATTGAGGCTATCTGTGCTGCATGTGGTTTGTGTTTCTGGAAATAACATTTCAGAGCAATAGTTTATGAAAGAGCAACAGATATGATACTGAAGGCCCAAGGTTGGACATCATCAGGAGCGATGATGGAGGCACTAGGTTGAGTTGTGAATTGACCAAGGGGTTGAGCAGGTGCAGACCGTTGGGGCCAGGGGACTGGGGTCCCCGGTGAGTAAATAACTGTTGTCTCTTGCAAATGATTGTAAACACATGTTATTGTTGCATGAACGCATCATGTCAATGGGAGGTGATGGTAGCGAACGGTACCCAGTAGCCAAAGGAAATGGTGAGCGTTTTGATTACTTAAATTTATGTATACGCTTTACCACATTTTAATAGTACTGAAAAAAAATATGTTGGTAATTTCGGCCGGCCTTACAAAGAGCTCAAAATAATTTCTTTTTATTAAAAAGCCGAGTCAACAGACGAATTTCATTTCAATCACGAAATCTTTTTTTAATTTAATTACTTGAAAAATCAGTTTTCAGAATGAGTTCTTCAAATTTAATTAATTTAACGATTTTCGATCTACTAATACATTAATTTCTGGTGATCTACAGAGACAGAAATGCGGAGCAAATTTTTAGTTCAAGAAAAAATTAATTAATCAACTTTTAATTTACAATTAACCCTCCCAAAAGAATTATGTGAGTTATGGTTTAAACAGGTATACCACTGTAAATACTGATGCCGTCAGGAGCAAGAGAAACGGATCGCGGTTTGTTAATTAGGGATGCAGTTACTCTGAGATAAGATAGATAGGTGTGCGATTTAATCCATCTATTGTTACACGATGTCTATCCGATCTATTAAGAAGATTAACTACAGATCCGCGTCTATCCGTATTGGCAATAGGCGTCCATTAATTCTATTATTTGTTTCGGCTAAGCTTTGTCATCAAATATTGCATGTAATGAAACGGTAGCTTACGCTATACCTTTCCATTGACCACAGTATAAAATGTCTTAATTCATCTAATTCATTTTGATTTAACGTCGTTTATCTTTGACTTAATTACAATTTATTTACCATAAATTAATTAAATTTAATCCAGAACTATTATTTTTATGTTCAACAGTTTGGAAACTTTAAGTACATATAATTAATTAGTTCAAGCAAAGAATATGTCTTTCTTCGTGCACTTGAACGTGTATGCCGGTACTTAATACCTACTGTTAATAATATTATATTAACTTCTTTATTTTTCAGTTTGAGGTGCATCCTCTTCACGAACAAGTCTTTGGCGTTATAATCTCAGACAGAAAGACATATACATTGGAGAAGAAAGTGCCTTCAGTTCTGGAAAAGGCAATATGTTTTTCTGTAACGTATTCTGTACAGGTTCTTTTGTCAGAAGTATATTTAAAATTTTATTTTTATTATGTTTTTATAACCAGTAAACCTCAAAATTTCAACATATTTTGAAATTACTTATTTTGATCTTTATTTTTCCTTTCAACTTTTTATATGTATACAGTTTGCTTAGTTTTAGACTAAATGGAATTTCAATTTCTCTCAATTTCTTGTACAATCGAAATCGTTGTATTCGATTGATCTGATCAGAAACTACCCTTACTCGAAACGGTTGACGCCTTCTTATCGACGTAGTTTTTTATATCCATTACAAAGGCAGAATTATTACGTTTAATATTGAGTAAGATTAGTCTTAATTTGAAAACAATTACGCCGTCTTGAATTTTTACATTCTTAGGTGGGTTCGTAATTGTCGAAGGTGCGGCGTGCGACATACGTAGGGAGAGTGCACACATCACGTGGTCTTGACACCCAATGGCCATTCTGACTGGTAATTACCATAATAAACAGTAATTATAAACGACAGCATAAATACATAATGAACGGCGGGAGTTGGGAGCTCCAGATATCTAACTTGGGACATTATGCTAAAATACTGTGGCTCATGTTTATATTTACCGGAGCCCATTACCACCGACTCGCGGTTGAATTCATCACTTATGCGGCAATTTGGCTTGTTTTCTGCAATCATCGTAAAAATTTGTTTTCCGTTAATGCGCTTCATATGTGACGATACGTTGCAGGTTGGAAATTTATTAGGTTATTTTACTATTAGAAATTTAAATTAGGTAATAAATATTGGCGGATATCTCTTTATCGTAGTTCAATTATGAAAAATAAACTATCACTGTAACTTAAACACTTTGTAAGAAATAATCTTTAACTTAAGAGCATAGTAGTTATTATGCTAGCTTACGTTATTATTGCAGTTCATGCCCTGTTGCATCAGTTCGTTTTAAAACGGTTATTCAAGGAGTAGGTACTTGAGTTTTTTGGGTTTTCCTTTTATTATAATTTACTCATTTATCCTTGTAAAACAAATTTTCAATAATCAAACTAGGTCTAGCTTCGTGATTGCTTTTCTTAACGTATGTTCCTACAAGTCCGTGGAAAATCAACTGGACTAGTGCAGAAAATCAAATTTTTAAATTGATATCCTAAATTAGTAATTTAAGTTAAAATGTTGATCAGAAAATGGAATCATAACATTTCAGAGTAGAATATGTATCGAACCGTGAGCATCTAAGAACGCAATGCAATAAGTTTGAAGAATAATTTTGTATTCAATAAAGAAAAAAACAATAATTCTTCAGAACAATATGAAAAATTTTAGAAATGTCTTGGCAAAGCTTTTGTTGAAATCCAATTATTAATGTATCTAATGAATCTAGTTAGTTAATGTCTCGTTACAATTTAGTGATAACATATTTGTATCAGTTCAACAAGTTAGTGTTTTCCAAATATAAATATATTACTCCAAATATAAATATAATACTCTGTCCGACCGACAGCTTTTCCTAACGAAACATGAATTAATTTACGATTCTCAAATAAATTATTGTATAATTATTAAAATTTTAATAGTCCACTATGATGGTATTTACTTATGGATATTGATATAAAATTGCGAGAAAGTATATTGTAAATATTGCCTAACAAATACTGATTATTCCAAAAATATGTAACACTTCTCTCTAAATATTGAAATTTTAAAAGAAAATTGAAGAGGACGTCTTACACCAAATTTCTGAGAATACTTCTAACTAACTTTTAGTGTAATTTGTTTCCCTGCCTGGTTAACATTTCCTTGGTAATTGTCTTCAACGGTATCGATTTGTGTCATTTACAAGAGTGGAAACCTGGTCCGCTTCAACACGAAAATTTTATATTTATTAGATTTAAGTCTTTCAAGATGTGCAACAATGCCATTACTCCCATTTTTACGTGATACATTGTACAACATGCCCGAAATTTATCCTTCTTTATTCAGTTCTCTGTGAAAAAAATTGCAAAAAATATTAAGATTACGATAACAGACGATATCATTATCTTACCATACAATTGCAAGAACTTGTAAATGTAAATATTCGAATTTGTGAATAAAATCTAGTATGTTCCTGTCATGTCGGTTCCTTTATAACAACGCCTGTATACTTATTATTAAAAACATCTTGAATTTCTCAAAAATAAAAATACTTGAAAAGTATCATTAAAAGTGATTCGGTAGAATTTTCTGATATTATTAACGATATTCTTGTAACGTAAAGGAGTATCCAGATGCCTGCGTACAGGGTTACACATTAGTAAGGAAACTTCATTGTGATTTGAAACTAAATATACAAAAGAGTTAGATATAAAATTATAGAGCCAAAAAGTGTATGTTGTAAAAATATAAACAAAGATACAGGTGTGGGACACAATAATGTCATTTTTTTTAAACTGAACTCTTACATATTTTCACATTTTTTAAATTAAATTAATTAAAACAGGATATACAACGAAACCAAATTTTTGTCTTTGGATGCAGTAAAATTAAATTATTAAAGAAAACGTGTACATTTTCACGATTTCACGTTACAATATAATGCGTCATGGGTAACTCTTTAGGGCTGGTATTTCCATTTGCCCACTAAATTTATTCGGCAAATAACTTGATTTTTCTGAATTGTTTCCATAGTACTTATTCGTCCAATAGTACTTATTCCTAGGAAATTAAAGTTTGGGAAATTGGTAGTATAAAGGCGTCTTTACGTTGTAGTAAATGCGAAATTGAAATATTTTATACTTCCCTTGTAATCAAAATTGGCTATATTTGTTGACCTTTTTTTTTAAAAATTTCAAATGAAACAACCTGCATATATTAGGACTTAATTAGATTTACTTTTAATTTTTTTTTCCAATTTTTATTAATAATGTCCTATAGCTAAAACTAATAATAATAATAATAATAATAATAATAAGTCTTTATTGCTGATTTGATCGGAAGATGTTAGCAATTGTCATACAAAATTACATACAAATTGAAATTAAAAATATAAAGAAAATAATTAATTCCAGAAATGGAATTTGTCGATTAAAACTAAACATCAGGACACATAGAGACGACACAAACAATCGAATGGACAGATCACCCAATATCCCAGTCCTTTGTAGCTGAGGAAAATTCTTCAGCAGAGTAAAAGGCATTTGTTTCAAGATAATACTTAATATGTTCTTTAAATTTTTTGGTAGAGTTTAATTGTCTCAAATTGGTGGGAAGTTGATTGTAAAGTTTTATTGCACTGTAAAACACACTATTGTGAAATTTAGTTGTCCGGTGTTGTGGTAAGTAAAGTTTAAGTTTTCCATGTGACCGAGTGTTGTAGTCACTAATGTCTGTCTCTTTTTTAAACGACTGTTCATTGATCCTGACATACATAAGGCAGTTAAAAATAAACAGGGATGGTAGAGTTAAGATTTTGAGTTCTTTAAAAATGTTTACGGAGATATAGGCTTTTTAAAAATAAAATCTATATTTTCGTGAAAAATAAAAAATATGTATTTTATGACTAAGTTAGATTTACTCTTTAGTTACATTCAACTTTTATTAATAATGTACGTTAGTTGATAAAAGTATGCTTTCGCAAAGCAATAAGATTGGGCGAAACTGAAACTTATTGGGTTCTTATTGCTTTTCGGAAGGATACTTACAAATATTAAAAGTATCCGAATGAAAAGCAATAAAATCGTTCGAATATGACCCTTGTGATAAACTTTCATAGTACCAGGCGGTCACACCGCGCCGGTCGTCCGAATACTTTTAAGCACCAGTATACCTAAAGCCATTGTTTATGGATATACGGAGATCTTTTTAAAAATAAAATCCATACTTAAATTAGATGCATTGAATAAAAATTTTATAGGTGGTTTAGGAAAATAAAAGGCTCGCATTTTATTATGACTCATCGTTACTTAGATTTACTTTCTAGTTGCCCCCACCTTTTATTACCTGTACCTTTTAGGCACTATTTACCGAAGTATGAGGTCTTTTCTGAATATTCTTTTTTCCTGTAAAGAATGGATTTTCTGAGGTCTTATAATAAAATATATGCCGTTTACATTGTCATTTTTATAAAACATAGCTACCATATGTGAAAAGCACGATATTCAACAATTTCTACTACGTTCGCGAACTTGTACGAGCGTATAGTTTTAAAACAAGAACAACAGTTTAAAAAAGGTATTATTTCGCTTTCTTTTTTTAGTGAAGCTTAAATTTTTTTTTAAATACTTTACTACTTTATTGTCACTACATTATGTATATGTCGCAGTTTTTTGCGATAATCCGTCTTTATAGATAAAACCTAGGCATAACTTATTTTGCCGGCAAATACTATAAGGAATCGAAATTATAACTTTAGACTGATTAAATCCAGGTATTATGTATAATGCCTGCAGCTCGCAGGCATACTCTATAATTATAGCATTTGACAAACCAATCTTAGGCTTTACCGGTTAAGCCTTCAGCTTGTCAGTCAAATTCCATTTATAGAAATATTGAGCCCTAGGGAGAGTAGTGGTTATACAAAAGGGCACCTAATTTCTTGAAGTATAAACAATTATAGATTTGGAAGATCGAGAAGCCGAAGGTCATAAAAAATTGTACGACGTTGTTCAACGTTTTCTATATTTTCATAATTTGCAAGAACTAAAACTCTGATGACGATAACATGTTTCGGTTAAAGAACCATTCTCAAATCTTAAGTCGAAGTTACTTAAGCAGCCATCTTGAGTGACAAGCTAATCGTACACAATTATAGCCCAAGATATACATATTATGAGTATCACAAAATCTTTTAAGCGGACACTAAATCGCGCACTATAACACTTTACGTTTCACCGTCGTTCGAGTGTTATAGTGCGCGATTTAGTGTCCGCTTAAAAGATTTTGTGATACAAATTTCATCGGACAAGAACCAACTGCAAACATATTATGAGTGTTTAAATGGCAAGCAGGAATCTCCATAAATGTACTTTTCAACGCAAGTTTCCTATGTTCGGGTTTGAAACTTTCCAACTGGTATAAGGTTATTCTAAAGTAAGTTCCCAGTTTACAGTTGGGTTCCACATAGATACCATTTGCCTTAAGAGGGATTGGAATGTTTTCGATATTATTTTTTTTTCATTACTATGTTAACTGTGTAATTAGTAGGTATTTTCTAAGCAGTTGGTCTTCTAGGCCACCAGACATAAATCCGGCTAACTACGTATTATGGGGTTACCTCGTAGAAAGGGTATTTCTTAGTAGACCTACTATTCGTGAGGAACTGAAATAATCGATATAATATAATAATGGATATCAGATGTCATTGAAAACATTTCTAAGAATGCACTTACTAATGTCGTTTATAACGTAGAAGAACGACCAGAACAACTCAGTGGCGAGCATATTTAACTTTTTCTTATTTCTTCTTGTTATGTTATGATAAAATCTCATTTCTTTACGAAGAAATTGGTGTTTTTATTTTTGTAGAATCTAAAAATTTTCCAAAGTAATGACCATCTTAATTGGGAACTTACTTTAGAATAACCTTACTCACCACAACTTCATTTTACTTAACCATTTTAATTATTATTATGATGTTTGGAATTTTTTATTGTTATTTTTGTTTACAGTTGGTTCTTGTCCGATGAAATTTGTATCACAAAATCTTTTAAGCGGACACTAAATCGCGCACTATACACTTAACGTTTCGCAGTCGTTCGACAGCTTTCTATATTTGTAACTGCGTATATTTCAAGAAATATGTATATCTTGTATTATAATTGTCTATATTTCAAGAAATTAGGTGCCCTTTTGTATACCCACTAGCCTCGCTACAGCTCAATATTTCTATAAATGGAATTTGACTGACAAGTGAAGGCTTAATCGGTAAAGCCTAAGATTGGCTTGTCAAATGCTATAATTATAGAATACGCCTGCGAGCTGCAGGCATTACATATAACGCCCGTGTTTAATCAGTCTAAACTTATAATTTCAATTCATTATAGTATTTGCCGGCATATTGGGTTATGCCTAGGCTTTATCTACAAAGACGGATTATCGCGAAAGACTGCGACATATATAAAAGTACATTTGTAGTCGGTCAGGTACATTAAGATATTAATCTGTCAATATATCAATATACAGTGAGAATCTTGTAACGTTGCACATAGACAAAAATTACGTGATCAGATAATACATATCTGAGTCATATAAAATTGCACATAGGAGTTTTAACATTACGTTGCTATGGTTTCTACTCTACTCAATTTTCAATGCTGAATCATTTAAAAACTGCACATAGAAAGTATTAAGGAAGGTTTATTTCATTACATTATGAAATTTGACCGCAAATAATGCAAAGACCTCTCTCAACGAAGCTCCATTTGAGAATAATGTGTAGATTTCTACTTTTGCGGCGGTTGTATACATTATTTTAAAATAAATCAAAAGAACAATTTACAATTCAATCTGACAATTCAAAATTAGTACTGTCATACGGTAACCATGGCGAATGAAATAAATTTGGAAATAATAATGAAATAAAGCTTCCATTGATAATTACTTATAAGGTTCTCAGTGTATATATTTAGATTACCTTATAGTGAAGAGAATTTTTCTGGTGAGTTTACGATAAGAATTTAGTGATTTACGTAGGTATTAATCCTTGTTTTATTTATAAAGAGATGCATTTACAAAGTACATACATAAATGATATGTCTGAGGCTTTAAATTTAGATTATTAATAAATCGTTTGCATTTAACGCACTCAACTTAAAAAAGGAATCGTAAATACCAAAAATAGATATTTAAATGGATGGGGCCGTTAATATATCATAACTACATCTGTTTTATTATTCACATACTAATTAATCGTAGGAAGTTGCTACAACACATTTCTCAAAGATATAGTTGTAAAACGATTTAATGCGTTAAAACTAAATAAATAGCAGTTAAATAGATGGAGAGATTCGTTTTTGTTTATTTTAAATTTAATTGCGAAGTCGTTCGTTCGTTTTACGTTTAAGTTTGTACAAATAAATAAATAGTGAACCCATTAAAAGGTAATTTTGTTCGCATCTTGTTACATGTTAGACGCGTACGACGTATAATTTATCATGTGTCTGCGAATGATGATCGCATCTCGCTCGTAATAATATAAATAAAATAGTCGAAGCTAATGATCTGCCTTGCACTGCTTGCTATCATTTCACAGGGCGGCTACGCGAATAAGAATTACTAAAATATGTAAGTTTGCCTGGCGAAAATATACATGCAACACAGTTTTAATTGGTGATGGTATCTACGGAATTCCCATTTGCATAATCGAACACAACATTAGGGATTGAACGTTACTTATGCAAACCAGTGTAAGAAATGCGCGTCTGTCGTGTAGGTCGTGATTAACGCAAGAAAATCGAAGCTTATTAAAATAAAATAAGCCGGCATCTGATAAATACTTGTAGCGTAATCACTTATCGCGAAACGCATTAGCGCTACCACACAACTAATTGTGACAAGGTGTTTATACGGGATTTTAATGGGCCTGTCCTCACGCGACTTCTACCTCGTGCGTGTTTCACACGAGCTTTTAAAACTGCAACTTTTCATCTGCATATCTGAGCCACCTTGTCATTCCTGTCATCGCCTCACATGAATACAATCGACTGGCTATTGTATCAAATATTTTTAAGAAACTGTATAACTATAACTGACGTTTCTTCTTATCCATTTCAATTTTCTATTCTTTCATATATACAGTTGCAAGCACTTACAGAGTACTGTTGTTATTAGAATTAATCTTTAATCTCTACTTTGCAATGTTAGATTAGTTAATTGATAATTCTTGGAAAACAAGAAAAAATTATAGATACTGAGGATGAACGTGGCCAGGTTCGAAAACATTGTGTCACCGAGAATCAAGACTTTTATTTCATTACCCATATACCAGTCAAGAAAAAACTGAAGAAAAGAAAAATATACCTGTGGATCACTGTCAACAAAATATGCTGCATGAATTTAATTACACTTGGTTTCGTATTAAGTGTATTACCGAAAGCGTTCGTAACTTGTAGGTGTAGATCTGAAACGTGAAGATAAAAGGAAAGATACCTTTATATTCTGCGTTGGGGGGGGGGGTGTTGATGGTATCACAATTATCACCATTCGTCTTATAATCCGGACCTCATACTTTATGATTTTTTCTAACTTCATTGAATTAAGAAAAGAAAGTGAGATGGAAAGCAGCAGCTCTTGAAGAATTTTCGGAGACATGGAATTAATGTTGCGAAAAATTGCCGGAAGTAGTTCGTAAAATAATGAAATAATTTTTAATGGTTCTCTCTTTTGTACCTGCGTTGGATGTGTTATCCTTTTTCACTAAATTTGTATATAGATATAACACCGTTGGTCTGCATGTGTGTATGTAGGTACCATAACATTTGAGGGATCAGGAATGTCGTTAACAAATCGCAATTTTACGACCTGGCCTCAAAACATGCATTTCCATTACGAATATTCAGATATTCAGAAAAGTACAAACCGGAGATGTGACAGGCGCGGCGCTGCATCAGACACATGTCAACACCGGGCCAGTTGCACGTGCATCGGGACCGATCAGCTGTAATTATATTTCGGCTCCGATTGTATATTTTATACGGTATCGGTTTTACCTTGTTGACATTTTGTGTTGCGCGCCACGCTTGCAATTTGTCTGAATTATATATAACAATTTCTTCGAACGTCCTGTTGTATTAGAATCAAACGTTTTGTTTTGCCTTTACCTTGTAATGTTAGCTGCATTATTAAAGCTCGTTATGGTCACTTTCCGGCTGTCAGTTTAAACTAATATTTATTCTGGCTTCTGCAAGTCCATTGGATGGATTTGTGTAATTTTATTGACAGTTATATCAACAATAAATGCACAATTTCAAAGAATAACATTAATGGAATATTAAATTTCATTTCAGCAACAATCCTGTGAAATATGTTACGATGTCAGATATAATAATATACTGAAGATCGATTTAGTGAAAATTGAGGAGAAAATGCACGATGTGCTTAACTAGTTAGAATCCTTTTAGAAAGACGTTTTGTAAAACAGAAAACAACATATTGGATACTTTCTCGATTTGTGACAGTATCATTCCAGATTTCTTTATGTTTATGTAACCCAAATTGTTTTAGAATAAAGTGAAAGTATATATACTCGTATAAAACCTGAATTGATGTGGTAAATATATTGAACAATCTAGTTCGTTTAATATCGCAATGTAACATGTATAGCACTATTTCATGACGTCATATTACGGGCAACGACATAGATGAGATGCTGTACAGCCATTAATTTGCAAATGTCATCTAGTACACTACAATGTAGCAATTCAAGCACGAGACAAACCGCAAACGATCGCTTTACTTACGGCGCGCTTTTATGGAACTTGCGGTTTACAAGAATACGGTGTTAATTAAAGCGTTAAGTGCCGGAATATATTTGTGAAGACTGTTTCTAGATGAACAAACGAGAGCTGAGTAAGTTTGATAATCTGGCTGTACCAGGGCTTAATTCTATTACATCAGAGTTGACTGCAGTGGCTACACCTCCGTTGGCCGGTCGATAACGTACATAATTAACAATGTGATATCGACCTACAGATCCCCTGTGTCCAGGGCGACAACAGGGATGCTCGTCTTACACCCTATATGTAGAGATACACACTTTACATGAGTTCATGAAAAATCACTGGATTGAAAAAATGCCACCTTCTTTTTAATTGCGAATCGCAAAGAAAACAATAACCTAATGTTTTCCTACAATAAATATTACTTTGGTATTGTATTGTTTCATGTGCAAAAAGTTAGTCCTCAATAAAATTGTAACATTACTAGGAGAAAATAATTCATAGATACAGCATATGGAATGTACTATCGATCAAAAGCAATATAGCGGATCTTTGATAATTATGTCATTACTGTCTACCTGCCACTTTCCACTTTCACTACAAGATTTAGTTCAATTTCTACAATAATATCTGGAATAAGAAATTTTTGGCTGTGTGGAAACATCGAACACGTTCTACTTTTTAAGACAATTTATATTTTTTGATCTAATTTTTGGTGTAGGTAATTTACTGTGTTATACTGAGCAATTTAAATTGTTCAAGAAATTGAGTTAAAACTTATACAAAAATAAGGTAGTCTAAAACGGTCTTAACCCGGCGTTGGTATTGTAGGGAATCAGATACCTCAATCAAATTAAATATTAAATTATGAATAAACCTCTCATTTCAATAATTTGAGCGACTATGTACCTTCAAGTTACACTCTCTAGTTAGTCACCGTAAATAAAATTTTTGATTAAGATTCGTTTGTTAATTTTCTGAGCAACAAAAGTATTCTGGGGTCTCACATACCCCAGCATACCATCAATGTCACAGAATCTAACAAATCTGAATTTGAGTCAGTAGTGAATACTGAACATTATATATCTTATGAAGAGGAACAGAAACGCTTAATTCAACTGTGGGAAGAATTTAATGTAACTGATGATAAACCATAGGATCCAAATCAGATATAGACTGGTTCAAACATTTATTATTAGGTTCGGGTACATAGTCAGGTATTGAAGACAAAAAGCCTGAACAGGACGGTTGTTAAAAGACAAAGATTTTCCAACAGATGTTATTTGTGTTCAGAATAGTAGGTAGGAAGTTATATTACATCTGTTACTCCTGCAATCGATTTACTTGTATGGACCATTATAGTATTGTACCTGTATTTACGATGAGTCTCAAAGATCGGATAGCAATAAAAATGTTTTCATTTCTTAATAAAATGAATTTTTTTTAGTGATTCCAAGCTCTGTTATGAGATAGCAGTGACTGATTTGTAAGAAAAGCGACATTTATATTTTTAAACTTAGTTTCATTTTATGAGGCAGAATGTAATATTTTCAATAAAGCTAATTTTTTCCATAATAAAAATTTAATTATCGATGTTATTTTTTTCAACGTGATTCATAACAATTAAATTTAGCATAACAATGCAAAGTTATCAATAAAGCATATATAAACATTTTTTTATGGGGTATGTCATACCCCCACAATAACAATCATGCAATTTTTGATTACCATACCAATGCCGGGCCAAGGTCTAATAATAAGAAATATTATATGGAGTGATTCTTCAAATTGCACATAGCGATTTACAAAATCACTCGACATATTAGTTCGTCAGGCATTCATGGCCATTAAGAACTAAAAAATAAATCGTAAACGTATGAATTTTTTAAATTTAACTTAATAGTTTTACTTCTATTAAGCTTTAAAGGTAAAGATCAACATCCTTAATCTCATGATGAAGCAAACCTTAGAGCTTAGGTTTTTCTTTGCTCGCCAAAGTCCGGACGAATTTATAGTCCGGACAGGAAACCGCGTATCGTTTTTAATACTTTGATTTACAGCTTCTGCTTTGGCGGAAAGTTACAGGTGGGTATACCGTTTCACAAATATTTAATGGGGAAAATATGGTGTAGTAATTTTCCGCGTGACAGATTTGTACTGGCCGTAAAAAACTTGTACGTGAATTCGTGTCTCGTTCGCAGGTTATTTTTTAAAGAGGTAGTCCTCAGGACGACTTTTATGTCATAAAAAATCATCAAAAACTTTTCTGACCTACTGCTAGTAAACCACAGTCACAGTTAACTATGATTTTCTATTTAGCAGAAAAACTTGAAACATCAATAAAATTACAATTACAGTGGTTATAAGTTTGTGATTATAGACGAGGATGTAATTGTTACAATAATGAATTGCAAAATTCCATAAATTGTAAATCTAAATCTTTGGACAAATATTTTTTTACTAAATAATGATCTGTCAAGTACCATGATTGCATTGAAAGACGTTTCTCATTGGTCTGGGAAATGAGGCAATAAAATGGATTCTATTCAGGAGCTTAAAAAGATTCATATAACCTGCTTCTAGATTAAGTCAAACTAATTGATTGGGCCCATGCATTTATGAACGTAAACGAAACGACATAAAGGATATTTTTATGTGCGCGGATGTAAGTATTTAAAGCGCCATTTTTCATTCTTAAAAATATCCAGTAAATTTCACATGTGGCAGGGGCCTTTTATTGTGTCCATAAATTAGTTAACCATGTGCGTTAGAAAATATATATTAGAAATCCTATTAATAAATTGTGAGCGCTGTTCGCTCAGAAAAAGTTATTTCAATTACACTCGAAGCCATTAACAGTTCATATAAACTTTGTCCACAATAAACAGCCGAAACCAAACACAGGCGCGCTGAAATATTATACATTTCTCTAAAAACTCAACTAATTTCGAAAGCAAATAAACCGTATTTATTGCCTCTATTTTTAACGGTGTTCAACAACACTTGAAGATCAAGCGCAGCGAACAAGATGTATGGAACAAATATTTGGAAGGGCTGAATATGTTAAATGTGGATTCCCGCACTAACATCCGGCATTTGCTCACATGCTGTATGAATTAACGATGGGCTTAAAGCTTATTCGGTGTCGGCGTCGTGAGTTAACACACCGGTTGCTTATTTCACAGATATTTAGTTAGCTGTACTAGGTAATTGATTCGCATTTACCGGTTACAAACTTTCCAAATTAATATCTCGTTTGCATAAATGTATACAACAGCGCAGTGTCTCCACAGAGTATGAGGTCTGGAAGACTTACAGTAAGTTAGACTCCAGATCCATAAGACAAATTTATTTGAATTGCTTAGAAATTTTTGTCATCTTTTCAATTCTCCTGCAGCTAAAAACTTGTAACAAATAAAGAAAAATTCAAATTTGCTACATTGACTTGCAGAAGCAAAATAGTAAGAGCTCTGGAAAATACAGAATCAGGGTCAAATCAATGGAGTGACGCTAAGATTAACACGATTCAATTTAACCAAAATCTAAGAATCTAGTTGGTGGGCTAATAAGCGTTTTGCTAATAAATGGATTCGATTGTTTGCTTAACCACTGCGTAGTACCTGCTTCTTAACGCTCCTACCTAGCTAATCCACAACATACCGTCTGTATACTAATCTGTGGTATATAGCAATCCGTGTAAGTTGTAAGCCAGGTAAGCATGTAATGAGTATATTAGGTTTGTTCGCGGTAAGGATTCAGAACTGATTCGGGACTATTCGCATGCGCAGTTGAAATAATGACGTTCGCGGATCACAAAATTCCGAACTAGTTACAGTTCTGTGTTCGCGGGTTAGCCAGATTCGGTTCGAGATCGATTCTTAACTAGTTCTACTGGTTCTAGGGATTCAACAAGAAACGTAAGTTCGAGAAATGCGCAATTTTATGTATAGCTATATTTGCAGCTTGCGGGGCAATATTCACGATTGTTTTTGTTTTTATTCTGGGTTTCTCTTGTAGTTTTTTTGTGATAGTTTAATTTAGGTTTAATTTGATATTGATTAGAATTGTAATTGTTAAGTAAATTAAAAAATGTTTTTACTTTTCACTTAATAAAACATATATTTTTAGAGTACGGCCATAATGTCAGATCATTTATCGTCATTTATAGAGTTAACAATTCAGAGTTCTCATTCTTGGTTCCGAAATCGTTCGCGGTAAATAAACATCCCGAACCGGTTCATAATCGAGCATGCGCACTACGACAATCCTGAATTAGTTCCGTACTCGTTCTGAATTGATTCGAAATGTGTTCCGCGAACAAAGCTATTATTACAACGGGGTACAGCTGCATCACGTGACACTTATCCCTACGCTGTTGTTGCCTTGTTATGTTTTTATTATGTATGCTCCAATGTATTTCTTCGTCTGCCTTGATAGTTGCGCGGACTGATACGTTACACATTGCGGTTTACATGTGGTATACTTACTATGTGCTGATTACACAAGGCTGATAAAGTTCATTTAAAGCATCATAAGAAACCAAAATAATGTTCTGTAATCAACTTTATTTTGTTGTAATAAAATCTGACTTCTCATCAAAATGAAAGAATTTGTGCTAACGAAATGGAATTCCTGCAACTTTAATCACCACAACAAGCTGCGGCGATTGCCTAATTTTTTTTTTAAATACAAGCCTGCAATGAAATAATAAAGAAACAGGGAAATAATTGAAGAATATATGGAATACACCGCTTTATAAAATTTATCGACATAACAACATACAACAAAAGATAAGGAGGAACAAACAGGTCAAGAAACCTAATTCATGACGGGAAGAAAAGAAGACAAAGAAATGAATGTTTTCATTATGCATGAATGATTTTTATTAGAATATTCATTAAATATTCATATATGTACAGGGTGTCCGATTTTCGATGGTATTCCATAGGTATCTTCGTTAATAATGGAAATAGAAAAAAACCGAGCACGCAATATTGGGTCAACTTTTTATGCTAATTTGAATGGCCAACTTAAAAATTTGCTGTTCCCTGCCATTTTCGCGGTACAGTTGAAAAACGAAAAATTCCTCAAATTTTCAAACGCGCATATTTTTTTTTATTTTTAACGATATCGAAAAATGATAAAGGTATTTTTTATTCGACTTTTAACATAGATTATGATTCAAGCAGAAAAAATATCATTTTTAATGATGTCAAAGCCAACTAGGGCTTCCATTTAAAAAAAATATTAGTTGTGGTTATATCTCGGTTATTATGAACTTTTGGTGCGATTTGATTCAAGAATCATGATCTACGTTAAAAGCCGAATAAAAAATGCCCATATCATTTTTCGATATCTTTAAAAATAAAAATAATATGCGCATTTGAAAATTTGATGAATTTTTCGTTTTTCAACTGTACCGGGAAAATGGCAAGGAACAGCAAAGTTTTAAGTTGGCCATTCAAATTAGCATAAAAAGTTGACCCAATATTGCGTGCTCGGTTTTTTTCTATTTCCATTATTAACGAAGATACCATCGAAAATGGGACACCCTGTACAGTAGACCTCGGTTATAGCGAATCTCAAGGGACCATCAAATTCGGTTCGTTATATCCGAAGTTCGTAATAAGCGATAATGCCACAAATATAGTGAAAAATGACCGGACTTGAAATGTAGTTTGTTATAAGCGGTGGATCGGCATAACCGAGGCCGTTATAACCGAGGTCTACTGTATTTAATTCAGATTTAAACATAAAAGTATTCGACATCTTACAATGAAATGCGTATCTACTTATAATTATAATAATACATTAAAAAAATGTTAAAATCTTAGGTACAGTCATGATCATGCACATCGAGACCAATCGAGAATTTTGTGGCCCTTACTGTTAGCGTCAATAAAGGTGTGATTAGCTTGCAGAGGTATCGATTCTGATGATCGCGAGTGTACCTACTTGTGTCGAGCGAGGTTAAGTAATGTTAACAAACTCTCTATAAGTAAGTTTTTTAAAACCACTCTCTGTATGTTGGATTATCTTAATGTAATTATCATACTGCATGACTCTCTGTATGTTGGATTATCTTAATGTAATTATCATACTGCATGACTTCAACAGTTGTGACAAGTCTGAAACTAATTGAAAATTGTAATCAAAATCATGGAACCGTACCGGCAGTTACGGAATAAAAAATTTTGCATCTAATAAAGTTTCATTGTTTTATGTTTTAGATCGCGACCTCCACATCGGTGCGAAAGTTTTTACAATCAGTTGTAATTTTGTAGCTACGCTTGAATGAGGAACTAGGTTCAACCGATCGTCTAGCCCTTTATTCAAAGTAAAACATTTCTCAGCGATAAAATTGAATTAGGCCGTACCATTACCGCAGAACACTCAAGAAATTCAAGTTAATTAATACAATAACAAACACAAAACAATTAATCACACTTAAGGCGCTTCAGTTAATTTATATGTAATTTATAAATCTAAATTCTGATATTTCTACGTTGCTCTACTAACGAGGACTAATTTTCGTAACAAATGTGGATTTTATTTTTCGGAATGTGACATGGACTCTCTTAGTGGTTTTATTTTGTCAGTTACTATTAAAGTCAGCCTGTATATTGATTACTCCACGTTGGGTTTTGTTAGTTTTTTTATTTTTATTTTTAGTTTTTTTCTGTGTTGTCCTAATGTTCTTTTCTAAAATGATTCGACCTCTTTCTTAACAATCAATGATATCTTAAAGTGTGTAAAATTTTAACTTTGTTTTTGAATAGAAACTAAGAAAATTACTGCAGCTTTGTTTAATTCGACAAATAAGAAACTACTCTGACGAAGTCATCCTGGAAGACGAGGAAAACGAAGTTCCCATGTAATTTCTTCGATCTTAAAGTCATTATTTGAATTAATATTAAGACATGCACTTGAAGATTGCTAATTATTTATTAATACAAGTAGTAAAACTTATTAATATGTTGCAAAATGGTTCAATGGAAAACACAAGTTCGAAAGACGTTGGTTGTAACTATTTGTTTCTTTGATTGTATTGGACACACACATACGCAGATAGGTATTAGCATAGCTGTATTTGACAGATGTTTCGTGTAACACTTCAACAACGAAAAACCAGGAAATCAAAAACTGACATCAAAGAACTTTATAAAATAGTTTGTGAGAAATCCACGAATAAAATGAAGTTATTTGTCTTCAATCTAATATAATCTCAAATTTTCATGGAAATTACGTTTTATTCTTTTAACAAAATTATTTTCGACGAAAAAAGAAGTATTCAAAATTATCCCAGCAACCAACTTTGTAACAGCTTTTCAAAGTGCAAAACAGTAACATTGTCTCTGCTCTTTTTCCCCAGTTAAATGTAAAGAGAGATATAACGCATGTTCAACTGAAAAGTTTATCAAGTTGGTTTTGATTTTTTGATGAACGAAGCGAAAAAGGCTAATAGTAATTATATTTTGAAAAGTCTGTAATCTTAATACATAAATATCAGGTAATTATATCTTAAAAATAAAAATATTTTGTTTTATAATTTGTAAATGATTAGTCTTCATTATATTCCCATTGTTTATAATTTTAAACGAAACCAGACGAGAAAAAGTATAAAATACTTAATTTTATGTAAATTTTATTATCTCTTCTTGTTAACGCGAGAATAAATAATTTTTTACGAGGTGTTTAATTTCCGTCGAAATTAAATTTCTAAATAGTTGTAAAAACAAACAGCGAAACGAAATCGAGATCAAGAAGTTTTAACACTTCTCATCATCGCGTGTCAGTCGGCGGGTAGCAATTCCGGCTGAAGCCACGAGAGGGAGAGCGCTTCTTTCAGCGGGACTGAAAACGATCCGCGTCGGCGGCGAATTACTTTAAGCATTTTTAATCTACTAATTATCATGGTGGTAAATTAACGCATATACTTATTTAAAATTCCCACAAATTAATTCGCAAACATTCGCACATAAATAAATTTCAGCATAAAAAGCCGGTTAAAATAAAATATTGTTTTCATATCGGCGGCTCTGTAAACTGTTTATTTGGACGGTATTTACGTTAAAAATTATCGTTAAAATCTAATAAAACAAACATTGTGTGTGTGGCTAATAAAATCACTCGAAATTGTTAAATGTATGAAATCTTTAAACTAGTGTGGTAATGAAAAACCATCAGCAGCTTCGTTTGATGCGATACCAACTGAATTCACATCAAGCTTATGAATATAGGAGAATCGAAACAATAATATTATTCGGTCAGCGCTGTATCAAACAGAACGGCAAGAACAACAAGACGCGAAACTTGGGCGAAACTTAGGGGAAACAGTCTAGACATAACATAGAATTCCAACACATCGTGATCCTGTAACTTCTGAATATTATTCTGATAGTTATTGCTTTGTTATTCTATGTGTTTCGAGAGTTAAGGTTGAAATGTACGCGGCTAAGGACGTAAAGGTAAATTTATTCAAGCATGTCTGAACGTTGAATGTATTCGGCTGCAACTAAGGTATGAGAGAGTACTTCTTATGCAAGTAGTAGAGCTATTTCACAATTTCTTTCCTCAAAAAGAATATCTGAAAAAATCAAATGCGTCTGTTACCATAATGTGCGACAATATATTACTTCGAAGTCTTTCCTAATTATACCGTTTAAAAACAAAATCTTTATGTAGTATCATCAAATGTGCAATGTCGAAGACAGAAGTTTTATATTCCTCCTTAGAATTTAAAGTACTGACATACAATAAATAAGATGTATCAGATTAAATGAAAAATGAGTCCAAGAAGTTTCGGATATCTGAATAATAAGTATTCCTGTTACTTAAATAAAATAAAACAAAAAATAAATTTTAAATCAAGTTGAAGAAAATTATTACAAAACGTTCAAAAGGAAGTTTTAGTAACAAAAGAAGAAAGTTTTAGATCGAAGGCACATAACCTGAAAGACAATTATATCGAGAAAAATGTTAGAAAGTTTCTTGTTCCAAGAATTGTGTGCTATTACGAGGGGGTTCAAAAATCCATTTGAATTTCCTGTTTCCTTGCAAGTAACTTATTGTGACTTTGGTGATAACTAAAACTCGTAAAAATTGTGGATACTTGAAATTTAAGTACAAGAGAAAGCAATCATCCCGAGCGATTTTTGCAAACATTCAGAATCGTGCGCTAATACACTTTTTTATTTGAATTTCTGGGTCATGCAGTTTTTTGACAAACTGTAAAAATACCTAGAAAATCAAGTTTTCCAGGATACCCATAAGCGGTTGGTTCATTTTAAACCGGTCAGTGCATCAGCTAAGACAATTCATTGAATTAATTAGTTAAGTGAATTTCCATGAATCAAAAACAAGAAAAATCGGTTTAAATGGTTTCGATTAAAACCGGCTCGATTTATCCAATCGCAATATTCTAATTTTATTAAAAGTATGTAAGTGTTGCGTGACTGTTGTCAGCCAGTAATGTTTACCCTCCAAGAAGAATCATGATAAGTATTTCCTGTTTGTAGCCATTCTGAATAAAACTGAACCAAACGGTTAGGTTTTTTTACATTTTTAATATGTACGTGCACAGAGAAAAAATTTAGGGAATTAAATTCATCTCCTCCATAATTTGTAATTAATATGTTTTTTTTGTTAGTTCTAACTAAAAATTAATGTAGTTTTCACTTTTTAGGATAGACGTTTATCTTTAGAAGCAGTTAAAATTAAGGTGGAATTATTTGACTCCGAGGAAATGAAAAATTCCACTATACTAACACCGTAAGTAGTTAAGCTTCACATACTCGATTTTTTCTTACATAAAGTGGAAGTATATACTGAAATTTGTTAAACACCTTTGTGGAAGTTTTTACAATTTTTTCTGATGATGTGGACATCGTTTACAGAAAAAATGAACTGTAGTTTATGAACTATGTGCCAATTCTGAATTAAACAACATTTTCTTTGGGAATAAAATGCAAATGCTCATAAGAAAAAACTCAGCCTTTCCGATCTTCATAATATAGGTTTTTTTATCGATGAAATCTCGTCTACTTTCTACCATTTTCATTTGAGCACTTCTTCATTTTTGTGTCATTATCGCTTATTACGGACTTCGGATATAACGAACCAAATTTGATTGCCCTTGAGGTTCGCTATAACCGAGGTCTACTGTAATTTTAATTATGCATTTTTAAAAAAAGTCTGATTATAATTTAAAAATTCAACGTTAAAATAATAACTATTTTTAGCATAACTTTTGCGACAATAACTTTCTATCTATTTTTATTTTTAGTTCCTTTTTACAATGTAATAATTGACAGTAAAAATTGCTTCCTTCCAGTAGTAAAACGTATAAATGACTTCCATCGAACCTACTTAAATAAAATAATTATTCTGGACAAGTATTTTCTTTCTAGAGTTCGTAACAATTACATATTAAATAATAAATAGCGAAACGTGCTACATTTCAATTTCAATACATATTTACATGTTTTGATTAATTATTAATTAATTAATATGCATCTATTGTATTCTTAAATAAAAAAAAATCTGCGATCTCTCATAATTTGATTAACTATAAGAAAGTAGGTATTATTACATTGTTAGTGCATTGAGCGTTAAAAGTAATGTTTTCTCAATAAAATTTTAAGTTGCGATCTAAAAAGTAAACAAACACGTGTTGAATTTTATTTCATGTCTCTATTTTGTGTTTGTCTACCTACTTGCACTTTTGCTTGTACGTCTACTTAGGTATTATTATTATTATTACATTTAGTGCTAAGGTCGGATTTTTATAATCACAAGTTAACTTTAACCTTAAGATTATTTCCGTAGCGATAATTATTTTAGCTACTTGACACTATGGGCCGGTATTATAGCATGAGTTTAAAATGGCAGTTTAATCTAAAGATAAAACTTCAGATCAGTATAATATTTTCAGACTAATGAGTATGAAATTAAACACAAATTAGACAATAAAATGAAAAAAATTCGATCAAACTAACCTCACTTATATTAACAGTAAGTTTAAGCTTCTCTTCAACCACCGATTGACGTTTAAACTTAGAAGCTGTTGTCATCGGCAGGTATAAAACGTGAATATCTTAAAATCTGAAGTTCAACTGTCAAACTGCAGTTCAAACTAATGCTATAATACCGGCCCTTAGAGAATAAATCGAAAGTTTCAGTTAACTTGTGTTAATCGGACCCTAAGTGTCTATAAAAAATGTCACAACTAGTAAGCTTTGCATTTTATTTGTAGAAAGTTTGTACACCACGAAAGAACATTTTTGTATTACATACTGTGTACGCTGCTATTCAAATTAATATTTTAAATTTTCGAATTCGAATTTGTAAAATAGAGAAGGAAGGTGTAAATTTTGATATTCCAACTCTTTAATATTAACAAAGCAAAGGAATTTAAATATGCATGAAATGATTAATTCACGTGTCCCGTAAATTGGCCGAAATATGTGTATTTGTCGATCTGTTTAAACGATTTTTAGCCGTGAACTCGCACAAAACACAGAGATACTCGAACAATATGTATCATTTTAATGGAACCGAATTACGTAATATATATTCAAATATAATTTTATTAGATTCGGCGAAAATGAATTGAAATGAAAGCGGACGCGTCGATAGTAAATAAAACATTTTAGCATCAAATATCGCGCCAATTATAATAATTTGTGAATAATTTCTAAACGGAGGTTCAATTACACGTTTTGTGCGAGTGTGAAAAGCGGCGTAAACGCGGCCGTAATGTGGCCACATTAATCTGCTTTCCGAATAGCTGGCCGCGATTTGCTCGGGATTATAAATTGCGGGAAAACTCTGTATCGCTTTGTTAGAATATATTAAGGAAACAAAGATGTAACACGTTTCAGATTACTTTACAAGCACCAACAAAATACATTTACTTTTTTGGGCCGCTAACCTTTTCAAATTTCTTCATCGTTCACGTCTCATGGACAAATTAGCAAATGTTTGTGGAAATATTAGGGGGCGAAATATTTAAATAGGAATTGACATCAAAGGACCAACCGATATTAGAGCCCGCTTGGCATGGAATCTACGGCGTCGTGTAAACGGCGTCACTGGAGAGCATTTACGGTAACACGAGGCAGAGTGCTAATGTTTAGTAAATTATTCAAAGTGCATAGCACACGCTACAGACAGAAATGCATTAAAGAGCACTTCGATTCCTGACTGATTGATATTTCAATTAAATTACGAATGCAATTATTTTATGCCAGACTTCATAATAAAGCGGCGGTTTTAACACCGACGCGGCGTCGATGTTCCAGACGTACACTCGGCTTCTGGAACGCACGATTCAGTATAATCGATATTATCAAACTAAGTTTTATCAGTCAATAGATTGATAAATAAATAAAACACCAAAACATTGGTAATGTTACTGGAATCACATTACTTAAAGAAATACTAAGCAAAACTTTCGAAGAAATTCAATATTTCCCTTCCAATCTTCTCTAGTCTTGTTACAAGTTACAACTTGCATTATCTTTCCCCAGCTCTTTGCTACTCGTACTTGCACCTATTAAATTCTTCCTCGTCTGCCGAAGTTTTTCCTTTTCACCTGCCCCACTACACTCTTCTCGTCACTTTCTTCCTAAATGCGCTCCTCATGGTCAAATCACCTCAATTGTCTCTTCTCTATAACGTCTCCAACAGCTTTTGTATCTAGCCTCTAACTAAATGTTTCTTTTCTTATTTTATACATTACAGTTCGTTTGCATCGTTTTAGTAAAATTATTGTATATTTAATCATTGCAATATTTTTTTTGCGATAATTATCACCTTGAACATTACTTACTTTTTTGCACAAACAATTAGGCTTAAAAATATTAAAGAAAAATGAATTCTTCTCTTCTGAACAAAAAAAATCATCTATTAAAAAACATAAAAACAAAATCTTAAAAAATAATCTTGTTTAATACCTAATATTCATAGTAATATGTATTGAATTAAGATAACATGTTACGACATAGCCCAAGTGTTTTTAACTTTTATCCCGACATTCAAATCGATATTCAAAATGCAAAAACAAAAATCTTTATTAATCTTTAGCTTATAAACCACACAAGTGCAAAAATACGAAACTTCTGTGTACAATAATTACACAAATACAATACTGAAGGAGTAATGTTTAAAATATGAGAGCAAAATTACGAAAAAAAAAAGTAAAAGGTATAAACCTATTGATTTTAACTGCTACAAGCACGTATTCATTTGAAAAGTTCATCAAGTATCCTTTGAATTTTTAACAATGTGAAGCAGGTCTTGAATTAGATAGATCACTGGGAAAATGCCATTTTACGTTTTGTTATGTAAGATTATAAGCAAAACACTGTAACTGTTGAACAACCGTCATCCGTTAAATCAGTTTAGGAAGTCGTCTCTTTTTCGCTCTTTCTTTTTTCATCAAAAAATCAAAAGAAACTTGAACGTTTCAATTGAACAGTCGTTACTTCGTGCAACGGGTATTACATACATACATATTGTACATAATGCGACTTAGCCTTTACCGTGAATATTGTGTGTGCCTAAAGAGTCTTTCTGACGTTACTTCAATAAACATTTTAAGTAGCGACATCTTTCGATCGCTTTTTGACCTGATATTGCAGTAGGATTGATAAATTGAAGCCAGTTCGCTACATAATAAGTCATCCGATGCAAGGCGGCCATGCTTGCTGTCAAAGCATATGAGAATTTTAAGAAAATTGTGTGCAAATCGGTTTTGATTACAGCGGATTCCTCGAGCAAGCTCTGTACAGCTGTTTCAGGCCTAGTTGGGCCTTCGTCAGCAGAACCGTAGCTCGAGCTACGATAGCGGATTCGTCAGCAGAACCGTAGGCTCGAGCTACTGTTCTGCTGACGAAGGCCCAACTAGGCCTGAAACAGCTGTACAGAGCCTGCTCGAGGAATCCGCTGTAATCAAAACCGATTTGCACAAAATTTTCTTAAAGTTACTTCAATAGTTTACATGTTCACATAAAATTACATTCACATAAAATTAACTGAAATTATTAAAGGCTGTTTTACATTATACTTTTTTCGTCTAGAAACTTTGACAAGTTCAATACTAGAACTAACTTGAATAATGTAAATCAGAAAAAGTCATCCAAGTTTTCATACTAGAAACGTCTAGAAACTTATTTCCAAACTAGTTCTCAACCTATTTTTCGTCAAAGTTTACAGACTAGACTTGCGCATAAAATACACGTCGCAGTATCACCAACATCCTAAAAGATAAACATAACTGTGATTGAAAATATAACCTCGAAGTACCTCCGCAATAACCAGTCCTGACGCCAAATTCTAGGTTTCGTATTTTGTTTTTGCAAATAATAAATATGCAGAATTTTTGAAATTTTCTGAAATCTGGTTTGGTTTCTTTTATAAAAATTCATTTTTGAGCATTTAACTTCTCTTTAATTTTGTATGTTGGCAGTTTTGTTCCACGTTTAAATTTTCCCCACTACGACGCCAGCGATCGGTTTATGAACTAATATTTAAAACAACCTTGAATTTAGGTACTAGATTCTAGTATTCAAACTTGTTCAAGTTTCTAGACGAAAAAAGTATAATGTAAAACAGCCTTAAAAGTGGAGCAAGGTATATCAATATAAACCAAAGTAAATTGGTGGTTATTTAAAGTATTACCTTTCTGTTGGGCTTGCAATGTTTAAAATATTGTACAGCTTTTTTGAACGTTACAAAAATCTTAAAAAATTTGTTGCAAGTCGGTTTCGAATGCAATTGATACCTCGAACATCCTCTGTACAGCTCTTTCGGCCGTTCGGCCCTACTTGGAGCCTCTTCAGCAGAAGAAATCCGTTTTTCATAGATCTGAAACTGTATCTTCTGTTTGTTGGTTGTCGCAAAAAAGTAATTTCTTCTTGTATTCATGACACCTGAGTCACCAAACAAGAAACTAAAAACCATGTAACTTTGGCTGAAGTGATTCGCATCGTTTTAAATAGTTCAAGTGTCTGCTGCTGTTCGTTCTTAAATGGGTTTTGGAGGGGTTTTGGAGAGAAATTCTATATTTCTAGGTGTATTTAAAGGAAATTGTTTAGAAAATTTGAAACAAAACTGATTCAGTACTTAAAAGAAGGCAAAAAATAATTCGAGAATGTTAACTAGAAAGTAAAAGTAATTAAACAAAGAAACAAAAATGAAGACTCTCTTGAGACTATAGAGCAAATATAGAGTGGTTTTTTAAATCCGACGTCAAGTTGGCTGTGAAACATTCGTTGTTCTATTCATTGTGAATAGAACAACGAATGTTTCACAGCCAACTTGACGTCGGATTTAAAAAACTATTCGTTATAATGTTAGTTAAATTATACTTATTATCGATAACCCTTTTCCAAGAAATAGCCAGGAAAAATGTTCACCGAAAAGTGTATCCAAAAAATATACGTTGGAAGATTGTTTTAGGACAAATGAAGCTAGAAAAGACATTGTTCTAATGAAGGCTCAGAAGAAAAAAAAAACTCTGCGAAAACCACAAAAACGGAGAACTTTTGCTGTAAGTATAACGTGGCGCAGAACTTGAAGTCTCCATTGAAACCGTAAATAACATTAAAGAAAACGAAAAGAGAAGGTATAAGAATTTTTTTAACAGAACTATAGGTCAAAAATAAATAACATGTAAGCAAAGAAACACCTATCTTTCCTTTTTTATAACGCATTTGGCCGGCATGAGAATATTTGTCAATTTCAGCAGACACACTGTAAGAAACTGTGTCGTCCGGTTGTTTATTTCTGTACGTTTTACGTTACTATAGAACAAGATCTGTATCTGTACTACAGAGCCAAACTGTTTTAAGTCACATTTTTTAAATTTTACATTAGAGTATTTCAAAGCTGCGTACACGTTACAACTCTGGAACCACTGGAGATAAAAACGCACTTAAAATATTGTATATAAAATGATGTTTTTTAAAAGTAAAATGGCGTGTTTCATAATTGTGTTTTTTTAAATAAAATATTAATTAGACTTAATACTGTTTGGCTCTCACGATGGACTTAATATTTACGTAACTAAATATCAATAATTTGCTAACCTGTGTTGACTTAATACTGTATGGCTCTCATGTATCTTTTATCATTGTACTTACTTAATACACAAAAGAGGACTAAAGATTGTATGATTCTGAAAATCTTTGAAGATCAGCATTAAGTCCAAAATAATTATCCGGACTTACAACTGAATGGATCTGAATCCTTGCTGAATTAAGTATATCAAGTGTCCATGATACTCTCTGGATTTACTGTGATTTATACACTGCTGTATCGAAAACTAAAGAACCTAGAACTTAATAGTCTCAGCCATTAAAAAGAGCGAAAACTTTTAGGCGAGAACCTTGCAGTCATTTAAAAAATGGCTCTGGGATCCTGATGTAGTATAATGAATTGTTTAAGGCGGCATTGAAACTAATAAAATAACTCACAAATGCATATGTAGAAGTTGTCCCAGATTTTCTTGGCGGGTAGAGTACATAAAAATGATGAACATTTATTTAGGAGTAATTTGTAAAATAAGTAAACTTTTGTAAATAATTAGAAACCTCTTCATGACCTACTTATGAACATTTTTTAAATTTCATTTTAATACGTTATTTATACTTGACAGTTTAAAAGTAATTTTTAATTATGTTTCATTTTGTAATTTTCATGAACTCTCTTTCTTACTAAGTTTAATCGGGATTATGCCATTAGAGCAACATTAAACCTGTGTAGCTGCAACGGAAAGTAGGGGAAACGAAGCAGCGAACTTGTGTAACCCCTACGATTAGTCGATGTCACCAACAAATCTTTAAAATGAGGAATAAAACATGAAAAAATTTGGGCTATACATTAAACAAATGTGCTTGTGCTGTTAATTTGAAGAAATGTATCATATTCAAGATATGAAACCCACAATATTTAATATATGCATGATAAAAGTTTGCTATACGCTATACAGGGTGTTAATAAAAAACCCTACACACGTTGATAGGTGATAGTATAGACCAAAACAAGGCAAAAATAAACCCAGGTCCAATTCTCAATATTGTTTTCGAGATATGGGATTTTGAAATTTTGAATTTGAATGAATCTATTAAAATCAAATTATGTTTAAACAAAAAATTTCCTGTTATATCAAATATTGACAGTAAAATTACTTATTAGTAAACAAGTTTAGTTTCGCAATGGTTACATTTACTTTAGCGGAATACGTCGATGTGCATTTCTGTGACGGCGAAGCTTATCAAAATTCGCGTGAAGCTAGACGAATTTACCAGCGAAGGTATCCTTTGAGGTATATTCCATAACTTTTCAAGAAGGCAACCTTAGGCTCATAGGAAAAGTACTAAAAAAAACTAAACTTGCTTACTATTAAGTAATTTTACTGTCAATATTTGTCCCAACAGGACAACTTTTTTTTACGATATTTTGATTTAAATAGATTCATTCAAATTCAAAATTCAAAGTTCCATATTTCGAAAACCATTGAGAATTGTATCTGGGTTTATCAGAATATTTTTCTTGTAATGGTCTGTACTATCACCTGTGAACGTGACTTTATTAACACCCAGTATAATAAATTCTAAAAATTCTAAATTAAAATAACAATGATGTTATGATTCGTATAAATAGTATTTATTATTGTTTGGTTTTTTATATTAATTTAGCTGCCGATTTCAGCTGATAAGCCTTAATTAGTCTGCTACGTCAAAATGTCATAAGAAAAGTAATCATTGGGGGAAAAATAAAATACCCTTGAGCAATGCTGCTGACAAGCCATTTTAGACTTAGTGGTGACTTGTAGACATGTATTTAAAATTAAAATGAATTCTAAAAATGTACAAATTAAAATTAATTCAATGAAATTGTCTTTGATTGAAAAAAAAAATTAAGGATATAAAAATACATAGTCTAATAGCTGAAGGCCCTTTTTTAACTTAGTTTATTATATATGAATGAAACAATAGTAATAAAAAAACATTTTTCTACTTTGCGTTCACAATGAACTCATTGTGACACCAAAAACAGTTTCACAATGAAGCTCATTGTGAAACTGTTTTTGGGGAAATTTTAGTCAATTTTTAATTGAAAATATTTAATAGATTTTACAAAATAACTCATTATTTATTTGTTACTTAACAGAATACTCACAATGAAGCTGGATAAGACAAATTAATAACTGGTTAATGTGACTTTTGATTAAAACGAAAGGTTTTCAGTGTTGCCACGCATTACAACTAAAATTCCCCATATACTAAGGAGACCCAATTTTTGACAGTATTTTTCATATTTTTGTTCAATAAGTGACACAAAGTAGAAAAAAATAGTATATTATACACGTTTCACAAGAGGCATTGTATCACTCGTTCCGTTGGGGCACTCGTACCCCAACCCCACTCGTGTTACAATAAGCCTTCTTGTGAAACTTGTATAGTAATATACTATTATCGATGCAGTGTTGATGTTACAATATTGGTGGAAATTTGAAACTACGGTAAAAATTGTTTATTTTAAATAACTTTCACTATCGTATTATTAGGATTTTTTAAAAAAACAATAATGCGACCACTAATAGAAGACGATCGACGTCTTGGCCATGTAACTGGAATAAAAAATTGTAGTAAAAAATATATTAAAAAAAATACTTTCGTTGAAAATATGTTTTTAGTTTAGAATTTCGAAAATACGATATTTTAAATGTTGCTTTGTTCGTAATGTAGTTTTTTTATTGTATAAGCGAAAAAAATGCTTTTAGCAGCGAGAGAAAAACATTTTTCAAGTGCAATTTAGCCGGCCGTAATTACAGCTTTATGTACGGCCGATCGTATTTTCGGTATTCGCTTTGACGTCAATAATTATGCCATATTAGGAAACTTTTATTATTTGGAAAATACTTCTGATGCATGTCAAAAATTCTGCGACAAAAATGTACAGTAATATAATTAAAATTGATTGCTCTCTTTCCATATTGACATCGGGGATTTTGATTGACGTCCCTTAAAAATAAATGGAAACACGACGAATCGATATTTAATAAAGAACATAATCAAGCCAACTACCGTACGTTAAAACAACCCCCTCGATTCGACGAGTGTGTGATCTTTCAGCCAGGCGTCTCGACGTTGTTACATTACATTGTATTAATATTTAAAGAGCTGCATTTACTTACGTGTAATTTACGGCAATGTATTTAGAAATTATAAATTTACTCGTGTAATATATTCTAAATTTATTCTCCACTTATACAGAGCTGTTCATGTACTAAATATTAATACGCCAGAGTAAATCATTTTAAATAATGTGGTGTATTAATAATTCCAGAGTATAAGCTACCGTTTAATGGGTTCTGTGCTTATATTATTCCCAAAAATAATATTTCACTGTAATTACACTACGTATATATTTATGCGCAAAATAAACTTGTTTATGAAATCTGCCCGGCGCCGTTTAGGGTCAAAAGACCGATACATTTTCTTATTACTGCGCGAGAAATACTTGCAAATTTACTGAAAAATTCCATTTACAAAAGCTTATTCTTATTTTATTCGAAATATATTACGCGCGCGATATTTCATTATCACTTCTTTCCCGTTCTACACGCGCTGTTTTATTATAATGAAATTATAATTAGAACGTCCGTTCCACTTTTGGCGATAATTTTTCGTTTAATTTACATAATTCATTATTTGATTTGGTAATTTTTAACTTCTGTCCAAACAAAGAGACCGGTGAGAATTTAATTCCATGATTTATTCAATATCAAGAAAAATTCATGTATTTATAGTTTCCCTTGTCAGGAATTTGAATTATGCATCAACAGCCTTACTTAAAACTTATTTATCATAATGTGTTGTGTATACGTCAGATACAATGTATTTTTTTAAAAATGCTATAAAGGTTGGCCATGAAAATTAAAACTCATGTCGTAGCTTGGCATCTAACACATGCCAAATTTGAAAATTTAAAGTAAATGAATGGAGCTAAGACATGAATTTTCTTTTCCACAGCCACCCCTTATGGCATTTTTTAAAAAAACACATAGTATAATAATGTCGAAAGTGAGCATTGTCTATATCTATTTCTTTTCTTTTAGTTTTCCTTTCATTAACAACTCTATATCTTACTCTTTTATTTTAATGGAATAATGCAATTTTTCTTAATGAGCTTTGTGAAAACAAGAAATCATATAGAAGACTGATTTTCTATTTAGATTCAACTTTTAATTCTGAGCAACGTTTTCTTACCACATTTCACAAAATAAGCCAACTTTAAGTTTCTATGCACATTCATTCTGCGTACAACCGAAGTTAAATTTCATCCGACAGGTCTCAATTTAGTTTGAAAGCTTGCAGAGCTTTCTGCGTCAACAAAGTTCTAAATATCGATTACAAAAAAATCGCACCTATCGTGTACTCCTTGAAAGACACGTGTTCGAACGTATGCTTAATTTCACAAATATTATTTAGGTATTTCGTCAATATTGATGAGTTTCTTCACACGATGGAATCGCCTGCACTTTTGTCAAGAAAATTGCTTCATTGGGAAGCATGGCTTGGATTTCGTAGCTAAAATTGGCCCGGGTCTCATTTTCTTGTAGTTTCCAACAAAATCTTCTGTGTAACTAAGGTCCTCATATAAATCCGAAGCACGTTTGCTTTAAGAATCTTTAACTCCTTCTTGTTTTCAAGTCTTTATGTGTATGAAAACCCTCATCTTAACGGATGGTTGGGGACGTCGTTCTTTTATTTCACTACTAGGTAAGATCGATTAAATTACTTGATAATATATCTTAAGTGCTACTTCTTGTGCCAATTTTAATTATTTATTAATACACGGTGCGAAAAATGGCGAATTAACACCAGGCTGCACTATTGAGAGAGATTCTCAATAGTTCTATAAGATTGCGATAATGCATACAAACAGTAATGTTTCAGATTCAAATTAAATTAAATTGTCAAAATATTTGAAATTGATTAAATAAAACAAATGCTAAAATCCAATCTTAAACCTCTATATTTCTAAGAAATCAGGATTTTTTTTGCATTTTTTCATGCTCGGAGAGTGTCCCTGAATAGTGGCAACATGAACTGTTTATCTTCTAGAAAACGATCGCGATTTCCTCCTTCAGTTGGACATCTTCATGTTAAAATTTAGAATTTTTTATATTACCTTTAAGAAAAAGTGAACAAATATAAAATTGCGATGCTTCATGTTGTGAAAAACAAATCACGTCTTAGGAAAAGATATACATATTTACGTTAAAGGTCTACTAGGGTAATGAACTTTATGATCACATGTTATAATTAAGTAAGGAAGAAAGAAAAGATGAAGAGGGTAAAAAATGTTATTTAAGATTTTCAATAGTAAACGATTCAATTATTTTCTAAAAGAGGTAAAACCATATTAAGACATTTTCGTTAAGTAAACAATCAAAAACGGTAAATCGAATGTATTCTATAAAATTAAGGTACGTAAGGCACATGGTTTCTGGGTGTGTCCACAGGTGTCCACTACTTGATTTCGTCGTTGTAATAGTAGGTTGGGTAGAGAAGTGAAATTATTGTCGTCGCCACGCATATTATTTTTTGTATGGCATTCGCTGAAAGCTGAAATATAAATGTCGGTGTATCATTATTGTCAATTTAGACATAAATGAGCGGCTGGTTGGGTGGTTGATAAATGTGTACGTTTGTAAATAGAAGTCGGGCTGCATGCGGTTGTACGTGCCACCGTTCTTAAGATGGGCAAGGTGGGTGGCACATCTCACGACTAAAATAAGAAATCATATCAATATAATGCACCGAAACAAAGCGCCAGCAAATACGTCCGTTGCCGTTACCATTCGAATGGTACAACGCATTCGCTCCAATATTATTATTATATTCTATAATAATAACAATAATCGTAAACGCCGCGACGAATAACAATAATCATAACAATAACCGTTTATAAGACATGTATACGACGCCGGGGAATTTCATTAGTTCAATCACGTTCCGTCGGGCTCTGGTGTCAACTCGGCTGAGAGAATATATTTAACTAAACGCTAAATTAAATGAACTTTGCAAACTGTATTATTTTATTTATAACTGTTATGTGGAAAACTTGCTAATTGTTGAAACTTCCGCCATTTCGTTCCGACGGCGTTGTTTTAGAACAAGCGTCCTTTCCAATACCGAAATAAACGCGCGTAATTTCATTTCGCGGGCGTTATAACTTATGTTCAATTTACCTCCTAATTTTATTATGACAAATCAGAGTTATGTGAAGACACATTAGCTCTAGAGAACAAGAGGCGCCCAAGTGGCATGGAACATGTCGCTTTGATGCGCTCGACCCAATTACTCGCTGAAGATAGAGCATGTGGAAACCCACTTCAAAAGTCGGAGATAAAACTACATTTTACACCGGATGTATTTATTTATTTTTAATACACCTAGGCTGGGTTTCTCAGTCCTAGTTTAACTTTAAACTCCTGTTTGATTCCATAGGAACAATTGTTTTTATAATTGCTACCAAGGGAGTAAACAGGAGTTTAAAGTTAAACTAGGACTGAGAAACCCAGCCCTAATGAATTGATTTAACTTCGTGATTTAAAAGTCAAAGTTTTCCTTAATGAACACTTAAAAAATTAAATTAATAAATAAATGTAAAAATTATTCACAGGGTTATACATAAAAACTGACGCACTACTTAATGAAAGCTAACCAACTAACGAATTTAATTGATATCATAATATTTCATAATGTTATGTCAGGTATTATGTATTAAAGCGGTTGATTCTTTATTTTTCGGTAAAATAAAAGAGTAGTAATGAATCAGGCACATTTGCATTTCATTTATACACATATACAATGTGTAAATCAATTTATGTGACAGTGGTTTGCCTGATGTGTTGTGACAAACTGGAAACCTGTAATATCACCATAAAGGTAACGATTGAGCTAATTTGTTCTTAACCAAAACTTTTCGAGAAAATTACAATTGGAAATTGAAGCCAAAACATGGAATACGTTTGATGATTAGGGTGATGGAAACTTGTTCATTCCATGGTTGTATCTATTTAAATTCTATTATTTTATCTCTCAGAATGCGATCAGCTTAAGTTTGTAAAACTTAATGTCACTAACCCCAAAAATTGTATGGTATAGTAGGTTATGATATGCGTTTTTATTTCCATGGTTTACTTTATCAAAAATTCATCTGCTCTGCACATATTGTATAAAATATTAATAAAATAAAATTAAATATGTACAAGTCAAATCATGAAAATAACAAAAATGAACATAAAAACGCGATTATATGATAAAAGAAAAAGCAAACGGAAAGAGGAAGTTTTTGATGGAATACTGACAGTCGTTTTAAATACAAAATTGTTTGTAGTTGCTAATGCGATCTCATTACAACAAGCACAGCTTTTTAATTCCCAACCAAATGCGTAACAAAGCGAAAAAACTTACATCTTCATTGTACAAGATGCCGCAAATCGCATCTAAATGTGTAACATGAAAAACCGTGTGTTCTAGTCATTACCGACGGGAATGAAGGCTGTTTATCTAAATATACATCTGAGCTGTAGCACACAATTCAGTACGGTTCAAGGCAGTACGTTCAGTTAAAATAGCCATTTAAATCATAGATAACTCCGTATAGATTCCGCGAAAAAATTCCAAGATGTAGAGATAGTGGAGAAGAAGTCTGCGCTGATGGTGAAAGAAAAACCTACGCGTGCATGAAAGAATTAAAACGCTTAAACCGGAATTGAACGACGGAAACGAGTAAAGGTCGGTATGAAAGAAGAGGGCGCTCGTCAAATCAAATAGAGCGCGATATCTTCGGGGCTCCGGAGAGATGGATGTCTTGTAAAAGAACTCAGCTATCAAGATGTAAAATTGCCAGAACAATGACCGATTGTGAGGATAGAAAACAGGATGAGCCATCTGCCGTGGTCCGATACGATCATATTGCTACCTATCTTCTTAATATATTTAACACAGCAAGTTATAACTCAATACCGTATCTTTAGCATAAATTAAAAGTACGGGGCTAGGATAATAACATGTGCGGTAAGAGAGTGCACACCGGAAGTTATAAAACAATTTAATAACATATTTAAGTGGTAATGTTGAAATCTAAAACAATAGCTGTGTTTGCTTTCAGCGGCAGATGTCCGCACCGTTTAGTATTGCTGAATATAATACCGGTGTATATTACTCAGAATGGATTTATTTACTACGTATTGTTTGTCAGGAATAATAAATGAGTACTTTATGTGAAAGGATGTCGGATTCAAATTAATTCTATATGATTATAAAACACTTTGTTCCGAGCGTTGTCCATTACAGAAGAATACATTTTGATTCGAATGTTTCATTCATGCAGATGAACGTTTTAGATAGCGCGAAAATAGAATACATTTAATCACCTATTGTCTATTCAAAAATTCAACCACGAAGTAGAACTAATTTTAATCTCTAATCTGAAAAATTCGATACGGATCGTGTCGGAGGAGAAGCAGTAATTGAAGAACAATTAAAACGAATGATATTAATAAAAAATGCTTTGCGTAATTTCTCACGACTTACGTTTATATATCTCACGATTTTATATTAACATACAAAGGAGATTTTGTCATTTTCAGACAAGAAATAATTTCAGACTTGAAATAAGTACGTATAGTTCCACTAATGAAAAAAAGAAAATTAAACAAGTTGATATTCTGGGAATATTTTAAGAAAATCATTTATAAATTCACAGCCCAACACACATTTTGGTGCCTGGGATTTTGCAAATGTTTTTAGATAATTTTGTGCTGCAGAATTGAAAAATGCCGTCAGATTTGGTCTAACAGATCTAGTTTCCGAGATACGACATATTCACCCTATCAAATAAGTGCGCCGCAGCACAACTATTTGGCGACCTATAAATTGTGTCGTGAAAGTAAATAGCAACGATACTGTTGCCCCATGAGCTAACACGCACGAGATGGCGGTCGGTGCAGGGCCGAAATAGCTATACAGATTATGCTCGGGGCCCCATTGCGATCCTGCCCACTTGCAACCAACAATTTTGCATGTTTGCGAAGACATGCATTGTCTGCACCTACCGCCATCTCGTGCGCGTTAGCTCATGGAGCAACAGTATCGTTGCTATTTGCTTTCACGACACAATTTATAGGTCTGCAAATAGTTGTGCTGCGGCGCACTTATTTGACATGTTTACTATTACGCGCTAACCTTGCGTATATCTTATTGGTCGGCGGGGTTGCAATGGAGTTCTGGAGCTACTGTTCTGCTGATGAGGCCTCAATTAGGGCCGAAATAGCTATAAAGAATATGCTCGGGGGCCCCATTGCGATCCTGTCGACTTGCAACCAACAATTTTGCATATTCACCCTAGTTACTACGTTTTGTATAAACGTTCTAATTTTTTAGATAATAGGGAGTTTTTGGAAACCTACTTTAAATTAAAAGTACTAATTGCCGTGTCCGAGTGTTTTTGTAATCAGAAAATATATTAGGAAATATTTAGGGTGTTCCAAATAGGGGTGCGCGATATCATATTTTCAATATCGGTTATCGATAACTTAAAAATATCGATATTTATCGATATATCGATAATATCGATATTATCGATAATATCGATAATATCGATATATCGATAACTGAAAATGGAAATATCGTTATTCGATAATTATCGATAAATTATGTGTCGATAAATTTCCGCAGCCCCAATAAGGACAATTATTTGCCGTAAAAATAAAATCATTTCACTAGTATTTCAATGAAATTCATTTTCGGACAGTTTTAGTGCGAATTGGAAGAATTCATTCAATGCCACGGTCACTATCCAATGTAAGACATTTGTATTGATATTATCAAATCGTTTAAACGGACACTAAATAGCGCTATTTAGTGTCCATTTAAAAGATTTTGTGCTACAATTTTCATCGGACATTACCAGCTTTAATTATCGATAATATCGATGATATCGATGTTACCGATATTATCGATAACTGAAAATGTAAATATCGTTATTCGATAATTATCGATAATATCGATATATCGATAAATTTTCGCAGCCCTAGTTCCAAACTTCTTGTCCACAATGTATATTTCACTACAATCGTTCCAGAATATTCCCGTCTAGCAGCGTTGCCAGATTTTATCAAATTTCCATAAATTAGGAAAAACGTAGGTAAATATGTTAATATCCCTATATGGTTTATAACAATAGGTTGAATGGTAAAAATGTTTTTAAGTTAGTGGTTTTGTATCTCAAAAAGTATAGCTGATAGAAAAAAACTGATTTCATTTTTGGAATCAGCACACCAAACACAGTCAACATCAGGTCTAACATTCCAAGCACCAGACTAAAATTTTTTATTTGTAGGGATGTGTTATATATCCCATATTATCAACAGGAAACGAATATTTATGGATTAACCTGCTCAAATCTCTAAGGATCGTTTGATCCGTAAGCCTGTAACTCAATTTTTAAAAAGTGGAATTGTGAAGTTCTCAGTAAGATACGATATCTTGTAAGTCTCTAAGATAATATCCTGGAGACCTAGGAGAAATCATATCTTACAAAGAATTTCAAAATTCTGTTTTTTATTATAATTAACTTACAGGCTTACGGTTCTTACGATCCTTACAGATATGTACAGAATCGACCCATATGTGTTTTAATATACAGTAATTTCTGAATTTATAACTTGTTATTTATCAATTGGAAATGTGACTTTTTCTTGAAATAATTTTTGACATTATCGACAAATTTATTTTCTTCTGCGAAAATTAAAAAATAATTGTTAACAAATCTGCCTAGAAAAAATAAGAAAATAAAAACTCTTCTATTACAAGACTGAAGTTTCAATAGGCTCAACTGTTGCTCAACAATGTTTATTTAGTCTGTAGGCACCTTAAGACATTACATTGCAATATAAATATACATGAAGACTATATAGAGATTTAACTTGATTTAAGCAATTTAAAACATTTTTAAGCATTTCGCAGAGTTTAAAATAATCCATCTTTTGAATATATCTTGCACCAGAGTCACCAGGGTCTTGCATCTACTAAAAATAATTTTAAGCCTCTCGCAGAGTTTAAAATATAACATCTTTTGAATATATCTTGCACCAGAGTCATTATACAGTCGTGAAGTGTTAATTAGTATCATCAACACAAAACGAACAAAATGCTTTCAATTTTATTTAATTAAAGCAATATATTTGATCAAGTTCATTAACCAAACCTGATCTTTGAAATAGGATTACCTGTTAATTCGGATTCAAATAAAAAAGTAGCCGCAATTTCATATGATAAAATAACTCAATCATAAGTGAGAGAAATTGTAAATTACTTACAAATATATGAAATTAGCTTGTGAATTATAACATGTCGGCTATCAGGCTGTGTGTTACCATATTTGACGTCATATAAAATATTAACATCGACTACAAGAGAAGCAAGCAAATACGTATTTATTATGGTTAATTACAGATACAAATTATATAGAACGTAATAAATTACAAACATAAGTACAATTTAATTATATGTTCGATACTGGTTTATTTTATTTTATTTTTTCCAGTAACAAGTCGTTTTCCCCACATCCCATTTGTACGCATAATTAAATTTAATTATATAGATACGTTTGATACGATCAGAGGGACCGAAGAATAAAAGTAATTATCGAAGGAAATGATTTTTAGATCGAAATACTGAGATAAATTCAGACACATTCGGGAACAATAAAAACACGCGGCGCTTATTAAATAAAACTCATTATTCAAGGCGCAAAATGAAATATACATAACACGTTTTATACATTTGATATACAAAAGTAAACTAAAATTTCTGCATACGAAACTCGTTTAGTAAATAAGCTTTATAAAATGGACATATTTTCATTCGTTTTAAGTGCTCGAAGCGTTCGTTTATTTTTAACACTTTGCTGGAAGTGAATATTGTTCATTTAAAGATGCAATGAATTATTTAGTTGGTTAAGGTAATTTTAGACTAAACCGACATCTTGTTGCATTTTAATTATTGTAAACTTTATAATGGAACTGGAGCTAAATCTATATTACCCACACTTATAGGATATTGATAAAATAAATTTACCTTAAGAGAAAACTTGTATGTACTTGTTACTTGGAAACAAAGTTCTCATGCCATGATGCAACAAAATCTTTATGCTTTCCTTTTAAATTTATTCTTGACTATAACTGTACATGTGTGTATGTTTTATGGTAACATCTATTGTTTGTAAATTTTTATGTATTTTGCAATACACATAAAAGACAAATACAGACGTTGCTGCAACCACGGAGGAATATTAAAAATTATATTTCCTTATGTTATTCGAAAGGAGTGCAGTTATAATGTAGAAACCAAATAACTTCTTAACTTTAAGGTCGAATAAAATTCTTTAAAAACGTTTTCTACAAAGGCACTTTAAAAAGGCAATCTTTCAGTTTTAATTTTTATTAATTATGCAGACGAAATAACTTCTTGTAACTAACCGAAGAGCCGAAAAAAATAGAGTATGTAATTCCTAAAGTGAAATTATGATGGGAATCAAAATTGATGACGTCTTTTCTAATGATCTTGAAAATGACGAACTAGTTGTCAATTCTAGAATCACACGCAACGAGGTGAATTCTCCCGAAATGAACTGAATCATTAAGAACCAGTTTCTAAGTCCTCAATGAACTGTTTAAAAAATCTGCCGTTAGTTTCGGGAATTAAATGTGCAAGAAAAAAATTCCTTGTGATATATTTAGGCAGACGAGTTCGTGAGCGGTACATTTTTTTTACCTGTAAATTGTTTCCAGGTAAACGTCTTCTGTACGTAACGCATTTAACCTTTGGCAAGTTTTCCTGTTTCTTAATGAATACTTTCAGCACTCTGGATGAATTATCGATCGTTATCGACACACATAATCGAAGTTCACGCGTCACATCTTTAATACGTTGTTTCACACTTTATATGCATCGCTCCTCCCCTGAAACCGCATTGCAACCGTATGATGCAGAGAACGCAGCTTAATTGATAACCCGCGTAATCAGGCCAGGTGAAAATTACATGATACACACTCGCATACACGTATCAGATTGTATAATTAAACGACTAATTAATGGCTTGCCGAATTTACCGTTTAAAATGTTTGGCGCTACTGTTGTGTGTGTTTTTCAAGTGCTTTGTCACGCCCATAGTGCGAGAATATTTGCCAGCCCTGACACCTGTTATTTTCAATTTTCAATGTTATTTCACGGCTCTGATTGCGGAATGTAAAATTACATGAATCGTTTGATTAATTGTTTTTGTTTATCATGATAATTACACCTATTTGTAGTATTTTCAATTGTTTTCAGCGATCAACGTGTTCCCATGCCTATATATTTACCATCTATATTATAACTAGTTATCACTGAAATATTTTCGACTTTTCCACAAAACGTGTTGCTGTGATTTATTTCCATTAGCAATTTGTTCACTGCTTCTATAATTTATATCCAATATTTCATAAACTCAAGCACTTCTTCTTAATTATTCAGAACAGAAATCTAATTCTTTAAGAGCGATCAATTTTTAGATATTTGCCATTGTTTAAAGTAAGTAAAATAAAATTCGTAAAGAACATACCGAACATATCTTTATTTAAGTCAAGAACAGACCTTCCATGCTATACAAACAATACATCCATAAACTCAATAAGTTTTTAATTATTAAGAGCAAACAATAAATTATCCAGAAAAATCAATTCTTACATATTAAAAATGTTTTAAAAAGATAAAATGAAACTTAGGATAAATCTGATGACGAAGTATATTGAAAATAGGTCTTTTTATAGATCACTCTAAATCAAACCTTTTAAGCAAAAGGGCTAATTGCAAGTTCTGTGAAACCTTAGCGGGCCTCATTACCTTCTATCAAGGGCAAGGGAAACTAGTGTTCTTTAGCTGGGGCCCGTTCAGGAATAACGCTCCGACTAAAAAGAGCGCGATCTGAGTAAATATTCTTGCTCCCTCATGTAAATAATTTCGTGCATTTTGCTTTTCATTTTAAACGCTCAAAGTACTCTCGCGGTATACTTCCAGAACGGGCCCCTGCAGCGTGTCTAGAAATATTTTGAATACTTAATTGCAATTGCGTTAGCCATGAGATTAAAAAAAAGAAGTATGTCAACACTTATTTTTAAGTTAAGTTTATTTTCTGTTTATATAATCTGCGACCATCGTTTCATGAATTTCACGATAAAACTTTTTCTTTTAATATCAACGAATTTTTTTTTGACATGTCTATTCCTCACCTGTGTTTGGTTAAACATAATTTAATTAAACTTAATTAGGCCCAGTTGTACAACTCCAGCTTAACTTTAAGTCAGAGCTTAAACTTACATTGACATTGTACAACTGAGCCTAAATTAGTTAACAGCGTTTTGACATAAAAACATTTAAAGCGTTTGTTTCCGCTTGAAAAATAGATTAAGTGATTCTAAAAGACTGACAACTTCAATCACATATTTGGGTGTTCTAAGATAATGGCAAGAAGAGAGACCAAAACGTCACATCCCGTCCCTTCTATGTGATGTCGCTCGTTTTAAACTACACTTAACTTTGACGTCGACGAAGATGGATGTGAGTATTTTACTTAAGAAGATTTCTAAAAGAGGAAAGCAAATTCCTATAATATTAAAAGAAATTAATCTCTCCTTAAACAATATTTTATTTATAAAAACTTTCTGTTGAATTTTTCTATTTTAGAAAGTTTCCGTTCTAAGTTGGTTGAAATTATTTGTGCTATACATTTCAATTATTATAAATGATAGAAAATAATATATTCTGAACAAAAAATGACATAAAAGTTATTAGGTACTACAACGAACTAGCCAATATAAATGCAGCAAATCGATGGCCACTCTATCAAATCAATCAAAGTTACGCATAAATTATCCTGTCACAAAGCCCAAATGGTGTAGGGTTCCATGTCGACTATTTATAATTTTAATTGTTTTTATTTATTGGCGCTTTCAATCAATTATTAAGCTATAGCAATCCATGTATCGCTTATGAATTTAAGTCATTTATTATAAATTGTCCGCTACGATGTTTATACGACTTTTAATTTTTTCAAGCAAAATCCTTGACGCCATATTTAAATTATCAATACTGGGTGTGTATAAATTGGCGAAAAAGATACAAGTCGTGATGTAAAATATCGAGTCAAATATATTCATACGAAAATGCTGTACTATGCTTCTTTTATAATCTGCACGAGGTTCGCAATATCTGGTATCCATAAGTATAGTTATTCGATATTTGTTGGCAGATGAAGCTGCAATTTAGAATGAAGAAGAATTATAAAAGAAATTTTGCCGTAGATGTTGTTCTTATGTCGCAAAAGCTTGTTTTTAAAATTTTTTCTTCAACTTATATTCATATAAATTGCATACGATTTAGATAACAAGTACTATCTTTATAACGCTACCGCAAAGTGATTCAATCTTATCGTAGGTACATTCAAAATTCAAATTTTTGTACTGTACTATTCTCCTAATACATAAATAATGGGTGGTATGCATAAAACGAAGTAGATGCTAATACTTCTCAAATTAGTATATTCTTCGAAGTATCTTCTATTACATAAAGTACCTACTACAGCTCTGAAGTATATACTACAAAAGCAAAGTTTATACTACAGCACGTAGTAAATACTACGCTGCAGTAGTATTTACTATTTAAATGAATCTGAGGCTTTGAAGTAGATACGACAGTAGGTGCTTCTACAGCGAAGTAAAAACTTCTATGTGCTCTTGTGCTCTAGTATCTACTAGATCGCATAGTAAATACTACATTAATGTAGTAGGTACTTCACTTTCGAAGTAGATGCTTGTAGCATGTACTTAGTTTTATGCATACCACTCATTGGGTGGTATGCATAAAACGAAGTAGATGCTAATACTTCTCAAATTAGTATATTCTTCGAAGTATCTTCTATTACATAAAGTACCTACTGCAGCTCTGAAGCATATACTACGAAAGCAAAATTTATACTATAGCACGTACAAAATACTACGCTGCAGTAGTATTTACTATTAAAAGGAATCTGAGGCTTTGAAGTAGATACTACAGTAGGTGCTTCTATGCGAAGTAAAAACTTCTACATAATAGTATCTACTAGATCGCATAGTAAATACTACGTTACTATAGTAGATACTTCACTTTCGAAGTAGGTGCTTGAAGTATTAGCATGTACTACGTTTTATGCATACCACCCAATATCTGCATTTAACTTTATTTCTTTTGCGTGATGTTTTGAATTTTGAATTTTGAATGATCGGTTATCTTTTTATTCATAATAATAAGTGACATGTAAAATGTTTTGAAGATTGCGTTTTAGTAATTTTACACATTATGATTTGCAGAATTTCTTTGGTAAATATGCATAATAACTTAATAACATCATTTCTGTGTGATTCAGTGTTGCCAAATGCAGGTTTCTTTCAAATCGTTCCAACAGACACACGAAGCATGGTACAACATTTTCGTATTAAGATTCTTGACTTGGAATTTTATGAAGAACATCATCACGTGTAGTATTTTCGTCAATTTGTACACGCCCTATACATTTTACTTTTTATCTAACATAATAGTTTAAGAAAATAAAAGTGAATGTAATGTTACAATAGGGTTAAAGCGAATTTCTTTACAGAAACCTGTTAAAATCGTTGTTGAAACCACTTTGGGAACAACTTCCTCCTACAATGTCTGAAAAAGAATTATGAAATATTTTATTTAAATTACTCAAAATACTTTAAATTGCGAGTACATTTAAAGTGATTGAAACCCTTCTCATTTTCTCAAAGTGCTTTCATGTTAACACCTCCCTTCCTAGCGACTTTCCTACTCCTAAGAAAAAATGTCAATTTAAATTTTTCCGTCTTTTAGATATAAAGAAGTGAAAGAATCGTTTCAAAAATAATTTTGATGCGCTTTCTTGTGATTGGATTTTCGATCTTTCTTCTTTTCAAAGCTCACCACGGAAGCTTTTTTCGTTATAAAAGAAGCCAGAATATTTTTTATTTCATAATTTAAATTATTTGTATAGAAATTGAAGGACATGAATTTGGTTAATATGACAAGGACATTGGTATCCTGAAGTTCTGCGGCCGGACCAGGAAGCATATATCTGACACCGGAAATGCTGACATTGTCCTGTTATCGACATTCAGTGTATTCCTGCTGGTTCCGCCAATGGCGTGTTGTAATTACATCATTTCAGAAAATGACTTATGTGGAGCACAGCGTCCGTCCTTCGCGCCACCGAAAGCACGTTAAAGTGGAAGCATGATGGCCTGCAAGTCAACATAATTAATCTCTCCGAATTCAGTAAACCCGGTCAGCATGCATTAATCATATAATATTGACGTTAATTAGTTATGGTGACATGATGTGTGTATTTATATAATTATTATATTGTATTCGCTGCGCCGTACAGCCATAATAATTTAATTAAAGCAATATATATTCAATTAAATGTAAATACGCCATGTTCGTTATTTATTTATGTTGATATGCAGGAGTAGTTGTACGCTAAATAAATTATGAGATGGTATTTTAATGTATTACTTGTTTCCAGCGGCTTTCATATTTCATGAGCTTTTATTTCATATGTTAACTTCCATGTACTTGTACATTACCCATTACGGATTAATAATTTATTTATGCTGTTAATAAAACTGTATACCGTTAATTTAGTCTATCTAGTTTGCAACGATTTCTATTAAAAATCTTAAATCAGCGGCATTAAACTTGATAAAACTTTTAAATTATTAATTAAATATTATGATAAACCGAAATAAAAAAAAATATCCACTTCCTTATATACTTCGGTGTCAGCATTATAAATTGGTTTACAAATGGTTCGTCTAGACATCGTCCTACGTTAGTTGGGTTAGGTCTTGCACTTTTAGTGTTCAAAAAGATTTATTGAAAAGCCTTCACGCGTACATGTTTATACTTATGTTCAAAAGTTTATATCAGTTGATTTCGGAGTAATATATAAATGTACCGGATATTCACAATTATAATAACTTTTTTAGTTAAATGAATGGTAAATTTAGAAGTTATGTAAATACAACTCTAAAAATCATTGCATTTTTAGTTTTAAACAAAATAAAACACGGAAAAGAGCTAAAACACTCTGTGATTTTTTGAAAATGATCCACCCGAAATATTTTAAAAATGAAAAGTTGCTAATTTTGGGTGAATGTTTTTTTCCAGTGTTAGTTGTTTATGCTGTAATAAAATGTCGCTAACACACTGTTATTTCCAACGCCTAACGAGATGTTTATAGATTTAGGCCTGGTTTATCAAACACAAGTTAACTTTAAGTTAAAGTTAACCTTCAGTTAATTACAAACTAACAAACTGAAAGTTAGAGTTAACTTGTGATTGATAAACCGGGCCTTAGTAGACCAAAGTGTTAATTTTTCTGTTTGTAATTAATCTTTTTTTCTAAAATACAGATACATTGGCGCATTCTTTGGAGGATAAGCTTCCATTTAAGGTACCACACGATGGATCATTCCATTACATTTTTTTGGGAGGGTATTCGTGAGGCACGGGAGCAAATGTCAAAAGTGTGATTCATAGGTCAAAACATTGCCCCCTTAGAATAAAAGCAGACGCTTATGATCTTATCAAACGAAAAAGGATGAATTTCATTATTTTAAATTGAAAAATAAAATAACCGCTAGTTTGCAATTCTCTGGGTTAGCGTAAAAGTATTTTAAAACCATTGTCTAATTATCTTCGTTATTTGTTACTGATCCTTGTTTTGTTTTCCTACATTTTACCTTTTCAAGTTGCATAAAGTTAGGTTCAAACCTTCCAAACTTTGTTTTATTCATAGGAGACAAGAGGAGATACATCTCACTGAACACACAATTTCTGCTCTGAACAATTTTAGATCATTCTTGAATTTAAAATACATTTAAAATATCAACGTTTGAATAATTTTGATTTCAAATCTCAAATTTTTTATTATGTTGACTGGTAACTGTTATTATTACTAGTATCACTGCTAATTTTTTTGTATAATTTACGTGAAGTAAGTCTTGAAGAGGTCTTTATAATGTAGATTTTGTTTACTCTCGTATTGTTATCATTTGATTTTGTTATTTGGAATCTCCTTTACAAGATGAATGGGTCGATTTCGTTCAAATCTGTAAGGATCGTAACGTCTATAAGCCTATAACTCAATTATTCAAAAGTGGAATTTTGAAGTCCTCAGTAAGATACGACTTCTTGTGAGTCTCTAAGATAATATCGCGGAGACCTACGAGTATGCAATCCTAGACTTTGGAGAAGTCATATCTTATAGAGAATTTCAAAATTCTGTTTTTTAATAATTGAGTTACAGGCATACAGATCATATGATTCTACAGATATGAACAGAATCAACACATTACTTGGTTTTATGATCAGAATTTATTTCTTTATTGTAGCTTAAATAGCGAAAATGAAAGTGTTTTGTTATTGTTCAACAAGAGTACATAATATTACTGCAAAATAATATGAACATTTATAAGTATGTACTCCATTAATGAATTAGAATTTGAAATTTCTGTGCCATATTTGATGAAACAAAATATATATGTATGTATAATTGTGTTGACGTTGATATCATATTTCATTAATTCGATCCCACAAATGCAATTAATAAATTGGCTACATGTATTTGACTTTTTATCGAACTTGTTCCATAATGGAATTTTTCGTGCGGAATTATATTACAGGAAATAACTAAAACTTCATTTGGCTGCGTGTTAATGAACATTAAAATATCGATTAATCCGCCGCCGTTATTACCAATATGAGTTTTAACGCTTTAATTCGTGCCAGTGCGTACCAACCAAACAAGATTAAATCTCAACATTTAACGCGATTAACACATATTACCGACATTGTATTATTACATATCATAAAACAATCAAAACCTTCTTCGCTAAAATAGCCATTTCCATCGGCCGTAAATTGGATCGCATGCGATTATGCACGTTACACCGCACGTACGCTCGTTCTCAGATGTGGGCCCAGATAACGCCGAAAACGCAACGACTTTGTGTTCGCCACATTCCAAAGTAATATTTTATATTTAATGAGATTATAATAATACAGCCCGCACAAAAGTGTAATAACGTAATTATTATACAAGACGCTAAAAAAAGAAAGATGTAATCGTGCTCGATAACTTTTTACTTTTCATGACCGATGAAATTACGTGTGCACGGTTGTTTCAAGAAGTTAGTTTTTAAAAATATTCGAAACTTTTTTAGTGAATGCACAAATCTTGCTTTGTATAATAATTAAATTCATATCGAATCTATCATAAATTTTGAACATAAAGAAGTTAAATGTACCTAAACTGATTGCAGAGAAAAGTACTTAATAAGCTACCTGGAGATGATGTAATAACTTGGTATCTTTCGGAGGTACAAGAATGAGCAGATTCTAAAAACTAAAGAAAATAATCTAAATTTAAAAATATTTCGAACACACGCTCATTATTGATTTGAAGATATGTATGTATTTTCAATGATTTAAAAGAATTATTTATTTATTCTTATATATATTCTCATGTTTCCGAAACCAGGAAAAAACCCGAACGAGTTAATGTCATAAGTAAAGTCTCCAACACTTAGGTCCGAATGCATAGGCGCTGCGATGCGCGCATGGCACCGATCGAACATAGCGAGAATATTTTGATCAACTTTGTCACATTTTATTTTGTTATTTGCTAAAAAGCAGGTACTGTAAATTTCATAACATTAAATAATTTAAGTAAATTTATAGTTTTTTAATTTTATGTAACCTAAAAGTTTCAAGTTTATGACACTGTTGACACTGACATTTCTCAGATAGTAGAATACACATTCAAAAGGAGGTGGAATATCCAACGCAATATTCAATGCCTACTTTGATGTTAGAATCATTTATAGAAGCCCTGTACAACTGGACGTGTAAACGGACCTTTCTTTTAGAGACTTTAGTCATAAGCTTGTTACCCATCATGTCAAAGGTATTTGAAAAACTTCTTCACAAACATCCACTGCCAATACTATAAAATTACCAGCTAATTCCCAAACACCAATTTGAATTTCGCAAAGATCATAGCACAACAGAGCAAATACACAGAATAGTACAGATAATCAACACCGCATTTGAAGAAAAAATGTTGTATCAGCATTTCTTGACACCAGCCAGACGTTCCACAAGGTAATGCACGAGGGGTTGCTCTAGAAAATAAAGAAAGTCAGCATTATCTGCTGTTAAGATCCTTCATGGCGGATAGACATTTCTATGTAAAACAATAAGAAATATACAGTCCATCTACTCTGGCGTTCCGTATGGTAGCATATTAGGACCAATTCTGTATATCCGATACACATTCGACCTATCAACAATAAGGAAAACCGATACTGCGACTTTTGCTGATGATACTGCAGTGCTCTCGAAACATCTAAATGCAAACTCAGCTTCAAGAAACCTACAGGAAACATTAAATAAAATTGAAAGCTCGCTAATGGAACCAAGTTCACTCAAGTAGATGATGCAAACTCAAGCAGATGATACAAAATACCTTGATATGCACTTGAATAGAAGGTGTAAAAATCCTATTTCATAGTTGATCAAATACAACTTAAGTTGTATTTTATGCTAAGTCAGATCCATCTATAAGCATATTTTAGCGACGAACAATTATTCCTACATTTGTAACACGGTTTATGTTATGATGTCATCAAAAATGGTATTCGCGAAAGTGATTAATAACTATCAACTGTTCATTCTTGCTGTTGTAAGTTTTGTTAATAAATAAATAATAATGAACTCTAAAATGTTTATTACATTAGCAAATGAAGCGATATTCTTCAATATTCGATGATAATGGTATTATAATAGAGATACCGTTACAAAATGTTAATGAAACAACTTCACTAACATCAAGAAATATGTTATTTTATTTAAGAATCTTCGAGAAATGTGTATCAGACCAGATTCTCACCAGAATTCTCATGAGCAATGGATGATACCTATGCACACTCTTCTCGACCATCATCCAATAGTTCCACGAACGACGTTCATAATATACGACAATGACGTCATGTGTTTGTCGGAAAAGTGCTCATTTTCCTAACTACTCTAATCTGGTTCGTCGCTAAAATACGCTTTATGTCTTAAGTCATACTTAATAATTTATTTTCAATTGTAGTACTAATGTGTCCTAAATCAACGGTAATGAGTTTCCTTTTGCATTGTATGCTATTTTGATTAATTTTGATTTATGCAGCCATTATTAATTTTAAAAATGTCAACGATACCAATACAGCAAGTCGTGATATTAGTAGACGCCATCGCACCAGTGCCTTTGTGCCTTTTTGTGTGCAGGTTTACCGGTGAAGCTTCCCGAAATAGCGCGCTTCAACTCGAATCGGTATTATCTTAACTAGACTGATCTCAGTCTGGAAAATAACCGACAAGTTGTTTATGAAACAGAACCCAGCAATAAGTTACACTTTGAACTTAAGTGAAGCTTGACGTAGGTATAACTTAAGACGAGACTATGAATACTGGCGTAGTGTAAACTAGCAAATTCGATTACATTTAGTTATAGATTCAGTTCCATGTCGTCAAAAAAATTTAATTATTCATTAATTACAAAATGCTTATTGTCCATATATAGGTTATATTGCATGAAATACATGGAGTTAAAGAAAAATATTTTCATGAATTATACATATTTCATTTTTTTAATTTGCCTCTTTGCTGTTACAAAGTCATTTTGCTCTTTGTTGTTTTAAAAATATTAAAAAAGTTATTTCATACCCTGAAAAGTTTTTAGCTGGGCGTACCCGATTGACTTCAGAGATGTTCTTGCCTATAACTTATGTTATAAGGCAACGTGAAAAATAGAGAACCTTTCAAATCAAGCAAAAATATTATAAAAGACTTGAAGTTACACTTTTGATAAAGCGGATAATCATGTTAGTGAAACGTCAACTTATTAATAAATTTTTGCTTGATTTAAACGATATTTTACTTTTCTCGTTAGCTGTTGTATTTTATATTTTTTTTTATTTTCGACAAAAAAACTAAAATTAAATTAGCTCTTTGTTTTCTGGGTTTTTAAAAAATAATTTTATAACAAGTTATTTTTTTATGTTTACATTTTTTAAGAAATTGATATTACATATTTTTTAATATCAAAATTTTTCTACCATATAAATTTTTAATAATTTCTTGAGTATTTATTACAAAGATTTCTGTAAAATTCATATATCTAATTGTTCCAATTATCTAGTTATACATTATTCGGTATTTGGGCAAAATGAGAATACCACTGGTCATATATCTTTATAAATAAGTGAAAATACGAATTTTAAAAATGATTTATAAACACACACAGGTTGCATCACAATTCCGGCAAATATTCATACCACGCGATTTTTGGTTAAAAATTGTATAAAAATTGTTGTAACATTTTTGTCTTAACTCTATGGTTATGAAGTTATTGAAAGTTGAAAATTGAGTGTTAATTTAATAAAGGGTGATCAATTCTACCCGATACTGTCAAAATTACACAATGGATTAGTTAATTAAATGATATTTTTAGTTTCTTTTTTCTCGGTTTATTTATAATTTACATTTTGTTAAAGCAAATTATTTCCAGTTTATAATTTCAGAGGACGTTGCAAATGTATAAATATGTGTCCATATAACTTAGGGAATTACGTGGTATAAATATTTATCAGTAGTTATACTTATAATGGCACTCCACGTTGCTTTAAACAGAATTAATTTCGGACCATAACATAAGGAAATTAAGACAAATGAGTAAAATAACTTTAAATATGTGAAGCAATCTGTGTACCTGTGTCAAATAATTAATTTATAAAATTTTACTTTAAAGACATGATTAGTTCAAAGTTTAAGCGAAATCCACAGTGAAAGATGTGTTTCAGTCAAACATCACGCAGTGTAACTCATTTAACACAAAGCTAACAATTAGATATGAACTTACTTCGTTTGAACTAAACTTTAAATTAACATTGAAAAATCGATCATTGCCGAGAGTATCAATTCAGAAAATGTTACAGTTATTATAACCATAAATTTGCTGGTTTTGGTATTTGATACATAATTTGAAAAATAATCATAAAGTAAAAGTAAATAGTGACAGCAAAGGATAATATATACAAATGCCAGGCCAGTGCAACCTGAACAAGTGAGTCACTTAGGCAATATTAAATATATTTTTCTTAAGATAAATGACCGAAACTATTAAATTTTAAGACCGTACACATTATAGATTAAATCAGTCATAAATATTAGCCCTTAATAGCATTGCAGATCATATCTGAGGAATTTGTGTATCGGTAACAAACCAATGAAATCAATTTTACGACGGCTGCATTTCTCGGAACACCTGTGCGTATAATTTTAATTGCGGTTTTAATATAGACGGAACGGGTAACGTATGACATACTGTGTCAACATGCTACGAGCAAGCCACAAAAACCCAACACTTACACTGGCCGTAAAGCTCATTCGCAGGAATTACCGGAGTCGTTATCCGTATCTGTTTCGACGAAGTGACGCTTAACAAGCACAACGACGATTATTCCACTCAAATTATGGCTAATGAATTTTAATAGTACACAAATTTATACAATTACTATACAAAAACGAAGGTGGTTTTCAGGTGAAAATAATTAAATTGAGATTCTAATTGTTTCGTTTCGTAGTTTCCTATAACAGTTGACTCCAATAATTTAATTTTGAAAACTGAGTTAATACTTAGACCTTGCAGAACAGGAACGTATAGATAATAAAACAATAAATTTGCTCATTAACCATTAAACAACAAGCAAATAATAAGGAAGAAAAAGCTTTCACAGCGAATAAATAATATTTTCTTAAAATAAATGGTAAATTTCAAATTACGCCTATTATTATTAGGAGTGCTTTTTAATTTACAAAAATGTAATTTACAAAGAGCAAAGAAAAAAAAATTCAGAGCAGAAATTAAAGAAAATAATAAAATTTAAATTTCAAGATATTAGGAACTAATTTAAAAGCGTGGTATTTAATAACTTCCATGTATTAAAAATACATTTAAAGTAAAGAAAATACCGAACAGACTGAATGGAAAAGCTAAAATAACTTTCAGAAAAGGTAGATGTTATAATAAAGATAAAATTATAAATTCTTGCGTTGCAGAGAATATTAGAAAAATTATTATGCATTGAAATGTCTTCTGTCTTCTTTATTAAAATATATAATAATGCGACAGCGAATCCAATAAGGGTGGAAAAATAATATAGGGGAAAGTTCGAAAGTATTTCATAAATATGCATAGCTGCGCATTATCATATTATTAAAGAAAACAAAATACGGAGTTGCCCAAATTGTAGGTATTTTTATTCCAAAACATACATTTCAACGTCAATTACCATCTTTTCTTTCGTCTTGGGCTGGAGAGCTGATATATACACAGAGCTAGCGAGCGTTCTGGACGCCAATTTAAATAATTGAATACATGAATTCGTGATAAGCCACGAATGCATACTGCATGAAGCAAATTTGATAATAAATAAAAATAAATAACGTCAATACAGACGAAATCCATAAATATTTATATTCTATAAAGTAATAAACAACTCGAGATCGATGGAAGGAGAACTCTTCCTAGAAATTGCTTTGGAATTTTAAAATTTAAGAGGCCATCTTGTTTACTTATTACAATGTTTAATAATTCGATTATTTATAAAAATAGAATCTCGAAGTTGATATAACAGACAGAGAAATATGTCCATCGGTCTAGGTGTAAAACGAAATGTTCCAGTTTAAATGAGTAGAAAGGATCCGAAAAATAAACATTTTTAAATTCAATTTAAAAGTGTGAATATATCTAAATGGAAAAACAGCCTTTTCCATTTGCTTCAAAATACAGCAAACCAACGTTGAAATATTTATTTATCCACTTAGCGTGCATCGCCGGCAAAAAGTCGTACAAACACCAGCCAGCCAGCTAGTAAGCAGACCTGCATCCCGACGCATCGTGCTAGCGTGAAATAGTGCACTTTCACGCTCTCGGAGAACAAAAACGAAAACCCACATTTCGTGAGATACAAAGATATTATAGCAGTTTTACCGATTTAATTTATACATGCAGGTTCAGCACATTCGCTCGATGTTTTGCAACAACAGTAACTCACCGCAACCCATTTTCCAAAGAAACATAGCTCGGCACTCACCTGGAAATAAAAAAATTAAATTAATACCAAAACAATTTCCTATTAAATGTAATTCGAAACATTAGTTCATGTTCTTTATATTTTGGAGATACTTAATTATATAATATAATTAAGGCCCAGTTTTACAATCGTGGAATACTAAATAACTATTCGTCGAAAATTTTTTAACTTTCCTTGATATCTACGTCACACTATTCCAAGTATAGTGTTTATACTCAGTTTATTCGACGATTGTAAAATCGGGTCTAAATCATCAAACAAGCAGATGAATTTAAGACTGTGCTGCTTCTACATTACTCGTAGGTATTTAGAAAAAACATGTCCACTTTCAAATAAGTATACCGGGTGTTTCAGTGAAGATGCACCAAACTCGGTATGTTGGTAGAAATCGTGAAAAGAAATAAAAGTTTCCTATAATATATTTTTTTTAAATGAATAAGTTGTGAGATAATCGAAGGGAAAGGAGAATCGTATATTTTTAAAACGTACAATAGATGAGAGCGGCCTGAATTCTTAACCTGCCTTAACGTTCGGTTTTTTACTTTATTACCCAATAAACTGTCGCGCCTCACATGATATGATGAAACACATTTAGTTCGTTCACTCCGTTCTGGTTAACGTTGACGAGTAATTACTTGGTGTAGTTTATACTTTTCATTTTTAAGTTTATTATGTAAATGTATGTGTGGGTGTGTTGGTGGTGCGATGGGCGATTACACATTTCGAGAATACGCAGATTATTCGAACACATGTTGTAAGGTAATTGCCGTTTTCGAAATTCGCCCGCTTCCGAATTTGTTTCTTCCTTATGTGATCAAGATCAGTCTGATAGACAAATAATTTAGCAGACCGGCGCGGCGGAAGCAATAATTCCAGTTACTAATTTTTCCAATTTATTAATTGTACATAATTGTAGTAATTGTTGGTACAGGAATAAATAAAAACGTTACAAGCGTTAATTATCGTACATTATTAAGACTCGGCAAATTTGATGTAATTACGGTTTCCATAAATGTTAGTGCGATGAAAACGCACGCTAAATGCACATTCTTTCAAAGTGTTCACCTTTAACACGAATTGCGGTCAAGGGCAGAGTTAAAAGCCTCTCATAAATATTTTCGTTTACGATATTTATTGTCTTCTTGCAGCCGCGTGCCATTCATAAAACAATTTAAATCGTTCGTCTTGTTTCACGGCCGCAGAAATTTAAATCGCTACGGTATTTATGAAAACATTGACTCAAAATAATGCAAATTTCAAGTTGCTCCGATTGCAAAATTGTATTAAAATATTTTGTTTGAAATAATGTCAGAAACGTTTCCCCGAAGTTTGGTGCATCATCACTGAAACACCCTGTATATTAATATCACTCTAACAATTTCTTTATAATCTTTTCACACCCAGTTTAAAAATCGCACAATCGCCTATTTTTTCGCTATCGTTTGACAGCTTCTGACAAAGCTAAACTTTCATCGGACAAAAGTTTACTTTAATTATTACTACTAGCAGAATTCATTAAATAATAAACAGCGGTCTAACCCCCAGTTTCATAATGGAATTTAAAGGAAGCTTTAAAATTAAAGTCACATTCAGATGTGTAAACAAATGTGTTTTCATATTTGTTTTGACATCTGAAAGTTACTTTACATTTGTCTCCTTTAAATTCGATTATGAAACTGGGCCTAAGGCCTAAGGCCCAGTTTCTCGATCACAATTTAACTTTAAACTTCAGTTTATTTCCATTGCTGCTATAGGGAAAAACCGAAGATTAAAGTTAAACTGCGATCGAAAAACCTGGCCTAAGTAAGATAAAAACAATATCTCATTCTCATGCACCTAGTAAAACGTTTTCAAAACTCTCTCTTCAACAATAAAGAAAAATTGTATTTAAAATAATCACATAATCGACAATAAGCAATAAATTGTTGGTTATAACTTCGATTCTTAAATTTCATAATCGCTTTGAACTAACCAAGTACTTAAAGTATTTATTAATTTTTTTAATTACAGTTTTTATTACTAATAGAAAAGTGAATTTCATAATAAAACTTGTTTTTATTTTATAAAATTATAGAGGTTGTACAACGTTTACTAGCTTTAATTAAAATATGAAGCAGCAATTAACTTTGTGCATACCTACTGCATGTAATGCTAAATAATAAAAACTGTAATGCTTTTTGATAATATTACAATAAAATAATTTTATAATAGCAAAGTTCTTAACAAAAAACATAAGAAAGAATAAAGGGTTAACAATTCCCAGATTTCCAGACAACCGAGACAGAATTGAAATATTAACACTTTATGCATTTCTTCTGAAATACAGCAGATATAATCTAGATTTCATTTTCGAAAGCGCTTTTCTATTTAATAAGAATTCATGTCCTAATCCTGTTATAAAGCGTTCTCAGAGTTGCGACCCCAAAAATCCCGTTTGTAGATCTTTTAATTAGTGTGGTAGAGGTTGTAGTAGGCGCTGGCAGGGTGGCTTGTTAATTGCGTTGTCGGCCGCGGGGCGCTACTGGGGTTGAGAAGTCAGCCTCCCCTTAGTTTAGCATTCTCGTTCGCCTGCTGGACATCGTCGCACTTTTATGTGTATGTTGCTTTACTTTAAAAGGTTGACGCCGTAATTTGATAATATACTTGCTTTAACAACTTATTTCACGGTTTAACTTATAAATGTCATCCGCTTATAAGCCGGCGAATATCGCTTCCTTGAACTTTACGTGTTTTTTTTTCATATTTACTTGAAATCGCGTCATAAAATTTAATGCACATTTTTAATTGTCATAAAAATTATATTTGAAAAGCAGTTTTTATTGATTAATTATGAAATATTTGCATAAATTAAAATTACATCTTGAGTTATATGCATCAATAAATTTTTCAAATAACAACTTGCATTATTGTCAACTCAACATGTCCTCATTTTTCTGTTTTCCAAATTTATATTTTCAGATTATTTTGGTAGAATTTAGAATTATGTATGTAGATACCGGCAAATATATTTTATACGACTAATACATAAAATGTCAAATAAATAATAAATGAAAAAAATTATGCACACGAAGAAGTTATGCCTCGAAGGAAAATAAATAGAAAAGTTTGTCACTGTAAAAGAGGAACTAACAATAACAAAATTTTGTCAACAAATGTTACAAAAAATAAAAACTTTAGATTTAAAAATAGGAGCTGTGATTCCGAGACAGGAAAAATAATAAAACATGTACGAGAATGATCACCAACGAAGAAGAACTGGCGGTTAACTGGAGAAGATTCAACATTTCAGGAACTATATGAAGCGGAATCCGATGTGTATACATAGAACTAAAATATAACCTGACAGGGAAGGAATGGGGTACAGAGATTAACAAATTATAGGAAGCAATGTCAAAGTCTAAAAATAAACAGGATAGTATAGGATTAGACAAAGAATACGCTCCACTAACATTTCTTGCTGATGGCGTCCAATGCTCCAAGCATGTTTCAGACGTTCTTTTAATATTTAACTACTGCTATCTCCAAACCGAATTCTACCTGTACTTCAATTTTTCAGATTTAATTGTTTGGTCTTTTTCTTTCTAATAAAAATTAATTCATTGTAAACCGTTATTCGCAGTAATTATACCGCTTGAGTTTCCTGTGATGATAGCTCTACTGAATACTACAGAAAGAATTGCATAGTATTTATGAAACGCAAAATCTGTAATATCCTGGCGGTAAACAATAATCGTACCTCGCTAATTTATTAGACCATATCACGACTAGGAAATTTATGCAATATCGAATTTCAGTAATTTATGGGAAACTGTTCTGAACCGTTTTTGAAGTACAGTCGTGAGAGCGATTTTTTTATAAGAGCCAGCAAGTTTAATAAACTCAAGTCTTTGCAAAGTAACGTATATTAATCGGTCTAATCGACGGTAGAAGTAGTTGTGCTCGAATATAATTTCAAACTTAATTGATGGTATTTTAAAGTTAGACTGTAAACGAGGCACTAAATCATCCTGCAGCAAATGTTAAGGTGGCAACATCGGTAAAGTTTATAAGTGATGTATGTGCATTGTAAATTACCCCCGCCGTTAATGCTAGCGAACCGCTCTCGAAACAATAAGATGCAGTACGGCATTAGCGATATCCATTATCTTAGGATATTATAAATGCTTCCTAACAACTTTCTAGAACGAATCTTGCTACAAACTAAAACTTTCAATAGCGGCGTGGATTAAGCCGAGGAACATCCAGATGGAAAATTTAATATAATGCAATATTTAATATAATATATAGAGAAATGCTGGAGCTCTCCAGAGAAATTAATTTCTCAGTAATCCAAGACGGGCAGCAATTAAGCAGGAGCGCGAATCCAGACGGAATCTCAACGATCTATCATTGCGTTTATACCCAATTCCCAGTATCGCTCAATTAAAACCGATTTTAATTCTCCCTGCTCCGTTTTATTTATATCGGATTAAATGCGTACCGAGAAACATGTTATTTCATCCTTAATTTAGTTTGACTTTGTATGCAATTTACTCACACAATGAAAAGCATTCACTGGACACGTGAATAGTTAGTTCAAGATGCATTTTCTTTATTATATTTTAAAATTAATTCAGTATATCATACACCACATTTAGTTCAGTTAACGGCAAACAAAAGTAGAAAGTTAAGTAAGTTTTGTCGTACAATTTAATTTCTTTTGAAATATCCAGCACTTCCTTAAATATCTTTCACGAGATTAAAATATTTTATTACAGCAAGGTTCAACCCGATTCGAATACCATTTGACACATGTCTGGCAACCCTGAATAATTTCGACATATTATTGAATCTTAAGCAGGATTTTATTATGGTCAATGCTTATAAATAAATATGTGTTCACTTGATTAGTCTCAATCTAGTTTGCATTACACGACGAATGGTTATTTAAAAATTGTTTTCTGCTGAATCGTTTCTTCTTTTCTACATGATCCTTAACAATTGATAGTTTTCAATACTAAAGTTAAGAATAACAAGTGAAGTTGGTTATATTAGCCTTTCTTCAGATTTTAAGAAATTTGAAAAAAATATATTCAAGAGCCGAATCTCATACACAAAAACATTTTTCTACGCTGAAATATTAATGATTATTATCTACTTCAGGTAATTCATTTAATTTTTAGTAGTTCTAAGAAAACAAATGGTTTTCTTACTGTTGTTATGTTTTAGTATTAATTTTATCTTCATTCTCCTTACATATTAAAAACAAATTGTTGAAAAAAAACCTTGTGCTGTAGAGAATTGAACAATAATTATAAATTTATCGATTGCATCTGAAATGATGGAACCGAAACACGCTGGAAATTCGTTACCGTGTGAATTATCCTTAATAGAAATCGGCGCATCACACGGTAGAATCGTTTCCACAACAGTTGAATTCCGAATCTGCGATTGGGATTCAGAATAACCTTGCACGTGTGGTCCAGCGAACACAGCTTAATTTGAATTTCACTCAATTATTCGACCCGGAATTATATTCCCAACACATTTCGATGCGGGTGTGAAATCGACTGAAAATGAAATCGGCGGACATCAATTTTCCAGACTATATAATTTGGTGGCTGGCTCTCTCGCCTTCCTTCCTTCCTAGGCCCTTGTTCCTCGATCGATATACGCTGTCTTACGTTCATTTATACTCACGCCCGTCGTCTACCGTTAACGATATCATATGTGTTGTTCGTAATGGTTTTATGAGGGTTTCAGATAAGCAGTTCGGATTTGTTTGTCAGCGAACATCAGAAATTAAGAGTGTGTGCAATAATTTATCCAGTTTATGTTGTTTATCTAGTCAGTGATACTAAAACATTTCAAACTTTCTCTAAGATTCTTCTCTAGATTATTTTCAACTAACGTATTCAGTCATTCAAAAATATTTAATTATAGAATCCATAAATATGTACAGGGTGTCTTACAAAAAACGCCCCAAGCCATAACTCCTTTATTTATGGACTAATTTTAAAAAACAAAGAGACAAATGAAATGAGACTAAAAACTCTATAAAGTGTGGTTAGTAAAACTTTTTTTTTTAATTACCTTCATGGTCAAACGACTGTCAACTATTATTTTTTAAACGGCTCTGTATATTTTTTATTATTGCATCTCGTAGAGCTACTTTTTCTAAATTCAATAGTGTGCAACACTTTTGAGTTTTGACCAGCAAATATTGCAGAAAACATTAATGAAAGAATTGAGTGTGCAAATGTAAGTTGGCTGTGTGAAAAAAATTCACGTCATTTCTTTCTAAACCATGTACTTTCTGAGGAATGTAGGGATGAAGTTTGTGCTTTTTCAAAACACTCTGCACAGTAACTTTTGATATTCCAGTCAAACTACCAATTTCGATTATTAAAAACACCATAGTGTGTGTTTAGTTTCATTGTTTTTTAATTATCTTCATAGTCAAACGACTGTCAACTTTATTTTTTAACACTAGCAATTAACTAACACTAACAATTTGCAAATACTTGCGCATGCAAAGAACAAAAAATTCTTTTTAAAAAAATTGGGTCCTCTTGTATTTTGTTTAGAAAAACCTGTCTTCGCTCAGGATCATTTCTTTCTAAACCATATACGTTCTATAGAGTCGCACTGCTTGACTGCTGTTCTTATTGCATTCAAAATAAACTTATAGCTATAAGTCAATCAACTGATTATTATCCATTGTAACCAACAATTTTGTACAACTTTTAAACTCTAATAAACCAAACTTCCCGATAAATCTGTTTTTTTTTAAGGAAACAATAAAAGCCCGTTTACAATGACTTAACGTAACAAAATTAAATTAAGGAAATTAGAGTGTTAATTTATGTGTTCACAATGAAGGAATTTTTTGTTCTTTGCATGCGCAAGTATTTGCAAATTGTTAGTAGTTGTCTAAGTTAATAAAGGATAAAATTATTTTGCTCAACTCGAGGACTCAAAGACTACACTCACTATCTTGTTTTAGAACGCTGTTGATTGAATATACTTAACAGAGTTAACCTTAAAATGAAAGTTGTCAACTTAAGAAAAGTAAATTAGTAGAATTAGCCAACTAGTACGCTTACATTTCTAACAATGGTTCTAACTTTTGTTAAGTGATTAATTTTGTTACGTTAAGTCATTGTGAACGGGCTTTCAGTCATAAAGCAAGAAGAACTTGACAGTTTTAAACAATAACTGCAATAAACAATAACGCTCAATGATATTGTTTTCACGGCACTCTTGTATATTTTTATAAAAAACTCGTTTCGCGTAATAAGCTATTTTCTTTTACAAACGCCATTAAAAATTGAATTTTTAACTATGGCATACTTCAATTAAAAATGTAAAATTATGACAGACGCGTATTAAAAGTGATTTACTTTTAACGCTAGTGTTAAAAAATAAAGTTGACAGTCGTTTGACTATGAAGATAATTAAAAAACAATGAAACTAAACACACACTATGGTGTTTTTAATAATTGAAATTGGTAGTTTGACTGGAATATCAAAAGTTACTGTGCAGAATGTTTTGAAAAAGCACAAACTTCATCCCTACATTCCTCAGAAAGTAAATGGTTTAGAAAGAAATGACGTGAATTTTTTTCACACAGCCAACTTACAATTGCACACTCAATTCTTTCACTAATGTTTTCTGCAATATTTGCTGGTCAAAACTTAAAAGTGTTGCACACTATCGAATTTAGAAAAAGTAGCTCTACGAGATGCAATAATAAAAAATATACAGAGCCATTTAAAAAATAAAAATTAACAGTCGTTTGACCATGAAGGTAATTTAAAAAAAAAGTTTTACTAACCACACTTTATAGAGTTTTTAGTCTCATTTCATTTGCCTCTTTGTTTTTTAAAATTAGTCCATAAATAAAGGAGTTATGGCTTGGGGCGTTTTTTGTAAGACACCCTGTACAATACGTCTCTTACAATTGAATCAGAATGCTAATACCAATTGATGTAGAATTTAATTCTGTGTCTCATAATGTAAAAATATACTGGGTGTTCCAATTACGAAAATTGAGTTTTGAGCAGTTAAACATAATGAGATTGTGAACAGCCTCTGAATTTTCCAGGGATAATTAGGATATAATTTGAAAGCCTGAACATTAGACTTTCAAACCACATGCCATTTCAATCTTTAAGTTTGAAATTGCCGTAAAGACATTCTCTTAAATGAAAGGTCACCAAAACTATTTTTTAAATAAATTTGAAGATATCTCAAAAAGTATAGTATTCCATTTAAAATAAGAAAGTTAACGGCGACTTCCGGGATAAGCGGAAGTGATATAAAAGTGAAAATATTTTAATCTGAATGATCATTTTTCCTTAGGGCAGTGTACTAATTTTCAGAATTTTTGTAAATTCCCTTTCCCGAAAACTTTTAATATAGACTACTCAACTTGAGATACCCTGTATAAGCATAAAACAGTAATTATAAGGTCCTTGAAAACAACTAAAATTTGGCTAAACAACTTAGCAGCTTTTCAAGAAACTACAAAAAAAAAAAACTAGAATTTATTTCAAGTACCACAACGTTACCTCAAATTGTTGGTGAGAAATATTTAAACTTTTTATCAACTTTTGCCGTGAAATTGGTCTTAGCTTTATTGTACAATAACCAAAAGGAGTGCAATGACTTATTTTACAATAAAGCTAAGACATGGTGTTCAAATTTCATGGGAAGGGTTGATAAAAACATTTTTAAAATCACCCGGTAAAGTTCACACAGATTTTTCCACAGAAAAGTCTTTTAATCGATCATCAGGTGATTATTTGTAATTTTCAATTTTTTCCAGTCAGTAGGTATTCATGAAACTTTACACGAAATATTTCTCACGAGTCTGTGTTGGGACCATTAATTTTTCTGCTTTATGTTAAGAGCATAACAAGATATGCTAAAACAGATTGACATACGAGTACTATATTTGTGGATGATACTTCATGAAAGTTTCAAGAATTACAACGAAACATTAAATTAATTTCAAATGTTAACAAAACCATTAGGATAAAATACTTTACTAGAAGAGGTACCGGAAGAAACATTTATCAAAGTAACGGAATTAATGTATATACATATAATCGATGGAAGCTACAAAGTTCTTAGGAGAATTTATTGACGAAGGCTTGAATTGGAGTAAACACGACAATTATACAGGGTGCATCATTGGTATGGATTTCTTCATTAGTTCCTCAAGTATTAATTATAAAAGAAAATATTTTGTACAAACACCTGCGACAGTTGCAGAGTTTTTGTAGCCCCAAAAAATTTCTTAATATTTAACTTGGGTTTCAAGCAGTATTGTAAACCGACTTTTATAGAAGGATAATTCTTTATATATATACAAACGTTTACTTTATATACACTTGCATGAGTACGATGCCTGTTTAAAGAATACGCTATGTACAACATGGTATAATATGAAACACAATGGTCACATTCGTAAGAACCAACTGTTACCGCTACGCTACTTTTGCAACTGCTGGTGTCTGATAAACGCTGCGCTCTCAAATCTGTCAGATTTCAAATTAGACAGCAGAAATTAGGGCTTCGTTAAAGCCATGTAACATGTAACATTGTTGCAAGCCAAGTGTAGATATATTACAGTTCCTCCAGAGCAATAGCTTGCAAATTCGGAACAGGTAGTTGTTAGCCGAGTGATTAAGTCCGCTGTCAACGGGCGTGACGCTCGGCCGGGCAACTATTAGGTTGTGGGTTCGAATCCCATCCTGGTTCATATGGGCTCTATGTGAGAGATAGAGTACTTATGTGTCGGATTGTGTTTCGGATTCATACCGGCTCCTTCGAATTGGGTTTTCTGCGTTTCCCCAGTTTGTAAGGCGAACGCCGAAGGAGAAATTAACATCTAAGTCGGTCGCAGCCGCCACCCCTCCCCGACAAGTTTTGAGCTTAGGATAAAAGTGGGTGAAATGAGAAAAAAAAAACAATTATTGCTCTAAATAGTAATAAATATAAAAAGTAAATTAAATTTAAAGCCAAATTACAGCATCCTAATTAATTATTACAATAATACTTACAATTATGACTTCTAAATGAGATATTGCCACATCCGTTATTAAACTCAACATGTTCCAGAAATGTAGCGTAAAAATATTTGCAATATTTGCTTCAAAACATGGCCGACCGTTCCGGAAGTAGCGGTAAAGTAGCGTTTAATTTGTAAGACCACTAGTCTTAACACAAAATCAAGACATATTTAAAACATCAAATATTATTAGCGGAAAAATATTGTTACTCCATGCAAGATTATTTAGAAGATAAACACTTACTCATAGCAATTATACATACGACTAAGGCCCGATTTATTCACCTCCAGTTATCTTTATCTAGCGATTAATTCCCATAGTAACGATTGTGATCACAATTGTTACCATGGTAATAAACCATCACATAAAGTTAACTGGAGGTGAAAAAATTGGGCCTAAAGCCTGGTTTTCAATCACGGTATACACTGTGTCCACATTTCGATGCTCACCATTGGTATCTCGGTTATTAGAAAACATAGAGCAACGGTTAAATGGGGAATGTTTTGCAGAATTCAATGATCGCCACATATCTCATTTCAAATTTACCATAACTTTTTTAAATTTTAAGATAATTAAAGAAAACCAAAATTTGCCGATTTCAATGTTCCTCAATAACTCGATAACACCTAATGTGATCTCTTCTAAAGTTTTACAATGTTCAGACACTTTTTTAAGACAAAGCTTTTGATATAAACAGAAGCCCCCGATTGTCATTTGTTTTCAAGTTATTAGTGCTAACTTTTGTTTTTCATATGGCAGCCATATTGGATTTTTGATTAGTTAGATAGTCTTTAAAAAGAGCTTTTCAACGATGTATAACATACCCGAAAAATTTTTATTTGTAGGGGAGATATTAACAAAAACATAAATTAATTTCTAATATGAAATTAGTAGGCTATGAAATTAAACAACAATAAGGAATGAAAGCTTAAAGATATGCTAAGTAATACTGTAAAATAACGAAATGTTACTGATGTTTAATTTCATATTAATAAAAAACAGACTGCCCAAAAAAATTAGTAAGCCATGGAATTAAACATCCGCGTGAAACAAAATGACAAGCTGTCAAATTACAATTAGTGCTACAGAGATTAGTTAATTAAAATCTTGTGTATTTGTAATTATTGATAAGTAATTATTTTTAAATATTAACATTAATAAGTATTGATGTAATGGCACATAAATATTCAAATGATGAAAAAGTTGATATGTTGGAAGTGTATTTCAAAGCAAATAGAAACTCTGAAAATGTTTGTACGAGTTACGCTGAGTGTTTTCCGGAAAGACAACAACCCCACAGGACAATGTTTGGAAGGATAATTAGCAATTTACGGAACTTTGGAAGTTTCGAACAAAAAAGAGCTAACTACGAAGTTAGTGATGCTGTTTTACGTCGAAATAATATTTTGCAAAATGTTACGAACAATCCAAGCACATCAGTTCGCCGAGTGGCTCGTGAAACTGGAATTCCAAAATCGACTGTTCACAAAACCTTGAAGAAAAGCAAATACCACCCTTACAAACCAACAATTGTACAAGGTTTAAACGATAATGACTATCACCGAAGATTACAGTTTAGTAGGTGGTACCTACGAAAATGTGAAGATGATGCTAATTTTCCTAGGAAAATAGTCTGGACAGATGAAACACGATTTACCAATTGCGGAGTGTTCAATAGGCATAACTATCATCATTGGTCTACTGAAAATCCACATTTGGTAAATCAAAGAAGATTTCAAGTTCGATTTGGTTTTAATGTCTGGTGCGGTTTAATTGGTATGCAGTTTGTTTATATTTTGTTTTGTTTTTTGAGTTTAGTTTCATTTTAGATAATCACTTAATAGGTCCTTTCATCTTTGATTACAATTTGACTGGTAACAGATATGTGGAGCTACTAACAAACGAGATAATACCTGCTTTGAGAGAATTATTAATCCTGAGAACATGCAAACATTTGGTTCCAGCAGGATGGTTGCCCGGCCCATAATACTCGTGACGTAAAACATTTTTTTGAGAGAAAACTTTAATGAGAGAGTGCTTTCAAATAATGGACCAGTGCAATGGCCTGCAGATCACCTGATCTTACCCTGCTTGACTTTTATTTATGGGGTACCACTAAAAACGAAGTATTTAATTTTGCACCGCCAGAAACTCGAGAAATTTTAGAAGAAAAGAGTGGTGGATGTACTAAGATCATTAAACGGAAACACACTTCGTAGAGTTTGTAATTCTGTTAGAATAAGGTGTCAAAAGTGTGTGGATCAGAATGGTCGTCATATTGAACAGTTTAAGTAAAGCTGAGCTTTTAGTACTCTTTCTTTACTTTTTACTTTTATGACTTTTCTTATCGTTTCCTATTTCGTTTTCAGTATTACTTAGCATATCTTTAAGCTTTCATTTCTTATTGTTGTTTAATTTCGGAGCCTACTAATTAGAAATTATTAGAAATTAATTTATATTTTTGTTAATATCTCCCTTACAAATAAAAAATTTTCGGGTATGTTATACATCGTTGAAAAGCTCTTTTTAAAGTGTATCTAACTAATCAAAAATCCAATATGGCTGCCATATGAAAAACAAAAGTTAGCAGTAGTAACTTGAAAACAAATGACAATCGGGGGCTTTTATTTATATCAAAAGCTTTGTCTTAAAAAAGTGTCTGAACATTGTAAAACTTTAGAAGAGATCACATTAGGTGTTATCGAGTTATTGAGGAACATTGAAATTGGCAAATTTTGGTTTTTTAAAATTATCTTAAAATTTTAAAAAGTTATGGTGAATTTGAAATGAGATCTGTCACGAGTATTGAATTCTGCAAAACATTCCCCATTTAACCGTTGCTCTATGTCTTTTAATAACCGAGATACCAATAGTGTGCATCGAAATGTGGACACAGTGTATGTACCTAACTTTAATCTTCAATTTATTTCCACCTATTCTTATGGGAATAAACTAAAGATTAAAGTTAAACGGTGACTGAAAAACCGGGCCTAAGGGTTAACTGATAGTGCTAGGTATAGTATAAATTGTCTTGACAGATGTATGATTAAAAAAGAACTTGAAATTGTAATCTATAGAATAGTGATTTATTTATACTTGTGACTGTACAAATTTAAGTCTGCTTCAAGAAACAAAAAGTTTGAAAAACTGTGGCCTAAATGCGTGAAGAATTATTAAGAAAGTTTTGTAAAATACATTACAAATACAAAAAGTTTGAAAAACTATGGCCTAAATGCGTGAAGATTTATTAAGAAAATTTTGTAAAATACAATTTCTTTGTAGTGATTTTTAAGAAGTGCTGGGCATAGACAAAAGTCGTTTACAAAGCGAGCGGTTGTATCCACCCCCTTTGATACATATTTCAACTTCTATTAATAATGTATAGTGCAATATATGTCCTGTTTATGACACGAGAAGTGCATATTTTTGCATTGAAGTTGTCGTTTCGGAACATGAATCATACATGTTCAATACAGTTCGACACTTTGATAATGAAGCGGCGTTTTTTAGCTTTTTTCCGTGATACGTGCTCCATTTTTTATCACATTGACTATGGTATTACGCTTACATATGTATGTGCACATGCTTTGTTTGTTTATTTCAGATGCACAGAGATTTATGCATGTGATCCGAACAACTGCATATGTAAACAGCTCCTAAATTATTCCAGACAGTGAAAAAAAAAACAAAAAGGATTTTTATGTACAGTATTTATTAAGTAAGGAATGATGGGGATGTGTTGTCCGTGTAAAAATGCGCACTATATCATGCTTTGCCGTTATCCGAAAAATTTTATGTTTTTCTGTTGTAAATTATACTTTTTTGGCGAGCGGAAAGTGCGACGTCAATATAAATTTTAATGTGTTAATCGACGCCTGTACGTAAAGTACACTTTGTTTTCAATGGATAAAATAGCTGTGCTGGAGCCTGTGCTGGAAAAAATTCTTAATCACGATTCATCTGAGCATGAATGCTTTGAAAAATATGTTGAGAAAGTAGAGAAAAACAAGTAGGACAATTTATAAAAGGATACAATAATTTCACGTTGAGTTTTTCAGCGTATGACGCAGCACAAACTTTACTAGATTTTCTAGTAGCAGATGTTTTCTCTAATCTGCACAACATCAAAGTGAGAGAGTATGCAGTCCTAAGGCGCCGGGACGCTTGTGACGCTAGCGACGAGACGAGAGGCAGGTCAGTAACAAAGCGGCGCCGCGTGCCAATGTCTTTACACTTAGTTCACAAGGCACTTACTCGCTGTAGGCTTCTATTGATTTTTTAGCTCGTGAAAACGTCTCTCTTTTGAATGCTACGCACCAGCGCGACCGACGCGCTTTTTGAATAATAATTATGTTTATAGACTGAGTTTTTGGGCTTGAATTAATGCATTTATCGATCCCTCGTCTTCATCAAATATTTAAACGAAAAGAATATGTTTCATGTTTCTTTTATTAACACATTCTCAAGCTAAAATTATTAAATTAAAAAAAATGTTATTTAAAACTTGTTTATTTAAATAAAATTATTAGCAGATTCTTCAAAAATTTCTATGTCACAATTAAAGCTCTCCCAAAAGAAAACAATGCAGGATGTTTGCGTATCGGTTGAAAAAGATCATCATAGATCATTAGTAGAAATCTTGCCCAAGAACATAAAATTTCGATTAAATAATGTGTAAAAGATGTCTTAAAAATAGTAATTACATGCACTTTCGTCTAATAATATTGCGGAAACATATCAAATTTCTAACTTTAGCATAAAAAGTATATAAATTAAGGCTGGGAATCATATTCGAATAATTCGAATATTCGAATTCATGTGCACTCTCTATTCGAATACGTTCAAATTTAATAATTCGAATATTCAAATTATTCGAATAATTCAAATTATTCGAATTTTCAAATTATTCGAATAATTCAAATAATTCGAATTTTTAAATTATTCGAATAATTCTAATAATTCGAATTTTCAAATTATTCGAATAATTCAAATAATTCGAATTTTCAAACTATTCGAATAATTCAAATCATTCGAATTTTCTAATTATTCAGTGAATTGAAAAATTCAAAGATTCGAATATTAACTTAATCCGATTTTTCGAATATGTTTTGTAACTATTTTTCTAGTTGCCTTCATTATCGACAAACAAAGTTAATAAAATCATTTTGCGCCACACAGAAGAAGGTATCCCTGCAATCTTTGACACAAGAATGTAGACCCTTTTTTTACGAAGTCTGATCGGCAGCTACACGTTATAGTATTTTTCACATCATTTATTCGCAAAATATTGTCCAAAAGTGATGTTTGGAAATACTTTAAATTAAGTTTAAATGAAAGTGACAAAATACAATGGCCGCGTTCGTAAGAACCAGCGCTCAAGTAGCATTCATCTGTGATTGGTGGATTTTTTGAATTTCTTTGAAATAAGCCAATCACAGACGAATGCTACTTGAGCGCTTGGTTCTTACGAACGCGGCCAATGTAAATTTTGCCCGTACAGGGCAATTTTCATTTCATTATTCGAATACTTATTTAAATATTCGAATTTTTATTCGATTTATTTCAATTATTCAAATTAATTCGATTTATTCGATTTATTCGAATTATTCGATTCATTCGAATTATTCGAATTATTCGAATTATTCGAATTTATTCGAATTATTCGAATTTATTCGAAATATTCGAATTATTCGAATTAATTCGAATTATTCGAATTATTCGAATTAATTCGATTTATTCGAATTATTCGAATTATTCGAATTATTCGAATATTCGAATAAAATTTCAATTGAATATTCGAATACCGAATCTGAGAAAAGTCCCAGCCTTAATATAAATCGGAAAATGTAAATCTTAAATTAGTAAAAAAAAAAGATGAAGATAAAGTGATGAGTTTCAATTAAATATGGTCAGGGCACAATTAAACGGCGAGGATCGAATGTCTTAGTTTGGAATTACTTTATAAATAATACAAAAGCAAATCTGAAAAAGTAAAATGAACGAATATAGAAAGGGTGCGATGAAGATATTTCAAAATCCAAATTTTACAGACGCATCAATTTAAATTGGAAATCCTCGAACATATGAACATTAAAATTGAAGAAGGAAAAAAATAAATAAATGTTGCATTTTTTTAATGCTATATTCGTGAGCTAATCGAAAAAGGGACTGATTGAAAAAATTCAGACTTAACAACTTAATTTGGACACTAAAAATAAAAACTAAAAAGAAAGTTTTGAAATTAACCAAAATATCTAAAAAAATACGTGGTTTAACTTTCTCTTTAATTTAAGTATTCTGTTTCGTTAAATTCCTTTGTATTTCAAACGATATTTATGTATACTTGCTTTTCAATTTCTGACTGAACGAAACAATTTTTTTTTAAATTTATATCCTCTAGCTTCTTAATAACTAACTAATTATTGTAAGTTGCATGTAAGTGTGCAGAGAGCATGAAGATGATTTGTATAATTACTTGTTTCTCTAAGAGATGTTAATTTGCCTTAGGGCAATGTTCACTGAAAAACATAAATCATAATATTTAAGGCTAAATCTTAAACGATGAAATAAAATTTTGTATAATAACTTTAGATATTTACATAAAAACTACTTTGAAACTTTCTAAACACAAAAACAGATTAATTTAATTTCTTAGTAAAATACTTGTTCCCAAGGCCTTCTTCAAATCGGCTGATAAGCGACGGATGATCAGTCCTGATGACAGGGATACAAGGCACCAATCGGGATACTAACGGTAAACGTTTCATGTGAAGCAGTCAATTTAAAATATTAATGAAATTATAGGATATGTCATAGGTTATTATGAAATCGAACACAATAAAGTTCGGAAACTATTTAATGGGCCGACTAGTTTCAATCACAGAGGTGAACATCTTCAGGGCAGACTTGGACGGTATTGGTCAAACTATTTTAAATATATTACATAAAGCACAATAACCTAAGTAATGTGGTCAAATTGTACTTGAATGAAAATAATAAAATCAATAATTATAAAATTATTTTCATTCAAGTACAATACCGTCCAAGTCTACCCTGAAGATAATCATCTCTGTGATTGAAACTAGTCGGCCCATTAAATAGTTCCAGAACCTTAGAGTGTTTGACTTTATAGTAACCTATGTCATATCCTATAACTTCGTTAATATTTGATTACTAATATCAAAATGGAGTAACTGACCGAGATCAGTCAATTTAAACTATGTCTCCAATACATCAGAACTGCTCATTAGTAACGTTCGTCGGTTGCAAAAGTCCAACTGCTTTATTCATAGAAGATAAATAGTGAGTACTAGGATTCTATTAACGGCACAAGAAAGCGTTAATGGTATCTTAGTAATCATTATTATCTTCTATGTAGGTATAAGGCATAAAATATTTTTTTCTTAATAGAAATATTTCAACATTAAAATAAATTTATTTTAAGTAAAACGATACGTCATAGTAAATAGAATAAAAACGTGCTACCGAATGCAATGTTAAACTTATACCTGTTGTATTTAAAACAATAAATTTGAGGATAGTCGGGAAGAAAGAAACGTTTGATTGCAATTCTACTTAGACATACTCGATGCAAAAATGACAAGTACCTGTAAAAAGTTTACTTAAAATTGTAATGTTATTGATAATAAAAGAAATAAGAAGTATCTAATAAAATGCGGCATAAAATACACCACGCTATTGTTTATTTTAACAAACAGAAGAAGGCTCGCTTTGGAATAACTGAAGGCCAAGATTTTAACATCTGGTACAACTTTTCTTAAAGACTTATTGCCTCTATCTAACTTCCAGAATAAGAATTTTTTTTAAGTACAGAATCGTGACTCACCCGGTATAATTAAAATGTCATTAAATTTCTTGGGAATTCACTTTTGATTTCAACTGGATTTGGTTCATTATAGACATAATTACGCAATTTTATTTGCAACAATAACAGTATAATTTTACAGAAAAGCATTCTTGTAGTTTTTATAATTTGTTATATAAAATCAGTAAATGCCGAAAAATACAAGAAGTATTACTGCACCAAACACTGAAACAGAAATATGGCTTTGCTACAGACATCGAACTTTATCAAAACGAAAATGCATTATAAAATTAGATAAGTTTTGCTAAGGAACAGATAAATTCTGTTTAATATTTATTTCACATTTATCAAATTGAACGTCTCTGCAGGGAATTGAACACCGTTCGGTGCGCTACATATAAATTTGTATTCTATATTTTAAATTAGAATATATACGCAGGCGAGGGCACATATTTCATGTAAAAATGTATCTTGGAAACTTTTGAGATGTACTAGCGAACCCACATTTGCATATTATGGAGAAACTTGCGAGTAACTAGTATCTAAAAATACCGCGCGCGAGAAGGAACTTTTGAAGGAGGGTAATATATAAAATGTAATAGTTAGTTTAATTTTAACAGCATGCGAACTCTGAATCATGAAAATTACTCTACACTATCACGACGAACTTATATAAATCTACTTAGTATCGCGAACTGCTGCAGCATCTGCGCAGACTTTAGATAACTCAACAAAACAATTAAAACGTTAACGAGGTTCTAACTACGAGTTTAACGACTCGTTTCAAAGGTGTCTTACAGCATACAGATAACTACTAATGTCACTTGCTGCAACATATAAATTTAGTAGCGTACGAAAGCCGTCTCTCCCATTAAACATTTTGGGACTTCAACTTTTTCTTTTCCCCATCTCCCTCATCTTCACATTATCAGTCATTCCGTCCATAAATACTACAATCTATATATAACATTCACGAAGATTCATTGCATTTGCATATAAATTAAAACTTTCATGATTAATTCCACCCATTTTATTTCACATTCTTAACGAAACTGACGCGTCCAATACCAGTGATTTGTATAAAACCGAGGCCCTCTTTTATTTATTTTCGCTTATCAAAAACGCCTACTGAAGCCTGTACGCAGTCACACAGTTTGTAACGTTCAAGATTAAAGAATTTATATCAGCGCAGAGTGAATCGAATAAATGTGCTTTTTGGCCCGGCGTGATATATGAATTTTTGGAATCATTTATAAGCCGATGACAGTTCGTGAATTATTTTATTTATACACTCAATAATAGTAACTTAGCGTTTCGGTAGTAAATTGATACGTGCATAATAAATTAACAGCTCAATCATTTTAGTCAATTACGCTTAGTTTTTACCATTACAGCTTTTCAATTCGATTTATGTGAATTAGGCTGCAATGTTCGTTTCACGAAATTAAGCAAATTAGCTGATCTAATTTGCTCTACCTATCACTGTAAAATTATATATTGGGATATATCAATCAAATTTAATCTTTCAATTATACATTAATTTTATTCTCTTCAAAAGCCTGACATGTATCCCTATTTGAATATATACATATTTTAATTCTGAGATCAGTTTAAGAACTGAACTACTTTGAATTCGTAGCCTTGTCGGAAAATAACTACTTGTATAATTTTGCGTTAGTTAACGCAAAATTATACAAGTACCTACTGGTGAATACTATCGATAAAAAAAGTAATTTACCTTAGCCATTATAAATTTAGGATTTATCAAAAACAATAAATTTCACGCGGATATAATTGACCAATTAACAATATGGATTTAAGGAAGTAAGTCATAATTTTTCTTGTCATGTGTATTTGAATTCTAAGAAAGTTGTGTATATTGAAACAATACAACTACTTGTTTTGTGATAACTACTGTTTAGACATCAATTTTGATAACCACAACATTTGCGTTGTCTCATTGTCATCATCATCAAGGAGTACATTATTTCGAAGTTTTCTCACTCCTTCCATTCGCCCTCTTTCTTAGGCCATCAGCATTAACACAATTACATTATATCAATTATTATTAAATCTTTAATTCTTTAGTGATATTCCATTGAAATCTAAAAGGTTTTCGATATTCAAGAACAAAAGATTTGGGATGTGGGAGTTCTAAAACAGCCGCAGATCTGAAGGCATCCTGTGTGATGGTATAGAAGATGAAACATCGGCAGAAGAAAGAAGATTGATGCGGCTTCCGGAAGTCCAGAAGTATCTTCTTAATCTTATCTAAATCATTGACCATAGTTCATTTTGAGCAACATCAATCATACTGCAATGATTGAGACTGGAATTGATTAGAATTAGAATATTTTTAGAATTGGACCATGTTCACCGTATATTTACTCACATTTCAGAATACATAGATACTTTCTTGAAAGTGAAAGAAAACCCAATCTGATTTTCTAAATGTTTCTTATTGTTAGTCAATGAAAAGAGAAAAATTTCAAAAAGGAGTAAAAAAAACATTTCGATCGCTGTACATTTTTTTGATAGAGTTGGTATTAATAAAATGTGCGCGCGAACGAAACGGCCTCGTAATTCAACTTGCGCCAAGAGTGAAATTATTCAAAAAGTTTATAAAAAATGCAGATATATTGATGCGTCATATGAATAGATATTATACATTTGAGAGCAGATGAAATATGCAGCCCGAGGCTGAGTGAAGCTATACATCTTAATGTCAAATACAGTAATACAGGGCCGTTAAAGTTTAATGCAGAGTGTGCAGCGGTCGGGTATGCGCATATGTAACACGCCTCCCACATAGAGATGCGAGTCTGACGCGACAGGACTGGCCTACTTGGTGAAGCCGAAGACTGCAGAAACGGCAGCTGAGGAAAACGACGCACACAATGAAGCAACTCGCGATGACTTGTGTAATTTCGCGTTGATAAATCGCCGAGTTTGTGTATCGAAACTTTCAAGCAAATAACTTCTGCTGGCAAAATATCTAAATGCGAAATGCACTCACGAAATGCAGCTGCGCAGGTCAAATATTTAACACGAATTGATAAAAAGACATCCATTGCAAAGTAAATGCAGTAGATGACTTAATAACTTCGACAAATTTATACAATAATGTAAATATGTAAAACATGTAATTTAATGTCAATACTGAAGTTATTCGACGTCAGTGTATTATACTTACGTCCAGTATTTCAGACACAGTTTAACTTTAATCTTCAGTTTATTCCAATAGCGACAATTCCAGAAACAATTTTTCCTATGGGAACAAACTGAAGATTAAAGTTACACTGTACTTAATTGAAATACTGGGCCTTAGTTAGTAAAATGATGGAATTCTCTAGACTAATATGTTCGACGACTACTTCGTCTGAGTGGTACGTTTGCTCTTGACTCTTGCATGGCATCTGACAACTCAGTTTCTTTAGAGTTTGTAGCATAATCAAGAAGTTCTTCAGTGTTTTGTTCTGGGATTATAGATATATTAGGTGTGCTTGTTTTTATTTGTTCGGGTGTCTTTGTCTCCCTTTGTAAAATATTTATATTTGATGAATCCTCATTAGGTGATGAGCTATCACGTTTCAGGAACCACGAATTTCGCCGGTACCGCGTTCCGTCTTCTGTTTGAATTATAACCGATCTCGGTTCCTTAGTTTCTTCAAGTACTTTAAGCAGGTAACAATAATGATTTAGTTCGTCTGCTCATTAGTCTTTGTACAGGAGGACCTGTTGTTACAAATTTAAACTCCAAAAAACCGGAAATACAGGTAGCAATTTTCATGTCTGTCATAGGGCAAGATGCGGCTACAATTTATAATACGTTTAATTTGTCTGAAAGTGATGTTAGAAACTTGACAATCATAAAAAATAAATTTTCAAGTCACTTCGTACCTAAGATTAACGTAACATATGAACGATATACGTCTTCAATAAATCAAAACAAGGTCCGAAAGAGACATTTGACGAGTTTCTCACATCTTTGCGTAATAATATGCAAAAACTGTGTGTTTGGTGATCTTGAAGATAGCTTGATATGCGATAAAATTGTCATTGGTACCAGAGATGATCTTATTAGAGAAAGATTGCTATCAGAAGAGAACGTAACTCTTAAAAAAGTTATTGACATCTGCCGTGCAAATGAACTTGCTAAAAAGCAGTTAAAATTTCCATTCTATTACAAAACTGTATCCAACTCTTCAAAATAAAATAATCATAGAGACTTCTACACATCAAAAAATTATGAACAGACTTTTTGTGATATTTAAAAATTAACAGAAAATACTTTACGCAGAAATTTATCAAAAAGAAGTAAACAGTTTTACATACTTTATTGATAATGTTAAATTGCTAAAGTATTTCCAAATATTTATTTTAATAAGAAAATATACACATTTCAAACTGTAAATACTAAAAGAATCTGTTTTTCTCGCAAATAAATAAATAATATATGTTTAATAAACACAGAACGACCTTTCATTTGGAGCATATTTTCAATAAAATTGGAAAGACATGATCCTATTTCCAAAATTTTCCAAGAGATTGTAAACGCAAACTGGAAGTTAAGTATCAAGTTTTTAATCCAACTTTTATTAAGAAACTAATATTTACTCTTTTGATCGTTTTTAGCATCAGTTCAGTATAGAGTATAGTACACTTCAAATTATTTGAAACTCACGAAACTGGTCTTATTCAGGATTAAGCAGTCTAACAGTCTGTTGTATGTATGATCTGTCTGATTGCCAACTGATGTACAATCTGTTGTACGATCTGTCGTACAATCCGCCGGACGATCTGTTGTAATACAAGTTGCAAGCAAAACTGTTTATACATGCCGTTCGATATTTTATACCCTGTCCGGCGATAGATTGAAAAATTTCAAATATCCTAACACAGGCATGGGCATGGAAAGGGGAAGTATCTTCCACTACGCTAAGCAATAGGTCAAACGAGTGTCGATTGCAGCTAGCTTGGTCCCACGAAATATAAAATTGTAGACAGCGGCGGTGCGGTGCATTCGTTTTGGTGCTGTTCATATTGAATTAAACCGAAAATTATTATAAATATTGTTTAAAAAAGGTTTGTTTTTCAATTTAAAATGGTCTCAAACTTGTACGACACTGTTAAACGCTAATAAACCAACATGAACTAACTCGCTCGGCGCTCTCTGTTTTTGATTTCGTTGATACGACTGAGTCTGTTATGTGCCGGCGCTTGTTTTTCTGAAACATCGAGATCGTCGAAAATAATTAGGGGTGGGGGTAGAGCTTTCGGCGAGCTCGTGCCCGTCCCTGTCCTAACACATTGAAATACCCTAGAATCGAGTAGCATCGAATGAGAATATCATATCACAAATTCTTTTAAGCGGACACTAAATCGCGCACTATAACACTTTACGTTTCACCGTCGTTCGAATATGAAAATTATTGTAGGCTGAACCTTCGAAAAGAAATTACATTACCGTAGTGGACAACGCTGTGGCTCAGCAAATGATAGCAAATGCTTATGCATATTTTAAGTCAGAACTTGCATTTTGGATGCCCTGTAAATGTAGGAATATAATATACACGCATTTTAAAAATCTTTATTTTGCTTTTTAGGTTACTGCAACATGTTTAGGTGTAAGCGTTTCATCAGTAGTGCGATATAAAAATAATCCACAAACTCCTAAAAAAATAAAAAGAAAACGTGTGAAAAGTGCCACAACAGACCTTCACACAAATATTAAACAGAAAGTTCGTCTTATATGACACGGTTCAGCAACGTAGTATTATAATTAATTAATATTTGTTTAATTTATTTTTGTTGCACTTTGTTTTAGGTAAATACATAAATCTGAACACATTAGGAGCTGAATTGGCTGCTAAATACATATATGATTATACTAGTTTGGCACTTCTTCTAAAAAGTTTTGTTGTGGTGGAAGACGTCAGAGAACAAGAAATCGACAACCGGAGAGAAGCAATGAAGGACGGACAGAGATGTAAAGCAAAAACACAGCTACAGGCCCATGAGGCCTGCAAAATGCCATATATATTTTTTTCTACTTTGCGTTCACAATGAACTCATTGTGACACCAAAAACAGTTTCACAATGAAGCTCATTGTGAAACTGTTTTTGGGGAAATTTTAGTCAATTTTTAATTGAAAATATTTATTAGATTCTACAAAATAACTCATTATTTATTTGTTACTTAACAGAATACTCACAATGAAGCTGGATAAGAAAAATTAATAACTTGTTAAAGTGACTTTTGATTAAAACGAAAGGTTTTCAGTGTTGCCACGCATTACAACTAAAATTCCCCATATACCAAGAAGATCAAATTTTTGACAATATTTTTCATTTTTTTGTTCAATAAGTGACGCAAAGTAGAAAAAATACTATATTTTACACGTTTCACAAGAGGCATTGTAACACTCGTTCCGTTGGGGCACTCCGAGCTTGCTACGCTTCGCTCGTCGTACCCCAACCCCACTCGTGTTACAATAACCCTTCTTGTGAAACTCGTAAAATAATATACTATTTATGAACTATAACAAAGAAAAAAAATGTAATAAAATAAATGTAGTTTGTTTAATATTGTGTACCTTTATTCCTTATAAATATTTGTATTAAAACTAAGGAATCTCGTTCATACATAATATGCCCTAAAAGTTTAAATTTTCCCGCCACTTTTTCTTACGCCAATTCTGGTTACTTTTCTGTCAACTAATCTATCGCCGGACAGAATATACCTGAAACTGTATACAACTGACCGTTGAATGTAAATAATTTTTTCAAAATCGTACAGTAATGGGTTACTTTACAACGTAGCAACCATCACTCCATAGCAACATATTATGTAATTACTATTATGTTTTATTTTTATCTACGACCACTACTGTAAATGACGAATTACCTACAACACATAAATTAAGTAAGCTGGTGTTTACAAACGTCGTACGTAAAGTAAGAAAAACGCACAGCGAGGGCATTTGCAACTGCTTTACGCACGCTTGTAGTTAGATCTACGTAGCCGCATCACATTAGATTGACAGTCGTCGAAATTGCAAGTGTCATGGCTGATTATTTTGAACTTGAGTAATAAGGTAATTTGTGTGGTCGTAGATAAAGTATAGTACAAAACTCGAGTTGTAAAGCAATTACGCACTTGTGGAATTACTTGCGTAACTTTTCCACCGTGTGTAATATGCTATTTACAACTCTCGTTATGCAATATACTATAATTTCCCCAACAATTTTAACAGTTATTAATGTGACAGTGATTAATGTCACTTCTTTTAAACATTAATGAAATCAATTTTCGCATGAAATGCAAAAAAAATACACAGAGAAAAATGAATAGTAGAATTTACTACAATTGTAGAACAATGTGCAACAATTTGTGTCTAAAATAGCTCCATTGACAATTTATAGAAAAAAGTTCTTGACATTTGTGCAGAACTATTAGTTGTACATTTTCATATCCTCTTCTACACTTTTTGACAGTACCAAGTGCGCAACAAGCAGGGTTGGGTCATTTGACGTAGAAAATAGTTTTCTACATAACACGTAATCAACCGCGTAGAAAACATGAACACGTAGAAAACTGTAGAATACGTATGAAACCCTCTCCCTTCAGTATTTTACCTTGCATTATGCATACTAAAATTATTTCTAACAAGTATAAACCTTCTCTTGTCGTCTAGCTCTTTTAAATTATTTAACTCTTGACACATTTTTTGGATTTATATATGTACCTATATTGTGTGAGGATTTTTATATTACTGAAATTTTTGATTAGGCGTTTTTGAAAATTGGAGCGGTACATGGATCGAGGTAGTAAAGTGAGATAGTACGAATGCGTTTAATGCATGTAAGAGTGAGAAAATAGACTAACCGGTAATACAGCTCCAATTTTCGAAAACGGCCATTTCAACTTCATCGGTAATGACTGGTGGTAGACCAAGACGTAATTATTAGCAAGGAAGTGGGTTTTCATTACAAAAAATTTCTGGCAAATGCAATGTAATAAAGAATATTACACATATTAATTTATTTTGTTTTCAGTTTTAGCAGTACTCGTAGAACTGTTTTAAAATGTACCTTGAAGCATTAAATATATTGTTGTATTGAAAAATATATTTTGTTAAATTTTTTTAAAGATTTTTTAGTTTTCTACCTTATTTACATGTAAAATATGTAGAAAAGTCTTCATGTAATTTACTGAGTATTTTACACGTAGAAAACCATGTATATTACAATACGTATTCTACTGACCCCACCCTGGCAACAAGTAATTCAAAATGCTACAAAATGCAATAATAATGTTAATATGTTACGCGTTTTTGTTATATAACTTAAAAATACTGTTCTGAAACGACGCACAAATTTGTAACTAAATTAAAAAAATTGTAACATAATTTGCAACAAATTGTAAATACTACTACTATATTCTAATAACACCAGATTTTGTTAATTTTTAAGAAATTATTTTTCTTAGTGTAGGAAAAAGTTCCTTAAATTTGAACAAAAATATTTATTTTTTAATAAAGTACAAACATTTTCTGGTAATATCTAACCAAATAATATTGGAAGGTTTCCTTTTAGTAGAATGTTTGAAAATTATTCTTCATATTATATTTATTTGGATTTCATTTGTATAAACTTGCCGATATTTACCGACCTTATGTGACGAACGGTTTCAAGCGTCGATGAGAGGTTTGAAATCACAATTTTGTAACATTGCAATAAAACATGCTCAAGAAATTGCTACATTTTGTGATCCACATCCCCTAAAGTTTTGTGTTAAATAATTCCTAATATTTACAAAAAACTTTTATTACTTACTTACTATTCCGTGTTTTCTTTTACACAAAATTACTTTTGCTTTAATAGCCCGTAATAAAATTCTTCAAAGATTTTTCCCCGGAATTATACGAATAATTTTAAAATATTTTTAAATTTATCATACATATTGTGGTTTTTTTTATATTAATTGTTAAGGCAATAAATAACATTTTAGACGAATAACTTTATTGGTCGATTTCATAAAGCTTCGTTACATTTAATCAATCGTTAAAAACAATTGTTGCTATGCTTTTAACACAGGTATCCAGGAAGTTAATCATCGGTTAAAGTTAATCAGCTTTTATAAAACCGGCCCTATAACAAATAGTCAAAATTTGCAAATAAATGAAGTAATTCAAAATGCTACAAACTGCGACAATGTTAATATGTTACGCGCTTTTGGTATATAGCTTAAAAATACTGTTACGAAACGACAGTCATACAAAATATTACAAATTTGTAACTAAATTTAAAAATTGTAACATAATTTGCAAATACTACTACTATATTCTACTAACATAAGATTTTGTTACTTTTTAAGAAATTATTTTTCTTACTGTAGTAGGTATACGCAACTCGTTAGAAAAGTGTTCTCTAAACTAGTACGGCTTTTAAAGTTACTCGCCCGCTACGCTTGCTCGTACTCAAACAAGCCAAACTCGTTTACGCCAGTATTCATAGTTCCGTCTTAAGTTATACCTACGTCAAGTTTCACTTAAGTTCAAAGTGTAACTTATTGCTGGGTTCTGTTTCGTAAACAACTTGTGGGTTATTCTCGGTTATTTTCTAGACTGAGACAAGGCCTAATTAAAATAATACCGATTCGAGTTGAAACGCGCTATTTCGGGAAGCTTCGCCGGTAAATCTGCACATAAAAAGCCACTGGTGCGATGGCGTTATGGATGGCGTCTATTAATATCAAGACTTGCTGTATTGGTATCGTTGACATTTTTAAAATTAATAATATTTGGCTACATAAATCAGAATTAATCATAATTGCATACAATGCAAAAGAAAACTCTTTACCGTTGATTTAGGACAAAATACATATTATTACAATTGAAAATAACTTGTTAAGTATGACTTAAGGTATAGATGGGTCTGACTTAGCATAAAGTACAACTTAAGTTGTACTTGGTCAACTATGAAACAGGATTTTTACATTAAGTGAGACTTGAGGTTCAAGTTGAACTTAAGACATGTCTATGAATACAGGCATTAGTAAAACTTTACTTTTCTAAACTTGTTGCGTAATATACGATTGTATACAGTAGACCTCGGTGATAACGGCCTCGGTTATAGCGATCCACCGCTTATAACGAACTACATTTCAAGTACCGTCATTTTTCTCTATATTTGTGGCATTATCGCTTATTACAAACTTCGGATATAACGAACCGATTTTGATGGTCCCTTGAGGTTCGCTATAACCGAGGTCTACTGTATGTATTTATGTATGCATTATTACAATGTTATCAAGAACATTGTTAAGTATTTTATGAGTATAAGGCCCGATTTTTTCAACTTCAGTTAACTTTATCTGCTGGTTTATTCCCATAGTAACAATTGTGATCACAATAGTTACTATGAGAATTAATCGCCAGACAAATTTAATTGGAGATGAATACATCGGACCTAAAATAATTTGAAATGAAATCTCTAACTCTAAGCCTATTACGATACCTAATACTTTGAAAATTTTAATAAGAAGAATAGTTTAAACTGATATAAAACTTACACTTAAATAAGTCCAAAAATATTTATTGAAACGTATTGCATTTTATTGCGCGTTTTGTTCTTTCAATTCATACAACTAAAGTTAAAAAAATTAATTTGTTTTCATTTCTTTATTACCATTCTTCAATTTAGTTAAAACAACACTATTAAACATAAACTCGTTGTTGAAAGCATGTGGTCATAGAAGATTCTTTCTTCCAATTTTCCAGTCCAACGTCTATCTACGTACCGCAATTACTTTTTCCCAAATTATTCCGAATGAAGGCACTATTTATAAAGAAAATTTGCATTTTACGAAATTCAATTTGCTTCACAATTTATTTCCCCGCCGTTATGCGAGACTGTATTATTTTAAAATATTTCAGAGACCGTTTTTTTTTTTCTATGGAAAAAGGAGCGCGAGGACAACTAAACGTTCGAATTAATATCGACTGACACACATCAATTTTGTATATTGTCGCAATTTATTTCAATCGCAGTTTCTTTCGCGGCGAAAAATTATTATCGACAGGTCGCACTTCACTCAATATTAATAAATTTTAAACGGTCGTATTATAATAAAACGAATTGCATTCTAATCGGTAAATGCTTTCTGAAAAAGTCGACCGAATTGTCCTTCGAACTAACACACTATAAAATGGGGCGTAAAACTAAAGTACCGCACTTGTTGGAGCTTTTGGTAGGAATGCAATGTATGTATGCGTTGAAAGTTGTAGATGTTTATTTACGATTGGTGAACTCTACCAAATAGAATAGTAAAATAAATAATTTACAATGCAATTAAACACGATGACTTTATTGCATTCTATTCAGATAAACAAGGTAAAACGTACATCCTCCGCAGTTAATCCATCAAGGTCTTGTTCCGATAGTTACCTAACACAATTTACCGAAAAGTTCGTAAGAAAGCTCATCACGTTTCGAAATTAACGATGGCACATAAATTTCCCGAGGCCGTCCCTGCCTGCAGGAGCAGCCCCCTGCTTAATAATGCACTCCCAGGGTTTACACTCATCCAAATTTTATCAGTACGCAGATAGATGTATATATTATACATGCTCGATGTAAACACAGTGGCTCTGTACGCGGGTCACCGCGGTGAAGAGCTCTCAGCTTGAACGCACTTCAAGCTCATAAGCAAAATACCCAACGAGAACCCACCATATGCGATGAGAAGACATACAGAGAGCTTATGAATGGATAACTAATTTATTTATGCACAAAATTTCTTGCGCAGAATCAAAACTGAGAACGACGCTGCTACACAAACGTTTACACGTTCTGAGAATGTTTATAGAAGCGTAAGATCTAATTAACCTGTTCGAAATTGTAAAACTTTTGTTTACATACTCAGTTGAACAACTGCAGCTGTAAGAACTAATGCAAATAATAGTTGGATAAAAAGTATGTGTAATGTAAAAAGAAGAAAAACAAATTCTGCTTATAACACCATCGAATGTTTTAGAATGAGGAATTGCTTGATGTTTTTTTCTTCACAATAACGATTTTATTGATTCAAGGATTTTACATTATTGACTATTAGTAATTCTAAATTTTTAGTGTTAAATTTCCCATTAATACTTTTAAATGTATTTAAAAGAAATCAATCTGTGCTAAACTGGAATTAAGTGGTTCAATTTGAAATGATTAAATTTAATTATAGAAGAACGACGATCTTTTTTATTATTATTTATTAATCTTTCAATACATCTACGTAGGTGGTCTAAATAATGACGCTTTTTCGGTTGTTAATTTAACTGAAACAAATGTCATAAAATAAGTGGAGAGAGAGAACGAGAGGACGATGCACATTTGAGGTTGAATCGTAAAACGCGTTTCAAATGCACGCGGTAGCCGGATCCTCTACAAGAAAATCAATCTCATTGGAATAAATAAATCACATACACCGGCCATAAAACGCACTATAAATATACGATGTCAACTTATGAATGCGCCAGTTTTCTATGCATTTGACAAGATGGGATTCGATATTATGTATAATACAATGCAGGCCGGCTCTTGATCGGCACATAAAACATTTATAATGGGGTTTATTATTTACTTCAAACTGCTGATTGCCAGCGCTTTCATGCGCGTTTCGAAAAAAAAAATCTCTTTGTTAGATTAGTATCTGAATCTATATATTCGCCTAACTTCCAATTTCTGTCCGATCTATATTTATTGTATAGTAATTTCCGTATATACCTCAAGCAGTTTCTTTCTGTTCTTTTCCGATTTAAATACCGCTTTAGAAGCATAAGATAAACGTGAACGCGGAAGCTTTTTGTTGTTTTAAAAATTAATTTAGCTATTAGGGATTGATTGAGATTGATAAAGGATCCAATATAGCTAATTGCATTTTCAAATATTAATGCACGCTGACCTCACCGTGACCGTACGTGTGTATGTGTTTATAAAAATTCAACGAATGATCTTTATTCATCAAGTTACTTCACTTTGCTTTCATCAATTCCCTAATCAATTCCATGCTTTTATTACTGTGGAATGACCTTAAAATTCGAGAACTGCTTCACGTTTGTACTTCAATTATTAAAATGATAAGTTTCAGTTACTGCAAAAAAGTACAACAAAAGGTTTTATTTATTTATTTTATAGTTATTTGTATACCAAGGCCGCGAATTCATTCTTTAACGTACCGAGAGAAAAATTGTTGTTGAGGCCGCTTGCGGCCGAGGCAGGACGAGGACGAGGACGTTAACGGAGGTGTACACGACATTTTTTGTGCAAAGGTATAAAATCTTCAATTTCTGGAATTAAAAAACCTGTACTTTTAATTTTCGTCGTAAATAGAATGACGGCTTTCATGTTACCATAGAAATGAGATAAATTTTGTCAATTCAATGTGTGGAAATGTGCCCTTTAGTTTAACGGCCGTTATTACGTAGTTGTGGCCGCGAAATTCGATTTCGCGGGCTGTGTTGCATACGAGAAATGATTACTTCGCGTACGGTTGCCCAAAAATTAGATTTCTTGAAGATATTAAGGTGTATTATACATACTATTTTAATTGTACTTTTAATCCACTGTATTATGAACGTATTTCATAAGAATGAGGTGGTCATTTCAAAATCTTAAACACCAGATTTCACTTGAATATTATAATCACTGGACGTAATTTTAAACAAATATTGAAATAAAAACATTTCCGATCTGAAAAAGTAGTTAAAAAAAGCTTAATTATTACTTAAAGTAGATTTATTCTCATTGAGTTCTATTACCATTTTTCATGGCTATTGAAAATTTAACATATCTACGTAATATTACTCATTATCATTACAGAAAAAAAAATCGGATATGATTTGAAATTGCACTTTGTGGCACGAGCATTGTGAGTGTCTTTCCTTCCTGTTCTTTTGGTACCTCCATTGCTCAGGAAATTCAAAGTAGTAATACTTTTTAAAAACATAGAAATCATTTAAATTATTTGGGCCCTTGAAACTCGTTTTACCTTTAAATATATAGCGGTTGTTTCACTGAAACTCAAAAAACGACAGAGATAGGACAGGTGTATTATTATAAAATGACTACATATAGTCTCTAGGTACAAGGTCCATGTAAAAATCAAAGGATTTAAGACAAGAGCGTGTAAAATATGTTTGTACGTTTTGTACTTAAAATGAAACGTAATTTAGGTAATTTATTTCTTCTTTAATCTGGTTTAACCCTGGACGAATTTTAGGAATTACAGTATTTAAGACTCTATTTTTCGTGAACTATACATTCCTATAATAGTATCATAGAATAGTAAAACAAATTGGTTTTATTCCTCAACCTTCTCATTTCATTATCTGGCTCTAAAATTTTATTTAATGTCAAAAGAGCATGAACATATTGCATTTGGAAAGTATACAGTGTGTCCACGAATAGGTGATACGAGAGGTATACATTTTTAGATATCAAAACGCCGTTTAGTAGTTAATTCCTGCTTGTTCTTGAATTTATTTTAATCACACTATTGATTTTTTTAAATCAAGGTATTAGGTACACTTTTGAGGAAGGGTTAACATGTTTTTATCATTGATAATACAAAACAAGATTCGAAAGTTTTACGTGAAATGGAAACACTAAATACATCAGATCTGTTTTAGTGTCTACTTGATTAAAAAAATATCAGACATTTTTTCAAAGTCCAAACCTGGAAATTTGCAGGAAAAGTAAGATGAGAATTAAGATTTTCAAATACGGCAAAAATTATTATAAAGAATAAAATTTTATGAGAAGTCAGTAATAAAAAAGTTTTCCTCTTGTATCACCTAACCGTGGACACACTGTATATCGGATATCCCACGCCATGGTACTCCCCTTCTAGAATTTACTTGAAATTTGGAAAGACTAAATTAAAAGAAAAAATGAATTTTTCGGTATACTGTTGAGCACGATGGGACCTCCGCTTTCGCCGGAAGTGATGTCAACTTTCTTATTTTAAACAGACCACCCTATATATTTTTACATGTTTGGAATCCGAATATACGAGTCCGAATATGTATCATATTGTAATTTTGGTTTCCATGACAACTAAAAATAAAAACTTTTTTGTTTTTCGATCTAGAAACATATGAATTGTGTATTTTCGTTCTAATTCGAACAAGTAATTAGAGAAAATCACTACCTTGATTCTATTTTAATTTTTAACATTTTTACAGCACTTCAAATTAGGTCATAATAGGTCATAACCAGGCTTACGATTTCGGCTCACTTCGAACATATTGGATTGTAAATTCCCCGGCTTCGCACAACATGGCAGGTAGTAAATATTGTCTTACATACGTGGGCCGAAATCGTAAGCCTAGTCATAACTATTTTTTTTTAATGGAATCTCATGTTTCTTAGCGTTGTTTAACGGATTTCTTTTTCTGAGTATGCTAAGAAGCACATGACGTCTATTAAAAAAAAATGAGTTACGACCTATTGAAAATTTGAAATGGTGTAAAAATGTTAAAAATTAAAATACAATCAAAATAGTGATTTCCTAGATTTACTTGATCGCATTAGAACGAAAATACACGATTCATAGCTTTCAAGATTGAAAAGAAGTTTTCTTTTTCATTGTCATGGAGACCAAAATTACCTAAAATGTTACATATTCGGACTCGCAAAGATCTTCATATTTGAAATATGTAAAAATATAGAGGGTGTTTCGTTTAAAATAAGAACGTTGATATCACTTCCGGCAAAACCGGAAGTCCTACCGTGCTCGATAGTATGTCAGAAAATTCATTCTTTTGTTTAATTTATCCTCTCCAAATTTCATGTAAATCGATTAAAAAATAAAAATTTTAGAAGGATGAGCACTTGGCGTGGGACACCCGGTATAGATTATGCTGATTTAATTCAATATCTAAAATTTATAGACTTTTATAACTTAAACCTATTTTTTGTTGAGATTAATGTTTTCATAAATCTGTTGGTGTGTACACATTGTATGCGTGCACATCAACGAAATTAATTATTAGATTCAGACAACATTTTTTCACACAAAATGAACGCAAAACCCTAAATTATTTTTGTTTTAATTTGCAAGTAAAGGTTCTGTGTTGTTAACGAGCACATGCGTCGGTTGTATCAATAAAAATTCATGGAATTTCATATTAAATTAAAACGGACGCGTAAAAGTTTACAGAATTAATTTTGATAATAAATGTAGATGCAATTTAGTGCGGGAATATAGATGTCAAAACTAGCGTCTAGAACGGCACCTAGGCCAAATAGTAGGAACTGAGTTATATCGTAGCACATTAATTATAACTTGCGTAAATGTAATATTACATTCCGGCAGTGCCATCCAAATGTTAAATTACATTGGAAGTTGGCTCAGTGGCGCACGTTATCAAGAGTCGCGCCCGACGAGAATTATATTATAATGAAAATTAACTTTTAATTGACAGTGCGGATAATTTCAGAATTGCATTCCGGGAATAATGCATTGCGCGCGTAAAGTGTTGCAAATAACCGCATGATAGTTTTCATTGCCGTTAACAAAAACAGGATTAAAATAGATCAATTATTATTATTATTGCATCCGTCAAACAATGTTGCCCGCGATCCAGCTTTAGAATATAAATAATTCGCAACTGCGAGCGCTTTTGCTCTTTTGTGTAGATTAGCATGTGCGTTATCTTTAATTTGCAGGTGTAGGAGTTCCTCCGGCATGTTGGTAAATCGTGTCTGCATAAACGACAACAAAAGATTTATTGTCAACGAAATGCACAAATTACAGCACGTGCCGGGCAAAAATTTGCGTTCCCTGACATTTGCTGCTAAGGCGTTATTTTTTCGCATTTCCTCCACGGCGTTCACGTTAAACTCAATTATTTTCTAAAATTACTTTTAAATTTAATAGCGTTTAATGCAAATATTTTGCCTCATCTTGTCTCTTATTTATTTCGGTACTTAAAATAGAAAATATAAATTTGCAAGAACATTGCAGGCTTATAAGTTATTATTCGATGAAAAAGTCAAATACTTTCCTAAGCTGAATTAGTAACTTCAAATTTCTTTTTACCGTAAATTAAAAGTCATTCGAAAAAATAGAAACGCTTAATTTTCAATTTGGTGCAAATAGGTGAGATATATCGTTATCCAAGGCGTTTTTTGAGACAAAACTGTAACGGTTAATATGATATGTAAACGAAAGTAAGAAAAAATTCATATGGTGAGAGTGAACCACAAAGAAAGAGAGCTACAATATAATTTAATAAAATGGCAAGTAAAGAAACATGAAAAAAGAACATACATACTTAAAATCAAAGGAGTGTCACGAGATAGAAACAATCTAATAAGGCCACATTATTTATGAATACAATACTAATGAAAACAAAAAAAAATATTTCCTACGCTCCTATGTGAGTGTACATTTTTCATAACTTTTTTGTATCACAAAATCTTTTAAGCGGACACTAAATCGCGCACTATACACTTAACGTTTCGCAGTCGTTCGACAGCTTCGTCAGAAGTGAAAAATATGTTGTCAAAATAAACAAGAACCAACTGTAAATATAACTTTTTTGGTTTCCAATTTTTTTTTAATTAGATTATTTGACTATTTATTTGATGGTAAATTACGACGTATGTAAAATGAAAATAAGGTGAATGGGTATAACAAGCAAATGGGATTATGGAGAAATAAAAGTATTGTTGATTAAAGTTAAATACGCAAAAGGCAGTTAGCGCCGGAAAACTCATCGAACGCAAGCCTTAAATTAGATACATAGCAAGCGAATCGTAATGCCATCGTACAAATCCCAGGACGCGAACGGTTATTGCAGATTAACATCCTGTGCATTGTATTAATGCTGGAAATTATAAACCGTACACATGATAGATAGAGAAAATTTGATTTTAAAACTGTCCTATCTATATTGGATGTTGCTTAATATACGATGCAATCTAGCGTTGTTATTACATGGCGAGCGGGTCCTACCTGTGCACATACATACATATGCATGGAAACATTGATTGCCAATTTACAGCTCTAATATATTAGTCCCTGATTGAGTTTTGCTGTAAAATAGGAATAATGCTGACGTACAGGCGCTGCACATTATTACAGAGCTTAAACTTTGATTAATTCGACGGCCGAATTGCGACGCAACCGAATACATCTTCATTTAACCAGGCCTGATTGAGAGAGATAGCGCACGGGCAAATATTGCCGCCATTTACATTACATCCTTGCAAATACAGAAACTCGCACACACGCAATAAATACAGCTGCACAGGGCTGCGGAGGGCGGACATAAAAATAACGTATATAAAATAACAAAAATCGTTTGTCTTTTTTTTGTCAGAATTGATGTACGCCAGTAATAAACTCCGATCCCTCCAGCAAAAAAATAACCGAACGTACTTTCAATCAATTAATCTCCTGTCCTGTATCGACGGAATATATGAGACCAAAAAATATTTTTCATTTTAAATTCTGGATTCAACCTGGACGATATTATTTCTATTTCTACGCGTTCGCCTTAATTGGAACAATTATTAATCGACAATAAATGGATTATGAAACTTATTTTAAGAAAATTGCTCACTTTCTCCCACGTTATAAAAATACTGCAAATACATAATTGCGCAGATACATGTTATATTAGACAATTTGTACTACTAGCCTTAGACGTACCTAGTATATTTATAACTAGACTAGACTAAGGCACAATACAGGGCGTCGCAAAAGTTCCGGAATTTTATTTACATGCAATTTCTTGATGTTTTTTTTTTGTGGATTTATCTAAAAACTGATGATTGTATTGAATTTTTCATGAAATTTCACTCTAGAACGTGTTTTCAATTGTTTGTTTATTTTGAGTTAAGCGGACTATGAATCGTCAAAATGATCGCTATAAAACTGCATAGGACAGGAACGAAGACGATCGACATTGTTCGGACAAAGGGTTTTAAGAAATCTACCGTGAAACGATTCAGTGAGACTGGTGGAACCGCGGATAGTCCTCTGAGTGGGCAACCTACCACAGCAGCTAAGCCAGAAAACGCCAATAAGCTGCGCTGCCGAATTCGTCGCAATACTGAACTTTCAATGTAAAAAACGGCACAACAGCTCGGCATCAGCAAGGACAGCGTTTATTGATCAAAACGAAGCTCGAAATGTGTAGTTATAAGATTGATCGCACTCCTCAACGACATGATGAAGCTGAAACGATTGAAGAAATCTCGCAGAATACTTCGCCTGGTCGCTTGAAGAAAGTCCTTTTCACCGACGGGAAAATTTTTACCGTCGACCCCTTCCACAATCGCCAAAACCACCGTCAATTACTCAAGAAGGGTCAGAAGATGTCTGTCTGCAGCTACAAATATCATGGCTCGCAGCCATTTTCTGGCCTCTGTGATGGTTTGGGCCGGCACGTGCCCAACTGGGAAGAAACGTAAGAATCAACACCGCCAACTATCAGCAGCAAGTTCTCCGAGATGTACTGGAGCCATGGGCGGTAGAGCACTTCGGCGGAAAAGGATTTACTCTTCAGTGAGCCTAGACGCCGGCACAGTCGAGCCAATAAACCATGGCCGTCTGTGAGGAGCTGTTTCCCGAATTTTGGGGCAAGGATAGTTGGCCTCCAAACTCGCCAGATCTCAACCCGCTAGACTACTCCGTATGGTCGATCTTGGAACAGAAGATCTCGGGAAAGCATTACAATACTGTGAAAGCATTGAAAGCGGTGTTGATGCGCGCCTGAGGCGAAATTACTGTTAAAAAGTGAGGGACCATCATAAGTAATTTTCTAAAGCGTCTCCGTAAATATACTGAAGCCGATGGAAACAATTTTGAACATTGCTTGTAATTTTATCGTCTATTTATTGATGTTGCTTTAATAGAAGTGTTTTATTCTTTGAACTTGGTAATTCGTTGATTTACGCGACTGCTATAGACTGTTGAAATATTTCAAAAAATTTCGGGAACTTTTGCAACACCCTGTATAGTAATATATTTTTTGTACTTCACATTTTCGGCTTTGTCTATCGCTGTCGCATGTTGTTAACGCTTTTGACAATGTACTTGATATGCAATGTTATATCTGTTAGTTATTAAATCTGAGATAACACATTTTTTCATACATGTAAATGACATACTACGATGTAACTTTTTAAATAATGCAGTGAGCCAGAGATGTCAGGTCTCACGATCTCATGATTATTTTCTTTTTCTTAACGATTTTCAAGAATAGTTAGGCAATTCTTGAATTATTTATAAAGCTGTGCTGCTCACTTCTAATATTCTTTCCATATCCAAATTGGTTTAAAAAAAAACACATCTTCAGAACACTATCCTCAACTTAACCCCAATCATTCCAAAAAAATAAAAAAAGTGGTGTAATAAATAAAGACTCCAACTCTCAAGCCCGAATGCATAGGCGCTTCGATGCCGCGTGTGGCACCGATCGAATTACGGCGCTGCAAACATTATTTCTTCGGTATAGCGAGAATATTTTGATCAACTTTTATCACATTTTATTTTATTTGCTATATTTTTGACCATACGATATAATTTGAAAAAAAAAAACGAGAACATTCGTTTAAATAAAACTCGTTATATCTATGCATCACGCAGCCGTAAACAGCACTGGATATACAGCCAGTCGACCAATTGAGGGTTTACAGTGCATCGGCGCGATACAACTGGACGGACAAACGGAACTTTCTGTTGGAGTCTTTAGTAATAAATAATCTTGTTGTAGAGTCCATTATTCGCAGATAAAAAAAATCATAATGATAACATAAATTTACAGACTCTCCATCTCCAGTTAACAACGATAAATACGAGGCCAGAATCATATCATTTGGCCCAGTCAGGGTTTTACAAGTAACGTTTTTTAAATAACTTTGTTTTACAAACCCAAAGAAGTATTTCAGAATAATATCCCTTAATCATAATTTTCAAGGTTATCAACAATATTTCAAATAGTTCTGGCAATAATAAATGTCAATAAATTAAATTAACACTTTCACAGTAATTTCATATAGATCGCTGTACGTTCGCCATAAAGATTTCCGAGTCCCATATATGGGTCACGTGACTCCTTTCAAATTATTTGAAAGAGAAAGGTACCAGATATCTCAATGATTTTTTTTCTAATGTTCTTCTTGAGTCCCTTGAAAAACAGACAGTTATTACTCTCAACTAATACATTTTCATAAATAAGAACTATGTTTCTGACTCACATTTGGGTCACGAACTTGTGGTTTAAGAGCGACATGAACCACATATGGGTCATTGAATAGTGAACGTTAAATTATTTAAAAAGTTATGTGTAAAATGGGCCAAATGATATGATTCTGAGCTCGTATTTAAGCTATACCTAGAAGATGAATTTTTCAGATGCAATTAGTAGAATTATACTTAAATTTTAAAATATTAATTCACGATTAAAACCATGAAATGTCAAATGCAATATTTAAAAAAACATTCAAGTTGTTAGTCAAAAAAAAGAATCAAATACAATTTAATTTTCTAGTTTATTGGTTTAGATATTGTAATAGTTGTTAATTATAACACATTTGGTTTGTATGATATTTATTATACATTTTTAGTACAGGAATCAACATGCTCTGTGTGGCGCCATGTTCATACGCACACTGTCTTGAAGGTAGGTTTACAGTAATGCCACTACATCTTACAACGCACATTACAGATATATTTGTATATTTGGTATCTCGAAGGAAAGCAATACGTATGCTTTTTTGAACTCGTATTAACTTATCATATCCTAATTTGATCTTCTTATGAAACAATCCTTCGTGTACAACCTAGAATGATATGAGGTAATGGGCAAAATCTTTCGGAGAAGATAAGTCTCTTGGTAAACTTCATCAGCACTCGAATTATAAATATATCACAGTTGCAATATGAATGTAGATTTGCGACGGGGCTAAAGAAATTAAAACAAAGTTCACTAATATGAAGTATTTAGAACGATTGTGGACGAGAAAGGGAATGCAATGAAATATACAAGAAAGATAGTTATAATCAGATAGGATTTTTAGAGAAAATAATTGATTTTGAAGACAGAACTTGCCAATCTAAAATTCCAAGTCTAGGTGTAATTAATCGGTAAATAAAATTATGGGTCTTATGTGAGAGATAGAGTACTTATGTGTCGGATTGTGTTTCGGATTCATGCCGGCTCCTTCGAACTGGGTTTTCTCCATTTCCTCAGTTGAATGCCCAAGGAGAAATTAACATCTAAGACGGTCGTAGCCGCCAACATTTCTCCTCGACAAACTCTGTGAGCTTGGGAAATTAGTTGGGGCAAAAAATAGCAGGGATTACGGAGGTAGTGAAATAAATCTCTCTATGTTATGATCAGAGAACACAGCATGTAAATTTCAAAACTAAATACATATCATCATTTAAAAATTCTCGTAATTTTTCAAAGAATAAAGTATGCTTAGTTAGTACTTCTCGAAAGTGATTTTTCATCCGAAAGAATAGTCAAACAAATTTCTCACTTCAGAGCAACTGATTTGAGTGTAAGAAATAGCTTCAGGGATTATTGAAGCTTGATCGTAGAAAATAAACAAAAAAGATAAGTCAGTAAAAGCAAGCCAAGAACTGGGAAACAATTATCAAGCAAGATTTTTCAGACGAAATGAAGTGTATTACCAGGATCTTGAATACAGATTATGTACTATCGCGGCATTAAAATTTCGCACGATTCAATTTTCCGTTGTAAATATGGCTTTCTTTAACAGCTTGTCAAAAAGAATTAATCATTTTAAACGTCAGATTTCAAATGTAATGCTAAAATTGTAGCATCCCAATGCCAAATCAGGTGCTTTCTGAAGGAGAGAACAGTTTTGCAATCGCAAAATTAGAAGATGGTCGCGCCTTTTATTCTGTTATTTCAGTTCTAATACTTTACTATCTTGCTGTTCTTAAAATATAATCAAACAACCTGACTTTTGGTTAAATGTCTTTAGTGTCAAAATTGAGGAAAGAGCCTGTTCTACAAAGCTATAATTTAGACTTGGAGAAATTCTGGCTCCTTGATAAAAAATCGTGCGAAATTTTAAGGCCTCGATAGTACATAAGTAACTGACGGAGAGAGTTTAATAATAAATCTTATGTTTGTGCGATCAAGAAATGGCATCAATTTGGCATTTAGTGTGAGATTACATTTTCACTCAGAATACTAAAGTATTCTTTGGAAACAATTCTATGTGTGTAGTAATTTACAATTACAATGTCTTTAAGAAGAAAAAATAATTTAATTAACAAATATTCATTTACGAAATTACTATCAAATAATACCGATTTAAAAATAATGGGTTTTTAATTTTAATGAAGGCAATATCGATAATTGGCAATAATATTAACAGTTACAGTAAATAATCTCGTTACAAGCCAGGAGCCGTCAAAACAGGCAACCGCACAGCTTCAGCGTATTAAAATGACATTTGAAACTAAAATAGCGGCGGAAATCAAACAGCGGTCAACACTTTGCGATAGTATTTCATAATTAACACACAATGATTGTATTATATCGATTGATCGAGCGATTGTGGACTGTTGATCGCATTAGAGGCGCGAACAGTGAGTGTTGGCCATAATCTCTGGCGGTAAAACAGCGATGATTGATACCGTTAAACGCGGCTAGTTAGCGCTAGTGCTTTCGAGTGTCGGATTACGCTCAAAAATGATCAACACGATCATTGTCCGTGTAATGTGCGAGAGAGTGTATGTTTGCGCGTTGCGTACCTGTAACCCGGCTAGTCCAATGGAATATATTTGGTGTCCTGTGGTTTGCATAAACCAGCGTCAACACGTCTCTACAAACTTTAAAATCCATGTCATCAAAATTTCAGTAGGTGCTAAAAAAACTGGATGAAGATAAACTAAGGACTAAATGTAATGGAGAAAAATTAAGTTTTACGAAAGGATTAGACTGTTAGAATACTTAAGTTCATAAAGTTTAGGACAGAGAAAAAGAGGACCAAGTTAGTAGATATAAAAAAAAATTAATGAATTTTTTCTACTCCCATCTTTAAAACACAAATTATCGTATTAGCGTTCCCACGTTGCTAAGTGATCTTTTAAATACACATTGACAAGCTGTGACTTTGTGCGTTTTAGTCACGGCGTCACGGCACAATTTCCGAATTTTAGTATTTTTGTGTTGGTCGTAGAAAAAGTATAGAATGCAATTCGATTTATAAACTTCTTTAAACACTCGTTTATTAAACACTCGCTCCGCTACGCTTCGCTCGTGCCTAATTAAAACTCGTGACTAAAATGCCGCTTATAAAACTTGTTGCATAATATACTACAAAGAAAATTTTACAGTACGTATAGAGTATATTATATTTCAACAAAGAATTTCTTTGCAAATATACAGCAAATACAAGAAAACTGAATTTGAACGAGGAGTAGTTTCAAATATAAGTATTTTTATTTGAATATTTTTTGCCATTCCGTAGTGACTCGACCTTAGCTTTGAGTCACATATCAGTCACATGTTCTCCGTCACTTAAGTTGTGTCATTTGTTGATAAAATGCCTGTGGTGTTTTGCTGTTATTTGTATTGTTTGCATCTCCAATAATCAACTTGTAGGGCATTTTTTTTACCTCAATTTTATACCATTGCCCTTTTTTGACATATCTGAAGGTAACGTGCATGCCTTTTGCGTAATAAAACGATACGTATTTTATTGTACTCCTAATTAATATCTGTGATTAAGTTTATAAATACAATATGATCATAAAGTCTCCTAATGGAGTAACCACGAGAGACAAAACTAATATCTTGGTTAATGGTAGAATAATGATTATGAATTAATGACATGCTTCTTCTTTTTTGCTTTTTAATTACTCATTATCAAGAAATTTTGTATCTTTATTATGTGAAACTATTATAGTGTGACTTCTATTATCTGTTGACTTTAATTTTAATCAGTAACCTTTAATATCACGATTAATTAATTATTTGTATTTGTAATACACAAAAACATAATCTGATATTTAAAGTAAATAATTAATTGGTGAAATCTTTCATATATTAATAAAGCATTGAAAATCAGATCTTACCCTTTCAAAAGTTTATATAGTTTACTGGACTGCAGACTTACCTGAAAATAAAAAAAAAATACTTTAGTATAAATGATTATGATTAGAATATAATTAGAGTGTCAGTTGTATATCCATATATTAAGTATGTGTAATTATTGTTCAATCAATTCTGTTTCAAAGCAAATTATTTGGACGTCCTTGTTACTGTGACATTTTAAGCTAATTTATTGTAACATGTAATTTTACTTTATATGGGAAATTTAATAATTTATCCTCGTATTTCGAACATATAACATTTACTGTATATTGTATTATATAGTAAAAGCTCTCTTAGGCGTACACCCGCCATGCCAAGCAAACTGTCTGCCTATTAGAGGGTTTAAAAATAATGTTAAATAAAAACTAAATGAACTGTTGAAATATTAATTAATTTTAGTTATATACATTGAAAGTAATCGCTAATTGTATGTATACTATAATTTTATATTTTTGTTTATATTGAATTTTATCATCGAAATTGGAACTCAAAACATCAAAGGAGTCGATAATCCATAGTTTCTGCTTTAGGGGTTTCTACTGTATCTAAGTCCTGTTGGAGTTTAAATAAGCAAAACCAGCAAAGATAGCTCTTGTCGGCTTTCTAAAGGTAAGTTCCAACAGTACTTTTCGACTGTTTCGAAACCGTTAAAAACATGCACTCGTCAAAGTTTTAAACTTGACAAAATTATTAAAACCGATCATTATTTCGAAGTGCAACTGATTCTGACGGTTTCGAAACCATCAGATAGTAATCTTGGAACTGACCTTAATTAAACAGAAGAAGATATCTGGCTTTTATCAAGTTCCGCGTAATAGCGGTAAATTTGTAAATTTTAAATTTCTGCCATAAATTTAATGTATCTGTCCGTGTTGTAGAGTCGTCCGCTTTATAGAGGTATCAATGCATATAAATTATAACATGTGTACAAAAAGTTTTCCCATTTTTTCGCATAAAAGATTTTTTTTCCGATGTGAAAACCATTGCAAAATCAATAAAACAATTTTTTTTAAACTTATGTTTGTTTACTTGTCTGTTTAGGATACGGATCAAGTAAGGAACATACGTGAACATGCGAAAAAATGAGAACAACACACTAGATGGGAAAACCTTTTGTACCTACACTTGTTATACCGAGTGATTTTTAAAATCTTTTATTAACTCTTGCCATGAAATCTGGATGGCATGTCTTAGCTTAAGTGAAAAGTACATCATTGCACTCCTTTGTGTTGTTTTACGGCAAAGCTACGACATGCCGTCCAAATTTCATGGCAAGAGTTGATAAAAAATTAAAAAAATCACGCAGTATAAAACAATTTAGGGAATTAAAAACTGTCCGTCTAAGAAAGGTGTCCGCCATGGGAGGTTTCACTGTATAATTTATTGTTAGTGTGGTGCACGTAAAGTCAGGTGTAGAATTTAAGGTAATCCATACTACGACGTACATTATTTGATTAGAATAAGAAAAGAAATATTGACAAAGTGGTGAGTATTTGAAAATGCAATGCAGTAGGAACAGAACCTATTCCTTAACACAATAAGGCAATTACATGAAACATTACCGAAGTTCAGAAAAATAATAAACAATAAATGTCAAAAAAGAGATACGTTTGTATTAGTTTTAGAAGTAACATGAAAAAATACGTGCCAAATACTTAAACATTATGTCTGAAATTAACGACATGGGATTGAGAGCCGATAACGAAGACGACTTAGGCCAGATTTTACAAACGTCGGACAAACTAAGTATAACAGTATTCTTGGAATAACGGTGACGTAAAAATGGAAGAAGTTTAAAGGTCTATTCGAATCGCGAGTTCTGATTAATTCCGAACCGTTCAAAACATGCACCCATCAGAGTTGTACTTCTCAAAGGAGCTGTCAAAATAATTCATTACTTCGAAGGTCAATTGATTCGAACGGTTCTGAACTGGCCAGAACCTGCGGTTCGAACAAACCTTAAAAGGTATTCGGCGAATAGTTATTCTGTCCTTACTCTATGTTTGTGTAACTGGGCCTTACGGAGGCAGTTTTTGAAATTTCGAAAACTCCTAAAAATTATTTCAGGAAGTAGAAACTAACTATTCATAAAGCATTAGCAAAAGAGGCACAAATCAATATCAAGGAAAGTAAAGGACAGATTCGGCAATGATGCAGCTTATAATGAAAGATATTGGTCCTGTCAATACAAAATATATTTTGGAAACAATGGTCCTTTACAACAAATAACAAGCATCGGGAGGTCAGATCTTGTTAAATATGAAGATACGACAATTAAAATTAGAAGTTGAGTAATACAAAGGTCAAACGAATGAATGAATATGTAAATAGAATCATAAAATATAGTTTAATGAACTCACTAAAAGATAATAAACGAATAGGAAAATATTGTCGGTAAATTTTATAATGAAAATATAACTCTACAAGAGAAAGAAGATTAAATCTTTCATAACTTTTTTTTGAATTCATACGAACATTTAAACATGAATTTCATCCATAAAATTGAAACTCCCATTATAATATATGTATGTATAATAACAGGGAACTTCATAAGCAATATAAAAAAGTGATCCAATACGACGCCGAGGAAGAGATGTAAATAAATTCCAGCAAAATCATTTTCGAATATTACTATTTGCGAAAAAAAAGGCTTACTGCAGTACGGGAGGGATGCAAATAACGAAACTTTATTAAATTTCGCGATACGCACATTAGTTACTGCTGGTTCTCTTTTGTTTGCGCATTTTTTTCTTTAAATATTGTTATGCGACGTAAAAATTTCCCGGCGCGCGCGCCCCACGAACGAAAACGTGTTTTATGGCTGAAAATATATAAAAAAATGTAATATAAAAATATGCTTCCACTTGATGGAAAAAACTTGATTGCCGAATATAAAGAAGACATTGTACGTTTATCGAAAAATGTAAATGAAATAAAATTTAAATAGAACACGAATAACAATAATAATAATAATTCTGAAATCGAAATCTCTTTGAATGTGTTTTATTAATGACACTTTCTTGATAGAAAGGTGTTAGTTCATAACCGGTTGGATAATATATGCAATTACAAAGAATATAGTACGCTTAAGAGAACTCTTGTCTAATTAGATACCTTTGGCTAAAATCGTAGTTAGGCCTTTTTAACCGTACGGAAAAATACTTTGTGTTACATTTTTCCAGAAGCATACATCAATTAGACAGCACATTGAACGATTTGAAAGTATCTTTAAAAAAACACTTATAACTTCTTATTAATGGCACTTTATGTTTTGTTAATGTACGTATACAGGGGTTATTCATAGAAACCGTTCATTCAAGTTTTCAAGGAAGAAGTTTACATAGAAATTTGAAATTTATTGAGGAAACTTACCCTATTGAACTTTTTCAAATATTTCCAAAGCTTGTGTAGGTACATAATTTACATCTTTAAATAAAAACCTATACTTCATTTTGAATAATATTGTTTTTCAGCATGGGAGTTTATGTAGTTTATTAAGCGCTGATCTATGTATGTACATACATAATAGTTCCATCTCCGCGAGAAAGAAGCAGATTTTAGTGGCAACTTGGTCATTAATAAAAATCACTAAATCATTAAACGCCGTAATAACATGGCAAATTACCCAAACTAGACGTAAGCGTTAACATGAACAAATAACAAGATAAAATCACGGCGCGTTGATGAGTACGCATCACCGGCCGCTATTACACGCACAAGCCGCAATGTGAACGTCCCTCATCAGGGCTACGCGACCCGAAACGTTTTCACGTTGCCAAATACGCACAAACTATTTCACTATCGAACGCCGAATTGCATGAGCACTAATGACTATTTGCAGTTTGGCCAACGAGCTGGGCTTGTAATAGCAAATTTATATTCGGGTTCGGCTAGCACTTGCTATGGATACTGGCACAAAACTAATTAAATAATAATCATGAATACGGGGTAAGTCGGAAATATTTCAGAATTTTCGTTACTGAAAATATTTCTATTTGTTCTAGACATAACGCGACTTTTTCTCGACATTTTTAACATATTTGAACAAAATTAATTTTTATTCAAGCCAGAGTATAAAATCAAAATACAACATAATACTAAAAAATATTGGAACTTGCCTCGGATTTATTGATAAATAAAGATATTTATGGAAATTCTAGTTTAAATAAGTACATATAATAAATTTTATACTGGATTCTTGTTTAACTAAAATGTGTATAATAATTTATCATAAAAATAGGATTCTTCAATTCTAAAGTAGTTGTCAACCAAAAGCGTTGTAATATCGAAATTGTTAATAACGCGTGATTTTTTAAATTTTTTATCAACTCTTGCCATGTAAATTGGACGGCATGTCGTAACTTTACTATAAAACAGCAAAAAGGAGTGCAATGACGGACTTTTCACTTAAGCTAAGACATGCCATCTAGATCTCATGGCAAGAGTTGATAAAAAATTTAAAAAATCACTCGGTATATGTATGTTAGCGTCGAATTTGAAATTGTTTATAAAGCAATTTTATATACATTGAAATTTTTTTAACGTAGAACATACATAAGTCGCGTTTCTTTTACACCGATTCTAAGATAATCTTACCTCACTTCCCCTTCCTCGCTTAAATTATACGTTCCTTTTACTTGAAGTGAGGTAAGCAGAAGTGAGGAAGTTGCTTTCCCCCTTACCAATTTGAAGGAACCGCAAACCCTTCCCACAAAATACTTGCGCTGAAAAGTTTGTTCTTGAAGTAGTTGCCAAAAATTATTTCATTTAGTTCAATAAAACGCGTTTCACGCTTCCTTAAATTACTTATAATGTACTCCTATTATTTACAAATTTTGACTTTGAAATTTTTGACATTTCTTGGCGTAAGGACTTCCTCAGTTTTCTTCTCCTCTGATGTTCTATTAAGGCCCAGTTGTACAATTTCAACTTAACTTTAAGCTACAGCTTAAACCTTTAACATGAATTATTGAAATAACAGGTTGTTATGGGTTTAAGCTTCATCTTAAATTTAAACTGGAATTGTTACAACTGGGCCTTACTTTTTTATGAGCCACTGACCTCACTTAGTCTAACCTCAGTTCATTTGTAAAACGAACGCAACTATTACGTATTAATGTAGCAGTTTTACTGGATGCGTACTCTGACGGTCGTACGTAGGTTGCATGACACTGGTCGTATGAACAGTGTAGTTTTACTGCACGCATTTAGTTGCGATTGGTTATAATATGGCTAATTATGCTATGTTAAAGCTAGTCGCACCTAAATGCATGTAGTAAAACCATTCTGTTCAGACGACCAGTCTCGTGCTACTACGTACGACCTGATTACCGTCAGACAACGCATCCAGTGTAACCGCAGCCTTAATAAGAGCTATTGAACTATGTTATGTTCGGCTATGTTAAATCGAACATAGGCTGAAAAATTCGTGGTAACTATGGATATGATTCACTTTAATTGTCATTATTTTTCTTTCACACATTTGGCAATGCAATTTGACATATATTCAACGAATGAAACGATATCGGTATCGAGCAGGGTCCAACTTAAGGCAATTAACAGTTTTTATGACCGTTTGCGATACGTTCTTCCAGAAAACTGACAAATTATTTTTATCTATTTCGAAAAAAAAAAAAAAGCTTTAGTTGTAGACAAACAAGTACGAATGGGATCCGTAGTAACGAAACTAATATACCGAGTGAGCATTTTCAATCCGGGACATAGGAAGTCAGCATGACTACCCTTAATGATGACATATTTGATTAAAATCATATTAAAAATTATTAAATTTCAGTATTATAATTTTATTACAAACTAAAGATTAAAAAAAAATTGAACGTTTTCTTATAAGTTATAGTAAAAATTCAAATAAGCTTCCATTTTGCGCCAAACAGTACCCTAACCTACTATAAAATCCATTAATCACATTTGTTAGTGTTTCAGCGTTAATGTCACTAAAAATGTCATTATTAACGGTAGTCATGCTTATCTCCTATGTCCCGGATTGAAAATGCTCACTCGGTATATACGATTTAAAAAAAACTCACCTTAAGGCCCAGTTGTATTGTATGTCCAAATAAATTTTTGGTAAAGGCAGGCCATGAAAGATGAATTATTACATTATTTACATTAAAATATTTTCTATTTCTTGAGTAGTTAAGTAAAATTGAAGTTTGATTTGCCACATTTTACAGCTTAATATGTCACTAACTTCAAAAGCTACTTGGTGTTGACCTTCCTTTATCAAAAATTTATTTGGAGATATGGTACAATGCCAGTTTAAAGTTAAGCTGAAGCTTAAACTCATAACAACGATTATTTCAACAATTGTTGTTAAGCTTTGGTTTAAAGATAAGCTGGAACTGAACAACTGGGCCTTAATATTGTAGCAAAAATGAATATGTTCTACGCTAAAGTATCACTGTATACAGACTGTTTCAAAGTAAGTCGGCACCCTTGCTAACTTTCTTATTTTTCGAGTTACAGAGTCGATCAAAATAGCAAATTTGTTTGATAACTATTTTAAAACTTTAGAACTCTACCTTGCGTCCAGGCCTGAAAATTATTTAAATTACTGTAATTTCAGACACAGTTCTAACCAATTGAACACCAAACACGAGTATACTCAGGACTGGTCAGCAAAGTGTTAAAATAAAATCTAGGTGTATGTCGCATAATCAAGAAATCATTTTTTTTGTATTCTTTCATCTCAAAAGGAAAAGATTTCGTCGGTCCGATTTTTAACAAGGGTACGTAACGTATTACGTTAAAATGTTGCATTAAAAATGGTGACGGCGCTGAAAATTTCGTTAGCAGTTTTTAAAAGGGTTCGCTTTAATTTGAAGGAATGACGGTTTGTTTCATTTAGCCATTAACGCGGAAAGAAAATTTAAAGTGAACCAATTTTCATTTAAATTTCTTTTGAAACAATGAAGAGTACAATTACATAGTCCATTTAAATATGAAATTTTTAAATGAATTGGAGAAATAAAGTGGATAGGGCCCCGTGGCAATAAGAAAATAAAATATTAAATCGAATGAAAAGGAACCGTGCTTCGATGAAATAAAATTTACAAGAGAGAACGACAAAAGAACATTTCCATCCATTTTGGTTATATAAATGTAAAGTCTCTCGCAAGAAATTCAAATGTGTAAATTAGATTATTTCAGTTCTTTTATCGGAAAGCTGTAACAATATAAAAAGTACAAAAGCTTCTCTCTTCGAAAGAGTTGTAGACGGTAGACTCGCGGCAGGGCGTTGGCCGAGACTCTGGAAATATTTACCTTAGAACTTAGCACTGTCGTAACTTAACACAGAAATTCAATAACAATTCTTTCAAGGTACCAGACCAAGTAAGGGTGGAATTCAAAAGTTGGCGCATTAAAGGTAAAGTTATATAAATAATAGTACTTAAAACATACAGAACAATTCGCAGACTTTTCAAGTATTTTCATTAATTTTTCCTTGAAGTATTTATTTAAATAAAGTTACAGCTCTGCGGAGAAAAGATTTAAAATACGAAACAACATAAAAGTTGCCGAATACTTCTTGGAGCATATCTGAAATTAGACGTCTGCCTTCAAATATTCTTTATAGAAATATTTTATTGCCTCGGTTATACTCAATAAAAGTTTGGGGCACAGGTTACAGGGTTACCAATAAACAAAAAATACAATGTTGGTGCGGTAGTTTTTACATTTTGTAATGTTCTTTACTGCAATATACAACCCGAACGGGGCTCATAAACTAGTATACGGTCTGCAATTCTGATCACCGTCGGAGTAATGGAAAACATCCAATAGGCAGGGCATAAAAACTTTTCATATAACATAATAAAGCTTCACAGCATGTTAGTTTATAAATGTGTTCATATCGTGCCCTTATAGTTACTTTGCAAAAACGCATTTTAACCACCGCCAGTTTAATATCTCGACGACACACGTATGGACGGTCCATAAAACGACCCCCCCAGTATATTTAAACAACGCCACTACGACATATACCCTCTTACTACATACAGGTACTCAAATTAAACTGTAACATTGCAACATAGTAATTCAAAATATTAACACGGCAGAGGCAAATAAATGCACGTCGTGCATATTACTTTTAACTGCGCTTTTACAGATATTCTAAAAATACGATAAAACGCTCCAGGGGTTTTAACTTTATATAAATTAAAGCCAACCTATAAACGGTCGTAAAATCCCACTCGCGTCCGTCAATAGAATGCACACGGCTTTTATTTTGTACACAAATTTTCATCGGAATAACAAATGCACTCCTGTGCCCAAAAAGAAAGCATCCGCGTTTTAATTTGTCGGGCGAATTTGAACTCGAATGTACCATCTGAATCGAACAACTGCAAATCTGCGGAAATCCTTATGTTCAAATTCTCCATAATCGGAACACTTTATGTATTCGTTTAAATCGACGGAATTGCAAATTCAATTGGTTCATTTTATCCCAAGCCAATTAAGTCTGCATATTTAACCAATATTACTTAAAATGTACTGAAACTAAAAAATAAAATAAAATGAAAATTGGAAGCACAGAATGAAAGATCAAAGAAAATCAATAATTAATTTTTTTTACGAATGCTTCTCATGGTATATGATTACTGTTAAACAATTTTTTTGTCATTATATTTAATACAATTCAAAATTCAAATTCATTTTTATAGACATTTACATTTTCTTTAATCCTCTGTGTTTTGTAAGTCTTTATTTTACGACAAATTTTGAAAAATTTATGCTTTACGATCCTTTCTCCTTAAAGCAGGTTGGATTTTATTTATTCAGACTACCTGCATACAGATCGGAAACTGATTTGCATGACATAAAAATTTGTATAATGGTTGATGAAAAGAAGGAAATATACAGAGCTCGCCAAAAAGTCGGCATCAAATGGGAAAAATTTTTATTTCTGATTTTTCGAAAAAACTTTTTACGGTAGTAATTTGTGCTTATCTGAAAACCTGTTTAGCCCCTATCAGATATATCCAGTGATTTTTATTTATTTAGAAAATAGCGTTTTTCGAAATGGTCAAAATCCTAAAATTGTTATTTCTCGGAAATTAGGTACTCAAGATTTCAATGGAATTTTTTCGAAGTGTGTTGGCTTCAGCTTATTGAATCCCTCTGTTGAAAATATGTTCAGTTTTCACTTTTCCCAAATTTGACACAATTACTCAATTTTTTCTGTTTGTTTGAAAGTGTTAACATTCAATATCTGTGGTCACTTTTTTGTTAGATTCTTTGAAAAATATGATTTTGACAAGATACTGCGTTCCTAAAAATATCGTAAATATAATATAGTATTTATAATAAGCAATATACAGGGTGTTTAAAAAAACGTTCGGATACTGTAACCATGAATAGTACTCGCCAAGAGAAACAAAAAAGTCTTATAAGTATAGGTCCGCAAATAATTTTTTTCAAGGATAGAGTTGATTTTGCATTGAAGTAAAAAAATTACATTATTATGAAGAAGCAAACAGTAAATTATTATCTAGATTATCTAGACACAAAAAATAATTAAAGTAAATGTCCACCTCTCTCGTTTCGTAGAAAAGAAGCTTTCATTCTTTCGAATAATGCTTGATTTTGTCGAAAGGTTTAGCAGTTATGTTCTTTTTTTACCAAATCGTTTAAATGGCGAAGTTTGTCTTGACTTTTTAAATAATACTTTACCTCCATTATTAGAAGACATTCCTCTGATTGCTAGAGTTAATCTTTGGTCTTTACATGATGGGGCTCCTCCACATTTCGCTATCGTTGTAAGAAATTTCTTAAATGCATCGTACAACAATAACTGGATAGGAAGAGGAGGCCCGGTGCCATGGCCACCTAGATCTCCTGATTTAAACCCACTTGATTTTTGCATTTGGAGATATTTAAAATCTCTGGTGTATTCAAGACCCGTTAATAACGTAAATGAGCTTCAGCAGCGAATAGAACATAACTGCCAAACCATTCAAGAAAATCAAGGACTATTCGAAAGAACAAGAGCTTCTTTTCCTCGAACATGTGAAGCCTGTGTGCAAGCGGGAGGTGGACATGTAGAACATTTTCTTTAAATACTTTTTGTCTACATAATCACAGGTTTACTGTTTGTTTCTTTATAACAATACAATTTTTTAACTTCAATGCAAAATCAACTCTATCCTTGAAAAAAATTATTTGCGGACCTATACTTACTAAGACTTTTTTGTTGCTCTTAATGAGTACTATTCATGGTTACAGTATCCGAACGTTTTTTTTAAACACCCTGTATTGATAGAAATTTCAAAATTCCGGATACTTTCTAGGCGGTCTGTAGATATCAATTGAAGTTGGTGCTTACAGAATATACGTGAACGTTAAAAAGTTGATTTTCTTTTTCTTTTTGTTCTAAATATTATTAAATTTCTGATTAAACTTTCTACAAGATTGCAATCAAACGTTTCATCTCTTTTTGACCATCTTCAATTTTGATTTTTTAAATACATATTCTATAACACTTTTAATCTGTTTACGAAGATGGATCGCACTTAATGTTTTGCTTTCGACATTAAAACAAATTAATGTTAAAGTTGAAATATTTTAATAGAAACTTATTTTGACGCTGTTTAATTTTCAATTTTGTTATGACATACGATTTTAGTTATTGATTGATGGAACTTTTCTTCTTCAATTTAACCCAATCTGTATCTTCTACGGTTTAGGAGATCCCTTCAGTACAAACTCAATTTAAACTATTCTTCAAATATATTCCATATTCAAACTATTTTTTTTATGATTGAAAGAATTCTAGGTATATGAATTCTATTTCTAATACGTTGAATTGCCACACGGTCTGTAAACTATAACGGTTGCTTCATCCGTCCTGTAACCAACAGCAACACAACGTCACCGATAGACCTTACTCGCCATTTCCAAGGTTACTAAAGTTAAAGTTATAAGTTGCCTGGTAAATTTCAGTCAGTGATAATAATAAATACGGTAAAATGTCACTCACGATCAGAGGGGTAATTTAAATCTATTCACGGCCCTTTTTTATACGAATAATCGATATTAGATTAATTTTTGCGTGAAAGAAAAGCTGAGTCAACTAGCAAGAATAACTTTATTCCCACAACCGGTTTCGCCACAAATGGCATTATCAAGTGGAAGAATCCTAAAAAGTAAAAGGATGTCGCACACATTAAAGAAAATGAAAGAAAGCTTACAATCAGCAATCCATGAGGTTGCCCCGGCACAAACATAAAATTACAAAATTTAAAAACACTAAAAACACTAAAAGCTAACTAAAACTAAAATCCCTAGCGAGGGATCTGTCAGCAGGGTTACCAGTTCCAATTGACAGATTTGAAAAAGTTGTTATTGGTTGACACAGTTTGGTCATTAAGCAATATGTTGGGGGTTAACGAACCGCGAAGAAAAATTTCTAAATTCTCGGCTATGTTAAGGATGTTACCTTTAGGTAGGTAATGTAATATTTTAACGTTGGAATCCGGATTAAAAGTGTAGGAATTGTCATTAAGACGAATAGCAAAAGTAGAGTCTTGCTTTCCTAACCTAAAGGATCGGACATGTTCTTTGATTCTAGTTTGAAAGTTTCTACCCGTCTGTCCAATGTAAACGGCAGAGCAAGAGTCACAAGTTAATTCATAGACTCCGCTTCGTGAAGTAGGTTCTATCGGATCTTTACAATGTGAGAAGAAATGTTTAAGGTTATGTTGAGGTGTCAAAGAAACTAAAACCGAGTGACTGAAGGTATTTTTTCAGCTTGATGGATACCATGCCAACATACGGTAAAGAAACATAATATTGATTGTCATTATTAGTAGACTGAGAACTGGGGTATATAATATTATTCAGAAATTTGTTCTTAATTTTGTTAAAAAGGTTAAAGATGGGTTTGAGTGGAAAATCATTCGAGAAAGCCATTTGTAAGATGGTGCTGATTTCTGCCCTGAAATCTGCCCGAGACATGGGGACAGACAGGGCTCTATGAAAAAAGGACCGGAAAGCTGCAAACTTGTGCTCAATGGGGTGGGACGAACTGTAATTTTTGCAAGCATGAGAATATGTGGGTTTCCTGTAAATACGGAATTGTAAAGTATCAGTTAACCTAGTGATGGTAAGGTCTAAGAAGTTAATAGATTTAGTGGCTTCATTTTCTATTTCTAGGGTAAACTTGATGTTGGGATGCAAACTATTGAACTCTGACAGCAGGGTATCAAGCGCGGATAAAGGGCCATTAAAAATAAGGAAGATGTCATCAACATAACGGCTATATGATTTGACGAACTGTTTGACTGTACTATCGGAGTTAAAGAAACGTGATTCCAACTTATTCATAAACAAATCGGCCAAGAGGGGAGAGAGGTTGCATCCCATGGCTAAACCATCCACCTGAGAGTAACATTTGTTATTGAAAATAAAGAAAGTTTGTTCTAAAGTGATTTTTAGCAAAGTTTGTAAGAAAACGGCTTCATTGTCTGATAAATTAGAAACATTAATTAGATTATTGACTATGTCGAGGCATTCTGAGGAAGGAATTGAAGTGAAAAGATTGCTGACATCCAAAGATATTAAAAGACTAGTATCTGAAATTTTAAGAGAATAAAGTTTGTTGATAAGGTCTTGCGTATTATTGATGGTGTATTCAAAATTAATATTAAGGTGTTCCCTAAGTGCGCTAGTTAAAAATTTTGCTGAATTGTAAGCAGGAGAGCCACTGAAGGAGACAACAGATCTAATGGGGCAACCCTGTTTATATCATAGGGTTCATTGCTTTGAGCCTGTTAATTTTAATGAAAGGGTTGCCTGAGTTGTCATTGAGAAACTTGTTAAGTTTTAGGCAATAAGATGATAATGGGTTATGATTTAACGGGACGAAACCATTGTTATTTAAAAAATCTTCAACTTTATCGCAATATGTGGGTCTATCTAAGATGATAATCGACTGACCCTTGTCAGATTTAGAAACTACAAGTTCGTTGTCTGAAATCTTATTTTGTAGATTCTTAATAATATTATTGCGGGGGTGGTGATGATAGGCGGCTTTGTTTCTATTGTTCGAAGCAGAGTTGTTGATTATATGTGAAATTTCTTGATAAGCTACTTGTTTATTTTGAATTTTGGAATGAGACATTAGATTCTCAACGTGTATAACTAAGTTCTTAAGGGAATTATGAGAGGGACTACTCAGAGGTACAAACTGTAAACTTAAGCTCAATAATTCCTGTTTCTCAACCGTAAACACAGTCTTAGATAAGTTCAGAATCGGGGGATGGAACTCATGTACGAGTTTGGGAGTGTAAGTGAATAAGTCGTTGACATAATGATTCAAATTATGAAATTTGACAGTGGTGGTTTGGGTATTTAAAGGCAACGTGTCAACAGTAGTCAAAGGTACTAGGGGTGTGTTGGTGTGCTCAACCATCAGTTCAGATTTCAATTTTTGCATTATTGTCACACACGGAGAAAAATCGTATTGTTAATTTTACCACAACCGAACTTGTTGAAATATTGTTGTTTATCTTCGTACAAATATTGACTTGAGAGAACCACATGTTGTAAATGCGGGTATAACTATTTTATAGTAAACTTTTGTTTGAATATTACTTTTAAGAAATAGTTGGACAAACAAGTGTTTATTGTTAGAACAACGACAAATTAATATTTATTATTTTGTGTTTCCTATACCAATTCATTATTTTAACGCCGACATGTCATTGTGAATGCATCATACTATACTACTACATTATTTTAACACTGACATGTCATTTGTGGATGTAGCACCACCAATTCGTAGTTAAAAACTACAATATTGATGTTGGGTTGACACCAAGACGTGATCAACATTAACAAAAAACTTTGTGTGTTAAATATCTTTATGACACTGATAAAAACTACAATTTCAGTTGTTCACAAAAATAAAGTTGAAGTACAAATTCAAAATTTGTGTCGTATATATGACACCAAATTCTTGTTAAATGTTTCACAATTGGTGGTAACTTAACAAAATATTTTTTTCCGTGCATCAATATTAACGGTGTATGATGAAAATCTTTTTGTGTTTACTATTAGTACAAGTTCAGATTGCACACCGGATTCCAGGAATTTTCTCTAACTGTCAGAAGATTTGTATTAAAACGAATTTTTAAACCATATTACTATTTATTTTTTTATTAATGAGAGTAAAGACTAGTCTACAATTGTCCGGGACTGAGAACGTAAACAGTAAAGATAATGATAACATATTGTCAATTGACTAGTTGCATCAAACATTTATGCTCAACTTAACTTTATGCGTCACTTTAGACTTAAAATATAACTTACACAATGTTGGGTAATCTCAAATTTAAGCTCAGCTTAAGAGTTTGGTGCAACTGACCATTCAAATGCTTCACCTTCAACAGGTATGATTTTTAGTGTAATTTTCCTTTTGACAACTGATCAAAACTGCATTTAACTTCAACAAGCGGGCTTTAACTGGTCTGTAGCTGACGTCACAAACTGCCGACAGGTTGCCTGGTAACTTTCAACGTCATCACAACGTCAGTCAGTAGGCCCATTTAATGCATTTACACAAATAGATGGCCTACTGGATGATGCGTCACTCCACGAGTTACCAGGTAACCTTCTCTCTTTAGTAACCTTGACATGAGGTAACCGTTATAGTTTACGGACCGTGGAATTGCCATTCGTTTTTGACATTTTTATCCATTTTACCGAAAATGAATTCCTATGCTGGACATCTGCAGGAAACACAACAACAATTTATAAACACAGCAAAAATTCTCTAAAAGTAGTAGTAGTAGTTATTTTTGGTACTAAGTCCGTCGTTGGCAGTAAGCAGTAACCTCTACAATTCGAAAAGAACTACTTCCTAAAGTTAGAAAATAATTTACTGGGTATTTTTTACAGTTATATTATTATTAGTACATACATTAAACGATAAGTATATTGTAATAACACGCCAGACTTTGAGAAACTTATTCAATTGAACCTGGTAATTTGCTCTTTCTCTTGTTACGTGCGGACTTGGTTAAAAAGCTAACGACCTGCAGGAAACATAGACGTAAAAAACGGTTTCTCTATTTATTCAATTCATTACAGTGTATCTCTGAAATTATTAGAATTATTACTATCATCCTTAATTACTAATTGGTACTGCAATTAGAGAATCTAATTAAGAAAGAATGAATAAAATATCTCGCCGGTCGCACGTCATAACCGCCTGTCTGCCTGCCTGCAAACGGAAGGCCCGAGGATGTGGGCACAATATCTGGAGATGCAAATAGCAGTTCCGCCGATTTTAAGTCTCGTAATCCGGCGAAAAGCGAGCATTGAAAGTAAAACTCGGTCTCATTCCGCCCGCTGTGATCCAAGTAAAGAGCACTTCCTGAACGCGAAGCGACGAACGCGAACATCACATCCGCTTTAAACCCACCACCTTAGATATTTTACATACTAGATCTTCCACTATGAATGGATCGCTCGTTTCATGTCAAATGCAAAATTAAATTCGCCAAGAATTTCAATCAATATAATTTAATTAAATATTATAAGTATACCAGTCGGTGCTTGAGAATCGCATTCCATTTCTCTCTACCAAATTCAGAGTTAACATACAGTTTGAAAGTCAAGTAATATGGCGCGATGTCAGAAAAAATGGAAGTTGTACTAACCTTCAGATATTTTACGAAATGAATAAAATTATATTGCTCTTTTCATATCAAATGGAAAATTAAATTCGCCAAGAATTTCGATTAATATAAATCAATTATTTTAAGATACTTGCGACTTTTAATTGTATCGTTCTTTAGTATACCGGGTGTCCACTTTGATTACGTACCATAGGAATTTCAATGCAATTTTGAAGATATTGTTAAAAAAAAGGACCATACTGAATGCAGGATTGTTGATCCACGATAGTCTGCAAGATCGCCGGATTTAATACCAAACGATTTCTTCTTGTGGCCTTATTTAAAATCCTTATTGTGGCCTTATTTAAAATCCTTTCCGCGATTTGAATGAGTTGAGTCGTGGAAGAGTGGGCAACTATTACTTCTAGAATGTTAAACAAAGTTTGTAGAAGCTTCTAGGGCAAGTTGGCCGCAAACGGCGAATTATTTGAACATTTGAACTGGTAAGTATTAATTTATAAATAAATATTTTTCGATACAAATTCAAATGTTTGAAGTCTCTATTTTTCATTACAAAATTTTAAAAATCAATAAAGTTTGTCAATTAGAAGTTTGCCTGCTTGAACAAAACTGTGGAATACAAAAAAATACCTGCTCATTTAATTTTTTCTTTTTTAAATTTGAAAGCCTGTTTATTCGAAAAACTAGTAAAAGTAGTCTTAGCTAATGCATAACACAAATCTACGTATTGCGCCGTTTAGTGCTTTATGATATATTCGATAGGAGAGCAGAAATTTACAAAAAAGTGCATTGAAATCCCTATGGTGCGTAATCAAAGTGGACACCCGGTATATGGAAATTAGCATTAAATACAGGCTGATAGGGCTCTAGAGAAACAAAAACCGAATCGCTTCAGAAATAAAATACATTCGGCATTCAATCAAGCGGAAAAAGTTGCATCAGGAATGTTTCACAGGTTTTGAAAAAAGTCATAAATAAGTTATGTTGGATTTTCGAAAATCGCAATTTTCAGTTTATCTCCGATTGTACAGAAATCGTTCGAAATATTTCAAATTTCTTAACAGATTATATTGATCAGCATGAAATTTAGCAACTTTGATTACATTTAACCGATTCTCTATCTCTTATAATAAGCGAGATTCCCATGCTGGCCCTCGAATTTCAATCAGCCATGAAAGGCCGTACATAAAGCATAAGGTGATACGGCACAGACAATATACCGGATGTGAGATTAAAAATGTCTCAAGGCAAAACTCTGTTTTTTATAATCCGATTAGAATAAGCGAAAACTCTTATTAAATGGCTTCATAAACTATAAAACATAAAAAAATCCCACCGAAATGAGTTATAAAAAATATAGGTTATCATTTAAAGTCTTGATGACGTCATAACTTTTAAAAAAATTGATGGAAATATTTGATTGACTTCTTCATATGCCCTGTAATTTGAATGGCTATAACCCTTTTAAGGTGCGTCCAAACATGTGTCATATCCGCGTATCCAATCGTGATCGAAAGATCGGATATGATACGCAAGAATGATGCACCCACACTTAATTGCGTCTCGTATCCATTTTGTTACATCCGTGTGTGCGTCTACTTTACTGACTTGATACAACTGCATCGTCTATTCGACGTTATACGTTTGTCACTGTGAAATTAGCTGCTGCTACCTATCCGTCCTGTGTTTGATGTTTCGGCGAAATACCGATTCCAAGTGTTACGTAGTTGTATTTATCACGATCGGATACGCGGATACGACACATGTTTGGACGCACTCTACGAGTAATAGTTCAGCCACACCTATGCCCTATGCCTAATGTGCTGCCTAACGTCATTTTTAACGTTTAATTTGACATTAATCAGTGGCTACATTTACAATTTAATGTCAAGTTAGATGTGAAAAATCACGTTAGGCAGGCAGCACACTAGACGCAGACGTGGCTCCGACAACAGAGTGTAACCAGGGATTATTGGCATTATGGTACCTACTAATTTTGTAACGACATTGATGCCCGATTTCACCAACGCGGATTGCGGATTAAATCTAGTGTCATCACTTAGAATATGACTTACCACTACGTTGTCTAACCCAAATGTCACATTATAAACACTTAGGCCCGATTTATTCACCTCCAAGTAAATTTATCTGGTGATTTATTCCCATAGTAACAATTGTGATCACAATAGTTACTATGGGAATAAATCAACAGTTAATTCGAGTGCTAGTGTCAATCCGCGTTGGTGAAATTCACCATGAGAGTGGCATTGTGCGTTAGACGACAGCTTGGCTGGCGGTTTTTGATAACATATCAAAGAAATTGACGAGCTTCTTGGAAAAACCTCACATGTCCATTTTTGCCGAAGTCACCATTTCACTGTCATCTTCGCTTATAATAATTGTAGAGCTATCAATTCCTATACTGAGATTCTGTTAACATCTCATAGGAGCCGGAATATAACTTAGCAAAATCTGTGGGTTTCTGTAAAAACCTCACATGTCCGCTCGAATTCTAGCAAAAGCATCATATGTCCGGACATGTGAGATTTTTACAGAAACCCACAGATTTTGCTAAGTTATATTCCGGCTCCTATGAGATGTTTACAGAATCTCAGTATAGGAATTGATAGCTCTATAAGTTATAAGCGAAGATGGCAGTGAAATGACGATTTCGGCAAAAATGGACATGTGAGGTTTTCCAAGAAGCTCGTCAATTGCCAGCGAATGTATCGCGTATTTGTGGCCAAAGATAAAGAAAGATATACGTGAGGAAGACAGAACACACATTTTTTGCACGAAAACAGTGTTTTTAGTTACATACTATATTAGTTTTGAATGCAGGTTTCTTTCATTATTAATTTCAGTATTAATTTAAAATATAATTTTTGAATTTTAGGAAACGGAAAATGATAAGCGGATACGATACATATGTGGACGCACCCTAAGATTTTTACTTCATCTTATCATAAACATTAACGAAGTTATTATTCATAAGTTATTTTCATAAGAGAAGAGCTCTGCGTCATAAACAAAACGCGTCTGGCGTTGCATCATTACATTATACATAAAAAGCATAACTCAATCCATTTTTTTTATTTACCGTTGACAAAGAAATAATATTGAAATATTTGTCGGTTGTATCTTCGGTGATTGATGGCGCAGAGCTCAAGTTCCGTGAATTTGATAATACAGAGTTTATCCGCTACTTAATTTCCACACTGTATAAACTGCACAAAATCTAAGAAAAAAAAATACTCCCAGAGTAGGAATAATTACAATCTTTTTCTTAAAAAATATTTTTGCAAATAATTCAGTGCAACACAAGTAAACAATGCCAATATTCCTGTTCGATCTTGTAGCAAATAAAGTGCCAGAGATCTTCTGCTCCCTACCTATAATGGAAGAAACTTTTAGTCAGAAAGTTAAAAAAGAAAGAAATAGGTTATGCACACAAACTATAAATAGACAACTCAAACATTAATGCAATCAGAATAAATAATAAAGACTCTTGTGTTTGTTTTTTATCTTGACCTCACTAAACCGGCCATAAGTCACAAACGCCACGGCGTAACTATTAAGAAACGACAGATAAGTGCTAATTTTTTCTACAAACAAACTCTTTCCGGAGCGTATAAACATTCATTCATTAATGCTACTGAATTACGAAAAAATAAACTAGTTTTCAATAGTACGCTTCCGTTAGCTCTTTCTCTCGCTGGCGCACTATAATTAACAAGAAAATTTATATCTGGTTTTTATCTTCCATTTGTGATGGGAAGATAAAGCCGACTCGAAATACGACCGTTCGTACGCAGGCAGAGCGTTGATTTTTGAAGAAATTTAACACGAATGTGCGCCTTAACAATTGCTCACAAATATACTAGATAGCTGGAAAACTAGACTAAACATCATATGTTACAGCCTGCAATTTCAACAGTGATATATCCATAGATTTATATTTAGATCAGGAAGAAGCAACAGTTGCAAAGTTAATCAATTTCTCTAAAATAAATATGGCAATGCATTAAGGAAAAATATTGCACGCACTGAAACAACTGAAATAATTTGTATTATAATTTGATTAATACAAACAGATAAGAAATAATAAAAAAGAGACACAACTTGTTTAAGTAAAACTAATTGAAAAAGTGATATATGTAGGTACGTACAAATGGTAAAAATATATATAAACAATATTCAGAAATTGAAATTTAGCACATTTCTAGTTGTAGTCGTAGTTAGCAAACTACAGGTACTTAGAAAATCTCTAGTTTCCAAAGAAAACGCATGGCTTAGATACCTTTCATTAAGCAGAGGCGTGCATTCTGTATGTGAATTTATTCGTAGGACATTAAAATGATTTGGAGAAATATGACGCCTGCGGTGTATATTTCGTGTTTATGTTACTTTATTGCTGACTGTTGCATTTTTATACAATAACTACATACAGTACCATTCACAAAATTCACAACATAAGGGTAAAATATTTACTATTGATTTTTGCGGAAAAAATTTACTAAGATTAGTGCATCAATTAAAACAGAAAACAATACAACCACATCTAGTTGATTTGGCGGGAATTTCGGAAAATCGAAATTTTCAAAAACGAAAAATTGCAGTAATTCGAAAAGTGTTAAACTTTTTGTTGTAGATTTAGACAAAATGAAGTAAAACTAATAGCATACAGCGTCTAAATACAATACTTTATAAAAATTATGACCGTAAATCTAACTGTTTTGGTACTCTTCTTATGTGGTTTCAAAATTAAGATATTGTCAAAAATCCTTGAAAAAAATAATTTAGTCTTATTATTTGATCTCTATTTATTTAGAAGAATACACCTAACAACAAAACATTGTCTTAAATTCGCGTTCTTTACAGAAAATAGATGTTTTGTTTTAAAAAACACGTCTTTGTTAGATTACGCTTTTAATAAATATACGTAATTTATTTTCGTTTATTTTTTCTTCTGTTTCCAGCAGATTAAATGTATTATTTTGGTCTTTCACAAATATTATAAATTTCCATAAGTTACAGACATTATGAAAGGCCATCAACTGTATATTAGGACCTAAATTCACTTTAAAGTTTTTTTTATTTGCGATTCAAATATAACAAAGTTTCCAGTATATGAATTTTTTATATAAAATACGTCAAATTACTTATCAATTATTAGAATACAATATAGACTAACTTTCTACCTTGTTAAATACATAGAGATTGAACAATTTTTAATTGAATGAATATCCTTATTTGTATGAGCAGTAATCTTGATAGCCTCTACTTCTTCTTCATTAATTAATCGGAATCAAATATAAAAATAGAAAGTGTAAAATATTTTTCGGCACTGAACCTGGTTCTAAAGTATGAAAAAATTTGAAATGATAATGCAAATGATGCGTTAATAAGCAAAAATTTAAACATTTACGATAATAAATTGTCAATGTCCGAACGAATTATTATTTCATTGAGATTTTAATGATGAAGTAAATACTTACTATTGCGTTTTATATTTTATCCTAGAAAACATAACTGTATAAATAAAGCACTCTCAATTAATTATCGAGATAAATAAAGGATAAGAAGTTCTAAACGAGAAAAATTATTAATGTAATGATACGAGATTTTCTAAACAATCAGTCAGATACGGTCATAAAGTATTGAGAATTTATTGCAATCTATAAAATAGTAGCCGATGTTTAACAAGAAAACTAATAAAGAAAACAGTTTTGCTTATTTGATATTAGCGAAATTTAAGTAATAAAAAGTTCCGAAAATAACAAGCGGGCGAATAAAGCTATTAGAAGCAATATAAAATGGGAAGATTATAAACTTGTATCTTTAATAGCTAACTTTATGTGCGGATGTTGAACGATGAATATCGTCTTTCTTATAAAATAAAAATACGCCAAGATAAAACGCTCGCGTCTTTAACTTTAATATCTTATATTTATTATCCCCATCCCAACAAAATAATTTAATATTCTTCGCAATAAATTTTGGATTAGGGTTTACGGCGCAATAAAAATGATAATTTATAACAAAATATCCAAATTCATTCTTTCTTGTTAAGCTCCTTTTTTAAAAAATAAATATAACCATTTGTAATTTTAATGCGCCTGGTTATCTCATCATTTATCAAATGTATTATATTTATACCCCCTACTAGCGCGCCACACCCTTTCCTCGACCTATTATTAATGCGATACCAATCTCTTAATAAAAAATATTTAATATTTCATACATATTTTATTCCAAAGTAATTAGACACATACAATGGTATTACGATAAACGCACGGTAACGTATCGAACGGACTTTAATCCAACAAAAAGCCGAAATGTGATTAACAATAAAAGGGTGGGTCATCTCACGCATATTAAACAACTTCAAACAAATCACTTTTTCAATTAAGCTCTTTCATTAAAGGAATTGTTTTTTATTCGCTGCCATAGGCTCGCCGGGCTCTATAATTCTTACCGATATGTCGTTAATTATTAGATCGTTTTCCTTTTGGAATATTCCTCCAAAACAAACGCGACTTATATATGCACATATAAATGCGCCGTTAATTTAAATAATACTTATTACAATGCTAAAGAACAAGAAATATATTTTCGAACGCACTCATATTTCTTCTTTTTTATGGTAATGCTACACACTTGCATGAAAACTGAGAAGGGCGATAACATCGGTTTAATGAAAGAAATCCATGCAATTCAAAGTGAAAAACAACTGCGTTAACATATTATACAAACATACATAATATGTACTTGCTTTTGTTATGTAGAAAGATTATTATCTCTTGAGAACCTGAATGGATTGTGTCTCCTAAATTTCTAGTTGATAATAATTTTTCGGGTTTTCTTATTACTTAAAACACACACTATTTAATTCAGATCGAAAAATGTAAATACGTAGTCATAAGACAAACAACCTTGAGCCTCTTTTGGGTGGTCCTTTCTCACATTATTAAAACTGATAACCAGATTTTCGAAACTTAAATTTGCAAAACAGTTTTCAGTATTTTTTTTAGTAATTTCGCTTATTAATTGTAACAAATAATATTGAACTCTATAATAATGTACGACGATACGCACATGTACGGTATTCGCTAAAAATTGTCTAGTGAAAATTAACTTCTTGTCAGTTTTACGAGAAAGAGAGTTCAGTAACATGAAGTCAAGCGTCGCAAAGGCAAAAATCTCTCAAAGGTTGAGCTAGAAAGCTATAGAGTGCGGCTTACAACTTGCCAACAAGTGTCTCCGCGACGCGAGCGGTGGTAGTTTGACACCAACGAGGGTAGAAAAGCTCATCCGGGGTTTCGGGGAGGTCGGCGGTGGTGGGTGACCGAGCAAGGGGTGGCGAAGCGCACGCGGCCAACGCGTCGCGGAATGATACCACCTCGGTAAAAGACCTGATTCCTCGACCAAGAAGCAACAGTGATTGAAAGCGATGGCGTGAATTTCAAGGAAGGTTAGTGGCAGATCAGGGTGCATCGTGATTGCTGGATTAAGACAACCCCGTGCTTAGGGTGAAATATGACCTACTTGTTGTAGAACCTATTTTTTCGAGCGGCGTGATATTCTTTTTTACCACTGCACCTCCAACATTATTGCTTCGATTAAAATTCATAAACAAATTAATCTAATCATTAATGCATATTTATAAATTTAATAAAAATAACAAAGTAACAAATTTGTAATTGTTCTAAGAAAGTAAAACACAAAGTAATATCGCGTTGCAGGTATTTTAATATGAAGACAAATGTTATACTTAGTTTTTCTGACGATTGTAAAATCGAACCTGAATAATTTTTCTTCATACAATACAAAATAACTGCTTAGAATCAAGATTTGCGCTATGTAAATGAACTTGAAGGGTGTTGGTAATTTCGCCACCAAACCTCATCAATGCAATAAACCTACAGGTAAAGTCGCCACCAACACTTAAAGGCATGGTAATCCTACCGGTAATTTCGCCACTGCACTTCTAAGAATTGATCTCTACTGCTGAGGCTGCAGTGCAGGATGGTCGACTGGAGAGTTGATATACAGGCTGAATCCAAAAAAACGCCTACGCGAATTGCGTTGGTATTTATTGTCATATTTGAGCAGTAAAATAATCATATGATATGTCAGAAAAAACTCTACAATACCTATACCATATATTGGGTCTTTAATACATTTAAGACAGCTGCATGGCTGTTTTTTAAATGCAATGGTATAATTACAGTAATAAATTTCGAAAGAACTTTTTTCTGCGTTCAACTGTACATTTGTACATTTGATTGCAACACTTCTACAAACTTTCAGCGATCGACTTCCATCCATACTGGAATGCTCACTACTAATACTGATTTGGTGCTGACTGAAATAATAATTAACGAAAGTAAAGAACTCGTTTGTTTACCCCTGAATCATTAGCACCCTCATTAAAATACATCGAAAATATTGGTTGCGAAATTACCCGTAGGATTAAGATCAGAGAAACAGGTCAAAGGATTAAAATACTTACTGGTGGCGACATTACCTGTCCCCGAACTGAAAAAAGTTCTATGGGATTTATTTGAAATATTAGGAATAATAAAAAATCAAGTTTTCTAACAATTTCTTCAACAAGAGTTCCCACGGCGACGTTCAATTTCAACAGGACTTCCAAAAGAATGGCATTACTAATTCATCTTTTGCTGACGTTTCGTTTTTCATTACTGAATAGCTGGCTCAGAGTCTTTGTTGCTGAGACTAATCCCCTTATTCGATAACTCCTAACGATCATCGTTAAGTGACACGTTTTGACCAATCATTACATAGAAATGCATTGTATCTAAGTACTGATTGGTCAAAATATGTCACTTAACAATGGTCGCTATATAACGATGTCGTTTTGAGTTATCGCATAAAGGGTTAGTCTCTGTAAAGCAGCAGCAATTGTTTGCATGAAGTGCATCAATTTATGATTCATTTCATTTTAGCAATAAGTAAGTTCAGCAAAAAGAATTTGAAGTAACTCCATGCACACTCGCTAAAGTTTTCGTGCTTGAATCTCCACTTTTATAGAAATTACGTCGCTAATGTCATCTCGACACTAGGGCCAAATTCTGAAACATTACTCATACTTTGACTTTATACCCAACTCACACTCAAACTTGACATTTCACGACGATATTTGAAATTCAAAAGTGCTTTTATATTTACTCGTATAATCAAGTTTATGGTTAGTATAGGTATTTTAGTCATTAGTGATTTACGATAGAAAGTCAAAATATCTTTATTTAAAATGACAATTAAAGCCTTTCTGAATTTCATTTTAACATCAAACTGTCAATTTGAGTATCAGTGACGTTTTAGAATTTTGCCCTAATTTTTTTTATTGTAAAGTTGCAAAATAATAAATTATATGTGAAAAATGTTTTGTTTATCATATATTTAACTTTTTACTTCACGTTAATAAGTAATGAAAAATCTAGCTATTAACAAAAAACAATCAGTTTAAGCAAATAAACCATTTTGTCCAACAGTTGCACTTTTTAGGGCTTTTTTACGTTAGTTTGGAGTGATTAAAATCAAATTTCAATCTCCAGCGACTAAAATTTAATTTTAGTCACTCTATAGTGTTTATCAACAATTATCCATGACGACCGACCATGACTGCTTGACATTTTAAGTAATGTCACTTCAAAAATATCTTTTCAAGATTATTTGTTGATTATTTGTTGTTAAACAACTGTTGGACAAAACGTCGTATATGACACGTGAGCGAAATGCAATTATACACTCGTGAGAATTGTCTCACTCATGTATAACTTTGCATTTCTCTCACTTATAATATAATCTACTATTAAAGTATTTTTGTGAAACACGTATTATATTTTAAAAGGTAATACAATGGTCGCTTAGTTTAAAAATTAAATTATACTACGATTATTTTTGGAAACATTTCAGTTGACAATAAATATTTAAAATGGCTTTTTCTCTGTACTATAAAGGTTTCCTGAAAATTATAATAATTAATCTTCGAACGTTTTTTTAATATTATTAGAAACATATAAGTTTCGTTGTACGTTGATAGCTTCTTTAGGATAAATAATAAAATCGATTTAGAAATGTTTACTGCAAATTTGTTTAATAAATTTCAAGAACAAGAAAGTACTTCAATCCATAAATTAAACATTATAATTTTTAAAGCAAGAAACCGATCCTTGTTAAAGAAAAGTGCTACTACTGTTAAACAGGAATCTATTTAAAAGCAAGGATGATTTATTAATCCTTAATTTTCTTGCTATTTGAATGGAATTCCTAAATCAAACTATCTTGGATTTAATACAGCGGTAATGAACTTTTATGTCAGAAATACCTAAATTTTTTATTTTAAGTGTCACGTCATCGATGAAAATATCTACATAAGAGATTGTAAAAATTACATTTTTATTCGTTAGACATTTTCATACTGCACGATTTTAGTATGTGCCGTTGGTATTGAACAGAAACTCAGAAGATGAAATTATTGACGCGAGAATAATACGGATATATATATTTTAATCTGTGCCTGTAGGTTCTATGGTGAAATTGGTAAATAAATAATTTCTGTACGTGCTCGGTATAGATCTCAACCCGACCGAACGTAAAAGCAATTATTTGAAATCGGACTAAAGTAAAAAGCAATAAGTTAATACCGGCGTATTTCAATTTAGTTTAATTCGCTCGAAATGAAGAAAAAGTATTTACGTGGATAGGTTGAGATATTATATTATATTCAGGGTAGGGTAAGAGCCGAGCTTCGAGCTTTTGATTTAATTTAATCTGCGGAGAAATATTAGTTTTCTGAGAAAGGTTTTCTCCGTTTCGAGTAATAGCGCGGTAGATAACCGCGTGTAATATTTATGGCTCGAACTAAAGCATTAGACTTAATATATTTATATTGTTATTTATAGTGTTTTCTTGGAAATTACGGGGAGGATCTGAAGAATGTTGCGCTCGCGTGTTAAAGTTAAACCGGACGCTGAAATTCTCGCCCTTCTCGAACGGGGCGCTAAAGTCCCTTGAAAATAGACGAGCAAGAGGCTCAACAGTCGAATTTAATTTAAATATATTCGAGTTTCTTAGTACACTCGATTCGTGTCAATATAAATGCGAGTAAAATCTATTTTCATTAATGCTTCCTCCACGAAAGTCCGATATCTTTTAGAGCGTCGCACCTGCACCGTAAAAACTCTTCAGAGCGAATTCGTAAAACTTCAAAACTGAAATGAGTATAAAAAATAACGCGGTAGAAGAGTTTTTTTACAACCATCGATTTTTCATTTACTTAAAATATGTAGATTTTACTGGGGCATTATGAAAAGAAACGCTATTTCATAAATACACGGTAAAAAATTTAAGTAGGTATATTTTCACCGAATTAAATTGAATCATTTCATAGTATCTGGATAGAAGTAAACCATAATATATTGATTTACAAGTTTAGAAAAGTGACAGTTTTCTAGTGAGTGTAAATGTTTGAATTCACGAGTGGATCAAATTTACAAGAACATGGAAATTCACATTTCTAACGTGTAGATCATGCAATTTTTTCGTGTAGTTGACGAAAATAACGCTAAAATTATGAGAGTGTCGACGAATAATAATAATACATCAAGGTATGTCAAGCGTTTGTTGACATAGTAACAAAACATCAATCTGTGACATCAATCAATCAATCTTCGACCTCTGATACGTCAAAATGAATGAAAAAAAGTCTTGCTAACAAGACAAGTCCCACTTTTCTTCACGATTTATGATTAAACATTGTGTCACTTTTCTGTCAACTACACGAAAAAGTAATTTATATTACAAGAGACAATTATTTCGATGTTTATTGTCGCTTTTGTACTTTAAGATTACTAGATTTTAAAAAATTTTTATCAACCCTTGCCATGGAATTTGGACGGCAAGTCTTAGCTTTACTGTAAAACAGCATAAAGGAGTGCAATGACGTATTTTTCACGTAAGCTAAGACATGCCGTCCATATTTCATGGTAACAGTTGATAAAAAATTTAAAAAATCACTCTGTATTTACATTAGTTTCCATTCCAAGAGGAAAGAGCAAAATTATGAAAAAATTTAAAACTTTTCCGCTCATAGAATAAGAAATGAACTTTAAATTTTCTTATTTACAGTTGGTTCTTGTCCGATGAAATTTGTATCACAAAATCTTCTAAGCGGACACTAAATCGTGCAACTATACACTTTACGTTTCGCAGTCGTTCGACTGCGCTTCGTCGAACGACTGCGAAACGTAAAGTGTATAGTTGCGCGATTTAGTGTCCGCTTAGAAGATTTTGTGATTTAAATTTTCTGTATGAAATAAAAATTTCTTGTTATCGAAAACTGTTTTTACAGTGTAGGTAAAATTTAATGTATTTTCAGTGAGAAAAAAAAGAAGAAAACAATATACAAATTTGCATATTTTAAATACAGAGATTACTGGGGAAATAAAAAATGAACGACGCAGAAGGAAATGTCGTTCATAAAGCACCGACGTCGGCCGTCGTCGTGAATCCTTGCGCGATATTTTATCTAATATATTACAATAAACTTAAGCTCTAAAGACTTATTTTACATAATTCATAAATAAACATTCATAATGCACGTTGTATGCTTGGTACGGCATAATGAGATGCAAATTATGACGTCGGTGTACAAAAATTTAAATTTTAATATATTTCCATCTCCGATCCTTTATACAAAAACAACATTTTGCCACAAATACTTTAAATACACGGCAATTTCTTAGGACATATTTATGCAAAAATATACCATTATGTATTAAGTTTTTTGTATAATTAAAGAAAATTTTAACTGAAGTCCCTACTTCCCAACAAGTAATTAGCACTCGAATTAATGGCGACATCCCCAAATCCTCTATATTCTCGGCCATTTTATATTTTTACTCACTTATTTGCTTACTAAACTCAGTTGTTTTTTACAAAACCTTTAGAAAACGGTGATTTTACACCCTATAAACATTGAGGTTCAAATTATAGTGATCAAGTGGTAGGAAGGATGTGGGTGCCATACTAATGATGTATTGTAAGGAAAAAGGGGGTGTTCCGTTGGGTATGTATCGAAACGTAAGTGTTGCACGAACCTACATAATTAAAGTTGCATTTTACCATTCGAAAGTTGCGTTTTATCGTATGACATGCGGTGGGACGGGGCAGAGCATGGTGCATGCACACTCATACACGTACACCCCACCTAAATCCGCCAACCCCTTCGCGTCGGCCAGAACATACCGAATTTAAATTCACAATAAATACGACGCAAGAGTTATTTCGTTAACGAGATTTTTAAATTTACGCACGGGCCCGGTTTGATTAATGAGGGACGGAATAATGAAACTCTTCGATCAGGATTTGTGATAACACTTGCACGTCATGAATTGTGCGGAGGATAAAATACTGCTTAACCAGTCGGTGTTGTAGTAGGTAGTAGGTACGGCTTTCATTGGCGATGATTTCCCGAGTCACGCAGGAATAAAATATTTTGATAAAGATAAATAATAATACACCCAGTCTAGGATTCTCTAATCTGTATTTCTAAAAGAAAGGAACAATTACTTCGATTCGAGTTGTAATGTCAAATTCATTTTAATTACCTTCAAATTTTTTTATACCGGGTGTTTATAGAACGGTAACCAGTCGATAACTCTGTTAATAATAGAGATATTTTAGTAAACTTTTTTTTTTGTTTTGTTTGACAGAAGGTAGCCTATATAGCAAATTGCATTGCTCTTTTCCTAGACCTACTGTGATTGAGTTATTATACATAACGATGTCTTTTCAAATGGAACACCCGGTATATTTTGTGATATTTGGAATATACTCTAAAAACTCTATCCAATAGCAAAGTTTCGACAAAATCAAAGACATGGTTTAATTTTTTCAATAATTTTTTAATTGTGTACAAGTTGGCCGTGAATTATTTAAAACTGTCAAAAATGCTCTTTTACATTGATATAATAAATAAAATTAAGTCAAAAAAATGCTTTTACTAAGGAATTATTGCATCTTAAAACATAAAAAAATATAATTCATAAAAAAAAACTCTTTTTTTAACGGAAACATATGAGCTTCAGTGCATATTTGACAAGTGCGTAAAATTAGCTTTCCAACGGTATAACGACTTAAGTTAACCAAACAGATTTACCAACTTGTACACAATTAAAAAATTATTGAAAAAATTAAACCATGTCTTTGATTTTGTCGAAACTTTGCTATTGGATAGAGTTTTTAGAGTAGATTCCAAATATCACAAAATATACCGGATGTTCCATTTGGAAAAACAAAGTTATGTACAATAACTCAATCACAGTAGGCCTAGGAAAAGAGCAATGCATATTGCCTGTCTGTCAAACAAAACAAAAAAAAGTTTACTAAAATATCTCTATTATTAACGGAGTTAGCGACTGGCTACCGTTCTACAAACACCCAATATAATTTATTACGTATAAAATTAGAAAAATAAAGTAACGGATCAAGTTTAAATATAAAGGAACTGCTTAGTGTATTATACTACAATATTGGATGTTTATTTTATTAAAGTATCTAGGTTGTTTTGCATAACTTTTCATAGTTCTTAAAGTTTTCTTTATTTTGCTGAGGTTTTTAATAATTATCAACTTCGATTATTTCTAACATTTGTTATTATCTGAATTTTAATTTCAAAGAGGTTTACTGAACACTAAATATAAGTGAAAACAAGTGTTACTTAAACGAGAAAATGGGGAACTACCACACATAGTAAATGTGAATACAAGAAATAAATCCTTACGACGTTCACATCATGTTTTAATTTATTATTCGATATTGTTTGTTCTCGAATCACTGAATGTCACCTATGCTTGTTGTCTTTACGAGTAGCAGGAGTACACCCGTAACCAGCAGAGATGAAGGCTCGTTATCAAACCGATGAAGCTAGGAACATACATAAGACATAAAGATATAAAAACTTTATATCATGCGATTTTTTGAAAACAGGCCAGAGTTGGCTTTGGAATCTCCAAACGTTTGTCTTAAATTAATAAATTTATGATAATTAATATCCACATTTGTCAAAGAACAAATTTTAAAATATTCTTAAAATTGTGACCAGAATGCTTTCTAATGAACAAAAATCGTTTTTATTAGAATGTTTAAATTTAAAACTAAGGGTGCAATTATGTTTTGCAAGTGAAGAACAAAATTTAAAATATTTATTGTGATGTTTTGACATAAACAAAGATTAAATTATTTTGACGTTTGTTTTACAAATAATTTTATCTAGACGTAAGTTTGCACATTTTATGGCTCACCTGTTTTCAATAAATTGCATGGTACTTCTATAGCTCCTTAAATCATACGCGTGTGACTTATGGCGAGCCTTCATCTCTGCTGGTTACGGGTATTATATCTTAACTAGCTTTTTAACCATACTCCAACAAGTTCAGGTAGTCGTAGAAATAGAAAACAAGAAAAAATTAAGTAATAAATAAGATTCGTTAATGGGCAATAACTGAGAAACTGAATTATAGAATAACGCAAGGCAAGAAGTTCCAGAACCTGATATTCCACAAACTGGCGTATTTTCCTTTTTTTTTTTTGGAATTGACGTCTTGCTTTTCGTTTTTTACTCTTTTGGAATTAAATAATAATAAATCTATTTTTCATTTCATTTAAACTCACGCTGTTGAAAATCTCCTTTTTATTTTTCTTTTAAGTGATTTTCTACGATTTATGATTTTGTTTGTAATGAATTAACTTTCGGAACTTCTCGCATTAAAAGAAGAGTGTCAGTTTATATGTGCTCATAGATTTGCTGTATGTATTACTTTTTTCTTTAACTTATTATATTTTTCTGGCATTTATTTACTAATTTTCAAATTAACTTGGTCGTTAAAAATTTAGAAACGCATTTGTAGATAATTTACAGAAAATGTTTGAAACGATTGGAATATCTATTTGTCTCTCGTCGGTTGCCAGCTTTAGAAATATAAATTTATTATTTACTATGAGATACAAATAATAATTTGTAAGTTGAAGATTAAAATTACTGCCAGTTTCATAAACTATTGATGCAGTTTGATTTAGAACGTTACTTTATTTGTAATTCAAGACGTAGTATGGTTGAGTATGGTTGTTAAAGTTTCTTACCAAAATAGAAAATTGTAAACACATAATGAATAATAAACGTATAACTTCGAGCATCGAACAAAATTTTATTCTTCTGTGGAAATGTGAACGGAATTAAACGTTCGAGAAAGGAATAACGAAATGGTCGTGTATAATCAACGGCCTACCTACATATCGTAACCCGATTTTTGACTTGGGGGAATAATTACAAGCAGCACGCAATTTAACTAATAATTAGTAATTATTGTGCCCTGCGCTCTGGAAACCACCCTTTGTTTTAATTTATTACATAAACACTGGTACGCATTCGCCAGTTTTAAATATTCCGATTGCCGGCCGTGGTTATATAGTAGAGTATTTCGTGCCGCAAGATCATTATTTTTTGCTCATCGTACATCTCTTGTGAAAATAATCAAGTAAAGTAAATATTACTATCATAAATTAAACATGAATATATAGCCAAGATCTATTATTTGCATATTTGATTCGTTTGTAAATTATCGTGGAAACGCGTGATATTCGAACGCGCATAAAATTATAGAAATGGAAAGCCATTTCGATAATGGAGCAGCTATTGCCCGCGTGTATTTATTATAAGTCTCCAGTGCATTCGGAAATAAGATCGAAACCGGCATTACATGATTACCATATTTGCCTTTTTTTAAAAAAGTTGCCGGCACTGCCGACGCACATTTCATACAGCGATAATACAACTTATACAAATTTGATTCCGCATATTAAACAAGAGTTGGCGGTGTGCATATTATTAAATTAGCAATCAGGGTGCAAGCGAGGCTGTACAAGTGCCGGGGCGCCCCCGGTATTGATTAAGCAGGGGGCCAAGGGAGGTTCCATTATAACCCTTCGCCCCATCCTAGAGAACAACGAGCTTACAATACATGTATACAATCTGCACCCCGTGTTACTCACATGCCTACTTACCAGCCAATTACTTCCAGTTTAAATGTGCGAGCTTGCAATGAAATATATACCGGCCTTAAAATTAACACACGGCAATGCAGTTCAATATACACCACTACCTTTAACACTTAAGCTTGAATCTGGTAGTTTAATACTGCCAGCATTATAAATGGCAATGTGCTAAGTAAAACTAATGTCACTTCATCGAAACATTGGATTCTAACTGGAATGTTGAATATGTTATTGTCCAGAGAGCGGCCAGTTTTAGGTTTTTGATATCAGAACTAGGGAGTTTGCCTTGAATAAGTCATTTACAAGATCTTGGATGAGTTTGAATAAGTAAATATAAAATAAATGTACAAGATTCGGTAAAAATAATTTTGATTCAATGATTATGGTTTGGATGACCTTAGGTTTTACCATCTGCTCACTGGTTATTACGTACAGTCAACCAATTTTTCAAGAGTGAATGTAAGCTAATTTGAAAGTATTGTAGTTAATTTTATTAACTTCAGACGATTTAATAATTTTATTTAAGAAGCCGTAATATTTGGACACGAATTATAAGTCGGAAAATAGTTGTGCTGCGACGCAATTATTTCACATGTTTGCTTTCACGCGCTAAGCGTGCGTATATTTTGTTGGTCCTCGGGGTTGCAGTGGAGTTCTCGAGCTACTGTTCTGCTGATGAGGCCCCAATTAGGGCCGAAATAGCTATACAGAATATGCTCGGGGGCCCCATTGCGATCCTGACGACTCGCAACCAACATTTACATGTTTGCGATGACACGTTTTGTCCGCTTCGACTGCCATCTCGTGCGTGTTAGCTTATGAGGCAGCGGCATTGTTGCTATTTGCTTTCACGACACGAATTATAAGTCGGAAAATAGTTGTGCTGCGGCGCAATTATTTCACGAATATAAACGATATAAAATAAATAACTTTGGCCTTAAACATCGCTTTTCTATAGGAATATTATATGTATAAACAAGTAATAATGTTTAAACACATATTAAGAGTTTGATACATTATTGCTTCTCATAGCCTTAACCTTTCTCAGACCTAAAAACCCTGTAAAAATAGGACCACTTTGTTCGGTTATAAGGTAGTCGAATATTCCACTTGGTCTCATGTCACATAACTGGGATGGTGAGAGTTTTGTCAGCATTGTATCAAATGATCGCCTATAAACTACGGATTCGTAAATATACAGTCATAACAGCTGCTTTCTTTCATTGAAAAGTTTAAATCGTGATTCGAATAGTTTTATGCTGACCTTCTCTGGATCTGGATTATAACAAGAGAAGACTCCAGGTTGCAAAGCATTTGAATCTGAACGAACCACAGAAACAAGAAGATTCAAAGGGGAAAGGGGATTATCGAACAGGATTGAAATTTCATGAAGAGTGGGGATTAGCCCTTTTGTAGAAGAATATCCATCGCGTAATATTGCATTTGGACCAAACGAAAGAATGTCAAGAAGTACATAGTTCTTAATATGCCCAATGTCACTACATTGCGAAATCGATGCATATTTTTTCTCACACGTTGGACATGTTATTTCCGAGTTAATTTATCTATGTGAACTCCCAAAAATCTGAAGTAGGTATAGATTGTACGCTATGGCTGTACCTTAACATTCTATATTTTGTATTTTTTGTGACTATTGACATAGCTTCAGTTTTATTTAGTATTTAGCATTTAACTGTAAGGCATTGTTTAGATACCAGTGTTTCATTTCGATTAAGTGTTATTAGTTCTCTTAATAGCTTTGGGCATACCCATCATCGTTTTTGAAGGTGAAGGACATACTTCTGGAAGATCCTTAATAAAGATCGTAAACAAAACGGGGCCGAGTGTAGAGCCCAGTTGTACTCCTATATCTACATGGCAGTGCAACTGATAAACATTCTTATATGGCTACATGTTGCGTTCTACCGGTGAGATAAAATTTCAACCACTTATTTGTGACACCTCTGACACCAATCAACTTCAATTTATTACTTATTAGTTCATAGTTTATATTACAGAGTTGAAAGCTCGACTTAAGTCATAAAATAAAGTAAATATTTTTCTCTTGTTATTCAGTTCACTGAAAATACAGAGACATTAAAAATTATTTTGGTCAAAGGCAGTCATAAAATGGAAAGCGACTGTCTTAGCTTAGATCGTCGTTTTCAAATAATAACATGCAAATGTCACCGAATGTGTTGTAGTTCTTTATTAATTTATCTCTAGAATTAATCTTGACTAGTTTGAAAAGTGAAATGGAAGAATTATAACATTTTTCACAGTTCGGAAATAGGATTAAATCATGTAAATCTTTTGTTCTGTGGTGAAAACCATAACGCAAAAACTTGAAAACACAAACTGCAAAACCAATAAACTCAAGAAACTAACGAAATAATAGCAAGTAAACTTTTTCAGAACTGCTGGACAAATTTTGACAATCAAAAAATGATTGATACAATGCACGAATCTAGCTCCGACGATAATTTTAAAATCCATGACCACCCTCGACCAAAATTATTTTTGATGTTATAGTGTAATTGTGTATATCAGTCATTGAAGTTGCCGTAGATTTTCCCATCCTAGATCCATTCTGTGACTCACTGAATATACATATTATACTGGGTGGTTTTTAAATTTTTCATTAACTCTTGCCATAGAATTTGGACGGCATGTCTTAGCTTTACTGTAAAACAGTATAAAGGCCAGTACACAATGGATTTGCATAAAACATAAGACATAAGCCGTAACAGTAATTCGACCTATGTAAAGAAGTGCGCTGTAACACAATAGCTCCGTAACAAGAACAAATCAAATGAGTTTCTTACGGCTTATGTCTTATGTCTTATGTTTTATGCAAATCCATTGTGTTCTAAGCTTAAAGGAGTGCAATGAGGTACTTTTCACTTAAGCTAAGACATGCCGTTCAGATTTTATGGCAAGGGTTGATAAAAAATTTTAAAAATCACTCGGTATTTGCTTACGTAGGACAATTTTCTGCTAAATATTGGGTGGTATGCATAAAGCGAAGTACATGCTAATACTTCAAGCACCTACTTCGAAAGTGAAGTACCTACTATAGTAACGTAGTATTTGCTGTGCGATCTAGTAGATACTAGAGCACAAGAGCGCATAGAAGTTTTTACTTCGCTGTAGTAATAGTAAATACTACTGCAGCCTAGTATTTACCACGTGCAATAGTATAAACTTTGCTTTTGTAGTATATGCTTCAGAACTGCACTAGGTACTTTATGTACTAGAAGATATTTCGAAGAGTATACTAATTTGAGAAGATTAGCATCTACTTCGTTTTATGCATACCACCCATTTCCTCGAATATCTTACCAAATTGATTGTTAAATGTAGTACACAAGGAAAAACAGTAGGTAACACCTTCCATCTCAATAGTGATGGTGGCCTTACGTTATTTCTATGTTGTGTTTTACACCGACATTTTTTTTGTTATTTTATCTTCTCATGCTTTATTGTAATTAATGTTTAATTGTCCAAAGAACTGTTTTATTTTGCATTTTATTTCTTCATGTGACTCTCGTAATTTTCGTAGAAATAGCATATCTGTGGCCGTAATTTTAACTTTTATTTGTGTCTTTCATATATCAAAGAGAATCTTACTACTTTTATATCTTCTTTTATGTTTCTTTGTTTTGTAATTCTTAGCACATTATATATATATTCTTCACCCTATTCTATTCTCTTGTTTTTTTTTTGTATACTTATTTTTAAATTCGATAATTCCCCAAATTAATATAAAATTAAATTATTAATGTTAAGAGAGACATCACAAAGGAATCAAAAACACTTGCTTTTACAACTTCTCATATAACCTGTGAGCAACTAAAAATCAGATTAGAGTCGGCGGTGCAAAGAAAAAGTATGTCTGTTACTAACGCGGCGTTAGGCTGATCTGATAGTTCATGAATGTATTAGATTAATTAATTCAGTTAATCACAGACATACATTTTCTTTGCACCGCCTACTCTAATCTGATTTTTATTTGCTCACTTTTTATCTATTTGTCCAATAATTCTTTTACACATTTTGTCTATAAGATTTTAAACGTGTTCAGATTATTTTATTTTGTAATAATAAACATATTGTGCGATCCAAAATTATTTAGATAAAAGGAAGCTGCGAAAATAAAATCAGAGTCTTAGCTTATCTGATACAATTAACCACCTGTAAAAACTGAAACGTCAAGATACATTTGATGACAGCAGAAAAATCTCCTAAACCTTCCAATTGAATACATAAGGATTTGTTAAAACTCTTTAATTTGATAACGACCAAGTTCAAATGTCACGGGATTGCTTGCTGACCAATGTCGACAGTATTCGAGATCGTTTAAGCAACTAACAGATTTGATAGGAGTCAAAAAGCAAATATCAAAGTAAAAGTTTTGATTCAAGCCAAGATTTTGATTTTAAATTTCATAGCCTCCCCTTATCTAAATAATTTTGGATCGCATAATATTTAAAAGCAATAGGAAATGTATAACACAAAGATACAATTGTTCTGAATAAATTGAATCAAGAATCACAATGTTATATTAAATAAGTTATTTTTAGATTAGAAGAGCGATGAAAATAAAACGTCTGCAGAAAGTCGTAAAATCCGTCTTTGAAAAATTTATGCACACCTGTAAGTTCGACGTGTGTAAATACAGTCACACATCTAAGAATTTGAATATTGCATGTGAGTTATGCATATAAGAAATAAAGTGCGGCGTTTGGTGGGTGTGAGTTGGACGTTAGAGATGACAGGTTTGATTTGCATGGCGGTATAAAACCGCGCAGGGAGACAACTGATCCGGGGGATGCTGGCTAATGTGTCGCGCAATCCGCAGCCCCTCGATTGACGCATCCCACCGGCTCAACACTCCCAACATCCCACTGGCACCCCTTTGCAAACGCATACGTGAAAGCAGATAGCAATATCGCGAATCGCAAATGTATTTTTTAGATTTATTTTCCAATCGTATCACCCCAATATTTTACATATCCATCTCAAAAATTAATTACACTTTTTATTCGGACCAGTCCAAGTGAGAATGATAGAATAGCGCCGCTGACGATATTGATATCCGAACGAATCTGCAGGCGAATCGAAAAACAAAAAGTTCAATTTTTATAATTAACGGCGTAATCCAATTTAAATGATGAACAGCGCAGTGTATTTTTTATGGCCGTCTTTAATTTAATTTAATATTTTTATCACGGACTATAAATCAACTCTAATTAAGTTAATTAAAAATAATTTTAGCGGAGTTCTTTGTAATGCGGATAAAAGAACAAAAACGTAATCAATTTAATTTATTAGAAATTCTCCTCTGTACTGCAGTAACATAATTGCACATTAATAACGATTTATGCAAAGGATATTCTGCGAAACATACAATTTAAAAAGTATTAAAAGATTTACATTTACTTAAAATTACGCCGCGAAAATTAAACGCATTTCTCCTGGAACTTTACATTAAGACCGAACCCGGCCAAAGTAATATAAAAGATTTATAACAACTGAATTTAAAATATAATATTTAGGTTTACGTAAAAGTTTCGCCCTTACGCCAGACAAACCTGGTTGGAACTTTTCTGAATTTTACACAATGAAGGAAAATATCAAGAAAAAGATGCCTTCAAAACGGAAATACAAAAGTAACCGCGGTTCCAAACACACTTCAAAATTGTAAGTAGAATGCTATAGGCTATATAGTACTGCGCAGTATTTTTGTATATTAAAGTTTTATTTGTGCATTCAGGATCCAGTGTTTTGTACGAACACTGTTGTTTGGTATTGGTTAGTGAGATGATAAGGAAAGCAGAAGACGTTCTAAAGCTGCGATCACAAACCCATAGATTCGCGGAAAAATAGTTTTAGAGTACTTGTTTAATAAATTATGTTTCAATACAAATTTTTAGGTTCATCAGCTCGGTTCTATTCGCTGGGATTTCAAGTTCTGGACCGTTCAAAATCAGTACTGAGCATGAGCAGTGCACAAAATTCGATATAAATTTCATACTGCGCATGATTTGAACGGTTCAGAACTTGAAATTCTGTCAACTGGAACAGATCTATTGTTTTAGAAATGGCCATTGAAACTGGAAACATTAAACAGTAGAAAAAACTGCTTGAACTTTACCCTAACGGAGATTAGATTTTAATATTCTAGGATACGAGGTGTATTCAAAAACTTCTGAGTTTTAAAGTCCTATATTATAACTAAGGGCCGTTTTCATAATAGTGCTAAAGGAGACTTTAATTTAAAGTCACTTTAAGCATAGGAAAACTAATGTGTTTTTATAGGTTAAAGTCACTTTAAATTTAAAGTTCTATTATGAAAACGGCCCTAAAATCAATTTTGTTGTACTGCTGAAAGAAATCTTCTAAAAAGAAACGAACCACACACGTCAAGGTTTCATTCGAAACAACGCACTTTGTTGCCCAGTTACGACAAATAATACAAGAAATTTTTGAACAAACCTTGTACACCTAAAAAAAGAAGAAATCTTAAATTAACTACACTTCTGTTGAATGTACCGGATGTCTCAATAAAGGTGGCAGACCGGCGATATATAAAAAAACCGTAATACCTAGAGCTTCGGGAAAAAATTATATCCAAAGTGACCATAAGGGGGCGCAATCAATAAGCTTAATAAAAAAAATTTAATTATACTAGGTCCAAAGTCTCAGAATAAGGTGTAACTGTGATAATGCCATTGTAAAATTGAGTTAATTTTGCAACATTTTGATTTGAGACTTATTATTGCACCGCTCTTAATAACAACGGAGGAAAAATACTATATCTTCTATAACCTTTATCAAAAAAGCTCAAACTTAGACTCGCTTGAAAGGGACTTTTAAGTTAAACTAAAGTTTGTATTCAGTGATTCCGGCTTCTTTGTTATTAGTTAGTTAGAGGACGCTGTTTGCAATGGTAATAATTTTTCCCAGTTTTCTTTAAAAAAAATTAAACGGAAAGGTAAATTTGTTTTACAGTGGTTACAAGGCTTCCGAAAAGGATTCCGATATTGATCTCTTTATTTTTTTAGGTCAGAAAGTGATCACAGGATGTCGTGAACTAAACTTTTCGATATCTTTTTCGTTCTCGACTTCTCTAGGTGTTTTCTATATATTGCCGATGGCCAGCCTTATTGGGAAACCCGGTATATTTAAGTATTTGAATGAAAAAAACTAATTGCTATAAAGTTAATGGGATTAATGAAAACACTGGGTGGTATGCATAAAACGAAGTAGATGCTAATACTTCTCAAATTAGTATATTCTTCGAAGTATCTACTTTTACATAAAGTACCTACTGCAGCTCTGAAGCATATACTATGAAAGCAAAGTTTATACTACAGCACGTAGTAAATACTACGCTGCAGTAGTATTTACTATTAAAAAGAATCTGAGGCTTTGAAGTAGATACTACACTAGGTGCTTCTACAGCGAAGTAAAAACTTCTATGTGCTCTTCTGCTCTAGTATCGACTAGATCACATAGTAAATACTACGTTACTGTAGTAGGTACTTCACTTTCGAAGTAGGTGCTTGAAGTATTAGCATGTACTTCGTTTTATGCATACCACCCACTATCTTTTTTGTTCAACTTATTTTTTGATACTTTATTTTTAGAACTTTTTAATGTAATAATTACTGTTACTCATTTTCTGTGACATACCTACTATTGTTAGTGATGAATTTCAAGATGGTTATTTAACATCTTTTTAAATTTTTGAACTTCGCTTCAAAATAAAAATTACAGATTTCATAAACACAAATTACAATTATGTTTGAAGGACTTTATTGTCCGCTACTGTAAAGTATTTGACGTATCATGCATATTTAGACAAATTTGGTAAATCAAGAAGATTATGTTTCTGTCAAAACTAAAAAAGATTTTCAATGTTAAACTTAATAAACTGACACTTTGTAGAAATTCTTCTTTCTGTTCAAATTTCACCGGGCAAAGTCAGATTCTCGATTTATTCGAAGTGTGGCAGACCGGACCTGTTTCGGATAATGGAAATCTCGCTTAAAATGGAAGTTGCATAAACTGGTGAAAGTGTCATAATTTTTTATTAGTATAATTGTACACTTACATACATTTTATATTCTATATGAAAAAATGGCTCGGAATTTGTGCCGAGTACTCGGCTCATAACACCATAACTCAATCGTAGATTTTCGAGGTAACAATTAATACCAGATTCGTTTGTCGATTCTAGTTAAATAGAACCTGTATTAGATAGAGATTCTATTTAACTAGAATCGACAAACGAATCTGGTATTAATTGTTACCTCGAAAATCTACGATTGAGTTATGGTGTTATGAGCCGAGTACTCGGCACAAATTCCGAGCCATTTTTTCACGAACCGAGACGATATTTCGGATATGTCAAGCAATACCGCGTTTCGGATAAAACGGAGAAGTAAGTTTCGGTATTTGTTTCGAATAACCCGGAACTTCCGATAATCCGGTTTCGGATAACCGGGAGTGTACTGTACTCTTACGTTTTGAGGGGAATTTAAATGATGCATTTTGTCAAAATACAAAATAAACAAGAACTATTAACAGTAAAATTTGTACTAAACGTCAGAATTACTAGTGACATTTTGCATATGTACTAAACGTCAAAAATATTAAACTAAGGTTTACTTTGTAGAAATGACATGGCCAGATTTTATTGTCCGCTACTGTACCTTAATTTCTGAAGTCAAATAGGTACGGTTTTGCTCATTAATAAAATAAACAAATGAAACAATTCATTAAATTTATTTCAATATCGCAATTTATGTTATAAAATTAAATTTTATAGATTACACTAAAAATGACCTACATCCTTACAAGGTGTAATTTCGTCATATAAAGTTCATTTAATTTACTTGATGGTTTAATTGACGCACCCTATTGAAAATTTAGACACGAACCTCACATTTAGCGATGTCTAAAAACCTCTGTACTTAAAACCACGAAAAAATATACTGTACGATAAATTTCCAAGAGGCTTAACACCGTCGCCAGACGTATGACAGAAAATATTAATATCCATCAAGATTGAAGACAATTCGTGAGGAGTATAACAAATAGAGAGGGTACACAGTGCTAAGCAGTAAAATACACCGTGAAATCCGGGAGCAGTTGTCGACAGCTTTGTCCTGATCGGCTCTGTAAACGCTCAGACAAAAGCACGAAAAGCATCGGGCTCCGGATTATTTTATATCGACGGTGAGGCGAGCAAGTGTTTGACATGAATATTACAGGCCATTTTCATATTGAAATATTAAATATTTAGATCTCATTTATTACGCAATAATATCGCTGTGAATAATCCACGAGTGTACGATTGAAGCAAACGACATTGTTTTACGTATGTATAATCTTTTTAATGACATGTGGAAGATATGAATTATAAATAGGCTCGGCGGAAATGGAACTGAGATATTTACAACGTTCCTTCTTGCAAAAGTCAATATTCATTCGGTGCAACAATTAAGATCGACGTGTAGGTAGGCGGAAAATGAATAAGAAAGAATGCCTTGAAAATTTTAAACTGTAGCTAATCGTTGTTAATTCTTGCCTGATAGCTAAGACTAGGCGCACACTGTAGACAAGACAGTCTGCAGACTGTCTGCAGACAGTCTACGGCCGTATAAGTCAGTGCGAGGGCAAGACTGTTTTGTCGCAGCAGTACCGCACACTGTACACCAGAAATTCAAACTACTTGAGATTTCATTGGACATTGGAATATTCATTTAGACTTTTATCATAAATTTGAGGTCTCTTTTCGACTTCTTCAATTAATAATTCTATGTACTCATCCATTACTAAAACAATCTGGATACTGAAGGTACTCTAAATAATATGAAACGGTCTTTTTAGTTGTGAAAGAATAAAAGAATATATTGTACTAACGTTACACTTGCTAAGCAATCAGTCACTTGCGTAGGTCGATCAAAAAGCACTCTGCATTAAAATATTCGATGCGCGCGAAAAAACGTAATTGCTAATTGGTTATTTTCTGCCTTCGCGGTATGTGGGGGTAAGTAGACGTGAGACAGTTTTGTCTTGGTGTGCGCGGTACAATTGAATAAACAGAGCTACCCGACAGTCTGCAGACAAAATTGTCGGCGGTTCAAGAAACAGCTCGTAGACGGTTTTGTCTTGCCGCTGTCTTGACTGGCAGTGTGCGCACTTTCATTCATTCAACGTATCCGCCAGACCAGACAAAACAGTCTGCAGACAAAAAGTCTGCAGTGTGCGCCTGGTCTAACTGTCCATCGTGCAATTACTTTCTATTTAAAAATAAATAGGAAACCTTAAAGACACCACGCATACACATACATACATACGTGCATTCCTTTTATAATTCTTGTACACATGACACATTAAATAACCGTAAATTATTGCAAATTTATGAATAGGATATTTTTCTACCGAGAGTAATAAATCTACTAAAATAAAACAAAACACTTAACTTACTTGTCAAAATACTTTTTTTTAGTGTCAATCACAAGCTAATTTTTATTTAATGAAAATAACGTTATCATTGACCACAATGGTTCATAATAAATTAACGTCCTTTACATTTCTATGTTTGACAGTTTTAAATATTTGATAAAGTATGTCACTTCTTGGTAGAGTTATTTCGTTCTTAATTAGACGTTTTTAAGTTAGATTAACTGCAGACTGCATTATATTCGAGAGACTACCAGAATAAATTTATTCAGAAAATTTTATTACCTCGAATGGTGACTTTAAGTGAGTTGAAATTATTAAAATAGCAAGAAAAATTAACACTAAATTCGAGCCCTTTAAATTAGAACATAATAAGTTTTTCTTTTCTCACTTTTGTAAATTTCGTTTTCTTCACTTTACAACAGCAGCTTAGAATCAGTTAAAATCAACATTTAGTTACAAAATTTGTTCGTTTAGAAATTTTAGGATGCTTTAAGTTTCTAGGTTCTTTGAAACTTTTTCGCCTTAGCAATTTTTAATTTCACATTTTTGAACCTAAAATGTTTCCATGCAATTTCTAGCTCAATGCCGTGATATACCCATATGTGTACACGAAAGGTGACAAGACGTTATTGGCCATGAAATATATTGCAGTTATACGCATGGAAAACTGTGAGCTTCACAAAAGAAAAATATTGAAACCCAAATGCATCAGGAAGAAACATCCTTGCAATGTCACAAACTGGATCACGTTTGAGTTCACGGCCACTCGCAAATTCCTCTGACAGAATGTTATCTTCCAAGGAACAAGACAGAAGTCCAGCAAATTTCAATTCAAAAGAGAAATTCCAAGAAAATAACAAGAGGGTATGAAGAAATGTAAGACGGTGTGCTCCAAAAGAGGTAAGTAATATGACCAGAGCTGGATAGGGATATTGCTGGATATTGGAAGCATCTCGCATCTAGTATATCCAATTATGGGGATATTAATGTATCAAATTTGTTTCGAGTATATATCCAATGTGTATAGGTATAAAGCTAAATTTAAAACATATAGGGAAGCATTCAAGGCAAAACACTCAACATTTTATAATGAATGAATTTTATAATGAATAATGAGCGCGTAACAATATTTGGAGGAAAGATAAACGGAGAGGTATGGAAAAGGCGAAGGTATAAGGAACCTAAGACAGTTGCATGGAGAAGATACTCGAATAAAAAAAGTATTGAGCTTAGGGCCGTTTTCATAATAGAACTTTAAATTTAAAGTGACTTTAACCTATAAAAATACATTAGTTTTCCTATGCTTAAAGTGACTTTAAATTAAAGTCTCCTTTAGCACTATTATGAAAATGGCCCTTATATCCATTGGAAGTAAGAAGACGGAATTGATCCAAAAGTGGGTGAATTTCAGGCAGTAATGGCCGATCTCGAAGAAAGAGGAATAAGAAACTAGAGAGCAAGAACAGGAGATAGAAAAGAATGGAAGACAAATTTTCTGCGATGGGCTTAAAAGGTTTGTTAATGCTTTTTCTTAGCCCTTTTTCAGTCGAGATTATTTGAAGGAACTCTTTCTGCAATTTGTCGCCTCTTTCCAAATTCAACCACTGTTAAAGAAGTCGCCTGGTCATTTCAAGTAACTACATACAGATATTCCTTTTTCTATGCATTCAAAATTAATTATCACGAATGTTGCATACCGATTTCGGGAATATTTTAATAGCCGCCGAATGTGAGCTAATAGTTATTTATGCATTGAGAGCGTAAAGAGGCTTTTATGGCATAAGACGTAATTTTGAGCCCGAGGCGCCAGCCGAGGGCTAAAAATACGTCGAAGGCCATAAAAGCAAGTTACGTCCGTGGTGCATACAAAACTTTATGCACGGATGAAGATTTTTTATTCTTTTTTGATATTTCTAAAATAACTTGAATTTTGCACCCACATCCAGCGTTGCTTTGTAACTTGTAAATAATACTTATAAGCAATTTAAGGAATCGTGAAACGTGTTTTATTTAACTAAACGAAATAATGTTTGGCAACTACTTCAAGAAGAAACTTTTTAGAGCAAGTATTTTGTGTAAAAAAATTTATTATTAGTTTCACCCATTACTGAGGGACGCATACTCAATACTGATGAAGGGTTTGCGGTTCCTTCAAATCGGTAAGGGGGGAAGCAACCTCCTCACTTCTGCTTGCCTCACTTCAAGCAAAAGGAACGTGTAATTTAAGTGAGGAAGAGGAAGTGAGGTAAGATTTTCTTAGAATGGATGTAAAAGGAACGCGACTATTAACAGAGTAACTTCGTGAATTGTGCAACAAGCAAGTGTGCGCTTATATCACCCTAAAATTTCCCAGATTAGGAAAAATGCCACCGGGTGGTGGGACCTGGTGTGCAGTGGCAAACTGCAAATCAAATTCAAAAGAAAAAACCACCTCATTATTTACTGTTCCAAGAGGTGCTGAAAGGTAATACATTTATATAGCCGCATTCGATTCGCAGCCTAAATCAATTCATTTCTATCAGTAGATCACTTAGAAGTGATCTGGATCAGTTTCATTACGTTTCGCTTATGGCATGCATAAGGTGAATCCTGCACGAATCGAACGCGTAAACTGGACGACTTTCTTCAGAAAGGAACCAACCCACGTTATCGTCAACTGAGAAAACAGTGTTCTAAGTTTTGAACAATTCTAAGATTCCTAAACAATTTGAGGCCTATTGTATACTACTTGTGTAGTTTTAGACACTCACGTTTAAGTGTCCCTACTGAGTATTTTCTTATACTCTGCCATTGATATGACATTAAGCAGAAACGAGCCAACCAATATGGTTCTGTTCTGCAGATCTATTTATTTACCACTATTGAATGTAGGTTGGTTCAGCGGCCAATAGATGTTATTTGTTATTACCATTATTTTGGGACTTCGATCTATTATTTCATCGATTTAGATCTTCCAAATCGGTGAATCGAATGCAGCTATAATAATTAACACGTGGTATATGTTTGAATTTGGATACTATAAATCATACATACATACCAGCATTATTATGTATTCTACTACACGTTATACTTACTATTTGTGCAATGGATATTTACCATTATATCATCAATTTTATATGTCCGAATCAACAAACGTTTTTAATCTCATTTGTTTTTATCTTGTTCAAACAAAAATTGCATGAAATGGGTTGAAGAACGTATGCATTTTATTCTAACATGCATTGACGACGTGATAGCAAAGAAAGTTCAAATTTGCCCCCGTATCATTAGTGTGATGAAGTTAGGAACACCCATCTCAACATGGCTGAAGGTCATGAAATTTAATTTTCAACATCAAAGGCGCCGACACCAAGTGACGCATCTGGTTAATCTGTGCTTATACGGTGTAATTGTACTTTTTCTTATACCTGTTTCAGCATTCGGCATATTTACCTTCATTTCATTTCTCCTATCTGTTTGCTTGTATCTTCATTTCAAAAAAATAGTGTATTTTTAGTGTATCAACTTGATTCTATTTCTATTCTCCCTTTTTTATTCGATTTGTCAATTATAGGTGACACTTAGCATACGTCCTTTTATTTTTTTGTCTTTAACGATACTATATTTGCATATTTTGGGTGCTTTAGTTAATCTCTACAAAAGTAAAATAACAGAACAATATGAATAAAACTTACAGAAATGAAACGAAAAATAATTAGGACTTACAATTTATGTGAGCTTTTTTGTATGAGAGAAATTTACAGTATACCGTAAGCGTAATTTGAAGTCCAGTCAGTAAAAACCAAACGCTCCAATAAATACAGCGCTGCCCCACTATACGTAAGAATCTTGCAGCATCTAGCTAGATACATTGTAACATGTGTTTTTTTAAAAATGCCATAAAGGTTGGCCATGAAAATTAAAACTCATGTCGTAGCTTGGCATCTAACACATGCCAAATCTGAAAATTTAGAGTAAATGAATGGAGCTAAGACATGAATTTTCTTTTCCACAGCCACCCCTTATGGCATTTTTAAAAAAACACATAGTAGTATAGTAGCGCGCAGCTTAACCCTCCGTCGGGCGCGCGCCTTTTGAAACGTAAGAGGTCGCGCTGTATCTCTCAGATACATGCGGTTAATAGTATATAATTTTAACTATTTACATGAATTTATTTGTTTATTATATTTATTTATTTAGATTTGTCTATTTAAAACAAAATATTACTGTATAAATAAATATAAATAAATATTGATGTAAGTCAAGCTGTTTCATCCTACTTAGGCTTAACTCGCATGTACCACTTTTGCTGCGATTTTCGAATGGTTTTGTGTGGTTATGGTGTAGTTATTTTAGGTCTGACCATTTTAATAACGAAAAGATATGACAAATGAATATACTTATGACTTACGATGAACAAATATGACCGGTCGCGCTGTATCCACCACACACAAAGCGCATCTTCTGCTTCATTTGCTATACTAAAACTAAAAATTTATAAACCGCAGTAGTTGTACTTTGTTGTCAAATGATCAGAGATAGCATACCTAGAAGGGCGATGGTATTGCACACTAAACACAAAAATGGCAGTAAAAATATAAAGCTGTGTATCTGTGAGATACATGCGCGCCCGACGAAGGGTTAAATGCTACAATTTGACAGTTCTTGACCCTTGTATCACAAGGTTTTAAGAATAAGGTTTGCATGCGGGAGGTGCATTTAAGGTGCGCGGGACTATACAAAGCGGCAACTTTAATTTAATTTTCACTGACTGGACTTCGAATAACACTTACGGTATATTTGTGAAAGTTGTAACTGTTTCAACTTAATTTCTTTCTTTGATAATAACGAATGTATACACTTTCATTATCAGTCTTAATTATTCAGAAATTTCATACTGACAATACGCTTTGATGCCATTCAATAATAAGTATTTCCCATTCTAGACATTGCACTAAGAAATTGTATCATTTGAATAAATACGTAGTTAAGCCTCGTAAATTTTTTTCTAAATGTAGAAGTATAGTAATCAGTTCATGAGAAAATACTTTCTATATGTCGATCAACATATAAAAAAGAAAGAGAAAAGAAAATGATAAGTTGTCATCACCTAATATTTTATGTAAACGTTGTTTTGATGAGGATATTCAGCTTTTAATTTGTAGGTACTTATACCTTTTGGTTGTGGTGTTAATGCTAGTAAAAAGTCGAAATTACTTAACCGTTTAACTTTTTTTTATCGAAAGTTCCTTCATTAACTATTCTAATACTAATTTACTAGTTAACGGAAATTAACTTATTAAACAGAAAAACGAACCAGTAGTAGATTATTATTACATCCATTTTATAGTTTGGTATTTTATGACAGGTAATAATTGATATTTTTACTTCAATTTTATACGTATGTGTATATAAATAAACAAGAAATATTTATACGGTGTTAACGGTAATTGCATAGAACGAGGCGAATAAAGGAAATAACAAATTATCTGATTACGTGCAGGCAAATACGAAAACAAATCGACTTTTAATGTGTATCGCGAAGTTTTCGCACTTGCATACCCTGATATTATGATTTATTTTATAATTACCTCTCTCGTTCATTAACGTTAACAGAAAACACTCTCCTCCTGCTGCTTTAATGTAGCATCTTCATATTTGAAACGAATATAATGAAATAAACCTATGACTGATGTTCTATAATGAGTACGTTGGGGCAAATAATTGCTAAGAACTGTCTGTAATCTTTTATACAGTTGAATTTTATATCAATTAGATTTTACCATACATATTTTAATGTACCCCGCATAACATGCAATCAGAAGCTCGTACTGAGATCTAATATACAATTATATAATGCGACTATGAAATTATCTTCCTTTGCTACGCCGTAGTAAAATACGACACAATACGCCTTGTAATTTGGGCATTTCATTTTTAATTTATTTTTCTTGTGTCTGCTTAGTTTATTTTATTCACTCGCTTGTGGTCGTTGATTCCGACCATTCTCCGCATAGATTATATCTGATCAGTTTATCGTACTAATTTATTTACATTGTGTTCTCTAACTAGCGCTTATTACAGGACTAATCCTAAATTGCGCCTTTTTAATGTTATCTACAGAACTATTTAAGCCAGAAAAGCTTTTGACAGAACATATGTTCGCTACTTCCATTCGAATTACCATCGGCCGTTAAATTTATCGTCGATCAACAAATAAACTCATTTAAATTTTTAATTGACCAGAAACAATTGTGATTGTAAGTAACTTTTGCTTTTTTTTGAGCGCAACCTTTTAGCAATGCATTATATGATAATTATTTCAATTTATTTATTTTATAACTCGAATGCCTCGTATATCTATCAAGTTGTTATTTATTGAATAAGTTGTTTATTTGCGTACATCGTCCTTGCAGGTTTACATATCTGATAGTATACATATATTTAAATATATTACAATTTCGTACTTACTTAACGGGGCGGGATGGAGGCGTATCCGTAAATTATTTACCGAATTGCGTAATAAAACTTGCATAAGTCGGATATAAGATTTGGTATCTTGATTTTACGTGTGTAATCTCGAAAAGGACGATGTGATCTTTTATTGTTTTCAAAGAATTATGGCCAACGTTGTGTGAAGTAACAATTACTACCTATTGTAAACTTTTCATTCTGAAATATTGTTAATTTAAATTCCAAGTGCATACACATCATAAATAAATACTAAAAATAGAATATAACCTAAAGCAAATCAAATGTCTTATAATATAAACTTAAAATTTCATATGTTTTCAGCAAAATATTTTTAAATATGTTCCTATACATTCCTGTGCATTATTTTTAGTAGCACAAATCTAAATAAAGTAAATATTCAGTAATGAAATACTTACAAATGTAAATGGAATCTTTTTGATTTGCCTTTAATTTATGTTGACAAAAATTTTACTTCTTAGAGCCGTATTACACTTGTTAAATTTGATAATAATTTTCTTGTAAAGTGAGAGAGATAGGCTACCACGGTGAATACTGACTGGTTGAATTGACACTTCTCATTCACTTAGTAACGGCTCTTATACTGTTGAAAAGCATGATTGAAATAAAATTATATAAATACGTGCTCTTACGGCTAATATAGAAAAAAAATCAACCATCGCAGAAAAAATAAACTTTTAGCTAAAAGATACACCCTCAAATACCTCTATAACTTTGATGGCTACATTTCAGGAAATAATTTAACATAATTTTAATGTACTTGTTTTGGATGAAAATTCTTTTCAAGAACCGAGAAAAATGCAACAAATAACATCTGTATGGTCTTTCGTAAAATTCTTTCAAATTCAGTAAAGATATAGTTTGTTTTTAAACTAGGAGTAACAGTTGTCGCTCTGTTATAGGTAGATTGATAGTGTAATACTAAATCAGAAATTAATTTGGCTTGCTTCTGAGGTTTACAAATTCGTCAAATAACCAGTGTTAGCTACAGATTTGCTTATAAGTTTAAAACTGACTGATTGTCACATGAATTACGAAAGATGTTAATTTTTAGGTGTAAATTGAAGGCTTGTGTAAAATCGGATGTCATCACCCAATAACTTTGCGAGTTTTGGGCAGGAAAAATTCAAATTACTCCTCCTAGTTTAAAAACAAACTATAGTCAAGAGTGGAATGCTCATTCAGTAATCACATTTTTTTTAAGTACATATTTTGAACTTGCATGATTGGAAACTTACTAATAACCACAGATAGTTATCCTTTTCAACAAATTTATAAAAGCTCTTTTCATGCAATAGCGCAAAAATTGTTTATAAATTCTGAGACTCTCAGCAAGTTCATTTTCATTCTCATTCTTATCAGTGTACTATACTTTTAAAACTTTCCTTGTTTTTGTCCAACTAATGGTATAAGGAGTAGGTGGCTAATTTGGCAAATGTAATCAGTAACCGATTTGAATAAGTAGGAAGTGTTTAGTAAATTTTTCATTTTATTACCCCGCCTCATGTTTAAAATATAGCAAACGTGACATGAAACTGCGTAGATACGGCCGATAAAAGGTTGATACCTTATACATATTTAAGTTTTACGGTTCCAAGAAATATATAACGCAATAATTTACGATTAACAAAAACATAAAATTTAAAAATGTGGGTTAATTGCTGGTTTGTTTTATGTTGCTCTTTTATTTACGGCGGACGCTTAAAAAAATACAACACGCCGACAATTCTCAAATGTTTTGTTATTTTGATAAGTACATCACGCGCGTTCGGTTCACACTGGGACGTAGTAACTTGTAATTAGTTGGCGCTAGTTTAGATTTGGCGCAATGTGGGGCCTCGCGTGAGCGTTGGTACAAGTTGTAATCAATAGTAATGTAGCATGCTCGCAGACTTGACTAATAACTATTAATATGTCTTACTGCCATCACGATATATCAAACACACCCTTGCCCCCCGTCAGAATATTGCTCAATCCTTGATGTAATGTTTAGTTCAACCCTGACAGTCAGTCCCGTCTGCAATTCGTAACTATCACTGGCTGAAGTTTCAACTTTAATCTAATTAACGAAAGCACGTAATTTCTTTTTTATTTTTCTTTCAAATCTGCACACGATTAAAAGTTTCGCTTTGAAAATAAGGACTCAGTGGTGTTTATTTGATGGAAAAGTGCAATATCAAACACTGACGTATACTTAATTGATGGTCAATAACAAGAGTAAAACAAGAATTTCTTAAATAAAAATGACAGTCTACAATGCAACTATATGGGAAAATACCTGCCACAACATGAAACATGTTTACTTAAATAAACTTAAAGTTTTCATGATTAAGGAACTTTACAAATGAATAAATTAAACAAGGCATATTATATAACATGTGTACAAAATGTTTTCACATCTAGTGTGTTGCTCTCATTTTTTTGCATGTTCACGTATGTTCCTTACTTGACCAGTAAACGCCAAATTAACATTTAATCTTGACGTCAACAGAAAATCATAACTAATCATTACGATTTATTACGTATTTGAAACCAAACAAAATAAAACATTGAAAATAACGTTGAACGTGAATTCACAATAGATGCTGAAAATGGCCTCCGTCTTCCAATGTGAAAACCATTGTAAAATCAAATCAATAAAACAATTTTTTTAAAGTTATGTTTGTTTACTTGTCTGTTTAGGGTACGGATTAAGTCACAGATCAAGTAAGGAACATACGTGAACATACGAAAAAATGAGAGCAACACAATAGATGGGAAAACTTTTTGTACACTTATTACTTGTAAGTCTTCCTTAGAATTGAACAAAATTGATTTCTTTTACTTGAGGTTTGTAAAACTACAAGAAACTGTGGTATGTAAATGTCATTTCTTTATTATGTGCCGGTTTAATCAATCTCAATTATTAAGAATACAACGTGATCTCCGACTGCAAGCGACAAATCTGTTTCACGGAAGTTAAAAGAAGATCGGCTATATAAAAGTTCTTAACATATATTGATTGATCGATCGGCATATATTAAAAAAAAATAACGTGTATAAATAATTGTATCTTTCAGATTATTTCTGGATAAATAATTAAAAATGTATATAATTTAAATGTTGTGTAAGAAACGATTTGCAAAATAATAACTCTATTTTTTCCTGCTAATTAATTCAGTAATAATAAATCATACTTATCCATAAGTATATAATGAATAACATTTCATAATTAAAATCAAGGAAAATGCATTTATACATGATTGAGTAATTAATAATAATAATACCTAGAAATATTTGCAAAATACGTTGATTCTTTTCTTGATAATTATTGATTCACTAATAACAAAGCAAGTTCTGATGTAACGACGCAGTGTATATAGTTTAAAATAAAGCAGGAAAGATGTATTCTTATATACATATAATCGCAGATAAAAGTTTGTTGATTATTACGTTATAGATAAGAATTTCTTGTTTTAATAATTCCAGTCAGTAATTTAAAGGTTTGTTCCAGCAAATAGTTTCTAGTCAAAAACAATTACATAACGAAGTAATAACTGCCAAAAAGTGTACAGTAACTGTTGATGGAACAAATCTTAATAAGAAAGCGAACAAAACAGACAATTAAAGAAATACAAAGTTGTCTAAACTTTAAAAAGTTATTTATTGATCAATGCAGTATTAGGAAATCTTTTTAACAAAATTGATGACACATAAAAAACGTTTCGAAAACGTGTTAAATGCAACGATAAATTGATGTTAATAGTAGTACGTGAACGTGCAATATTTAGTAACAAAATTGAAAGTAAAACATGTTTCTATAAATTGTGTTTGAAAATGTTGAACATAAAATCCGTTTCCCAGTAATGAAATGCTGTCATAACTCTTTATTGTGTGTGCTGTTACGTGTATTTAATTGTACGGAAAATTTGAATTAAATATTATACCGTAATTAAAATACAAAGCATTCATCAAATATGTAAATTGCATTGAAATTTTCAACGCTTAAAGTTTTTTAATATTCATAATGCCGTGTCACATTTTGTGTACTGTTTAAATTTAAATACGGTCTCACACATGCTGTAATGTATACGTATAAATATATAATGTATCTTGTTGTTACGTTAAATTGTTTAATTAAAAACGGCATAAACATTGCCGTTGCCATTTTTAATTAAAACGCGTTCGTTACCTATACCTGCGCCTTGCAATTTATAATGTTTTTTAATTAGACTCTCCTCATTTTTTATCGCTTCGAATTTGTATTTTATTGGCAGAGTTATAAATGCGAGAGTTTTCGACGCGCCGGCTAGTTTCACGATAAAACGACACAAATACAGCATTTTTTAATAATTAAAACGGCAAATAATGCCGCATCACTGCTATTCCATAAATTAAAATTGTCCAATTTAATACCGCATTTACAAATACGCACGTGCATAATTTATCTACTGTCTGAACTAATGAACCTTTCGGTTTTTCGACAACACACCTCAGAGGCAGGGAAGGTTTCCATCTCATTAAGTATTTTTTTGGTCTTTTAACCTTTCACTTAACATATCTTAGATGTTCAATGTGAAAAGCTTTTCCTTCTTCAATCTTTAATCGGTGTCCCGCATAGGATGTATGAGATGTTCCACTTTCTTTATAGAAGACTTGATTGAAATTTCGTTGCATATGTAGATTCCTATATTTTAAACATCAAAAACAATTTTAAATTTACAAAAGAACAAAATTGTATAAAATTTTCTCTTACGTTTCAATTGGGGTCAACGCTGAACAGCCAATGCCTAAACCAATTTCTTCTTTGTGAAAAAAATTAAGGGAAGTTATCCGAAGAATTATTCATTCAATACAACCATAACAATAATGTACGTTTACGCATGCCACAATTCAGACGATTGCAAATGGATTGGCCAGCTGTATTCTATTCGCCATACCGTCTAGGTTTGCCTAAGTCCGACTCTGAACAAGAAAAACAACTTATAAGGAAAATGATTCAATAATTAAATCGAATATAAAATTGCCAAAAACGCCTTTTTCATAGTATATTTGTGAGCTTGGTTTATCGATGTATTGAATGCAAGGTGACCACATGGAAGGTTTATTTTGTTCTAAAAGCTCTCAACTGAATATGTTTGTCGTTTACCTTTATTTAGGCCGTATTCTGTATCTCTTCAACTAAATTTTAACTGCGTGTTAAATTTTACAAGGGTGTTAAAGTAAAGTGGTGTTCTCTAATGTCCAAATCTGTTAAAATTTTTTACAGAAATCCGCTAATTATCTCATTATCCGTTAAATTTTAACACCTACTTAAAAAGTACCTATTAAAATTTAGTTGTAAACTAAAAAAGACTTGTTAATGTTTTAAATTTTATTCTTGCAATATATTTTTTCAAATATAAAATATGGCTTTACCCAATGAAATGCATAATTTTCTGATTCAAAAAACGGAGAACTGCAAGAAATCTATGAGATTATAACTTTTTTGAATTACAGAATACAATATTTTTAATAATATTTAGATCAAGTAATATTTTTAAAAATATTTAGTAAGATTGTGTTTTGAATTTAGTGCAGTTATTGGAACAGTTTACGGTAGAACCACAACGAAATACAGGTATTCCTCCATATTTAAACATTTTGACTACATTGTATTTCCTTTAAGTCAATCAAATTTATGCAATTCCTGGATTACTCTTCCATATTCACAGCAAAAGAAGAATGAAGTCGAAGCTGAATCTAATAGTAATCAGCATTCAGACTTTACTGGTGTGATAGATTGTTTACATAAAAAGATTATAGATCTTCCTTTTAATCATCCTATTTATCCAGCTCCTAATTCAGCTGCACCTTATTATTGTAGGAAAAATTAAAAATTGTTTAATAAGTGACGGTGGATATTCCCTGGAACCATGATTGATGATACCGTTAACTGAAGCTCCAGAAAACTCTGCAGGATCTCGCTTTAATACTAGTTTATCAAGAATAAGAATTATTATTGAGCAAGTCTACAACCATCTGACACTGACAAACTCACAATTTAAAAGATTTGCGTTGTTGCCATATTATTTTTAGCGGCCCCGTTAAATTAATAGAAACTTAACAGCTTCTTATTTTATGAGTTGCAGAATACCAAATAACGTTTTACAATTTAAAGAATTTAAAGATGGTTAAAAAGAAAGATTTTAGCAGACTTTTAAATTTTAGCGTAAAGGTACAAAATACGGCCTTTGTCCTTAAATAAAAATAATTAATCGCCAGTGGGCATATTACTATTTCATATGCCCTCGTACATACCGGTTGTCCATTTGACAATGAAACATAGGGATTTAACATGGGAAAACAGAAATTACATATTTTATTTTATCTGCCCGAGTAAATTCATACAAATTTTGGTATTAAACTTACGATATTTTAAGCATTAATTATTTATAAATTAAAGGCATTTTTTTTAATACTTAGGCCCGGGCTATTCATCTCTCAGCAAGTGGTCAGTAAGATACAGGATAGATTAAAGATAGGCAAATGTATTGCGCTAATCGTCAAGTAATAATTTGGCACTTTACTGAGACATGAATAAACCGGGCCTTAGTAGCGTATTTTAGCAACCACAATAATTAATAATTTTCGTGGTCAAGGTGTTTAAGTTCAAATTTCGTAACCGTAGGGTTGCGAGATCAAACCCAGCCCATCACATTTTTTTTTACTTTTGACACTCTTTTCAGACTAAATTCTTTCTTTAAAACGTTGGAATATTCAATCAATTTTGTTTTGTTTGTTTTAATTTTTAAATTTTTTTATTTAAGTTGCATTTTAATCTTCAAATAACTTTAGATCAGCTTACGAGATCAAATTCATCATTTATTATTCTTATTTATCAGGTAACTTTTCGTTTTGACTGGTAATTCTAGTGATGGAAAGCCTCAGTTTAGAAAACAGAATTTTAGTTATTGGTCTGCACTTTCAAGGAAGCAGTTACCGTCATATTCATGCAATATTGATGGAAATGTTTCAAGATATTCAAATTCCTGCTGCGTGTAGACTAAAGTAGCTCTATGAAAAGGCTGAGAGACTATAAATTAATTAACATTCAAGAAAATCATTTCAAATCTAAAGAAATATGTAATAAGAAAAAAGAATAGTGTCTTCACTCGGATTTGATCTTGCAACCCTACAGTTGCGAAACACGAACAAATAATTTGGACCAAGAGACCCGTTTATAATCTCCGTTAAATAGCTATTAAACTTGTGCGAAAAAAAATTCTTCTTTTCTTACTTTCTAACAACTAAAATAGCACAAATTTAGTATCAAAACACTAATGGTGGATTTCTCCAACGCGGATTGACACTAGCACTCGGATTAAGTGTTTATAATGTGACATTTGAGGTTAGACAACGTAGTGGTAAGTCATATTCTAAGTGTTGACACTAGATTTAATTCGCAATCCGCGTTGGTGAAATCGGGCATAAATGCCACAATCTTTTTAGCTATAACCTACAATTTCATAGAAATTTACTAATTTAGGCAGATAATCTAAAGCAAATTCTGTTTTCCCATGTAAATTCCGTATGTCTCATTGTCAGAAGGACACCCGGTATACATACATATTTTCTTTTAAATCCAATAAAGTTCTACCTTTTGTTAATTCATGTGTATCCTAAAAAGTAAACAAAAACCTCAAATGAAATAGGATGTACATATTAAAATAACCTAATCATCACTAATGTAGCAACGCGTGGTTACGGGAAAGCGACTCCTGAATTTTGCTCGATACACTTTTGACTGGACTCAATATAAAACAAAAAGTTTATATAACAGAAGTCATAATTGGGAATCCTAATGTAAATCAGTCTAGCTGTGTTTTACAAGATTTAGGACACACAGAAGTTTCTTCGATTTTGAAAAGCTTGTATCTAAGCACATTCAGTAAAGTTTAGCAGAGTGAGCATTTTCGAATCGTACTAGGCAATAATATTATAGGTGCGACTGTAGTTTGTTTATATAACAAACACTAAACTTGGTAAACTCTGGTCCCTTATTGATCGGATAAACTTGAGAAGCACTCGCAAATCGAGGAAACGTACGAACTTATGAACTAATTAAACTATATCCTACACTTGCCATCCTATAACAATAGAGATATGTAAATGCACTTGGAATAACTTATTAGCAATCTTCGCTGCACAAATGTAAATTACCTATCTCGAATTTATCACCGAACGGATTAATATCGAAGTTTATTTCCTTTTTGTTCGCCATTCGTACACACGTCTAAACATGCACAAGGGCGTTAGCTGCATATAACGTGCGCCTCCCATACTATGATTTAGGTCACATAATATGATTTTCCTTTACTGCAGAAAGTTATTGCTGGAATTACTATCACTGCATATCAATTTAAACAATGAGTACTATGTACGGTTACAACCAGGCAGGCAGGCAAATCGTTTTTTGCATTTCATAGTCGATTATTATAATTCATTGTATAAATTTGTATCACAACATTAAAGCGACGACACAGTAATATTCAATTTCGATTGTTTTATTGTATTCTAATACAATATACTATTGTTTTAAATACATTTTGTGTACTTTGTTCAGTACAAAGTGATAACTTCTAACTGTTTAATATTCAAATTGCCTACGGGCTTATTCATTATTCGTTATTTAATTAAATACGGTAGCAATAACATTGAACTATTGTCTCCTACAATGTGTGAAGTTATCAGTATGTGTTTATTTGTATCATTATATTTTTGTTCTGTAGTAACTGTGAAGTTCCACGTTTATTTAATACTGTAAAAATTAGCGTAAAATTACATTAACATGTAACAACCCAGTAATACATAAAACTAGATAATGTGAGAGTGTCATTTCATGGGATAAATTGAAATAGGTTTATGTAAAAATTTAGAATATTACGTGTAATACTTATTCATGTACACGGTGATTCAGAAATTCTCTCCCTAAATCTTCAGAGTGAAAAGAACAAAAAAATAAGGTCACCTTTTTATATGTTTTTTTTTTCCAAAAGTGAATAATAAGGGAGTTATAATCCCCTGAAAGAAGGGTGAAACGTATTGTTCTTTTGGCAACATCTGAATTCTTTAAGTTATCAAACTAATATTTGTGATTAAATAAAAAGTCAATAAATTTGACAGTCCAAGAGTGTATTACATTAATTAATTCAGTTAATCACAGACATTGCATCGCCTACTCTAATCTGACTTTTATTTGCTCACTTTTTATATACAATACTAAATTTGTAATATGAGCTTTCTTCCAGTAGTATTGAAATTCGGTTTCAAAACAGTAATAATTATGCGCGCATTTGGTCAATTCTAAATTTTCACTGAACGGTTAATCTTGAAAGAGACATCAAATCGATAGAGTGAAACGTCGATTGTCAAGGTATTGAAACTTGTTTGGGGAATAATATTGCTTTATTACAGTAATACTGTCGTAGTTATATTGTATGAATATTTTTGCAGTGTACTTCGTGTTATGGATTTACCACCAGAAAATTACCAACGTAAAAATTGAAACACAGACGAAATGAAGTAATTATGTGAAAATAATGGTGTAATACTAGAAACTGAAATAACTGTCGACATGCCGAAGAAAATAATACAAATAGAAATAAAAGGATATCATTACTTTTCCGCTATTAGGTCGGTGCAGTAAAACGTATTTTTATAGCTCCTAATTATATGTATCTAAAGGCGAGGGGTCATTATATATAAATAATATTCCCTGGAACTTAAAAATCGTCAATAATTACGGACAGGAAACAAAGACTGTTCTTTTAAACAGTCGAAACTTTTGAAAGCAAGGCTGTCATTAAACGTCATGGACTCAACAGATTCTTGAAACTTTATCACAGCATGAGGACGCATTAATTCTAATGTTTTCCATATAATTTTTGCATATTTTAAATCCGAGACGTAATAAGCACAACGTTGGCCGACTGCTATGTAATGTTCCATATTCTCTAATAATACGGTACGTGTGTGAAATTTTTCCACGATTTCATTTTATACTTCTTCCATTATTATTTAAACGGAGTTGTTTTATTGCTGTAATGGCGCGGAAAAGAAACTTCGGTATTTATACACATAAACGTGACTGGTTGAAGTTAGTAATAAATCATGACATGCTTTTAGCTAAGGAATACATTGCCGAAGAACCGAGCAAATAATTTTTAGATATTAAACAAATCGAAGGCGTTGTTTTCATATTGTTTTTCTTTATAATTATTTTGTTAATGGCTTCTTTACTTAATTTGTGCCGATAGATTTTCTATTTCAGTTTTTTAATATGTATGTTTCTTCATTTTCACAGAACTGAAACTAGAACTATTTAAATTCGTCTATTTTTTAGAAAATGGTATACTAGAATTACCTACCTACTTATACACAGTATTAATGCAGTGTATATTTTCAAACACGAATGTACTAGATATTATCAAACAGATAGTGATATCCAGACAGCGGCCGGTTTTAAGATTTTTGTATCAGCAGTCGGCAATTTGCTTTGAATAAGTCATTCATAAGACGTTGAACAAGTGTAGGTAAATAAGTAAAATATAAAATATGTGTATATACAAAATTCCGCAAAAATAATTTAGATTCAATGGCTATGGCTTGGATGACTTTAGGTAAATCCTAAGGTCTTCCACTCTCTGGTGATATTTTAATAAATCAATATTATATTGCTATGTAACTCTTACCTTAGTGAAGTATTGATTAAAAAACTGTGAAGTCACTTACCTAAAACAGAAAAAACAATTAATATTTCCAGAAAAATAAAATTTTAAAAGTTCAAAACAATGTTTCCAATGAGTTATGGAGTTGATTTATGAAGGTGAAGGATAATTTCCTTATCCTTTCTATATCTAAATAAATCTGTAAAATATTCTAACTTCATAAAAATAATTCAAAACTTTTGTATATATTTTTATAGTAAGATTGCAGTGAGCACAAGGAAACATGAGAAAGAATAGTAGCGAACGAATACGACAAAATTCATAGGTAGGATTGAATAAGATAACTAAAATAGTTGAGGAGGATCTTGAGGAAATTGCAAGAAGATGGATAAATAATGAGGTACGGAGTAGAAAGGCAATGGCTACAAATCTCAAAAAAAAAAAAAATTGAAAATGTAATACTACACGACTGTAAACGAACATACACACTATTTTTTTACAAAAGTGAGGGCAAGAATTTTGAGAATAAAACGAACTGTTTTTCAAATAAATTATAAATTTATTTGCATCGCTTTTTACTTTCCCTTAGCAGACAGTTATATTCAAATTAGGAATTATGTAGGTATATCAGATAATAGAAGGCTTCCATTTTATTTCCGTAAGTTCTTATCAGATACAGTACACGTTAATGATAAATCTGATCAAATTTAATAACGTAGCAAATTCTGTAAGAAAATAAATAGATTATAGAGCGAATTAAAAATTTTGTTATACAGCGAAAAAGGAACTGCTTTAATTAGTGAATAATTAAAAACTATGTATTAAGAAAAATTATGCAAAAATTTTCGCTAATTTTATTTCCTTTAAAGTAAAAAAAGTTAGTATACCGCCACTTGTAAAATATGATAAACACACAGTATAAATACGTAAATACATATAAGATTTCGAAGAATTTAGAAAACAGAAAAATGACTAATTATATAAGGTTACACTAATGATGATATCAGTTACATTTGTAATTGATTTTGCTTGTCGATAAACAGATAAGTTTCTTAATGTGTCACACCTGTCAAGAAATTAATTGATTTCAAAAGCGAATATAATATGCCAAATATTTACATAAATTTCACAATTTTTCTATGTAAAAACATGTTTGAAGGTCAAAAATTTTTACAAATCCGCATACGTGCAGTTTAAAAATATGTAAATTCGATGCAGCTAAAGCAGCTGAGAAATAAAACAAAGCCTGAAACGAGCGAAGAGATAAAGAAGGGAAAGTTCATTATTATGGCTTTTACGGTCGCACTTTACTATGCTCTATGACATTTTCCGGGAACGAAATCGTTTTACAGCGTTTATTTAACTCATTGTTACCATGTCGGTAAACACGAGTAGAAAGTTTAAGATTGAGACTGAAATTATTCGTGTTTTATTAAGTACTGACAATTCTGGGAATCGTAACGGAGCGTTTCCTTTACTCGTATTTATGGTTTGTTTGTGCCCCGACGCACAAGATTTCGTCGGACACAAATTGATCTTCCTCGAAGTTTTTAAACCACGCTGAAAGTCCAAAGAGGTTGATTTTTTGTTTTTGGTACGCGACCTCGATTGCTTTGTATGAAAAAAAAAATCAGGGGGACATAATTAAATATTTATTAGAACTTACGAAAAGTGCTGTTAGCTAATTGTTTTTTTTAAATTCAAATTTGATTCTAAAACGTGAAAGTTTTAATAAGAAATTATTTAAGACATATGGAATAAACGTTACGATAAATCAAAGCAGATAATCCGGTTGCTCAGTATTTTTGTCAGTGGAAACATTTATAATGGTCAAAATATTCATAAGTTTCCTGTTGTAAAGGATTTAAAATTATCATAATGTATATACATTTCAATAGCGTTGGTATAGTAGCAGTCAGTACTTAACTGGTCCGTATCTGTACATTGTGAAAGTATATTATAATTACAGTTTTAATTATACGTTTTCCGAGACTCGCAAATGGTTGAAAATGTACAACATGAAATATTTTGTAATAAATTTGAAAAGCTGTAATTATCTAAGGTAAAAACGCCACTAAAATATTACCTTTGTTACAAATGGACACCTTGCATTTTATGTGGATCATTTGCATCTGTTGTTATTATATTTTAACGCAATTACATTTGACAAAATAATTACGGCGGGTATTGATTTTATGGCGCTAAATACGCGGCATATTATATTAAAACTATGAATATTTTAACACGACAAGTCAATTAACATTAAAATATCCGGATTAATTATTAAAGGCCTTTGCCAACGTATCTCACGATTAATTTAGGTTTTTTTCTCCTCATCGCTCAGCCTTTCATATACATTCGGGAGTAATTATTATATCTATAATTTATATTAATAATTATACGATCAGTAGGATATATTGCATTATTAAAATGCTTATTCATTAATTATTCAAAAGGCTAAATATAGCTATTATCTTTTCAACTAACACACCAGTCTACGAAACATAAATAATAAAATTATTATATTATTATCGATGGCTGCGTTTAAAAAAGCGTTTATAATTAAAAGTTAATCACTTTTGAAATCGTTTCACAAGGTTGTTCTCTGGTGTACAGTTACAAATTAAATACCATTTTTCTTGCTGAACTATATACATATATGGATTACAGTTGCAGTTACCTAATTCTTGCTTTAGTAGTAACCCAACTTATGTAGGTACTTTCAAATAAGATATTCCACAATGGAAATAAATTATGCGAATAGAGTACTTTCTAAACTATTCTACAGTTCATTTTTTTACTATATGCCGATCGATCCATCAATAAGTTAAAGGACTTTTATGGTCTGTATAATTTTAATAAACGACTGAATTTTGCAGCCTATGAACATTAAACATATAGAAAATTGTGTGCAAATCGGTTTTGATTGCAGCAGATTCCTCGAGCAGGCTCTGTACAGCTGTTTCAGGCCTAGTTGGGCCTTCATCAGCAGAACCGTAGCTCGAGAAATCCACTGCAAACCAAACCGACATGTCTGAGTTATTCGCCCATGCTACTTAAATTGTTTATTAAACATATAAATATTATACAAAAAAAATTACAAAATTCAGTAATAGCTTAATAAAGAGAATGTGTTTCAAAGAACAATCCCTAAACTTCATCTTCAGAAGTAAAAAAAAACGAAGATAAGTTTTTTATTTAAAAACTTATACAATAAGCACTCATAAAATTAAGAAATCTATGTATACTAATTAAAAAAAAAATAGGTAGATTGTTTGGACTTTTATTTAATTTCATTTAAAAACTCATTTCATGGTTTACTACAGAAAGGAAATGTTTTATCATAGATAATCTAGTAACTAATTTTATGGCGTTTCCGATTCGCTGCTCCAGAGCACTCTAAGAGTATTTCCATCTTCTATCATGAGGTTGAAACAAGATGAAAATACTCTAAAGCTACATTTACATTCAATTTCGTGCCAGCATTATAAAACAAGGAAACAAAAAGAAATAGGTATAGGGAATGCTAATATCAATCGATGTAGAATTTGATTCTGTATCTCATGATGTAAAAATATACAGGGTGTTCCATTTACGAAAATTGAGTTTTGGGCAGTTAAACATAATGACTTACGACACCATATTGTGACCACCCTATGAATTTTTCAGGGATAATTAGGATATGATTTGAAAGTCTGAACATTATACTTTTAAACGACATGTAACTTCAATCTTTAAATTTGAAACTGGCGTAAATACATTGTCTTAAATGAAAGGTCACCAAAACAATTTTTTAAATAAATTTGAAGATATCTCAAAATCGATTACATTTAGGTCTAGGGAAGCCTTAACATTTTTGATTTAGAATAATGTGTAGAATCAGAATTTGTAATAAAAAGTATAGCATTCCATTTAAAATAAGAAAGTTAACGGCGACTTCCGGTATAACCGGAAGTGATATGAAAGTAAAAATATTTTAATCTGAAAGATCGCTTTCCCTTAGGGCAGTGTGCTAATTTTCAGAATTTTTGTATATTCCCTTCCCCGAAAACTTTTAATAGGCCACTCTATTTGGGAGACCCTGTATAACAAGGCATCCTACATGTATTCGTTTTCGAGAAAAAAGATATTAAATTTCAAAAATTTACATAAAAATGCGACTTAAAGCATGGAAATTCTTGCGTCCCAAGTAATATTCCCATTGGGAAAAAGATTTACAATGTTTTTTTATTAAATTTTTACGTTAGTTTCGCAAAAATAAATTTATTTCTTACTTTAAATTTCGAATAAACGAATAAAATGAACGTCTGACAACACCCCACCAAAATCCGCACATGGCTGAAAGTATTGTAAGCCTTCATAATTCGAAAACGATTACATTTAGGACACCATATTAAATAACAATTTTGATCGTCTTGATCAAAACTACCACCCTGTGAAATTTTTCCACGCAATTCGATAACATCCTGTATAATAAACAGGCAAGATTTTTCAAACTAAAGTGGACAATAGATGTATTTTTCTTTTCTCTGATTAAAACTGCGACTGTCAAGATCTTATCTCTTCTGTTTTCCCTCTATAATCTATTCCTGCAACGTGGGCCTCTTTCGAAAAACAGATCACTGAGTATTTAAGCTGATTACCAAAATCCTTGAGATGGAGATTGAGATGGAGATTGAGAAGTTTTTGACATATGTTATTTAATTGAAGACCTGAAAAATATTTCCATAGTCCAATCCAGTTTTCAATTTTTAACAATAACCAATTACGTTTTTCCATTTTCTCATGATTGTTTATATTTGATTGTTTCCTCTTTACCATTTCTTATTTTTATTTTTTTCAATTTCGATTTCTTGTAACAGTATTAATTTTCTTGGAGAAGCAATTTTCGTGGTCGATGAACCAACCTACCCATAGACTTAATTTCATTTTTATTCATTCTTTTAACATCGCTTTTGGCTTTTATTCCGTATATTTGATGTACGTCATCATTCTTTACTCTAACTCATAAGTTTCTTTTGCCAGTCACCCTCAGTTATTTCGTTTTCGCAGCTCTGAATATATACTTTTCATTTTATTCATCACTCCCTTTCAGATTTTCACATTCTTTCAAAATTATATTAAGCGTTAACACATTAAAAAGAACACAAGTGGAAATATTTTCTATAAAGACCAAAAAAACAATTAATTCTTGACAGGTATATTAAATGAACATAAATATTTTACAGAAATTTTACGATAACTTTTTAAAAGGTTTGCTTTAGAGCACTTGAAGAGTTTTCTCATCCTGTTTCAACACGTAGTAATAGAAGATTGAGATACTCTGAGAGTATTCTTGAGCAGTGTAAGTTGGCTTTCACACCAAAGTACCAAGCTGCATGCTACTTGCATTCTGGATGCACGCTTCATGCCATTAATTTTAGAACCTATGTAAACAATTGATAACATTCACACCGGTGCGGTGCGGTGTAGCGTAGCATTCATGCGACCTACCACTTGCGACGTGCAGCTTAGCTCATAGGACAAGTTCTATATTTTGCTACGCTACTTCAGTAGAGGCCGCGGTTTCGTCTTAAATTAAAACATTGCTAAACGAGGGTTCTTGACAACATGCTGACACCAAACCATCAGGAAACATTATATTGTGGTTCTTGATGCTTGTTCATCATTTCATACACGTACTAGAAACAGTATGGAGGTCTTTAACAATCACACCTTCACTTTCTTTTTCTCCTCCTAATAACCACCGCTGCAATTAACGCCATAGCTTCATCTTCGGATGACATCTTGATTATAATAACTCGCAAGACACTGCCAATTCGCGAATCGCATAGCTTGCTATGCTACCTTGATGTGAACGCAAAATTCTAAGATGCGCTACGCGGCACGCTACTTCTCAAAAGATGCAAGTAGCGTGCAGCTTGCTACTTTGGTGTGAAAGCCGACTAAGATTTAGGGAAGGCGTCATCGCATACACATTTATCTCGGCAATTGCGGCTGCAATCGCTTACAGGTGTTGCTCGTTACAAATTTGCAAAAAATGTAATTGAAAGAGATGGTTTCTTCTTCTGCTCACATACATTACATATAGTTCATTTTTTATTTAGGTATATACCGATCGTATAGATCTGAGTAAGAAAACATATGACGAAATGACATTATATAAGCAGCAAGCGTGTTTCATGAAAGTTAGGAGGAGATAGATATATAAAAGTTCTTTGACTTATCGATCGATTGATCGGCATATACGATAAAAAAATGAACTGCAGGTCGCTGTACGTTTGACAGTTTTCTGAAGAAACTGTCAAACGTCGATGTTTTTATTAACTGTCCTTCGATCAATAATTGCAATAATAATTAGTACAAAAACTTACTTTTCATTAATGATGAAATCATGACTACAATTAATGCTGCAAAATAAAAGATATTTTTGTAATCCCGTACCGCAGAGTAAAAAAAAGACATAAAATACAAATTATTATGCAATTAAGTTATATATGTAATAAATTACCAGAAACCATGAAAAACATGAAGAGAACTAAATTCAATGTAGCGGTAAAGCAAATACGAAGGAATCCTTCTGGAACATCGAAGAATTCTATCAAAGGATATATACAACATTTACCTTTTATATTTTATATTTTTGTATGTTCTTTATTAGAACAGCATGAACAGATGAACTTTATTATTGTTATTACTAATAATTTAGTATGCTTTTGCAGAATAAGCCTATTTCATCAAATTGTAACATAAAACAAAAATACAGGCAATAAATAAATGTTTGATACCTAATAATGTGTTCTTTCTTCTTTGCTACTATTACCTTATATTGCTAGAAGTATTAAATCAAGTTCAATCGTTTCAAAACCTTAACGTAATTATAAATAAATATTTTGAAATAAAGATATAGTGTTTAGAAAATGATACGTTGTTAAATAGAAATCCTTGGTAGGAACTGGTTCACCATTGTGCTATAATTATTAATAAATGGGATAGGATTGGATATCGCCGACGTAATTCCATTTAAATTTTTAACAAGAGTGGCATTATGCAAATGCGCATTAAAGGCTGACAAATCGTCACAATAACAAAACGCTAAATCAACCATGAAAATTTTAAAACATGATATAATTGTAATAATCGTAGTGACTCAAGATAAATTAATAAGTTAAATTGAGTGGAGGCTGACATTTTAAACGCTCACAGCTACAATAAATGAAATAACACAACTGCCTGGAAGAACATATGTAAATTACTAATAATGCATGGCTCGTGATGATGCACTGTACCACTTCACAGAAAATTCTGCTGCATAATTCATTATTTTACTTTTTACGTTTATACGTGTGTATACATTGTATACTTTCCATTTATCTTTTTTCTTTAATGAGAACTTTGCACTTTTCTCTGAAAGCGAGAATAACATTCTGTTTTTGAATTAAAAATTAAACGTTTTTATTAAAATAAATTGTATTGAATAATGAAAAATGGGCGAATATAATTATTTGTAAACAATTTTATGGATGGATCAGATTTGTTGTTAGATTATCTTATATGACATTTTCATTTAATCTTTTGAGAATATAAAATTTTGGTTTGTACAATTTAAACTACGTATGAATTAAAAACGAAATGCTTTGAACAAGCGAAAATAAAAAAATCAATGTAAAATCTCTTGAAAAATTTCTAGTAATTAATCGTGGTTGGTTGGTAAGCCCGCTGCAAATTTGCAATTGGCAACGAAAATACTATTCCGTTTCCTCTTTTTTTAATTTTTAATACTGCGGACACAAAAACGTACGAACACAATCATATTCAATAACCAAAAGCAGAACAAAAATATAACACGACGTGTAGAAAGCACTTCATTATAAAAACCTTTTTACATTTTGCCCGTTCAAACAAATCGGATTTGATTAGTATTCCCGCACAGAGAGAGGCAGCGTTTCATCGAGACCCTTCATATGCATATAACAATGAAGAAACGTAATTCTGAAATGCTCTCCAGAATGCATCATCATATCGTTGCATCTGCAATGTCATACACTTCAATAGAAATTCATTTGATTAATACAGGGAATGTATTTTAATGCACGCCGCGAATATTTCTTTAAAAAAAAATTCAAAAAACTCATCACCACTTACCCACCTCCACCATCGAAGCTGAAGTCTACAAAATTGTTAATTATTAATCTTAATTTAATTTTAATGTCTTTCCAGCGTACGTAAATATTTAATCGCTAATGCGTTTTACTTTCAACACCTGATACTTTTACGGCGGTGCAAAAATCCTTGAAATTTTCCAGGATAGTAGCGATATTATTAATACTTGACAGTATATGTATTTTATATTTTTATTCTGTAAAAAGTTTAAAGGTATTTCTGTGGTAAGCAGTTATTGATATTTGGCATGGGATCAAAGCGTGCGAGGAGGTGTATGCATTACATCACCGATTTGCTCTTGTTATATATAATTTACGCAAGTGCGCATAATTTTCCAAATTCTAAAATTACTATGCTGATTAAAATACTACTGTACTCGTAGAGACAACAGAGAAATGGATATTTCGAAGTCCTAAAACGTAAAAATTGCTGTATTTAATTGTTCAATTGTTTAAAATTTAAAGCACGTAAAAACTAGTGCATTTAAGTTTAAATTAATCGGATGGAAAGAAATATATAAGAACATAAATATTTTTTTATTTTTGGTTCCAAAAACAATATCAATGAATCATAAATCTTAAAGTGAATATACGAGTATAATATCAAATTCTCTCTCTTTTGAAACATTGGCAAATTTTTCGAAAATATTTGTTCATTTCAGAGAAAAAAGAACCAACACAACCTGTACCGGCTGTTTCAAATTGGGTGTGCACTGAAGGGATTTTCTAAACCGTAAGAGTTACAGATTCGGTTAAATGGAAGTAAAGTTGTACCAGTCATTGCTTAATTCATATCCATTAACAGAATCAATTATCTCTTAATTGTTCTTAAGGTATTGGTGAAAATGTAAAAATATCGATTTTCTTTTTTCCTCTGTAACACCCTTAATAAAAATAATTTAGAAATTCTGTCTTAACTTTCTAGAGGCACTTTTGTATTCTGCTTCAAATAGGGTCAGTAGAATTGTGGTCACACGTTTCGTCTCTCCGCGACCATCCTCAGTTTAGATTTTTTAAATGTAATGTATACCTTTTTATTATCATATTTGTTGGCATTTTTTCTCCTGATTGTAATGGTATATCACACTTAATTGTTGATATTAATTTGAAGCTTAAATAATACAGATTTTTATATGAAAATTTTATTTAATACATAATTTCAAATATTTAGTTCATTTTCTTAGCTATAGTGTAAATTTCAATGAATTATTTAATATTTGTCTCTATAGCTATTGTATAACAAATTATTTTAACGGATACTGATAGTGTACATTTGTAATATCCGTTAAAAGAATTTGTTATACGAGTTAGTTATTGACGAGGCTAATTTTACAAACAAGGGAATATTTAATAGAAATATGCATAGATATTGGTCCAGGGAGAATCAAAAAAGATTTCGACATGTGCGACCACAGATACAATTCAGCTTAAATGTTTGGTGTGGTATTTGACATAATAGAATTATTGGTCCGATCATTACGAAAATCATGTAATAGCTGAACGTATCATCGATTTTTTAAGGACAGCATTGGAAAACATTTTAGATTACATTCCTCTAAATTATATTAGGGAATGGTGATTTCAAAATGATGGAGCACCAGCACATAATGCTGAAATAACAACAAATTTTTTGAACCAAACTTTTCCTGATATATGGATAGGTACAAATGGACCTGTCGAGTGGCCCCCAAGGTCACCAGATCTTAGCCCTTTCATTTTTGATTGATTGATTGATTGATTCATTTTATTGATTTTTCCTCTTCCGACATTTGAATGTTAGTTATTAATATTTAGTAAGTAAAAAAAGTACTAAGGAATAAATTTACTTATTAAATAAATCATGACGAAACTGTATCAAGTTTTTTTTTATCATATTTTAACTTTACTTGAAAAAAAGTATTAATTGTTACACATCACTGCAATCAGCAGAAAAAATGCTATCGAACAGAATAATGAAAAGATATACGTTGTACTTAAAAAATCGAAACTGATGATGGTCGTGGAGAGACGAAACGTTTGACTTCAATTCTGCCACCTCTATTCGAAGCAGAATAAAAAAGTGCTTGTAGAAAGTTTTATCAGAATTTCAAAATTATTTATAATACGAGAGATAGAGAGGAAAAAAGCAAATCGACATTTTTACATTTTGAACAATATCTCAAGAAGAAATAGGAAAAAATTCATTATGTGAATGAATACGAATTAGGCATTGATTCGTGCAACTTTTCTTTCATTTAACCAAATTTGTATCTCTTACGGTTTAGAAGATCCCTTCAGTGCACACTCAATTTGAAACAGCGGTATATTTTATACTGTTTTTTAAAGCTTTTGATATTGACTACGTGAAACTGTACTTCAAATAACCATTTTATTCCTCTTATCCTCCTCTTTTTGGAACAAATTCACACTCATTCTATTTCTTCACTACTTCTGCTCTATTCCTGTTCTCTTTCTGTGCCGTCCGAGAAAACCAATTTTTACGATAAATTTGGATTAGTTTAAATTGTGTATATTATTCTTTATCTGTCAGAAACAAAATTATATTAAAATTATAGAATAAAAAATAACACGCAGACAATAGTTTTCTTAAGCTTCTTTATGTTTCAATTTGTGATAAAAAAATGTAAGTAAAAAAGAATTAAATGAAATAACTTAATTCTTTTTTACTTCTACTTCAAACTTTGAGCTTTTTTCTTTATGAAATGATGCAACAAGCGAGCTTCAAATTTAATATATTTTTTCACGGTTTCAGAGATAATGATATACGACAGTGGTATTTTCTTAAGTGCAACAGTTCATATCTGTATCAAAATCGCAGTAGAGCAACTCTTGTCGTACGTTTCCGAGGTAGTGACATGAATAATAAATGTATGCGAGAATCGATGGAGAATTTTTGAGGCACAAAGCATAGCAGAAGCTATCAACATATATCCTCATGCGCGGAGGAAACTCATTTTAATTACAAAGATTAAAAAATCGCCTAGAACGCGATGAAAGACACAAAGCCTTGTATGATATATGACAACTATATGCAAATCCATGAATAATTCTTACCTATGTGTTACTAGATAACTATTATAAATATGGGCGTCTACACGAGCGTCATGTAAATGAAGTCGACTCAGGAACTAATATATTTCAGTGTTTTAACACTCTGAGCGTTGGCCTGCCTGCAGCCGCTGTTTATATAGTGATATATCACGGGTAATTAGTGACTTTCGACGTCAGATTTTGTTACATATCGGCGATCTCGCTATAGGCCTCGCCTCTTTTTCATGCAGACTGACGTCTTAAGTGCTCTTTATTTATTGCCCTTACGTCTAATTCCCACATATGTTAAGATCTCTATCGTTTTACTTTATACTTGCACGCTTTTCTATAGCCACGAAATGATTTATTGAAACGTTTATTTGCGTGTAAATATAAAGTTCAATAGTAATTCACTATGATTATGCTTATTTCGCTTGCAAAATGTTCGTACATGCACAAAACCTTTAAACGCTTGAAAACCACGCACAGCAAATGTAATTTTTACAAAGAAACGAAACGAGACTGCCATTTTCATGCGAAAAGCTGTATGTAGAAAACTTCAGGAAGATACATCAACGGGCAAACTTAATGTCAAAAATAGCGGAACTACTCAATTTAGACAGTATAAGCGAACATTGTTTGACAAGTCCATTAGAATGGATGATACAAGTAAAAGTAATAGCGAATTTAAAAACAAAATAAGTAATCGTATCAATCGTAAAGACAAATGACGCCAAAAACTTATGTCAATTTGTTTAATCCCTTAGAAAAAGCATACTTTAATTATTATATCGCTTGAAATTTCTCTTCTTTTATTTATTTTTATTTCTGGGTAGTTGTTACGTTTTGACCGAAAGTACTTTGTAATAAAACAAACAAAAAACTGGACCGAGTAATTTCAATGAAGTTTCCCTTCCAATTTATTTTTATAGAGATTTCATATTTTGGGCAGGGCATTGGTATTAATAACCCGGGCACGGGATAAACATTTAAATTCGCCCCACCACTGAGCGAGAAACACGCGGCACTAGTTTCATACATTTGTCTGTAACGAACCTGCACTGCGATCGTCTGTTTGGAGGTGCAACATTCATGATGTTTCATACGAACTTCCCGCGGCCTAGTGATAACACTTAATTAGGCAGCAACTCGTAGTTGAATCCGAATGCACTAATTTCTGAACATCCTGTATACTACTAAATTAACAAAAGTATCAGAAAACAACTCGTACAGATGATTCAAATTAACAAAAAAATATATTTGAAAATATAAAGTCAGGTGTACAAGCTCCACAGGAAAATTCCATAGAAAATCAGAACAAGCATTTGATAAGAAATTTTAAATTTCAAATTTAAAATCACATGCTATTTGAACTAGAGAGTAATAAAGTATGAAAAGAACAGTTCAATACTTCACACCAAATAAGTCATTGTTAATTTTCATTAATTTTGCTGCACAGAAACATTAAAGCTCTAGCTCATTTGTTATATTCAATTGCTCGCGCAATTCTACAAGCAAAATTGCTATGAAATAATGAGAATATTAGGCGCAAATCATTTACCGTCGAATTAAAATGAAATGGCTCAAGCAAAATTAACATAGCGTAAGTAAACATGCGGATGATAAACGCACGAAAGTGAACACTGAACAAAAAATCATTGTGAAGATTTTCTATTAAATTCGGTTTCTATTCAAAATTGATATCTGGTGACTAAAATATAGTTTAATTACAATAATGTTATTGATCAATTAAAAACTGAAAATATTTTTTATAAATATGATTTATGATGGTGCTGTATGTACGTGTGTGTGACAATTAAGATAGTGATCTTGGTTTTAATTTTTCCTGTGGGGGTTGTACTCGAGCCAGCGGTTCATCGTCGTTATCACAAATGTTAATTGGAGACTTGTCCGATAACTAATGGTCTGGGACGGTCATGTATCTCGCCTTGTCACTACCGTAATTGTAGTTATTGGCTGCAACTATGCCCATTTACTATGAAATATGCCCTGCACTAGGGTTGTCATAACAATAATTTAGCTAAATCAATTTACTTTTTCTGTTAAGTTTACGCCATTAAACGTAATGATGGAAATTAAAGGATGGGTCAATAGCTGGGTCGGTTCGCAACTAAATCAGCTAATTGTAATTAGCACAATGAGTGTTATTGATGTGTCGCAGGAATTTCGGTATAAATTCAATATTACACAAATTGAGACAATGCTGCTATACATTACAATATTGTTTTAATACGTGTTAATCTATCACTGTCCATATTTCATTACATCTAACACATATACGAAGGTATGCCTACTCTGTAATTAATTTCATCAATCTACAATCGTTCCATTCCATACATGTGCAGAAGTATTCAACCTAATTTATATTTCTCTTTCAGTTTCTTCGACTTTAATTAAAATTCTAGAAACTTGAGCAATCTAAAACTCTAATGACATACTTTTAGACTTCGTTCACCGTCAACTTGGTTGACATGATATGAAAGGAAATCAAACACGATTGCAAAATGTGGCAGATGCAAATGTATGTTAATAATCTTATAAATGAAAAACTATACATTTCTTATTTCTCAATATGAAAACCTAAAATATTAGCGTACTTGATATAATAAATGCTTTACAAGAATATTCGTCTTCATAAAATGTTTATTATAATGTGATATCATAATCATATTGCGATGTTTTTGCGAGTTAATTAACTCAAATGATAAAGTCACGCATAGAATTTAACATAAGACTCTTTTCGTTATTAAATTGTTTATTGATATAATATCTCAGAATATCAAATTGTATTGCAAAACAAATTTGTTTGAACTGGGTTCTGAAGTGTATTTGTCCTAATGGTGGTGATTTTAAAATGTCGGTTATTTTTGTCACGCTACGTGAAGGGTATGTAGTAATGTAGGTAATGATAATAAATTTGTTGTTTATTAACATTTTTAAATAGGGGAAACCCGGGCAAAGTGAATACCTTGGGCAAAGCGAATATTTTTTGCCATTTGTAAAATATTTGCTTGACATCAACTGTATATGACCCGGAACGTTCGTCCATCATTACTCAGTCAACAAAGAATTACGATACAGGGGGGTCGCGCTGCATGCTATACGGGCAGTAGCAAACTAATTTTCTCCCAAAAAAGATTAATTTTTCAAGGCAAGTGTTTTGTCAATTATTCTTACATAAGATATATATTACCCGTAATGTATTTATAGTTACGATATACATATATTTGCCCTTTTATACTGTGGATATTTCGAGGTTTGTTAAAACCGTTTCGGTTTAAAATATTATAATCTTGAAAATAGTCGCACCGGGCAAAACGAATCGGGCAAAGTGGGTACTGTATAAACTTTGCCTTTTATTAATAACTGTGTTTTCATTTTGTTTATTGTTCGTGCACTCGGTGTTTCCATTGTTTACACATTTTATACTTTGTTGCAGGTGTACATAAATACAAAAAAAAAGACAAATCAGGGCAGCTGGTCCGAGAACGTTATGCAAATAGCACTGGGTCCTTTTATTTGTGATATCTGTTCTGTTCTGGATAAATACTGATTACTAAAAAACAGATTTCCTAAGATTATAATTTGGTTAATAACTTGTGCTCCTCAGTTCATAATTAGATTTTGTTAACCATTACAGTCTTTTATTATTTGATAATCACTTTGCCCGAATCATGTATCCACTTTGCCCGAGTACTTAGGGCAAAGTGGATACTTTTCCATTTTTTTATTTTTTATTTATAGAGGCAAGAGGCTTTAAAGGTAAGGTAAATTGGTAATTCCAATTCAAAGTTTAATAAATGAAGACTGATTTATAATATTTATTGCATTTTTACCTTTACTATTTTTCCTGGAATGACCATCTAAATATTAAGGTATTCACTTTGCCCGGGCTTCCCCTACGCATAAGTACATAAGTAAAATTGGTTCAATGTAATGGTTAGTACATTTAGAGGTTTAGTGTAAATGCACATAAATTTATGTTTGACATAAATTGAGTTGTCATCCACTTCGTCGTAGGTACATGGAATTTTACTAAAAATTTTAATTAAAAATGTTGCTCTTAAGGAGCTTAAGATTGATTACAAACTGTTAATTGTTAATACTAAAATGTTCAATGCTAAGTGCAGAGTATGAGTATTCACTTCCTAGGTGCAGAGTGAATGGATGTTCAACTGCTCAAGGCCTAGGTTGAATTGCATGAATTACCCAGAAATCTCCCTTTTACATACTTTTTAAGGTACAAAAAGCTCTGTAACGCCAAACATAAGAAAAATTAAAAATTCTTAGATTGTAAACAAATCAAAAATTCTCGTGCACAAATAATAACTATCTTGTTTTGTAGGTTGCAAAAATGAAGTTACATCCTGAAGAGGCCCAGTCTAACTGCATCTAACTCGAAAGACGGATTCTGTCTTGGTTCTTGAGTTTTACAAGAATACGACGTCTTCCTCCGTTCTTCTTGTAGAAGTGTGCTCGAGGTTTGCTTCGGATTTCCTCTTCTAGCGTGTTGGATGAACTTGCCAAGCCTGGATAATCTTGAAACGTCTTCCACGATGACAAGACCGGCTCGTCCAGGAGTTTCGACTTCGGAGGACAGTACTTCATCCTTGGATGTCTTGGAACTCGACTCATGCTGTGAGAGATTAGCTAGGCATACACCAGCATTCATTCATGCCATTCTTTCCTTCGACAATCTTTCCCTTCAAAAAATTGAAACGAAACAAATCCTGTTCTAACCCACTAACGCAAACTGAATCATGTTGTCTTTCTGGCCATTCTTTACTGCAGGACTGTCCTTTTGATTTTCGTTAGGAATATAATCATTTCAGAGCCCACTAATACAAATTACTTTTCCTTGCAGCTTTCCGATATAAAAGTAAACCCGCCGGAATGCGTGTTCGTTAAGGTCAAAATTTTGTCATTTTATTTAGAATTATCTCTTCAACCGATCATTTTACTTAAAACGTAAGGATTTGTGTTTCATTTCAAATTTTAGAGTAGGTATTTAGACTTGTGCGTCTGTAGAACTGTTTCATAACAATTTGTTTTAACACCATGAAGTCTAAGAAAATGTTTGCAGTTGGATGTATTGGTCTTGCTAGTGAACTTCAGTATAAAAATAAGACTTTTCAACTTTTCTCTTTCTAATTTTTAAATTCAATAGTCACAAAGTGATTTACCGAAAGAATTCGTTAATATTTACTAGAATTCTTAATATTTTTGTAAAGCGTCGATTACACGAAGCTAGTTTACTGGCTGCTAGTTAGATAGTTTACTAGCGGGTAGTAAAAAAGCTACGTGTACTTGTAGTAGCTAGTAAACTATCTGAAAAATTTACTCGCTGAAAACGGAGCGTGAAAAGTTGAACACCCGTCAACTTTACTGGCTACTAGCTGGCGAATTTACACGCTGGCTAGTCAACTCGCCACGTGTAAAGACAAAAGCTAGGCACAAGAAGCTAGTTCGGTGTAGGTTGGTCATGAAAAGTGCCGACTGAGGTAATTCGTGCATATGTCGCATTTATTAGTGCATTGCTACAAGAAGAAATAAGAAACGTAGAAGCAGAAAATAAACGAAATTTATCAAAATCGCTTTGTTTTAAATTTTTACTTAAATAATTCTTATGTTTACAATTCCAAAATGTAACATAGCGCTTACATATTTCAAAAAATGTTATAATTTCTGTAGCGCTCCATTTAATAGCCATGTTTGCTGTCATGAACATATGATTAAAAGACGGTAAACTCGCTAACTCGCCACTAGCTACGTGTAATTGTTTACTAGCTTCTCGCTCACTATAGCCTCAAGTACACGGGGCGAGTTTACAAGCTACAAGCCGGCTTTTTCACAAGCAGCTCGTAAACTAGTCCAGTGTACTCGATGCACTCGCTCCGTTAGCCGCTTGTAAAAACGCTCTGGAAAAAGTTGAACTGCCGGCGACTTTACACGCCACTCGCCGGCTTTTGAGCGAGCTAGCTTGCAAACTAGCCACGTGTACTCACAGTAGCTTGTGCACAAGTGGCTAGTAGCATTGGTTTCCACACGCCAGCTAGTTGGCTATTGAGCAAGTGGGAGATTTTGTGTGTACTCGATTACTAGCGCACTCGCCGATTCGCCGGCTTTTTACAAGCCGGCTTGTAGCTTGTAAACTCGCCCCGTGTACTTGAGGCTTATCGGTCTTTTCACTAGCAAGCTAGTAGCGAATAAACTAGCTTCGTGTAATCGACGCTTAACGAAGCCTTTCCATGAAACAGTGTGTATAAAGAATGCATCAAAATTAAAAAAATTGCCTTATTTTATCGTTAGAATCCTATCGTTAGAATCCTACCGGCTTTGGTTTCGGCCACCTTCGGCCAAAAATTGCAAAATAATCGGCTTCGGCCAAATCAAGCCGAAAGTTTTGTCGAAGCCGAAGTTCATTTAATAAACGGGCGTCTCCGGCATACATACAGATGAAACCACTCTAAGTAGGCACAGAATTTAAATCGTCAAGCATCGGCAGTAATCTATGATCGGCAGTCGCTTGTATGCTAGCGTTTGTTACACGCGCTGCGATCACATTACAGTATTTCTAGTTATTTTTGTTTTCATTAGGATACTTTATCTTTTATTTCAGTTTTTATGTCATAGGGCTGTTATCGGTTTAGCATTCTCTTTATTTTATTTGTACTTTTTTAGTTTCCCAAGAACAAATTTATTTATTATTCTAACAAATTTATTTATTATTATTATTATTTTTAATTATGGTATCAACAATGGAAATTTATAATTTACGTGAATATTTACATTTCTTATAAACAATTATTATGTTTATACGCAATGTAATTACGTATCAGATTACAAAGAAATGAGGTTTTCTCGAGACCGCTGCGCGCCGACCGTTTCGAACGCTCACACTGTTAAGACTGGACTGCCTCGTGAGCACTCGGGTGTTCCTACTTAATGTGGCGGAATGTGTATATGCAGGCTTATATGTACGAGAATAGCTTCAGTTTTGCAAAAGAAAAAATTAAAAAAGGCTGTATGTATATTTTTAATGCAAGAAAATTATGTTAAAAATTTTAATTAAATGATGTTGATTTATTAGTAATATTTTGAATTACAACTCTCAAACCTAATTTGATTGATGACATATCAAAGTGAACTGGAAAATTAAAATATTAATTCGCTATTCAATTTGACATGCTAATAACAATCTCCATTTTATAATGCAAACTAAACCTAAGATAAGTGAGAAAGTAAAGAATGGTCATTTTCTTAGCTTTGCATAATTTCATCGGTTTCGGCTGGAAAAGCTACCTTCGGTCGGACTTTACTTATCATGTCACTTAACGTTGCAAATTAATCCTTGGAAAGAGCGAAGGAATAAATAAGTCTGCATGAAAGTAATTGCGTATTAATCGTGTCGGTTAGGAACGTCAGGACATCCCCCGACATGATTCCCGAAGGAAATAAATAATGCTGGCTAGTCATCTCATACTACACTAACGCGCATTCTTTTCTTCACGATTGCACTTTCCATCGGGAATGAACGCTCGTGTATGCTTTTAGCTATTGTCGTCCCAATGTTCCTGATCATCCTGGAGTACTTCGTGGAATCTCTGGTTGAACCAGCTTTTCGTTGTTGGCGAAAGCGTAACGTCAAGTATGTCAATTGACATTTTCTAAATCGGATAGAAAAGTGTTTTAGTTATTTGTCTAAAATAAAAATTTTACCAGTGTTCTGGTACACACACTAAGGTAAAGTTCAGTTATTTAACATTTCACTTAAATTATAATTTCAAAAATAATAAACCTAAACTAATTATATACAGGGGAAAATTTTAAAATATCAAAATAACATAGACGCAAGATTTGTTATTATATAAGCATTGAGAAGCTATGGAATGTCAACATTTATACTGGTTTTCTGAATTGCTGGTATTGCTGAATTGTAAATGTTTAATATTTCCAAAATTAAGCTTCTCATACAGGATGTCATCTGTTTTGAGAAGAATTTTTGTTTAGATAAATTATAATTGATTTACAAAAGAAAATATAATATTTTTTTAATGTGGAAGATGGGTATCATGTGTTTTTGAGAATTATTTCCAGACAAAATGATAGTAAGGCTTGTGATCTTGTGTGCACGTGCACCAATTGAGAAAGCGTTGATTACGTATATACTTATAGCAATGTTCAAAAGTTGGACTCTGGATTTTCTTCTTGTAAATCGATTGTAATTTATTTACCTACACCGTCATTCTGTACAAAAATAGTTATGATAGGTGATACTTTGCAGATATTGAATTCAGGTGTTCTATAACTGAATCAAGCAGTTTTATGTATATTTATAAAGTTCCTATTTAATTTGTGATAGTATTTAGTTAATTTTTATATCGTATGTGTATTGTTACATTAAATAAAACAATGTTATTTAAAGGTAATTAAGTTTATGTAAAAATGGGGAAAAAATTGGCTTTCATTATTGGAGCAAAAGCATATAATGTAAGATACGTAAAATTTTAGATCTCAGGTAGCAGAAATAAGATATGTAATTTCATGTCTTAGCCTAATACTTATGTATTTTGCTGGCACCTTGACATTTGAATTGAAAATCAATTTACCTTGATAATGTATCATTTTCAACTCGGACAATAAACTACTAATTAATTAAATTTGTTGTAAATCGATGATACTCTAAATTAATGACTTTGGCCCGTATTCTCATACTATGATCAACTTAATAACGTGTTTAATTCCCATGGAAACGCTTGTCCATTACTCTCTTACACATTAAATTGACATAAAGCTATATTCTTTGTTGTTTATTTTAATCACGAATTTAGTTAAACACGACTTTAATCATAAGATCAAAATATGGGACTTCGTGTTTTGTTTACACGTGTTGTTCTTAATTTATATATTATAGTTTTGTTTACCCCAAAAAATGGCTTTTGTTCTAAACTAATCTGACCGACTTTAATTCTCAACTTTAAATCATAATTAGATTTACAAACAGAAAAACTTTTTGAAACAGAAACTCTAAAAGCTGCACCATTTATGCTGAAATAGGTAATTTCTAGAGTGAAGATGAAAAATATAACTTTCAAATTTTGACAAAACACCTTTTATAATCAAGTAAACAGCATCTGCATGCCTCTGCACTTTCTCTGCAGCTTTAAATAAATGAATTATAAAAACGTTTTCCAAGAGCCTACGTTGAATAGAATTTATGATTGCTTTAATTTTAAAAACAGTTTAGGCCACGACATCTTGCAGCCGATTTTTGACACTTTAAAATTGTACAATCGCTCAACATTTCACTATCGGTTGATAACTTCTTTAGAATAGTGAAACTGTGCAATTTTTAGTGTTCGTTTAAGAAGATATTTTCATTGGGCAAAAGTGTCTACTTTAATGAAAATATTTCATTTAAATATTGACTGGCTTTGTCACATAAGTTTAAAATAGGAAAATATTCAATTTGAGAAAATCAATAAAAAAGTCTAAGTAAATTTTTTTATGAAACGGGAAAACCGAACGAATAATAAAAAAGTAATTAAAAGCAGCTCTCGTTTGAAGTGACTATTAAAATTTTTAATGAAAAACTAAAATAAAAACGAAGCAATTTATTTGTGTCTGTGTATAAATGTGAATTTAATGGTATCGATAACAGTTGCAGGCTCCAGACTCCCGACTACAATTGAAAAGTTTCATAAATACGTCTGACTATAAACTAAACACAGCCGTTCAATATATTTATTTCAATATCGAGAAATAAATAAACGACTACATATATTACATTTACATTTCTAGCTGAATATATTTATACCAAGCAAAAAGTAATTTCCAATTTAAAATACCAGTCTGATATAAATCTCTTCGGGTGTATGCGCCGCCGAGAAACTGCAAATGGCACTATTCATAAAATGTTCTGTCTTTATGCTTATTTTACGCCTACATCATAATATTGCGATCTTTAAGAACGCATTAGTGCACGAGAAAATTTCTTATGACTAAATACAGAGACGTAAATTGATAAACGTATAGAAGTTATGGCTTGCATCATAGAAAAAAATAAACAACAAAACGATAAGCAATTATAACGAAACAACAAAGTTGTAACTGTTGTATTAAACAATTCTAACAACAAAGGTAAAGTTTCAATCCACATAACACCAAAACGAGGAATATTAATTAATAAATCATGAATAAACTTTATGAAGAACAAACAAATTAATTTAATAAATACAACCATTAAGAGAAAATCTATTAAAAAAAAGATTTAGCTTATGATTTACGGAAATTAATAAAATTATATGTTAAATGAATCCTGATTTGATTAAAGAAGAATATTTTAGTATCATTAATCGAATTTATAAATACAATATTTACTTTTCAAAAACAAAACGCTTTTTAGAAAAGTAATTTCAATTCAGTTATTTCTTATTCAGCAAATTGCGCGAAAACCGATAGCCGTGTCAATAATCATCACAAGAAACAGAAACGTCTTTACATTTTTAAAGAGTGATTACATACACATATTAAAATTAATCGTTGATATGAAAAGTCCTTTTGAAAAATGACGAACATTTTCGTTTGCATTTAAATTTCTGAAGGACATAAACTCGACAAGACAATTCAATGTAATCATCAGCCCCTCCCCACAAACCCCAAGGAGGTACGTCAATTGTTAGGTTTAACTGGCTAGAAACCAACCCCAATATTTATCAGTATTTCGCAAAGATTTGCTATAAATTAAATACTTAACTGTAAGACAAGAAAGACACAATAGTGAAAAGTACGCCTATAGGAATATAAGCCAGTAAAACCAGGAATCCCACATATTATGGTATGAACAAAATACACAGAACGAAATTGAAATAATTTTCAAGTCAAAGTTTTGAATAAATAGTCAACACAAAAGAGAAGAGATAAGTACATATGTATGACCTAGGAAAAGGGACAAAAGATCACCGAAATAAATATAAGTAAGATAAAACCAAGGCTATCAAAATGTAAAAATATAAACTTAAGGAAAAGAAAGAATAAGAAGAATAATGAAGAAAAAATAAATAATCAAACTGTGAACCTAGAATACACAAAATTGCCTAATTTGAAAATCGTCATGAATAGAGTAAATTTTTCGCAATAATCGAAAAGGTCACACTATCTGCTTCTTGTTATTTAAGTGTCGGTTTTGCATAAAACTAAATATCTGGCAATCAATTAAATTATATTTTGCTTATTTTATTAATTTATTTTTTATTTTACTATTTTTTTATATTTATTAATTTTATTATTTATTTTTTTGGTCGTTCATGAATTTTTTTTAACAATCACACAACCACAAGCGGTTGAAAAGAAGCCAATATGGACCATCGCTGCATTTCTTTAAGGGTTCACCTCATCTGCTAATCGTCATTTGTATACTTAGACGTAAATTAATAATACACATTTTATTATTGAAGAATTATAATATGCCTCTAACTTATAAATAGAGGCCGGATTTTAGGTGCAATGCCTTTGTATAGTTGTTAAGATTTTAAAGATTTTTTTAAAATATCTCTTAGTTTCATTAGAAATAGAGCCGAAAGAGTCGAAACGAAGAGATATCTATAAAAAAAGCTTTAAAATCTTAACAACTATATAAAGGAATTGCATCTAAAATCTGGCCTCTACTTATAAAGTGTCATAAATCATCAAGCAACTAAAATAAATTTATAAAATTATAAGAGAAAGCTGCTGTACTGATGTAGTAGTATAAATCTGTTGTAGTTTCAAGCTGCTTCAAAAAATAGCAGTTTAGCCCACCTCTAACACAAACTTTCAATTTTCTGTCAATACTCTCTTCATTTTGTCTTCGGAAATGTTCTTGCGCGAAAAAATATCCAATTCACCATTTTGTTAGAACACCGAATTGAGCCTGCGAAGGTCTAGACTAGAATATAATTTAACAGGTAAGGTGTTTTATTACTTTTAAGGTGGAGATATCCATCTCTTAATAAATTGGCTAATAGTTATTAGACAAATAACTACCATGGAAGCAATTCATAGAAAATCAATCAACAATTCAGAAAAATTAAGTTATTCGTCGAATAACTTTACTAGGAGATGGATATTTCGACCCTTAATTTATAATTGTTGTTTATCCGTGTTTTTATAAGTATGTATAATTCGTTCGAAAATGAATCTTTTTATTATTTACATACCTACTTACGAGTACGGTCTTGATACAGGGTTTCGCTTTTAGTGCCGCCGATTATACATCACTGTTGGTTGTATCATATCACGTTATTTATCTCGATTTACTGTTGTTTTTTATTCCTTACTCCATTCTCTAATTATTATTAATAGAGAGGAAAATATATATCGATTAAATCAGTAATATAGCTCATAACGTCATAACCAACAATAAATATCTGCTCTGGTAATTACAAAATTTTTAAATATAATTTTCTGAAATGAAAATATTCCATTATGTCCTCCACAGTGCAGTAAAAATTGTAGAAACGTTCAAAAGAACAAAAAGTTTCGAGATGGAATATATTATTTTTATCTTAATGGTAGGACTGGAAAATTTAATAATAAATTCTTTTTTAACTAAAATGCAAAGCAGTGCTAAATTCTTGCTAATATTATTCGTGTCAACTCTGAATAATAATCTTTTAAAATCGCATTTGAATCACAAAGAAATATTAAAAGCGTGGAAATATATTTTCCTGTGTTTGAACGTCGAAATAAAATAACATTCGCTAGCGTTGCGGAACAAGAGCAAAATAATTACTTATTCGAAGCAGTTGAAACTGGAAAACGATTTGAATATTACTTCTGCATTCTTTCGCTGCATAAAAATGACACGTGCGTCGAATTTCCTTTCACACGTGATACAAGTTAAAGTCGTAAACGAAACAGGATGTAGTAATGAAATTGTTTGTAAAAAGTAAAACGTATTTATTAACGCACACAAGAAATAATAATTAGCATATTAGTCTCTGTCAAAACCGTAAAGAACTAATTTAGATAAAAAAAAGAAGCGCGGCGCATAAAAAGAATAATAAGATTAAAAACTTTCTGTATTTCCGCTTAATTATAAAAATAACGAGACAGTAAAAATGAATCAACAATTTAATTTTATAAAATAATTATACAATGCTTTGTGACGCCATCGTTATTTTATAAATGACATTAACTCGGGCCTAATTAAAGCGTAAATTGAGAACCAAGGCTAAAGTGTTATTTATAACATATTTTATAGATATTTCCAGAGCGCTTGTAATAATTTAAGTGCTGCTTGTAGCGAGCTGAAAATTTAATTACAACAAATAGAAACTATTAATAAATTTTGCCTTCCAACTGAAAAGTCACACAAGACGTACACAGGAAACAGCCGACAACAAATTGTTAAGTTATGAAAATACGTAATTTCGTGTCAAGGACGCCATATTTAAATTGTAATTTAAATACGTAATGAATGAAAAAGCCCGTAGGTGTTGCATGTATCTATGTCTGTACGAGTGTATGAGTGTGACCTGCTTGTATTATTTATATTTTCCCATCCACATACACATGACCAGGCCAGGCCTTTGATGTGATGATGACATTTGATTATATTATAAAAAAATGGCATTCGCCGACAGACGGACTGCGTTTATCATAAATCTTCTCGGAAATTAGATTTACACAAATTTTAACACATTTCCGAGCTCGTAGAAGGATTTCAAAGTAAATAATCTTTGAATATTGCGGTTATTTTAAACACTGCTTGTATCTGTTTATTTGAGCTGGCGTCGAGAACTAATTCTCGCCGTTTAATGTATTTATTAATGGATTGTTTATTAATGTTAGTTTATTTCATTATAATACCGGGGCCGTATAATGCGCAACATCAATCAGAATTATCACTACTAAATTTACGAACAATATCTAATTTTCCTCCTGTTTTATTCGCTTCCATTCGGCTCTACGCATAAAACTATAAAATATAGGCGATGTTAACGCTAAACGAAATTTAATTAAACAACTTTTATATCTTTCTGGCCATAAAAACTGTCGCAAATATTACAGTGTAACAGAAAAGACATTAATTCAGCACATTTGATTCCGACAACATTGTATAATAAAGTATTTTCGAATTACACATTGTATTAGCTACGTCCCTGCAAACGTTACGCCAACTTTGCCTTGATTTATATATTTTTGCTGTGTATGGGCGCATGCATACGTCCACATTCATACATGCAGACGTGCATTTGAATGTGACTGATTTGACACTTTAATTAAATTTTTGCGCCTTTTTCCCAGTGCGAAATTACTTGTTTTTCAAAACCGTAGCTCATCAATACAAAACATCTTTTAATACACCACAACCAAACAGGTATAAAGGGATGCAAAATTCAAATGTAATATATTTCTAAAGTATATTCTTGAAACATTGTTATTCTAAGTGGGTAGCTTATAACAAAATTTTAGAAATACCTACTAATATTAGTAAAAGTAGATTCACCGAGAGCACACTGACTAAGTTGAAAAACTCATCAAATCGACAATTTAACAAATCATAATTATCTGTAATTCGGAAAGATGAAAACAAATTGTGAGTAAAGTAATTGAATTACAAAGTCTAATTTTACAGACGTAGAATAATCCACATCTACGTCGTTATTCCAAGAAAATTTTCATTCTTAGTTTATCCGACAACTGTAAAATCGGGCCTAAAGATAGGTTTACACTCTCAGATGATTTGCATAAATCAGATTGTGCAAGCCAGTTTGTGCAAATTAGTTGGTAAGTGTAAACGGAAAATGATAATTTTTTCAGTTCAAAGATTTGGCTCGTACGAAAACAGTTTCGTCTTGAAAATTAACTGAGATTGGTACAGATATCTGACAGCGTAAACGTGATTGAGACGATTTTGACGTTTATTGAGAAGAAACTGCACTTCTCCTTGAAATAATCTTAATCTCGACTACTCTCTTTTCTTTTCTTCTAATTTTTTCTTCAAAATTATACACACTGTAGAAGAGGATAATAATAATATATCACAGGACCCATTATTACATGACGTTGATATCAACTGTAATTAAAGTAGTGGAATAAGACTTAGGGGTGATTAATTATTTTGTTTGTTATTTTATTAGTGAACTTAAGTTTTATGAATATTGTCTACGCTAAATCATTAGGACACAAGAATTAAGGAGTGTTTAAATTGCTAAAATGTTTTGAAATCGACAAATTTCCAAGGAATCACTGAAACTTATCGTTTTAAAAAAAAAATGTAAAACAATCCATTGCTGAGAAATTGTTTATTTTAATTAAAGGATTATATACATCGAGCGGACCTAGTTGGTCATTTAGGCATAACGTATAAAGCAGCTAATCGTAGAAATTTCTATACCGATGCGAGACAAAAAAAATAAAAGTTTATTAAAGAGGGCATGAGTTTTTATTCAACGAAAAGCCAGTGCCGTTCCGTGATGTTGTGTGCATTTTTAACTGAAATTTTCTTGAGAACTACTAACTTTGGTTAAGGACATATTTGCAATCGTCACTATTAATAGTGATATTTGTATTTATTACGGGCCAGTTTACAGAAAATTTAATTGCAATCAAATTTTAATGACGTTGTTAATTTGACAGTTCGCAATGTAATTCTTATGGCAACTTAAGCGTGATTAGTTTAATTCGAAATTAAATATTTGATTTGCTTTCTGTAAACCCACCCTACATGTATCAATTTTATCACAACTATGAAAATCATCCGCCATATTATGATATGCACGTTATAGTGTAGATGGCAATTTCTTTTTTTCTTTGAAATCAATGTTTGTGATCCTTAGAATTTCTTTTTTGGTTATTTCAAAAAACTCTACACGTACTTATGTATTTATTACCAACAACGATAATTTATTTTATCAGAATAACATTGACTTGCACGTCAATTAAAAATACATCCGCTTAATGATTAAAAAAAGCATTTGAAGTGTATTCTGAAAATGCAATCAGACTGTACACTAGTACACAGCATTTAGAGTTACTGATATTTCTCCACTTGCTATTTTGCTGTAAGTGTCATTTGAAATACGCTGCGATAAACTCATATTTCAAAAAACCTCTGTCTTACTAATTAGGACCGTTCCATTCATCAGGATTTCGAGTTCTGAACCGTTCAAAATCTTACTGAGCATGAGTAGTGCACAAACTTGGATATAAATTTCATACTGCGCATGATTTGAACGGTTCAGAACTTAAAATTTTGGAAAAAATGGAACGAACAGACCTATTGTATATCTACAATGTCCAACTCTCTATAGTCTATATCATATCAAACACACTATTCAAACATAATATTTCCGATAAGCAAAACATTGAAACTGGTAAGGAACTTGATGAATACATTTCGCACATTATTATTCCACTTCATTTCATATTCCTTACTCAAATTTCTCAAAGCCATAATTTAACACCTCTGCTTCCGCTACAAAAGCTTAAAACTTGTAAAATAAATGGATTTTTAATTTTGCTAAATCGAGAAGTAAATCTATTTGACATCTTATTGTCGAAAAAAAAAATTTAATTGCATAGTTCATCATTACGTAAACTCAAATTATGTAGATTATGACATCTAGATTAAACAGTTTTTCATAATTATCATATTATAAACTTCCTGATAGGTTCCTGAAATCTAGTCCCTGTAAATTTTATTTTTAACAAAAATATCAGAAATTTCGTCTTTTAATTTGATAAATTATTTTACGTGATTTTACTTATTTGAAGTAAATATATCTGGTTCGGATATAAGGCTTCAGTTTCCAACATGTAGAGTCAGCGTAAACTGAACGGACGAACGGCGACATAAAAATCTGTTAAATCACGTTACGTGAGAAGCTTTTAATTTCACGTTTTTTTTATCTCCATACAACATAAAATTAGTCAACGTTGATAAATTAACAACATATATGTCATACACGTTGAGATAACGCATCCATTTAACCTGCTTGTTGACATGTATGTTGAATAGTACAATTTGTGTGTTAATGGAGAAGATATGTTACGTCCATGCTTATAGATTAGCGGTATTCTTGTTGCGGTGACACTAACGTTATGACAAATTTAGGCAAACTAGTTCTAAAGATAGAGAGTCTTATAATAAACTAATGAGTCAACTCAAATAGATTTTAAGATTTATGTAAATTCGCGAAATTAACTTCATTTGTGTTCTGAAACTCGTATTTATGAAATACATCAATACCGTTATGCGTGTGCTTGTTTGATGGACTCCATATCAAAGTAAAAAAATAACTAATTTAATTGCCTCAATTTTTACTATGACACAGATATTCTCAACGTGCTTATAGAAATGGGAGCAAAAATGTAGCAATATATTTCTGAACCTACGTAAAATGGAGTTGTGAATATAAAAACCATATTTTTCCAATGATTTTTCAAACGTATTAATATATGAACGTCCTTTTCCTCAACGATTTTTTTAGCCTTGGCACTTCATCTGAATAATCTGAAATTAAAACTCGGACTTCATATTATCTTTGCTTTTAACAGTTTGCCACATTCAAACTTGTAAACTATGTAATTACGCGTCAAATAAAACAAAACGAAAAAGTATAAATGTTCTGGAATTACAAATATGTTAATAAATTTTCCGTCATCAGAAAATAAAATCTTGTTGATTAACCTTGCGTGTGCGACAGCTAATAAACCATAAACGTTTAAATATTAAACTTGTTCCTTATAGAAATACATATGTACATACAAAAAATTACTTGCGATACCTTTATAGCTTAAAGCAAAAGTTTCTAACACACTCAGAATTCATTAGAAAAATCAATAATTAATTCGCGCTAAACATGGAATTCGTTATTTTGCAGTCGTAATTAAGTGCTTTGAGAACGCAAACGTTAATGCGCGATAGTAAATTGTTTTCACATTTAAATCGTAATAACCGCAGCGATTTTATTCCGAGAATATTGCTTCCATTTAATTTAATTAGCATTGAAATGCTACGCGTAAACGACTTAATTAAATTTTTATTTCAGGAAGACATATACAAACACAGGCGCGTGATTAAAATAAATCTTCTATTGCTGACAATTTAAAAGCGATAAATTGTTGAATATGTTGATTCGTTATCGCGTGATGCTGCATTATATGTTTTTATTAATTCTTAATGGTACACCGCACCCACGAATATCTTGCAGATATTATTCTGCTTTGTAAAGAGCGATTATTATTGTTAATAAAATGCAAGATATTAATCATAGGTAAAAAAAACGTGATTATGTAATTGTTTATAGCTAGAGAAATTAGGTGTGACAATCCTGGGTTATTTCAAGTTTTGATTAAGTAATAGGTGATTGTTTATAGGCTGACGTTTTGTATTTAGAATATAAACTTACTGTGCTTACAAGTGCTCAAAAGCTAACTCAATTTACAAACAAAACAATTTCAAATCACTTCTATTCAGGGACTATCTTACTCAAAAGCTCTTTCAAGAAAAGGTGGTAAGGGTGAAAGTCTGATACAGGGCCGGATACACTCCCGGAGCAAAATAGCCATTTGTCTTGAACGATAAATCTAAATAAGTGTCATCGTCCGAAGTCTACTTACTTAGAAAAAGATTTCATTTCCACAGATTCTCTGCAAAGGGTTCATTTCTTCAGGATAATGCCGCGTGTTTGAGGCTTGTATTCGATGTTCATGCTCAAAATTTATTTAGGAACTGAATATCTCTCTCGCTGTAATGCTTTACATAAGCGGCATGTTTGAAGTTACAGAACGTCCTATTCTAGTGAACCGTAATCGTTTTGCCCCGTTGGTGTTAAAGATGTTGACTTCAGCATCAATTGAAGCAAACGTAAAATGCATCATCGAATACGATGACTATAAATGGCAATTGACAAAGAGAGAGTTCCTGTCTAAGTTAGTAGTGAGTACAGATAAAAGCAAACATAAATCAATACATATAATTCTTTTATTTTAGTTTGTTTTACGCATACTTTCACACAGGCGCTCGAATTGAATGCACAAACCTACAGATTTAATACCTGACAGATATAACATTGCGTTTAATTGCACTGTCATAAGCGTCAGCAACATGCAAAAGCGATAGCCAATATTCATAAATATGAAGAGCAAGAAAGCTATCTATTTTCTGCGTTTACCTAGACAACCGCATTAAATATAGTATACAATTTTGACAATACATGTTGATTTCTTTTTTTATTATATATATAGCAACATAAATACACAAAACTATTCTCCCAAAGGCGATGGACCACTGCGCGCGAAGCGAAGTAAGCTGAACGAAACTAAGTTTTTATCTCCAACGTAATCTTACGGACGTGGAAACTAAAGCTAAGCGAAGCGAAGTTAGGATAGCAAAGATATAAAACAATGTTTATCTTCGCTCAGTTGCCTCGTCCGCATAATTTTCAGAAACCTTAGTTTCGCTCAGCTTAGCTTAGCTTCGCACGCAGTGGCCCCTTGCCTTAATACGTGCCCGCGACAAATACACCAATCCAGGTTCCGCCATCCATCACGTGATCGGTGATCCTTTTTCCATGTTGGAATCCATACCTCTCTCTCTCTATACTCAGTCTAATTATAATTATACTATATTCAATTCATTTACCATCGTAGTAGGCCGTTGTTTTAAGTTAGTAGGTTGGCTATAATAGTAAAATTAGATAGATTGAATTTGATGTCATTTTAACATACGCCAAATTGTGACAATTCAAATCAGATAGATCAACGAAATAGGTTTGAAAAGTAAACCCAGCCAAAATTGACAGTGAAGGGGAAACGTTTTACAATTTATGTATGTGAATTTGGATGTGAATACACCTCGTGATGAAAGGAAAATATCACAACATTTCCTAATTCGGGGTAACCTTAAAATCTAAATCGACATGACATTCATTGTCAAAATTTAGTTACATACATGACTACCACATTCTCACTAGACTTTCACGGCATACTACGACGGTAAATTGATAAGGAATGGATTTATATTTACTTTATACGTCTATGGGCCAGTTGTACACATAGGTTTAAACTGACGCTCAACTGAACCAGGTTCAAAGTAAACAAAGTCGCATAGGATCTTAATGACATACGGCAATTAATGCATTCATAAATAAAATGTGATGCGATTTTGTTCACTTTGAACCTGGTTCAGTTGAGCGTCAGTTTAAACCTCCTTTGTACAAATGGCCCTATGGCATTATCCCGGTGCCAAAACTAACTAGATCTGTTGCAAATCAGAGTAATTGTGACTGAACAACACTTAAGCGTTGTCATTTGATGAAATCATGAACATCCTCGAATTATTCTAAGTAGTACTTAAGATTTGATAAATATAAATTCTATTAAAATGGCTTCTGATCACGACTGCGAACTTAAGGAACAGTGTGTCAGTTCTACCAATTTTATATCAAAGCATAGCTTTATTAATTTGAATTTAGTATTTTACAGACGTAGAATAAGGACAGAATAACTATCCGCCGAATATTCTTTAACTTCCTCCATATCTACGTCACGTTATTCCAAGAAAATTGTTAGTCTTAGTTTATCCGACAATTGTAAAATCGGAGCTAAAGACTGGTTTACACTCTCAGACGATTTGCATAAATCAGATTGTGCAAGCCAGTTTGTGCAAATTAGTTGGCAAGTGTAAACGGAATGGATATTTTTTGCAGTTCTATCAATTTTATATCAAAGCATAGTTTTATTAATTTCAATTCAGGAGCTAAGGCCGAGGCTTTCAATCTACCCATTACAGTTATTCGGCGAATAACATGATCTTTCTAAGGTCCGATTTTTTCACCTCCAGTTAACTTTATCTAGCGATTAATTCCCATAGTAACGATTGTGAATACAATTGTTACCAAGGGAATAAACCGTCAGATAAAGTTAACTGGAGCTGAAAAAACTGGGCCTAAGTGGTTGTTTCCATGGTAAATATTAGCCGGATAACTAATAGTCAGTTTATTAAGACCCGATATCTCAGTTTCAGTTTAACTTTAACTTTGTTTATTACCATAGGAACAACTGCTTTTATAATAGTTACTTAGGCCAGATTTTACAATCGTCGGATAAGCATTATTCTTGGAATAACGTGACGTAGGTGTGATGTAGATATGGAGGAACGTTAAAGGATATTCAGCGAACAGTTATTCCGTCCTTATTCCACGTTTTAAAACTGGACCTTATGGGGATAAACTAAGGATTAAAGTGAAACTGTAACTGAAATACTGGGCCTAAGAGATGGAAAGAGCTAAATAGAATATAAAAACATTTTCCAATATTACAAAAAAAGAAACCAATGGTAACTGCGTGACTGTTTTTCTATTATCTTTACTAAAAATTGTTAATTCAAAGAGTTTCGTAATTTTTTAGATTTCATATTGCTTTACAGTCTTTTTCTTTTGGTTTTCCCCTTTTGTCAAATGTGTTTCCGAATTTGTCAAATGACTTTCCAATCTGTTCAATGTATTGTAGGCCTGCGGATTGGAAAGTCATTTGACAAATTCGGAAACATAATTGACAAAAGGAGAAAACCAAAAGAAAAAGATTGCAAGTTACTATTTTTAACTATGTATATATATTTTCAAGCCAACTGTTTAATTTTTCATGGTTTGTAAAATGTGGAAAGAAGTCTGGAATATTTTAAAGATTTCCTAGTATATTTTCGTTTTGCAAAAAACGCTCGGTCACGTCAATAGTTATTATAAATTTGTGCTATTATGGAATGATTAATTTATTTGCACTGGTGCGTACTATATGACTCATCCTGATCTCCATACTAACCAAGAATCAATCTCAGTTTCAAGTCTACCGGGTTTTTATCATTGTATCACCACAGTCAAACATAGCTTGTTTTTCATAAGCTGAAAAATCTTAGTCTTTCAAACCGCTGATAGTACTGAGCATATTTGATTTGCTCTTTCGACGTTATTCTGAAACTTCCTATAGGGTGTGTTGTCGTGAACAATTTTAATGCCAGAAAATATTTTTCAGGTTTGGAAAAAGTTCCTGTCGAAAGTAATGGAAGAAATAATTAAATTAGTCAGAAATAATTTTCCTATTAGTCATTAATGTCAAAGTGGATTCAAGTGAATTACATTTGCCAGTGGTTAGCAGATCCTATAATCAAAATTAATATCTAATTTCCGACCTAGCTTAGGACATAAATCCCATCGAACAAAGCTCGTAAAACCCAACTTAACTTATTGCCCGTGTTGCGATTCGCAGCATAAACGCGAACGGACGGACAAACAGAAAAGAGCAAAGCGCTGCAATAAATGCAAGTGTTGGCATTATCAGAAACACAGAAACAGAATAACGACGCGCAAAATTAATTTATACAAATAACGGCCGCGTTACGGAAAATGTATCTGTGTGCACGGCCAAAGTAAACAAACAAGTGTTTAAAGTTCTGTATCTGATTCAATCTGCGGGCCCGGTATCCCAGTGTGATCCTGGCAACGTGTCCTGGCTAGCCACAACCGCAACGGCATAACCGACAGACATTCCTACCGAACCATGATTACAGCGCGGAATCCAGGAATTGATATTATTAGTCGCATACTAACGTGTTTCGATGTTTGCAAATCCACCGAATGTAACTGTCTCTCTTTTGCAATCCGCTATTATTATATAGATTACGATACGATTTACATACGAAATTATATTTAAATCGAACTCGCAGGTAACCCGCCCTTTACTTATAGTAATTACAACAACATTAAAATTGCACCAACCAGTTTTTACATATATCACATTTAAATTAATACTTCGTAATCACAGTGTGCTACAGATCTCTTGATTGCATCACTCAACTTGCATCGAAAACAGTTATTTTACGCACCTAACTTCGAAACAGGATATATACTTTCAAAAATAGAATACAATAAAATTTGCTTAATGATACACATGAAACATCTAGTTTTGACGAAAACTATCTAGGATAAAATTCTATGCAATCTTTTCCAAAAAACTTTCTTGATAATATTTTTTTTTTTAGCAATGGATTCTATTTTATATTTTTACTGAAATAATACGTAAACTGAATCAAATCAAAACAAAGATGTTATAAAGACAGCACACTGATTCTTTACTAAATTAATATGAAGACATAATCCAGCAATACTGTATCCGTGCCGTTTCACACAAATTTGGCATTGATAACAGAATTATGTACTTGACCTTATTAAAAAGACATATAAGAAGGGAATTGTAAAGTGTTATGCATTACACACTCACTTCTTGACAGTTTTATCCAATCTGGATTTTTTCGAAAATGACTGGCTTCATTGGTTATTTTCAGGAAGCTCTTAAACTGTGAATTTCATATACACATTGTTAGGATTTAATTTGACCATTCAATCATACAACTTATTATATAATGTATAATGCCGTCAAGAAAATATTACTTCTATATGCTAATTGCCTTCTTATTGACGCTCCCAATACAGTTATAAAATTGTAATTAGACATGGAGTGACAGCGAGTGCATTACACTGGCTTGCAATAAAATCGCGTACACCTTAAAATCAAGTAACAGAGTTTTTACCCATTTTCGGCTTTGTAAATCGGTATTTTGTTGAATTTTGACATATCAAAAATGTAGGTTATAAACTAAGAATTTAAGATTCTTGTTACGATTAATTTAAGCTTAAATTTGTTATTAAAGTATCAGGAAACAAACGCAACAAAGGCGTTTATTTTTATGAAACAGCATTTATGAATAAAGGAAATAAGATTTCACCAATAATCCTTTTCATCCTGGCTTAATTCTTCCCTACCATGATTCAAGTAAAATACAAAACGTGACTGCTTCTCTTCTTCCATCAATACTATTTTTTTTGGGGCATTTATCGAATTCTTTAAATCAGAATTTATAATCCTTCTTTCATCATTCATCATTTCTTTCATCTTACACATGAGTTGAATCCCGAAGCTGCTTTTCTACTTACACTTTCTTTCTCTATCTATTTCTTCTTGTAAGAGTGCTTTTATTTAGACCATAATTATCCGCCACTGCTCTTATTCATCATGCATTTTCTAAGAGAGTATTAAAATTGTTTCTGTTTCTGTCAGTTCGGCATTTTTTTGACACAGACAGATTATAAGATCGACTTAATACAACAAAATTGGGTGTACGCGATTTTTTTGCAAACCACCGTACACCGATAAAAGTTTTGTGTAAATTTACAGAGATTTGTGAACTCCGATGACCATCGAGAATTATTATAAATTTATAGAGATATACAAAAATTATTGTAAATTTACTTCAAGTTTAAGGTGTCCAGAAAACCAATACATCTTCAAATTGTATTCATTTCAATTATTTTCAACCTATGGAACACAAATTAGTTACTTCTTACGTTCTTACTCTCTTTTCTATAGATCCTTTTCTATACCAATGATTTGTCAAAATTTCAAACAAAAAATTAATATTATCACCAGGGTTAGGAGGATGAGATTCCGCGTGCAACAGTCTGCCTGGGTCGCCGCTTATACTGTGCATGTTTATGTACGATCATTGCGCTGGCTCATTTCTCCATAAGCGTCGGACGAAAATTTAATTTCATCGCGTAAGAAATTGTTAAATTTAAACAAAATTTCGTATTTCCGAATTAAAAATTAAATAAATCAAATTAAACACTAAACGTTCTTTGCTATTGCAAATTATGCATGCGATTATTTGCTATTCCCGTATCGAGTGCACTTAGACGTGACGCTCTTGCCAGCGCGAGCGGAATCCGATCCACCTAACCGTGATTATCACTCAATTGGAATTTTTAAATGACTTTCCCATTAAACACATTTTTAGCACATTTAAACAAGTTAGAACAAAACTTATTAATTAAAGTCATTTATCTCATTTGTCATTATTTTTTTGAGCTTCTAAGTTTCTTTTACCACTTTAATCGTTAAATCGTTGATATCGGTCACAAAAAACTCTTTGGATTTTATGTCCAAGAATGGTGTTTATGTCTGGACATGTGATTTCTTATCAAGCAACATACATTGGTCAAACTATACAGGGAATATTTTTTAAGTGTGGTCATAGGGATTTACATGTTAAAAATTCGACCTAATATATACACTATTCATTTTCACCTATTGGAATTACGAGGGCGGTTCAAATTTGATCTGCATTTAATTTTTTTTAGGTGCAATTAAAGAGCTACAGCGAAATGCTTTTGCATTCATCGTGGTACAGTTTCTTAAATGGATCTTTTTACGCACGTCATTGATTTTTTGCGTATGAAATACATCAATACTTTCAAGCCGAATAATAAATCGTAAGTTTTATTTTACAAACATTCGTATAAAGGCGTTCTTTATTCAATCCCAACGAGTGATGTACCTAGATACAATAGTTACATATAAAAATTGGTTTTAGTAGTGCCGTTTGACAATGACGTGCGTAAAAAGATCCATTTAACCATGGCAAGCTCCATTAACATTCATTGACGTGTATGTATGCCGTGGAGTACTCCCCTCAGCGGTCCCTTTTAAAGATACTACAAAACTACTGATAGTAACGTAATGACAACTGCAATTACTTAAAAACTCACAAGAGGCGCTGAGGGGAGTACCCGTCAAAATTTTTGAAAGTCGAATTGAAACGGCGTTAGTGAATGTTAATGTAGCTGGACATGATTTAACAAGCTGTAGGCATATTAGCTGACGTCATATACAATTGCGACTTCAAGAATGTTTATCTCTCAGATAAATATTTGATTGATGGTCGCGAACACGTGACAAACTTGCTGTCCAGCGTCTGCTGGGAACATTCAAAAAGTTGACCAGCTCATCCGGAGCAACAAGAGAATATCTGTAAAGGAAATGACACAACAATTAATTTCACTTATTATATCGAACTTCTTGCAAAAGTCAAACTAGCCATATGAAAAAAAGCGCGGTCTCTTAAGTAAGGGCGTTATTCTTCTCCATGAAAACGCTCGCCCACAGACAGCTTAACTAACAAAGGATACATTGGCTAGATTTGGCTGGGAAGTACTGCCTCACCCTCCATACAGTCCAGATTTGGACTCAAGTGACTATCATCTCTTTGGGCCACTTAAAAACTTCTTGAAAGGCAAACGGTGTTAGTCTAATGAACAAATTAAAATTGCGGTGCAAAATTGGTTACGTCGTCAAACGAAATATTTTTTTTTCAGCGGGAATATGGAAGCTACCAGAGAGATGATGTAAATGCATTTTAAAGGGGAGTTGTTATTTAGAAAAATGATATACATATAATGTTATTTTACAGATTTTGTCAACCTGAGAAAAATAAAATGCAGGTCAAATTTGAATCGCCCTCGTATTAACGAGCAAACTATGTTTGCTATAGATAGATTCTTTAATTGTATACGATGGATGCTTTGCCACTGATTTTCTCGTATAGTTTCGAACTGTTTTAATTCGTTTTATGCTAATTTTGCTACAGTTCCGACTTAACTTTTACCATTTTTGTTTACGTCAGTGATAATTCACTGGTAATTCGGATTGTTCAGATTGTAACTTTTCCTTTTCAGTTCGTATCGGCAGATCACGTGCCTCACAATCAGTTATTTTGTAAGTACACATTTTAAAATTTTCTTGCCATAACGACTTAAAGAAACAAAACTTCTTACAAGTTTCAGTTTTCTAAACTTTTCATAAATAAAGCTGCAAAAATTTTATTCACAAATTTCAATTTTATACATTCTATAAATTTGGAGATCTTCATACGCAGAGACAATGGGTGGTATGCATAAAACGAAGTACATGCTAATACTTCAAGCACCTACTTCGAAAGTGAAGTACCTACTACAGTAACGTAGTATTTACTATGCGATCTAGTAGATACTAGAGCACAAGAGCACATAGAAGTTTTTACTTCACTGTAGAAGCACCTACTATAGTATGTACTTCAAAGCCTCAGATTCATCTTAATAGTAAATACTACTGCAGCGTAGTATTTACTACGTGCTGTAGTATAAACTTTGCTTTCGTAGTATATGCTTCAGAGCTGCAGTAGGTACTTTATGTAATAGAAGATACTTCGAAGAATATACTAATTTGAGAAGTATTAGCATCTACTTCGTTTTATGCATACCACCCATTAAATATGAATATCTAGAAAACTATTCAATTTATTTAGACAATGTTTCACTTCTCACTAGAAGTTAATTAAATTTAGAAACCAAATATGTACAAGTATGCCGTAAATATTCATTTATTTTTCTGTGAACATAGGGAAAACTTTTGGTTAGACTGTACAAGTTTTGTAATAAACATTTCTTTCTAAATTAAAAAATATGAAAGTTAAAGAGTGTGGGATATCTTGTATAATCGTAATCATAATTCATGACATACATAACCTTTACAGAAAAATTCATCGTGGACATTTTATTTGTGGTTTCTAAGCAAAAAATTATTTAAGACACCCTGATTCACTTTTAAGTTGTAAAATTTGGATGCACTCGACGTTGACAGTTTTGAAGAAGATGGGTACTGTGTTCTGTAAGCGTCATGAACTATGATTTCGGCTGTAGGTTATTGAAAATCCGTGTCAGTTAGTATAAATAATTTTATTGAATTGCACGACCGTTTTCGCCCAGTGGGGCATTGTCAAGTGTAGCCTGGAAAGAATAGAGGATGCCGTTAACAAATTAAGATTAAAAATATAAAATAGACATACTAGTTCTGACGTTCCATTGCGGATAGCAGACAACAAGTATTACAAATTAAAACTAAAACTAGAAATAATACAACTATTTAGTATGTCTATTTTATATTTTTAATCTTAATTTGTTAACGGCATCCTCTATTCTTTCCAGGCTACACTTTATAATGCCTCACTGGGCGAAACCGGTCATATTATAAAATTATTTATACTAACTGACACGGATTTTCAATAACCTAAAAGCTTAGCTAGTAACGGCATGCAGGATCTCTCGTCATTTCGGTTGTACATACATTGGTTTTATTAAAAAATATGTGAATATTATATATTAATATGTATTTGATTTATAATACATTTACCTGGATTTTAAAATTTTAAAAATACTGATTCAGGAATGCTTAATTTTTATTAGGCATCTTATTAATTCGATCAATCTTAGCGTTTGAACAGGTACACCCCCAAAATTAACAAAATAACTTCCGATTTTAGTATGTAATAGTAAATGAAGATTATATTATTAAGATGATAAAATTCGAATAAAGTTATTGAATGCCTGAAACATTCAAAGGAATAACGCTGCTTATGTTATTTAACACCTGTTAGTAATATCTGCAGCAAGATGAATATGCAAATGCATGTGAAAGGAATAATTTATTGCGGACGTATATCAATAATGCAAGTATTCCAGATACTCGGCATATCAAGATAGTGAACACCGTTTTTTACGAACTAAATTATGTTTAACTCCGGCCGTATTATATTTCAACGGGCAGTATCGTTAAAAACATATACATTTCAGCGGAATAAGCGCATAGTTGTTCCAGTTGCTCTTTATTATAAACAATTCCGAGATTGTGTTGCATGTATCAGAATGTACGATCGCAATTTAACTTTATTAGTTCTATTAAATAAATATACGTCGGTAATCATTTCAAGGACTGGACTTGATTAAATAATAAATAAACGAAAAAGAAAAACTGCAACGCGCTCTGGCCGAAGAGAATTCAATTGCAGTCGATACTTCGAAATCATTCATTGGTCGAAAGTTTTTGCATCGTACGCTTGCAAAATAACGGGGCGCGTAAAATACACACGAAATGCAAACAATAAGTGAAATTTTATATTTAATCAAGCCCCCGTGCACGGAAGCACTGTAAAGTACAATTATCAGCAATTAGCTGATTGGAACTCACATATATATGGCAGTTGTGCAGTAATACAATTAACAAATGAAATATTGCGAAGAGGAACAAGTTTCCGATAACTCCCAGGTCGAGGAGAAGTTCGTTTCGAACTATTCCGGTTATTAAATATATCTGAAACCGACGCCTACGAAATGCACGACTTATCGATTGCACTTTCAGTTTGTTTTAAATTAGATCAATTTGTCAATTTGCCGTAGACGCCTTCATTTTTCAACGTAATAGAATTTGAAAATTAATCCTTTTTACTTGCGGATACGTGATACTGCGCAACAGAAATTTTAATCTCGAAACGTTTTTATACAATTACACGGATTCATTTCAGACAGTAAATTACACTTTCTAGACACAATTATGATAATTTCTACAAACATAATAAAACTTCCATAATAGAAATTCTACCCGGAACACTGTTTTTTTTTCTGTCTGGAATAATTAACATTCAACTATGTAATTATATTCAATATATTAACACTACATATTGATAATTTTTCACATGTGCCTGTGGAATGTAAAACATGTTAGGTATATTCCTTATTAAGTTCAACGTAGTTATTTATCTCACCTACTTTTAAATTTATTGTTTTAGTTATTTTGGACATGAAACAAACTGTGCTCAAAATAACGAAAAGTAAACTTTTAATCGCAGAATCAAAATAAACTGCTTAAGCGTGAAAATAAATACGGAAAAGAAATTTTATTTTCAGGTACACTCGTAACCAGGAAAGGTGAAGGCTCAGCAAATCCATGAAGCTAGGGAACGCAAACTAATTTATGTACGCGCAGCTGTTTGTTGCGTAAAAGGCAGAGATAAAAACTTATTTATACTTCTGCCGCATTTTGTCTAACGTAGTACTTACTCGAGGCTACATTCCAAAAAGTCACCCAGGCATGTACAACAAAGATAATCTTGTGAGTTAAGAATGAAATAAACAGAGACAGACTTCATTTCCAATGTTCTTAATACATACAGACTATAACATTTTGACCAGCGCTTCCGGTTGAAGCATGTCACATATTCTTCGTTTGCGGACGTTTCGTCCTTCGACAGCAGCCGCGGAAGCTTTCATGTAAATCATATATTTTACATACGAGCCCCGTCAACTATAGGTTCGGACATTTTTACTTTTTGTCTTTTTGCCACGTAACTGACCAAGTTCTTAATAAAATGAAAATATGTATTAACATGTTATTGGAAGTATACATCATACAAGTACGTTACAACAGTAAAATTATTAAAAAGGAAACTAAATTTGGTTTCAGTAGCTACAATACATTTTACTCAAAAAATAAGTAAAACCGTAATATCCGAACCTACAACTGACGGAGCTCGTTGGAGTAATAATTTTTGGTTTTTAAAAGCTATTTTGCCCTATTACCAACTATGTATGACATGGACGATGTTAAGCAAAGGATAGCCAGGATACTAAAAAATGTTTTACAATCAGTCCAGAGGAGAGTAAAATTATGTAAAGATAAAGGTATACGATGACATTTCTTCTTTAATAATAAATACAGTTGCTTTCAGTGGTAATAATACATTTACCCAAGAAATACCTAAAACGGTAGTGTCCGAACTTACAGTTGACGGGGCTCGTATTACTGATTATGAAAACGGCCCTAAGACTTTAATTTAATATCTTCAATTAAATTTCCTTTCCAACAAACTGGAACTAAATGACATGTGTAATAAATATTGAAATGTTATTCACAGTTCAGATAAAAAATAAGTCAAGTCAAATGACACTACCTTAGTTAAATGTATTCCATTATTCGAGTTGAATTGATAATTTTTTTAAAAGGATTTATTTTATTTGTAGCATCTCAAGTTTTCCGTGGGAGGAATTATATCTTGTACATTTTTCAAATATGTTTGTAGCTCATGTTAAAGTAAAATAATTTTCATTTGTGTTTATAAAACCTAGAAAGAAATTAAAGAATTTGATTTAAAACGTTACGAGAAATAAACGTTTGAAGATTACCTGTTATGTGTTAAGAAATCCATGTTTTGCACTATGATATTGTAAATTAGTTTTATTATGTAGAAATGTTTGTATTGTTGAATGAAAATTGCCCATATTTATTATAATTCATGATATTCTGTATTAGAATAATATTGGAGGGAAACAGGATTGGAGTTAAGTAACATATCCAAATTATACCTATAAAAAAATCGTATCACAAACTCTTTTAAACGGACACTAAATGGCGCACAAACACTTACGCTGGATTTCACAAACGTCACTTAACTTTAATCATCGATTAAGAATAATCATTCCTATACCTTCAGCACATGTAACCATAGCAACGTTTACTTTTAACGCTTGATTAAATTTAAGTAACGTTTGTGAAATCCACCATTAATGTTTAAAAAAGTTTGTGATACAATTTTCATCGGACAAGAACCAGCTTTAATTATAAAAAAATCATTGAATTTTGTAACGAATTGAGAAAATAATTATAACTTACCTTTTTCTTAAATATCAGTAACAAAATTGCCATGTAATCGATGTAAATTATGTAAAATTGTATGTAGGCCGAAGTGGGGCATATGTCAACGGATACTCATGTCAGAAAAATTGAAGTATCAAAGTTGGTAATTTTATAATTGAGTTTAACTTTATAAATGATGAATTTGTAGAAAGGGAAATTTGTAAAAGTGTAGAATAAGCAGTGGTAAAAGAAGAGTTTCGAAATTAAGAGTTTAGAAAAGAATTTAGAAAGAAAGGATGAAATTTGACAGTACTGACATCTAGCGGAAAAATGATAATACCGTTGTCAAGGAAATAAAAAAAAGAGGAGAATAATAAATTTTAAAAAAAAGAAAGAAAATTTTGTGTACAACAAAGATCGTATTTAAATAAAAAGTAAAAGTTAATAAATCTCCGGAAATAATAAAGAAAAAGTAATACACAGAGGGTTTATAAGAAGAAAAAGGAAAACATAAAAGAAATTTAATTACAAGTTATGAAAAAGAATGAAGATACAAGAAAAAGTAAGAGAACCGAGTTAAAGAAGGTAGTAGAACAAAAAGAGTGAAAAGAAAAGGTGTTGAGGCAGACTAGTACAGCAGGGAAAAGGCAGGAGAAGGATTGTGAAGAATAGCAGAGAAGAGAAAAGCTAGAAACGGATTTTCAGGAGAAATAAAGAAAAGGAGGTAGAAGAAGGAAAGGAAGGAAGCAGTAAAGTGAATCAAAAGAGACATTAAAGGTCAGGACAATTTTAATTAACATTAATTAAGATTTAAAGACATTTAGATTTAATTTTGTGTGTATAAAAAAATATGACAATTGAATAGAGTTATTCTGCTCAAGTTTTGTTTTTCATGTGCAGAAAGTAATTTTATTTCTTGAAATTTTCAAACGTCTATTAATTCTTCTTTAATTTCAAAATTTATACCACGTTAGGAACCTGAGATGATAAACATTAGCTAGCCGAGGTAAATAAATAAGTAAAAGTTTTCTTACCCTACAAAAAAAATATAAAAAACAATTTTAGCTTGTCAACATTGGACTTTGGCAAGACATTACAATTTTTACAAACTCAAAAAAATATGGGCTAATAACATTAGAATATATATTATATAAATACCATTATTCTAAAGAAGCTGGTTGAGGAAATTTTCAGTTCTTTAGATTTTATTATAGAAAACAATTCAGGCTAATTTTTCATTAAAAAATCTGAAAATTATTTTTTACATACATAAACGTTTTTAAAATATCGACGCATTAATTCTTGATCTCACTTTGTAACGGAATAAGCTTAATTTCTCACGTGTCAATATTATCAAAAGTATGCGTTTTAAAAGTAAATACTGGTAAACTAAGGACAACCAGAATAAAAAGAATTATTTTTTAATACATATGCTTCATTGAAATTTAAAACAATTTATTTTTTCTACTTTGCGTTCACAATGAACTCATTGTGACACCAAAAACAGTTTCACAATGAAGCTCATTGTGAAACTGTTTTTGGGGAAATTTTAGTCAATTTTTAATTGAAAATATTTAATAGATTTTACAAAATAACTCATTATTTATTTGTTACTTAACAGAATACTCACAATGAAGCTGGATAAGACAAATTAATAACTGGTTAATGTGACTTTTGATTAACACGAAAGGTTTTCAGTGTTGCCACGCATTACAACTAAAATTCCCCATATACTAAGGAGATCCAATTTTTGACAGTATTTTTCATATTTTTGTTCAATAAGTGACGCAAAGTAGAAAAAATAGTATATTATACACGTTTCACAAGAGGCATTGTAACACTCGTTCCGTTGGGGCACTCCTAGCTCGCTACGCTTCGCTAGTCGTACCCCAATCCCACTCGTGTTACAATAAGCCTTCTTATGAAACTTGTATAATAATATACTATTGTCAAAGTGTAGAGATGTTTTCATTGCCGTCTTGACACTTTATAGATATTTGGGATATCTGAAAACAATTAATTTTGGATATTAACCAAAATAGCCTTGTTTTCAACGCTTAGAATAAAACCAAGATTTATCAATATTTCATCATTTCGGCTTCATATTTAAATGAGTTTTCATTGTAACTTCAAAGACATTATTGAATGAGAAACCATTTTTTTCTTTTAAAATGGTAAATTCTTTGAAGAGATTATCTGATCAATCTCTATTCTATTTGATATTATTTTGGATGTTTTAATCCTTTGTGCTAACATCATGCTTTCTCGCTTATCCTAGTTCTTGTGCCTGTTTTTCTTGGTCTCTCTCTTGATTTCTTGGTCTATGGTCTTGGTCAGTGTGCTGTGCACACTTTTAAGTTTCAAATAATCAATTTTAAATTTGATGAAGTTTTCCTTGTATATGAACATGAGTCGTTATTTTACTTTTTGAAAATGTTCCCAGGTGTACCTCCTCACAAATAAGGATAAAACATTGTGCTTCTATATTTTACGAAATAAATTTATTGCAATTCATTTACTTTGTAGTCTTATTGGTCCCAATATGTAATAGCTTTGTAGCTAGATGTTTAGACATTGAAGATGAGAAAATAAAATTTTGAATGTCATAATTAGGATTTACTACTATGGACTTCTTTTTAGTACAAGAAATAAACGTATTAGCAAACTTCCCCGTGTTCTTAAAAAATATTCGCCTTAAGCATAGCCCTTCGCCTCCCTATGTTTCCGGTCTGCGTCTGGCTCCGGGTTGGTCTGGGTGTTAATAAGTTGGATCCTAGGAGCCATGTTGATGAATTTTATGCAATGGCGTCTCTCTTAGTTGAATTACAGCAATTTGGGAGACGCTGTTACCATTTGCCCTTCCCAGATATTAGTTCAAGTTATTACAGATATTAACAGTGCGCGTTGTTTATTCTTGGCTGCGACTTGTACTTAACGCTTGCCTCCGCCGTATTGTTACATTGTAGAGCCCGGTAAAGTCTGCCTTTAGCATTAATAATATCTGATTTATGTGTATATTATCCTAGACGTACTGATATAATTACGTTATAAAATCCACGTGTTATGGCACATTCAGTTATCAAACAATTTTGATACGTTTTGAACTTGCGCTCCCTTGTACGTTCGTGAAATAATTAAATAATTGCGTTAAAATAAAACTCGATTAGCCGCCGCAGTTTAGCGTCGAACTACATCCAGTTGGATTACGCGTTTTGCCGAAGAAGCGATTTCAGCGCCGTATTTTTAGGATTTAACAAGTCGCGCTACATAACGCTAATATTTATACCGTGCTCGCTGAAATTAATGAGAAAAGCCCTTATTTTTATAGGATTATGAGAGATTATCATAAGATTACAAAGATAAATGTCGGAGATGAAAGGCGTCTGCTACAGCAACGCCAGTATTTATATTTTGTAACTACATAATAAATTTCAGGAAATTTAGCAGGTTCTCGTTGTGCTGGGATATGTTTTCTCCCAGATAGCTGAGTTTTAACTGTTTTTTTCTGCGTGTCTTTTTTTTGTTATTTGTGCTACTTTATAACATAAAGTTAAAAACTCATAATAAATTTAATTCTATCATAAATCATACGTTTATTAAATAAAATACCTGAAGATAAAAGTCTCAACAAAAACGCATCTTCATTTATTGTTGATAGACAAATAAGATATCATTATTTAAATAGGAAGATTATAAATAATGTCAACTACATGGGTAACAGAAGAAGCATGGATTGTTAATTTATTTCGTCCACATCAGAGAAATTAAGAAAAACTCCAAGGCTGGGTTTCACAGTCCTAGTTTAACTTTAAACTCCTGTTTATTCCCATGGTAGCAATTATAAAAACAATTGTTCCTATGGAAATAAACAAGAGTTTAAAGTTAAACTAGGACTGAGCAACCCAGCCCAAGACATTTAGAGTAAAAAAATCATAAAAATGTCATAAAACTGATTTATAAAAGCTCTGATGTACTCTACTGTAACGTATCTAATGATACTTGGAAATGAAATTTAATTTACTTCTCAGTTACAGCACATAAGTAATAATAATTAAAAAAAAAAGAAAGAGACGAAGTTGAAATTGACATGACCTTAAAAAAAGTAACTGAAATTTTCAGTAAAATCGGATATAACTGTAAAGAATTTCTTTTTCTACTTCAGACATGCAATATTTTTCTTTTTATTATTTCGTCTTTACTTTTATCAATTATTAATACTAAAATTTTAAAAGAAAATTTATGTTCATTAAACTTTAATTATGCAATTTCAGAACTCACTATCAATTTTGTTATTTTAAATCAGCCCTGTGCAACCATGCGATTCTCCTATGACAGATCTATGCGACCCTAATAAAATATTTAAAAAAATAAATAAAGCAAAGCAAACTGAGATAATTTACTTAGGCATACAATATTTATTTCATCTGTAAGACTTCACAAAACTTACAGCTGGTTCTATCGCCTAAAAGTTTGCATACCCCTGTTTTCAATAGAATGCTATACTTAACAAATGAGAAAAAAATTTCCCTTATAGATTTTCTGTATCCAGGTATAGCTATCTGTTATTGATACTTTTGCTAGCTAACCTTAGGTAACCAGTACTTGAAAGAGCGTTCTATGGGTACACGAATCAAAAACAGGAAATTTTACTTCAGCTTTGAGGTTTCTATATGAATTAAAATGACAGTACTTCATAATTTTCATTTTTGTTATCGCGAAGTACAAGTGCAAGATCTCACATACATTTATAGTACGCTGCGAACATGACCAGATAAGGAGGAGAAGTGAGGAGAAAGAACACTTGTAAGTTCGGACAAAAATATACAGCCTGTTTTTTTATTGTGTGCAAATATTTAAACCTGTAATACATAACTATAAATGGCAACGATTGAACTCATAATTACTGGACGAAAAATGCGCCTCAAAAATGCGGATGAGTTAAATAATGACATCATCGTCATCCATCGTTTTATTTTTCGCATATTTCACCCTCACAAGTAATAAATTGCCTTTCCATTTCCTATTAAACTGGATTAAAATCAATTAAACTAAAGGAACTTTAAAATAATGTAGTATTTCATCTATTGTTTGTACAGTTTAAAATCGGCCGCATTACGTAAACAAAGCATTTTTAACGCGCTCGCATTGCTAATTCCAAAATTTACTAATTGATTGATATCTTAAAGTATTCTCGTATGCATTTTATGAAGGTCGCACTTTCGCATTTCTTTTGATGCCTTTTACCGCGGAAATTTTTTTGCCCGTGTGGTGGCGGTCTCTTTGAGTGACGCGCTTAAGGTAGGTCAGTATTTAATATTGGCGTTGTGTAGTTACGAAAAAAACAGAGGAAGGCGTCACTGACCTTGCTAAATATAACTTTCCTTTCTCGCACATTTCAGCAGTTCCAAACAAGTGTACCTCCGAAATTTTTTGGCTATGTTACTGTAGCCATCTGAAAATACACGCAGAAGGTAGCATTTCATGTACTTATACTGAGGTTTTTTTATTTGCACACAGTAAAAAACATCCTGTACAATTCAACTGAGTAGCGAACGTCTCATGTATAACGCGCAGAGTTCCAGGCTGCATCGCTGAATTGGGCAACTTTACTGAGCAAATGTTTTTCAGCGCTCAGCGCTTTTATCAATAAAATTTCGAAATAAGTAATATGGAGATATTAAAACACATCTTCGTAAACTATATGTTTATACAGTAAAATCTCCCTTGGTGGACGCCTCTCTTAGGCCCGGATTTTCGATCACAGTTTAACTTTAATCTTCAGTTTATTCCTATAGAAGCAATGGGAATAAACTGAAGATTAAAGTTAAACTGTGATCGCAAAACCGGGCCTTAGCGGGACAGTGTTTAATTCTCATTTATGTAATTTACATGCATTTATACCTCTATTAGGCGGACACCTGTAATAGTCGGACAGTTTGCTAGTCACGGTAGAGAGGTTTTACTGTATAATACAACATTTCTTTGTACTGTAACTAGGGTTTCTGATCCGGGAATTCTCGATCTCGATTTCCCGGGAAATTTCCTAAATTTGATCTCGGGAAAAGACTGTCGAGAAATCGAGAAATTTCCAAATTCTGCGCCTCCCCTTTCCGCTCAAGATAACTATCCGCTGCTCCGCAAATCTTATTCTATACGAGCGAATTTATACAGATTGAAGAGTTTCACGTTAGTCAGTAGTGGTTTCATGAAAAGCAACTAAGCGCATGCGACTCGCAGATGTACAGCCGTGCGGGGGTTAAGTGCTACAATTTGACAATTCTATGATCCTTGTACCACAAGGTTTTAAGGATGAAGTTTGCGTGCAGGCAGTGCATTTTAGCCCTTGGTTTCTTAACGTGTATAGTGGAACTGGGCAAAACGTAGTGGAGATTACGTGTTACAGTAAAAACTGCAAATTTACGAATAGCAATCAGTGGATTGTAATATTTTCAAAAGCAACAAATTGTTGCTTGTACAGAATTTCTATTGTACTATCATTTAAGAATATAAATGTTTCCAATGATATTAAGCAAAGATATTGTATTGTTAATATTCTTCTGTGGCTTAGATGCAACTGCATTAATGTTAATGCATTTGTGTAATCTGATCAGCGTCTTCCCACCTACATTGAAGAAAACACGCTACGCACCCTATATCCATCTTTTTCAACCAATCGTATACGCATGGTCTTTGGACTATTCTCGAAATCACTTTTGGCTAAAGTGAAAGTCTTCAAACGGTATATATAATATTGTCTCCAAAGTCAGAAATCAATTGTCTGATAAAGCATTTAATGCTCTCATTTTTCGAACTATTATTTTAAGAAATTTAAAAATTTGTTGCAAGTCGGATTTGATTACAATGAAATTTTAGGCCAACAATTGGCCACGCGTTAATCTCGAACTAAAGTGTTACTATTTGTTTTTTGTTGTTTTTATATTATGAAAGAGAGGGATTCTTAATTTATCTTGAAGGCTTCCGCGGCCGTCGTCCAGAGGAATTTTTGCTTTCTTTTAAATTACTTTTGTTAGTTTTCTAATGTTTATTATTAGAATTATTGTTTTATTAAATTACCAAAAATGTTTCTACTTTTTTAAGGAGTTTTATCTTTTGATGAAACTAAGAGGTATTTAAAAGTAAATTTTATGTCTACCAAAGCCCTAGGTCAAAGACAAAGAGAGTGATAAGTATGAATACCAGGCTGATTTTTGTATACTTAAAGGTCAAATTCTAAATATAAAGTTGATTTAAATGATATTATTTACCCTTAATTAACGACTTTTCATTTTTTTTATATTTCTCGACTTCCCGGGAACAAACAGACGAGAATTCTCGAGTCCCGAGAAATCGAAAAGGTCGAGAAATCAGAAACCCTAACTGTAGCGATTTTAAAGGTTCTATTAATTTTTATTTTAAAACAAAACACGAAATAGTTAATAAACTAATTTATTTAAAAGCAAACTAATTAACACTAACATTTATTTACAAGCTTTAAATCTAATTTATTTTAACAGCCGAGCGAGAAATCTAACGCGACTTTAATTCCGAACTGTCTAACGCTGAATTGTCCTCCATTCACCGGCCGCGTGCTTTTATAAGCCGGGGTTGTTTTTCGCAAACATGCCAGTACGCGACGGAATGTCTAGGGTTGATTCCAGCGCTAGCGTAATCTTGATATACCCGAAGTTTCTGGTCTAAGGCGCGTCGGCGATGACGCAAGAGACAGACGGACGTCGGCTGCTGTCGGCGAATCATTACAGTACAAAAGTGATCAGCAATTTTCTATAATTCCTCAATGTTATTTAAAGGCTATATAATTTGTAGTAATTTTAATGTTTAATAAAAACAACAAAATAATTACATTCGTTATATGTTCAGAAGTTACTAAGAGACGGTATTGTAGAGAGGAGAAAAGCATAAAAAGCAAAATTAAAAAAAATAACAATTGAGGTCGGTCAGGTAGCCTCGGCGTATAATTAAACTACGGTTTAGACACTGTTCGCACACAAAACACTAAAGCAGGAATCCTGACATGAGCGATATGGAATTATTAGAGAGTACAAGGGCCTAATGGACTACGTTCTGAAACGAAGTAATCACATTAGCGGCCATAATTACTAACCCCTTTGAGAACGGAAATGCATCCATATCCTGTTGTGCATAGCGGCGAGTCTTTTTTTGTTCATCCCTCTGCGCCCTGTATTTAATGCACGTAATTCGATTAATTTATTGTCAAATTGCCTTAATGTGGTTGTTTCACGGCAAATGGCGAACCTTTGCGCCGGAATCGTAAGAATTGCCCCGGATGTCAACGGGGACACAATCGGGGATCCGCATCCCCAATCGCGTCTACGCTGACTAATTTATTGAATTCTTGCACAAGAATATCGAAGAATGGCTTCTTACAAAAACTTTCTCCATTTCAAAAAACGAAATAATTTTAAATTAAAAATGATAAAATTTATCTAAAACTTTTTGGGGAATCCCTCGAATGTCAGAAACTTATCTTTAGCGGCGAGTCCTCGTTGTAATTCCACGATCCTCAAACATACAGACAATAAAGGGATGCACAATTCTCCGATCACTCAAGTCATTTCCTATATCTCCACCCCTTCGGCATCGTGGGACGAAATTTCCATTTGAAATACACCGGTGCCAATTTCATCCACTTACTCATTTATGCGGGTTGATGGGTCTTTTATATAGCGTGTAAAAACACAAGGTTGATGGGAAACTCGTCAAAAAAGGTAAACTATTGTTGGCGCACAGGATTTATTAATTACTATTCACTTCCGTTAGTTTAACAGAAACAAAAATAAATGCCAATTAAAACAGCAACAAACTAACTCGGAGAAATAATATTAGACATCTTCAAACATCTACATATAATGTTTTTCAAGAAATTCCTAAGTATAATAAAAAGAAAAATAACATTCTATAACGAGAGAAATAACATTTAAGAATGAGTTTGTAAAAGGTTTTCGTCTGCGAGTCTAGACATTCAAATTCATTTGGTTTTCAATCGCATTCAGAGAAACATCTTTTATCCGGCGGGTTATTTTTAAGAATATATTACGCGCATATATTAAGACACGAATACTTTAAAATAACATCGCAAGACAATATACGGAATATAATAAAAACACCGTGGAAATAAAAGCAAACGATTGGATTGCATATTTTAAATTCAAACTTGTTCTCCGACAGTACGACAGTAAAAAAAATCGAGAACGAAATAAGCACAAAACGAAATGGAATGTGGGTGCATGAGAGATATACAATAAATAATTAGATGCAGTAAGGAATACGCCCACCACAGTCTGAAGCACTAATTAATATTATATTACTTGCTATGGATGGAATTAAAAAAATGGGCTTAATGTAATTTATATCCCGTGAGTTGGTTGTGTTTAATATAACTTCAACATTACGAATGGAATATTTATGAATACCATTTTACTCTACACTTGACTTGATAGTTGAATTTAATGAACGCATTTAAAAAATTAACTCTGTATCATGCTAATTAACGAGAAATTTCATAATATGTACTGTTTTACGTTCGCAAATCTTATTATAAATCTCAAATAACAAAATAATTTCTAGCAAATTAAAATCAATTAATAAATTGTGTATTTATTACAGTTTTCTGAACTTATATACAGGTACAGTAGAACCTCGATTATTCGAGCTTACTTGACCCCTACCCCTTTTTCGGATACACCAAGATTTTTGCATACCATTTTTCTTCTTATTTTGAATGTCATTCACAATAATCTTTCAGTGTAATATCATTTAAGAAATAAAAATTTGCTTTTCGAAACAAGTGTCCTATTTCGTGTGAAATCAAATTTAGTATTGAATATAACGTCAGGTTTATCCCGAAATTTTCTTGTCTCATATTAGCGGGGATACGAATGGTTTTCTTTGAACAAATTTGCCTAAAATTGAAAACCAAACACCGAATACAAAAATCTATTAAGACTTTCAATGAACAAGAACAAGATGATATAAAAGTTGGAAGTTTTCATCAACTGCAAATTAAAAAAACACAAACAGATTATAAAGGAAAATACATTTCAGAATGCGAGTCTAGAATGGCAAATACAATTTTAAAAATTTTAACTTTAATCATGATATGAATAATTTTCATAGGTTTCCTAAAAATTTCTTGAAAAGAATGTATTTAAAAATGTAGAATTTTTTTATTATTAAGTCTTAATAGTTATTTATATTACAAGTGGGATAGAGACATCATTATAATATGAGTAATTTAAAATAAATGAATAATTTTTTTCATTATAATAAGTCTCATTATACAACCCAAATAAGTTACATAATATAGCTATTATGACACAGGTGTAGATAAATAATATTAACTTCTCTGGTCACTTAATATTAAATATCACAATAAAAAACAAGAAATAATTATCATATGACATTGTAAAATAAAGCTATTGAAGTCTTTCTAGAAATATGTATCCATCCAGCAAACAAAGTAGGTATATACATATTTTTCACTGAAGCAAACATGTACTTAACGAAGTGCTTCGAATAAAGTTTCGCACACGTATGCAAGCTGTAAATAACAAGCACACTTACAACGGCAAGAATTTTAAATAAGAACAGCACGGATCGCGTGATGCGTTAATTATATGCCAAAGCATGTTGCAATAAGACTAGTGCATGTTATTAACCGTATTAGAAGTCATATCAAACTGTCACTTTCATATTATAAGCGCCCGTACAGAGAACAAGCATTCATTAGTCTCGTGTTAATAATCCCAACTTCAATCACGAACGAACGAAATTCCCACATAAAAACCGGATAAATTGCTAAGTTAGTAGAGACGATGCGGTGATAACGGAAATAAAACGTGTCTGTTTTGTCAGACGAAAACGAGGTGCTGAAATAGGCGTGAGCTTTACGTGTATAGCAAGGACGAACGATACTCCGAACCAACAGCTGATCGGAGCATTTGAACGCTCTGAATGTCAAGGAGAAGTCGCACGGAACGAAGGATAAACTAAGGAAGAGTGGAAGTGGTCCCACCTTCGAGTAGTATCTTGAAGGCAAAGTCAACGTCCCAAGCGGGCGGCGAATTAAATAAATCAATTTCAGGGATGTTGCACGCCGTCGCTTCCCTCACAATCACTGCAAACTGATATTATTTTAATTGTTTTATTATCGCCGCGTGAACTGATTAAACCGAGCTGAAATTAGAATCTAAAAATTACCGATCCAGGGCAACACAGTCCTTTAAACTACGTAATTACGTGTATACTTTAATTATTCATCGAAGCAAACTAACTATTGTATCCATCGATTGCTTTGCACCGGGGTGGTCCCGCTGCATATGCATTCTCCACCGTACAATACCTCTGAGTATGTATTGTGTGCATTCTACTGGATTATACATGGCCGCCGGTTTATAGATCATTAATTCATGCACCGCGCTCCAGATGGCATCACGTTTGTTGTTACGGCTACGTCGATAACGCGAACACTTGTCACTGATTTCGGTTGAAATCTTTCAGCAAGTGCAAATACCAATTTTCTATCCTTTCATGAAGGGTTCGATTATCGTTTGATTACTCACCAAAGTCTTCCCAACATTTTTAATACGGCTAAAATCGAAGACGAGAGAGAGAAAAAACACTTCGTTGTATCTTAGTAAACAACTTAGGCCCAGTTTCATAAAACGTAGTTAACCCCGCGATCAAGTTAATCGTGTGATTAAGCAATATCATTGGAAGAAAGTTTAAATTTCCACCAATGATATTGCTTAATCACACGATTAACTTGATCGAGGGGTTAACTACGTTTTATGAAACTGGACCTTAGAAGTCAAAATAGAGAAGCTTCTACAATTTGATGTTTTACTACGAAATATAAACTCCATCAACCAACAACAAATCAGCAGTTGTCCTCTACAATAAAAAAAGTGTGAAAAGTAGATCTAAAGTTAAGATCATTTTAACTGTTTATATCGTTCTTAAGAACCAATTAAGTTGTATATGGAATACAAGGTCTTCCTTCATTAGATTAAAATCCTCCCTTAACACGTTCAGTGTCAATTCACCCACATGAGGTTCATGCCGCTCTTGAACCACAAGTCCGTGACCCAGATGTGGGTCAGAAAATATATTAAATGTATTAAGTTGGACGTGAGAGTCTGTTTTTCAAGGGACGCAGGAGGAAATTTGAAACGAAAAATCATTGAGATATCTGGTACCGTTCTCTTTCAAATAATTTCAAGAGAGTCGGCATGGGACATAGATACCTTTACGGTGGATTTACAGCGATCTATAAATGGACAGTGAACGTGTTAACCGATATCCAATCCAAGATAATTCTGCAATTTCTAATTTTAATGAAAAATTACTGAGATTTTTATTCTACCATTTCATGAAATTGTTTAATTCAATAACGCATTTTTTTTTATCCAAGATGTCCTTCCAATTTCAGTTCATGTTGCGCGCAGCTTAATTTGGATGCACTATTTAATCTGGAGAAAATAAACGAATCAGATTATTTCAAATCGGATAAGTTTAAATCCCAATTTCTTTTTCCTTTTCCACACCGAGATTTCAGGGGCCGTATTATTATCAAAGATGTTGCATACTTTATTTTCAGTTAATGAATGCACTCTGTATTCAGTGGGGTTCTGTGCATTCTAGCTAACTATTATATTTCTTTTAAAATATTTTCATTCATCGTATGTCATTTTCTCAAAAGCCTTGGGTAACACATTCGTTTCAAAATTGGCTTTTCTAAAGAAAAAAAAAATCACATTTGAAACACTGATTCTTCTAAGCATTAACAAAACAAAAAATGATTCTAATAAGCAGAAATAATTATTAACAGCGCAATGTAATACTGTTTGCTCTTATAATTATCAATCACAAAGAACATATTTTTAAATACGAAGAAGACGTAGTAACGAAGTCTTTATTTATTCGCATTACACAGAAGCATAAAATAAACATTATCTACCTAAATAAGAGAGGAGTGAAACAATGAAACTAAAACTTCATTTTTATACATTTAATAACAACCCAGTTCGTGAGAAATGTCGAGTAAGTACTTTAATATACTTTTGTTCAATATAAAGTTGTTTCCTTTTCATATTACAGTATCACGAACAACAACCATATTAAAAAAAAAACAATAATTATCTTCTAATTAATTAAGAACTAAAAACAAATTACAATAATTATTGTTCTGATTAATTATTTTTTTATTAACCCAACCCTGTAGAATTTTGTAATTATAATTAGAAGAACTATGCAAGTACTGAAACATATACCGGCTGATTTTTAAACATTTTTCTCACTTGTCATGAAATTTGGACAGCATTTTGGTCCATTTTTATTTTGGATTCCGAAATTTAAAAAAAAAAATTATAAATGACAAAATATTGAACTAAGAGCTCTTTTACACCTCCTTTTATAATATTTACTTTGCTAAGCACGTCTTACTCGGCATCTTTCTAAGAGATAATATTTTTGAATGTTTTATTGCACTGGCTTTTTTGTATGAATATAAATTCTTATTGTGTACAACTACGTAGGATAACTTCTTGAAATATTGTTTCTTTCGTCAATTTTTATTCGTATGTAAAAAATATTATATGTATATTTCAATTATTATTATTACTTATTGAAAAAGTATTAAGGTGGACCTTATTTACAGAATCAAATTGATTTGGTTCTATCTTCTGAAAATGTCATAAAATAGGGGAAAGAAAAGTGTTATTTAAAAAGTCAGTAGTTCTCCTGTTCGGAAGAAGGAATATAGAAAATAAAATAAAACGCATTTAATTAAAACAACATTCTGACAGTCGAAATCTCTCTCAAACTAATTAACATTAAAGTGCTTATCATGTTACATTCATAAAACAAAACTACAATGGCGGACAAATTATGCAGAAAAAAATAATAAATGGAAAGCTATGCATAAACGGGTTTGTTTTTATTTAATATTGTAATGTCCTTTTTATCTCGCCCACTTCAAAAGTAGCCATTCATAATGAATAACATAACACGACGTATAACTAATTACATTTTATCAGCCGATGATTTGAATGAGCAACACGCAGGTGTCGGAAAAAGCCGGTGCAGAAATAAAATAATCCAATTACAATTCAGGGGCGATAAAGTTCCACTTGCGATTCCGAAGCGTTTTTGTCTTGCCCACAATCTCGTTCACTGCAATGCAAATATATTAAAAACAAGATTAAATGAAATTCCATGGGCCTCACTATTATAAACTATCTATATTAATTTCGCAACATGTATTTTAATTAAAATTTAATTAAATATGATGAATAAAATACAAGACAGAGATACCCACCCATAGAATTATAATGTAGTTACGTAATATTTATATATTATGTTGCCAACCCGTATCAATTTTCTATTAAAGATATTTGAACAGATGCTTGTTATTGTATTAAATTGAGTTTCTGTTTTCAATGTAACCAATAAATTATAAATTAATATAATAGAAATTGAATGACCTGTCTACTCAATGCGACTTTGTTTTGGTCTTATTAGTCTGAAGATAATAATTTGTAATTACGTAAATACTTAGATACATAATTGTCTTTTGTTATTAAATTCACCTCTTTCATCTTTTTTACTTTATGTAAGTTCAATTATTCGTCCGATATACCTTGAACATTTCAGAATAAATCCGATATTAAAGCGCGTTACTATCGATCACCCTATGAGAGTTATTCAACCGGAACTAAGTACAAATATCAATTTCGATATGAATAGCCTGAAATTTATATTAATTTAATTAGATGTATTGAACTTACCTAACTTGACTATTATGAATAGCGTTCTCGTGATGCCAAAATAGCTTATCAGGGCCGGTCCGATGTTAATGACTCGGGATTTCAATTAAAACTAATTACAGCAACCCGGCAGACCAATCAATTGATTAATCATTTAATTAATCAACTAATTAACGAAGCAACGTAACTAATGCGTCGGCACTGCCATGTATTAAACTAATTGAATGTATACGCAAAGCAATTTCTTTTTCATTGTTACAAAGAGAACGTTCTTTTTTGTTCTTTCTACTTTATATATCAAGTCGTAAAGGTAATATCATAAAACAAATTTTATTGTGCAATCATTTATACATATTAAATATCAAACAAACTTATTAATAAATAAATACCAACTAGATTTTCTGTTAGAAATCAAATGTTTCGCTTTTATTCCTTAATAATTGTGGCAAGTTTTAAATGACGCCCCACAAAGTTGAAAATATAATAGATTCGGAATTATTAATATCAAGAAAGTGCATAATGAACCCTAACAAGCGTATTATATGTACAATATTAACACATGTAATTGCACTCTAAAATTGACTTTAATATACTGTTATTATGCACCAGAAGTTACGTACTCTCGCGGCATATGCAATCGTTATTAAGGCATATTTAATGGCAGTGTATGTTAAAACAAAGTTCGACGGCCATTATATATTTATTCGCAAAAAATCGAAAACCATAAAACAAATGTCGTGATTTTAGTTAATTTCTGTACGGCATGTGGTTCGCAGAATAAACGAAAGAGAAAGCGAAAGATACTACATAAGGCAAACTTTCATAATTTACTATGTATTTATTACGTATTGTATATATAAATGGAATAAAAATAATAATTTGAAAAAAACTCTGTTCATAAGTATTTTACACTGACAAGTTTTGAGTATAAACAACCGTGCTTTTGAAAATAATTTCACTTGCTAATATAACCGAATTTGTAGCTTTTATTAATAACAAAGTTAGCAATAGTGCCGACTTAAATTTGAACAGACAACAGGGCCTATTCTGTATCGAAAACGTTAAATTTAAAGGGAGGTTAAATTTTGTTACCATAGTAACAGCCATCACAAGGCTCTATTTTGAATTTTAACATACCCTTAAATTTTAACAGCTTGTTAATAAGTTATAGAATACGCCCTAATGTACATATTCATCTCCCTTTTTAAAACCTCTGAGCCTTAGATAACGATTTATTTGTCAAACGAAATTGATCATCATTAGGAACTATGGAAGTATGGACAGCTAAGTTATTTAAGTATATGTATAATTATTTATTACTTAGGAATCTCTATAGCAAATAACGGAGACAATCAAATAGAAACACAAGAGAAAATTCAAATAGTAAATAGAGCATTTCAAGCAAACAAACAAATACTAGGAAGCAGAGTTATTAGTATAAAAACAAAGATCAGAATTTATAAATCCATAATAAGACCTATAGTAACATATGGCGCAGAGACGATGTCACTAACACAAAGAGAGCAACAAAGATTAAGAGTTTTAGAAAGAAAGATAATGAGAAAAATACTAGGCCCAACAAAAGAAGATGAAACCACGATCAGAAGAAAAACAAACCGTGAAATAGAGGAAAAGTTGGAAGGTGAAGATATAGTCAAATATATTAAGTCAATTAGAATAAAATGGTTAGGACATGTATAGAGATCCGGACCTGAAAGCAACATAAAGGAAATTATGGAATGGCAACCTGTATGTAAAAGAAAAAGAGGGAGACCGAGAAACAGATGGAAAGATGAAGTGGAAGAGGATATCAGGAATATAGGAATAACTAACTGGAAACAAAAGACGGGAAATAGAAATGAATGGAAGAAAATAGTGGACAAAATGAAGAATCAAACGACCAACACATAACTAAGGTTTTATGAGGACTAATCCACCTCGAATTTTGGATTGTAAGGGCTTCAGGTCGAAGCGGCGAAACCCCGTCTCGGGGTGTAAAGCCATATATATATATATATATATATATATATACATAATTATTTACTGATAATAAATACATATACTTAACGGCTTTATGAAATTTAAAATACATAGAAAGAGTCAATTTAGAGAAATAAAATGAATTCTATTTTTTGTTAGACTTTTTCTCATATTTGTAATTTCCGCATAAGATTTTGAGTTTTCAATAAAATTTCTTCGAATTACTTGTAGAATTAATTGGAATTCGACGTTAGGGTTGCTTCACAGTTAAACACCATTTTTGATTTAATTAAATAACCTCTCTCCCTTGACCTCCCTTGCCTCCCCATTGATAAGCGCACCTCAACACAATTGTAGTTCACCTCGTTTTTTACTGTAAACAAAATAAATAGCAAGTGGCAGAGACGTCCGCAGGAAATTTTTCAAGGCAGAGCAAAAATTGGAGACAAGTACCATCAAGTTTGTTGTATAAAATTTTTATTTCTTTTGGTCTACTCCAAAGGGAGATAAATACCCGCATTGTCCCCCTTTCGTGGTCGCCCTTGCCAAATAGCTTTAAAATATGTAGAAATATCATATTTTCATATAACACAAACTTTAATAAAATTTAAGAATACAAAAATATCATACTTCGCTAATTTATTTTTTATACAATTTTTTGAATTAAGTATCACAAACTCTTTTAAACGGACATTAAATGGGGCACAAACACTTAACGTTTCGCAGTCGTTCGACAGCTTCGTCAGAAGTGAAAAATATAAACGAAGCTGTGGAACAACTGCGAAACGTTAAGTGTTTGTGCGCCATTTAATGTCCGTTTAAAAGAGTTTGTGATACAATTTTCATCGGACAAGAACCAGCTTTAATTTTGAATTAAGGTTTGAGACTGTAGGAAGAAAATAGTATGCTTAAAAATTGGAGCTAATTTTCGTTAATGCATCCAATCCATTTGTTAAATCTACCATATATGTACAGAGTAATAATGGTCTTAATGTACTCTTGCAAGTGTTTACAAATTTAATCTGTTTACCGACAGTATCACCTGATTCTAAATTAATCAGTCTATTTGAAATCTGTGTAATATTCAAATGACAGGAACAATGTGTAAATGTACAAAATAGATTATGTACAAGCAGCATCACACTTACTACGATTACTGACTAGAAGGCCACAAGAATCATGGATAACATTTTGTATCGAACTAATATTGATAACATTAAGTAATTTTAAATAATTTTGACAGGCATAATCTTCTCTTGGTCTACTTATGTACTTTAAATAATTTTACAATCAGTTGTCTAGGATTCCTTCACTTCGGTGTTCACTGTAGTTAGTAATGCCGTTTTTATATGCGGTGCTGAGAATCATAGAGGTATAAGTCATGTCAAGCATGTTTCCTAAAAAAACGTATTTTGAGAACATCTCTATAAAAAATTGAGATACATTTTTTAACAAATACCACTCAGAAAAATTAATAAACGAGAATAATTTCATACCTGCAAATTTTGGATTACACCACTGTGATTTTCAGCACCCCATATAATAATCCAAATAAATTTTTGTTAAGGGTAGGTCATGGAAAGCAAACGTTACTCTGATATTGTAGCAATTAATGGACATGTTAGTTTGACTTAACTATTGTTAAAGTTTCGTAATATTTTTATTTTTTACAAACGTTGAATGTGAAATTTTACACAAGTTCGTGTAAAATAAAGTTGTAGAATTCTTCACCACAATTGTTGTATTTTTTTTAAAAAACTTCAGATTTAACTCCATTTCTGCTTTAACACGTTGAGTGCCGCCATGTATTAAAAAAATTGGTCCCGTAGGCCACCATCTTTTTTTTCTTGAAAATGCATATACTATATGCTCGTAATTAAAAGACATTACACATTATTTTTTTAAGTATGTTTTACATATATTTTTCTCAATTTATTTTGCGGTGACACTTTGGTCTCACAAGGCCTGCTGTGGTATCGTAAGTCCTGCATGGCCATGTGAGTCCAAAGTGGTCCAATGCGTTCAAACTCTCCTTACGCGTCACAAATCTGCGCATAAATACGCCGATTCATTTGTGCTTGGTGGTCTATTACGTCTTATGAAGAAGAACACGCGCTTTTGCTTAAGTTATGGAAGGAACTACTAATATAATTTTTTGAGTTATCCTCCCACTACAGTCCGACATGCCGCGTGGTGACACGTTGGTCTCACATTTGCAGGCTAAGGATGTAAGAAGGTCCAGCTGGCCGTAGTTTTGCTGACTGTATGTTTTTTAGTATACTCTGTGAAACCTATGTGGTGCGACGTGGCCCAATAAATATTTTGTAGATGCGAGTCCATCCTAGTATCGCGCGGCCATTATGTCCCAAAAAAGAGCGAGACCAACGTGGTCTCATATGGCACTCAACGTGTTAAATCTACTTAATCAATTTGTGTCAATATTATATCTTAATTTTGGAATAACAAGGTAAATTCTCATATATCTTATTAGTGTTTCGGAGCGACTGAGACACCAACAAGAGAAGCAGGAAGAACAACAACAAACCCAGCAGCATCAACACCAGCCCTAAGGAAGTACAGTGTGACCTGGACGAAACGTCGCCATCGCCACATCTTCGACGCGGTTCCAGCCCGGAAACCAAGAAAACGTATTAAAATGTTAAAATATTTTTACTTTGTAGTGCAAGGCATTATACTAGTGGAATAGAGTAAGTATTTGATTGGCGTTTAATAACGTGTGTAAAAATTAAATAAAAAAAGTTCTAGTTCTAGTCATAAGACTCAAATGACATTTGTCAATATAATATTTATTGATATGGAGATGTCGCAGCGTCTAACCGGAAATAAATTATCCGAACGATAAATTTTGAAACTGAAATTTATAGCAAATTGAACTAATAATATTGAAGGCAATAGTATCTTGAAATTACCGAACTGGAGCGGCGCAGCAATGGCGGATTATACATAAATAATTAATTGATTAGCAGGTATCGCAGTGATCTAATAATGTTACTAACTAATCAGCTAAACAAATAGATAGTGCACAACCATAATTCACGGCATCATGAGAGTAAATGCTTCTGATCAATACGTATTGAATACACTATGCAAATAGGTATGACCATAAGCGGGCAGCCAAACGAATTGCAACAACAACAGCGACTTCGTGAAGAGCAGACTTTGCCTGGAGCACTGGACCGAAGTGCACGGGGATAGTTAACATTGACACAGCCCACTATGTGACATTGCATTGCAGTGCAATAATTGCATATACACATATACATTATAGCGAGTACCGCAAACAAGGTATGTTTGAGAGGATTAAGCTCAGATACTGATTCAAGAACATCCATCTCTCTGTTAGAGCACCTGCGGTTCACCGCCAAATTCGACACAATCAAAACGACTCGCAAAAGCACCATCTACCAACTGACCGACATTTATCACGCTCAGCATGTTTTCCAACCCGTCACCACCACTAACACAGAAAATCAGCAAAGTAAAAATCCCGCTTTTTCCCAGTAAAAAAATCTAACTGGATTTGATGAAAACAACAAACGGCTTTCAGACCGAGTACACAGCAATTAAAAAATTTCCTCTGCCCCCTCCAGAAAAAACCACTTCCAAACTACTAGAACTCAACTATAAACTAGAAAAAAATACCCGACCGAAAATTTGCGGCTGACAACAAAATGTACTTTAAGCGTTTTGTGGGCAGTTACGGGTCCTGAAATAAACACATTAAACATTATCAATAAACACGCTGCGGATCCAATCAATTCACATAACAAAAACCTTGGGGCTAGTGTTACGCGCTTAACTTTTACTGCGCCAAATGCATTAAAAAACAGAGTGTTTATTGTAAAAGTAATTTTATGTCTTCTCGGTAGCAACATCCTACGTGTTTAATTCAATTAGGCCAGACAAATTGAAGTAACACTAAAAATATCCGTTAACTAATACGTCTCGAATCATTTCATTAGATTTATTTTGGCAAATATCAAAAATTGAAACTTATTTTCCGAGAGATATTTACTGGTCATTTGATATCATGAATTTATGCCGACTTTACAATGATTCACTTTTATGAGTTCTGTGCCAAAATGTTAATCATTCATAATTTTGTTATTTTTGGAATGGTACACTCGGAGCTTGTGCCAGTAGCAGAATCTGTAGAAATAAATAAAAGTAAAACCATTTTATTTCTAATTCTTGAAATTATTACAACACCAGAGTACAAAATTTAAATCAATATAAAGTCTTTAAAATTACTAACCATGCCAGGGTATAAATCAGTTTCTCTTACATACCTTTCGTTTCTTTCTTGTATCTGTATGTACATATTACAGTTTTTTCTTGTTTTTATTTCAATGTTAATGTCAATAAACAAGAAACGTAAACTTAAATCAAGATTATTGAGCCAAATTATTTATTTGTTATTTACAACTCCTGTAAAAATTGCGGCAAAGAATGTTTTAATTATTCAATTAACTTTCACTAATATAATAACTCCTGAAAACAACTTTCACACAAAAAGACTTTGTTTTTAGAAGAAGAAATGCTTAGTATATTTTATTATGAAAGAACGCAACGCTTTATTTTGCTTTCCTGTGATTATTAGAGCAGTTACTTAGTTTAAATACTCTACATAGCAAATACTATTTTTATGATAAATTACATTTGAATGCAAAGTTAAATACGTCCAAAATTGCAGTCTCAAAAACCAATAAATCTCTTAAAGAAAGGAAATTGAATAAATGTGTTTACTTATATACCTACATTGAATTTTTGCAAAATCGTAGAGTTTACAAAGTTAAAAATGAGAAAAACAAAAATTTATTTGCTTTTGTTTGACAAAGGTAATAATTTGCCATTAGTTTTTTCTTAGCAATATATTACTTTAAAAAAATAAAATATCTTATGCCAAAACGGCGCTTTTCATTTACATAAAATATTACTAAAGCACTTTCACTCTTGTAATGAGTAACTAAAGTTACACGATTTAGTAACTTTTACCGTTGAAATCTGACTTCTTTTAGTTCCCGTATCTTCTAATTTAGGTTATTATGTAGGCTTCAATTTTGTGTTTTTATTTTGGATCTTTGGCTGCCTTTTCGATACTTTTCCAACATTTTATTGAATGCATTATACCTAAATGTGGTTCTTTGTTTGCTTCGTAATGGATTTTCGGATCGTTTTTGAAAATTGCATTTTGCAATTAACAATTAAATTGTCACAAAAGATAATTTAATTAACAAGACTTTAAATGCAATAGATACCAATCGTTTTTGTAAGAAAACATAAGAACAAGAAAATCACAATTAGTTATTCATTACAAAAGTGAACGGGAGTTTACGTACTTACACCAATTTCATAAAGGACTCAACCCTCAGCAATTTAAATTTTTATAATTTTTTTCAAATATTTTGTTAGAATTTCAGCAATTCTCTTACAAGATTATCCAGAATATCTTTTAATTATTGTAAATGGAAACATAAATTAAGAAGAAAAAAGAGAGTCTCTTTTAAAACACACTCGGAAAGTATGTAACCAGCTGATAATTTCATATTAAAAAACAATATTTTAAGTTTTCTATTTGAATTTCTTTTTATAAAATATACTGGGTGATTTAATAGTTGTGCAAGTATTCCACACAAGTGATAGTACCTATTAAAAGCATGCGAAATACTTGAACCTGCCCCATACGAACTTTTGCAATAGGATAGTTGTTATGATTGAGTGCCACTGTTTTCGAATTAATTCTTAAATTATCGAGATTCGGCTCGAGCGTGCGGTGGCTAAATTTGTTTGACCGATTTTCGGATTTTTGCTCCGGGGTGGTTTCATATCGGAAAAATTCTTGAAAACGGCGTTTTCTGAGGTTTTTTCGATATTATAGGAAACGTAGGAGGTTTATAAAAAATCCATAGAGACGTTTTCTGGATAAACCCTTTCGGACGGTTTTTAGTGGCAGTGGCGAAACGATCGCCCGTCGCACGGCGGCGGGGAAGGCGAATATGTGAAGTGCAACCCCCACTTTACAGATAAATAGAAGCGAGTAATCCGACGGTGATGGCCATTTTCGGCTGCTGTGCTTTGGGCAGCGCACGCAGAATCGTATTAAAAAAATGTCCGTTTTTGGTCCTTCAAAACCTTTGAATATAGAGTATGAGGAAGGAGCATTTATTATTTTCATCATTGAAAGCTAGACGGAAGTAGCCATCTTGTAAACCTAGTTTAACGGTTATTGATGATATATCATTTGAGTGCGACACGAATTATTCTATTTAACTATGTAATAGCAGTTTATTTCGAATTTAGGAACTATTATAATTAGGTGCCTACTTTTCTTTCAAAATGTGTTTTTCTTTAGAATAAAGTTATTTACATTATAGGTTATAAATGCAACAGTCAGTCATAGGCGTAGTTATAACGATTTAGAAATGTAGTGACAACTTTTGTCACTACATTTCCTACACCGCCTAAATCGATTATAATCTAACGGAGATGGATTTCTATTCAGTCTTAAATCACTGTCTACATCCATCACAGCAAAATCCTGAATTAAAAAAACCTGTCCAATGAAAAGTAACAGGTTACGCTACTGGTAACCGGAAATATTTGACCACCATATGCTAAACCCATCACGGACAAGTTTCATATTCGAAATGCTCCTTCCTCCCACTCTATATTCAAAACACTTTTGTAAAATCATTATTGAGCGAAACGTAATGTTTTGTAGTTATCTACTTCTAATTCAAATATTTGCAGAACTATTAAAATCACCATGTATATAAAAATTACAATCTCTAAACCTCTTTAACTGGCGCTGTAATCGACGTTTCGTTTTATAGCTTAACAACTTCTTCAATAATCCATGGAGTGAAATGTCAATTACAGGGCGAATTAAGGACCCCGGAAAATTATATTATAAAGTTCTGTAAAGATTACAAAATTTTTAGTTTATAAAATACGAGGATGGGATGAATAATTTCCGGCTGACCTATAGGGGGCTTTGATTTTGATGTTTTGTTTAGTGTTTTACTTAATGTCATCTGTCATTAGTTTAGCTGTGAAATATCGTTAGTTTATGTCCAGTGATTTGTGTTTGGTACCTCGCTTTAACAGACTATTCTTAAGTTCAATTCAAAATACTTTCTCCGCAGATTCATAACCGTGGACGAGACTTGGGTTCATCAAGGTTATGGCTTCGGTATTTTGGGATGCAAAAGGCATTTCTTTCATAGACTATCTTGAAAAAGGGAAAACAATAAATGAACAATATTATGCCAACTTGCTTGACAAGCTGCAACAGAAAATTCTGGAGAAGAGAGCTGGATTAGCGAAAAAGAAAATTTTGTTTCATCAGGACAATGCTCCGTGTCACAAGTCCATTATTGCGATGGCCAAAATTCATAAATTGGGCTTTGAATTACTTCCTCATGCACTCTACTCGCCAGATTTGGCCCCTTCGGATTTCAGTTTATTTCCAAACCTAAAAAAATTTCACGCTGGCAAGAAATATGCGTCCTATTTAGAAGTTATTGCCAGCACAAACACCTATTTTGAAGAGCTGGACGATTCGGCCTTTAGGAACGCATAAAGGCCCTTGAATTTCGTTGGGCCAAATGTATTGAGCTACAAGGAGACTAAATCGAAAAATGAAATCATTTTTGACCCCGTCTTTTGTTGGTTTTTTCCCCAACCACGCATATAAAAGTGAATATTAAAAGAAGTTTTGTTTATTCTTAATCCATTGCATTTCTGACCGAACGTCATCAAAAAGAAAGTTTACTGTAAACTGGAATTATTTTGCAGAACTGTTTGCAGATAAATCTAAAATAAAAGTAGAGAGTACATTTTTTTGTAAGTAATATAAAATTTCAAGAAAAAGTTCATTAAAATATAGTGTGCATAGTTTCGCATGAAACTTGTTCTTCTTTAAAGTTTGGCAAGGATTTAGCATATGAAGACATTATTTAGACTTCGAAAAGACTTAAAAAATGATAATTGACAAAATACATGCATATTTTTCCACACGTAATTTGAATGCCCGTCTTCGAGTGAAATTTAGTCGCAAATTACGACCGTTTTACTGGTTAATACCTTCTAACTCTGTCAACACAATTTTACGCTCATTGAGTACAAGGGAACCCTTCTCAAGCGTCACTACTTACATTATCACGACAAATTAAAGCCATCACTTTTACATGGTGAAAAATTCTTTCCGCCATAAATTCCCTGGTCAATTTTTTTATGAATAAATCTCACATAATGATGCCAGATAATATCTATTTTATCGTGACGCATTCAAACCTACAGTTTCCTATGATATGTGTCAATTGTAGGATGTTACCAGCCGAACACTTCTATGAGAGGTTAGGTCAGTCGTTTAAATATTTCATCATTTCCATCAATATTTTACTTTAAAAGCCGGGATTTTTTAGCGAGCGCTGTGTGCGTGAGAGATGGAACTGAGGTTAATTCAATCTCTGTGCGTCGTGCGGGTACTTTTTAGACCGTTTGTGACGCGTACATCCCCGCTAAAATTTTGCGATAACCCGTGAAATATTTATGGAACTACGGGAATTATTTACGGGAGGGCTTTTTTTCCAATTTATTGCCTTTTTAGGTATTGATGTATTCCTTTAGAGCTTTTTTCATCTGGCGAACTGATCGGTTTCGATATTCGTTCTTTTTTTAAAAAAAAAGTAACACGATGCAACACGCCAATCGCAATTCGTATTTAAATTAATTAGTTAAGCAAAAATTGAGCAAATATTCAGTGAAGAATTGCTAAGTGAATTTTAAATTACGTGATCGTGAATTCAAGACCGTATCGTCATGAAATTGAGGGTGGTGAGAGTACGATTTCCACCCCAGCGAACTGTTTGAGACCCTCTCATATAGGGCAATCCATGCCGAGCCTAGTAATGTAATAAATGTACCGCATTGCATATTAGGTATAGCACATATAATATTATTACCGGGATGCAATGCAGATACACGGGAGCATTCGCGACTAATTCACTTTATAATAAAAACTTTCCTAATAAATTATGACAATTGCGGCTTAGATGAAAGAGGAGGAGGCTCGAGATGAGACAAACCTTGGTTTCGTACAAGGCCAACTGTTATTATAATGCTTACGGTTATGGTTATCATTTACTTTTAGTATTATTTTTATTATATGTAATTCAAAGTTATAACGATTACTGTTATTATTATACGTCCGTGAGATCGCTGGTGATTGTTTATATAGGAGTCGTTTAATTTTATGCCTTTAAATATTGTAAACAGTTGCCGTAATATTATATGTATAATGCATGTAAGTGCAAATGTTTATAAATGAACGAGGATATGAATAAAACATAAGCAATTGAAAATATTAAGAGTGGGAGTTCATTTGTCATATTCGTCATTTCCGCATTTCTGCCTTGTATGTTAATTTCGAATTTAAAATCTGTTATTTTTAGCATTCTTGCAAAGTGTTTCTCTCCAAAAATAACGCACGAAATAGATTTAAATACTTCATATGCGACGCACGCTCGCTTTTATATTCTTGCCATAATTTTTCTCGAACATATTACGCAAGAATTAAATATTTACCACCATTTTATTATTTAACGAATACTCAAAAGATTCTTCTGAACGTAGTAATAGTAAACCTATCCAATCTGAACTCAAGAAAAACTTTCAAAATGACTAGTTATATGCAAGATAATTTCTTTACTCATTCTATAATTATTAAATTTCCACAGGAAAGAAGCATCCAGAAGAAATTTAGAATTTTTATTTCCAATCGAAATAATTCAAGACAAATAATTTTAAGCAACTGTTTTAAAAATAATTTAGATTAGTTACAGAAAATAATTAACAAACCAGGAGGTATGCAAAATTCGGTTGATGGATGGGTCATGGTTTAGATCAGCACGAAGAGAGACTAAACTATCATGCTTAGGTAGGAGAAGAGTTTGAATTAACAGTTAATATCAGGAAGAACACAAAATGCCAAGTGATTTTTTTAATTTTTTATCAAGTCTTGCTATGAAATTCAAAAAGTATGTCTTAGCTAGACTGAAAAATAAGTCACTTGAGGTTTGTTCGTTTGTCTACACCAGTGCACACCATCCGCACTAGCGCAGAGAAATGCGTTCGTTTGTCACAGTGCAATCTGTTCCAAGTTACTCTGGACTGCACTTTCTTGCTCCGTGTTTAAGGTGCGAACGAGAAAGTGCATTATATCCTAACCTGAGAAATCTCACTTCTAATGGCCGATGTTTATCCTAAGGTTAATTTATCTGTCAGTTGTACACATTCTAACTGACAGATTTTTAATTTTAGGAAAGGCGGTGAAGAAATCGAACATAAGTTGTAAATACCGTACGACAGAAATTTGTTATGGAAATGGCAGTGAAAGAGGCAATTCTTTTTTTGGATGATGAAAATGAGAATTTGCTGTTAAGCAAATGACGACACAGATGTGGCGGTATCATTATATGGTTGCCTAAAAAATGTTCTGTACACCTTGTCTTCGAAATCGTCTTGTCTCGGCCGCAAGCGGCCTCGACGGCAATATTTCTCTCGGTATGTTAAAGAATGATTTCGCGGTCTTGGTATAGAAATAACTATTGATATAAAAATAGTTCACACTAGAAATGTTATAAGTACTTACTTTTGGGTAATTTTAAAATATAGCACTGATTCACAGGATCAACGTTCGTCACCGTACAGTTTATATACATTTTTATAGGATCCATTTTTTTGTGCTTTTACCTGGACGAAAGCAAGGTTAACTGCACTGATCATCTGTCATCTATTTGAATTGCGTTCGTTTGTCTCTAAAGTTTTTTCTGCACGAAACTACACTGCACATCACGTGACGTTGTGCAAAACTACACCTAACTCTTTTCAGTGTAACTTCGTGCTGGACAAACGAACAAACCTTTGTTCTTTAAAATATGAACTGGATATTGACAGTTGTTAAACGTTTTATTGAACCTTTATAAAATGGTTTTTACACAAGAGCAGAATATTTTCATAATTGAATCTTACTTTAGTAATGGAATTCTAGAAAATGGTGAGTGGATATACAGTCTCCAAGCTTGCATTGATGAGTTTCGTGAAAAATTTCCTGAACTTACGTGTAACCATTACAAACACTGTTGAGGGATTTAGAAATACAGGTAGTGTTGAGCGCAAAAAAGGAAGTGGAAGACCTACTCTTAGAAATGCAGATACTGTTGAAGACGTAAGACAGCGTATGGATGATGAACCTAGAAAATCAATACGTAGGCTATCCTATTTCTTGAAATAGGATTGTTATACAGTACCTGTCAAAAAATTCTGAAAAAAGACCTACTCATGCATCCATACAAAATGCAAGTTTTCCACGAGCTTTTGCCAGCAGATTACCAGAGACGAACTTTATACTGCCGTTGGTTTGTTCAACATCTAATGGATAATGATGATTTACTAGATCGGACATTCTATTCAGATGAAGCGTGGTTCCATCTTTCTGGATATGTCAATTCACAAAATTTTAGGTTGTGGAGCACAAATAACCCTCACATTTTTATTGAAGCACCTTTACACCCAATAAAGGTTGGAGTATGGACTGCTGTTTCTCGAAGACGTTTAATTGGCCCAATATTTTTTGATGAAACTGTAACTGCGGAACGATACAGGAACAACATCTTAACTGTTTTCGTAAACCAGTTATTGGACGATGAGTTACAGCATGGATATTTCCAACACGATGGGGCCACAGCTCACACAACACAAGAAACTTTGGATTTCTTAAGGTGCATCTAAACATATCCGCGTATCCGATCGTGATCGTGAATCATGATCAGCCAAGTGTGGACGTGTTGCCGTGACGCATCCCCGTATCGTGCCTTTTGTATCATTTGAAACGCATACAATTACATCACACTTGGAGTCGAAATTTCGCCGAAACATCAAACACTGAATGGATAGGTAGTAGGATAGGTAGCAGCAGCTAATTTCACAGTGACAAACGTATCAGTCGATACAGTTTTATCAAGTCGGAAAGTAAACGCATACACGGATAAAACAAAACGGTTACGAGACGCAATTAAGTGTGGGTGCATCATTCTTGTGTATCATATCTGATCTTCCGATCATGATCAGATACGCGGATACGTCACATGTTTGGACGCACCCTTACGTGAGTTTTATGATAATCGTATCAAAAGCCTAGGTTCCAATATTGAATATCCACCACGTTCTCCTGATCTAACAGCATTAGATTATTTCATTTTTCCTTATTTGAAGAACACAGTGTTTAAAACTCCGGTTCATAACATTCAAGACCTACAACAACGTATTCAGAGTTATGTACTGCTATACGTCCAGAAACTTTACAGAACATTTTTACCAATATGAAACGCCGCATAAATTTATGCTTGCAAGCTGAACGCTACCATTTTCAACAACTTCTCTAGATTAACATCTTTTTCTTCACGTTTCAATGGCCCTTTTTAGGGCCACAAAATTGTAAACAAGAATTCCTAAATTCACTGACACCAATCAATTTGTTACGGCTGTCAATTTTAACAACGTAGATGCAAATCTGACTGCGTTCGACAAACATTTTAAAGCGCTTTTTAGAGGTTAAATTTCAATGGCTGTCAGAAACAAACGTCAAGAAACTACAGTAAAGCTAAGACATGCCGTCTAAATTTCAAAGCAAGAGTTGATATTAAAAAATCACTCGGTAAGGACTATTAATTTACTGCTTTGAGAATTCTAGAGTAAAATACAGGATGTTTCAAAAGTCTCGACGAAAAATGAAAAAGGTTTAAGGGAATGGAATTTCAAACCATTTTTCTGATATAAACACGTGTCCGATTTCTACGCATTTACTAGTTAGAAGATGTTAAATTTGTTACGCGTAAATTTTGTTAAAGTAGGTTGATATGACTAGATTGTTTTATTTTTGGGTTTGTTTGACATCGACGAGCTAATTCGAGGGTGTAATTAAATTGAAAATTCCCGTTTCGGATTTCAGCAAAAGCTAAATTAATTCTTCCGTGTGAATTCCGACAACATAAACTATTTTCCCATAAATGGAAGCCCAAGGAATTTAAGTCGGGAAACCTTGGGTGCTTTCGAATTCTCGCAATATTTGAAAAATTTTATTGAAAACTTTATCGAAATGTTGTCATTTAAAATTCATTCAAAACATTAAAAACAAAAAAAAAACTGAAAAAGTTTTCGGTAAAAATTAATTTATTTTGATTTTCATGAAAATATATTTGCACTTTCATTGTGATTTTGACGGCTGTATATTTATGCTATGAAGTAATAGTTCAATAAAAGGCGTACACAAAAGAAATTTGGCCACATAAAAAAACAATGAAGTAGTTACCTATAAGCCACAAAGTTCAAACACTTAACACTGAGTTTAACTTACATATTTGACTGCTTAACCATATCCAAAATTTGTGTCTTCATTTTATATGACGCATTAGTTTCTGTACATCTTTAGTAGGTACTTACTGTGTTTGAAATTTTTTTCTACACATTTTTAAAATCATCTTCATCAATCAGATCTGTTGCTTTAGGTTTTGCTTTTCTTAGTGTCTGTTAATACGAGCTCAATATTTTTCAACTGATTACAGTTATGAGCAATTTGGATGATTGTGGTTATTTGGCACAAAAATTATTCGTTATATGTTTGTATTTCTTCAAATAGGTGTCTTGGTTAATGCTGCTCTTTGTTATAAATGTTCGACTATGTTTATCGCAAGTGCAAATCCCTTTTTCCGTAAGTTTTGCTATCCATTATGACATTCATTTGATTTGACATAATTTTGTTAAAAAATGCGTAGTAACTTGCTTGCGCGTGTTTTTGAAACCTTTTGGATTTGAACTAAATCATTCGCTCTTTTACTTTTTACACAAATGATGATGATGATTTGCGACAACTTTTACAAATTTGTTAAGATCTTGTTTAGAATATTCTACTGCATTTTTTTCTCCGACTTCTCACTTACTGGTCAGTAAAGTACTGGTTTCCTACTTATCGTTAACCATTCTTGGAAACGTATTAAATAACGTTTGCAATCGTTGAATTTCAAACATTTTCAAGTCGCCCAGTACGATATCGTTAGATGGTGAGTTCGTTTGTGACGTTTTTGAGTTTAAAGTATCGATTAAAAAAATCTTTATTATTAATAATTCTTATGTAACGTTTCAAATATTCGTGCTCATATTATCATTTGCTAGCTAAAACAGTGATTTAGACTGAAAGGATAAACAAAGATGAATCTTATACCACGAAATGATTAACTTAATAATAAAAATCCTTTCATACGCCATCAACGAATCATGGAGGAACATTCACATTCAGTGATTTAAAAGTTTTTTAAGCGTTTTTTTCCAGACCGCTTTAGTTTCTTAACGTATTTTATACTTAAATATGCCACGAACAGCTCATCCCAATTTAAATATATTATATGTTTTTGAAATCAAAAAGTGATCTTTCATTTTAGTCAACCAAATAAAAAGGGCTCCATTTAAAGAACACAAATTGTATTTTTTTTTCTCCACTTTGGAACACACTTTTGTTTTTTATGATAACACTAAAAGGTAAAACGTATAAAAGACTACAACCTTTGCATTTAGCTCCTAAAATAAAGCTTGTATACAGGATGTAAAATATAATAAAAGTGTACATTTCGAAATTAACGATTAAAGTTACGTATTATTTTTATATGATCAATTGTGATACAAATAGATTTGAAGAAATGAATCTTCACAAACATCTTTTATCCATCGTTACTTAGAAGATATGTTAATAAAATTATAATATTGTATTATATGCTAACAATTAATTATAATTTCAATTAGCTTCTTTAGTGCTAGGACATGGTTAAAGACGGCGTGTGAATTTAGGAACAGCAGCTTTTCCAAATGACACCTATGGTGAATAATAGGGGTTTAACAAGAACCCTTGCATATGAGAAAAAAGAATCTTTGATAACGATGCGTATGTCGCCAACAATCAAAGTTTTGCGCCCAGAGGCTCGAGTGACGCGGGGGTGAAGCGACAGTTGTTTGTCACTATTCGTCTGAGGGTGGCGCGAGGGGGTAGGGTACTGCTAGGGGCCCCTCGCACTCCGCAGATCCCCGGGAGGGTTGTTTTTATATTTTGCATACCCGTCTATTGATCCAGTCATATTTTCATACGTGTATTACATATATATTTCATTCTGAATCACTGTATAATGAAAAATTATTGTGAGGTGACATTTACATTTTTGCTTGTATTTATTGCTTTTTCGTTTTCTCCCGACTGCTGCAGTGACATTGCAAAACGAATAACTTTTTCCTTTTTCAGATAAAATTACGTTTAAAATATGACGTACGAGTTTAATTTATTATGAAACTTCATTTCTTTTATTCAACAGACTAATTGCAAAAAAAGGTATAGAAACAAATTGTATGGAATATTGTAAATGCGCAGCTCGGTTTTGTATCACATTGAAATATTTCAATTCAAACGCAAAAACTTGCACTTATAAATCTTGCGCGAATGTAATCACATAATAAAATTATTTTTAAGTGAAAAAGTTGCACATGCACGTTTTCAACAATGCAAATGCAAACCGGCGGGACCGAGCAAAAAAGACTAATTACCCTGCGCCGAGTGATATGCAAAAATTTTACAAAAGCTGCGTATATCGTACCATTTATTGATTGCATATTAAATAAAAAGTACAAAAACGAAACAAATCGTAAAGTCATTTCGCTCAGACACATTGAAATTTCATACAAAAATAACTAAAATGTTCGTCCATTCGAGCACACATAACGAAAAACATAACTGTACACATTTTCCTATACTCATATTTCAAATGGCTATTTTTATTTGTCTGTCAAACTTTTTCCGCATGCCTGAAAAATGTTTAATTATTTTTGCGTTTCATATCGAGGAATGGAGGCCTGCACATCTATATCACCGATATTTCATTTAAAAAATGTGTCCAAACGAGAACCGGCCATCATATATTTATATTCTCGGCGGACTGCCATTGTTTCAGTTGCAGACGAAATTCGATGTGATTTTTAAATTTAATGAAACAAAACGAAGTAATCATATATGTAAAACGTTATTTGCATTTTTCGTACTAATTTTTAAAACTGCGCATTTTACATTTAATCAACGAAAACAAACGCGCATATTCAAAACTTTGCGTTAAATATTTAACGTTTTTTATACGACATTTTCAACTCGACAACGCCGAAATATCTCGCGTTTTCATTTTTATGCGTCGCGCGACATTGCCTAATAAAGTTAAAAACGCACGTTAAAATTCAACGCTAAACAACAATACTGGTAATAATACACAAAAAGTTGTTACCGTAACAAAACATATTTTCAGTTTTGAAATTGTTCCCACGTGTTAAGAAATCTACTTCACTTCAGTACGGAGCTATCTTTCAATGACATTTCGCTGTCTCCTCTGCAAACACCTGCAGGGTAAGTTAACTGAAATTCAAGAAGTCTTCACAGCTATTTATATGCCCGTGTTACTTACACAGACTGATGCAAATTTCGGAAGATGAAAAAACGTTTATAGAATTTTTCATAAGAGAAGAGCTCTGCGTCAAAAATAAAACGCGTCTGGTGTTGCATCATCAGACATAAGAAGCATAGCTCCATTCTTTTTTTTTCATTCACCGATAACCGATAAAGAAATAATACTGAAATATTTGTCGGTGATTGATGACACAGAGCTCAAATTCCATGATTTTGATATTATCAGGAGACTTATTAAGTACTTAGATTCAAAGCGAACACATGATGATGAACTTATGATTGCAGATCCGACAAGAAAAAATCGAAGGTCACTCAAGATCAAGAGAAGACAGTCGATCAATGACATTCAAAGCAGTGGATAATCGGTAATTGATATTCAGAAGATGTGGGTAATAGAGAAATATAAACTAAACTTTGAGGAACAACTCGAGAAATACTGTTGCAAATTGATTACAGAAAAACATTTTTATCAAGAAATATAAGAATTTCAATCAAGGTATTACTTGAGTGACGTCGAGGAAAAAGCCAGAAAATATCTTAGAAATAAAGCAAACTTTACCTTAGTAATCATGAAATCACAAAAACCTCTTGGCGACGTCGTAAATGTAAAACAAAAATATTTCAAAACAGTTACAGTCAAACTACTTTGTACAGATATTCGTATTTAAATTATTGTGGAAAGTGTAGTTTTCAATTATTAAATTGAAAACTACACTTTCCATAAGGATGATATTAGTAATTAAGGATATTGATACTAAGGATGTTCGAAATTTTTAATATGTACTAGTATTCTAATGAAAAACAAAATGAATGGCTTTCATCAGAAAAATCCAGTTCTAATTGAGAAATTTTGATCAATCGTTAATTGCTAAGCTAGAAAACTTCAACTTCCAGCTGAATACTTTTGCATACATTATGTAGGTAGCCTAGGAAATTCAGGCGCTAGAAGGAAAAAATGTAATATATCGACCAGCATACATTTTACTTTAAAATCTTATGTATAGGTGGTGTGATTGTATTTAAAATTTCTTCACAACATTACTTACAATGCATATATTTCTACCTAAGCGTAATATAAAAATAATTGTCATTCTTAGAACGTTAATTAATTAATTAATTTAAGCTTCTTTTACAAAACAAATTTCTGAATGTGTCTTAACTCTTTCCAATATGAAACTGTGAAAGAAAGTGAATCACAACTTATTTACTAAAAGTAATAGAAGAAAGTGTCTCGGCTTCTAAAATCTAGAATGCAGTGATTGTAAAGAGGTATACACAGGTCAGACAGGTCGAAGTTTTCATACAAACTTACAAGAGCATGTAAGATAATTTTATTTGTAAAAATAGATCCAACATTTGCCCACCATTTAACTGCAGAAAACCATAACACTTCAATAAACAACACAAAAGTACTACATTACGCAAACAAAAGCATTAAACTAAACTTTAGAAGCAATAGAAATTTACAAAGCGGCCAACGAATTCCAGGAAATACTACTTAACAACCAGACGGATCTCATGTATTCCACTTATTTAAAACTTAATTATTTACCAGTAAAAATCTCTTTGGGTTATTAGTTTATAAGAATTATTTTCATATATTTAGGATTAGTTGCACTACTGTATAAATATGTAGATTTTGTAAAAGCAATTTGATTCAGTTGCAGTTACTTTGTTACAATAGTAAAATAGTACAAGTGGTAAAAACAAAGTAAAAACTGTTGTGTGATTTATTGTAGAAAAATTAGAATATAAAACTCAATAAGTTTCGTTTCTATCGTGATTTCGAGTAAGCCAACGTGTAGACACCACGTATGCAAAAAAAACATATCTGAATTGGAAGTACGGTACCCTCCTTCAAAATTAATTTTGGCTTAACAATTGCTGAATTCACAAAAAGCACGATTTTTCCCGCATGCCGAAGAATAAAATTAAAAATCCTCAACTATTGAAACCGAAGCGCAAGTCAACAAACTCGTACGCCTCCATACGTTCTGGTTATTGCAGATTAGTGCTTAATAACTCGAGATGAAGCACCTACCTCCGCCATGGAAGGGTAATAGCTATTATACGATGGGAAAATGGATTCTGAACATATGGAAAATTAAACGCGGCGAAAAAAATTTACAAGAGAAACTTTTAGCTAAGCGAAACGCAAACGCACCTTCCCACGTGTAATCTAAAAGTCATTAATATGTTTAATGGTTTTATTTAATTATACTTATAATTTCATTTTAATAACACAGACCCGATGATTTGCTTTATGGTCGAAGATTATTATTTTATTTTCTCGACTTCCTTTATTCTTCAAAAAAAAAAGAACTAACAAAGAATTAAATTACACACATAATCAAGTTGATAAAATCGCACAATTAACATCCTACATTACATTTTTCTTGCATAATACCTGCATTGTGTTATTCTATGTATAATGAGTACGATTACTATTAAGTACGAACAAGCTTTTTTCTATGTACAATAAATTTTAAAAAGTCATTATAATGAAGATATTGTATTCGGTGGCCTTGTACTGGATGAAAAGTGACAGATATTTTTAAGTCCTCTAATTGAATAAAATCGAGATGTTTTCATTGAAAGAATGTGATAAAAAAATCACGATTTATAATAACTTTTACGCCCACTTCATCGGCACACCTACGTTTCAATCGGAAAAAATTACGACATGATTTCATAAATATGTTTTTACGTGATACACATAAATCAACAGTCCTCGTGTAAAAATGAAGTTCATTTTTATTCGTCGTGTTACACAATTTACACGATGATGTAAGGCGGAATACTTAAAATTAATTTAATTATTGAAATTCTTTTATATTTATCAGAAGTTGTTATTAAATCGTGAAGAAATAAAAACTTTATAAATCTAAGCTGAGGTTTAAAATATTGATAGGCGAAACACTACTTGCAAAATTTTACAAGAGTAAGATGAAAGCTAGATAATAAGAATAATCTGAATTTATTTATTTATTGAAATTCTTTTTGCTTATTTGGCAGGTTTTATTTTTTTAATTTATAAAGAAACTCACCACAATTAAATTGCTTCTTGAAATTCTGGTAGACGATAAACACATTACTATCAGAGCATTACAAGAGTAAGATGGAAGCAAAATCGATATGTAGACGCTGATGCACATAAGATTCGAAAACTAACGTGCGTTTACAAAGTCGGGGGGGCCCACATGAGCAAGCAATTGAACACGGCCGATAGCGCTTATTAGCGGAACGTTTTGAATATTTTCGTGGTTTGCGGGTTTATAGTCGGAAAATATCAACACAATCAGTGTTAGTGATAAAACCATCAGCTATCGCGACACTGATCACCGAGCTGCGAAATCATCGGGTTTTACTGCTGTTACTCGCATGGAATTCGCCCATAAATACACACATTTTAACGAATAGCGTATGCCACTATCAATGAGACCGTTCGCATTTGTTGTATTTTAATATTGGCCGCGTCGGTTTTATTGTTCATGTCGATAAAACTTTGATAAGAATCGTAATTGCAATTAAACGATGCCAACAATTAAATTGATTTATTTCATTAGCATAATTGTTTAGATAATGAAAAATACAACGAGAGTTCATCTTTAGGGACTTCACATACAAACCGATCAAAGTCATCGACGAAATAAAAATTTTACATCAAATATTCAATACATTAAGAAACAGTGTGAAAAGGAGAAAAATTAATTAAGTATAAGGAGAAAAATTAATTAAGTACAGGAAGTAATAATGTCCGCAATAAGATCAAAAATAGACAAAGTGACACTTTCAAGGAAAAGTTTTAATCTTCTTAGGTCCTCTTATGTAATACTTAGGCCCAGTTTTACAATCGTGGAATAAGGACGGAATAACTGTTGGCTAAATATCCTTTAACATTTCTCCATATCTATGTCACATTATTCTAAGAATAATGCTTATCCCACGATTGTAAAATCGGACCTTAAGGTGCAGATAGACATGCGAGAAAACTTGCGCGAGTTACTGTCTGACACTGATGTCGCTGATATAAATAGAGTTGCGAGTCGAGTAACTTACGCGAAATTTGTCGCAAGTAACTCGCGACAACAGTGTCGGACAGCAACTCGCGCAAGTTTTCTCGCATGTCTATCTGCAACTTTAGAAACCGTGAATACAACGGATAGAATTTTTTGGAGCAGAAGATAAACGCCCTTACAGTATCGAACTTTTCATTAAAAAAAACCCAGTCGGTTTACTCAACCAGTATTTCATAACGTCCAAACGATCAACTTGTCCCTTCTTATGTAGTTCTGAAGGCAGTAAAGATCATGCAGTAATTATTTGTTGTAAAATTTTTCTCTTTATATTTATAAAATTAACCATCAAGAAATTCTTATATATTTTTTGAGTCATATTTGGGAAATATAAGCACAAAAATAAAGTTCACTCAGCAATATCTCTGAAATGAAACTACGAAGGTCCATCTCAAACTATAACCATCAACTTCGCTACTTCTTTTTAAATAAGAATACGTGTAAGTTGCCGTTTAAGTTAATTCATCATTTCAAGGACTGTACGTATTCTCAATTTACATTAAGGAATCCCTATTTCTTCTACTGCTTCAACAGCAACAAAAGAATGTTTACAATACTCACGTGGATAGATATCAATGGTTGCAACTGTGTGAGTATTTTAATAAATTCAGATTTTTATCATTTTATCCAGAAACGATTTTGTTAGGAATATTCAGGTAGAGAAAATTGAAGGAATTAAGGTTTACTTACATAATTTATGAAAGTTATCAGCAAAAATAATAATATAAGTAAGACCAGAGATCTTAATAAAGAAATTTGAAAAACATATTATTAGTGTCTTTCGAATGGTGGAAGGAACAGTCCAATCAATGCAAGTGTCGTAATGTACAACAGACTACCTTCTAGCATAAAAACTACATCTAACTTCAGCGCTTTTAAAAAATACATTTTTAGACATATTTCGCGAAGTAGTTCTTTAACTTTTATCTACTTATTTGCCCATAATCCTATTATTGTTTCTTAACATTATTACTTATTGTTATACTAATGATTTTGTTGCCTTATCCCTCTAATTTGTCTACCATTATTTACCGTAGTTTCTCTGTTTGTATTGGTACATATTTTACTTTGAGTTAACATATGAATTTTTCTATTCACCATGTGTGTATGCACATTTATATTGTCTCCGACGGCCGTGGCCCTCGACACCAGTTGTCAAATTGTTTTGAGGACCGCAAATTAAGTATGCCATTCCACATATACTTAATTTCTCATTAATTTTTAATTTTTTAAATTTTTTGTATTGCTATTAATATTTAGTTACATATTCTCATATAAATTGTATTCTTATTCTTATATGTATTTTCTTTGTTTAGATTGAGGCAGAATTAAATAAATAAAAAATAAAATAAATAAAAACGCTAAGTTCAGTTTTCAACGTGATAATCATATACAAAAAGAAGTGGAAAATTCAATATACAAGAACAGCGTAATTTTTGCATTATTAAAATAACTTATATCGGTAATAACTTTAAGTAAAGAATTCCGTAATGTCAGCCTTCTCTCATTACTTTATAACATAGCACCAGACAATTTCCTACAACTTTATCAGATAGGTTTTCTTTTTATGTGTTACCATCATGTACCTTAATGTGTAAGTTGAAGTAAATCGAATACCCCGAGCACAGGTTTCTTGTGTTTCCCATCGATGGATATAATGCAAGCCTTGAAATAGTTTTGCACTTATGCAAGATTAAAGTTCTGATGAAATAAGTAAATCCAGGCTAAGACAGCAAAATTAATTAAAACTCTCTAACGCAAGTTGCTATAATTAATTTTAAGCCCTGCCTGTACACGGTAACTAGTTATTTGTTAGAATCGATTGAAAGACAAAGAGGCGTACGTATATATTTTCTAAAACTAAAACTGTGCAAGCAAAGCTTATTGGATCCTAGAATGAATTCTCTAAAATGTATATATTTTAAAGCTTGTGTCCATGTTGAGTTCATAATTTCGTTGAAATTGTAGTAAATTATGCACGAATACTGTCTGATTATGGGTTATAAAATTGTGAAATAGCTTTATCATTTCGATTTAGAGATCGTTCTGTTTCTAGTGTAATGCAAGATCGTTAAAAACAAAGGCAATCAATAAATAATTTCTATGTTGCAGCGCGTGAGAAAGATAAACTTGCAGTTAAACACAACATTGTATTAGTAAATTACTTTGATGTTTCTTGAAATAACAAAGGGAAAACGCGGGCGTGCACGAACATACGTTCGTAATAACAATAACGATAAAATTACAACAAATATGGCTAATAAACATTATATTTATTGCATTTTATAGTTGTTAGTGTATGAGGCAGGAAATTATAGCAATAATCATTATAATACAAAACAAATAGTCATAACAATGGACTTTGTGTTTGTATGTAACTTATTTTATCATTTTTCCAGATACTTTTTATGCACAATCATATTACTCATGTCATGAGAGTTATTCTTGGAATTTTTTTGTATGTACAACATACACGCTGTAATTTAATAATTACTGTAAAATTAGACGGACTTCCTTTTAAGCTGGAACGTTGCAATAATTTGCATGTACTCGTATATTATTGATTCCAATTGTGAATTTTTAATCAATAATTTAATATTCAGTGACAATTATAGTTTGCATATCTACATAAGTGGTTCGGATACATTTATAACTAATTCAGAAATTTCAATCATTTATCATAATTTATGAGAGAGACAACACTGTCATCGTAAATAGAGAAATCAATAATCCAAACTAAATGAATCCTATATATAAACGCGACATGTGGTTTGTTTTGCTTTATATGAACACCAGGGAAATGAGCCGAGCAGCTTGTTTTACGTTTAGGTTGGTATGTACGCAAGTGCGTTTTCTTAAATCGAACCGTTTAGGAACGTGGTGTTTGGCTAATGGGCGAGCTTCCACAAACGATTACGCGGGGTGACGAGGAATTATTGAGAAATTATTCACTTTGTAATAAATTAGCTTGTTAGGATAATTCTTGAAAAGTTGCGCACGTGGTCGCGACAATCAAGGCAAGATTAATATCATGCGTATGGTAAGTAAGCAACAGTTTTTAGAGAATGATCTAGAAAACTTCATAAGAACAGTTCATAATTATGATGGTCAGAAGCAAAGTAAGTACAACTATTGTGATTTTGAGAACAAGAGTTCAAAGTTAAACTTTTATTAAAAAAATCAGGGTCAAATTAAAATTAATGAGACAATAATAATTTACTTTCTAATCTCGTTTTATGATTGATTCTAAAAATTCGATAAATTTGGGTTTATGCATAACTCGATTTGTATGAAAAAGTCACTTACACCCCTTTGCTTCTAACCGCCTTAATTAAATTAAAAAACTTCTACTGAATTTTAAAATGCTAAATGAGAAACACATAATTATGAAAGGTTACTTACCATGACTGTAGTTAACTAAATTCGTATCCCATTATCTCATTGCGATAAATATTTTAATATTTTCATCGAGAAAAGTTTGTGTATCATATGCAATAACACTTAAAAGTATTCTCATAAAGCTGTTGAATTATTGAAATCTTCTGAATTCACATCTAAAATTTATGTTTTCTTACATTATATTGTGCATGTTAGACAATAGCCTTAAAGAATCGAAATAAAACTGTTTATTTTCTGTACATTTATCCCTTATTGTTTTGGAACCTTGAATCTTCGAAAAAAAGAGTAAATTTTAAAACTGAAGAGAACTGTTGAGTTAAGTAGGTAAAGAGCAAGAATTTTCATATAAAAACTGTAATATACTACAGAGTTTGCTGAACCACAAGAGTATGGTTCTTTTTGTTTACTGCTCTAACAATCTGAGCTTCATAAGAGAAAACTTTGCGCAAGAAAGTGTTGACTCCAAAATTAAATTAATTTGGTTCTGCAACTACTTGAACACGCATATTAAAAATTTAAAAACTAACTCAAACAGTTGTTAAAAATATGGAAATATTAAAAAAATAACTATGTATATCCACGAACAATTTAAGACCCCAAGAAGAAACAACACTAATTTATTTCAAAAGGTATATGTATGTACTTTCATAAAGCAAAATCCTCAGAATTTAAATTTTAAAGACATTCAGTTTAATTAAGACAATTATCCAAACATTCAATCAAAATCATATCTGTTCTGCAACTTTTATTAGATGAATTTCACAATCATAATTGTACTTCACAAAGCAATGACATTAATAAAAATAAATTTTTAAATTGTGTTTATATGTACGTAATTCCTGAGAATTTCTTGCTTACTTTTAATTAACGGGACGAAAATCCCCGAGAATTTTTTTATTTACAAGTCGAAACCACAAGCGTATTTAGTATGTGGTTTTATTGTTTATAAGATAAATCAACTGACTTTTTTATTTATTCTTGAATTTAAAAAATATAGAAGACCATAAACTTCATATGTTAATTTATTACATTTATTCATTTTCTGCATTTGTGTCTAGATATCGGAAAATATTTATTAATTGTGAAAAATATTTCTCATTTGCTTGTACTAAAATTTATTGTGAACTTCCTAATTCAAGTACTAAATGATTGTGAGCCGAACTTGTAATCTAAACTTACGGTTCCAAGGTCTGTGACTCGTCGTGACTCGTGCTCGTCCTTACGCGGCGTTAAGGTGCAGATAGACATGCGAGAAAATTTGCGCGAGTTACTGTCCGACACTAATGTCGCTAATGTAAATAGGGTTGCGAATCGACTCGCTGGAATGTCTGATAGATCTCGCGCTAGATTCTTTCTTGCCAGTCTATCTGCACCTTTAGGCTCGAAAATCTTGTTAAGGCGACGAGCTCTTTCGTCCTACGAACTGTAATTTGCAAAGGCTCCCCATAGTTAATTGTTAATACAAAGAATATTTTACTGTCACATAATCGCGACACCGCACGATTATTTTCTGACCTGTAAATTGTGCCGTGGATAGCAAATAGCATGCTGCCCCATGAGCTATCACGCACGAGATGGCGGCCAGTGCGGACAGTAACGTGTCATCGCAAATTGCAAAATTTTGGCTGCAAGTCGGCTGGATTGCAATAGGGCCCCCAAGCATATTCTGTATAGCTATTTCGACCCAGCCGACTTACAGCCAAAATTTTGCAAGTTTGCGATGACACGCTATTGTCCGCAATGGCCGCCCTCTCGTGCGTGATAGCTCGTGGAGCAGCATTATTCGTTGCTATTTGCTATCCACGGCACAATTTACAGGTCAGAAAATAATCGTGCGGTGTCGCGATTATGTGAAATGTTTGCAATTATGCGCTATCTGTGCGTAAGTCTTGTTGGTCGTTGGGGTTACAATGGAGTTCTCAAGCTACTGTTCTGAAGATGAGGCCCCAAATAAAGCCGAAATAGCTATATAGATAATATCATCGGAGCCCCGTTGCAATCCAGCCGACTTGCAGCCAAAATTTTGCAATTATTAAAACCTTACTATTAAATACTACGCATACAATTACTTAAACAGATGTCCACTCCGTATCCAACTGTAAAAGAGAGTGCCTGACTCGAATCTAATAACAAGTAAAGTAATAACTTTCCAATTCTCTGCAAGCCTCCACAATTTACGCAAAACTAAGCGAACCAACTCATGAGATCAAACCTTAACAACACGGACAAGTATGTACGGGGTTCGCGAACTGAACGATTGGCTCTTGTCCGTGGAACTAAGTTGCTGAATTACTAAAATTTAATATCCCTTCATTAGTAAGCTGCACCACTGACGACAGCCGCCGGTAAATTTTCCTCGTGGGAAGTCATCGCAGCCAAAGTCATTACGACCAAACGTTTGATCGTGAACCGTTCGGCTTTCCTGCGAATCGTAGAAGGTTCGTCACGTTGTCTTCACTCAACAAACATTCACGAACAAACAGTGGCTTTCGTACATTTGAAAATGTTCCGATGTCATTCCGCACCATAAAGATTTTAAACGCAACACAGAATGGTTCTACTGAATGCGCACTAAAAGCGAATTCCTTTGACATACCGATTTTGTCCGAAAGACTGGCGAACGCTCGGGAACGCTTATTTGTGTTTTCCAATGCACTTGATAAGCGTGCTTGTATGCTTGGTGGACACGTAGCTTTACATAACAGGTTCGGCTCACAAGTGTGTACGCAGCTTTAGACTTCAAATACATAAAAGAAAAAAAAATTTTGTTTGTTGTAGTAAGCGCGATAATACTTAATAATAGAATTCTCTTCTAATCGCGTAGATTACTGAAAAATTCCACTATATCGTTTCCGCTAAAAACAATAAAATCAATTGTGAACCAAACAATTACCATTTTTATAGTTATCTTTAAATTGTGTGTAACGATTAAGGAACACGTAGATTGTACGCGTTCTCGATAAGCAAACAATGTTTAGGTAACGAAAGATTTCTTTTACCTAGGATTCGATGACCTCATACAAAATGAAATTAATAGTAAATATTAGCACAGTATAGAAAACATATTTCGTTACAATTGACAATGAAATAATAAGATTATTAGAAAGGAGCGTTGTGATTGCCGTCCAAGTGCAAATTTTAATTTTGTGCGTCATTTTTGAACGGTTAAAGAAAATATTATTATTAAAATTATTTTTCTATTTGTTAAAATAATTCAAGTTAACAAGACAAAGTCAATATCGTGTAAATGCCTTTGCTTTCCGAATAATTTTCTAACATTTGTAAAATGGTGGATGGTAACGTTATAATGTAATTCTTAATTAATTTTGTAAACAGAGGAAAAAATGAGAAAAGTACATAATAATAAAATCAAAATTCGATTTTTATGTTTTTGACACTGTTACCAGTGCGAAAACAATATGAGAAACGAAAATCTATACTAAATTATATTGAAGATATTTTGGCTTCTATTAGATATCATAAGAATTTTGCACTAAATATTTAGCTTCTATTACAGATTTGCAGCATCATACTACGTTTATAATGAAACCACATGATATACAAATTAACAATAATGCGAATAATAAATGTATCCTTGAAGCCAAGAGAAAAAAGCCAAAAATTAATGAGCATAATATATTACGGCAATACCACGTGATGCATTGGTATACATAATAAAGGAAATACACAAAACAAATATTAATAACGAATGACACACAGCCGCGTCCCTTAATAAAGGAAACAAATTTATAGTAATACCTGCATAAATTACAACAAAACGAATATCACACTGTGCAGCATCAGTCGTATATATGAACAATTGCAATGTTGACCAAGGCGGGAGTGACTTTGGTGCAATTTGGGCATACGCAGTAACGAAAGGTGCGGCACGCAATACGGCGACAGAACAACAATATAACAACAGAAACAATGAGAAATCCTCACCAAGTCAATAGCTAATAATAATGTCACTGATTCTCACCGCACAATGGATATTTGGATGTGTTTATGTTACGCGGCGACTAGGTGAAAACGTGATGCACTAATATTGGCTACACTGGCTACGAATAATTGCGCACATTCGAACAGAATTAATGCGCTCGTATAATAGAATCAAGTTTCCTATGAATTATATCATGCATAAACAATATCTTAACGTTTGCCACAATTCTTCCCAAAACTGATATTGCATTACAACTACCAAATTAAATTTGTAATACACAGAGATGTACGTCATGTATATCAAAGATTTAATTGCAACATTGCTTATTGCATTGGTAAATTGGAAGGATATAGCACATGATCGAGAAAAAAACTTGAATGCAAATATTAACGAGACGAAAGTATCTACCACAATATGATTTCTGGATAAAAACAAGGGATAAAAATAATCACATATTCCTAAACAAAACATCGATGAGACAGATAAGAGAAAGGCAAGATTAGGCAAGTAAGCAAACTAGAATACCTAATCATAATGAGGTATCAAGAAAGGCATAAATTATAACAGTAGCAAATGTGTATAGAAGAAGTGTGTTTGACATTGTTTGCTTTGGAAAAAGTGTTGGAGAATCTGGAGAATACTTACAAAAATTTGAATTTGAATTTTTTTATGAAAGAAGCAAAATAACAAAGACTTCCTACACTGACTGACGTCTGACGAATGATAACTTTCAAATAGTTGTAGAATTTTGCCTACGACCTAACGTGACATAATTTAAAGCGATATTTTGCGTTGATGTAATCTAAGACCTTCATAATGTTATGAAAAACTCAAAGGCTACTTAATGGATCTTTCAACTGGACACAAAACAAGCAAGAAGTATAATGAACTTTAATGAGTCCAAAAACGCTTTCAGGGAGCAAAAACACCGTTTAAAAATTTCTGCGATTTTCAGTTTTCTGTGAATAACTCGGCAACCAATAGAGATTAAAATTAAAATTAAATGGCAAAATATTATAAGATAAATATTTTGCCATATAATTTTAATTTTTATTTCTAGTTCTCGTTCAACACCAAAGAGTTAATAAAAGTCACTCATTAAGACGAATATTAAAAAAAATGGTAAATATAAATTTTGAGAAATCACTTGACAAAACACTCAATAAAAATGTACATCCATATTTACCGTGTGCCACACAAAGAAAAAGATTAAATTAATTTAAGGGAAATGGTCTTATAATAGAAGGGTTGTATTGCGAAAAATTGGGCATTGCTGAGAATACACTTATTGTCTTTATTTTATATTATTTTTATGCCAGGGTGTTTTGAATTGGTTTTCTTTTTTGGTCAAATACCCAATCGTCATATATTTTCAACCTAATTCCATCTTTTCTTCTACTAGTATATACAGTTGAGAGGAACTTTTCAGAAAATAGACTTGGAGAATACTAAGCGTTAAAAAAATGTTTTAATATAAAAATAAAAATAAAAAGCTCGGATAATAAAAAGTAGATTGGAAAATAATTCATATCAGAAGTCAAGATTCATGTTAACGATGGATTTACGACAGGAGAGCGCCTAATATTAAACTCATAAATAATTACGAAATTTAAAAAATAATAAACAATATGCAATATACAAAATTTATGTATGGATTACTAGAAATTAGAACCAACTTGGATTAATGAATGCACCTGATATGTTGGTGACTTTAGCGAAAAATTAAAAACAGTATTTTAATTCAAATTAGGTAACTACAGTGGAACCTCCATAACTCGAATCTCAAGGGACCGGAAAATTACTGCGAGTTATAGAAAATTCGAGTTAAAGAAAAAGATTTCAATTATTCCCAATGTGCAGGGACATCAGTAAATTTCGACTTACAGAGAGTTTCGAGTTGTGGAGGTTCGAGTTATAGAGGTGCGACTGTATTATGGAAAATCAGTACCACTTTATTTACTATAATGACGAACAAGAATAAAGAAGTAAAACTACAATCAACAAATTATATATGAATTAAAGAATGAGTGAACAAACCTTTACAAATAAACTTACTAAGGACGTTCGCGAGAACCAAAGAGAAGTGAAGTGTTCAATTCAAAATTAAAGCAAATTTGAATCAGGAAATTGCAGCAGATGAAGTAAACCTTAATAAATAACGTTAAGGAATGTTTTAATAGTTTAATATTTAAATGCAGAAATATACATAAATTAAAAGCAGTTTTTTTATTTTGTATAAACAATAGAATATAAACTTCACATGCGTTAATCCAGATGATTTGTGTATAAGAGAAAAGTATACAAAGAAGAGAGAACGAAGGAAAAACTTGCCAGAACTTGAAGATATTTAAAATGATAGAAATAGTTTGAATTTTTAATTTTGACTAAAAGGACTGTAAAAATTTCATAATTCTACATGAACTCATTTTTGTTATTTTTGTATAAATTAATTTATATGTTGAGCCATCATACTCAAAATTTTAAATAATATTTACGTTAGCATGACATCTAATTTTATTTTATTACCAAATATTACAGATATGAATTGTTCCTTAATGGATAAACTCGGTGGTCTTTTGATAAAATAAAACGATCATTACGAATGTTAATATCTAACATTAGTAAAAATTAATCTAGTTTGTTGTTGATAAATTTTTAATTGTTTATTAGTACACAATTTTATGGCACTCAGATATCTATTAAATGGTAATAAGCATCCAAATTAATTCCTCGGCGTTCCGGTCAAATTTTATTGTCAGGGGAAACGCTGAATTTTTGGCATCCTTTTTGATTTGTCTTTTCGAAATGGAAAATAAATATTAATGCCGTTTGTTAACCCACTTCTCGAATATCGCAGAGCAAAAAATGTATGAATTTTATAGAGAGCTGACCAGTGATATAGAAATAAACAATGCGAGATACATTTTTAATTGAAAACATAAACCCCCGGTATCAATGCCATTGAATAGTAAATTAAATACTAAAACTGCTATCATTTCGTATGCAGCTATATGCAACAATTGAAACGTTTTCGTATTCACTGCCATTATACTGTTCCGTCATTAAAATATGGAGCAGTTGTTTCGCGTTATAACTTACCATATTTAGGTTCAACACTGTTTTATGTTTTGAATAATAACTGCGTCCCTCTCATTGATTATGATTTACATAATGTTCATTTTGTTTTACTTCGCACAAAAATATCTTGTTCCAATTCTTACTTTTATGCGATGCTTAAAACGTTTGAAATAACTAAAATACTTATAATAAAATCGAACAGTGCTTATTCAAACGCTTAAAATAAAAAATAATATATTAATTAAATTAATTTATAAATTGCATTGACTTTTAATTCTAATTTTAACATTTACAGTTGGTTCTTGTCCGATGAAATTTGTATCACAAAATCTTCTAAGCGGACACTAAATCGCGCAACAATACACTTTACGTTTCGCAGTCGTTCGAAGCAGTCGAACGACTGCGAAACGTAAAGTGTATTGTTGCGCGATTTAGTGTCCGCTTAGAAGATTTTGTGATACTAATTTTAACAATTAAAATAGTTCCACACTGAAACGCATATATTGTTTTGATTAAAGGCTATTAAATTTCGCAGCGCATTGAAAAAATGTTGCTTATATTTACAGAAATAAATATGTATACACAATCATTTTTATGCTTCGCAAAAGAAATATTTTCGCTATCGGCCGAGATACATTTCAATATTATTTTTATAATGATTAATGTCTTATATATTTTCGCTTCTTAATCACATATTTATGTTGTTACAAGTAATGCACGCGGACGAACAATAACAATCAATCTTTTTTTAAACGCCAGATATTACGGCGAAGTTAAACAAATTAATAACACTCGGGTAACCTAAACATTCCTAGTAGTTTAATAACATTAACAATCCTTATCTTTAAAAGAAAAATTCTGTTATAAGTTTGCTTATTATTTTTTATCCGTTGCTTGCAACTTTTAAAAAATTGAAAAGAATTTTTTTTTCAATCGAAAGATTTTACGGAAATCGCAGTTATACGCAGCAATTCTGAAAATGTTCCGTATGGTTGAGAAGAAACGTCGGCAGAAAAAGATAAAGTGACAAGGTTTCAGCCCAAAAGACGAGGAAAACCTGTGAAAAGAATTTTATTTCACACAACTGACAACTGTTACTTTGTAACGAATAGTCTGTAGACACTTTCTGAAAAATTTTACGAAATAAAGTGTTATTCTTCTTGTCTGTAAAGCACTTACCTACACTTAAGAGACTTTTCAAGATGTAAGTGATAAAATACAGCACTTTTTTTACTAAAATTCCAATCCTTTCCTATTCAAATACATCAACACGATGAACTTCATATAAAGTAAATGTTTGCTTTTGATAATTACAATGTAGAGTTAATTCTGCAAAGCAGTTTCTTGCATAAATCAGCATGCATCTGAAAACTTCTAGATTATTGCTTATCAGGCAAGGTGGTTATTAAAATTAACGGTACTTTTACAGCATCGTTGATTTTACGTGTTCTTAATTACTTTGATTACTTTCATATCAATAGTTTTAATTATACGTTACTTAAGTTGTTGCGCGATAATCCTATTTCGCGATTCTGAACATGCGCGCAAAATTTTCCTGTAATCAACATGCACGTATTCGAAAAGTAATTAAAATATTTCTTCCAGAATGGATATAATACAATTCAATACCATTATTTTGCTTTAATATTCATTCAGTGAAGTACAAACTTAAAAAAGACAAACATTAATTATCGGATCATCATAAAGGTAACGCAACTTTCGAGAATAACAATTCTTAATATCTATCAGTATTGAATGGACAATGCTTCATGTATTGCAATAACGATGTTACTTAACGTTCTTTGTCTTCAAGTTGAATGCGGCGCATGAAAACTTAAACGTCCATTCGGTGAAATATAATAAAACATTAATAAAATTTTATATAGGTTATGCACATTGTTGACTGGCATTTAAGTGAAAAAAAACCCACATAATGAATGTCACGATTATAACCGCAGCACACAAGTTTTATAACTTATTACGAGGCGGCAGCCAGATACTATTCATAAGTAAATAAATAATAAAAGTAATTAAAAAATTATACTCATTAAAATGTATAAAACTTCTATTTAATGGTCAGGAGCAAAGGTTACGAAACCTTCCAAGCGTAAAATACAGTAAAATTGGTTTTAATAATATACCACCATTAATATGTATTTGAAGAGGAAGTAGCTATAAAAATGTAGAAAAAAATAGATGTATTGTGACGCAGGAGTTTTTATTATGTAACATTTTGTTTATTTCCTTCATATTAACTACGTTTAATTGCACCTATTAAATAGATAGAAAAATCACTCAATCGAAAGAAACAAAACGAAAACTTGATGAATGGGTATGAAGTATTAAACTGTGTTGAAAAGTTCAAATTAGGATTACACTGTCCAAACCTTCCAGTTTAAAATTGACGTTTCACTTACAGAAATTACTGGACAACTTTAATGGTAAAGATTTAAAATATTTGTACCGAAGAAGCAATGAACGTATTTCTTTTCTCCATAAACGATTCCTTTTATTAATTTTGAACAATAATTAAGCTTCCACCGTTTTAAATTAGCCTTGCTGTCTAAAAAAGTAAAGTGCTAAAATTAAAAGAAGTGTATTTAGTTGAATAATAATTTTACGAAAAAGTAAAGTTTCAGGTCAAATCTTAGAAACATTTTAGAATAGCCAAAGCAGAACAATGAAACTGCACTATGGATTTATTTATGGAAAAAAATTTCACAAATTTATAATATGTTTCATACTGTATTAAAAGATGAAAATTTTGGATATTTGAATAAAAAATGATCAAAATTTATTTATATTCTATATATTTTTAATCAGAGAGAACGTATTCTTATAATTGAATCAAATTAATGATGAGAATTACGATTATTCTCTGTTCGAAAAGAATAATTCACGTTAAGTGCAATACGAAGGTGGACAATACTCGACGTAATGCTGAGTAAACATAAGCTGAATAAATATTAGCGCTGTGAGAAAAAAATACACACGTGGTTTAAAATAAAAATATATATAATTGAACTCCGAACGCAAATGTTGTTTGTGATAATAAAACCCAATTTTTACGAGAGCTCTCATGAAACAAAGGCTTTCCAAATAAAATAAACATAAAAAAGTAAAATAAATTATCGTCCGTCCAAGTTTTGTTTTTATAAATCGAGAAAGAATTGTATTCTAGATTGAACAGAAAACGTAAAAAAGTGAAATATGCAGTACTTTATTGAATACGTTTTTTATTCGTCCCGGTTTTATGTGAGAAATTCCATAAGCTCTGTATTCGATCGCTAAAAGTAAATAAAATTTCTATATTTATTAATGCACCTCTATCTCCAAACTAACCGACGCCAGGAAACAAAAACGAATAAAAACAAAAATGGAAATATGAAAAATGTATCGCCCGTTTAATATTTAATGCTGCTACAATTTCAAAATAAACAATGCTCACATACATCCCGAGATAGAACAAGAAACGTATTTAAACATCAATAAACTGCATCACTGTTCCAGTTTTATCAAAATAAGTAACGCCTAAGATCGTGTATTTCATTCAAATGCGCATTAAATATTTAAACTTGCGAAACGTGCAACGAACATGCACATAAATGTCTTCGTTTTTAATGCAGTCACTTATAAATTGTATGAATTGGTGTTAATAGAATTTCTATTTATGTTGCATCCAGTTTGCTTTGCGTATTTAATTTATTTCTACATTACGAATGCAGGAGCTTGATCTAGTAAGTAAAATGGCGTGTAAATATTTCTAAAATCTTCACAATTTTTCAAAATTAATCGTAATGCGTTTTTAATGTACCTACATATTCAATATAATCAAATTAATCAAATTAATATTATACTTGTATACGAAATCATATTAATAATCTTCAATGTTTCTAAACGGAGTAATATCCACTGTAGAAATTATATAGAAAACCAAATATTACACAATTTTCCAATTACTATACCTGTCAAAACAATTAGCCCATACTTTAAAAGCTTGAAATCGAATTATGACATCAATATGAACTATGAACCTAGATTTAAGTACTTTCTACCAAACGTAATAACAATAACAGAATCGATCAAATTTTATTAATAATCTTCAATGTTTCTAAACGGAGTAATATCACTGTAGAAATCATATAGAAAATCAAACATTACACAATTCTTCAATTACTATACCTGTCAAGACAATTAGCCCATACTTTAAAAGCTTGAAATCGAATTATGACATCAATATCAACTATGAACCTAGATTTAAGTACTTTCTACCAAACATAATAACAATAACAGAATCGATCAGAATTTTATAAGTATTTACGTTCCAAAATCAAAAAATTAACTTTCTTTGAACTAAGCACCAATATTGAATTAGTAACACGCAGTTTTTAAAAGATTTAAAGAAAAACTAAAAAGTAGATATAAAGAGAAAAATTGTTTGCTAGTTCATCTGAGTTAATGACATTAGTCCATTGGTTATTATGAAATGTTGATATATACATGTATGGATGTACGTGTGTAAACCACGTTATCGGAAGTTAATTTATTCCATTTCGTCTTCCTTCTAGGAGGTGTAATTAGCACCTGAGAAATAAGATAAATCGTTTCTGCCTCTAATGCCGCAATAATTTCTAGTCTTCGGGCAAAAATTCCAGCAAATGCGGGAAAAGCATACGCACACACACGCACTCATCCACACATGATTCATTAAATATCAGCATTAATATTCAATATAGGATCGCATTAATTAGCCGCACATTTTGAACACGGCGGCGCGCAGAATCCTGTTATTATTATTTAATTAAAAAGTAATTAGTGTTTACGTTGCGAATTAAGATATCAAAAATATTATTTTAATTACGGCGAGGAGTGACAATTAAAAGATGAAACGTAACCTAAATTGGGTTCGTGTAACCTGCAGTTTATGCTTTGTTAGCTTTATGAGAATATACATTTAGCTAAATTCTTGGAATGTGTTTTTGATGATATTAACATTTTTAATAATTTGTTAAATAAATAATGTTACTAGTATTATTATTTTAATGTCGAGATTATCAATTTTTTCAAAAAAAAATAATTAAAAATACTCATTCTTGCAGATAGGTAGTGATTTCCATGAATCTTCCTATATAACTGTAATGATAACTTAATATTAAAAAATACAAATTTTATTTAATCAAATATGTACTTTTGAAATCGAAGAATGTAAGAAGTTAAAAAGTTTCAACACACTATAGGCAACTTAAAATTATTTATGTATTACAGCAACGAAGAACTTTTTTCTTGCTTTGCAATAACAAAATTTTAAAAATGTTGTAGTGCGTCTATAAAATAACAAATGCAAAACAAGAATGCCATATACATACTTATAAGAAAATTTAATAAGTCAGTAAACTTTATTTCTTATACCCATCTATGCTCTGACAACAATTAATTATTAACATTCCAATTACAAGGAATTTGCAAATAAAATACGGCAGGAAGAAATAGGTACTGTTTCATAATGTATGATGTTACGTCGCTTACAAAAGCTTGTACGGCAAAACAGCAATGCAAGAAGCAGGGTGAATTTTTTCCGAAACTGGTTCCCGCAGAGCGTGAGGTTATTTATTTTTGAATAAAATAAACATATACATATATTTATATAGAAAACATTCTCGGTAAGAATAACACAAGAGGACGTTGCAGAACTATAACTCATCAAGGTAGAAAAGGCAGATTGTTACCATAAATTCATTTGGAAGCGACACAGAGATGCATTAAAGCGATTGTGAGGAGTGGATAAATCATCACGGTGGACGACTATCGATTGAAAATTCTCATTATTATTCGCTGATGGGAAGCTTTTATTATTTATAAAAATAAATGTAAATAAGTCGAAACGAGAATACGTTCAATTTAAGTCGGATATTGACTAATGTTGCGATGTGAAACTCGCGTTTTTATTTTCATCCGGAGCCATTAAAATATGAAATTACTTTATTATAATCTTGGCCGTTTGAGTGATGACTATATGGATCAAAGATCAAATCAATACAGGATACTTAACCAAGCTTGCCGTGATGTATTACTGTACGTTCATGAAGAAACACTCGTAGTATTAATAACGAGAATTGAATCGGTCGATTTCTGTATACCATGTTTCGTTTTATAATTAACCACCTCCATCTTAAATCAATGATTTCATGACACCCAAACACACCTTTAAAATCCGCACGTATTGATGTGGCGTGCCACGGAAGTTTTGCATTAAAAATCAAACGGAAATCATGAATTTTATTACGCTCAATGGGCTGTAATTATCACACAACAATTTCAATTTGAATTACAGATATTAAAAAAACGTGAAGTTTCTTTAATAATTATGAAATTCTCCACCCACGGAATATATCATTGCAAATTTACGGAAAATTACATCATCAAGTACGATTCTCACAAATTATTAATGGTAATTAGTGATTCATCAAAATTACTACTGCGCTCAACATGTGTTGATTATTTTATTAGTTGTGCTGCACAAGTTCCAGATTTGTTGTAACAGTGAACATTGTTTAATATAACAGATGGCACTTTATTCAACTACGGACTAATTGGAATTCATCATTTTCTAAATTATGTTACTTATGTCATATTGTCAACATCTTATTTCACAACAAATTTTTAATAGTTTTAGGTAGGAACCACAAACAATTTTCAGTTTTCTTTTGAAAATTTTCCATAGACTTTCGGAGAAATTATTACACGACCCATACACAAAAACCAGATTGACATGGCGCTATTTTCAATTTTCGTCGATATCAAGTAACAGCCTCTAGACCTCTACTTTGACCTCTACGTTAAACTGTTATGCAAACAACAACAAACGAACAAACGAATCATGATTTTATTGCATTGTTTTCCTCTATCTTCTCTTCTTTTCTCTCTTTTTCTTTTCATCATCATCTTTTTCTTTAGCCCCCCCCCCCTCCCGTGAGTGCGCCATCTTTTCATCAATCTCTCGATCATTTTTCCTTTTTCTAATTTATTGTAATGAATAAATAATAAGTAAATCTTTCTTTCAATAGAGTACTGAAATGTGGACAAATATTTTTAAACTTGAGTAAATGACATAAAAGCCGTTCTTTGTTGTTACACTATTTTGGACTGGTTCGTTCTTTGGTTCAAACTTTATCCAAAGCTGAAGTCATTAATTCATTCGTCAAGAAAACGAAAGAATTTAAACCATTAGTTCAAGCGTTAATAAAGGAGGTTATGTCACACTACAATACTTCTGTTAGTAAACAATTAAAAAATGAAAAGCGTTTTAATAGATGTGATTTTGTAGTGTATGTAATGAAGAAAAAGTACTAAGCAAATAAATTAGTAGCATTGCTCAACTAATATAATGTTTTTCAGACGAAAGCTGATTTTATTATATGTATTAAACGAACACCTTACAATTTACAATCATCAGTTACGCATTTTGTATTATTTCTGGAAGAAGGAACAAAGTAAGACAAAACAACAGCTCTTGACAGCTGATCTTCTGCGCCATGTTGAATTACAATAGAACATACGCGCGGAGTATGTTCGAACCACACGCTTTAGGTTTGACTACAAATACATACTGACGTCATAGGTCTAACACAAAAATGTAAGAGTTTGGACCATTAGTAACCAGGTTCAACAACAAAAAACGGCTAAAGTGATAGTGATGGCTACCATGTAAATGCGACTTGAGTTGCGTTTACAATAAGAAAAGTTTGATACATCAGATTTTTTGTTCTGTATTTAAATGTGAGGCCTTTCATTTAAGTTATTTAATAAATTTGGGAATCCTTTGTGACATTTAGGATCCTACGTGCAAGTTCATCCCTTGGCAGCTCTAATCCTGTCTATTTAAAATCACATACAGTGGACCGGCAGAAAGTTGGACACATATGAAATTCTTTTTTATTATTGATTTCTCAGAAAAAATTGTTCTTTATGAAAGCCTCTGCATCTTCCCAAACTCAAAATGCATATATCAAAATTTGAATACCTCGAGTCAAATACCGAGGACATCAAAATATTTGAAATCGATATAAGAGTAAAGTACCTTTATTTTTCAAAATAAGCGCTAATATTATTTGGAAAACATATTCAGAATTGTTATGAGATCTGAAATATGAAATCAAGACTGTCTACGATGAAAAAAAATCACATTTTTCTGGCTTCAAGGTGTGTATCGTGGAACTTTGAATGCATAGAGTCGGACGTTTCTTCAGGTGTGCCATGAATATACTGTGGGGACTTGCTTTTCGCCCATTTACGAACTAGAAATTATGATCAATAATATTGATACCATAAAAATTTCACTTTCTTGTGTCCAAAAATTATTTTTTCTTCCTAAATAGACACAAGACAGAAATTTTTATAGTATGAATGCTATTGATCATAATTTCTAGTTGCTAGATGACCGAAAAACAAATCCTACAGTAAATTCATGTCACATCTGAAGAAACGTCCAGCTTTACACACTCAAAATTCTGCGATATACACGTTGATAAGAGAAAAATTGAAAAATATGTAAAATTTCTTTTTTCATCGTAGGTGGTCATATCTGAGATCTCATAACAATTCTGAACAACTTTTCCAAATAATACTTCCGCGTATTTTAAAAATTAAAAGTACTTTACTCTTACGTCGATTTCAAATATTTTGATTCCCTCGGTATATGACAAGAGGTATTCAAATTTTGATATGTGCATTTTGACTTTTGGAAGTTGCAGGAGCTTTCATAAACAATAAATTTTTCTGAGATATTAATAATAGAAATATTTCCCATATGTGTCCAATTTTTCGCCGGTCACTGTTTTACCATAGGAATTTGTTTGTCAATTCCAAAATACAAACGCCTTGAGTTAAACGCCATTGTACAAAATGATAATAAAATTTCATAGAAACTTCTTTTTTAACTGGAACGTCTAATGAAAGTTATATTAGTATAAGTTAATTAAATACAGCTGTGATGACTAAACTAGAACGTCGCTCAAAATTTGTCCATCGTAATTGTAATTAAACAAGGACACACGCTTTGCCGCCAACGGGTACAGATTATTTCTGCACAAAAAGGATTTAGTGTTAACGTTCATAACTTATTAAGCAATTAGCATATTTTGATCCGGAACGCGTCGTCGAACGAGCCAGTCATATGAAAAAGCAAAAAAGAAGCTAAATATACACTTACCTTATTAATATAAATACCGCACACGTATCATTTTTGTCTGTAACTTAAGAAATTACAGTCACGGTTACATTAACAAGTTCTAATTTATTTAACGATATCATTCTCAGGTTATCGCATAGATTACGCATATTTAACAGATGCCATAAAGTCGGCTCACTCGGTGCATGTACGCAGTTAAGTACAACGTGGAATTGCGAAATGTATCACAGATAATGTTCTTAAATGCATAAAATATATATTATTATATTGCAATCATGTTCGAATGCGTTCCGAATAAAAGTTGTAATATTTAATGGTAACGGCCGTGAACCCGTTTTCTTGTCGGGGATATTAAAATAATAAAAATAATTACTAAGCCAGCGTCTGCGGCTCCGCCAGTGGCGTATCGTTTTTTTTTATCGAAATTGCGCCATAAAATAAAGCTTCATCGCTTTTGGAATTAATTAAATGGATTCAATTACTGGCTTCTATGTAGAATTCATTCTACATACATTACTTGTAGTTTCTGTCTGATTATTTTTGTTAAACTTCACAAGATAAAAGTTAAATTAATGTACTAAAAACTAAACATTAATAGTAACAAATTATTATTTTTTAACAATAACATAAAAATTACATAGAGAAGAATTTGAAAATAGATCTCTTGAATGAACCTACGTTAAATATACATACGTACTTAAGGATAAAATTTCAAAATGATAAATAATTTTTTTTATTTTGTTTATCAGAATCGAAGAAAATTAGGAAATATATAGTTTCAACCGTTTAACATTTTTAAATACATTATTAATTTTGAAAATCAATTTAGTGCAAGAACTAATATAATATTTTTTGATTTTATAATTTTTTTTAGTTTAAAAATTTAAATCAAATTACAACTAGTTTTGCAAAATTTGTTCTTCCAATAAAGACAATTGTTGTTAAGACCAAAAGTTTTAAAATGTAACAATTCTCAGGTGTGCTACGCAAAAAAATATTTAGAGAAATTATAATTACTAAAATGGGTTGTGTTTTTCGAAGAAACTCATTTTTAACAAATAACAAAAATATTTAATGGTATGGATTAAAAATGTTAATGTCGTTATAAAACTTACCCCCCTATTCTGTAACTCGTAACGACATCGTTAGATACCGATAATCGTTAAATGACATATTTTGACCAATCAGAAATGCGTTGTATCTAGGCACTGAATGGTCAAAATATACCACCGACGAATATCGATATCTAACGATGTCGTTGTGAGTTACAGAATAGGGGGGTTAGGTTCTTTGTGAATTTCTTACAGAATTATTTTTTTAAGATGACACACTTGAAAATTTAAATTAAGGATTAGCCTACACTACAGCTCCTTGATTATCATAGCTGACTCGTCATCCCTTTTGGAGCTCAGTCAATTGGTCAATTGGTGTTGTGTATGTGTGTGATTAACATATTTGTTAAAATATGACCGGATGTGCAGTTCCTAATTGTTCAAATCATCCACGTAATGGTTTCAAAATTTTCAGGCAAGTAATATCTTTTCATCATAAAAATAATAAATTTATATAACTTCACATTGGGCTCAAAAATGGCGTACGAGTGAGCTGTCTTGTATACAGGGTGAGTCACAATTAGGTGTAAAAATTTTTACCAAAGCTTCTTTGGGCCAAAACAAAGCAATTTAACTCAATACACCTCAGTAGCTAAATGTTCCCTTAAAAAGATATGGAGTATTAAAGAAAAAACATTACCGTTTGCATCTGAGAGTATAACTTGGAAGATGATTGTTCGATTAATTTGAAAATACATTATAATAAACACAAAACCAACAAAATAATTATTTAATAATAGAAAACTACAGCAAATGTTCAAAATGCTCGAAAACGAAAAAATACACGAAAACGATATCTGCTATTTCTCTAGGAGTAAAATCACCCGTTTCGTTCTTTTAAAACAATATACCTGTGACTTTTAAACAATTAATGGCTGTTCATGACAGCCGCTGTCTTTATACTGTTTTAAAATTGAAACTTACCAGCAAAATCAAGGTACTAAATTTTAAAAATTCAAATGTTTACTTTCCAAAATTATAAATAAACATGTTTTCATTAATACCCTGTATCTTTTTAAGGGAGCATTTTGGTACTAAGATATATTAGGTTAATTGCTTTGCTTTGACCTAAAGAAGCTTTAATAAAAATACACATAATTATGACGTAATTATGACTCACCCTGTATAGTAGCTAGAGCCTACACTGAACTATTTTGATTAAGTTTTAAGTTCAATTCATATTTGCTTAATTTTATCCTCCGCCTAAGAGCAATGACATAAAATAAATCAAACTATCCATAAATTAACTAAGATTCAAATTATAAATTAGGAAAATTGAGAAGGAAAAAGGGTTTTTACTTATTATGACATGTAACTAACTAATGGCTATATATTTTGAACAAGGTGCAATATTTTAATTTTTTATAACTTATAATTACCATTTAAAACTATGCTGGGCTCAATTAACCACAGAGTTAATAATTATAATTATTATTTTAAAACCAATAAATGTTTTCCTACTAACTTGTTAGTTAATGAGCTCTTCGCTAATTACATTTTATATAATTGCGTTATTAAATATAATTGAATTCAGAATTTACGTTCACTGTTAGATTGTTAAATATTTATTAGCCTCATGATAAATTATGACAAAGTTCAAATACATAAAATCTAAACTTATCAGGTAAAATAATCATAAAAAATATTTTGTTAATTTTTTCATTCACGTTGTTTCTTTCTTCTTCTATGGAAATATATGCAACATATTTGTAATTATTATTCTCTTCTCTAACAACTTTTATATTACTTTTTAACGGACGTTTCATTGTTTGTCTACAGAATCTTAAGAAAGTTCATCAGTGAATGCCGGGCGAGACTTTGGCTAAGATGTAATTTAAAAGTTACTCTAAAAATAATTACAAATCTTTTATTTAAATTTCATAGTTAAGAATGACAAAAAAAACATGATATTAAGGATTTGGTAAAATTTATAAAACCTCACATATAAATACAGAATTAACAGCCGAATTTTTGGTTCTGTTCTTTTTTATCATTTTCTTCAGATTAAGCTAAGTATAAAGGCCATACACGCAATTAAATTTGATTTTCTTTCGTTAATGCAATGAATGTGTTTATCTTACCAATCAGATGCAGTTAAATACAGTAGAAAATGACTCACCTGAAACAAAAAATAAATCCGATTAATATACAATTTTCATGTAAAACGGAATACTTATTACAATATACTCTTTTATAATGATTAGTTCAAAAATTAGTGGAAAATTTTGAGCAACTAACTATTGATTAAAAAAATGATAAATCTTAAAGGTTCTTGGCTTGCGTAGGGTTGTAGAGTAACATTATTTAGATCAAATGGTCACTACCAGGTCACTTTTCTAGCGAGTTTTATATACTGTTCGTGTAATTTTTAGTCCAGTCAGTCAAAAGTGAAAACCAACGCTGCCCTACTTTACGCAACTACCCTTATTCTGTAACTCAACGACATCATTGAATAACTGCAATCGTTAAGTGACATATTTTGACCAATCAGGCCTTATCAAGATATATCTCACTTAACGATTATCGTTATTTAACGATGTCGTTATGTGTTACAGATAAGGGGATTAGTTAGATAAGTTGTAGTACAGACTGCAATAAAAATTACACAATCTGTATATAGGCTTTTACAAATTCGAGGCTCACCACTGGGATCTCGGAAACGGTAAGAGATACCAAGTTGGTTAAATTAGGACAAAGTTGCGTATTTTGGTGCTGAACAATAAATAACCCGTTTAGAAAAATCTTCTACGATTTGTAGTTTCTGAAATATAATGTAATAAGTAACCTATTTTCAAGTACTCTTAGTCAAAGAACTCCAGTGCATAGAATACAATTGACATTTCTCGAATCTTATTGAATGTAGTAAGTGTGTTATAAACAATGATGAACTGTTGGTTTGTGAACGTTCCAAAATTTTGTAAAACGCTTGTGTGCACCTATGACTTACCGCGGCCATATTTGGTGACCAATTTAGGTGAGAAATTAATCTTAGTACGACTCTCTCCAGTACCTCCATGTTTGGTTGGAATTTTGATTCACAATCAGAATAATCTTTTTTCATGTCTCGGGATGTTAAGAAACGTATAATAGATAATTATAATGTGTACATTACACAATAATAAACAAATGAAATAATTTTGACGCCTAATATCTAACACTGAAACTACATTTTTCTCCATTCTTTTATAATACACTTATTTATTATAACAATTAGCAAAATTTGAGGCAACATTGAGGCAACATTAAATTAATAATATCCGTTTATTAAATGAACACTTGGTAGGTGAAACATTTCTGCTCAAGTATGTTGGTAGTTCTTGACCTATTTATGCAGTTTGTTTTATATTTTTCTTTACTTTCTACGTTAAGTTATATTATGCATTGTATCGTAATTCGAAGAGAAAATAATACTCGATAAATTAATAAGCGACTCAGTTTGAGAGAGGACAAAATTTAATTTAAGGCAAATCATTCATTTCACAACACTAGTACCTAAGAAATTTCAGATAATCGTTTGATAAAAAAATTATTTATAAAATAACCAAAATAAAAATTAAGAAGAGTTAAATTTACACTAAAGAATACTTATCAAATTTGAATGAATTTTAAAAGTATTTTTCAGAAACATGTTTACTTATACATTAATAACGCACATTTCTAAAGTTGCCTGACCTAAGAAAAAACTGTTGCCTGGCTTAAGAAAAAACCAAGCTGCGTTAATGAAATACTTTCCAAATTAGAAACGCAATTACTTAACGCTCAAATTATTCTTTTAATTCTACACGGCTAATTATATTTATAAGAAAGTAAGAAAATCATTTAATTATAGTAATTAATTATTATAGAATGTATCTAATTATATCTAATTTTAACGCTGGTTTAAATGCCAGTCCAATTTGCATAACATCAGGACTGCGTATAAAATTATAATTAACTAAATAAATTAGTTTTCATAATGTATGGATTCATATATCTTGTGAACAGTGCAGTATTAAAAATGTCAGGTTACCCAACGTATATTACCGAAATGGAGAGTAAACTACACATTTCAAGATATAATAATATTTTGAAAGGATATAATAATTATTATGAAGGCGATTGATGTATAGATATTTGATAGGATTGGATCGGCCGGTCACTACAACAACAAGCAGCCCAACATAATTATGTATATGTTATGATCTATAATTCCACGTCTGGGCTGGATATATAAATTTATAAAGATAGCACCATGTACTTTTTGTTATTACATATTATTATTATATATGTTACGATCTCTAATTTTACGTCTGGATGTAAATTAGAAAAAAATTACAAGGCTCACCATTATGTTATTTTATTTAATCATAACACAACTTACGAAAATTCCATTCGCCCTGCAAAGAAAAAATATTAATGCATATATTTAAAAATTCTGCAACGTGCAATTTTCTTCTCGGTTCGCTTTCATTTTCTGCAGCAAGAGGAGATTAAATTAAAACTGCGTCACAAATAAACAATTCAGAAGAGGTTGTGGAGAAACCAGAGCGAGCATTTATTTTTATTACGTGCGCACAAAAAGGATACAGGCAAATTTATACGTCATTTGATTCCTTTGGAATATAAATCTTATTACTTCCAGGAAATTACAGCAAGTGCAATGAGGTTACTTTTTTTTCGTTTCGCTTTGCTGAATGAAAAATGAGCTGCGCTTTACTTTTGAATTCCACTTGCAGTTTCTTCAGGCATAAGATGAAATACAGAATATTTTACACAATATTAATGTAAGAAATATTTTAGTTTTAAATGATACTTTCGAATAATAAATAACAATAGTTAAGAAGTGAAACAGAGAAGAAACTATTTGCATTCTCGAGGTGTATCTACCTATTGTTACAATTACAATTGTATGTGATTAAGTAATTTAATCATTAATCTCGAGAAGCCAGTCAACTATTTATTGGGGAGTTTTCAGCAACTCTCAAAACTTGATATATTAGCTCCTGAATGAAGGGCTCATAATTTAAGAATTACAATTCTTTCTCGGAGAATAACTTTACAAATTTGTTTATTGAATAATGAAATAATTCGATTTTTATTTTTAATAAATCAATCGTAAGTTAATTTTTTTATTATTATTAATTTTCTGATTTTGACAACTTTCTGACTAATCAGTTCCCCAAAGCGTGTTTCATTTGCAAGAACACACATAGACGTAAAACTCATTATCTTAGCTTATCTAAGTATTTCACTTCAGTGATAATAATCAAAGACATGCTATTTAAATTAAGAAACCACAACGAGTCGTAAATATTCCACTATGACATGTAGAACAGGTTCTTTGGCTCCTTTTTTAAATAAAAAGTAAATATTTCTTCATCTTATCTAAACAAAAAGTTATTATTTTCATTGTACTTATTTTTGCGGAATAATTTTATACAAATAAAACTTAAGTGCTTCCTGTTATTAACGTTCCTCCGCGTTTTTATTCGCTAAATATAACTGGCTCCGTTGTTCAGGCTTCCTTGAATAATTCTACACCTGTCACTAAATGCAAACAAATAGTGCTTCTTTTTCGCGGGTCGCTAGAGACGCATTTTTAATGTCGAAATTAGGACTTTGCATTTTAATACGCTCTATTCTTCAGCTCTAATTTGTGATAGTGCTCGAGGCGAGCGCATGTTAATGAAACGAAAAACCATTAAACAAATGTGGCAAAGATTAAAATTAATTTTATGTGTATAATTATTTAAATGTCGGTAGTTTTTGAATATGATTAAAATATTTAAGTATCTAAAAATTTGGGTTCCTTATGCTAGTAATTTTATTTATTTATTATTTTTATTTATTTATTTTACAACACATTTCAAATTTCATGCTTTTACAATTACTCTTTGAAATTACATACAATTGACACTTTGTAATGTACCATCGGGTGCCTAGGAAAGTAAACTAATTATATTTTTTATGTTATTTCAACTGATTTTAGTCAAATTCTTCAGCAGTAAAACTTATTGAAAAACTGCTTTCCATCTTTTGCAATAATCTGTGCGATATATAGGATGTCACTGAATGACTTGGCCAAACTTTAGCGCCGTATTCTACTCTTCTAATTAATAATAAAAATTCTTACAAATATTGTCCGGAAATGAAACTTTAAAAAGTTATGGTCACTTGAAATTTAAAAAATGATAAAGTGAAATAGTTTTTAAATACTTTTTAATAGCAGCAAGGTTTGAAGAAATCATGATTTTTATATAAAAATCAAAAAATCGGATTTTATAATATATATCATGATATACAGACTGATTGATTATAAAGGCCCCAAGCTGTAATTCATTCATTTTTATTCAAACATCCAATAAAGTATAGATATATATTCTTAAATGGGACGTTGTTCTCTAGAGAATGAAGTATAAGATAATATTTTCTTGCGAAATGTGATAGAAAATTCTTTTCTCTTTTCAACCATATCAAACTTTTGTATCCTTACATAAGAAAATTTTCGAGAAAAGTTATGAAAACATAACTTCCTTGGCTTAACTTTTAAAGTATGATAATATTTAAAGCAGACCATGAATAGAACAGAACATCAAAATAATTTTACTGAAATTTGTCATATTTTATTTAGGGCCGTTTTCATAATAGTGCTAAAGGAGACTTTAATTTAAAGTCACTTTAAGCATAGGAAAACTAATGTGTTTTTATAGGTTAAAGTCACTTTAAATTTAAAGTTCTATTATGAAAACAGCCCTTAGTTTGTAAAAAATTGTATCTAAAATACCGGCAATGTCAATCTGTCCTCGTAAGAAATGAATAAAATTAATGAAGCCGATATGACAGAGGTTTACTACGAATGAAGAAAAAATAGTGCAGCAGTTTTACGGTTGTTTGTTATTAATTCATAATTTTCTGCAATTGTTACAATAGTCTTTCGTTGCTTGACTTATACATTTTTTTATGAATACGTTAATAACAAATAACCGTAAAGTTACTGCACTACTTTCTCTACAATTGTAGTAAACCTCTATCGTATCGGCTTCTTCAATTTCTTACGAGGACAGATTGACATTACCGGTATTTTTAATACATTTTTTTTACAAACTAAATAAAATATGACAGATTTCAGTAAAATTATTTTGATGTTCTGTTATATACAGATATAAAGTTACCATAACTTTTTAAAGAATCATTTCCGGACAATGTTTATAAGAATCTTTATCATTAGTTATTGAATAACTACAATCGTTAAGTGACATATTTTGACCAATCAGGCCTTATCATGATATGTCTCACTTAACGATTGTCGTTATTTAACGACGTCGTTATGTGTTACAGAATAAGGCGATTAGTTAGATAAGTTGTAGTACAGACTGCAATAAAAATTACACGATCTGTATATAGGCTGCTACAAATTCGAGGCTCACCACTGGGATCTTGGAAACGGTAAGAGATACGAAATCGGTTAAATTAGGGCAAAGTTGCCTATTTTGGTGCTGAACAATAATCCGATAGTATTTTGGTGCTGAACAATAATCCGATAGCACCATATACTTTTTGTTATTACATATTATTATTATACACTGCGTTCGTAAAGTACGGAATAAATTCATTTTCTACGAAATAAACGATTTTTATGTAAAATCCTGAAACAGGTCGATTTTTAATTAAAAAATGACACTATTTTAGCGGAATTTTGCGTCTCCCCCTCCAACCCCCTCCGAGTGACAGTTGCCCCTTTAAAATTTTTAAATGGAATGGGGGGTCATGTGATACCTCTTTTGAAAGGGCTTTTCATTCTCTATTCAGTAGTATAAGAATTTTTTTTTAATTCCTATTTTTTCTAAAAGGAATAATACATTTTTAAATCAACACACTAAATTTTAAAATGGATTATTTGGATGACGTTTTCCCCAATAGATGGATTGGTGGAAGGGGGGGGGGGCAATTGAGTGGCCGGCTAGATCTCCTGATCTAACACCTCTCGATTTCTTTTTATGGGGATTTCTAAAAAGTAAAGTATCCAGAACTAAAGCAAACAGTCTTGAAGAACTAAAAGACAGAATAAGAGATGAAATATGAGGAATCAGTCCGGAAATAATCGACAATGTTTTGCAAGAGTTTGAATTTCGTCTTGATTATTGTCAAAAGGTAGGAGGGGGACATTTTGAACAGTTTCTTTGATATTGGTGTTATTACTTTTACTTCTACGTTGATTACATACATGAGTATCTACAGTTTCTACTACATTTCATAAAGAATTTTAAAAAAATTTAAAAAAATTGGAATTAATCAAATTACCCTGGAAATGAAATGTTTTAGATGAACGTCAGCAACGTTTGTACTGTTGTCATGAATCAAATGGTTCTCAGTTCGAACATTTCATTTAAATTATTTCATTTTAAACTTTTCTGTGTTGATTTTAAAATGCATTATTCTTTTTAGAAAAAATAAGAATCTAAAAAATTCTTATACTACTGAATAGAGAATGAAAAGCTCTTTCAAATGAGGTATCACATGACCCCCCATTCGATTTAAAAATTTTAAAGGGGCAACTGTCACTCGGAGGGGGTTGGAGGGGGAGATACAAAATTCCACTAAAATAGTGTCGCTTTTTAATTAAAAATCGACCTGTTTCAGGATTTTACATAAAAATCGTTTATTTCCTAGAAAATGAATTTATTCCATACTTTACGAATGCAGTGTATATGTTACGACCTCTAATTTTACGTCTAGATGTAAATTAGAAAAAAATTACAAGGCTCACCATTACGTTATTTTATTTAATCATAACACAACTTATTAAATTCAAGCCAGCCATACATTAGTGAGTTACAGTCGTTTACTTTTCTATGCACCCGATATTATGAAAGTTCCTTTGTTTCGATCGTTGTATATGCATCAAGTCCATTTCGAATCACATTATGATAAATAAAACAACAGTTATAAAAAATTTCAATATTTCGATAAGGGAATTGCCTAAAGTGCATTTACTGAAATAAGAAGAAGCAAATAAGTTTTATATTACGTATTGTGTTTTAAATATAATTTTTATACATCAAAATATAGTTCGACAATTTTACACTCTTAAAATAAAACCAAAATAATGGTGCTATTCAGAACACAAATTTAAGCAACTTTAACTCTTTAATACTTTAAACTTTAAGATTTAAAGAATTAAAATGAAATTGCGATTCTTGACGATACTTTTAACTGTAAATTTCTTAAATAACGCTTTAAGATTTACAGTGACAGTCGCCTCCATAAAAGCTTAAATTCCAGGTTAACTAGACTGTTTCCATGGTTTCAAATGATTACCAAAAAAACGTACCGAGTTCTGTCACTTGCAAATTAATTAAATGATTATTTTAATATTAACTGATAATAAAGAAAGAGGTATTAGAAGGTCAATCACAAATTACAAAACGAATTGTACATGCACATGAATGCATAGATATAGGTTCTGTATACGTTTTATTTTCTTTTCAGTAGTTTACGTGAAAATTCTCTAGGCAATAATAGGTACCCCAGTAACATGAATCAGCCATCAGTAAGAGAGCTATTGAGGCTAATAACAAATATTTTAATACGAGAAAGTTTCCTGAAAATGTAGAATAAGAAAAAAGTGAAATAATTCGACACTGATTATCATTAATTCGCTGATAGCAATGCAATGCAATAAAACCGTCTTGAAAGGTATCAGAAAGTTGATATAAAAATAAAATTTTGCATTTGTGTAAACATCACAATTATACCTAAGGGAAGATCTGAAAGTTTCAGAGTAATAAAGGTATTTATTATAGAAGATAAATAGGTAACTGGAAATAAACTATGACAACAATTATCTGAAGTTAGCCACCCATAAATATGTATCACGTGACAACGATTTAAGCGCTTTCTTAAATACTTTGTTTCAGAATACCTCTAAAGCCTTGGTCTATCTACAGCGCAATCCGCACGCGTAATGCGTAAAGCGCAATCCGTCCTCCATTGCTTTAGTGTTTTCTTATGTAGCTGGTCTAAGTTAAGCGTAATGCGGTTGCGTAAATAAGTTTTCCGCTGCGCAGTGCGCATCAGTCGCCTTGTCGGCAATTTTTACGCAGCACACAGTGTTGGTCGTAGCAATATTAAGCAATTGAAATGGTGACAAAGACGAAACACTTTTGTAAATTTACCAAAGAAGACGAATTATCATTAATCGAGTGCACCGGACCACCACCACCAAAGATGGGATACATTTCATTTCTTTCTTCTATCCTTAAAATCATTGACATTATTTCTTCATCGTTATTTTCTTCCTCTAACATAATAGCAACTAATTTCCGTTTAAATTTATTCATTTTTCTCTTCAAATGACAGCAGTTAACAACATGCGCTTCAGCGTAATACGCAGTATAGTTAGACCGCTTCGTGTGCAGTGCGCGTATGCGCATTGCGCACTGCGCTTTTACGCTTGCGGATTGCGCTGTACATAGACCAAGGCTTAAGGCCTGATTTATTCACAATTGTGATCACAATTGTTACTATGGGAATAAATGACCAGATAAATTTACTTGGAGGTGAATAAATCGGGCCTAAAAGTAACGCTTTAACTTCCTCTTTTAAAATGCTCTTTAACTCAAATTCTTAAAGTTTTAAATCTTTAAGTCAAAATATTTCTGAAGAGCACCGTAAATCTGAATGTTAATAGTATCGCGTCTTACTTAAATGGAAGTCAAATAATCTTAAGCATTACCTATACGAGTCAAAATTATTTTTTCATCCATATATGTAATATACGTACAGTACTTAAATGTAAAAAAATTCTGGAGATATTCAGTTCCTAGAAAATACAAATACACAAAAAATATTATCTGTTTGGCACAGCAAATCATGAAATCCTAACTAATTAGGCCTAATTATTATTTGACGTTAAATTTGGAGTGTGTACTTTCATTGTACATACATACTTATGTGAAACTACATCTATTTTTCGATATCAATATACCTATCAATTATACAGAAGAAATTTTGATGTCTTGACTGGTGATACAATGAATGAAGGTTTTATTGGCGAGGCAGTCAGAAAAGGTTAAATAAAACTTCTTTAATTTATGTCGAGTTTCGGGAATGGTTATTCCCTGCATCAGGACGCTGTAATTAATTTCAAAATGACCCAAAAGAGTATATTAAAAGATTACTTATAAATACTGAAGTTACATGTAGGACGAATGCATGTCTAACAAATGGAGGAAGATTAATCCAGAAACCGAACCTCTAATTAAAAAAAATAAACAATTTTTTGAAATAAAAAAATAGAAGAATTGAAGCTAATATGTACTACAAAAGGTCAATTGTTGTTGATGAGGTTATTGCAAATATCTACTAAGTTTGCGTAAGGTGAATTTATGTTCAGTTTTGTCATTAATTGCATTTTGTGTGATGTCAATAAAGATGTTTTCTATGAAGTCTTTTGTTTAAGTTTGATTCTAGGGTTAGAATACTTGTGTTTTCATGGTCCATAGTATGTTGTGTGGTTATTATGCGGTCAGCAAGGGCGCAATGATTAGATTTATTAATATTTCTACATGCCCTTTTATAAGAAATGATGCGATCTTTTAAAAGTCTTTGGGTTTGGCCGATGTACACAAGAGAGCATGAGAGCAAGGAATTTTGTAAATCAAATTTAATTGGTGAAACTCAAGGTTACTAAAGAGAGAAGGTTGTCTGGTAACTCGTGGAGCGACGCGTCATCCAGTAGGCCATCTACTTGTGTACATGCATTAAATCGGCCTACTGAGTGACGTTGCGATGACGTTGAAAGTTACCAGGCAACCTTATGGTGAAACTTACCTATAGACGCCTTAGTTTTTGTAAAGATGTTCTTAATAGTTAAATTGTATAGCAATTTTCAAGTTTGGTATATGTTTAATGATGATTTCTTGTAGTTTTAGGGGAAGAGATTCAATATACGGAAGCTGCGGATTGTAAATCGTTGATATTAGATTAGGTGACTCACCCTGAAAGGACACTGAAGGAGTACTGTGCAGTAATTTGTTAACAAGTTTAGGTGGATAACCATTTTGAATGAAAAGATTACGTAACTTATGCAAATCTTGTTGTTTATAACTATAAGGGTTGTGTGAAATTTTGAGAATTCTGTCTTTTAGGGTTAGAAGAACGTTAATTTTGGTTTTATGGTTAAGATGAGACAAATAGTGTATATACCTTCCTGATGAGATGCTTTTCTTGTACCAACTGGTGATGATTGTACAATTAGCTCGATGTAGTTTCATGTCAAGGAAAGGAATAGAGCCATTGTGTTCATTTTTTATGGTGAATTGTATGTGTGGGTTGTAATAATATATGGAGGATCCCCTGTTATCAAACTTATTAGATATTTGCAACAACCTCATCAACAACAATTAAATGACCCCTTTTTTTTTTAATTGTTTACTTTTTCAATTAGAGGTTTTGTTTCTACCCGTTTAATACACGTACATCTATCTCAAATTCGTATCACAAAATCTTTTAAGCGGAAAGTGAAAAATATTTTTCACTTCTGACGAAGCGGTCGAACGACTGCGAAACGTAAAGTGTAAAGTGCGCGATTTAGTGTCCGCTTAAAAGATTTTGTGATACAAATTTCATCGAACAAGAACCAACTGTAAATATCTCAAATTCATTTTTGATTGTTCTTTTTTTGTGATTTTCTTGACACATCAAACTGTACTCTTTCCCTTTCTAATTACAGTACGTTATTTTCTTATGTTTTCTTAATGTACTAAGTTGGTATCACTGCAACTGATTGCAAAGTTCAAATCAAAATGTCGCGCTAATTGTCCGCCTCAGAGGTACAAGTGTTGTTTCTTAATTCTGATGTAAATCTAAGCCATCAGTGTAAAATCACCACTGGTTTACTTTAAACAAATATTCATTTTGATATTTTACAAAACAAAATGTGGTACATTCCGTTTACACCAACTTTTAACATAATTGACAAATTTTCTGGATTGATCTTCCTCCATTTGCTAGACATACTTTCGTCCTACATGTAACTTCACTATTTGTAAGTAATCGTTTAATATTGTTACTCTCTCGGGTAATTTTGAAATTAATTACAGCGTCCTGATGCAGGGAATAATCGTTCCCGAAAAAGCTCGACGTAAATTAAAGAAGTTTTATTTAACCTTTTCTGACTGCATCCCCAATAAAACCTTCGTTCAGTTATACAGAACATATTATTTAATGCAGTTATTTGTGGATTAATTAACTCCAACCAAAGAACTGAATTTATTCAATAAAAGCAAAAATTTTATGGAATTGTTTTGTATTAAATTAGTAAATGAAATGGCATATTATCTCGACGTTGCTTTCACTTCCTAAGAATTCAGAAAACGAAATCAATCATGTAATAACAACATACACGGTGAAAAACTTGCTGATATATGAAACGAAACAAAAAGGTCGACATTAATAAAACCAGTGAGAGTACACTGGAACTCAACAGTCGTAATAGCAATGAGTACCTACACATTAAGTTCCGAGATATACAATTACATTTTTTATTTTAACAGTGTACACATTAATACAAAACAATAAATCAGAAAAGTAATAATCCCAATTATATTATTTTTGTTTTACAATAATAAATACCTTCACAAATAAGCATCCCAATGAAAATGAAATAATAAAAACGACTTCAATTTATGACGTAATTGCCGGACTGGGTCTAACTTGTTTTGACATTAACGTACGCGTACAAGATGAATGTTGGTCGACAATTAATTCCAACAAAATATATTACGGGGACTATTAGTGGAGCGGAGTGCTCACCTGGTTGAGAGTTATAGATCTATTAATCATTGATCTAAGGTCGCCCCGAGCAGACCTGCCCGGGTACCTTGATATATCGGTTATTATATTTGTCTGCCTTGACGAAATAATATGTATATTTATATACGTATCTGTAGCGATTTATTTGACGACTGCTTTTATAAAAAAAAGAACCGAGCATTCCGAGTTCCCACATACAAGCTGGCTCGCTTTCTCCCCCTCATGAACACCGACAAGTGAAATTATTATGGCAAGAACTGAAATAATGAAAACATGCTCTAATATAACATTTTCGTCTTATTAAGTATACACAGACGGTTGGGGTGGGTGACAGACTATGAATAAAATTTGGGGTAGTTCAAAAATAATCATGTGTTGCACCTCTTTGAAAGGGAAAGCGAAACATATGCTGCGATGTTGCTATTATATAAACACAAAGGCGTTATTTATGTATATGTGATCAAATTTCATATTATTAATTCCATTTTCAATGTAATACTACAAGTTTTAATGAATTTTAAGTCTCGAATCAATCTGTTAATTCCAATATATCAATATAAGCTAATGATCAGTACATGATTTATAAATTAAAACGAGATTCAAGTACATACCGATTTCAGTTAATCTGCAAACTGGTTTTAAGTATTATTGTTCAAATTTAAACCTAACTGGACGTACAAGTTTATAAAATATACTTCGATTATGTTGTATTCTCCTGTTTAAACACTATACTAGGTAATTTTTGAAACTTATTATATTTTTAACAGCAGATAATAAATAAGCATATGAAATGGGGAAGTTAATTCTTTTTAAAAATAAAGAAGAATATGTTTTCTCTTTATTTTCTATTCTAACCACTGTTTCAAAATTCGGAGCAAATGACAATGTCTGAAGTCGTGCGGTTTCTCATTCATTCACACTGACCTTTATGTTAATCCTCATAAGTGCAAATACGTATCGAATGTTCAACAAAATCCTACCTCGAATCAGCCTTGGATACAAAAGTACTATCGCTGACACTATAAACAGAACGAGAAGCAATAAAACTGTGCGAAACTCGACCTTATTGCACCGGCATGATGTGAGCCTTACGCTCAGGTCATAAAATGTGTTAATCTAGGATGCCAGGTATAAATCTTGGACAGGAAAAATACCTTTAGGAAACGGGTATTAAAATTGACTATTGAATTAGCAAATATAAATTTGGGGTCTCATGTTCGTATCTTTTATTTCTGCATATTCAGTCAAACACAAATAATTTCGGTTTCAACAATTCCTTTTTTGTAAATAAATATTTCTAGGATTTATTTTTTATAATAAATTTGATGTCATTACTTTGTACTATTATTTTTTCTCGGATAAGTAAACTACGATCAAATTCTTTTGTTACACTAAAATTAGCATACATATATGTGAGAATTCCTTATATAGTGCTTACTTTATTTTTTTTCTGAGAAAGATTGGGTAAAACGAATTGTATTATATGTTATATAAAGAAAGTTATTTTGAAATGTTTTTCTTTCTAAACAAAAGAACAATATTGAAATTAGAAATTAAAAATTATATTCCACAGCTTAACGTATGAAACTACTGAACATGTCTCTGGAATTACTTGTTTTTATTCAGCAGATCAAATAAACATTATTATTATTATTATAACGATAAGAAGTTTTATTTTCCACTGGAAGTGCGTCGCCAAGAACCAGCAACTCCATTTTTAATGGAGTAAAAATTTGTCAGTATGAACAAAATTTCAAAATCTCAACTAAATGTTGGATAAGTGGATAGTTATTTCTTTTCCATGTTTTACTGATTATTGTTATTGATGTTTAATAAATTTTACAATAATAATCATTTGTATTTAACAATTGTTTACTAGTTTTTTGTCTGTTCTGATTGTTGTTGTTTTTTAAATATTTGTATAACTGAGATTAATTAATATTACCTACAGTATCTTCGCAAAGACTTTCAAAATTTAGTAGCTTAATATTTTAATTTAGCTTTATTCATTTTGACAAAACGTCTGTAAATTCTTTAAACAAATATAGTTTTACTGGATAAAAATTTGTTTTCTTCTCCACAGGCTATCCTAATTTTTGCAAAATGCTTAATATGCATTAAATAAATCAAAATGGAGTGCCGTTTCAGAAACTAACTATAAATATTATTTCTAAGTATATATTTAACTGGAAAATAGTATGGTCACTGGCTTACTAATCATTATAACATTGGTTTTAATTATTTAAATTCTTAAAATTAGCTCCGAAATGTTTAAGCTTATAGTATTATGCTGGCTAACATAATTTGTCCATTTCATTACTGACTGAATATAAACGAATTCTTATATATTTATGAAATATTAATAAATTAATTGAAAATGACTTTATTATTTAAAACGAATAGTTATAATATTAACATCAGAAAATTAATTCTAACAGGATTCTAATATAGGAAAACAACTGATTTGCTTATTTTAATTTCAAATGAGCAAACCAGAAGAGAATACTCCAGATGTTTACCCCTGCACCGGCAGGTAATGCAATAAAATGTGCTATAAGGCTCAATTTCGCTAGGTCGTAAGAGGCATTAGTGCCAAGCAAATTTTCAATCGTTCTGTTTATAGTGTCAGCGATAGTACGTATCTTAGATTAAACTGTACAGGTGTTGTGATTATCGCAATTACTGTCAGAATAAAAAAATGTAGGTTATCCAAGGACTGAATTCAGACAATTTATTTTAATACATTCTTTTAAAAACGAAAATGTTACTTTTCAAAACATCCTTTTGCGTTGGCCCCTTCCGCCAACGAATATGTGTCATTCAACAACTAAAATTAACGATTAAAAGCTAGATCTTGTCCGCATACTTTGAGGTTAATCACATTTTTTGACATAATATGGGAAATGAACATGCAAGCTACGACATACTATTTTTTAACAAGGCTAACTCGAAGTAATTTTTTGTTGAACACTTGTTACATATGAAAGCATTTCTTATTTTCTTTTTATTATAACAATTGCCAGAAAATACTGGAGTAATTGCTTATGACTATTTTAACTAATCTATAAATTTGAGGAAGAGATTTTTTTGGAAAAGTCCCCTATTAAATATCGATAAAATTCTAAGGCCCATTGTACAATTGTACAATTCCAGTTTAAGCCAAAGCTTAAACTCTTAACAACAATTATTGAAATAATCGTCGTTATGGGTTTAAGCTTCAGTTTAAATTTAAACTGGCATTGTACGTACAGCTCGGCCTAAATGTCTCATTATTTATCACATTAATTAACACGTAAGTTTTTTTTTTAATATAATCAATATACTTTTTGTTATAAAAAAAATATAGAATTAGTTTTCTATTATAGGTATAATAGCGATGGCGGGACAATTTCTGGATAAAAAGTGCAGTCGTTCGAGTGTTAGTACATCTTTGAAGAAATGCTAAAGTCGAGAAAAGAGACCAAATTAACTTTATTTCAAAGTAAAAGCTAGGTAGATGTAATAAAAACGTGGAATTTTATCGCGCCGTGTGACATAAAAGTTCAAATTTTATACGATGTTTATCCATCAAGCCGAGATAAAACATGCATTAAAACCGTTACGAATGCGCCTTAATTTATTAATCAGGCTAAATATTAGTCAAATTAGATAAGCGGTAATTAACTGGTTCTAGAATTTCTGTTCGGAAATTTACGAGCTCTCGTAAAATTTCTCACCCATATCCGTTTTCAATATGCGCTCTGCTGACATTTTGTGATGATGTGGATTTTTACTATTGCCCAAATGTAACATGAGAAACTCAAGTTGCACCTAATGGTTTTTATTAGGACTGTTTAGTTTTTTTACGGGAACAAATAACCAACAAATTGAAGAGCCTCCATTCTTACTTAACACGGTATAAATAACTTATTTTAAATGTAGTTAACACGAGTTTGTTAATTGCTGAGAGGATCATGCGCGGTTAAAATAGACCTAATTGACTGCCATTGTATTTTAACATCTTTAGGAAGGGAGCACTGGTAAATAAAGAGAAAATATGTTAAATAATACAATCAGAATATACTTCATATTTTAATATTTATCAAAAAAGCACAATTCTCAATAAAAAAAAAAATTATCGTAGCTACCACCATACCATTATGATTTTCTAATTTAAGCGTATTACAAATAAATAATTAACTGTTTTTTTTAATAATCGATTAATCTCTCCCTTCAACTTGAATTTATCCAGAATCAAAAGTCTCTTCCAATACTGTGACTATTGTCTGTGTAATTATATCTCCTACTTAACTTTGATGCCGTTCTCTAGCCTCTGTATACCCTTGGATGCTGCCTTATCTTGCTACAAGTCCTGCTCAGCGTGTTTCCCTTCCTCTAAAGTAATACTCTCTTGCTTTCGTTTCTTCCTATATTCTTACTTTATTTGTTTGTTTTCTTCTTACAATTTTGTTAGCGCTGTATAACGCCCTCTGTTTATTTCAAAGATGTACGTTAGCGAAAGGATTACGAGTAGTTATAGACTACATGAACTATGTGAACGTCGAAACTACCAGCTGATAAGAATAATGATTAAAAAATATATTGATAATTACTTAAAGAGGGTCTAAATGAAATGTGTGGCTAAGGCCCAGTTTTGCAATCGTGGAATAAGGACGGAATAACTGTTCGCCGAATATCTTTTAATGTTCTTCCATATCTACATCACGTTATCCTAAGAATAATGCTTATCCGACGATTGTAATATCGGGCCTAAAAGTGTAAGGCGCTAATCTTTGGCTTGCATATAAGGAGACTGTGTAGTTGCTTAGAATCATTATTTGCAGCAACTACTTTGAAGAGGAAGCAATTTAAGAATTTAAAATCTGGCAACACTGTTACCTTCATTTTCAATTCGCACGAGATTCAATTGAGGACGCTGTTGCTTAGACAACATTAAGGTCTAAATCAACATATTTCGTATACAGGGATATCCACATAAACCGTTCGTTAAAAGTTTTCAAGGTTGCAGTTCACGTAGATATTTTAAATTTAAGGAGCAAGGGTTTTCCGCAGAGATCTCTTTAAATAAAATAAAATTGTCTTTGTATCACTTCCGGTTGTACCGGAAGTCGCTATCAACTCGCTTATTTTAAATGGAATGCTATATTTTTTATCACGTTTTTGAATTCTACATGTAAAAATATGTTAAATTGCAATACATTTCCCTATCTCTAAAATGCATCATTTTTGAGATATTTTGAATTTTCTTAGAAATTTGGATTCTGTAATCTGATTTTCAAAAAATTATAACACAGCTGTTATTGAAGCAATTTTATTTGTAATAGCTAATATTGTAGTTGACGCTTTAAGGTTCTTAAAAATTCCATCAGCATAATCTATTAAGCTACAGGGTGTCTAAAACGTACCGCTCCACTCGAAGATATTCAAACACAGAAAAATACTTTTTTTCAAATGGAACGACCAATATTTTAATACACCATCATATGTGGAATTAAATGCTGCGTCGAACTATACTAGCATTCCCTATACCTAACTTTAACAGTTTTTGAGTTATGAAACATTTTCGACTTAATTCATAGAAAATTACAATTTTAATAGGTCAAATATTTTTAATTTTATTAAGATAGCATGGAAATTATAACAATGATTACTGTTACTACAAATTTTGTAGTCAACCAAAGAAAATAGAATTTGGCAAGTGGAAATTCACAAATTTTAATAGTTCTTTAATCATCCTTCTCTTAGGACGCTTGTGATCTTATAAAACGAAAAAGTATGAATTTCATTACTTTAAATTGAAGAATAAAATAGCTGCTAGTTTGCAATTCTCTGGATTAGCGTGAAAGTATTTTAAAACCATTGTCTAATTATCTTCGTTATTTGTTGCTGATCTTCGTACATTTTATTTTTCCAAATTGTATAAAGTTAGGTTCAAACTTTCCAATCTGTGTTTTATTCATAGGAGACAAGAGGGGTACGTTTTATTGAACACACATTCTCTGCTCTGAACAATTTTAGATCATTCTTCATGAATTTAAAAAATAGATTTAAAATATCAGTGTTTGAATAATTTTGATTTTGATTCTCAACTTTTTTTTGCTTTTGCTTAAAATTTGTAGTAACAGGAAACGTTAAATGCAATTGTTTGTTGTTTTCATAACTATATCAACAAAATTAGAAATATTTAACCTAATAAATGTAAATTTTTATGTATTAAACCAAAAATATCTTATAACTGAAAAACTGTTAAAGTTAGGTATAGGGAATGCTAGTATAGTTCGACACAGCATTTAATTCCACATACGATGGTGTATTAAAATATTGGTCGTTCCATTTGAAAAAAAGTATTTTTCTGTGTTTGAATATCTTCGAGTGGAGCGGTACGTTTTAGACATCCTGTAGCTTAATAGATTATGCTTATGGGATTTTTAAGAACCTTAAAGCTTCAAGTACAATACCAGCTATTACAAATAAAATTGCTTCAATCATAGCTGTGTTATAATTTTTTGAAAATCAGATTGCAGAATCCAAATTTTTAAGAAAATTCAAAATATCTCAAAAATGATGCATTTTAGAGATAGGGATATGTATTGCAATTTTACATATTTTTACATGTACAATTCAAAAACATGATAAAAAATATAGCATTCCATTTAAAATAAGCGAGTTGATAGCGACTTCCGGTACAACCGGAAGTGGTACAAAGACTATTTTATTTTATTTAAAGAGATCTCTACGGAAAACCCTTGCTCCTTAAATTTCAAATATCTACGTGAACTGCAACCTTGAAAACTTTTAATGAACGGTTTATGTGGATATCCCTGTAGAGGTAATGCGTTTAGTGATTTTTTATATCTATCTTTAGCGCAAATTGTTCTCATCTAGGGATAAAAAAAACAGTTGGAAATATTATTTGAAGTGACGTTTGTCAAAGTTACTGTCAGTGGTTAAGAAAATTGAGTTTAAATATCGCATCCCAAACTTTTATCGCATGACATTTAATGATTCCGCCTTTGCACTTCTTAAAATAACAACTTTTTGATTGGTAAATAACTTAACTAGATATAACCTAATACACTTTTAAATTGAAACCAGTGACATTGCGGTAAACAGAATTCCCTAAAACTGTTGTCTTCCTTATTGCACTTGCGACAATTGCATTTGTTATCTTTGTTTCTCAATGTTCTCCCGACAGGAATGGGTTTGCGTTACCTGAACAGAGTGTTGATTTATAGCGTTTTTCACTGGGACTAAATTATGCACCGAGTGCGCACTCAGAATATCTTCATCCCATTTCATGACATGAGGTTAAAATAAGATAAGAATATTCTGAGTGCGCACTCAGTGCACAATTTAGTCCCAGTGAAAAACGCTATTAGTATTAGACTACTATTTGTGCGTTCGACATTTCGCTCGGGGCACGCTCTGAGCAGAAGTGTGAGGGAGAGCGAATGAGCTTCAGTGTATGTAAGAATGAGACAAAGGAAGACCCCGAGCGCTCCGAGCGTGATGTCGAATGCACCTTATAAAAGGCAAAGTTGACACGATTGTCAAATTTGGCCGACATTAGTTAATAATTATTTCACTTCTTGATGGATGTCTACTGTTTATCGCCCAAAAAAACAGTATACTAATAACATTTCAGATCAGGAAAACTACATTAAATGCATCACATTTTATAATATCAAATGCTAATCTCAATGATCTGCTGTTTCAAAGGTAAAGCAAACTGACCACTAATTTATTCTCTTATTTTGGCATTTTCATAGGCAAGTGGACAGTTTTGTGTAATTTTTGATCCACTTTTCATTTATATCCTATATACATTACAAACAGTAATTTCTTCACATTTCTTGAACACGAGTACATCTTGAACCTTTCTTCGTTGATATGAGTTATGTTAATTAGCTATGTTTCAAGAGTGGTGAGTATAATTTAGTTAAAAAATTGAAAGAAACAGAAAAACATAAAAAGAAGTGGAAAACTAAAGAAACACTAGATAACAAAATTAAGAAGGTAAAAAGTAAATCATCAGAGCCAATGAAATTAATTCGAGAGACGAGAAGTCGTCATGAAGGAGATGGAAGGAGTGCATAGAAAAAGCAAAAAATAGAAAAATAAAAAAAAACTTCAAATGACGTTTTGAAGTAAACGTGATTTTTAGTGTAATTAGGACAGATGAAATGAATTTCCAAAATACTATACATACAGGGGTGACTAAAATTCGAGGACCAGCATGAGGATCTCGCTTATTGTAAGAGATAGAGAATCGGTTAATGGAGGCAAAGTTACCAAATTTCATGCTGATTAACAATCTGTTAAGATATTTGAAATATTTTCTTCACAATCGGAGAAAAACTAAAAATGGCGATTTTCTAAAATCGAACATAACTTTTTTATTTATGATTTTTTGCAAAATCCGCAAAACATTCCTGAAGCAACTTTTTACGCTTGATTGAATGCTGAACGTACTTTATTTCTAGAGCGATTCGTGATCTTGATTACGTAATGGTTTATATTGAAAAGGATAATTTTGATGTCAATTTTTCTTTTTACATGTTATAAATTGCAAGTAATTAGTCATAATTAGTCTTTGCTAATTGGTAATAGGTATGTTAATCGAAAACAGTCAAAAATATCGAAAGCAACCGACTAAACCGATATAAAATACTTTGTTGCAAATATATGGAAAGTAATTAATTACTATCTAAATTTTAAAATTAAGCAAACCTAGCTACAATAAAAAACGTAATCTAATGGGAAACAAACGGGCATTTGTAATAAACTTTAAGCTAAAAATATAAAAGTACAAGACAATATTTAGAAAGAAAAAAGTCTAGTAAATTTCTAAGTGTAAAGAAAATTAAAAAGGAAAGTTAAGAGATGGTGAAATTGACAAGCGATTAGGAAAGAATAATAGAAAATTGCAAAATAAAAGAAGATGAAAAAATGTTTGTCGATATTTCTGTAGGTACATTATAACAAACACAATTGCAAATAATATGTAATGAGAATGCAAAGTAGAAAGTTCCTTTAATAAATAATTGCGGTAAGGAAAGCTACTTTTTAGAGCCCAAATATTTAATCTTTTATAGGAAAAATATATTGGATTTACATTAATATTGCCAAATGACTGAAATAATAAATTAAATAAAAAGACCTATGAATAAAAATTTAATCAGAGAGAAATCGGTGCAAACAAGTTTTACAGCAGAGAGTATTCCAGAAAAGGCACGCAGAACAATTCAAAGTGAAAGCAAATACAAACGACATATATTAATTTAAACTTACGCATAAATAAGAAACAAAGAAAAATGGAGATTCATTACAATGACACGTGTACGAGGACTTAATTTATGGCAATGGCCGGCTAAAATGATAAATTTATTTACTTATGCATTAATATAAATTTTAATTATTATTATTTTCTACAATTAAATGCTAAAATCTACTTAAAAAAAAGATAATAAAATTTGTTTTGAGTGATTATTGGAAACCATTAGGTAAATAGGTTGAAGAGATGCATGTTTTTTTTTTATTTTTCAAATCCTGTACACTGAATAAAATTAAACCGCTATTATTCGTAGCGAAAGTACATATTAAGAAGTTCGTTATCATTTTAATGAGAAAGCTACTCCGAGGCACTGCGAACAAAATAAAGGAAGAAAATTAAAGCAAAAATAATATCATAAGAATAATCACGTGCGAATAAGTTTTAAACATAGATTGACAAGGTTGAAAAAAGTGTGGAAAATAAACGAAACTGAACAAAGTTATTTATTTTAGAGTACTGACGAATGAAATAGAAAACTTTTATTTTTATATTTCTACTTCATTTGTAAGAATCTAACAGAGTTTGTTTGTCATTAATAATCGACTTGATCTGGCTTTGTTGCCGGTCTCAGACGATTTTAATTGGCAAGTAGTTGAAACTTCTTCCAATTCACGTTAAATCGACCGAACTTACAGTTTTGCATTTGTTACACGTAAATTATAATGAAAAGTAATTTACAAGAAAACAGTTCTCTTCTTGCACACATTTGCATCCGTATATTTATGAATCTGCGTGCATTTGAATTGTGATTCGTTTTTGTAATCCTTGAAATATGAGTTTTTGCGCATGCATACGGTTTGTAATTATTAAAAATTATCCAGTCGTTTGCGTTCAGTCCAGTCTGGAATCGCATTTAAATACAGATGGTATGTATTCGTGGAATAAATTATAATCCTGAAGAATTTGTTTAGCTCGCAGGAATTTTGTGCGTCTATGTGTGTATTTTTCTTATCAAAATGCAATTATTTACTTTTGTATAATGTGTATTTATAATATTGTGAAGTGTTACACATGTTGCTCGTTAAGTTTAATATGCATACCAAATTGATTTTTGATGACAATGCATTTCAAGTTAATGCAGTTTACATTATTATTTCGCTTGGCAAATATATTTTCAGCATATGTCATTCATTATTCATATTTTATATGAAATCTTTTTTACTGTTGGCGGTGTTCGTTGTAGCGGAACGAAAACATAAAAATCAACTACGACGTGAAAATATAAACGGTGACTGACAATTAAAGTTTTTGTCCTGGCGTCTTGCAATTATCAGCCGTATGGAACTTGCAGGATCGGTTGATATTAATAATTTACCTCCCGCCGTTTAATATCTTCGAGGTATCGGACAGTGTATCCATCGTACGCCGTTCGCAAGGATTTAAATCATACCGACTTATGTGGATAATAATTCGCGCATTTTAATTACATCGCATCCATATATCTCCATTATATCCAGCCACATCGAACGTTCGATAAGTCATCACGTCGGAACACTGCAGTTTGCACTTTTTTGCAGATTTGCATATATTTTAGTCCCCCGATAGGTTTGCTTCAAATTACATTCGCGTTACATGATTTACTGTTTTGCAGCCTTTTTTGGTCGGCGAGTCTTGATAAATTAGATTGAAAACTATCGCGATTAGAGATTTTCAATATAATAAATTCTCGAATCCAATTTCTATTTCCATTTCGGTAACGAATTGCAACGCACAGTTAGCACTGATCGCATTAACGCTCTTTTCTTTTTTGCAAAATAAAATCTAGCTTCGTAACAACCATGTAATATCTGCCTTGTTAACTGAGATTTGCAATTCATCGTTTTTTTTTATTTCATCAACATTTGCTAAGTTTTGATCACTTTTTGTTCACCGCAAACTATTACTAGAGTAATGTAAAAAATTTTAATTGAAATCACGTTTTCAGTATCATAATATCTTACCGGTATGTTCGTTCTAGCAAGATAGCAGTTGACTGCTATCCTGCTAAAACGAACACACTGATTCCTAAAGTTTGCAGTCGCGATCAGAAGCACTTTTAATAATTGTTTACGATAAACTAATCCAAACCTCCATTTTCCATTTTATACAATAGAAATAAATATTACTTAAATGCATCTTCCAAAAGTAGATAAGAGTGAATTTAATAACCACCTACAATATTTCATTACGTTAATATGTAGTAAAATAGAATAGAATATTCTGAAATAAAATTCAGTTACAGCAATCACGCATAAAAATAAATTACAAAGAAATGCTTAGAAAAATATTTTTTTTTAAATAAAATATCGAGTGTTATTTGAACGGCTTTCCATTGCTAACTTCTTTTCAAATTCAAATTTCAAATAGAAAGAACTTCGTTTCAAATAGCAAAGATTCTCTGACTTTCATGCTCATTCTGAATTTCTAATTAAGAAAAAAAAATATTTCGCTGCTAGTTGTCAAAATACGTTGTAAAAACCAAGCAATTGAATCAATCAATCAATTTACAAGCATGTAATATGAAAACAGTAATAATAATCAACAAATAACTAACCTAAAACACATTAAAAATACAAACATACAATAATGATTAAGAAATTTAGTCACAAAAATTAGTCAAAATTCTATTGAATCAAACTGAAACGTGAGCCAAAAGGCAGATAATTGATTATAAATTAGAGCAGATTGAAAAAAAAATCACTAATTGAGTAAATACCCTTTTGAAGAAGGTTTTTAACTTTGATACGAAATATAATGTGGGAGTTCTTACATCTAATATCTTCTGGTAGACTGTTGAAAAGTTTTATAGCATAACGTAACCACTTTTAGCTGACATAGACAACCTGTGTTGAGAAACCTCTGCTTTAAGTTTACGAGATAAATTATAAGATAAACTTCTATTATCTAACAATTGACATTTTTCACTATGAGAATGAACATAAGTAATACAAAATAAAATATAAAGTAATATTACAGTTGAAATACTTAGCTCAGAAAATAAACTTCTACAAGAATATTCAGGATTTTTAAAAGTCATTCTCCGAATAATTCTCTTTTGAGCTAATAATACGTCATTGATGCTGCTGCAGTTCTCTCAACAAACAATGCTGTAACTCAGCAGAAAATGAACATGTGAGAAATAATACTTTCTGAGAAGCTTCAAATCTAAAGCCGCGTACTGACCGATGCTCTGAACAAGTTCAGAGCTGCTCAGAGCTAGTTCGACAAAAGATCTGAACTTGGTGAGGACGCTTCTCGTGCTGACCGGTTCTGAGCTTCAGGGAGCCGAACCCCATGCGTGAAGTAGCGGTAAAATGAAAGGGCTCGGAGTTCAGACAAGTTGCAAGTTGCAATAATAGGGAACCAGTTCGGAAATTTCGTTTGAAACACTGTTTTTGGTGAATACGCACCATAAGTTGATGGTTGGTTTAACAGTAATGAAATAACTCATTCATTCATTCATACGATTCGGTAGAGATTTTTTCTTTCCAGCGCAGCGATACCAAAAATTCCTAAATTTACTTGCAAAATAGAGAAATGATTGAAAAAATCATTTTCAAATGAGTAGGCCATGTTCATGTATAAAATCAAGTTATCTAAATAATTGACAGATAATATTTTATCTAATATCTATATCAATAATCATCATGTGATCAAATGAATTTCAGATTAGAGTATGCTATGGATTAAGAGAGGGTGTCGTTACTTTATCATAAATCCAGAAATGTGCGTTTGAAGTCAGTATAACAGATGACCTAAAATTCAATAAACAAGGCAAAGAATTGTAAAATTATGAAAACAATTTGAGGTTGAAAAGCTTTAAAAACATAAAAATAAACAATCAGTTTATAAAAGGTGCTGGAAATGTTCATCTTCTGCCTCCAGGCATTGTCTAACCCTTTTTTTTAACTCCTTCGAAAATGTTCTGTAGTAATCTTGGTGAGTTACTAATTTCAACACATTTTTCAGCTATTCTTTCCATTAGCACATTCAGATTATCACCGGGGGTTTTAAAAATTGAATTTTTGAGATACGGCCAAAGAAGAAAAATTAATGGCGTCATGTCACGGGATCTTGGAGGCCAAATGTTTGGCATGTTTTTACTAATTATCCTGTCGTCGAAAAATAGTCCTGGCAGAATGAGCTGTTGCTTCATCCTGCTGGAAGTACCCTTCCTGTAGCTAGTCATCGTGTAATTCATTCACAAAAAGAAGTAATATTTCGGTACGATATCTTTCAGCTGTTAATCTACCTTGAAAGAAAATTGGCCCTATCAGCCTCCTTCTGTTTAAACCTACTCAATGACTCCACAATAAAAGCCCTGTGTTGTGTTGTAAAAATCATTTTGAAATGATTTTGAAATAAACGTTCAAATTACAATTTTTTTGACATTTTCAAACGTATGATGTAAGTTACTACGTGAAATTTTTTTCCATAGTCAACCCTAATCTGAAATTCAATTGATCGCAGCATGCGATCAGCCACAGCCAGCTATGACATGATTTAATCGGAAGTTATTACGTATGCGTTCAAGTCAATAAATTGTCATTTCATCTTTGTTGTGGTTTGTATATTTAAGTATTTGTAAGATATAACAATATTATACATCTTTAAAAATGCCCTTAGCCAGAAATTGATTTTGCTAATATAATTAATAAAAGCTCATGCTATTTTCACTGAAAGATTTCCAAATCGTATTCCCCCAAATAAACAGTTTTAGGAAATTAGTGTAACTGATTATATTTATTCTACGAACATAGCCTATTCTTTTGAAAATATACTAATTTTTTAATTTGCACAATTTTCTTTAATAATATTTACGCAGTTTGATGTCGTTGTAAAAAAAAGTCTAATAATAAAAAACGACAGGAATTCCTTTTTTAAAATTCGTAACGGTACAGAAACTTACTTAAATGTCACAGGATTTCATTTTATTTTCCTTAAGGCGCGTACAGATTTGAATGTGCATGCACTGTGTCGTGACGCACACGCATGTTTATGCGTGTTGACTCGGCTTCTGTGCTCTTAGTCGGCTTTCACGCCAAAGTAGCAAGCTGCATGCTTCTTGCATCTTTTGAGAAATAGCGTGCCGCGCAGCGCATCTTAGAATTTTGCGTTCACATCAAGGTAGCACAGCAAGCTATACGATTCGCGAATTGGCAGTGTCTTGCGAGTTATTATAATCAAGATGTCATCCGAAGATGAAGCTATGGCGTTAATTGCAGCGGTGGTTGTTAGGAGGAGAAAAAGAAAGAGAAGGTGTAATTGTTAAAGACCTCCAAGCTGTTTGTAGCACGTGTATGAAATGATGAAAAAGCAGCAAGAACCACAACATTGTGGTTCCTGATGGTTTGGTGTCAACATGTTGTCAAGAACCCTCGCTTAGCTTGACAATGTTTTAATTTAAGACGAAACCGCTGTCTCTTCTGAGAAACAGCGTAGCAAAATATAGAACTTGTCCTATAAGCTATGCTGCACATCGCAAGTGGCAGGTCGCATGAATGCTACGCTACACCGGTGTGAATATTATCAATTGCTTACATAGGTTCTAAAATTAGTGGCATGCAGCGTGCATCCAGGATGCAAGTAGCACGTAGCATGCTACTTTGGTGTGAAAGCCGACTTAAGGCACGCGGCGGATAATTTTTAAGCCACACATGCATGTTGTCTCAGAGCGCTCCGTTGAATGGTGCATTCAGTCGATGTATGGAAAATCATGGTTATCATTTGACCATTCCATCGTAATTATTCGTCAACATGATTATTTTTTTAAGAACTAAATATGGGCTTGTATTTCACGACCTGTCAACAAGAATAACGAATGCAGTTTACAGTGTGAGCTCATGCAAACTATACCCGTTCAAACTGAGCGCAAACGCATACTTTGTTTACTTTGGGCGGTGCCAAAAGACCGAAAACAGTTGGCTCAGTTTATGCGCGTTCGCAGTAATTCGCGAGACGGTAAGTTTGTTCTGAAAGCTGCGAATATTCAGTACACACTAGCGCATGCATGCGTATGTGTCACGACTCAACGCATGCACGTTCAAGTCTGTACGTGGCTTTAGGTTCACATTGATCTTTCAAAAATGGTGCGTCCTTCAGTCAAACATTTTTCATACAGTTGATAAGTAAATTTACTAATATTCCGAATTTCTCCGTAAATTAAAATTAAAAGCATGTCGAACGTGTTTAATTTAATACAATATTGTCCTATTTTGCTCCGATAGGTACCATACTTCCAGTCGTAAGTTTATTTATGAACTATCCTGTGCTATACATAAAGGCTAGAACGTTGCTGCAAGCGAACATTCTGAAGAAGACAAGTTATGTATTATAAAATATCTTGAGTGATATTATTCCAAACAAGTTAGCAGAAAGTGGCAAGCAATTTCTAAAGCATCAGATGATTCATAGACTCGTTAGAAACGGTAACAAATAAAAAACAATTATACAAAAATTTTAATCGTTAGCAATATCTCACGAGGATATTTACTTTCCAAGTAAGACTTGCTTAAATGTATGAGCATGAAAGCTCTACCAACCAGCAAATAAGACCAACGCAAGCGAAATAACAAATTACTGAATATATTAAAATGCATATCTCACTGTCACGGTATCATTAGTAAAGATAATGCAAATAGAAGAATTTTTACGTATTTTAATTACGTTGCAGGCACAATTTACATGATCATTTGCAATTTGTCACGTACGTATATCTGAAATATTTAATAACGCGCGAGTTCTCTGAACCCTTACATTTTATTATTTTATTAAAGAATGGTTACAAATTAAACATAAAGACAGACGGGCTGTGTGGGCCGCCAACAAATGAGAACTGTCAACACTGTCCATAAATAAGAAACTCGCATCCAGTCTGTAATAACATATATTTATACATACGGACAAGACAAACACGGCACAGTGACACCGACCGGAATGCACGAAAAATAAATAATATACCTAAACAAATTTATATTTACAATGATATAAAAATAAATAAAGACCGAAATTCTTTTTACAGGCGTTCCCATTTGGTCGCCCAGCTTCGAAGAAACTCGACGTAAACACAAAAAGGCAATTGCCTTCTTATAAATACACATCTTTGCGCTTACCGTTTATAAGCGGCATTATTGTAAACAAGATGTGTGTACATTTGGCAAAAGAGATAACAAAAACAAACAGGCAGTTTTACGAACTACACTGAAAAAATGTGAATTAAATAAGTACAATTCATATAAATAATTTATGCATTTTCTAAAAAAATATTGAACGAGACAAATACACTTTCGAAGTTTGTTCTCCCAATGAAGAAACTACACACGATCTTCATTAAAATTAATTATAGACAATAATATTAACAAAGTTTATACTAGTGATGTCGCGGATAGTAATTTTGGCCGGATACCGGATACTGGATACTCGGCCTATAGTTCGACCTACAGTTCGGCCGGATAGCCGGTTATCCGGTTTAAGATAAGTTAATGTTAAGACAGTTGTTGGTGCCAGTGGTTGCAATGTTCACATTAATATCAACTATTTGGAAATTCCCGCTTGAAAGAATGAACATGCGTTATTATTCTCTGCTTGTTCATGACTTTAATAAGCTTTAAAAAACCTCTGCCCTGAGTTCGTAAAATATCAGTCAAACGAAAACAATGGATTTCTCTATTGAAATTTGTGTGACCGAAGCACTTAAGTGAAATACTTTTACGCACAAGGGTATTTCATTGAAGACGCACCAAACTTGAGGGACACGTTTCTGACATTATTTCAAACAAAATATCTTAATAAAAAATTTTAATCGGAGAAACTTGAAATTTGCATAATTTGGAGCCGATGTTTCTTGAAATACATACTTTATCACCGCGGAATGTGAAACCAAACCGGCGATCTAAATTGCTTTATGAATGGCACACAGCTGCAGGGGGACAATAAAGTTACAGCGAAGGAATTTATGACTAGATTTTATTTTTTGCCCTTGACCTACTCGCTCGGTCATTCAACTGCAGCAGCTGTGAAATCGTGTGAATATTTAAACTTATTTAATTTGATAATAAATTACAAATGTGGGGCTATGCAAAATGTGCATTTAGTATGCATTGTTGTTAAAATTGTTATTAAAATAAAATTTGTCGAATCCTAAAAATAAAAACATTTATTTTTATTACATTATTATTACGTTATTATTATTACAAGAAATGTTCAAAAATGCCTCCTTCCTGCTGGAAAATACCATAAAGTCTTTAATTGGGGTAGGACGGCGAACGAAATGTTTTGGGTAAAATCAGGCACTTGGGCGCTAAATTTCTACGAACGATTTCATGAAACGGTTTATCACTGAATGTGAATTCTTAAATAAGCGCAAACTACTAAATGTTTGAACAATCCTAAAATTCTTCAACTAACAATTAAAAAATTCGTATTAAATGGAGAATCGAAAATAAACGACTAATTATTATTTTTATTGATTTCCAACAACCACGATGTTTTTAAATGTGTTTTGCCGAATCAGCTGGGGGGCGACATTCTAGCTAGAGTAATAAACCAATAAAGCGATTAGTAAGAGAATGCGTAACAATGCATTCATTCTTATTTAAAGTCCATCCTAAAAATATGCGACTTTGCTTTCCCTTTGATTTTCTCAAAACTTATTCATTTAAGAAAAAAAAATTATAGAAAACTTTTATTTCTTTTCACGATATCTACCGACATACCGAGGTTTGGTGCATCTTCACTGAAACAGGCTGTATTACTAAAAGTCATAACTAGGCTTATAATTTCGGCCCACTTCGAACATATTGTATTGTAAATTCCTCGGCTTCGCACAACACGGCGGGTGGTAAATATTGTCTTACATACTTTTTTGATTTATGTTGAACTTTATTTAATTATTTCCTGCGATCGCGTGGCCCATAGCAAATTTTCAATAAGTATGTTTAAATGCGACGTGGGCCGAAATCGTAAGCCTGGTCATAACAGTACCCATCTGTGGGACTACAATTCAAATCTTTTTTAATACAATTTCAATTCAATTTTAATTCAAAGGCAACCAACAAAAATTAGAGAAGTCTAAATAAAAAGATAATAAATCCTAATTCGCTACGAGAACTGCACATTGTTTTGATTTTGTATTCTTGGTCACAGCCGAAATTTTAATATTTTTTTAAGTAAAACGCAATTATTTAAACTATTGGAAATACAGGGTGATTCTTGAATAACCGACAAGAAAATACTGACGAAAGAAACGATTTACAAGAATATGGGAAAAATATTTTAAAAAATTATACACAACAATTTATAAAATTAATTGAAATTTACCCGAAATGCACGTTAAGCCCATGCATAAGAAGAGAAACAAAAGTTTACATCTTCAAAAGCGTGCAATAAACGTTTAGGATGTTACGCAGAGTATCAGAGTCGATCAGTAGGAAAACTTGACCGTGAATTAATAACACACAGTTTCAAAGATGATGATGAATGCGTCGTACAAGTGTATTTATTAACTGCTATGAGATTAATTAAAATCAATTACGTTTTCAAAGGTGTACAAAAGTGAAATACCTACATCGAAGCGAACAAGAACTTACGCAGGTAATTCCGTCGCTTTAAAAAATAACACACCGAACGCCCGTATTGAATTTTGTTAAGATTTTTTACAAATTTGTGTTAATAACTCGTCTTTTATAATAATAGGATTTGCGTCTTACAAAAAGACATTATAATATGTAATTACCAATCCAAATAGATTACGAATGTATTTACTGATTATAATGTTTTAAATTCTTACCATCATCATAAATTAATTAAAAATTACACACTTCCTTTATTATTTGCAGCAAAGTCTATTATTATTAAAACATGCTTAAAATGCAAAAGAAGGATAACGCGTAATATTGGAGAATAAAAATTTGCCGAAATGTTTATGACGGACACATTGGTTGTGGAAATAAACTTTATTTACAATACACTTTAACTTAAAACTAAAGAAATATACTAGGAAAATACTGTGAATTATAAATGAAGAAGATTTTAATGGTACGTATTCACCAAAAACAGTGTTTCGAACTAGTTCGGAGCTAGTTCAAAACTAACGAGTTCAAAGCAGGTTAAAAACTTTTCGACCTGTACACACCAAAATTTGTTGGAGTTCGGAATTATTTCAGAACGAAAATCCCGAACTGGTTCGCTAGATCGCTACTATTCAGTTGTTTACATCTTCAAAATAGTGTGGACGTGTGTCAATAATTGACACACGTCCACACTAGAAATGAGTTCCGAACTTGCTTGCAACGTGTCTGAACTCCGAACCCTTTCATCTTACCACTATACTTCACGGATCGGGTTCGGTTCGCTGAAAGCTCAGAACCGGCCAACACAAGAAGCGTCCTCACCAAGTTCAGATCTTTTGTCGAACTAACTCCGAGCAGCTCTGAACTTGTTCAGAGCTTTGGTCAGTACGCGCCTTAACGAGTGTTACGTTTTATGGTAAACACGAGCGATTCACTAACCTCACGCAACAGAAATTAAACTGTAACCAAATGCTCTTCTGTAGGATCTGAGTAACATTAAAATTTCACAAAACCACAGAAAATGTGCACTAATTATAGACTTGACCGTACAAGTGTTGAACACTTCGCTCTGATCTGCATATTTTTATGCATTAAGTGGGCAAAAACAACGCGAAAAAAGCACACCACGGCCTTGATACGTTTATTGGCTTGGAAGTCTATGCACGAACCTTTCGCAATTACCTAACGCTGTATTCATACGAAATCAAAAATACATCATACGTACACACACACTCATTCGGGAAAGTACCTATTAGTAACAATTAGCTTGAAAAATGTGCGTACTTGATAATGTCTGATTAGGCAGGGTTTATAGCTGTGTGTTTAGAAAGTGTAATACAAGTGACATTAATATAAATGAATTCTATATTTCAGCATTAACCGGCGATAAATTAACTAGCACGGCAATGCATATGATTATTTTACAACATGCAGATATATCATATTAAATGTATAAGGGAGCACCTCCTAAATAATGCATTCCCCAGTCCGTCCGGGCACAATGGATTTGAATATAAATAATTTATATGCACTCTCGAAAAAATACACTTCCTTTTCATATTTTATGACATCGAATAAAAAATAATAGAATATTATATTAGTTAATGCCCGCCTCTGGCTGCACCTCACAACTTTTATATTTATTTGGAATTACTTATTCATATTAAATTAGTTTTTCTTGGCGTTGAATTTTAAACGAGTCACGCAGATATATGGGTGTTCTAAAATAACTCATTCCGGGAACGGAATTTATATCATAAAGTCTTATTATGCCCAGCCGCCGTCATTCACGTATTTAGATTTATTTCACAAAGCTAATACCATATTTTCATATGTAATTGTGGCACGTAATTAAACTTGATTAATGTGCTTTTACATCAAACGCGAACAAAAATTTATTGAGTCGTCATTTATTAATGTTTCATTACAACAAAGAAAGAGGCGATTCGTAGTCATCCATTAGAACTCTCGAAATGTTTACAATATTTTATGGAGGAAATAATTCTTAATCCTCTGGAATAACATCATTTACAATTATTTAAATTGTTGAATTATTTTGTGTTAAATTAGATGATCTGTAAATATGAAATTACAATAAGCTAACCTCAAACGAATATTTAAAACCAATTCATTTTTGGAAAAAAGAAGTCGTTATAATTTTTTTATCCTAGTCGATCCCAATTAGTGGAATGTATATATTTTGCTCGATTTTTTTTTAATAAATACGAGATCGATGCTGGGTCATTCAGAGCTTGTTTGAAAATATTTTACTAATTAATTTTGCTGCCCAAATAATCGCGTATACTATGGAAATGAAATCTCAATGTTACAATAATGCAGAGTTTTACGCATCACATATACCTTAAAACATTTTTATCAAACGAAATAATAATTTCACCTTAAAATATTAATTATTATTATTAAGAAGATGGAATAACTCCTTAGCTTCATTTGCAGAGGAGTTTTTATTACAAATGTGTGTATCTTATAGTATTGCAATTGCATAATTCAAGTATAAAACTATCCTTATAATTATAAGGTAGGTATAATTTACTCGCATTTAAATAAACTTAAAAATAATTTGTTTTAATAATATATTAATAATAAATATTAATAATATATTTTTTCCACTAAGAACTACATGCCCATACAATTTGAGAAGATCTTGACGAACAAATTTAGAATGCAACTATGTAACATTAAAAAATTGAACTATTTTCAATCATGTATGTATACCTACACTCTGTGGCTTCACAACTTCTTACCAAAATAGAAGTTCTTTATTTACAAGCTTTAATCGTTTGAATGTAATCACCTTAGGTTGTAAGTGTTTTTGTATGAATAGATATTTGTGATTGTTAGCACAGACTAATACTTCATAGTATTTAATCAAAACGATTAAAAATTATATCCATTAATTTATTCTGAAAATTTTATAGAATTACAGATACAATTGAGTAAGAATTACCAGCTAGTTCTAATTACAAGGAGGTGTTGACCGTCTTGGTTCAGAATTATGCAATTATGCTTGGTTTGTAAGAAGCAAGCAGACGTTAATGAGTTTTATATAAATAAGGAGCGGTTTCTTATATTGCACAGAAGTCTATGAAACACAATTTGCAGTAGTGTCACTGGTACATCATCGACAGAATCATAAAATATTCGGGCCATGGTAAATAATTGGTAAAATGATAATTACTTCATATGATACCTATGAGGAATTGATTGGCCAGCTAGACTTGTGAATGTCTTGGATGAAAACTGGCATTCTGTTTTGTTTGAAAATTTAACAATTGGTGCAAACCAATTAAGCGTACTAAATTTCTGGGTCAAGAAAACTTACCATTTATGCAGTACGTGTGTTCGTTTTCAATTTAAAGAAAAGACAAATTGACCGACGTGGCAAGTTGCTTCTAAATACAAATTGCGTTAAGGGAAAATGATTTTGAATCAATGTATGTATTTACTTTTTCTTTTAATTTTTAGTTGTGTTGTTACAAATTATTTTTCGTAAAATTTGAACCTTTTCTTAGTCAAATATTTTCTGCTTTGAGACTTTGAGGAAGAATAGCCAACCATTTATATGGACGCTGATCCAGGTTCCAAAGACCATGCCTGTCCTATGATTTTTGATGGTCATTAGAGACTATTATACTGACTGATTAAGTTTTTTATCAACACTTGCCATGAAATTTAGACGATATGTCCTCAACTGTAAAATAACCTGAAGGAGTGCAATGATTACTTATACGTATTTCAGTTAAGCTTTAAAGCGGCATTTACATTTACGAGTACTCGTATCCGAATTGCGATACTCGGATGTTAATTCGCATACGAGTAGGCGTTTACACTTCCGAATTAACATCCGAGGTGCATCCGAGTATCGCAACTCGGATCCGAGTACTCGTAAATGTAAATGCCGCTTAAGACACGGTGTTCCAATTTCATAGCAAGACTTGATAAAAACAATCATTCAGTATTATTATTATTGTCCATTAAAGATCAAATACATCCAGTGAATGTAAATTGGCAGCAAATATTACGAAATTCTCAATACAAAATGCTACAGCGGTAGAATTAAATTTATAAAAACGGCATAAATTTCGGAGTTTTTTCTACTCAATTTTATGAGAAAAAATAAGGAAAAAATTCCAGCACTGAATTTAGCAAAATTTTCTTTAGCAGAAATATTTAAATTTTAATTTTAAATTTTTATTAAATTTGAAAATTGCTTTTAAATATCAAAAAATATATGTACAATGTGATCGAAAATGATTGAGCGTCCTTCAAAAATATGTAGGTACTAATTTCAATATGGAAAACTCATAGAAAACTCAATTAATAAACAAACCATGTACAACATAGGAATGCTATTGATTGTCACCTGACCATGAGTATTCAAAAACGCTAAAATTCTCTAGGCCGAAAGTAGTCTTGATCACCTTTGGGTATTTATTTTCTCAAGGACGCTCAATCATTTTCGATCGCATTGTATAAAGCGCCGCGCCGTTTTTTTCCTCGCTAAAAATAAATGTATTATGCAACTTACAATGAAAACAATGTTATTAAAAAGAGCAATACATACAGTAAAAATTAATTTTAGATAATAAAATCCGGATTCTTTCATGATGCAATAAAAATTAATGCTAAAGGTCAGCAGTTAAATATTTTAAGTTTTTAATGTCACGTGTGTAATTTCAAGAAAGTACATACCTTAGTTTTAAAAAAGTATCATCATATCAATCTGCATAAAGTTTTTAAGTGCAAGTTTTTACATAATTAGTATAGTTATGTGAATAATCTTTAAATTTATCTCTAAATACTTCGCAGTTTATTTTGGTGAGTTAGCCATAAATACATCAAAACATAGCATCCATAAAGTACAATTATTAATGGCGTTAAACTTTTGGGACATAAATCTTTAACCACACACTGCACAATATTAATAACGAAATCAAATGAAATATTAATTTACAATATGTATTCTGTTCTCCTTCAATTTGTTAACATAATAAATTGAATATAATATGGAGTACGATAACAAACAAAACTATAATTAAACTTGTTTATATTAAAGTATAAATTAGCATATTTAAATATTTAAACAAAAACACAGCCTGACGTGATATTTATTTAACATTATCTGCGCATATTTTATTTCAGTCGTAAAAGATATATTTATTTTACTACACATATTATTTATATTCTAATTAGATATTTCTCATAAGCTATAAAAATATAAACATAAATATCAAGTGTATATTATAAACTTGATAGCGGTATCTTATGAGGGTCCAAATGTTGATCGGGGGTTGGGCGGGTAAAGGTAATAAAACCTTAATCATAAGCAGTAAACGACGGATTGTGATAGAATATATCTCAGATCAGTGGCGTACGGCTAATAAATAAATCCAGTGACTTTAAATGCTTTACTTCTTTTCGCCCAGCCGAGCGTCGTCCTTAATGATTCTCGTTCAAATAAAAAAAAACGGCTTTTACATATAATAAATTTTCTGAAGCAATGAACCGACTAATAACAAAGGTCAAGAATTAATTAATTTTCAACGTAAAACAAAGAATAAATCAAACGCAACACCGCACTAACATAAATCAAAGCTGTAACTAATTAATAATATTTTTTTCGAAAAGTGAGGTACTGCCTAATACACACCCACTCGTTTAATATGCAAAGTTTTTTTTTCGTTTGCACAGCACGAATTTTAAGAGGAATGTATTGAATGATTTTCATTCCATTATCATTATTTATTTGCTTGTATACTATTTAAACTACAGGTAGTTTGAGATATAAATACACGGTTTCTTTCAATTTGTAAAAGCAAGATGTAGCAAGTGTTCAATTGAAAAGTTCATCATGTAGCTTTTGAATTTTCCGTAATCTTGTAGCAGGCCTTGAAATAGATAACTTTCGATTAAGAAAAGTCTTATGTTCCACAGGGAGTCATCGTTAAACAAACAAAAAGATGTTTTGTTTAGCCTTGAAAACAGATAATTTGTAATAACCTCACTGAAAGAGTAACTTAATTCAAGAAATTGAAGGCACACAACAAACTAAATATGTTAAACAACTGTTTGACAATGTCAATCGGTTTAGGGAGTCATCCCTTTTGCCCTTCTTCTTTTATCAAAAAATCAAAAACAACTTGCACTTTTGAACTGAACTTGCGTTATATACACACTTAAAATATCCTTGAGAAATGTTGTAAAACTTTTAGCTAAACAAACAAATAAATGAAAACTTGTGACATTAGGCTTGTTCGGATTCTCTCGCAAAGACCTAATGGTGCTAGGACGTTTCTAGGACTGTCTCGCGATAACTCGAAGAAATAAGAAATTATATTAATTAGTATCTGTTTTTTACTAGATTTATGGGTCGATTCCGCTCATATCATGTAAGGACCGTAAAATCTGTAAGCCTTAACTCAATTATTAAAATATGGAACTTTGAAGTACTCTGGAAAGTATGATTTCTTCTAGATCTCTAGAATTACTCCTGTCTTTGCGATATTATCTGAGACACTTACAAGAAATCGTATCATAGTGAGAACTTCAGAAACCCACTTTTTAATAAGTGACTTACAGGCTTACAGATCTTACGGTCCTTGCAGATATCCGCAGAACTGACGCGTTAGATTCTTTATTCAGTATAAATTTGATAATCATTTAACAACCAGTGTTGTAACAGGTACATTTTTCAAGGTATCTAGATTCAGATAAAGATACTTGTACTAAATATTGCTCTAAAGTTAATAGTAGTCGATATATGTATTTCCGTGCGAAAACTTTTACTGCTGGTTAAGCTACGTACTCAGTTAAGTAGATAGCGTTTTGCGGCTCTCGTGCAGCATTTGTGATTGGTTCATTCAAAATTATAGCCAATCACAAATACTACACGAGAACCGTAAAACGCTATCCGCTGAGTACGTAGCTTTACTGATTTATCCGTTTTGGAAGTAAAAAAGATGACACAAAATAAATATTTTTATTTTTATTTAAAAAATGTACACTGAAAGAATCTAGATACTGTATTTAAATACTTTTAACTAGATTATGTTACAACACTGTTAACAACACACTTTTTTCAGATCAAATCTAATAGTTAGTCACTTGCCATTAAAAAACTTAATTCGTGAAAACTCACTTAAAACTCTCTATACCTATGACTTAAAAATTGAACTTTCAAAATTCTTTGCTTGTTCCTTAACTTTAAAATTTGTTAAAACAAAGACAACAAAAATTATCAACGATTTACCACTGCCTACTGCAAAATTTAAAAAAAAGAGTTACTTGGAAAGATGTTGATAATACCAAACTCACATTAATGCAAATCATAATACCAACAAGACTGACGAACGTTTTTAACAATCGCCATGATAAATCTGAAAGAATAAATCTGATAAGTACATTCCATCATAAATCTTCTCCTTCAGAGATTAAAAGTTTAATATTATTTATTTATCGAGTGTAATTTCTACACTAGTGACAACGGAAACTTTTGATAAGATTACAAATGTAATTGAATAGTAAACCTAAGAAGAAATACCGGAAATTGAAACGATTAATATGACTAGTTTCATTAATCTAAGAATGAAAAAGAAAGAATACAATAAATTCTGGAAAACGCGCAAAACCAGAAGAACTACCTGCAAGAAACCACCTTTAATGTAAATTTTTGGTCTTTTAAAAATAATTTATTAATTTAACAGTAAAAGAAAGTTATTCAATAAAATTATATCTAAGTATATCCCTTTCTTATTATTTTTTCTTAGATTAGGAATATGAGCAAAAAGAATAAATATTTTTATATTTACAGGTAGGATATATTTTATGGCTTGTACACTGAGCATTAAAAGTAATGTCTCCCCAATAAAATTTTAAGTATAGCGAAACAAAAGGTAAAAACAAGCACATGTTGAATTAACTTTTTTTTCATGCTTTAATTTCGTGTTCTTTACCTGTTCCCTCGTTTGCTTATCCGTCTAATTATTATCGTGATCACAAGGTATGTCGCAATTTAACATTTATTACTTTTGATCCTCAGTGTACGTAGAAATTCAACAGTTCTATGTAGTGTAAGTGTACGATTACTCAAAGTTTACACAATTCATGGAAATTACCGATAAAGTAATGGTAGAAGTCCAACTTGGTTTGAAAGATGCAGGTGCAGTGAACAACAAACAATTCGTTTTACTTCAGGAACCTCCCCTAGCATGCGTTCGTTCGTTAACGCTACGCTGCCGCATTAGATATAAAATGATAATATTTACACGAACCAAAAATGGACAAAAGAAAATAAATGGAGCCCGGGCAGAAAAATGAAATCCTCGGCAAATTGAAATAAAAACAAACAAGTGAAATATTTACGGTTCGAAATTGCAGGTGAAAACGATTACGTTCATTTTATGAAGTTACAATTTATTGTACAAGGTGCTTTTGGTTCGCAAATATGTCGCGAGGCGGAATTTATTTTATTTTAATGCGCGTTTCTTATTGGTCATAAGGAAGGAACCGTTTAATTCTCGCTGATGCGACGGGCGTTAAAACCCAGTTTAATAACGTTATTAATAATATTAATATAAAATATCGGAGATGCTTCGCAACCTGTTTTGAATAACTCGATCGATAATGCTAAAATATTAAAGGAGGTATTACGGGCCCTTATTTTATTGCCTCATTTATTACTTATTTAAATTAAACACTTCGAGAAATTAAATAAAAGTCTATGCCATATATACTTGGGTACGAATTTACACACTGTAATATGAAAAATGAGATTCGTATCACGAATTATTTATGAAGAGCAAAACAATTTTTTGCACGTTACACCGGCATTTATAATAAAAGTACTACTTTACCGTTGTAATTTAAAAGGTATAAATATTGAAAGTAGTATAAAAAAGAAGCTTTCTGTACCTGTTAGAACAGATATTATACTCTGACGAGGTTAAACTTAAGGAAAATAATCCGTTCGCTCGATAGCAGACATTTTTTGTTCCATTTTTGAACAAATTTGATGAGTTGCACTGAGTTATAGGTAATGTAAATCATTAAGGCCCGGTTTTTCAAGCGTAAGTTAACTTTAACCTTCAGTTTACTCTCATAAGAACACAATTGTCGCTATGGAAATAAACCGAAAGTTACAGTTTAACTTGATATTGAAAAACCGGGCCTAAAAAAGTTATTTTCAATTACATGGGGAACTTTTAAAAATGTTGTAACTGTAAGTCAGTTTGACTTATTAAGCAGCAAACTGGCTGACAATAATACGAAACACAAATTAAAGCTATGTAATAGAAACTATAATTAATAATACATTAAGCAACACCTTATCTTGACGTTGTTTTTACTTATTATTCTCTTACATGGCCTTCTAAATGAATAACGAATTCTATCTGGCGTGGGGAAAAATGCAGTTCAAGTGTGCTCCGCTAAGCACTGGTTACCGGGCGCTTTCTTAACCTAAAATTTTGACAGTTCTGTCACATGTGAATGGTGGATGAGTTCTTATAAGAACAATTAATGTTATTGTTGTAACAATTTGAGCATACAGAATAATATTCACGTTGGAATAAGGTGGAGTATTTATGTCCCATTTCGACAACTTAATTTAACATTAAATTTTTACGGTTTTAGATTAAAATCTTACCTGCACATACTCAGAATTTTTGTGGTAAGTTACAACAACATGTATAAAAAAGCCTCTTTTCTCATTGTGCGTAATTATCAACAACCTTTTTAACACGCTTTACATTAGCTAGAGTCAAAAATTTATTGTAATTATAACACGAGAGCTTTTTAAAATGACAGTCTTTCTACAGGATGTCACAGAAAAACTGTTCCTAACTTTCAGAAGTATTAGAGAGCATGTAATTAAGCAACTTTTATTAATAAAGTTGTGTCCGGAAATATTTCCACGTCAAGTTAATACGAAATAAAGAAAATAGGGACTAGAAATAATCTCGATATAAAAAGTATCTTTTATATTTATTTCAGGTAGCTATACAATTATAATTTATTTCAATTTATTAAGAAAACTTGAAAAATTATAAGAAATGTTCAAAATTAAGGCTACAATTTTGAATGCATAAGTTATAACGATGTACGACTGAACGACGAATTCTTCGAAATATCTGAGGGCGATCACGAAGCAAAATCAAAAGCAAGAATAATTCAAGCCACTAATTCCGCTTCTGTGTTGGCATAGACGTTCGATTTAATATGACCCCAAATGTAAGACTGAATTGGAGTCATATCTAGCGATCCTGCGGGCTAAGGAAAAGGACCATATCTCCCAATCCAGCGATTGTCCTTTTCCTTTGCCTGTACGATCCCGAGTTATGATTCCAATTCAATTTTACATTTGGGGTCATATTAAATGCAACACCTGTCAACACAGAAGAGGAATCAGTAGCTCAAATTATTATTATTTTTGATGCCATTTGTAATCATCCTCAGATATTTCGAAGAATTCATCGTTCAATCATACTTGGTCATAACTTATGAATCCAAAATAGTTGCTTTAATTTTGAACATTTTCTATAATTTTTCAAGTTTTCGCAATAAATTGAGATTAATTAAAATTGTGTAGCTACCAGAAATATATATAAAAGTTACTTCTTACATCGAGATTATTTCTAGCCCTTATTTTCTTTATTTCGTTCTAACTTGACACGGAAACATTTCCGGCCACAAGTTTATTAATAAAAGTTGCTTAATTATGTGACCTCTACTACTTCTGAGAGTTAGGAATAGTTTTTCTGAGACATCCTGTATATTGCGCAAGCATACTTCACTCCAACGTGATCAAATGATTTGTGCATGAATCTATAAGGTTGTATCTTATAAGTTATGCTGTATTACGTAAATTACAATATTAATTATTAATTTCTCGTGAACTCGAAAATTATTCAAAAACAAATCACGTGATTTCGAACGGCTTCTCATTGGTTGTGACGTGAGTGTTCATAGTTTATTGTCAATGTTTGAATGTTTGCTCTTTTTATACTGTTTATATGGAAATTAACATTTAAAATGTCAAGAAGAAATGTCACATTTGTAACCGCAGTTTTGTCTATATTTTTTGGTACATTTATAAATAACTTATTCGGCGCTTTAATAAAGATACTTTTACACCGTGGCACAGCACAATAATTATACGATGTTTTACTTAAACGTCAATGTCAAAAAAAGCGGCCATACTGTTTCATACCCTTATGGAAATGTAATGTAATTTGCAAATCAGTGGGTATCAAACAAAATGGCAAATGTGACAGTTCTACTCGAGCGACCCTACTGTGTAGATTCATATACTGTGCTACCGTTTTCACATCCAATATGGCCGCTATTGGCAGGCCTTCATTCTATTGCTATTAGTTGTCACTGATTGAAAAAGTGGCACGGTTAAAAATTATTGCAAGTAAATCATAGAATGCGAAATTGTTTTACACAACTTCAGGCTTTCTACACAACATAAATCCATTATAATCTAACAAAGATAGTTTTCTGTTCAATTTTTCATCAATCCGCATCCATTACACAAAATGCTGAATTAAAAAAAATATTTAAAAGCAATTGATGAATTCACCGGTGCGCCACACACGGCCGTTTGTGGAAGGTCCGCCAGTTTTCAGACATGGGCGCTCAAAAACTGTAGCAACGAGAGCCTCAAGGTGTCCACAATGATTGATGTATACTGTGATTTGGCGGGAATTTAATAAATTCAAATTTCCTTTATTAATTACAACTTTAATATTCATTTATAAAAAAATAACCATCCATAAGACCACACGATAAAGAAAAAGGGTTTATTAACCAAAAAGAATTTTTATGAATGAAAATGGTGGTTAAAGATAGAAAAGATAAAAAAAGCAGTCTAAATAACAACAACATCTACTCATGATGAAAATTCGTATTCTTATACTTTCAAAATTGAACAATGTTCTCGAATCTGAAGGATAATATCAATCATTAAGATGTAGATCGTCTCTTTGTATTGATTTTGGTGTTAGGTTTCTTGATGAATCTTTTCGCAGATATCAAATATAATAAGCGGATGATAATTTCAAAATACGTTTTCTGTTTATGTAAAAGCTAAAGACGAATATACAGGGTGTTTTTCAAGTTCATACAAAAAATTTATGGTGTGTTTTACATGCTATGATCTGATGAATACACCAAAATTAAAACGATTATTTTTTAAACAGTCCTGTCAGCCAATCGTAATGAGAAAAAATTTCAAATCGACCAATAGCATCAAAATTACACTGACAATTTGCTAGTAGCTAATTACAGCGACCATTTTTTTACGTTTTCATTTGTCTAAATATAAACATTAATAATTCAGCACCGTCGCCATTGTGGATTTCGCTTTTGAGATTTTCCGACATAGTTTAAAAAATAGTTTGGCACTCATCTTTGTTGCTATTAAGAAATCCCTCTCGTGGACTTCGTCCACTCGTGAGATTTCTATAGCAACAAAGATTCGTGAATCTAGTTAAAATTATCAAAAAATTATCACCACTTATGTAATTACTATTGAAAATTCTTACCAAGAAACAATAAAAATGTTTAAAACCTCTGGGATAAAGCCGGGCCTTCACTCACAATAAGTGTTCGAAGTTTCTTCCCCTCGAAACATTTTGCGTGCAAACATCTTGCAGCCAACGCATTTTGCCGAGCTTCGTCATAAATTGAGATCATATACACATACAAATTCTGCCATATTTGTAACATTAATGCCCGTATGCACAGACAAATCTTATGTCCGTTTTACACTATGACATTTTTAATCTAAAATTTGATACAAAGTGAGTGAGAAGTGCTAATTCAACCAATCAGAATTCACTGTGGTTGCTTATCTCTCTCACTTTGTACCAAAAAATGTTATAATGTAAAACAGCCTTTAGACTTAAGCCAAAGTAAACCTTTACTTTGAACAATGTAACTATACGACGCACAATTGATATGAAGTTAGCTTTGTCACTTTTTCCTTAAGTCTATGAGATTTGTCTGTGCATACGGGCATAAGTTACGTGCAACCGTATCAGTATATGATCGGGTTAAAACTGAACGAGTGAATGCTCGATTACATAACAACTGACGAAGCATTTTTCCATAGTTGTTAAAAATAAGACAGGAACCTTCAAACTGTTTTGTCTCACACAAAAGTATTTAATATTTCTAAAAATTTTGATAAAATGTAGGAAAAAGGGTACATTATATTAATTTGTTGCGAAGCTGCGAAACATCCTGTATTTTTTATTCAACATTTTTTGAAAATATTAAAAACTGCGGTTTGATAAATTTATAAAAAAATTCATAGGAACAGTTTATCTGTCACCCTTTGATTAATCAATTTTTTTTTTCGTCGTACCTGTGAAGTTCGTACATATAATGATATATGAGACATAAAGCAACAAGAATGATAATGATTTCAGCAGAATCGTAGCTGATATTTTAGTTTTCTTATTTCTTAAGATGTTCCAACTTGCTTTCACAAAAAGAAAGAATTCCTGCTGTTTTTCATCACCATATCTTAAGTAATTGAGGACCACACACAAAAAATGGAGAACCCAAGCCTCTGTACATATACGGGTACTTTATTTAGTTGGTAATAAATTTATGAGCGTAATTTACTTTTTGTACGCCATAAAACGTGTACTAATTGAAGGAAGACTAAACGGCGCAGTTATTACACTCGTTTTCCATGTTGATAATAAAATTAATTACCACAATTAATATATGAATGACGGTTTATTTCATTCCGCAGCCGAACTTATCAATATGCATGAAAATAAGACGGACTTATTCCGCTCATTAATATGCAAACGTTGCTCGCGATATTTTAATAGAATCAATAACAACACGGCGTTTTTAAAAGTAATGCCTCGCTAAATGCTGAACGTGGAATAATTTTGTTCCAAGACGCAATATCAGAACTAGCTTAGAAGAAATAATGCTAATAAATTTAATTATTGAACACATTTTAAACGCATGAATCATATCTTGTTTAAAATTAACAACCGTACATTAACTGCGTTCGAGCTTTATGGTTCAAGCAGAACAATAACATAAATTTTATAACGTACCTACTTACATTCTTTTCCAACTTTCTAAGAAATGTTTGTCGCGTATATGTATGTAGGTATATTTTTAAATCGATTTCATATTTGCTTACAATGACTTGAGGTGAGCGTAACACTTTTTGTGGGAAATTTTTACATTGCTAACATGCTGCTAGAAGTCAAATTAATTCCGTACAGCATATATCCATTATGTGTCGATTGATTTCGCCTGAAAGCGATAATTCTTAAGCAAGCATGACTGTATTTACTTCCCAATGTGAGGCGCCATGCCTCTGGCTCCACGTCCGTTATTTTCTTGATTCGAACTTTTAAATTTGTTTATGTATTTGTCACCTCTGAAAGAATGAGAAATTTAGAGTTTTCCGCTTGAAATTTCTCAAATGTATTTATAATAGCCGCTGAACGCCGTTGGTGATTTAACATACTTATCAGTTCGATAAGAAATCATCAAATCAAAATGTAATTGCTTAAGTTCTTGAAAGTTAGTAAAATAGAAAATAACAACGATGATTTATGTGCTTTACAACTGTGTATACATATACATAGGCCAACATGTCTTAAAATGCATCCAAATCTTACTACGTAAAAAGATTCCGAGATGCTGTAAATTATTTTTTCCGTGGAAACCACAAATAAAATAACTACAATGCAGCTATAAGAGATAGGAAAAAAACTAATGGTTGAAACTTGGCCACTAGTTTTTTTCTATCTCTTATAGCTACAGAGATGCTCACGAGAGACATCGAAATTGATCCAGCCTGTACATACAGGATGGTCCCGAAATAAGATGCCAAAAAAAAACCAGTTTATAGAAGATGATGAGTAAAACTCATATACAAAAAATTTTTCTAATAAAAGTCTTTTCGTTTTTGAGATAAAAATAATTGAAAATTTGTTGAAAATTTGCTGTACGCTAATGTTAATCGGGATTGAAAAAGTAATAATTTCTTTTTGGCGCGTCATTTCGGGATCACCCTGTATATGAGTAAATTTTCTATAAAACAACCATCTTTTATCAAACGTGCAAAATGTATTGTAATAAATAAGTAAACGTGTCCCATAAACTGTAACGGAAAATTATTGAAATATTGAAAAAGATGAGATTTTAAAATAAAAGCCTAGAGAAATATAGGAGATTTTCATAAATTAAAAAAGAAAATAAATATTATGCAAAGATAAACGAATATTTGAAATAAATTAAAATAAAATAAGATCAAGGAAAACAAGATCTCCGGGCATTTTATACTATATCCTATGAAAAGAAACTATTTCAGCTTCAGAAACAAATTATACTTTTTATACTCATATTTTTTAGAAGATAATTTTCTCATACAACTAAATTCCATTAATTTATCGTTCTGACATTTTACTTATCCGTATGTACCATAATTTTTTGAACGTTTCTGTAAAGTATCTCTAATGATAAGTTTGCAGTAGGGAATGTTGGGATTACTAGGTACATTTTAATAATAATAATAATAAGACCTTTTGGGCTTCCAAAATAGATATTTCATGATTTTTTGGGCAAGTATACGTTATGAAAGATTCACGTACGATTTTTAGATGCCCTTAGCTCTTTAAAAGGAAAATTCTTGTCACCCTAGTACAATTTTTTTAAAGACAATTGCATTTTTTGCTTTATTGGTAAAAAGCTAATTAAAAAAAAATTACGCTACATTGTTTCAATCCACCTGCAAAATATTATTGGTCGTTTTATTTACTTTAAACTGGTTACGCAAACCACTCCATCTTTCCGCTATTACTTAATTTCTTAATTGTTTAAGTAATATTTGTTCTTTTCGTTAGCAATTACCTACACATATTTATAACTTCTGTTACAAGCTTTAAATCAAGGACATAAAAAAGGATCGTGAAATAATTTTTATGATACTAAATGCGGAATAACTGCCCGATTGAATTTTAAAAGAAAAATCAACTTCTTGGTTGCAAATCTGAAAACTTGTTCGTTCCTGACTTATGGCAAAAAGAAAGACTATAAGTAACATATTATATTTTTGAGGCAAATTAAAAAAAAATAATGCTTATATGAAATAAATTTAAAAAGATAATTCAGTCGGTTGTGAGAGAACTATACACTCTCTCCTATACAGGCTGTCCCATAAATAAGGGGCCATATGGCGGCAGTGGATAGGTGACCATATAGAAAAACTTCTTTTCCTCCAATATATTACGAAAAGGGCATCGTTTGGGAGATATGCCAACGGAGGGCATTTCGAACACTTGCTGTAAACATCGCGGTAAGTAATTAATAACATAACGATCGCAGTTCAAAGACCCCAGCATTATGTTGAGCAGGTCAGTTGTATTATCGTTTTAAATCTGCGTGCCAATGACGCATAGAATTTATAAGCAAACAGGTATTCCGTACGTAATTTCTCCAAAAATTTTCACAAAATTTTTTTAATTTACATTCGCGGACTCTATTTGTATCATTATGTTAACCCTTGCATTATAGCCCCTTATTTATGGGAGACGCTGTATAACATTACTATTGATAGCTATCTTTCAACATCAAACAATGAGTCTTTGGGTCTTTGCCCGTTAATTTGTAGGTAAACAAGACAAATAATACAACAAGCATATTTCCAAATAGTCGCACGTACTACTTTATTCTTCTTTCGATAATAATCGACCATCGATTGACCATCAGTATGATCTCTTGTCCATCGAAAATTATTGCAAAATTTGTAATTATAATTATTGATCGAACAGTTCGTAAATTCAGTATCAATTCCGACGTTTTGTTGTACGTTTGACAGCTTCTTCAGGATAAGTAATAACAAAATAACACATGACGTTTCGTACAAAGAATGAATATTATTATTTATCCTGAAGGATTTACGAACTGCCTATTCAATTATAATTACAAATTTTACAATAATCGATTCAATTAATCTTCCCAGCATTCACGTATTTCGAATTTAAAGGGAAGATCAATATAAAAGATCAATTAAAAAAAATGTAGTGAAGAAAAGCACAGTAGAGATTATTACAATAACATATTTTGTTCCTTCAATGATGACCACCAACAAAGCAAGAGTTCACAAAGTTTTTCATTCCTAGACGGCTTTATAAACGGAAGTTTATCCAAGTTTGAGATATATCTTAATAATCTGCGACAAGAGTTGAAATTAATTTAAAATGATAATTGTTCTGAAAGATAACTATTTCAAATCTCCCGATTTCCTTTGAGTTTAATTCATAAAAAATACAAAGCCAGTCATGATTTACATTTCAATTTCATAAAATATCAGGTGATCTATAAACAAGACAAAAAAATATTTTCTGTTTAGCCCAGAAAACAATTAGTATGTAATAACATCACTGAAAGGGGAATTTAATTCAAGATATGAAATCACACAACAAACGAAATAAATTACACAACTGTTTGACAACTGTCATCCGTCAAACGTCAATAGGTTTAGGACTTCTTTCCTTTTTTGCTTTATCTTCTTTCATCAAAAAGTTAAAACCAACTTAAACTTTCCAATTGAAAACACGTTATGGCATCCTAGGTGACATCAATGATATCTTCCTATTTCCACTAACAATTCAAATGTTTATTCCAGGACACGGACTTTTAAGTTTTAATAAATATTTCAAACGGTTGACGCATAATAAAATGAAAAAGTGAATAAATATATGTTGATGCAAATAAAAAATTAGATTTTTTCTTTTAATTTCGATCGCGTGGTATTAGTTAAACAGATTGAGAGATATAATAATAATAAAAAATTAAGAATAATAATGTATGTCGCAAACTACTAATGATCTAGAAGTACTTTTGAACAATCTCAACCTTCAGGAACGTCGCTAAATAAAAAATTGTAATGAAATGCGGGCTTACACATACTTGTATATTTATGGTATGGCCAGATAAACTTTAATAGATTTACCATATCTCCTTTATTACATTTAAATACTTGGAAGTAAAATCTATAAAACGAGAAGCTTAACATAGCATCGTAAAATTCATTGGAAACAATGTTCCGCAAATTGGCATTGCAATTAGCTGGACTTATGATTGCTTTAGACAGAGGTATTTAATTAATGTAATTAGGCAATAAAATATGCATATTTTAAATCAGTTAAAAATTAAGCTTATATGTGTTATACTATACAGTAATCTAATGATTATTGAGACTTCTTTTTTTGTTTGGATTAATATAGCTGTTGAATTCCAGAAAAATTCTAATTGAATTTCAACCCAATTGCATTTCCAGAAATTGTAGATCTATGCAGTATGTATGCATAACTCAATTTCGAGATAATTAGATTTTGAATTAGCATACAATATTTATGTTTAAAATTAGTAACTCTACACAATGCTACTACGAAAGATGTCGGTACTGAAAGATAAACATAGTAGGCGTTACAGGTAAAGGTCAATGTCTCTGTCTGCTCAGCGTCTACACCTCACCACGTTAGTCCTAATGTCGTCGTTTCAGTCGAGAGATATCTATTAAAATGACGATTGAATTGTCAAATTAGACGCACGTTATTTCAACACTCGCCGAATAAAATAATCGTAAAACATCTGTTAATAGAATATAAAACTGGTGTTTATTGAATCTTTGATCTTTTTTATACAAGGAGAATTGTATACGCGTGTTTGTTTAGAAATTAATTAATCACTTTGCTTAAAGCGATGCGTCTGATCGAAATTAAATATTATTTATAGATATGCCCGTTTTATTTGAATATGTGTTTGAAAAGTCGTGCCAAATACATGTTTAAGTTTCGTCTACTCTTACATAAATCTTGAAATATTCTGCAAAATACTGCATTGTTCAAAAAAAAAGAAAGACACCTTAATACAAACCACTTGGTTAAGAAATTGAAAATGTACAAAATGAGGACATAGAAATATTGGTCGTAATCTTGCGTTATTAGATGAAAGTATTCGTCGAAATTTCGGCAGAGATTCAGTAGTAGCAGCTTACTTTAAAAAAATCAGATGAGTAAAATAAGATTCGTTTATTTAGAACTATACTACGTTTGTATAATAGTCAAGGAAGAAAAAAAATGTTCAATACCATACTTACGAACCTTCAAAGAACATTAACACCCTCCCTCTAAACGAAGAAATCTAAACGACAATAATCCTTTCACGATTTAAAATATAAAGCCAAAACTCTAGATAAGTCTAATGCAGTTCATAAAGAAAATTGTTGAATTGCAACAGTCATTACGACACGGAAAAACTTATTTAAAAAGAACTTTACGACTATGAATGTCACATTAAAAGAAAGAATTTAGAACACTTCAAGTTAACATATACCCTTTCGATTCATTCATTCGCTTCTGAAACCACTTAGGTCCTGTGGAAAGTACGTATTACAAAAGAATTATACTCGAAACGTACCACATTTTGAAAAACAAAAGCAGTGTAAATAATCTATCCGACGTTGATAAACTATACGTATACTCTATGAAGGATTTCCAGTGATCGATCTGGATAGTACTTTCAGTACCACTACAATAGTTGATTATACATCAAGGGAGTGAAGTGTATAATTTTTACCCGAGGTATAGTTTGTAGCCTCAGGGTTCTATAAAGCACCGAGTGGAAAGAGCATTCACTCCTGAGGTGTATGCACGACCCAACGATTTTAATTGAAAAAAGTTTAAAGTTTCTAAATTATTTTAACGTGCGACTAGACTATTAGCGTTTTCGATTGACCGCACTAGTGCGCACTCAGAATATCTTCATCTCGTGTTATTACATGAGGTTAAAAGAAGATGCAAATACACTGAGTGCGACAGGTGCAAGTGAATCGAAAACGCTATAATATAACAAAATAATGGATCAATTTTAAGTCGTGTCAGCAGTGAAATAATGCCCTAGGGCGTTATTAATTATGACGCTTACAGGACATCGCATCCATCTCCTTAAATACTATAAACGTTGAATGCATTCAAATCTCACTATTTAAAAGTGAATCCGGATGTCGTAAATTTCTTGCTTAGAAACCACAAATAAAATGTCCAGGATGAGTTTTTCTGTAAAGGTTATGTCACAGTATAAGAATCTACACAATAGCGACACTCGAGCATAACTGCCATTTTGTTTGATACCTACCGACTTCCAAATTACATTACATTTCCATAAGGGTATCAAGGAGTATGGCCGCTTTTTTGACACTGACGTTTAAGTGACGCTATTGGGTATTACTTATACTGTGATTATGTCATGACTAATTATTGTGACTGTACATCATTTCATAGCGTCAGAAAATTTATTAGTAGACCTATATTATTCATAGCAAATTCAATTTTCTTAAGAATAGGACTAATAGGAATAAAAAAAGTTGTCAGTGAATACCAACTTGAATCACCCGGTACAATAATTATAATGGTACGATACAATAATTTGGATCCAATTTACAATATATGTACGACTGTTTAATACAGTGAACCAAATCAATTTCTTGAATGTTATGACATACATAAAAGTTGAGGTCTTTCCAAGTACTATTTTAATTTGTGCAAAAAATCATCCTCCTTTTCATTCTATTGGACATTTATTGAATAGTGTAACTTCTCTAGTTAAGTAGTCAGTGGTTTCTGTTCGATCCCTCATAGTAGCAATTTGATTTCTACCTCCAGTATCATGATTGTGAGTATAGTCTCTTATAAGCAGTTGATGATGCCCGTTTTTATACACTCCTGTTAGTATTTTCAATACGTAAAAAGTTACAGCTATAAGTTTTTTCACATGATGTGCTTCTGCTTACATTTGCTAGTGTTTATACTGCTCTTCTCTGTTTCTTATTAGCTTTACATGCAACAAATGACCCCGTATTCAATGTACATGATAATCTTGCATATAACTATGAGAAGTAAGCAGTGTTTGCAGTTTCTTCTCCTATTACCCGTCGAGTCTGCTTGTTGCATAAGACGCCTTAGAAAGTGATAGGTACACAGGCTTCCAGGAGAAACGAGAATTAAGAATTATCTCTAGGAGTTTTTCCCGATTCTCAGCTTCTTGCCATTTTGTAACAAATTTTATTCTTTTTTTCTATACCAAGCAGTTGCAAAGGAATAAGTTTTCTGCTTCCTGTACGCAGATTGTTCTCATTTTGTTCACTTAGGGCCGATTTTACAATTGTCGTATAAGTATTATTCTTAGAATAACATGACGTAGGTATGATGTAGATATGGAGGAACATAAAAGGATATTCGGCGAACAGTTATTCCGTCCTTATTCCACGATTGTAAAACTGGGCCCTAGTGTTGTGTAGTCTGTATAGATTAGAACATGAGCTGATACGTTTTCTGGTAAGTTGTTAGCATGAAGAAAAGGGGACTTAGTATTGATCCTTAGGGAATTTCGATTTTAATTTTTGTGGTTTCATTCTTTGTACATATTTTCTATTATAGTAAGCTAAATAACTATTATTATACCAAATGTTTTATTTGTTATTTCATAGAAACATAATTTTTGTAAGAATATTTTGTGTACGTCGTATAGAAGGATTTGCTCAGATCGCACATAACTACGTACCTACATATATGACGGACTATGTTTTCTTTCACTTATTTCTGAACTTACAATTGTGTGTAGCGCTTTCAAGGCCATTTGTTAGAAATCCAAACTAGTTTTCATTGTAATATCCGTGTTCATTGAAATAAATATTTATTGTTTCGTACAGGATTATTCAGATCTAATTTTGTTAACTTCAAGAGTCGAAAGAACTTCAGAAACGAATGGAACTTTCTCCATTAAACAAACAATGTCCTTGTTTCTGATACAAGAAACTCAAATTTTGATTTGTTTAAACGATTCTTAAGGATAACTCAGAAACGAATTTTGATATTAATACATTGAGTCAGTCATTAAAAATGCATCCTAACTGAAGTAGTGGCACTTTGAGTAGTTATTGTGACCATTGCGAAGAAACTACAGTAAATATACATTCAGGCAGAACTAAAAGTGATATATCCCCAATAAAATGTAAATGCCTGGTGTTATTCATTCTGATCGCCATAAGAAGGCGGCTGAGCAAATGTCGATAAGAATTCGATGCCGCTCTCCTCGTTAAAGCGGGTCAGAAGTGATTAGGCCTCAATTGAACTTTTTATTGGGGAGATATTACTTTTAATTCCGACTGTACATATTCCATCAATACGAAAAGCGCACATTTATTAGCGCAGTCACTCGTATAAATGGCGAACCGTAACTCTAACCAATAATTTAGGAATATTTACATGGAAACATGGTGTAAACGCCTACTATTAGCATTACAAATTAAATTTAGCGTGATATTTACTTTTCCTTAAAAGTATAAGTAATCACGTACGCCGTCGGCGAAATTATTGGCTGAATTAAAACGTAATCGTTCCAGGAAAATTCAGCAGCATGAAATTACAACTCAGTGCTATATAAAACTATTATAATAACTCGGCACACATAAAACTTGCATGTGTTAATCATAAACGCTGAGAGTTTTATAGAGGAACTGCACTTTTGTGCAAGATATTTGAAGTTCTTTCTACCGTTTCTTGTTGCACAAAAGGAGAGTTAAAGTTACCAGAGTGTCTTGCTGGCGGGGTTCAATATTTTATGTATGACGTATACTAGAGATCCTTAAATATTTGATGGGGCGAAAGTAAAAGTGAGACTCGCTTTTTATTAATTTTTTTCTACTTCTTTTGTTTCAAGTCTAGCCTTCCCCTATGATTGGCCACAAATTGAAACGTTGTTTCAGAAATGCAGGGTATTTTTACTCCAAGGGTATAATTTTAGTGTCAAAACATTTTAAGGAACAAGTCAATCACTATCAATAACGAAACAGTTTATTATTTCAAGTCAGTTTGCTACAGTTTCAGCTAAATGATAAATAATTTTCATTGGCATTGTATTCAGTCAGTAGATATAATCTTTAATTGCCTGCGATCCACACAAAAAATAGAATTGAGAAATTGCGCGTGGGTTTATATTTAATTGAGCACACTTTATATAAATCAGTGCTCATCGTAAACAGTCATCATTTTTAAAGAAATATAGATTAAAGGCGAAAAGAAATAAATATTATAAGCAATTGCAATAAAAAATATATTTAGAACTGCGTAATATTTACACACGAGGTCGAATTATTTTCCAGAGCAGGATGGTACTTGTTATATTTTATTTAAATTAATGCACTGTAGGCGAATTATTACTTCAATTACTATTAACAAATCCGAATGCCGAGTTGAAATTACGACTTTTTTAAATACCCGTCGCATGGCATCATGTTTTTAATTTGCGCGAGGATTATTTTTATATTACTTTAAATTGCGTTGTTTGTCTAACTCGTTATTTATATTAAGTTTCCATTAAATGTTATAAATTAACTTGAATTGAGCTTCTCAGAAAACGAGAACTCGTGTCGAAATATATTAATCATTATTTTTTTATAGTAAAATGTGAAACTCATCGTGAATATTATGTTTTTTTTTCATGTATTTAAAAATTAATTATGTGTATACGTACAGAGTTAATACAATAATAGCCGGCATTATTAAATATACGTACAGGTAATTTTCTGTTTCGGTTATATTTTTACAGAGTCTAAATTATTGAAAGCAGACGAATAATTAAAAAAAAAACTCTTTTTAAAGACTGCTCTTTCTATACTTTCAAATGAAAATTGTTGTACCATTATGACACTTCTTGGCTTCCAGACGTTGATCTTCTTTCTTCTGTAGTAGTACTGAGACAACAATAGCGAAGCCCTGAAAATGTCCCGTATGATCGAGGACAAAATCTCGATAAAAGTAAAAAGATAAACGCGGCTGGTGCCAAGAAGTACCAATAACGGTTATGGAAGCTTTCGAATGATTTCATCAGGTGAACACTGAGAAAATTATTAAAAATATCTAACTACTGAAATATGTGTATCATTTCCATTCAAATTACAAAACAATTGTTGAATATAAAACATGACCTTAGAAAAACAGGACGATAATTGAGGAGACCCTTACAGAAAATTGCTGACAAAAAATCATAAAAATAGAGATAATTTATTGATTATTAATAATTTTCTCTACCAATTGCGACAATAAAGAAAGGGCAGGGCTATCGAATTGTGAAAAGAGAAAATTTTAATACATCCACGCGTTTGGAATTTCTAAAAATTGAATCTTATTTGAAATTAAAGTGAAAGTATAATAATAAAGAATCAAGATTTCAATTTCTCAGAAACGAAAATTTGTGATGCTAAATATAAACACAGAAGTTCTGGTTTCCTCTGTTTTGGTGTAAAAATATAATACAATTAATACAGGCCTTACATTAAAAAAAATGATAAAAATTACCTGAATCTTTGTTAAAAACAATATCATCTACGTTGACATTTTATAGAAAAATCATCAATTTAGTGATCAATACTATGAGAAATTATCATTGAATCAACATTGCCTTTTCTGAAATATATCCCAAAATCTGGAGTTATTATGAATTTATAATAACAATCACCAATGTTTTATAAAATATTTTAGAAATAACTACCAATTTTCTCTCACTAATTCATTACTAAATACTAATCAAACGAGAAGATTTATCTTGGCAACGTAAAGTTTTTTATTTTTCTAATTTCTCGCCTCTTAAAGAGAATGCAGACATACAAATGACTGTACAGAATTAATTTAAACACATTTGGCATAAAATCTAAGTCAGGGGTGGGGAACCTTTTCAACTTTTAGGACACTTTTAACTTTGAAGCTGGCAAACAGGTATAAAAAAGACAGTAACTTACAAGTGAGACGAGATGTCTTCACGTTGTTATTAGCTGCAAGTTTATTATAATTTGTTACGATAAGGCCGCATGGAAGATTACGGAAGGCCGCAGATTCACCACCTCTGGTCTAAGTTATTAACTTCAGAAAGTTCAAATATTCAAGATAAACAAAAATTATTAAATAGTAAAATCAAATAAAAGAGAATACTTTCAAAATCGGACAGTGTTACTATCGCTTTATTCTATTTCCATTTCTAAACCTTGATATATAAATATGAGTATAACTTCTATTTCAGATTGAGTTATTCCTATATATAAAAATACAATGAAAATATCTTTTGAAAAGATATACCAATGCCTGTTCAAATTCAAACTTTTTATATTCTGGATCAAATCAATCGTACCTATGTCTGTAGGTACTAAGTAATTGCAATGTCATACTAAGTAGGTATCAGAAAAAATCTCTCAAAGAAGTAATGTTAATTTCAGATGCAATGAAATGTTTGTCACATCAAAATGATTAATGCCTGAAAGTATCTTATAATTTATGTATAAGACATCAAACATATGAGCAGTATATCTTGGCGTACTGACCAGCCAAAATATCCTTTTGAAGAAGAACACCTACACAAAACTTGTTCGAATTTAAAACTCCGTGACATACCCAACGTAATAAACGACAACGGTTTTAAGAATACAATACAAATAATAAAACGACAAGTTCATTATTTATTTAAGCATAACTCATCACATTTAAGCAACAAATCTAACGAGCAACTTTTATTTTAATTAGAGACGAGCCTAGTCAGCATAATTCACATCAGTTATGGCAGTTTAAAATTAAACAAAATATATTTACAGCATGAATCACGCGTACGCGTCATGCCTGTGTAATAATAAATTCGTACGGAGCGACTCGAAAATTACGATATTTGAAGAATTAAGCACGGCCATTTAAATAAAATAATTAAAACCGCCCACAGACATACAGCCAAGTGACTCATTACTTTATGCATAATGAAAAACAACGGCGCAATAGTTCTAGGAAATAATTACGTTCCCGTAGAAATTTATTATAATAACAATTATTTCGTACATGCATTCTATTCAAATTCAGTCCATTAATCAACTAACAAAAAACGTTACAGAACTAAGCGTGAAATAAATGTTATCCCTAATTACTTGCTACCAGGCCCGAGTCTGATAGTTACGCTTGAGCTACTTACATGACCGAGTAACAAACACATCATAAAATTCATGCATAACATAATTAAACAAATTTCTTTCCGTGCATTTCACAAATTTGTTTTATCTAATTCCGAGATCTCCAAACAAAGGTATCATAAAGGTGTCGCGATTTGTTATTTATTTTACAGGATGTAATAATTGTGTGCTCATTGTACGAAAATAATAAGTGACTTTGTTACAACCATACAAAAATCTTAAATAACATGTGTACTTAAGTCTACTAAGGCATCCAAACTACAAAAAATTATCAAGATAAGAAATTATTCTAAGAAATTAAGAAAAAAATCAAATATGCTGAAATTAGTTTTAAGTCTTTAATAGAATATTATTTTAAAAAGATGAAAAATGTAAGCAAAATCCCTCATACAATTAGTCAACCGATTTGTGCTACGCAGCAATTTGATATTTGCAAAACAAAGGAGGAACCATTGTATTAAGTGTGTTGTTGTTAATGATAAAGTCGAATTGGTTCTCTTGTTGCACATCACCTCACCTGACTGTTTAAGTCTTTGTCTTTACCACGTCTACTCCAATATACTACCTCATTTTGTGCTAATTATCTATGTCACATAAATCTGTTTACACAAAGTATATATCAAGCCCGAGAAATTTTGTTTGCACCTTACTGTGGATAAGCGTCCCACAAATTGGAAGATATGGGTATTAAATTTAATTTTATTTCTTCAACTTCTAAAACTGTATTTAAAAAAAAAAACTTGAATTCATTTAAGTCAACATTCCGACATATTATCTTTATTAATTCAAAAATTTTTCATAAATTGAGTCCACTTCAATCTTTCTGTAACAAGTTTGCGCTTCAAAATTAATTTTTTTTACAGTCCAATTCTAAATCCAATTTAAAACGAATATATTGATTTTTCAGAAACAACCCGTATGTAGCGAATACGCAACATGTTTAAAAATCTAAATTAACATGTCAGAGATAAGTTATTATTTATTATTAATATAACGTCCATTATTTTAAATTAACAGATGCGTCTAATTAAGTTGTAGTGAATAAAGAGAAAACAATTTTGCAATTAAAAATACATCAATCTAAAAACCTAATTAAAATTTTCAATTAAAACATAGGAGATTTATTTTAGCTGCTTACTTAATGATATTTATTAAGTAAAATCAAATAAATAAAAGAAAAAAGAAAATTAAAAATGATCCAGTAAACAATGTTTTCCTTTTCTGAAATTTTGCAAGTGAAGAAAATATACGAAAAATATTACATTTTTAAAAGAGGATTGTACGGATTGTACAGTATTATGAAAAGATACTAGAATACTAAAACAGTGCTAGGTATAAAAAACTTAAAACAAAAACAGGGAAAGAATTCAAAAACAAAACAAAAAGAAAATGAGATCTATAAATAAACTGCAGGAAGTGATTACAAAAAAGTATATAAATGAAGAAGAAACGTTTCTGATTCACTGCCCTAGAGTCGCTCTCATAATATTGTCATGTATTTGAAAATTCATGCAATAATAGAAGATGGAGATACTCTAAGAGCGCTGTAGATCATTGAATCGAAATCATTGTAAAATTATTATCATGACTATAAATTCTCCAAAATATGAAAAGTAAAAGGTAATTCTAATGTACACATGAAATGGACTTATAATTATTGAATTTATATGACAATCAGCGTTCCGCGAATAGGACATTTTCTAAAAATTCCCCTGCACATACTACCTATTTCTATTATTATAATTTGATAAATATAAAAAAGAACACTGTAACTATAAGAAGATTTACTGTAGAATTAAAAAGTGGTTTGCCCCAAACAATAACTACTTGGTTTAGTAAATACCGAAATAATCCAGCCATCGATTTTAAAGAAATAATTGCAAATGAAAAGCCGTTTGAAATATTATAAATTTCTTGAAAATTGGCCAAGCAAAAAGTTTTCTGGACCGCGTCCAGTTTCGACACAAAATAACTGGTAATTTTAAGCAACCGTTTGGTTTTGTTTTCAACAACGTGTACATAAGATTTACAAGTCAAAGCAATTAATGTGTTTGCTAAGCGATTCCTTTCAACATTAAGTTTATAGTTGTAACGAGTAGTTATTTTAATAATTTTCGTCTTTTAGTTGTTATTGAACTATCAAGAAAGGAAAGTCGGAACCCACATAGAATATAACATTTTTAAAGAGTATGACTTGGATGGCATTTTTATATGGAAAATAACATTTTTGCACGACCTCTTAACGAGCAATTAAACTCCCTAATTTGAGGGAGTAAAGTGGCTGTTTTACTTCCTTGGGCAAAAAAGCATGGCCAATTTAATATTCCATTTGCCATCCATCAGAATCGATGATTTGTGTTCGTAAAATAACAGTGTCATATTGACAGTTAAAAATAATTTAAAAACTTCAAGCTTTTTTCAATTAAAATCGTTGAGTTGTGGAAAAAATAGTATATACACCTCGCGAGTGAATCCTTTTTCCCTTCGGTGTTTTGTAGAACCCTCGGGTTGTGCTTTCGGGCTACAAACTACACCCCGGCTAAAAATCATGCACTTTACTCCCTTAAAAACCAGTCCTTGAAAGACATCCTTCTCTCAACCAATTTTCTATGTAACCGAACGGCTCTGAAGAAATTGAAATCTGTCGATGGATTACTTTCTAAATCAATTCAAAATCTTTTCAATTGCACACTTCGAATTACTTCCTTAAAAATAAAATTTTTAATTCATTTTGAGTATAATAACTCGAAGAAAACTATTCTCCGTGCATATTTTTGGTGATGAAATGCATGAAGTCTTTTGGGTCATCCTCTTACTCAGATTTTTTCAACATTTTCAGGCGAACAAAAATATCAGAATTAACTTGTAGTTTCGTCCCTGCTAGACTAACAGTAAAAAGACACTGAATTCGATATACTTCCTATTTGTAATGTTATTTACTTAGCTACTGGTTTCGATCAACCTGTGATCATCATCAGGTTGCTATAGTCAAGATAATACTAAAATGTTTATAATTTATAGCCATTGGAATGAAGAGTATAATTAATCATGTATTGTAAAAATGTAAAGTGGTGTTGCCCACGGTGAATTGAATACTAACGGTGGCAGCATTCAAGTGAGATAGAGAGCTGTTACGTCATCGCATATCCGCATCTCCCTCTAATACAACTGTCAACCGTGACAGTTAATATTGGTTAATAATTGTGTAAAAGGAGGAGCGGGAATGCGATGACGTAACGACTCTCTATCTCGCTTGCCGAAATGCTACCACCGTTAGTATTCAATTCACCGTGGGTGTTGCCTAGTTCTAGACTAGACAATACCACTCACATTTTATAAAGAGTGTTTTGTTAAATCTGGCGTCGAAGTTGGCCATGAAAATTTCATTGTGAACCATCATCGTTATGACAGTTGTTAATTTGACGTTTGAACTTGCAATTTCCTAACCTTGCTTTTGAGGTTTCGAACTCAACAGTCTGATAGGACAACATATGAATGTTATCTATTGTAATAAACGAAAAATGACAATAAGAATGAGATATGCTGTAACAGTGAAAAGAGACAATAAAAAAATAAGATTTACCACAAATAATCAAAACAGTGGTGCGTTCACAATAAGTACCTTGTCACGGCCAACTTCGACGCCAAATTAAAAAAAAAAACACTCGTTATTATCTTGACGACAGCAGCTTGATGAAGATACAAGATTGTTCGTAATCGATAGCCAATTAAATAACATGAAAATTAGGAAGAACATCGATTCTTATTAATATGCACAGCTAATTAGGGACATGGATATCAACGAACATCAGAAATATTGTTATATATGTACTATTGGGGCCTTAAAATTTCACACGATTTTTTATCAAGTAGCCAGAATTTCTCTAAATTATAGTTTTGTAGAATAGGCTCAATTTTGACACAAAAGACATTTAACCAAAAGTCATTTAGTTTTCAGATTGTTTGGTTATATTTTAAGAACAGCAAGGTAGTAAAGTATTAGAACTGCAATAAGAAAATAAAAAAACTAGCGACCAACCATTTTATAATTTTGCGATTGCAAAGCACGTAATTTGGCATTGTGATGCTACAACTTTAGCATTACATTTGAAATCTGACGTTTAAAATGATTATTTTGACAAGCCGCCATATTTACAGTGGAAAATTAAATCGTGCGCAATTTAAAGGCCGCGTTAGTACAAGCAGTAGAAAATTAATTCTAGTGACCAGATGGTTTTGTCGTTTGTCTATACATATTTATAGAACTTTTTTATTTTCGTTTTTCCTTAAAAATTTAAAAATTTGTTGCAAGTCAGTTCTAATTGCAATGGAGAGTAGCACCCTCTGGACAGCGAGTATACTTCGAGCGTAAATAGTCAGGTCGTTGAAATTGCATTGGAGTTCTCGAGCCACTCTTCTGCCGGAGAGACTCCAAATAGGGCCGAACCGCCACCCAGGGGATGTTTGAGGTTATCATTGCAATCAAAACCGACTTGCAATAAATTTTGAAATTTTCAAATTTCGTTATTTGGCCGTTTTGTGTGGAATGGTTATTATTTGGCATTTCTCATACAATTTTAGGTCAAGAATTGGCCACGCGATGTCCCAATCTAAACTGCTTTATTTTTTCTATTAACAAGTAATAAGATAATTAAAAAAAAGAACGTATTTATAGGAATATTTTAAAGTAATTTTGATTTAATTATTATCCATTTATGATGGAATTTTATGTGAAGAATTCTTCAAAAATAATTAGGTCAAGTGAGAGCAGACACTTGTAAATTATGTGACTCGTGGAGTAGTTTAAAACTAATTCAAGAGGTTGGCGTATGTTAGAGGCGTCGTTATCAAATATAAAAGTACATAATCAAGTGTCAAGTGTCAAGCGCACATAAAATCAAACGGCAAGTTACGGTTAAAGACAGTTATTGCGGGGAAGAATCTAAAGCATCAGAGACATGACATAACAAAACAAGGATCGTAAAACCGCTAATCAAACCCACCCTCGAGCTGCAACGTTGTATCTAAACATTCCACTCCACACCTGCTTTAATGTTCGGAGAGAGACAGATGGCTTCTTCGCGCGAAGTTGAAAAGAGACCCTCTTTTGAATTATTGTAATAGAACAAGGGATGTGGGTTCGGGTGTTTATAGCGCTGGGCTGTTTGAAGGGACTTTGGTCTTTATACTTCGTTAAGAGGGATAAATTATATATGAAAAAATTGTGGAGCCACATTTATAGACGGTAAAAATATGAAATAATAGAAAATTATACGCTTTCTTTTATTCTTTCGAATTACTCACCATTTCGAAACGACGTAATTACTTCGGAATATCCTTTTGTTTTAAAATTATTCCCGTAATTGTGATGCTAAATGAAGGGATTGTTTCGATTAAAACGTGAAAATTACACTAGCTTAATTTGCAAGTCTTTGGAGGACGATATAACTCTTTTTGTGTAACGGTTTAAATTTAGTTGTGCGTAACTTTCCAACGATGGACGAACCAAACGAACGATAACATACTATTATATTCACTACAGTCTTCGACTTAGCATTTATAATGTCCTGTAGACACCATTAATATTAATACATTATTTAGCAACGTATACACGCCTGCAATACATACCTTTTAGTGCACTAGTAAAGCATAAAAACGAGGTATTAAAACCGGTCTCTTACAATTATAAAAGTTAATGACAAAATATAAAATATGTTCAGAGATTTTGCTGTTATTTGTTCAGCTACGGCATATTCCGAAGGGACGAAGCAGGTAAAAGCACAAAACGAAATGTCAGGAATTAATCAACAAAGAACTATTTTATAAAACTCGTTCACCTAAGCCTCTAATGTATAGTATAAATTTAATTCACGAGCAAATTAGTCATAATTTAATCTACATCCGGTTATACAAGCGAATTACAAGGAATCCTTAAAAAATACACTAACAAATAAATTAAATAAAAACTCGCTAAAACGCTTCACATAATTATTTTAAGACGGAATATTTAATGGATTAAATTAAATAAGTTACTGAAAGTGTTTTTAAATTAGCATATCAACCGAGAAATATTTAGCAACATATTTAATTTACAACTCATTTCACGATTAGACTTATTTCGTCATAGAAAATTTCATGCACGTCTCATGTAGTTTACACGAGCTTTATCGAATTATAAACCGTGCAGCGTAAACTTTTAATAAAAACTTCTCTCTTTGAAAATGAACTAAGTAAAGAACGAGTTTAACACCGGTCAACGATCGAGATCATTCTCATGTCATGATGATCAAGACATTAAAAATAACCTTCTCTTCTCTGAATGTTATTAGAAACATGAAGAATTTATTGACTGCAAAAAACTGAGAATTGATAAAAGTAAATAAATATAAAATGGTACCATCGCTCGGTCAGAGAATTTGAATGATACAATTAAGTACGTTCAATTTTTAATTTATTTCATTACTAAATGTATGCATGACATAAAGTTTAACGTTTAATTTTAGTTTCTGAAATATTCAATAACTAGATGAACTTGAATTCATTAATAAACAAACTACTTACATTTAATATTTACCACAATTGAAAAAAGTTACAACGTACGAAAATTAATAATTAAAACAGATGCATTCTCAATTAGAGTTGGACAGAAAATTTCATTTATAATCAATTGTCATGTTCTTAATACATAATAATGAATATGATCAACGGCAATTTAATTTGGTGAGTTAAGGAAGTGACAAAAGTTATGAAGCATGTGAAAATCTACCTCGTTTTAAAAACCAGGTCTTCAAAACAACATATGTCAGAAATCCTGCTTTATTTAATAAAACTGAATATATAAATTTCATAAGGTTTACGCACTTTAGTCATTTCCCCCACTCGCCAAATTAATTACTATTAACTTAGGAATACGATAAGAAATTAGTTACATTAAGTTGATTAAGATTTCGTTTCTCGACGAGACATGATTCTAGATTTAACATTTATCTAAAATTCTGCCTCATCAACAGAGCGAGATTCCACGAATCACATATTTTTATTATTTTTTCTATCCACAAAATTAAAAACATCTATCTATAAAGCGGCCCCTAGACTGTCAATAATAATGCGCAATAATATTATACAATAAAATTGAGATTTGCCCTAGACAGCCGACTACGATTGCACAATGTACAGCCAGTCAGTTAGTTGTTAACTTTTTAGCGGCAAACATGCTAATTGATGTTGATACAGCTTGTGTTGCCATCGCATTGTCTGCGAGCTTTCGTAATAAACGGAAAAAGAAAAAGCGCAGATGGTTGAAAGACTGTTCATCTTTTTACCCTGTTGCTGTAATTTTTTGATTTTATATCCTACAAGGCTGGCAAATTTCTATACACCTCGATGCACTCTAAAATGAACCGCCTTTCCTTCTCTTTCGTTGCCATGACTTCCGCACTCGAGGAAATACTGAATAATATTGCACAATATTAACCAGACACTGCATCCTTTTTTCAGATTGCGCAATAAATATCAAACCTTCCTTGATCTGCTCAATATATTGCACAATGTTTCAATATCATTCACAGACTATCAATAATATTGCGCAATATGAAATATTGTGCAATACTATTGACAGTCTACGGGCCGCTTAAGAGAAGGAATAGTCATGCTGCGTGATTTAAAAAAAAAATATATCAATTTTTGCCATGAAAATTGAGCGAATATTTTAGCTTAACTAAAAAATAAATCTTATTAAGATTGTGTAACATTGACACTGTAGTAAAGCTAAGACAGCTATCCAGATTTCATTCCAAGAGTTGATAAAAAAATTAAAAAGTCAGTCAACCATAACACTACCCGACATTTTAAAACTTTTTTTATCACTGCGGTAAAACCACATAATTTGAAGTAACTGTGAAGTGCCAAATTCAAAACCATCAACAGGTTTATTGTAGCACGTCTAGATATTTAGTTAAGTACACTCAGATACAGGTAGGTATATAACTGTTGATAAGATTTATTGTATTTCTATCAAAACAATAAAAAAGTAACATACACATGTGAAATATTCTAATCAAAAAGTATTGCACAAGTTGTTGCAAAGTTATTCAGAATTGTTATGGGATCTTAAATATGAAATCATGGCTGTCTACGATAATAAAATAAAATTTCACGTATTTTTCAATTTCTCGCGTGTCAGTGTAGATATTGTCGAACTTTGAATACTCTGGGTTTTGTTTTGCTCATTTGCCAACTAGAAATTATGATCAATAACACTAATAACAAAAAATTAATTTTTTTTTGGTCCAAAAAATTTTTTTCGGGTCCAAAATTTTATTTTTATTGTAGTCGGCCATGAATTCATATTTGAGGTCTCACAGCAATTCTGAATATATTTTCTAAATAATATTAGCACGTATCTTGAAAAATAAAGGTACTTTACTCTTACGTCGATTTCAAATATTTTTATATTCTTGGTAATATGACTAAAGGTATTCTAATTTTGATGTTTGCATTTTGAGTTTGGAAAGATGCAGAAACTTTCATAAAGAATAAATTTTCTGAGAAATCAATAAGAAAAGAGTTTCTCATGTGTCCAATTTTCTGCTGGTCACTGTACATCAAAAATGCCTATCCAAAAAACATGACATGATAGAACGTAGAAATATTCGTTTATGTATTTTTAATAATGGTATTAATAAAAAAATTATCATATCTGAGTCAGTTAGAAAAATCATGTCGGATAGTGTAAAATAACACAAAATATATCACCATGTATTACGACACATAGAGTACTTTAATTAAAATGTTACTCTTAGCTATAGCCAAACGAAATGTTGTAGACACCTAGAGTTTAGACGTGGCACCAAAAAGTTGAAAAACGCCTATATTTCAACACAATCAACTTTACTATACGTATAACGTTCCATATAAGCGGGCACCATGTAGAGTCGCAGGCACTAAAAACGAAATGCTATACCCAGGTTATAGCCGTAAGTAGATAGTAAATAAGATTCATTTTTGAACGAGTTAATAGCTTTTCGTTTTGTTTTTAGTGCCGGTGACTTAACGCCTTGACGTTGACTAAGAGATTGATGGCGGATTTCACAAACGTTACTTAAATTAAATCGTCCGTTAAGAGTAAACGTTGCTGTGGTTACATGTGTTCAAGGTATAGGAATGATTATTCTTAATCGATGATTAAATTTAAGTGACGTTTGTGAAATCCAGCATGAAAGTTATATCTGACTAACAAGAAATTATAATCAAACCTCTTGGAGGAGACTGTCTAGAGATTTTAAATGAGAGAAACTTATATTGTATACGCTCAACATTCAATCGATAGCAAATGTAATAAGGTAACGAACCTAAGAAGCACACTCTCGTCTACCAACAAATAGGGAATCCAAAAGCCATTTAAGTATTCTATGTTGTCAACATATTCGGCTGTACGCAAGACAAAACTAAGTGTTTTAGCGGCTGCGGTGAAAACATTGTCTATTTATTGAGAAAAACTTAAAGCACAAGTAAAATCGAAAATTACCCCAAGAACTTTTGTAGAGTTTTTTCCTGTGGCCAGTTCACCATTCAATACATAACTCCAGTTATGTTAATATTGAGCTTTTTTTTGGTGTACGTTACAACACAACATTTAGGGCTGGTTTTTCCATCTCTTGACGGATAACTACCATGGAAACAACTCATAAAAATCAATCAACCATTCAGAAAAATCAAGTTATTCGCCGATAATTTTAATAGGCAGATGGAAAGATCGACCCTTAATAACATAAACTTACTCTACTACTCTATAACAAACTGAATCTACGAGAAACAAAGAAAAAGAAAGGGATGATAACTCAAAACTTATTCCTTTTATTTTGAGAAAGGCATATTACTATTAAATTTGGGAAATAGGATCCTAATAAACTCATAGCCATTTCCCCATGGCACATTTTGTGCTACTGTTCTTTTCTGAACTTAGAATAACTTATGTTTTACTGTAATCATAATGTTACCAGAAATTAATTCATGAAAATAAACTTAGGCCCAGTTTTACAATCGTGGAATAAGGACGGAAAAACTGTTCGCCGAATATCCTTTAATGCTCCTCCATATCTACATCTCACCTACGTCACGTTATTATAAGAATAATACTTATCCGACGATTGTAAAATCGGGCCTTAGTGATTACCCAAGATGATATTTCAATCGTTTAACAGATATTCCTGCCATTGTTCAATTTTTTTTGATACGTAGTACATTAACCCATATTTTTTATTTCCGGATTCACAGATTTCGAAATGACTTCCTTCAGTTGGAGAAACAATTCTTCAAGAGGATCAATAAAAAAAGTACTCTCGTAAAACAAGAAAACAGGAGAAAAGATGTTCAGCATCCACTGTAAGGCTTCAGGAGTGACATTATGTAGCCCTGCAAAACCATGCTGAAATTTAGTTATGGCGCAATGTTCCACAATGTAAGAAATCGTTTCGCGTTCTACTCCACAATCGCAAACTGGACTTTCAGCTACGTTCCATTTGTAAAGCAAATCATTATAACGTCCGTGCCCTGTTCGAAGACGATTTAATTTGCTCCAAATTTTCCTTGGTAGGTCAAAACCGGGTACTCTCTGTGTTGGGTCCTCAATTTAATTTTGATTGAAAACTTGATTTTCCTGCCATTGTATTTTCCAAGCTTCAAAAACAGAAAAAGGTCGGTGTAAAAAATCTTCTTTCCACAGTGGCTTACGTGATTTTAACCTATCGAGAGGAATGTTTTGTAGGTCTGCATTGATTGGAAAAAAATCTGGAATCATTTGATACATATCCCATTCACGTTTCATGAACTTCTTTCTTCTCAGACTGTGTGGCTCGATATTTGCTAAAACATGCAGCCAAGCAAGTGGGGTGGATTTTATAGTGCCACATATAATTCGCAATGAAGTATTTAACTGTGAATCTATTTTATTTACATGTATACTATTCATCCATACTGGACAACAATATTCAACAGTAGAATAAACTAGAGCTAATGCTGTTAAACGTAATGTATACACATTTGCTCCACAGTTTGTTCCTGTAAGTTTTAGCATTATATTATTTCTGGTTTTCAGCTTATGTCTCAATTTTTCAGTATGCTCTCTGTATGTCAAGGAGCGATCCAAAGAGACACCAAGATATGTAGGACAGAAATTATGTTTAACAACAGATCCATCGAAAGAAACGTGAAGTATACTATTTTTCTGATTATTATTCAGATGAAAACAAGAAACTTCTGTCTTCGCTGGATTTGGACAAAGGCGCCATTTTTTAAAGTACTGGTTCATAATTTCTAAGTCATCAGATAAAATATCTTCAATAGTTGTGAATTCTTTATGTTGAACAGCCAGAGCCAGATCATCAGCATATATGAATTTTCGTGAATTTGTGCGGGGTATATCGCTTGTGTATAAATTAAATAGCAATGGTGACAAAACAGAACCTTGAGGCAGTCCATTATTTAACAGTTTGAATTTACTGTTTTTACCTCCAATAAAAACTCTAAACTTACGGTTGGCTAACATATTTTCTAATAGTTTAACCAATCTTCCACAGCGTACTACATTATATAATGAAAAGATGATACCTAAATACAATCAACAAATCTGTCTTCACATACGAAACAGATATGTTTATTTTGTAATACTTCGCCATAATAGAATTCGTAGATACAAGGTGCGGTCCTTTTGCCACAAATCTTACCCCAGATCACTTAAACATCATTTCCGTTAGTAAGTTTGAAGGATATTTCAACCTAGCAACTAATGGGAGTGCTCGAGCGGCAAGGTGGGAGGTCGAAATTTCAATTCAAACTCACTTGTTCGTGCTAACGGAAATGACGTTTAGCTGATTTGAGGTAAGATTTGTGGTAAAAGGAAAGCACCTATTGTAAACACATCTACATTTTATTTTCTCAGTAATTATAATGGAAATAGACTATGACTTTCCTTCGGACACGCCAAGCAATGTAACTGATTAAGACATCCAATATCTAATATATACCAATGTCCTCTGTTCTGTTGTAAACATTACCATCACGACAGGTACCAATGGTTGTCAATGGTATCGTCATAATTACAGCAAATTTCTTCTATTATCTTTAACTTGTAGTATACGTACAGTAGCAGACAATAAAATCAGGGCACGTCATTTGCACAATGTAAAACTTATATTTTTGACATTTAATACATTCATATACAAAATGTCACTAGTAATTCTGACGTTTAAATACAAATTTTGACAGAAATATAACCCCGATTTACCAAATTTGTCCAAATACGAACGACATGTCAAATTCTTGCCTGGATTTTATTGTCCGCTACTGTACATACTGGCATTCATCGCGCCTGATGACATTTATGAATAAATGTATAAATGAGATGGCTTAGTCTTTTGTTATTCTTTTGATTAATTATAATCGTGAATATTGGCAGTGGTCTTATGAGCAAAATATGAAATCAAATCACATTACAAGCAGCAGTGATATTTTTCCATCAATTATTTCCAGTTGTTCTAATCAGCTGCTATTGCGGATATTGTAAGCAAGTGAGGATATAAAATGCAAGTATTTAAGTAAATGATGGCAAGTTAAGACAAAGTATGCTGTAGCAAATTGAAACTGCCAGTTCATACATATTTCAGGGAGGGTTGACCGTAACTTTTGTTAGTAAAAGATGATGTGAATGGCAATGGGATAGTACACTTGGACTTTGTCTAGGGTAGCCGTAAAACGACGCCGTTAAACGGGATGCATAGTTTTACGAGTGCATCCAGCATTATACGGCCTGCAGCTACGCATCACCCGCTGATTTACAGCGGCACGCGAGCTGGTGTCGGATTACTTTCGCTGCTGTCCGCAGTGGCGCCGCAACCGTCATCATATCGCGATTGTTTCGGCCAGATTTCATACTATGCATGTGAATTTCGAGCGCATTAAATACTGGATTTAACACGTTGAACGCTGTTTGTTTAAACTGTATTTATACACCGACACTTTTGGTAATTTTGTTTGATGCCCGGCGCCGCTCCTGCATTTCATATTTTATGTTTGCGGAACGGGAGTTGCAAAATTCCCTCGCGTTGTGCTAATTTGCGATGCCGAAATTTATTTTTTTATCGCGCGATTGCCGTGATCATGACGAAGCATAAGTGACTCAATCTATCCGCCAATTAACAAAAGATTTCCTAGGAAATATTAAAATTTATGCGTTAATCTGACTCACCAAACAATCAAATACCTTATTACAGATAAAAAGAAAAATTCCTTGCAATATAATGTCAAACATTCAACTTACAAGTAATTATCACATCAAAGAAATCTAAATCTTCTGACACTCAAAAAATGCGATCATTTGTGAATATACAAAGATCTTAATACATGTGTAGGTACAGTCTGAATTAAAAAAGATGTCACCTCAATAAAGTGTAGATGCGTGGCCTTATCCATTCTGATCACCATATCAAGCAGGCGGCCAAACAAACATCAACCAGAATTCGCTGCGAACCTGTCCGCTTGTCTGCCTACTCGTTTTAGCGATCAGGCCACAATTTAGCTTATTACGTTAATTCTGACTGCACAGGTATTAACTGTCAATTGAAGAAATGACTCAATTAATCCAACGATTAGTAAAATATTAAATATCAACAATTAAATGTTTGTATACCGTTTACCGTAAGTGTAATTGGAAATCCAGTTAGTGAAAATTAAATGAGACGTGATGATACAACGCATTTAACTTATATACCGGGTGTCCGGTAAAGAATGGGCCATACTTCAAGGGTGGCTTCTTTGGGTCAAAACAAATCGATATAGACCAATTTATCTTAGTACAATTTTGCTTCAGGAGCGATTGGTTTTCACTGACTAGACTTAGAATTACACTTACGGTATACATAAAACCCATCAAACCTTGAAATACTTATCTTTTTTACAGTTGATATAAATTTGTTTTTATAATCAAATAAAACTTCATTATATCTGATGTTTCAAATTGAATGTGCACTGATGAACCGTAAGAGTTATAGATTTGGTTAAAGGGAAGAAAAGTTGCACCAATCAATGCCTAAGTCGTATATAAAAATAGAATCGATTTCCTCTGACTTGCTTTTAAGATCGACTTTTAACATTTACGCTTATATCTTATGAACAAATAAGGGAAAATCTATTCTGTTATTGGATACGAATTAGGTATTGGTTGGCGCAACTTTTCTTCCATTTAACCGAATCTGTATTTCATGTGGTTTAGGAGATCTCTTCGGAGCACGTGCACACTCAATTTAAAACAGCCGGTATATGATTTTTTGATCAATCAAATTTCTTATATTACATTGTCGTTACATTGTCGTACAACTATTTAACTTTCTGAGACCCAATTTGTAAAAGTGGTGAGTGATAACGAAAAATAATACATGATGCTCTTCTATGTCGTATGTATGTCCATCATTGTATCTTATCAGAAAAAGCTTAATATGCGTATCGACTGCAAGACATCGAGATTTCCTTTCGTCTTAACACGTCTCGTTTAATTCATACGTACTTGATTATCAAAAGTAAAAGATCCGCAAACCTTGTATAGAATGATATACATACCATGTTAAAGAAGAAATCATTATAACAGAGAAACCTAACTAATAAACGTTCTTTAAAGCAACAAGAAATATTTAATTTTTGACACCTAAGTAAACTCAAATGCATACAATATTAATGAAGGTCTTTCATTTGAAACATGCTTAAATTTTGATTTTATTCAATTTAATACAATTATTCTGCATAATACAATGTCGCTAGATGATATATATGATTTTCAAAAACGTCTTAAATTAAAAAGAAATTCAGCAGTGTGCAAACTTCTGGTAATAAAATTATTTCCCTACAAAGATGGATCTTTTTTAATTTCTAATAAACACCTAACATATTAATTACAAACTGCATCGTTAAACGACGAAAATGCACTAAATTCAACCGTCAAAGTAGAAAGGTCATAAAATTTACTGTGCTCTTATCGGTCAATCTTAGATCTCGGATACGCCACTGTGCCAGTGACAGGCGTTGTCACATTACCGTCAGTTGGCTGCACTGCAGCTCGGCGCTGCACACAATTTACTTTATGTGTGTATTAAACAGTTTTAATGTATTTTGTAACTAAGTTTATATTGTAAAGCGAGGGCGCTGCGAATATTAATGTGCCGTTTTTTTGCCGAACGGGATAATGCGTTATTGTCGTGCTTCAAACATTGTTGCAATTGGAAACGTAAAAAAATTCAGTTCCGCGCAAAATGCGAGAAACAAAGCGCGCGCTTTCAGTGTTGGGAAATTTTACATTTTTCACTCTGTAATTATGTCTGTCTCGTAAAAAAAAGGAAAACAATAGAATTGGTATTAAAAAATTATAATGTGAGATATATCTAGTTAAGATTATGTGTGCAATAGTACTTTAGATTTAAAAAAGTAATCAAAATTTATGCAATCATGTTTACACTGGCGTTCAACTAAATCGATGATCTATAATTTTGCCATTTCTTGGTTTAGTGCCAACAAAAGTGAGGCATAATTTTAGATGAACACGAGGGTACACGTACATTCAATATATAAGTGTTGATTGATATCATACCCTTTAGGAATTTTGCAAGTTTTGCAATTTACCTACATAGGTAATTGACTTAGTATTTATAGCAAATTTTTATGAAGTTAAGAGTACATTTTTTATCACACTTTGTATAACTGTAGGAGCAATAAATTGATTTATAAAAGTATTTAGAAAAGTTGCTTCTGATAGTTAGGCAGTGTTTTGGAACCATAAGGGGCGTTTACATTACATATTTACATGTTTTCAAGACATTGAAAAACAAATCTATACAAAAATGTGGATTTGTTGCATACAAATCACGAAGAATGTTTAAACACAAGTTTTCGACAAATACTAGAAAAGGACCTCGTTTACACTCTGTGACTTGTTCGCTACATATTTAGCAATTAATGATAAAAAATTTTCACAAAACATCAGCTTGCTTGACAATTGAAAATAGCTGACTATTCTGCACATGCGCAAGTACCTTTGTATGGTCTGTAGTCTCTGTTTTCCATTAATTTGGAATACAAATCCATATTATAAAACATATCGGAAACATGTCAAATACAAGAAAAGTCTTGCAATTGTATGAGATAAATTTTAGATTTGTTCCAAACTTTTCAACCGACATGTACAGGTACATGTATATTTCAAACACGTATGTAGTGTAAACGCCCCTTTATAGATACAACATTAAAAACTTCCTTAGCGGAATACCCATAACTGGTTGATTAACGAAAACATTACTTTTTGAACCTACATTTTATTTATATAAAAAAATCCGCAAACCTTTAAATTTATTCTTTAAGGGAGACTTGATCATATCTACATTCAGTCCTCCCAATAGTGTGCATTCCTACATTGGTATCATAGTTAGTTCGATCAAGCAACTTTATATTACTCTTTAATTTTGAAATTTGAATCATTACTTCCTGCCACAGGACTGGCGACCCTTGGTCATGTTCCTGTCGCCATAGTCCAGCTAAAGATCACCAGCTCTCTTTTGAATCTTTCTTTCTATCAGGTAATCTAATTGGTGACATGCACTTATTATTAGAACTACACTCAGTCTCACATTTTTGGAATTAAACATTAATATTTTTGCATTCTTTACAGAATCTACGACAACGTATCAAACATGAATAATTTAGATAACTGATCGCACTTAACACTAGCATGATTTTAATACTTCTCTCACTTCTCTGGATTTAACTTTTAGAGGCAAAATTCATTCCCATGCATGGGTTGAAGTAAGATACTAATTCAAAAATTGTCCTTTACCTAAATGCTGCTAGAATACCAATTAAAAGCGAGCAAGCGTTGAAGTATTACATATTAGTAATTTCAGACCCAGTTTTACAATCGTGGAATAAGGACAGAATAACTGTTCGCCGAATATCCTTTATTAGTGTTCCTCCGTATTTACGTCACGTTATTCTAAGAATGCTTATCCGACGATTGTAAAATCGGGCGTCAATGTCCTTTCTGAAAAGAAACTCTGTACCTAATTTGTAATCGTTAAAAACAATTTCAATTTGGCACCGTAGCTTTTACACGTACTCCAAGTGTTGATTGTAGAGGGATCCTTTTTTACATTTTTCTCACAGGAGATCTTTGTATTAACATTTTTCTCACATTCAGTATGACTCACGAATAGTGCAGTGGGGTTAAGCCAATTTTTCAACAGTCTGTATATAAAAATTTTGTTGCAAGTCTGTTTTGATTGCAGAGGATTCGTTGAGCAGACTCTATACAATGCTGTTTCAGGCCTAATTAGGCCTTCGTCAGCAGAAGCGTAGCTCGAGAATTCCACCGCAAGCCAAACCAACCTGTCCCATCTAAACTTTTCATTACTCTGTACATACAAATGAACTGGGCCACTCTTAAAATTTGCATTTAGCTTACATAGATTAACTGGGGAAAATGAAATGATTGCAACAAAGTTAATTAAATTAAAATCATTTTGAAACACTTACTAGGTATTTCTAAAAACTCAATATCATCGACCTATAGTATAGTTTCATTATTTAATGTAAGTGGAAGACATGTACCCTTCCTTCGTTAAAGTTACTTCGATGGACTTCCTTTTGTTAGTTTTTATTTGCTACTTTCTGAATAACTCTTGGATGTTATTAAGTTTTGTTGAAAACGCAATTAGAGAGTCACGGTGCAATATTTTTGCAGTTACTTCATTAGTGAGTGTTTCAGGCAGACGTATAACGTAGGTCCAAGTATGCTACCTTGTGGACCACCGAATTAACTGAAATGCATGTGTTCGAAGTTTTCAAGAAATTTTAAAAGAAACTCACTGATTCTTGAGTAGGATTTCAATAATAACTTGACTTGGATTTTTAATACTCACAGTTTTTACAGTATTGCACGTAGTTTGGCACTATCAATATCAAAATGACCCGTTCGTAACATATTTACCCGCATTATGACTGAAACGGTGATCTAATTACGCGGCTTTTGCAAGAATTATTTTAACAACTCATGTTTATCTGAAATTGTCAGTTGTAATATGCGCCATTATTTCATAATTTATTCAAGATTACGCCGCAAAAACCGAGCGCATTTAATGCAATATATTCCTGTACGACAAACAGTAATTTAGTAGAAACTCAACGTTGTACGTCACATGGTAATAACATTTATTATGTATAATTTTAACATTGAAACAAAACAATAAAACGTAAAAGTTGTGATTATTAGAAATTTAAATATACACATTTACCTAATGAAAGTATGCAATTACCTGGGAACCGAATCGCGTTACGATCTTTAATATATTTATATAATAATAAAAAACCCAGTTATTACACGAAAACAAAAATCAGGGGGGTAATTATATGTAATTTATTTCACGTAAAGCAACAGCGAAGGTAATGGATACTGTGTTTCTGTAATAAAAAAAAATTACCGAGAAACTTTGAAAACTTAATACGTTGTGTAAATACTGAAACATTTCACTTGTTTTAAATTAAAATTGGTTACCTAAGACGCTGTATTATAACGTAATTATAACTCTGTTTAATTATTGAACTTCTTCGTGCAAAACTAGTTACTTGATAGTTTATTCTCTTCTTTGCTTCTCGTAAGTGTACAAACGCCTTTAGAGAAGTAGCACGCCGAAGTAGTTTTGTAAATAAAAGACCTAGAAAAAAATTGTTAGTAGTCTACAATGAACGCCACTGTGCAGTTCAGCAAGTTACAAGTCATTGTAATACGAGCTCATGTGAACGTGTACAAATAACTGTAATTTGTACACGGAAATACGTTAGAAGGACACCCCCATGTAAAGTTTGATAATTATAATTATTAAAAGGCAGGTGGTAATGCAATTGATGGAAATATTGATTTTGAAACATTACCGTAACAGCTAGGCAGTTAATAGAAAATATGAAGCGATAAAATCCACTAAAATTATTAATAAAAGTTTCCAGTTTTTAATTTAAACTGTTCTATGTCGGAGAACTTTCGCGATATACAAGTTGTATTTGCTCGCGAACTGCAAGTTCGAGCCAAGCTAAATTTAATTTATTTTCAAATATAATATAATAATTTATAAGCTGGTACATCGTTAACAAGATTAAATGTGTACTTTGCCGAGAAAACCATTCGGAATGTAAATATTTTTCAAGCGTGTTGTTGCTTGCTTACCCCGGCAATAAAGTTAGACGCATTAAAGCCGAAATAATAATTTTTCTAGTTCAACGAAAAACATTCTTTCGCTCCTCAACTACCTGAGGCGTTAGCCTTTTTGTAATAATATATTTTAATAGCTCTTTTGAATAAAAATAATCTCGTTTTTATGTAAAACAGCCGGCTGCATAAATTATGTTTTAATAGGCAATCCATTATATGTGAAATTAAAAAATGAACCGTTCTGAAATGTTTGAAAATCTTAGAGAGAATCGATTTCTGTTCGACGTAAATAAATTGAGTTTAATATTTATTTATGGCTTCCTTCTCCAAATGTGTTTTACATAAGAAATATTTTTAAATCTTCTGGCATTTAATGACTGGAAAACTATTTTCGAAGAAACTTTGTTCATAAAAATATTCCCCATTGAGATATTAGCCGCAGAAAACATATTCAGTTTTATTCTATTTTATTCTAAAATCTGACACGATTTAACTTTCACAAAAACCAAAGGTAATTTGTTTCGAAAATATTCTGACTTCTAATTGTTTTTGAAAGTTTGAAATTAAGCAATGGATAAAAAATGAATTTTGATCTTTTTGTAATTTCGTAAATCCAAGATATCCCCTAATTTGTTTAGAGGAAACTCTAAATAAAAATATGATTACATTTTTATATCCTTTCAAAGCAGCAAAATCCGAAATTTAATTTGAAAATGAAGACGAGAAAACATCAAAATATGTCAAAATATTTGTCCTTATTTTGAATTGACATAATTTATTGATATTCATTATTTTCTTTCCTCCTCATTAAAAATTAATTTTGCGTTAAATACAAGGTGGTCCCGAAACAAGGTGCCAAAAAGAAATCAATTACCTATAGGGGATGATGAGTAAAACTCACATATAAAAAAATTTTCTAATAAAAGTCTCTTCGTTTTTGAGATAAAAATAATTGAAAATTTGTTGAAAATTTGCTGCACGTTAATGTTAATCGCGATTGAAAAGTTGGTTGTATGGCAACAATATTTGCATTATTTTTAGCAACGGTACCTGTAACATCCAAACTCATTAGCATACAGCAAATTTTCAACAAATTTTCAATTATTTTTATCTCAAAAACGAAAAGACTTTTATTAGAAAATTTTTTTGTATACTTTGTATATTTTTTGCATCTCCTATAACTGATTTCTTTTTGGCACCTTATTTCGGGACCACCCTGTATATTAAAAAAAATACTTTAAATTTCTGAGATATTTTTGCTTGTATGTTGTGCGTAAACATTTGTACAAAGTTATGTGCGAACTTTCGCGTACGCAAAACTGACTTCGCTTTGACAAATTGCAAAAGATCTCAAACATATGAACATGCCTAAGCGAATGCCCTCCTACACTTGTGAGTTTGCGAATTTGCGTACATGTATGGGAGTCGCATAAGATTAAATAGCCTTACGTCATTTTACTAATGTTCAATTTCTGTGGTGATCAAATTTGTCTTGGTAAGTCATTTTGACGCAATATTCTACTTAGGCCCGATATTTCAGTCACGGTTTAACTTTAATCTTCAGTTTATTTCCAGTATTTCATTCGGAGTTTAACTTTGAGCTTCGTTTTATTCCCATAGTAATAATTGTAAGGACAATTGTTTCCGTAGAAATAAAACGAAACTTAAAGTTAAATTCTGAATGAAGTACTGGGCCTAACAATTATAAAAACAAATGTTCCCATGGGAATAAACTGAAGATTAAAGTTAAACTGTAACTGAAATACCGGGCCATAATTAGACCTATCGAATGATTTTTAATTCCAGCTTTTTGCTATATGAAAAAATAATATCAACATGACCTAATCGCAATACTGTTAGTTATAATGACTTTCTCTTCAAGAAGATATTACATGTGAGGATAACTGAATGATAAATAATAAAGATGAAATAATAATTGAATAGATGACGAAATGTGGAATTTGATTAACTCAACATCACTAATATCACCAAAAAATAAGATAAAGCGATGCACCTAACACAGAATTCAGGTAACGAAGCTCTCTAAAACTACAGAGCATGGTGAATTAATTCAGAAACCAGGACAACAAATTATTATGCCATAACTGAAACATGCTTGCCTATAAGAACGAAGTGCATTGGACTAGAAAGAAAAGATTATGTCAAGGTAATCAATCATAAAAGCAAAAGTAAATAAACCATGTATTTATTAATTAGAATTGAAACAATTGTTAAAAGAGACAAGTAATAGAAAAGAATATATGAAACAAGAAACAACAAATGGGGAAGTAGGTATACATAGGTAATATGTTCGACGCACTGAAAACTTTATTTATTATTAAAAAAAGTCATAGCCATTTTTCAATCCGTTCTAAAAATATAAGTATACAAATGACCATTTTCATTATGAGACCAAAATACACCCTAATTAAAAAGATATACAATAGCAAATAAATTAAATCTAATCAAGAAAAATCAAACTGGTGAAACTGACAAGTGAGAGAGGAAGTTAACAATGAAAAGATGATATCAAAACACTAGGGAACAGGACAAGATATTTAACAAATATTATTGTATATTTGACAATTTTACTCGGTCAAATAAGAAGTTTTAAGCAAAATAGAAAATCAACAAGAATATAATTTGAAACAGCCTATACATATATTGCCTAACAATTTAATTCATTAATATTTGACTAACTGCTTGCTAATACAAATATATATACATAATCTTTTAGTCGATAAAAGTAATATGACCTTCTAATCTTCTCATTTGAGTACAAAGAATAATCCTCCGGTTTTTATTTTAGCCCAAAAGCCATTAGCTACAACCGTTAGTCAAGAATTTCTTTGTTATTTAATTGGAACAATTTGTTATCCTTTTAATCAACGATCGGATTAGCCTCGACGTAAATATGCTCCTTTTCATGTTGTATTTACATTAGCACAATTTAAACAGAACTAATGAAGTTTCCATTGTGACTTGCCGATGATCAATGACGGTACACACGCAGAGATCGTTCTTTTTTTCAAAAAGCCGTGCTAATACGAAAGAAGTCAGCTTTTAATGCGACGGCTGGAAAACAAATCCCGGTTAATGCGTTTGTAGAATGATTATATGTATACTGCTCATTTACATGCGGACATCGACCTGTATTCAAAGAGAGAAATATGAATTGAAAACGATCTTTTACTAAAATCCTCAGTAATGTGTGGGTTATGGTGTATTATTAAGAGGAAATCACTTTTGTAACTTTACACCTGAACTATACATGTAAACACATAGAACCAAACAGGAGTCTCATAAACTGGATTAAGTATCTCTTCAAGTTAATGAAGGAATTCCTTTTGAAATACAAAAAAATGAGGAGGACAAATATTAGGGAGATATTTTCTTTTTTTAATTATTTTTTCTGGTTTCTGTAATTTAGAAAGGCTTCAGTTTTGTAGTATTATTAATTTCTGTTGGAAAGCACCAAGTTTCAAGACGAATTTTTCTTTTCAAAACAAATATTGTGGACAAAAATGTGAACAAAAATTAACTGAAATTTCACATAAATTTATCGATTTTAGTCATGTTTATTATTAACAAATTATCTTAACAATAAACAATACAAAACGTAATGTAATGGATAAACATCATTTATGTACCCATTTACTACAGTATCTGAAACCATTTCAAATATGATACCACCAGAATTCACTAGACTTGTTCGAGTTCTCGCCAGGATAGTCCTAGAGCCAACCTAAAACCATCCTAGAACCGTCGAAAAACCGCACGCTTTTTTGTTGTGCGCATGCCCCTGACGGTTGCAGAACGGCGAAAACCCCAACATGTCTACTGCTTTCTACTTCTACAAATTATAGACAAACCGCACAACACTATAGTTGCTCAGCAAAACCACTAGGAATGTAGAAAAAAAAATATTTTATTTGTGGTTACACCTTGGAACCATGGCCTGAAAGGATGGTAATTCCTTTTTCATAAGAAACGCAACAACATTCGAGTTTCTGTTTAGTTTAAAAGGATCCAAAAAAGGTACAAGTGTTGTTATGGAAGTCGCCATACCATAAAAATATGTAAATTTTAAAATTATTTTATGCGTGAACTTGGGGGAGTACGCCATTAATATTATAACCGGAAGTTACACGTACAATGTACGCGATCTCATCTAAAAGGTTTTGTTTACCATTTTAATATATTAATTTTTTTATGAAACTATAATAAGTACAACTGTCGGAGAACAAATTAATTTTACGGTAAGATAACTTACAAGAAAAAATGCTTATCATCAAAAAATGAAAGTATCATGCACAAGCTTAATGTATGTATTATGAATGTTCTTGTAGGATTTCCTGAATAAATTTATAATTTTATATAATTCATTTTTAAACAATGACTTTTTTTAGATTACAATATTTTGATACTCTCGCAGATATATTCTCTTGAAATGTATTCTCCACCAATTGCAAAATAAATAGGAACGAATGACTGGCAACTCTCTAAATATGTAGACAGAAATCGGAATAAATTGAATTAGCAATTAGTTTTCAGCATGAATACACTTTTAAATTTGAAATCGAAAAACGTTGATATGTGCCCGAGGCCCAGGGTTTCAAATATCAAAGTAAAAATGCCGAATTAATTCATCAAACTGCCCCTATTTTGAGATTAAATATTAAACAAACAGTTTATAAAAAGATTTTAGAAATTAAAATTAAGCAGGTAGGAACAAGATAAGTTTGTAAGTATACCTATACATACTGACTATTTTATTGAAACTTGAAAAAAGATGGAGACACGACAGATATGGTTACAACAGGTGTAAACCAATGCAATATGTAGGCAAACAGTTTTGGATAATCAGGGTATTTAAAATAAGTGCTCGCAAGATATGCGCCTAAGCTTTCAGTTCATAGCGAAATATGCGATATGTAGGTATATCGTTTATAAAATGGGGTGATGAGATTCAGTGGTGTAAGTCAAAATTTTCAAATTTCAAATTATTTTCACTTATGTTTGTTTTTTTTAATTTGCGTTTTCTACAGAAATCAATCTCAAAACACGATTTTCTAGGGAACAGGCTTCAATGACTTACACCCAATATGATTCAAACACGCCAAATAATTATTTCATCTTTTCTTCAGGTCATTTTTCTGAGACGTTTTCTCTCCAAAGTAACGTTCTCAACATTCTCCTTAGAAAATTCTAAAATCATGAACCCTTTCTGAAAATTTCTTATTAGAATCTTACATTGCTAATTTTCTCATTGTAAATGACATTTTAGAAAAATTTGAACCAAAAGGTTATAGAATTATGCTGTAATCCTTTTGCCTTAAATATCATGCATACAAGACCCGACGGCGGCTGGCAAACCACCAAGCATTTTTCCAAATCTATTTGCCACTTTTACATTGCTGTACTGCCTTAGATAACGTTTTCTATGTTTTCAACTGCACGTGTTCATTCACATCTCGTCAAGACTTGCGCCTTTACTCAAACTGTTGAGAGATGCAAGTTGTTAGAAAATGATCAATAGCATGGGTGTAGATGAGGCTCTAAGTTCAATTCAAAAATGTAGAAAGCGGTCAATGCCCATAATAATTCAACGAAACAAAAGATATTTAAAAAATTTTGGATCTTTTTGAAAGAAAATCCTTGGAAAGAAATTTTCATGTTATAGGTATTTAATATTTTACACCACAAACGCTAGAACTAAAATAACAACTTCTGCAGAAATTTCAAACTTCTCTGGTGTACAGCACCAAACAAGAAAAATGGAATAAATTTAATAATGATTTTAACAAATCTTCAGATCGAGTAAGTCTTCTAAAAACATTTGTGGCAAATGTATCCGATCGACCATAGAAATTTTGATTAGGATTATAGATCTGTGATCTGAACATTGAAGAAAAAAAACTACACGCGTAATTATATGCCGCTCTCTTATGCCGCGGGCACATATGCATTTAATGTAACGCCTAACGTGATTTTTAACATCTAATTTGACATAAATCTGCGGTTACACTTAAGTTTAATATCAAATTACTCGTTATAAATTTGTTTTCTTTTCCATATTATCATATCACAAGGAAAAGCTACAACAAACTAGTCAAATTAGACTTTGAAAATCACGTTAGGCGTTACGTTAAACGTTAATGTGGCCGCACCGTTAAGCAGTTGTACTAAGGAACAAAGCACCATTGATATGAAAATTTTGGACAGAATAAAAGTAAAGTAAATAGTTTTTTATGACTAAATAATGCAATTCTAAAAATTTTACTGAGGTAATAAATCCACTAACCTCAGATGCTGAGAAGATCAAAATTACACGTATGCATACTTGTTGATACTTGGCTGCCTTAAGCCTATTTGTATAGGTACTTACGCCTTTTGTTTAAAGAAGAAAAGTCATCGAGAAGAGTAATTAAACAGCGCTTCCGTTACAGCAATGATTAGGTATATCATACAGAAAACAGCATTTATCTCTGGGAAAGACGCAAATTTTTGTTTCTCTTCACGAATTCATTTTTCTCAAAACCTGGTATATCGCAAAATACTTATGGCCATTTACACCAAGCATTTAAGTTCAACTTAACTTTAAGGCAACTTTCTTATTTTAAATGCAACACCCTATACATTTTTACATATTTGAAACCTACGGATCACTAAAGAATATGTCTTACACAATGGCTGTGTAACTTAAAAATGGCACATTATAAACGCCACTTAAATTTAAGCTCAGCTTAAGTGCTTGGTGCAAATGGCCAGAAATGAACAATCTTTTATATTTCTATGTTTATTTTATTTGCTTGTAATCATACTATGTGTTTCAAAATTATTTTCATCTAGTCATCCTGTACTTCAAAAGTAGTTAAATGATAATGTAGGCAACGAGGACAACTCCATGGGTGAAAGGATAAAGCCAACTCATCCTCTAATCTCCCTTTTAAGCTCCGAGTTTCTCACGTTAGTCTTTAACGCCACTTACTAAAGTGCGCGCTCAACTCACTCTCAAACTTGACCTCTGACATTATTTGAAATTGAAATTTGCTTTTATATTTACTCATATAATCAAGTTTATGGTCAATATAGATACTTCGATTATCAGTGATTTACGATAGAAATTTAAAACATCATTACAATGAAAATTAAAGCATTTCTGAATTTCAAATTAACATCAAACTGTCAATTTCAGTGTGAGTTGAGTGTGTGTGATGTTTCTGAAGGTGCCCCTAACTAAAGAAAAGAAACAATTTCTGAGTAAAACTTAACGGTCTATTGACAGAATTAGCTAGTTCAAAAAGAGTAGAGCGGTACAAAAAAATACATCTACAAAAATTCCAAAAATCATTTTGAATCATATAGTATTTTCCTTGAATTTAAAGACAAAGCAAAACTCTTTAATAAATAGTATCACAAACTCTTTTAAACGGACACTAAATGGCGCACAAACACTTAACGTTTCGCAGTCGTTCGAACGACTGCGTAACGTTAAGTGTTTGTGCGCCATTTAGTGTCCGTTTAAAAGAGTTTGTGATACAATTTTCATCGGACAAGAACCAGCTTTAATTATTTAATAAATACGTATAGTACTTGAAATTTTCAAGTAATTTTAACTACACTTTTTTTATTAGAACTTTACTAACCATAATGGCATAATTTTCCGTTAACTTATAAGTAAAAAATGTGATCTTCAAATTTTTCAATTTCATTTAACTGAAAGAAAACGCATATAAAATATTTTGAACAATAAGTAAATAAATACTCAATTTAAAATACTTTTCTTCAATTTTTAAATATCAAATAGTTCATGAAATTACAATTAATATCAAAATAATATACTGACATTAGTTATAGTTAAAGGTCGGTACATTCCGGACGGGAATGGGCGTCCTATAATTTATGAATTTTGTAACTGGTATATTGTAACATTATTTTATATTTAACATATATACAGCATTAATATTATTGCTTTCCCATAATAATTCCATTTTATTATAAATTTGAATACCAAAGATGCCATAACATACCAATGAATTAATTTATCTTAAAATGTAAACCGATTTGCCCGTGTAACGCTCCTGAAATTTGCTGTGAACTCATTTCTTTTTTGCTCCGAGGTTTAAAACAATCGCACTGCAATATGCTACGTATATTTCAATTGATTGGGTTCATCACTTCCACCGGTCTGCATTAGTCATTTTTTTCTTGTAATCGTTATCCGGTAATTGATACTAGTATTTATAAAAGTCGGCAAAAATTCAACCGCAAACGTGCATTTTATTAGAATTAACATTGACGCAGCTTCGCAAAAAATCATATAGGTACTTTATAAGACTGTCAGAAAAGTTCCGAGCCGTGATTATGGTATACTCAATTCCGAGATTAAAGTCATAATCGTCGAAATATTTGCTAAACTTTTTTACAGGTTACTTGAAGCAAATAAATTGTGTTTTTCACTTAAATAAATACATGATTTTATGCAGAAAAAATCGCACACACGATCAAAAAAGAAACCTGTTATTCTATGCAGATTTGTTCCTTGTTTATCATATTACTTTTAAACGAGTTCTATTTTACAAGTGCAAAAATGAAACGTGCGCTTCTTTCCTAACACAAGGGACTTTAGGAGATTTCGTATAAATCTCTTGGTCAAAAGAAACTAACACACTGAACCCCATCGCTTCTCACATGAAGCCAGTACATAAATACGAAACGGCCGCGCGAGTTGATGACATCTGGCAGTTCCAGTGGGGGAGTCTAAGAGAATCGCACCCGCCACGAAGATCTTTCCCTTTCGACGAGTTTACGAGTATTTTTAAACCACCGAGAGATGCGCGCCCGATATTTTTAGAAGAGGTTCATTTGTATTTCGCGCTCATATTTTTATTTCTTTGCATTCCTCCACCGAGTTATTAATCGCGGACGTCTGTTTTATTCTTTGCTTTTAAATTAAGACTACATTGTGTTTTAAATATCCCCCGTCTGTCTACTAAGTGCAAGCGTACCTTGACTCGTTTGTTCTCTCGGGTAATATAAATTGCGTTGGTTAAACGTAATAAAGGAGTTGCAATTTAAAAATGTGGAAGAAGATTGTAACTGGGCATGTAATTGCGGATGTACCGGGAGACAGACAGTCAAGCGAAATAAATAAAAATATGACTTACCCGTTCCTCCTCGCGTATCATCTCTGCTATGCCTGGTTTGATTTCCAAGTCATCAGAAGTGTGCGATGAAATCGGAGGTTGCTGAAGAGGAAGCGTCAGCGGTAGGGGTTCTTGCCCGACAGAAGTTGATAAAGGAGTCGCGGAAGGCGCGGGCGACATCTCCACTGAGGGTGGAGGTTCAGGAATTTCTGTGCTCGCGCTTTCGGCAGGGCTGCTCATGCTACTACGTTCTCCAGAAGGTCTACGTCGTTTCTTTGCACGTACCAAAGAATCTCCTCCGTCTTGTCTATTTTCCCAATCGGCCGTTTCTAATTTAGCTGTTGTTTTGGTGCTCGTAATTTCACCGGGCGCACCAACTACATCTTGTTCGCCGTTTACATCTGCGAGTCCTCGGATTTTGAGGGACTCGGCAACTTTCAAGAGCGGTCCGATTTGTTCTTGGGAAACATTGATTTCACCCTTGTACATGAACTCCACGGCCGCTTTGAGTTCAGGCCATTTAATGTCTCTCATTATGACTATAGGGTGCTGACAGGGGTTTTCAAAGAATAGCGACTGAAAATAAGGGCTGCACGCCGATAGTACCATTTTATGTGCTTTGACGGAGTGACCATCGCAAGCGAGGGTGACATCGACGAAAGATTCGCTCTGGAGGAGCTGATCGAAGACGTTGGTGAGGTTACTCTGGTAGTTGTTCCAGCGCAGACAAAACTGCTGGGGTGATCCTGTAGCGTGCTGCATCGTCACCTGAAAGTTCAACACGTTCACAACACGCACATGGCAGTCCTGATGACAGGATAAACAAGAGGACACTGTTTATGCGCGAGCACGTGGGAAACGAAGTTGTTTAGCGGCGAACACCGACAAAAGCTAACGCAGCTGAGAAGATACTGACACTAGTAGCAGGAGGGTCGAGGCCGCCTCCCGCGCACGCCTTACCCCCTCCAGCGACAGGACCGCCCTCACCCCACCCATCCACCCACAGACCGCGTGGCCACCGCGCGGCGTCGATCACCACCAGCTAATTATGCGAAATCCGTCAACACCTGGACCAAAAAACGCCAGCTTTCTAACCAATCGAAGTATTGCTCCCTTAGTTTCGACCTTACGAATGTGTTTTTACTGAAGGGACCTTTCGAGAAAAAACCTGACAAAAATGACCAGCCTGTTTAAAAATTATCAATAGTCAGTGTGTAATAAACACTATAGCTTCGTTACCATAATATTTTTCAAAACTCATTACCTAAATGGTTGTTTGTTTAATTAAAAATAAGAAACAGAAAAAAAATAATAAAATAAAAGCAAAATGAAAAATTGAAAACATATTAATAACATCATTGGATAAATATGATTTTAAAATTCAGTTCAAACAATCATAAAATTCGTGACATCTATAAATTATAATTAAGAGAGTGTACTTTTTTCAAGTAAAATGACAAAAAAAAACTAATTTCTTTTTCATTTTCTCGTTTAAAATCCAAAAGCGTTTAGAAATTATTGAAATAATTTAAGGAGGTCCCTTAAGGCAAGTATAAAAGGATGAAAAAAAAAACTGATTATTTCTTCATAGATTTATAAATATATACCTACTAAATCATCTAGCGTCGGAAGCAAATCGCGTATAATTTTTTTGTGAATTTTTTAGATAAGACAAATATTTATGTGGTTTTATAAATATACATGGCAAGAGTTTAAAAAGAAATGTTAATCTAAAATGTCCCTCCAGCTCATTAATCGAAATTTGCAGTTTTTGCTTTCATATGATACTAAGTGCATAATTTATTCTTACTGTTGAAAAATTTAAGTCTGTTTAGAGACATGCAATTATAACTTTTGAAAAAAGTTATTTCTTGTATTTATCTTCGAAATCCAAAGAAACTATCTTCCTACCTATATGTTATTTTTGGTGGTCAGATAGAACTATAAGTACATACCTAGTACCTACCTATATACATTTTTCTGTTTAGTATTATTTTGTACCCGTTTAAAATATCTCTAGTTAGAAAAACATATCTATGTGTTAAATAACTTTAACAAACATAAAATAACGAAAAACAGTAAAAATTTATTTAATTGTAATCTGAAAAATTATGTAAACCTAATCAATAATTACATGTTTTACATTATTTAGAATATCGTCAAAACTTGTTCTCCAATATCGAGTGTCTTATACTTCGGCCACCGAACAGACGGGGTGATCACGCCCCAGACATCACAAAATGGTTTAATAAACGTTTTTTTATGTTTAAATTATTGTTATAAACGTTATAATGTCCGCCTGAGAAACATATATTATTCGTTTACCAGCTATCAAATATACACGTTTTTGACATACGTATTCTAAATGTACCTATTTAAAAATTTATACTATAACTATAATCCACAGTAAAATCAATTATAGTATTATAAACGTTTTCTAAACCATTCGGTCTTACTTTGAAATTTATTTTCATGTCAATGTAGTAATTTGGCATGCCATATTCGTTTAAAATACGTATACCGGCTGTTTCAAATTAGGTGTGCACTGAAGGGATCTCCTAAACCGTGAAAGTTACAGATTCGGTTAAATGGAAGAAAAGTTGCACCAGTCATTGCTTAATTCATATCCATTAACAGAATCAATTTTCTCTTAATTGTTCTTGATATATTGGTGAAAATGTAAAAATGTCAATTTTCTTTTTTCCTCTGTAACTCCCTTATTAAAAATAATTTAGAAATTCTGTCTTAACTTTCTACAGGCACTTTTGGATTCTGCTTCAAAAAGGGGCAGTAGAATTGTGGTCACACGTTTCGTCTCTCCGCGACCATCCTCAGTTTAGATTTTTTAAATATAACGTATACCTTTTTATTATCGTATTTGTTGACATTTTTTCTCCTGATTGTAATGGTATATCACACTTAATTGTTGATATTAATTTGAAGCTTAAATAATACAGATTTTTACATGAAAATTTTATTTAATACATTATTTCAAATATTTAGTTCATTTTTTTAGCTATAGTGTAAATTTCAACGAATTATTTAATATTTGTCTCTATAGCTATTGCATAACAAATTATTTTAACGGACACTGTAGTATCCGTTAAAAGAATTTGTTATACGAGTTAGTTGTTGACGAGGCTAATTTTACAAACAAGGGAATATTTAATAGAAATATACATAGATATTGGTCCAGGGAGAATCAAAAAAGATTTCGACAAGTGCGACCATAGATACAATTCAGCTTAAATGTTTGGTGTGGTATTTGGCATAATAGAATTATTGGTCTGATCATTCACGAAAATCATGTAATAGCTGAACGTTACATCGATTTTTTAAGGACAGCATTGAAAAACATTTTAGATTACATTCCTCTAAATCATATTAGGGAATTGTGATTTCAAAATGATGGAGCACCAGCACATAATGCTGAAATAACAACAAATTATTTGAACCAAACTTTTCCTGATAGATGAACAGGTACAAATGGACCTGTCGCGTGGCCTCCAAGATCACCAAATCTTAGCCCTTTCATTTTTTATTGATTGATTGATTTATTTTATTGATTTTTCCTCTTCCGACATTTGAATGTTAGTTATTAATATTTAGTAAGTAAAAAAAGTACTAAGGAATAAATTTACTTATTAAATAAATCATGACGAAACTGTATCAAGTTTCTTTTTATCATATTTTAACTTTACTTGAAAAAAATATTAATTATTATACGTCACTGCAATCAGCAGAAAAAATGCTATCGAATAGAATAATTAAAAGATATACGTTGTATTTAAAAAATCGAAACTGATGATGGTCGTGGAGAGACGAAACGTTTGACTTCAATTCTGCCACTTCCATTCGAAGCAGAATAAAAAAGTGCCTGTAGAAAGTTAAATCAAAATTTCAAAATTGTTTATAATACGAGAGATACAGAGGAAAAAAGAAAATCGATATTTTTACATTTTGATCAATATCTCAAGAAGAAATAAGAAAAAATTCATTCTGTGAATGAATACGAATTAGGCATTGATTCGTGCAACTTTTCTTCCATTTAACCAAATTTGTATCTCTTAAGGTTTAGAAGATCCCTTCAGTGCACATTTAATTTGAAACAGCCGGTATTTATGAAACCTTTACAATATGCGTATAATATACATTAACTACACGGAGAGAATTACGTTGTAAAAGTAAATATAAATATAGTAATTTTTACAAAAATTTATATTACTATATGTGACAGCAAAATCATTTTATTAACTTAAAAACATATTTGTATTAACTGTTATATATTTAAATTTATAAAAAGATATTCTAAAATGGCTAAAATATAAAATATAATATCGTTTAATATATTTATATTTTAACATTTATATCTACGCACAGATAAAAAGCTACGGGATTCACACGATCACCAACCTTTGCAGCTGCACCAAAAAAAATAAGTACTCGATTTAAGAAAAAACGTATATTAAATTACAAATTTTATAAAAAAAAAATTGTGCAAATCGGTTTTGATTACACGGAGAGAATTACGTTGTAAAAGTAAATATAAATATAGTAATTTCTACAAAAATTTATATTACTATATGTGACAGCAAAATCATTTTATTAACTTAAAAACATATTTATATTAACTGTTATATATTTAAATTTATAAAAAGATATTCGAAAATGGCTAAAATATAAAATATAATATCGTTTAATATATTTATTTTAACATTTATATCTACGCACAGATAAGAAGCTACGGGATTCACACGATCACCAACCTTTGCAGCTGCACCAAAAAAAATAAGTACTCGATTTAAGAAAAAACGTATATTAAATTACAAATTTTATAAAAAAAAAATTGTGCAAATCGGTTTTGATTACAGCGGATTCCTCGAGCTTGCTCTGTACAGCTGTTTAAGGCCTCATTGGGCTTTCATCAACAGAACCGTAGCTCCAAAACTTCACCATAGAAAACATAACTATATTATGTTATGTTGTGTTGTCTATGAACTCCACTGCAAACCAAATCGATTTCTCCTAGGTTATATGCCATTGTGATGTGAAAGTAATGAACAATTTAAGTAGTGACATCTTTCGATCGCTTTTTGACCTACAAATTTTATGTTGTAAACATCATATCTGCAGGACGAACTCATAAATGTTACAAAATCATATGCTTAATGTAATATAATCGCATTGTCATTTCTTTTAAGAGAAAAATTTACTTGCTTTACTTAGACAATTTTGCTACTTTTAAAACAATTTATTTTATTATTAATGATACTTTTTTTACAACACGGTTTTTAATATACATTTTTCTCAGTGTACAGCGGATTCCTCGAGCATGCTCTGTACAGCTGTTTAAGGCCTCATTGGGCCTTCATCAACAGAACCGTAGCTCCAGAACTCCACCATAGAAAACATAAATATATTATGTTATGTTGTGTTGTCTATGAACTCCACTGCAAACCAAACCGATGACTCCTAGGTTATATGCCAGTGCGATGTGAAAGTAATGAACAATTTAAGTAGTGACATCTTTCGATCGCTTTTTGACCTACAAATTTTATGTTGTAAACATCATATCTGCAGGCCGAACTCATAAATGTTACAAAATCATATGCTTAATGTAATATAATCGCATTCTCATTTCTCTTAAGAGAAAAATTTACTTGCTTTACTTAAACAATTTTGCTACTTTTAAAACAATTTATTTTATTATTAATGATACTTTTTTTACAACACGGTTTTTAATATACATTTTTCTCAGTGTACTTATACCATAACCAAAACTAAACTATAGTTTTATCAACGTTTATTAAACCAGTCGGCGTTGCTTGGGGCGTTACCCTCATGGCAAGAACACGGAAAGTCGTATTTACACCAAACAAACACAAAACCGTGTACGCAGTAGGTATTGGGTTAGCTTTTAAAATATGGAAAAATGTTAAAAGCCATTTTCAATAGAATTACTAACGGATATCTTTCTCGTCAAGATTAATAATAACGCAAATCTGTTAAAAAAAAGGAAAAAGACGAATTACACTGTAGTCTAGTGTAAATCGGGCTCACAGAAACAACAATCACGCAGCTTTATTGCTCCGTGTGTTCGGTGGCCGGACTATACCCCACAAGCAAACCGTTTTAACGAAGTTGAAAGTTTCAAGTTTTAGATAAGTGAATATATTAATTTTTCATAACCCGAGTAGGCTATCGAAAAGAGTTTAGTACAGGATAAAAAAGCTGTTCTCCTTGAATTAAAAAACGATGTGTTTTAGCGCTTTTTCAAACAAACATTTTCCTAGAAAGTATTCAGTCTGTTTCATTTTCGATGGCCCACACGGTATATTAATCTTTGGAGAAAAAAGCAACATAACACCAACGTCGAGGAATTTGTCAACAAAGTAAAATATTTTTTTCTAGATCAGATATTCAAATTAAAATTTTATTTAAAGTACAGTAAACCCTCGTTAAGACGAATTCAAAGGGACCGGATACTGCCTTGTTCGTGTTATAAAAATTCGTACAAACCAATCGAGCACAGTTTAAAAAATTATTTAAAGAAACCTAGTATGTGAAACTATGTAATTATTGTGTACATACAGTGCTACTCATTCGTTTTAACCGAATAAAAAGACATAAGTCAAGTTAATAAACCAATTGGGTCCGTTGCTTTTATTTGTATTAATGAGATGTTTGGATAAGCAGAGTTCTTAATAACAGGGGTTTACTGTAAAACTATTTTTTAATTGAATTAGAACTTCGAAACCTTTTCGATGTACTATCGCGGCCTTATAATTTCGCACGACTTTTTATCAAGTAGCCAGAATTTCTCTAGATTATAGTTTTGTAGAGCAGACTCTTTCCTCAATTTTGACACTAAAGACATTTAACCAAAAGTCAGATTGTTTGGGTTGTGTTCATAAAATGTACCTTTGAGTGCACCTTAGGCGTGTAATCGTATCTCTCTTTAATCATGATTATTTTGCGCCTCGCTTATCTGTTTCAAGAAATCTTGTGTTTATATTATTACCTTGACAACGGGCGCACTTTTTACGCTACATTTTTAAGTAGGGTGTAGAAAATGTATTTGTTACTATGGAAACCACGCCTGATTTAGTTTTTTATGATTCATAGATGAAAAACAAAATACATAAATTCATTTATACGAGAGAGACTGCAATATTAGCCAAGAGTAACTCTAGAGTGTCTTTTATGAACACAGCCTTGGTTATATTGTGCAAAGAAATGTTTAGAAATGTGTCATTAATTATTTCTTATTTCATTTGAGAGCATCATTTATTATGTCATTTGGGTTCAGCTTCCGAACCACCTAAAACGACAAAGTGATTTTTTATACCTTAAAAGTGAAAACAAAAATTTTAATAATAACTTAAAATCGTTTGGGTGGCAGAACCAAAATGCCCTACCCCACCTACCCTTCAAGACACAAGCACCCCAACTTGAAAGAAAATTTTAAATAACATTCCTCTACTTGTGATATATCAATGAAAAGTTTCTTAAAATCACTTTTTAGACTGCACTTGTGTTAAGAAAACATCGGAAACCATTTCCAACATTTAATATAAGATTCAATCAAAATTAAGAATTTAAACAATTTTGTACTTTCTTTTTCAACTATTCAAGAACTATTCAACCAAATTATTCTTTTTTTAGTATCGTTGGAAAGCTTGTTTCAAGACCTTCCCACTAATGTACCTCATGTATCGGAGTGCCATTGAAATTTCAAATTTGGGGTAGTTGGAGTCGAGGGGTAGGTCGGGGTGTATCGTTCTCTACATTATTCTACCGTGCATTCAATTTTCATTTCAAATTAAAGTAGGCTCTGATTTCAATGTTTTTTCTCCTAAAGATTTGTAGCACTAATGCCCGATTGCACCACCTTTTTAAGCAGAGCTCAAATTTAAGTGGTGTTTAGACTATGACATTATTTATAGATTTAACAAAATGTCAGTTACATTCTAATTGATACTTAAGTTTAAATGTCAATCAGAATGTATTTGACATTATACTGACCATACGTAAATGTCACATTCTAAACATAACTTAAATTTAAGCTCTGCTTAAAAAGTTGGTGCAACCGGGCATTACAGTTGCGACAGTTGTCAAATTTTTTTTTTCTTACTGACATAACCCCATAAAACTTGAAAAGCGCATTTGAACTTTGAAAATGAGGCGCAGGGTACGTTTATGAATTAAAACTAAAGGACAGCTATTGACAACTGCCTTCTTACTCATGCTCTTGTCACAGTATAAGAAATTACCCAGTAGCGTCATTTAAACGTCAGTGTCAAAAAAAGCGCCATTCTATTTGATACCCTTATGGAAATGTAATTTATGGAGTGATTCTGCTCATATCTGTAGCAACCGTAAGATCTGTAAGCCTGTAAGTCATTTATTAAAAAGTGGAATTTTGAAGTACTTAGTAAGATATGATTTCTTGTAAGTCTATATGATAATACCACAGAGACTTACGAGTAATCCTAGGGCCCTAGGAGAAATTATACCTTCCACAGAACTTCAAAATTCCATATTTTAATAACTGAGTTACAGGTTTACAGATCTTACGGTTGCTACAGATACCAACAGAATCGCTCCAGTAATTTGTAAATCAAAAGGTATCAAACAAAAGAGCAAATGTGACAGTTATACTCGAGTGACGCTACTGTGTGATTCTTATACTGTGCTCTTGTATTGCGCCAAGTTTATAAAAATATCACAGCTTATTTTAATTAGGAATTCATTTGAAGCACGGTAGTTCCCCCATCAAACCACTTAAACGGTTTTGATTGATTATTTATTAATATTTTTTTGCGTTCTTAAGATTAAAATTGTCACACTATACAGGGTGTGGCATTTGACATTTTGGCATTTTGAAAATGTTAAAATGTAGAAATTATGATATAATTTTAAATATCTCCTGAACCCTTAGTAATTGGTATAGGGAAGTGTATAGCTAATTGAAAGATAATTTTATGGAGCATCTAACGACGATATAAAAATAACACCGTTCCATTTAAAAAACAAAAGTTATTGCCCTTCAATTGCTGTCGAAATGGAAATAGTTTTACTGGATCCCTGCTTAATGAAAAGTAAATTTTGTTACTGTGATAGATACCTTCCACTTAGCTTGTAACAGCACCACAATATCTGCTTTCTAACTATCTTCGTTAATGTGATATTAATTGTAAAAATTATATCCGTATTTTCCAAAAATCAAAAACAAGGCCTAATATCTTAAAAACCATAGGACTTAGGTATAGGGAACTCTTATCAAACTTACCCTAAAATAATCTGATAAGCTTAAATTCGTTATAAAATATAGGGTGTTCCATTTAAAATAACGAAGTAACACATCGTACAGCCAAACTGGGACATCCTGTATATTCGAAAATAATTTTAAATTATGCGGAGCTTGAAAGGATCAAACTTTAGTGTAAAACATTTTCCCATATTTTCAATAGGAAGGGCGTTAATGAAGAAACCCGGTTAAATGCCACAGACTGTATATATTCTCTCATCTCTTTTTAATCAAACTCTATTATTTTATACTTATTTGGAACAGCTTAAATTATACGTACAGTTAATTTTTTTATTACATGCCGGCCGATCGATTGATAAAGCTTAGGAACTTTTATATAGCTCTCAATTTAACTTTCTTGAAACAGCTTTGTTTCAGATTGATCCAATCGGCATATACCTAATAAAAAAATGAACTGTAGATGTGTAGATACAGTACCCGCTACTGTATACTGGTGCTTAAAAGTATTCGGACGACCGGCATGACCGCTTGGCACTGTGGAAGTTTACCACAAGGGTCAAATTCGAACGATTTTATCGCTTTTTATTCGGATACTTTTAAGCACCATTATACACATAATAACCATAAGCTTTCGAGTATTCATAACTTTTTCACTCCTATAAAATTTATTGTATATCCTATTTTAAATTTTTGTAACCTTCTTATACTTGTCAAAAAGAGTTCAATATTTTAATTCTTTTACAAATTTTAATGAAATATATCTAAGTTAATTACGATAATTCTAAGATGAAACATAATCGTTAATAATTTTACTCTATTTTTCTATAGTTTTACCATTTTAAATGTAATATGCTTCAGAATGAACAGGAGGACAATCCGGATTTCATCAGAGAATAAACAATACTTAATTAGTATTTTCTGCATGCTTGAAGACTTAAGAGTTTTAACGGTATGATAAAAGACGTGCATATAAATAATCAACCCGTTTACAAAATTGCGTCACATAAAAATTCAAGGAAGGTATTTAAACGAAACCCCAAGAAATATTATTATAATTAAAATATGTTTAATGCGTCTGTTCGAAGGAGCGTTCGTGGGCTTGCATTTTAATGACTTATCGATTATTTAACATATAAATTATCCTTTGAGATATTTCGTAATTAAAACGCCAGATAAAAATCTCCGGTAATGACGCCGTAAACGATATTTTTGTTAACTACCGTAATAAAAATGGCGAAGTTATTTATTATTATTATTGTTATGTTTGTGTACACGAAATAGAATCAATTCGTCATCCGAAGTAGGGGTTTTTCTATTATACGAAAAATGAATAATAAATAGAGAGAACCAAATTACGGCTCTCCGCTTTTTCCCGCGCAAGTAAAACAAAGCAAAGCTCGAAATTATTTTAACGAGAACGACCAAAAAACCATTTACTTTTAGTTAAAACAACGCCTCGGTCAGTGAGTTACTAATTGACTGTTGTTTTAAAAACGCGAGTCACTCAATTTAGAAAAGCAGCGCTGTCACCTTCATTAAATACTATTATTTTTACAGACATAATAACACACAGAATCATTGTTGAATAAACCAATTCAATGCGCATCCTTTTTTTATATAAATAATCTCTAATAACTTGACGAAAGGATTCGTTCGTGATGACGGCTTTCTCTCAAACTGAATCGTCATTGCCGCTGTTATTTTGGATTTGCATACAATTTTATTCAAAATGTTGTATGGAAATAATGTTGAATAATTATTTTTCAAACAAGTTACCGAAGAATGATATTAAAAACAATATGAAAATCTAGACTTTTAACCTCTGCATTCATAAAATATAATCAAGGACAATTTATAAACTAGTCATTTGAACCACAAACTAAGCTTTGTTGAATCATAAAAAGGAAGTACAGGTTTTTCAAAGAAAAAATCAAAATGACAAAAAGAAACCAATCATTTTTATTTTATTTTCAGTTTTTTTTTTTTATTATCGATTTTTATACAAATTTATTGGCTCAGCACGCTTCTGCATCCCTTAAAGTCAAATTAGGAAATGTCAGATGAAATTTATCTTGAATGGTATACAACGTGGACATCGAGAAATGAAGATGGTTTAGAGTAAAGTACTATATACTTATTGTTCAGCATACGAGGTACATGATGCGTCAAGAAACGCACACAATTTTAATATTTCTACGCGGATATATTTCAGACTCACCACAGAAAAGGTAGCACCGAGAACTCAAACCCCATACCCATAGTCTTAATTTATAATTTTTGTAGATATCCTTTCAATTGTTTGTAATCTTTTGGTAAAAATGTCACACATTAGGGCCCAACAATCCTATTTGCATCCAACCCCCGTCTCAGAAAAGACCGGTCCTGACACATTTAATGCTCTCGTATAGCCAATATTTAATAAATGATAATTATGTCAACAGCTTCGATTTACATATATGGGTTTATTTTACAAGGTAATACAAAGATACTATTATTTTGAAATTGGCACAACTCCGTACTTTGATAGAATAAGAAATTTGCAGTTGCGAGATTTCTGAACATTTCTGTTATATGTAAGTTTCCGTTTCAATTCAATTAATTCAATCCAGCATGTTATTCAATTTTGCCAGAAATAGCTTAGAACAGAAATTCAAGTTCCGCTGTGCATAATCTAAATAAAGCACGCAATTACTTCAGAATAAATTTGTAAACGTGATAACCTTCACAATGGAATTTTTTTGATATTGCCTATGTATTGTACGCCGGTTCTTAGTTTTTTTATTTCTGACGTCATATTTAACCGAAATCGTCCTAGACATCAGTCCGTTTGTGGGCATTAAAAGTGTTCGTAATTCTTTCCATTGATCCATTTAACCATTTCTCACAGATGCATTTACAATGCCAATGAACAAAATAATATATTCAGCTCTCACAGAATATAAAGTCTGAGAAGCGAGAGAGAAGGCGCATTTAATAGAATAACCATTTAAACAATTTACGTCAATTAAATTTATTAAAGTAATATTTAACCGCCTCCTTTATCCAGCTGTAGCGCAATAAATATTTTCTTAAACGTAACGTAATAATATATAAGATTTAAGTTATTAAATGTCAGAGACGGCAATTTATTTACAGACATACCTGTTCTAAGTTTCTAATGTATTCTGTCCCGTGAGCAAAGCGATAATGTTGCTTTATTCCAATGCCATTCGAATGCAATCACATATTTAAAATTTAGATAAAATGAGAAGTTGTAAATATGTACGAATATGTGGTAAAGTTTTATTATGTTTCCTAAGTTATTTGATTTCTGTATCTAAGAAAATTCTTTGTGGCACGATTTACAATTAACAAAAAAAATCGTTGAATAAATTCCATATTTAAAAGTATGTCAAGTTTTTGGCAATTCACACTGTAAGAATAATTTACGAATTAAATTTAAAACACCAAGCTATTTTAATCAAGAAATAAAGTTCAAAAGGCTTATATCTCCTGATCTAATACATGAACTGAAAATCAAGAAAATTGATTTTGGTTTATGTGATACCTAACTAGTGAACTATTTCAATTGCGACATTTTTATAACTAGTGAACGTAATCAAATACTTAGATATTTTTAAAGAAAATAAATAATAATAAATAATGATAATTTACAAAATAAAGTCGGTTTTGATTGCAATGGATTCCTCACGCATCCTCTGGACAGCTGTAGAAGAGTAACTCGAGACTTCCACTATAATAAAACCGACCTGTCGTAGTTTTCTCGGAATCGAGCACATTGGTAATCAATAGTTTGGGTCGCGACATCCGGCGGCCGATTTTTAACCTGACGTTGTGTGAAAATTGATTCCTCGAGCATCCTCTAAACAACTATTTCGACCCTATTTAGGGCCTCTTCAGCAATCAAAACAGACTTGCGACAAATTTTATCTAAGTAACACTAGATACTAATGCAATTGCAACCTGCCGCTCGCATTTCTCTGGTTCACGAAGCGCCAATGATAACAGTGGCCAACACTCATTTTGGTACCAGAGGTTTAATACCTGATTTTGAATATATCTGGTTCGCTAATTACAAAAATGCTATTAGTTTTTCTGTATCAGCTCTACTTTACGAGATATGAAATAAAGGCAATTTTAACAAAAAATTGATTTATTTCATCATTCCACATGCAGAAATTGTCGTTTAAGCGATTTTGTTGAATGAATTTGGTTTGGATAGTTTCGCATAAGTCACTAGCAATAGTCTGTCATCATGTGAACATCCCATCTTCCTCGGTACCTATCTTCCAATGTTTTTATATCTTGATGGAAGCGCTCTCCTTGCTCTTCACTAAGTTAATAAAAAACAAAAATACGAAGTAAAGCATTTATTTGACAAAGTAGATATATATACATTCATCAGTTGTCACTAAAAATTTTTCTTTTATACGACTTTCTACTATGGAGTTTACTAGGGCAATCTCGCTGAAGACTCCAACAGTAGTCGGCCATCATGTGGCTATCCCATCGTCCTTGATATCGATTTTCCATAGTTTTAAAGTCCTGATGGAATCTTTCCCCCTGTTCTTCACTACAATCACCTAGGTTTTCTGGAAACCGATCTAAGTGGTTGTGGAGGTAGTGAACTTTTATGCTCATGTTACAACCGAGAAGATTAAAGTTGGAAAGCATATTTTCCACTAATTCTATGTAATTTTCTGCCATATCGTTTCACCCAACAAATCATAGGCCTTAATCGCGCTGTAAAATTAATCAGTATTTAACTACATTCTGTGAAACTCTTGGTGAACCGGGTAAGGCGGAGGTAGACAGAAGGAAATATGGGCCTGAAATTAATTAGTGCGTGGGTGTTAACCAGGTATAGGAAGCTCGGATTTTATGGTCATAGGTAATTCCAAGTATCTCAAACCGACTAATTAGATTGCAATTATAGGAACGAAATTTCTATTTTGACCTCTAAAGATATATTTATTTCATTATTTTTGTCTTTTATCAGAACTAAAATAGCCTGTATCTAAAAAACTACTAGAGCTCCTATGAAAAAAAATGAGGTATCTTTGGAATCAGCACATCAACAATACTCAAAATCAGTTCTTACTTTTCCGGCACTAAAAAAAAAAATTCATTTTGTTGGCCTGTGTAATTGGTGGGGAGGCTGCAATAAAATATTTTATTCCGATCACTGGTGATAACTTAGTATTTAAAAGAGTAATAAAAAATATTTGATGTTGCTCTTGAATTATTATTATTCTAATCTGATGTAAGTGTTTTACCCTATCTAGACCATCATCATTTTTCTAATTTAATTTTTAAAAAATTTTTCTACTTCAAATGAAAAATAATTATTGGTTTAAATCTTTTTCAGAATAAACGATTCTATGTAAGCTTATAACACGTGATTTTTTTATTATGGATTGATTTCTTGTCTGAATATAATTTTCAACGAATAGATTATAACATTTGCATAAAAATCATTGAAAAATTAACTCATGGAGAAATAATAAAACAAATAAATTGCCGAGATGCTAGTTAAAACAGTACCAAAATATTATTTAAGTAAACCAGGAATAGTACGTTAGGATCTGAGAAGGAGAAAATAATAAAAGATAAGATCCTAAAAGGTTGTACAGTATCAAATAGGCAAGAGAAGATCAGCGTTGAAGAAAATTATGAAGTAGAAACAAGAGAGAAGACCAAAAGGAAAACATAGATTAAAATAAAACACAAAATACATGGGAATTATCCGACGGAGAGATAAGTGGAAAACAGAACTACGAAAAGCTTCAGTTTCATTAGGGATGTATAGTTTTACAGCCTTAATTGGATGAACAAATAAGACACTATGATCTGAGGAAACAAGGAGACTTTTAAAATAAGCGTCCTATGTTGGTAAATAGAATTCCTTGCTGATAAAAATATAGATTTTTGTTGGTAATTGTTCTCTACCTACTTCCTTCCGACTATTGTCTACAATGCTAAACAATTGAAATGGATATTACAATGATTTGCTTTTTACGTAGAAATTTTAAAAAGGAAATGCATATTCAAGTAATACAAATTAATTTATTCATTGATGGATACTAATACGATAAAATTAAAGAAAAATGGACCTTTAATGGGAAAAAATGATTAATTGAAAAAATACATATTGTATCAATGGGAGAAAAATAACAACTCACTAAGTTCTTTTATTGACGAATTAAAGAAAGTTAATACCGTATAGGCCCACCCCTGGTTCGCCTTAATGCTGTTACTCTATTAGAAAGACTCATTATCAAATTATTGATAAAGTCCTGAGGTATGACTTCTCAAATTGCTTTCTATGCCCTAGACAATTGCTGTAAGCAGGGTGACCACTCCATTCTCGTAATCCCATGATGTTCTATCCGATCATTTACATCTCTTGCACGATGAGGAGGTGCATTATCATCAATAGAAACAAATTCTTCACCTATTGCAGCAGCAAATGGCACTATTATCGGCTCTGCAACACAGTGGCGATATCTAATGGCAGTCATTGTTTCATTAATTAAAACCAGCAGGTCAGTGTGGCCATCACAAACCCACAAACTGATCCTCCATCAAAAAGAGTGGTTCATGCTATTAAATTTTCATTATATCGTTGTCCTCTTTCTCTTCATACCAATGTTCGACCATCACATGCAAACAAAATCTCGATTCGTCGGTAAAGAGGCAATGCTTCCAATTTTGAAAATGATAATGTTCTATCACTCAACGACATCTGCTTGCACGTTGATCTGCTGTCCACCGTGACAGCTTGACAAGAAATCACCCTTCCAGGAGCTTGCCTGAAGAATTCTTGTTGCAGTCAGGACTATCAAACGGTCTTGGGCATGGGTTGTGGCTCGTTCCCGATCTCCACCATGGGTGTACATTGGAGACCCAGTTGCTAAGTAGCGATTTCATGCTCAATTTACAACACTTTGCGACACATTCAGCCGGTTAGCGACTTCTCTTATGGCAAATCTTGACCGATCCAACACTTGCTCGAGTTGTATTGTTTCCAAACGACATAGAGGCATAATTTCTATGGTAATAAACAGAAATATTGTTAAAAATAAGAGTAGTGACTTCGGTGTATTTACTCTTCTAAGTTTTCAGAAAATATTTTCTAATTTGAAATTTACTTGGAACTATTGAGGTCGAATACGTTGATATAAAATCAGCGAATTTTATTACGAAGGTAAGAAAATTCATTATTCCAATGATTAAAGAAGAAAAAGTGAGATTTATCGAAATATTTAAGAAATGTTCAAAGTACTGCAGTATTCTTAGATAAAATGAACTTATTATAATAAGAACAAATTTTATTAAAGATATTTAATTTCGTTTTCTTGATTACCCAACTATGCGATGCTATAAATTTGATAAATCTTAAAAGTAAAAACGCATGATATAACTTAGTTGGAAGGTAGGCAGAGATAACCGAGAATTACGAGTAGCAAGTGCTAGGTAAATGTATATTTTATCGAGCAAAGCAATCTAGCAAATTCAATTAGTCGAAGATTAGTTGTAGCGGGTGCTAGAATTTCAGATTAGGTCTACAGGTTAGCTTTCCGCACCAATTTTATATCTTATGTAACTTCCAAATTAATGCGGCCTCCGCTCTGCCCGTTAAAATTAACTTATTAAATTACTGAAAAAAAAAAAACGAATTGGTCCGTTCGCTCACGTACGTAAATGCGTACTTAACATCGTTTTTAATCAAGTGAACACTTCCATTTACGTCTGTTAAATTCATGCAATTAGAAAAATATCTCACTTAATCTTGGCGACGTTGATGTAGATACCTTGTCTACATTTGAAAATAGTTACATGTGTTTTCTCTAGGATGTTTAATTTGTTGTAATTTGTCCTGCTGATGTTGCTTTAATGTTGGAATTTGTAATTTCAATTACTTAACTATAAATAGTTATTAATTCTTGAATTCCACGGGTGAGCGTGGCAGATAGAGAATGTCGTGTTCTCACCTCTGTTACATATTTATAGAGGCGTGAAATGAAACTTAAGTATTATAAATTCCGACGATGGATATTTGAATCGTTTTTCACAACAATCATGCAAGTTATAAATAAATAAGTTTATACAAAACTAACTTTGTGAAAGTCATCGCGTCCCGCGAATAATACGTAAATGTCACTACTGTTTGTTACGTAGTATTATTTATTTCTCAATGACATTATACGTTATTTATTTATTATTATTTACATGTACTATTAATTATATTTATACGACTACCGGTTGCAACTACTGTCGATGTTGCAATTCTTACAATTTCTGGCATTTGCTCTAATCAATGCTGCTATGTATATCTTTCAATATATTCCTTTTATTTAATGACTGTAATTCATTCATTTTTGTTAATAACATGAACTAGTGGACCCTTATTAGTAATTCTACTCTTTTTGTCCCAAAATCTGAATTTTCAATAAGATTTTTCCTATAAAGTATCATAAGTTTAGCAGGCACCCTGTTTCTGAGGAACGCGAAATCCGAATGTAATTAAATTTTATATACGAGGTGATTTGATCTGATACTGAATGATTTGTTGAGGTATGTCAGTACTAGAGTAATATCACATCTTTTACATGTTGGTGGCCTGTCATCGTTTGCTGAACCCGTATAAGACGTATATGACATCAATATAAGACATCACTCCATACCATGACATTGTGCTACGAGTAGCTTGATGCCTTGGGTCCATTAGTCGGCTTTCACACCAAAGTAGCAAGCTGCATACTACTTGCATCTTTTGAGAAGCAGCGTGCCGCGCAACGCATCTTAGAATTTTGCGCTCACATCAAGGTAGCATAGCAAGCTATGCGATTCGCGAATTAGCACTGTCTCGCGAGTTATTATAATCATTAATCAAGATGTCATCCGAAGATGAAGCTATGGCGTTAATTGCAGCGGTGGTTGTTAGGAGGAGAAAAAGAAAGAGAAGGTGTAATTGTTAAAGACCTCCATGCTGTTTGTAGCACGTGTATGAAATGATGAAAAAGCATCAAGAACCACAACATTGTGGTTCCTGATGGTTTGGTGTCAACATGTTGTAAAGAACCCAACCCAACCCTCATTTAGCTTGACAATGTTTTAATTTAAGACGAAACCGCTGTCTCTTCTGAGAAGCAGCATAGCAAAATATAGAACTTGTCCTATAAGCTAAGCTGCACGTCGCAAGTGGCAGGTCGCATGAATGTTATGCTACACCGGTGTGAATATTATCAATTGTTTACATAGGTTCTAAAATTAATGGCATGCAGCGTGCATCCAGGATGCAAGTAGCATGTAGCTTGCTACTTTGGTGTGAAGGCCGACTTAAAAGCAGAAGGTGAATTGCAGAATCGAAGAGCATCATGTTTATGAACGAATCAAAATTTGCCGGCAACTGGATGGCATCTAGTCGAAGATTGCATTCAACCACGCAGCAGCGCCACGTCATGGTATGAGATGGTATGTCATATTGAAGTTGTAATTATCTTGTACAGGTATATCTAACGGTACCGGGTACTGATTTGTGGAGGTTGTGCTATATTAGCATGTGTTCGTTCACCAGATTTGAATCAGGGGCCCGATTCTATACGAAAATGACGTCAAAATAACGCAATTTTCGAACGATTTGTATAGTTTTGTACGAGAGTCATTTTCGCATACAAATCTTGTCGCACGGTTTGAGAATCGGTCCCCTGATCGAGTAAATCAAGGATACGATCGGTCGGAGACTGTAACGTAATTCGGCTCCTTTGGCAAAATTTGTGGTGTTTATAGAGATTTGGGAAGACTTAATAAAATGAGTGAAATTAAGGTGGAAAATAGCAGTGTCTTATGCCCGATTGGACCAACTTTTTAAGCAGAGCTTAAATTTAAGTGGTGTTTAGACTATGACATTATTGATAAATTTAACAAAATGTTAGTCACATTCTAATTGATACTTATGTTGAAGTTTAAATGTCAATCAGAATGTATTTGACATTACACTGACCATACGTAAACGTTACATTCTAAACATAACTTAAATTTAAGCTCTGCTTAAAAAGTTGGTGCAACTGAGCATTAAAGTTCTAACAAAAGAAGGCAATGACCCCAAAATTATTTATGAAAGAATCATTGCTATTTATGAAGAAGATGTACCATCTTACTTTCAAGTTAAATTTTAATCCAAACTCTTTCCATGGGACAGAGACCAAAAATCCAAACGACCCGAGGAAGCTAGATTTGAAGAGATGGTGCAAAAAGTCGAAAATTTAATACCGCAAGATCGGTGTATAAAGGTTTCTATTATTGCCACTAAACAGTGTTGCCAACTGACAGGGAAATTCCCTTTTTTCGGAGAATTTTTAAACGAAAAGGGAAAAAGGGAATCTATATAATTCTTAAGGGAAAAATATGATTCGTTAACATTGTTTGAATGATAACTGAAGCAATTTGTTTTGTATTTTCATAACATGTAATTACCCCATATGCTACACATCGCGATGTAAGAACCAAATGGTTCTAATTAACATTTTTTTCAATAAATTGAGATCATTTTTAGTTAGAATCTCTGTAGCAGTGTCGATATATGAAACATATGTCGTTTGTCATATCTTTCATATACACTGAGAACCTTATAAGACTGCACATAGTAATTAATTATCAATGGAAGCTTTATTAATCATTATTTCCAAATTTATTTCATTCGCCATGCTTACCGTGCGTTGTTAGCAATGAGAGTGACACTACTGATTTTGAATTGTCAGATTCAATTAAATTGTAAAATGATGTATACAGCCGCCGAAAAAGTAGAAATGTACACATTATTCTCAAATGGAGCTTCGTTGACAGAGGTCTTTGCATTATTTGCCGCCAAATTTCATTAATGTAATGTAATAAAATAAACCTTCCTTAATACTTTCTATGTGCAGTTTTAAAACGATTCAGCATTGAAAATTGAGTAGTAACCATAGCAACGTAATGTTAAAACCAGTATGTGCAATTTTATATGACTCAGAAATGTATTATCTGATCACGTAATTTTCGTCTATGTGCAGCATTATAAGATTCTCACTGTATGTATGCACAAGCATAAGTTTTTAGTTCTGAGTGCATCTCAATTTATTTTCTTAAAGCGCAAACAATAAATATGATGTTCTATAGAATTTTCTAAAATCACTAAGGGCCAGTTTCATAATGGAATTTTTCTACTTTGCGTTCACAATGAACTCATTGTGACACCAAAAACAGTTTCACAATGAAGCTCATTGTGAAACCGTTTTTGGGGAAATTTTAGTCAATTTTTAATTGAAAATATTTAATAGATTTTACGAAATAACTCATTATTTATTTGTTACTTAACAGAATACTCACAATGAAGCTGGATAAGAAAAATTAATAACTTGTTAATGTGACTTTTGATTAAAACGAAAGGTTTTCAGTGTTGCCACGCATTACAACTAAAATTCCCCATATACTAAGGAGATCAAATTTTTGACAGTATTTTTCATATTTTTGTTCAATAAGTGACGCAAAGTAGAAAAAATACTATATTTTACACGTTTCACAAGAGGCATTGTAACACGAGTGGAGTTGGGGTACGACTAGCGAAGCGTAGCGAGCTAGGAGTGCCCCAACGGAACGAGCCTTCTTGTGAAACTCGTAAAATAATATACTATTAAAGGAGACTTTAAATTTAAAGTCACTTTCAGATGTCAAAACAAATATGAAAACACATTGTTTTGACATCTGAAAATGACTTTAAATTTAAAGTCTCCTTCAAATTCGATTATGAAACTAGCCCTTAGAACCTTATGATTTTCAGATCGCGACATACCAACTTTAAACTAGACAATTCCGGGAATTTTGACCCAAAATAGGGAATTTTAACCACTCGGAAAGGGAAAACTGCGGCTACAGGGTTGCAACACTGCCACTGAAGTCTTTATGTCTGTATGTCCGATAGAAGTGTCCTGAAAATTTTGCATGACGATTTAGGTATGAAGAAGGTGTCTGCACGGTAGTTTCCCGGATTATTTACACCTTAGCAAAAACTGGTCAGAAAAGAAATTTTTCAAGTAAGTTTGGCTGCATTGGAAAGGATCAGAAATTTTCTTTCAAAAATTATCATCGGGGAGGAAATTATTCAACCCAAATGAGTTACATAATATAGCCTTATTATGAATCAGGTGTAGATAAACGTAAATTAAGATAGCCTGCGTTAAATGTTTATTGATCACGGAGATTGTAATAATCCGTCTTTATCTTTATCTTTCTGAGTAAATGGACTACATTTATTTCCTTGTGTTATTTGTAATAAACATACAATTTGCTACAAAAATTAAGAAAATTTAGTTCATAAAAATTGAAAAATCTCTAATCAGATCACTTTAATAATACATTTTGTTTAAATTGTATGCAAACAGTACCAATTTAAAATCTTTAAAAGTGAAACATTTTAAAAGCCTTTTATTCTCAACTCTCTGTAAGAAATTATTATACTTTCATTTTCAAGAGCTTCTAATTTGCAAAGTCATTCTTGAATTAATTATGTGTACATTTAGAAAGTTTGAAATTATTTATTTAATTAATTATACTTTAGTGATTGAATTAGGTTTTGAATGTATAAAAGTCAAATTCAAACCATAATTTTGTCTTAAGTACCTTCACATGCTGAAAACATTAGGAAATGCGTGTAGAAACAAAAAAACATAATTATATGGTGCAAAATTAATTAGAGGATTCCCTAACAATTCTAATTGTCTAGAAGCAACTAACGAATGTATGTATGTAAGGTACGCTTTTTATTTTTGTTTTAACTATAAGAAAGTGGAGCACGATTTATGTAATGCGTAAGTAAATAAATAAAGTGAAATCGTCCAATGTAAATGTATAAAATATACCGGGGAAACGATTACTTTGATTTATATTTTACTGGCACAAAAGAACGACGTAATTAATGGGCACAGGTAAATCTCTAAATAATAGATGAGTAGTATTTGATATTAATTTGATATTGTAATTATAAGGTAGGGGTCAGCTCCAGCAACAATACGCTACATTTATATATAGTTCCGTCCGTATGATTAAAATTTAAGCATTATTCCGTTCGGTTAAGAATTAAGCAGCCCGTCTCTGAAATATTAAGCGGGTTGGTTAAGTTTTCGCTCTTATTAAAATTGCAAGTATTCTAAATCCCAGGCCTGCAGAAATAACGTTAAATGTCATGTTCGTGATAAATATTTCATTTTTTGCTTGAATTTTTCAAGCGCCTTATTCATTTTTCATTGTGCCCTCCAGTTTTGGATATTTGTTTCTATTCGAATCTGGCCGTACAAATTTTAAAAGTCGCTCAGGGATAATAATTATTAAATTGAAATTCACTCACACATTTACAATTAAACCACTTCTTTTACACAGATATAAATTAATACAAAAATCCAAATCAAAATCAAACGGAGCTTTTCACTAACAAAGTGAACCTACACAAAATAAATTTTTACCACAAGAAGCAAGAGCTTAAAAGAAAGATTAACGCAATCCATAAAATTTAAAATAACTAAGTTGTTTTTCCTCCCTATTATTTTTGAGGGCATGGGAAAAATATCACACCATCACAAAAAAATATTGAACCAAATAAATATTGATCTGTTTAGTTGTAATTAAAATTTAATTCAATAATTCAAAACGGTTTTCAAGAAACTCATAAGCCTTTCTTGTTGGAAAGTTGTTACAGACAAAAACTCGGACATTAGGTACTCCGTCCAAGATTTGCTGGCTGATTTTCAAAAGAAGTTTGATGCCATTTACACATCAACAATTCTATAACACTTTAAAACACTAAACAATTTGAAATCGGAAATGTTAGTTGAAAACCCGAAACGGTCTTTCAACCAAAAGTATTGGAAAATACTCAGCAAATAAACGCGAATTATTATGCTTGAACTTCATTACGTGCGTTGGCGCAACAAATTGAACTTCCAACTTGTGAGCGTATGTTGAAAAAGAATTTAAAATTATATCCTTCCCGTCTACACTGCAGTCCAATATTTACCAACAGATGTGGAGTACTCAAAATCTATATTTTTATCCTCAAGCCTGCCTTCATCTTCAGAAAAATGGTGTCTGAGCCGAATTAAATTGACGACCATTAGTTAGTCCCATTTCCTTTAATGGTACTCTCACTGTGGAGCATTACTGCAACGAAATTCTTTAGAATTTCAAAGGTCAACTCAATTACGATGATATGCATGAAGGATATTTTCAACACGATGGAGCAACTGCACCTGCAGTACAAATCTGAGAGAATTAGCAGAAATACTCATACCATTTGGCCCCAAAACTCTTATGTTAAAAGTTCAATTTTTAAAAGTCCTGGAGCCACAATTGAAGAATTCACGCAACTTTACTGCCAAATGTGGGGAAGTGAAATAATTCACCGCAGCAAGTTATTGACAGTGTAAAAAGGAGGACCCAGTTAAGCAAACAAGTGAGTGGAGGTTATTTCCAAAATCTACTGTAAAATAAATTTTAAATTTATTAAATTATACATTTATTGATTTGCTTTATGTGCTGTTTATTTGCGTAGTCTACCAACAGAACTATCAGTTCAGTTGGTACAAAGTGAGGTTTGGAAATACGTTCATATAACAATCAACATCAATTAAAAAGAAAATTTTAAATGCATGTTATTACTTATTACCAGGCTTACGATTTCGGCCCATTTCTCTAATTCAGTCGGTGTAGGAGCCATTGAAACGCGTTGAAGTGAGGATATGCACAGCTGGCATAACACTCAAAGTGGAACGAAATCGGAAGCCTGCTTATTACCATTTTCAATATAATTTCTTATGCCCGTTTTACACGGTCATATTTTTGTATCAAATTTATTACAAAGTGAGTGAGAAGTGCCAATTCAACTAATCAACATTCACTGTGGTAGCTTATTTCTCTCACTTCGTAATAAATTTGTTACAAAAATTTGACCGTCTAAAACAGGCATAACACTACGATTAGGTACATATTTTCATAATTGCTGCTTTAGAACTTATTAAAGAAAAAAGTTTTCAATAATAATAGATGTCTTAACAAAAACAATTTATTTGAAAATATTTCTTCAAAAAAAAAGCATGGTTCTCCCTGATTAATTTTACGCAAAGTCATACAGAAAGTTATTGGTAATATTCAGTGCTCTCAGCATATTTGGGAAGTGAACGACATCAAACAACTCGTTCGTTATTTATTGGCTCTAAGCACGTATGGCAATTACCATTACAGGTGGCGTTCCTACTAATTCGGCGCCTGAAAAAAGTCCGGATGTAAGTAGACGTTGCAGCAACAAGTAACTCGGCACAAGATAAAATTGAATTAAAACAACTAATTGATGCACGAATCCCGCGGTAAGGATGGCGCATTAATGGTCACGGATCACGAAAAACTCATTAAACAATTGCAAAAATGATTACAGCGGACAAGCAATCGTTCGATTCGCTGGCTTTGCAATTGCGGAGGAAGGGAAGATATTTTATTGCGTCTGTTTTTAAAAATTGCAGTGAAGCAAGATATACATACATTCTTGCAAAGACTACTTTGTCGAAAGAAGTAAGTAACATTTCATTAACTAAATCACTAATTCTTTAATTAAATATATTTTTTCAAAGTCAATTTCTTAAAGAAAATGAAAATAATTCTGTAAAATTGTAACAGACAGTACATTTACAATAATATCTTTTATAATATGTGGAGTAAGTCTATTCAGTTTATTGAAGGTGTAACTTTAAGTTGTATTTCTTTATGTTTGGGGAAAAATAGTACAGTTCAAGAAAAAGAACTTTGTTAAAATTTTCTAAAAATCTAAATACATTTCGCTCTAAACACACCAATACCTTATAGAGTTTTCAATCGACTGCTCTAGAGCACTTGCAAAATATCTCCATCCCTGCATCTCTTATTTAATACACGAAGTTAAAATAAGATGAGAATACTCTGAGAGTGCTTGCTCTAAAGCAGTCAATCTAAAACGCTATTAGTTTGTTCTATCTTTTTAATGAATCAAAATATGTTAAATTTAATAGCGTTTCCGATTCGTTCTCTAGAACACTCTAAAAGTATTTTCATCTTGCTTTAACCTCATGTATTAATTGAAGGTGGAGGAGATTAGAATGCTCTAGAGTAGCGAATCGGAAACACTGTAAGTATTATAATTGAAACTATTTTGTGAATATAGAATTTTTTGAGTGAACAACATTATAAATTCAAGTTCTATGCATTAAGCAATATCTTTAAAAAGTTTCTTTTTTTAATGGAGAAAGTGAAACATGGAAGATATTAGCCACGAACATTAAGAACCGGTTTAGAAAAAAATAAAATAGGAAAATATAAAGAGAGCTTCAAAGCAGAACTACCAATTAATGAAGCAGAGATCAATATACATGACCTACGTATACATATACTATACCTACGTATACATATACTATACATACATAATTAGAGAGGAATTGCAGGAAGTTATGTTACAAGTTTGCATATAAACAATATGCAAACAGCTGTACGTAACAGTATTCCGTGAGACTGTTTAAAAAAAAGGAAGAAATACATTGGAGCAAGCGCGATACAGACAAAGACTGAAACAATCAGTTGTGGAGATATGTGACGCGCAAGCCGAGTCCACTCTATTGCAGTCTGTCATGAACACAGGGCACATTCTTTATTTCATCATGCCCATCTGGTGGCATCAGTTTCATCAAAGTCCTTCTTTTATTGTTTGATGAATCACTCAGATTCTTCAACATTCATACTTTTATTCTTGAAGGTCTAGCACGGCTTAGCACAATACAGGAGTCCAATTAGGTGGCTGTAAATGTAAGTTGCAATAATATAATCTACACAATGCACAAGAACAACGTTTATGAGGTTAGAAAGGATTTCAGCTGAAAACCAAAGCGTTCTTTTTGCCAAATCTATTGTATCCGTCAGTAGATGACATCATTGCATCAAGTCCCAGCACTAATGCTTTCAATCACAAATTTGCGTTGAAATAAAAAAATATGCCCACACTCAATACTAATACATTTCTCCAATTACTAATTTGGAAAAGAAAAATCTTGATTAGATCTACCGAAAAGCAAAAGAGGAGAAATAGCAAAGGAGATCTAAATAAGAAAAATGAAGAAATATTACTATAAAAATACTATAAAACCTTGTAAAATAAGTAAAATGCATTAACATTGTCTATAGTCTGTTTTTTAATTCGGAGGAGTGAATGGGAAATTTTCTTCACACAAAACGAAACTTCGATCAGCTGATGAAACAATATGGCTGATATGCTGCGAATTGCGATCGGCTGTGATTTTGCTAATGTGATTGTTACCGGCCAACTACCAATGACAAGCTCATTTTTAGCGCCACAAAATTTCAAAGTACTCCTCCGAATTAAAAAACAGACTATAGAATGTCTGACGAAAAGAGAAATTAGTTAAAATGATGAAGGAAAGATGAACAAAGATAAAAGGGATTCGAAAAGTTTTTTTTACACAAAAGTTCTTTTTTGATTTTTGTGCAAGCCTTCTTCTCAAAGTATAAAAAATGGGTGTGCAAAATGAAAATCATTTGATCCGGAGTCTCGATTGATTTCTCATTCAAAGAACTATGTGATACAACTAGGGAAGTAAAATAAAACACCAATACATTAGTAATCTGAAAGAATATTTCTGACACAATTTTACATAGGCACACTTTTGGCGGATTTCACAAACGTTACTTAAATTTAATCATCCGTTAAAAGTAAACGTTGCCATGGTTACATGTGTTGAAGGTATAGGAATGATTATTCTTAATCAATGATTAAAGTTAAGTGACGTTTGTGAAATCCAGCGTTTATCTTTTATTATTGATCTTAATTGTAGTTAAGAAAAATATAATATAATAGTTCTACGAAAAGTGTCAATTTTCACAAAAACATTTTTGTTCTAATTATAATGCGTCCTGTTTTATTTCGTAATCAATTTAAAGGTCTTAGAACAAAGCAATTTTTAAAAATGATTTCCAGATTGGAGAGTTTTGAAGGGAGTCGATTTCATGCAAATATTTGTTAACAGAGGACAAAAAAAATTACAATAAATAATTAAAATACTTTCTCATCTGTTGGAATTTCGCAAACAATTTGTAAATATTCTTAACCGACAACTTTAAAAATCAAATTAGTGTCACTTTGCTGTATGCTTTCATTTACCCTGAAGAAGCTGTACACGAAAAGCGAAACATTCACATTTAAAAGCAGCTCAGCGAATTTTATTATTGTAAATTGTTTAATAAAATTATGAAACAACTAAAATCATAATTAAAGAAGATACTGAAATACACTTATTAGTAGTATTCCAAATACAGACGGACAGATTGTAAAAGTGTAAAATTAAAACAAAACAAACTTAAAAAGTTCCTCCTTAAAGAAACAAGGCATCACTTAACTTAAAAGTCGAGTATTTCGATTTTTTGTGCAAACTGTGTTTTGTGAACTAATAATGTATTACTTGGCACATTCACGAGAAATTTAGCTCATTGTTAACGGCGATTTTTTGTTTGGACGATTTTCTAAAGAATTTCCGTATTTTTTCCGATTTATTTCTTGAAGTTAAATGCTTTCACGGAAATAAATAAAGATACTACATGAGCATTAAAAAACTTATAAGACAGTACTTGAAATTTTGTATTGTATGCAGCCGTTCCTGAGATATTCTTGGAATAGGAATTATAAAATACACAAGAAAAAATATTATTAAGCAAAATTTACTGTGAATAAATGTTTGTATCATAACATTGTACAATTCTTTATTTATTAAAAATATTTTTGTTGTGCATAATTGCACATATTTTATTTTTTGAGAACATCTTAAAAGCGGCTGAACTCAAAAAACTTTAAGGTATAGTTTCATAAACGTAAGATAAATTTAACTCTCGGCTTATTCCCATAGTAACTATTTTGAAAACTATTGTTACTACGGCGTAGGAGTAATTACTTGAGCATATCGATACTTTTTTAGACTCTTTGCGGAACAAATTTTTCACATTAAAGAAAACATGAAAACTACGCCACTGGACGTAATCGTGTTTGCATTTGCTAAACAAATAGTTTGCTTGGTCTTCGTTCACTTCAACGAATGAATTGGATAACTGTTTCATTCATTATCGTCATTTCGTTCATATCATTCATCTCGTTAGGAAAGATTCGTTCGTTCACGAACGAGAAATAATGATAAACGAAATCATTCAATCTGTCACCTCATAGATTCGTTCGTATTGAATCAATTATCCGTTCCTGAACGACACAACTCTACTAGGTTAGCATGTATTTAAAGCAAATACTTACTCTGTTTTACACAATTTATATAATAATTATCTACTTATTTTTCGCATAACTTTTAACGCTTGGAACATCGGTGTTTCGCTATACGAGACTGACTTTGAGAAAACTGTCATTGTACAACGAAACTTGAACGTTCAAAGTTATTCGAAAAATACATGTTTATTAATTCGTTTCATTTATAATACGAAAGGACTGTTGAAAGAAACTACATCAGAATAAAATTTTTCTTTGCATTCGTCTCTTTTTTTGAAAAGAAAAGAGGAAACTTGCAGATGTTTTGAACCTAAATTAAAACAATTTACATAACCATAAACAAAAAGTATTGTTAAAAAAGAAGTTTACTTTACTGATGTGGTATACTGGAAATGAATAATTTTCTTTTAAGTTTTCTATCCCCCAAAAATTTGCTGGCACTCTTCACAAACGATTTATTTCGAATACTGCCTGTGCGGTCACGTTATCGCCGATTGAAGCAGCTATTTAGGGATGTGTGTAACAAGTTTGTCCCCTACTTTTCATAATAGTGTCGCTGCCGTAGAGCAGCCCTGGCCCATAAAATACGGCATTCCGGTTATACCTGCTTTTTTTGTAGCGGGCATCCTACGTGTACACGAACGGCTACTGTAAATATTTAAATCAGTCATAAAACGTGTTGTGTTGTAATTCGAAGCATTTTAATTATGTTAAGTTCTAAAATATTTTGATGGCAGTTAAACTTAAAAATAGTGTTAGTTTTATAGATGGCGGCAATAACAATGAGATATAAACATAATTTATAAATAGGAAGTCGTTAACGAGGAAATTATTAGAGGTAGCTGCTATAAAAAGGTACTTAGGGCGTTTCGTAACAGTGTTTCAGTCGTTGTCGTATGCAGAAGTTCGATCGTGGTTTCAGATAAACATCAAAGAATCCGCCTCTGTTTAGAGAACGCCTGATTAAATATTTTCCACGTAAAAAATAAATATTTAATAACGTTGTAAAGAAATCGTATTTTGCAAACTAAATACATCATCTATTTTTGTTTATCTCACAGTTTCAAACAAACATGTTTTTCTAGCACCGTCTGCATGTAATTTGAATACATTTCTATTTGGTGTTTTTATTCTATAATTCTGTTTCATTTTTGTTATTCGCAAACATATAATGGCCAGTATCATTTATTTAATTGAATTACTAGATTGTTACTTACACAAAATAACGTTTTAAGTCAACATAACTTAATAATTGCAACAAATTTGAAGAGGTTATTCTTAGGCTGATTTTAAGCAAAAATGTTTCTATAAATGTGGTAGGCCTAAAATTCTTCGTTTTTGATATACTGGAGTGATAAAGCTCCTCACAGTTGCCGCATATGAAACTATTCAGCAGTTAATGCGAAGGAGAGCAATGCGAGAGATGGTAGCTTCCAACACTTACTTTACTTTTGAAAGTTTCTTAAAAAATTATTTGTACCCTAAAATTATAGAACAAAATATCATACATATCACTTGTCTTTGTACCAAGTTTCATTCCATGTACTATGATGCTCAACAAAAACGATACCCCTGCAAGCAAAGTGCACCCTTATGAACATTGGGCGGAGCCAACGCGGGCATTTAAATTGGTACGTCGAGTCTGGTCCGCTGTAATTTTATTGCTTCGGTTAAACCTTGGGTCGGCAATAATATAGTGTTCGTAAATTTATTGATGCGTAAATATAACTTTGATTAAGATATATTTTTTACAGCGAGCCTATCTAATAAAAAACATTTGACGTTATAATTTTCTTAAAATAATTATTTATTACAAATTTCTACACCTTTTCCAATTGTATTTCAGAAAACTTCAATTGTATTTCAGATTAGTAAATTGTATTTAAGAAGTCGTCAATTGTAGTTCAGATTAGTAAATTATATTTCAGAAAGTAGTAATTGTAGTTCAGATCAGTAAATTGTATTTCAGAAAACGTCATATGAAATTCAGAAAAGATCATTTGTAAATCAGAAAGCATCATTTGTAAATCAGGAATCATTTATAATTAAGTTTTTTTCTTGTAAATTTGTAAGTGCTTGCATGTTAATAGCGAAGAACTGCATTTCTTAGCATGGACTTAGCTACGGTATGCTGAAAAAATATATGTATAATTGTTATTTTCTGAAATACAATTCACCTTTTCTGAAATTGATTTCGTTTTTCTGAACTACAATTAACACATTCTGAAATACATTTTACGTTTCTGAAATACATTTGACACTAAAATTCATATTTTGCATCTGAAAAACATTTGACACTGTCTGAAATTAATCTGTTACTTTCTGAACTACACTTGGAAAAGGTGTAGACGCTGAAAACTTAAAAATGCCGCATTAAGGCGAATCCGGTTGTATTTTAAAATAAATTTTGTGCCAGTGCAATTTTTATTTACAGAAAAAAAGGATAAACAATAAACGCTATACCAATATTAATAACATATTGTGTAATTTTTTAGATTTTTCAAACAGAACAGGTGTAAATCTTTATTTTTAGTCAGTTTGAAATGTGTATACTGGGTGCCTCATTACGTACGGAGGAGCTTGAAAGGACAGCTAGAGTAGATCAAAATAAAGCTTTTTTCTTAATTCACTTAATTAATTTTGTTCTTTTTTATGCCTAAAAATGATGAATTCATGATTCAAAGAAAAACGGACGTGTACGCGAATTTTATTACCACAAAAAACGTGTCTATGAATTTTGTTGCCGCAAATACGCTTTAACTGTATTAAACTCAAAATACAGAAGTTGCAAAGTATTATTCGAGTAAAGCTCTAAAAAAAATACCTACCGACAGCGCAGCTTAACAAAGTTCAATTATAAAATTATAACAGTATTGAGTATTCTTGAATAATCTTTGCATAATATTTGTTATTTGTTGCCAATAATAATCCCGTGGATCACGGTCGCATCTGGGCCGCAGGTACCAGAGCCTGACCGTAGTCGACCAGTTAGTTATTTCACACAGCAGTTTCAGGCCTTTGCCTCTGTGTATTGCCGTAAAGGCCAGCAAATTGCCGAGTCGTATCGTTTGTGGTGACCACCATAGTACATATAATATTGTAAAAAATATATGGGCTAAATTTAAAGTCTAACAAAAAATTAAAATTTATCACCCTGTATATAAAAATTATAAATATATAAATAAAAACCCAGTATAAATCAAGTTCATTGCCAGCGGACCCAACTAACTCGGCTATGAAACCCACATGATTCTATGCTAAATATATTGAAATTTCATTGATTAGCACAAATTTTAATTGATTGTTCAACACCGACATTAAGGTCCAGTTTTACAAGCATAGAATATAGACAGAATAACTATTTACCGAATGCCTTTTAACCTTCTTCCATGTCTACGTCAATACTATTCCAAGAGCACTGTTATATTCAGTTTATCTTACCACCGAAAAATCGGGCTTAGGTAAGCAATACTTTAGTTTATGTCAGTTCTAGGAAATAGTGCCAAAATAACTATCTGTGTGAAGACAAAACTATCGTCATAAAAACTACTAACATAATTACTACTGTAAAGGCGGCGCTACATTACATGGCAAACTAGCCAAACGTTTGTGATGTGTGAAGGTTCGCCGAATAGTGTGTATGATAGAGCATTTGTCAAACTCCTTCCAACGTTTGCATTCGTATACGTTCCGATAGAAGTCGGTAAATGAGACACTTAAATGCGATTCAGCAACATCGTACACATTATTTGACAAACGTTTGGAAAACTGTACACATCACCAACGTTCGACATTCGTCTAGTTTGCCATGTAATGTGGAGCCGCCTTAAGACGTAGGTCTCCTCCTGCTTATTGTGGTGATTAGAATAGATAACACGACGCATTTATATTTTATTGAGGAGACATTACTTTTAATTCGGACTGTGTATTGCGAAACAGTTTAAGTGTATTGATACAAGGCAAGAAACATCAACAGCCAGTCTTTTTTTCTAAACAAAGAAATTTCATTACATCTTGTCCATTATTTGGAGAACTTACCATAAAAAATATTTCGCATTTGAGACTTTTTAAGGTTTGCTAGAAAAGCTGAGATAAACAAAATGTCTCAAAATATCGAATTACTTGTGATTGATCTATGCTAAAGTTTAGCAACAACAAAAAAATTTAATTTACCATAGGAATAAATAATTTAAAGAAAACTAGCGTTGTGAGTACACACTCGCATGTTGCTTTCTAAAATAATTACAATCAAAAAATATGTAGAAATTATTTTTTCGTATTCATAAAAGTCACTTATTATTAACTTTTAGCAAAAATTTTGTTATTGATACTTGTTGATATTAAAATTTACTCTATAATACCGGGTGGAATATGAAAAACCTTTGGTGCTATAACTTCCTTACTTTTTCTCCAATTTTAGTAAATGATACGTCAAACAAAATCGCTTAAAAATGCCACAATTTGGATCGATTAAAAATTTTTTTTTTTAGTTCCGTTTTTGACAGATGACAGTCAACTTTTTATTTTCAAAGTGCACTCTTATTTATTTTTTACTCCTTTAATGGAGATTTTTTTCCTGAATATAAAAATGTAAACAACCATACCATGAATGGAAAAAGAAACGAGAATTTAAGGCTTTAATGTAAAATTTTAAAAATCAGGCAATAAGATTAAACAATAATAACGGTATGTTCCACAGGTATGTTCTACATTTACGAGAGGACTAAGTGAGCTGTGGATATCTGTCAGTCGCGCATTTTATTAAAATTTTAAAGTTACTGACAATAAAGTCTCACATTTGTGATTAAAATGGATAACGGAGACTATGTGGATTTGATTGAAACATATTTTGAAAACGGAAAAATGCTGCAGTTGCTTTGTGGCTTTATGGAAGCCGTTTTCCTGACAGATTACTTCAAAGTATCGATAAATTTGGAAGGCTGGTTCGAAAACAATCACGCGAAATTCAAGATCGAGATTTAGAACTAAATGTTTTGCAGCGTCAATAGAGATGTCGAATGTGTCTGGGACAGAATGGGATTAACTTCGAACAGTTGCTTTAGTAAAAACTATGGTTACTTGATGTTTGTAAATTTTTTTTTCATTTAAAATAAATTTTTAACTTCTCATTTTAATGTAGCTATATTCAGAAAGAAAATCTCTATTAGAATAAGAACAAAAAAATATATGGTGCAATTTAAAAAAACAAAGTTATCTACGATCTGTCAAAAATAGTTGTTAAAAGAAAATTCACAGCAGATCAGGTTAAAGTGTTTTTAAAACGATTTTGTTTGACATATCATTTATTAAAATCGAATAAAAAATAAAGAAGTTACAGCACCAAAGGTTTTTTATATTCCACCCGGTATATAAAGTGCGTTCAAAATCCTCTCACGTTTGGAGTTGGTCATGAATTGAGATAGCAAGAAATAAGGTATGTCTTTGATTATTACTACAAAGACACTGGATTTTAGGAAAAATACCTTTCTCTAGTTTTTAAGAATGTAAAAATTTTTTCCTTTCATTAGAAGTAGAGACAAATAACTCTATTGTGAGAAAAGGATAATCGAAACGCGCTCATTAAATATAATCACGAAGTAAGCTAGAGAGTAGTTGCTATGTAAAATAATAACAAACATGTTGTATGTGTAATGTAAAAAGAGAATTTTGTACTCTCAAAATAAAAACCAAAACTTCTTCAGAATCTGAGTTTCCTGTCATCTATTTCTAATGAAACGATATATTTAAAAAAAATTACAATCTTAAAAACTAAAGAAAGGTATTTTTCCCAAAATCCGGTCTCTACTTATTACATACTTACATTATGAACAAAAATAAACATTGTAGTACTTTGAGGTCAGCTGCTTGTAAACGATAGGAGTATTTAACTCGTGTGTAAATAAAAACCTGGTCAAGTAGGCTACATTTAGTAATTCTGTTATGTAAATGCAATGGATAAATTCTCGATAACAACCTACTTGATCAGGTTTTTATTTAGACGCTCGTTATAAGTGGACATCTTTTTGTAAAATTGTATGGCAAGTCCCAACACAGGTTTATTTGTTGTGATAAAAGACGAAAAGACGAACAAAAGCATAGGGCTCATTCTGCATTATCTCAGTTACTTCCGCAATGGTTTCCCCTGTACACTTTTTCTGTTGTTCTACAAAGTGTTAACGTACAAAAAGGTCATTTAGATAAGACATTTCTCAACGGAATGGTTCCAAACTCTATTAACCTTTGTTTCGCTGCGAAAGTAACTTTCAATATGAAAACTCTTTTTCAAAAGAGAGTCAAGCAGAGAGCAACGATTTTTCCCCAAAAATAACAGTTTTTTGTAAATAAACTAATATACTTACACAGGAGATGGAATTAGTTCTACTACAACGGAATTACCCTAACCTTAAAACGTCAACCGTGAGATTAGCTGGTCATGAGTGTTATGACTCCGCTATAACCAATGCCAAATCCAAACGTGGGAGTTTTTGAACGTATGTTAATTTTCATTAACTTATTTGTACTTATTATCAAACAGTAGGAAAAATCTTTACACAAAAAAGATTTAAACCAGCGAAAATTACAGAAACAGTTGACGAAAGGAATGTTCAGAATTTAATTTTTATTTACATTTTAGTCTTTATTTATTTTGCATGATTTATTTTATATATTTATTCGATCAATGAAATACATATTATTGATCTTTGATTTTTGTCAACAGTGTAGGTAAATATTACACTAAATGCTTACAGTAAATTATTTTTTACATTTAACAGTTGTAACATAAGTATGAAAAACTGTATGAAAACATACCTTCGGTGTTTCTAAATGTTCCCGTATTTGTTTAAGAGATTGGTTAATTTATGATGAGCTTTATCCATTTGTATTTATATTTTATTTTCAATTTCTGGGGAAATACAAAAAAGATGATTCTTTACCTCCTTTAATCTTTCCCTTTCAATATTTAAAAGAAGCTAATTCAAGCTCTTCGAGAGCTGCATATTTTAAATAATTAAGATTTTACCATGGCAGATTTTCTGATACGGAACGGAAGGAGGATATCAAAGGGCGATTTTTAAATGCGAAATTAGCGTTATGACTGCGCACTTTAAACATGAATGTTAATATTAAACAATACATCCAAGGCACCATTTCTCAGGCCGTTCTCAAACAATTGAATTATTTACCAAACGGATTGGCATAGAAGAGCGAGTTCTATTCAAATTGCACCTTTAATATTACATAAATGAACTCAAATAATTCATAAGTTTGTAGTCTGCGCGTTTAGGGTTATTTACAATGCACAAGGAAATATTTATGATCTCAGGAAGGATTGCCCGTGTTGTCTTATTGCCGAGTTTGATTCGGCTTCTTAACTATTAATGGCATGACTCCTTGCAATTTGTTAATGCATTACAGTGATGCTTGCATACGGAAGCTTCTGCATTAACTACGACGTCGCTTAAGAATTTTAGAGAAATTCTAAATGAATGGCGTGACAGCATTAATTTTTACTGCATTAATTTAACACCGGTTTCCTTTCTTTATCACTGCTTATAAATAACTAAACATTTAAGAGTACAGCTTAAGTCTCTCACTCTCACACTCAATCAATTAATCAAATTAATGCATGTACTTTCGAAGTTATTAATTTTTATACGAAATACAAGACCTTTTTAAAGATTTACATTCAGTTTTACTGCTCTTGATTTTAACTATATTTTCATTAAACTTTCCAGCAATATTAGTAAAATAGTAAGAAACTCTCTTTGTCTCTTTCAAATGTGTCAATTCATATCACTTTTTGTGTGCTATTATCATGAAACAAATCGCAAGAAATAAAGTCGTCATTAAATTTATTAATAAAAACTGTACAAAAGGAATTTTAATTTCAGTCCTAGCAAAATTTTATAAAACCCGTAGGTGTGTTGAAATTAAACTCGTTCTTCCTTATTTTCATTCATTAATAAACAGAACACCAAACAAATAATATTTACTACAATAAATATGATTGAAAGAAGAAGAAAATGTTTCGGATTTTTCTTTAATAAAGTTTCATGAAAAAAACTTTTAATGGAAGAAAATATTTTTAAAAGTCTCCTTCCTGTAGTCATCGAAAACTACCTAAATGTCATTGTCTTTGATTGTCACAAGTTTAAATTATTTTATTATACCACTTACACAAACAAATTTCAAAATCTATAAAAATGTTGCTTATAAATTCACACCAGCTAAGCCTTTAAGGGCCATTTGCACCGAGCACTTAACTTTAACTTTAAGGGTCACTTCGAATATGACTTAAACAATGCTGTGTAACCTAAAAATGTCACATTATAAACACCACTTAAATTTAAGCTCAGCTTAAGTGTTTGGTACAAATGACCATTAGTGTTTGTCTTCTAACTAAATATCTAAGAATATCTTTTCTATTCAAACAATTCGTTTTAGCATTTACATTTTCTATAAGTATGGGATATGAATAATTAAGAAAAAAAAAACAGACAGGCTAGTATGGAATAGCGCCACTCAACTTCACCATCGCCAAAGAAATTTAAAACTGTACCGTCAGTTGACAAAGTAATGGTCAGGATATTCTCGGATATTCACGGTTCAATTTTGACAGGTTTCTTAGTTGACCGAAATATTATAAATGCAGAGTTCATTTCTTTTAAGGCCCAGTTTTACAATCTTGGAATAAGGACGGAATAGCCGTTTGCCGTATATCCTTTAATGTTCTTCCATATCTACGTCACACATACGTTACGTTATTCTAAGAATAATGCTTATCCGACGATTGTAAAATTGGGAGTAAGAGTTAGAATGTCTGTGAGAAGCAAATGACGCGGATTGTTGAGTAAAGGCATCCTTATTTTCCAGGATAATGCCCGTCCACATATCGTTCGCATAACTCAAGGAACGCTAATAAATCAGAATAGGATACTTGGGAGGCAAGAAATTGAAGTCGAATGAGTAGATAACAGAAGCGGTGCAAAATTGGCTTTGCAGACAACCAAAAGAATTTTTTCTGTCGGTATTTGCAAGTTTCCTGGTCTTTAGGATAAATTTATATTAAAGAAAGGACATTATTTTGAAAAATAAAATTGTTATAGCTGTATAAAAAAACTCCAAGTCAAATGTGTACTCCCCTCGTATTTTTCCATTTTTTAATCTACAGAGAAACTACGCGTACTCAAAATGCTTTAATAAAGGATATTATGCAAAAATTGGTAATAATAAAATAAATCTTCTTCCTGCTCGACTTCCTTTAAAACCATGACGATAAAAGCAATATTTCTCTCCCCATGACATTACCTTTGGTTGCGATTGTACTAACTTATACAGGGTTCCGCAAAATGTATTAATTATTTTAAATACCTAATACCCGATCGTACCAACTTTTGAAGCAAAGCTTAAATTTAAGTTGTGCTTAGAATATGACATTATGCATGGTCAGTATGTCAATCACATTCTGACTGACATTTAAACTTCAACTGAAGTATCAATTAGGATGTGACTGACATTTTGTTAAACCAGCAAAAGATGTCATAAGAGGTATGACATTTTTTGCTGGTTTAACAAAATGTCAGTCACGTCCTAATTGATACTTAAATTAAACTTAATGAAACTTAAAAAGCACGTTTTAAATTTAAGGTCTGCTTAAAATATTGGTGCAACCGGTCATTATAAAATTACAAATTAGACAAATACATATACAGTTATATAGTTGTATATATGCATTGGCCAACAATAAATATGTTCAATTCTTCTGAATATGCAGATATTGTTTTTTTTTTATCTGTGGTGATTGCCCAACGGGGTCCTAAGTCTCAAAGACTTGTCAGGACCTCAGGAGCGGGAGTGTATTTGAGTGTGTGTAAAGTGTTCCATGGCTTTGTTACTTCCAACCTTCTCGCCGTTTAAGGGGAAGCAGTGTCGTATTTTATCCCCAACACTGAAGGATGCCTGAAGTCGATACCGACCACCCCCGAGAAAAATCCCGAGTGCGGTTCGAATCGACGACCATGCGATTGCAAGGCCGGTCCTTTTACCACTGGACCGTTCAGGCGTCCATACCGTTCAGTATGGCTTTTGCGATGAAAATTCTAAAGAGGCAGGCAGAGGTTTTCCTAATAGATGACGGCCTTCTGAGAAAGCTTTTAGTAGAACTTTTGAAAGATTGCGAGAAATCGAAAGCACCCAGGTCTTTCGACTTAAAACCTTTGGATTTCTATTCACGGGGAGTGTTAAAGAAAACAGTTTATGCTGTCGGAATTCATACAAAAGAACAGCTTTTGGAAAGAATTAATTGAGCTTTCGCTGAAATCCAAAACGGGAATTTTCAATTTAATTATACTTATATCGAATTAGTTCTTCGATGTCAAGCAAAGTCTTGCAGTTGGAGGAAGTGTTTTTGAACATTTGCTTTAAATAAACCCTAAAGTAACACAATCTAGTCATACCAACGTACGATAATAAAATTAACGTGTAATAAATTGAAGATCCTGTATCCATGAAATGCGTAGAAATCGGACACGTGTTTATATGAGAAAAATTTTTGAAATTTCATTCTCTACAACCTCTTTCATTTTTCATCGAGACTTTTGAAAACACCCTGTATACTGTGGGGATGGGAGTTTTATGTTTCAAGAATGGTATACTTCAAATGACCAGCTTCTTCAGCAATGCACTCTTCTAAACTCGTGCCATTGTTTTACATAGCAGAACGAAGAATATGACCTAGAATGACACTTCTTATGTTTATTCTAAATTTCTCTAGATTTACGATTCCTTATTTAGGTATATTTTACTTTTCAGACAGATACAAACAAAAAAATCGGCAACTGAAAGCCAAGAAGTTGCAAGGTCCTATGTGTAAAGCCTGTTGCAGACGATGCACAGTAACTGGCGCGAGTACTATTACTGTGCATCAAATTTGAGCGTGTGAACAGTTTTTACTTGGTGAATGTGCGAGTGCAAGTTGCTTAGTTTTACTCGCTTTGGTCCTTGCGCTAGCTAGCCCCACTCCGCTTCTTCATCCTGTGCTAAGCACATTTTCTCTTACTTCGCATCGTTCGAACACGACGTTGTCACTGGCACAAGTTCATTTTTGTCTGCAGACCTGCCTGCGAGAAGTTGGGCTGTCTACTATGAACTAACACTGTGCAAGGCAAGGTGCAAGTGGGTACCAACGTATGAACGCTGGCGCAAGTACTAATCGTTAGTACTCGTGCCAGTTGCTGTGCATTGTCTGCAACAGGCTTTATGAAATCTTTTCTGTAAAACGTCCAAACTCATTCTGGCAATTGACTGATTTCATTGTCTTCTTGAGAACTATATTCTTTAATTCACCTTGAATTAGAACCCTGTATAGAACCTGCATCAGAACCCTGTATATCATGGACTTTTTGTTCTTAGTATTAATTGATAGAAAAAAATAATATTCTAATAATATTTATTAGATTTCTTGAAATTTAAATTATTTGACTTTTGATTATGCAGATATCTTCTTATCTATTGAAAATTTGTGCAACAATATGGTAAATATAAGTTGACAACTTTTTTTTTAATATTGTTTTTCTATTTACAGTAAAGAAGAAAAATATCCCATTAAATATTTATAGTGAAATGAAGTAAATGAAATACCGGTTTAATATTGCAAGCAAATAGATATTTATTAATTTCCACACTTTCAAAGAAACCTGTCATTTATTTCAATCCGTAACGTCGACATTACCTGCGAATTATTTTTTCAATCGAATTGTTTTCATTTCAGAACGGGAACTGTTTGGATAAATGTTCGAACCTATTTTTGCATGATTGAACATTTCCTTAATTAAACGTTTTTTCATGCCGTACCAACCATATTGTATCCAGGCCGCTTCAAGTACACAGACACGTACAGAAATTGAAAAATGGCGAATACATAGTGCATTAATCTTGAAACAGTGTTGCCGTGAATTTCGGAAAAAAAAACCGATCGGATTAAAGCCAGTCGCAGGTTTACTGGTCTGTTACTATTGTTTTCATGGGAAGAATTCGCAGAGAAATTTTAGTTGTAACGGTCAGTGTGCAGGTATTTCTATTTTCAACTTACCGGTATGTAATAAAAGTTATATGAAATTTTATTTTCCAATAAAATATCCGAGCAATAAAGAATCCAAATATAACATGCGGGACGTGCTCATATGCACATATCAGAATGAATTAGACCATTATAATATTAATCTTATATACGTAACCGATCGCTGTTTTGTTATTTTCACATATACTTAGCCGTTTTACGACTTTCTGCTTTAATAAATCTATAATAAGTATTCCACTCTTTGACACACGTGTTTCTCAGAAGGTTTCAAGCTCGGGCATAAATTTCCAACTTATTTATATAATTATTGTTCTTGGCACGACAATTCTGCGACAAAAAATTTTACTACTTAATTGTTATATTGAAATTTATAGCATTTTAAAATATTTTAACATAAACACACCTTAAAAATTTACTTCGTGACAATATTTATTGAAATTTTTGGCAGTTATCATAAAACCACGCAATATTTTTTTTACAGAATGATAAATGTCCAGCGGGTTTAAAATTAATGCGAATTAGAACGGAAAAATAAAAGTGTCGCTTTGTGTGTGCTATTTTAATCGTCGCGCCTCAAACACGAATTCCATAAGCTAGGCCCAAACAGTCTTAAAATGATTAATCACTTCAGTGCAAGAATCGTAAACTCCGAGGAGACACCCGATACTCCACATTCGTAAAAATAAATGCTATTTAGATTTTAAACATTCTGCAAGTGGAAAAAACTTTTCACATAAATTAAAAATAATGGTGGTAGTCGTGCCTAACAAAAACTGGTAAATCTAAAATAATAGCACATAAAACATTAATCTGTCATAAGTTGAAATATACGCGCGAACAAGAAAAGTCGAAATAAAATATTTGGTTTAAATGTGAGCCAAGTATGAGACGCGCCATAAATATTTTAATTATAAATAAATACCAGACTCACTAAAAATAAAATGTAATTTTTAAGTGCATTGCACCCATGTTTTTCTTATAAAAGACTGCGCGTATTCTAAACATATTTACCCGGTATATGAAAATAAACGAGATGCATTTACACCCGACGATGTACGTATGCGTTTTATAATTTCGAAATCTTACAAACCCTAAAAGATTCCTCGAACGAACCGGACTCTTTGTTTATCTAAAGCTGTAAATATTTTAGAAAACACGTCATTCATCGATTCCGATGCGAAATCGTGTTATTAAATAAAATATGATCAGAGGGTTTAAAGTTTACACAAGTAATGGAATCGCGCTGGTATCGATCAAGTTGTAATAACACTAATCCCGTACCAAGCTGCACTCTTCATACCTTATTTATGTTGCCACAAAATAACAATTTTCTGAATCTTACATCTTCCTGCGCAATTCATGCGTTACGGATTTTATTCTACGCCCCCATCCGTAACTTGCTTTGGAAATGATTTGCAAAGTGCCCTCCTATTGTTTCGACATTTAAGGGCCTATTTCTACATCGAAGACGTTAAATTTAAAGGGTTGTTAAATTTCGTTACTGTGGTAACAGCCAATCACAAGATTCTATTTTCAATTTTAACCTACCCTTAAATTTTAACAGCCTGTTAATAAGTTACAGAATAGCTCCTACTATGGAATAAATTATACACATAAGTATAAAAACAAAAGTTACTCAAATACATATTAAAAATTTTCAGTTAATATTAATGGATTTTCTTGGCAGATATTCTAAAAAGATTATTTTGTGATTGCAGAAAAAAGAATTTATTTAATGAGAATAGTGGATGAAAAAGTTTCTGAGATTGAAATTCTTTCAAAAATTTGTTTAAAAGAAAATAAATTCGCCCATATTCAAAATACCGGATGATCAACGGAATTCATAATTAGAGGAGGCTGTGATTGGTGGTGCTATTTTATGTCGTGTGGTCGAGCATACTGAAAAATTAATAATAAATTGACAATTGTGATATTTTAGGTTATGCTCGAGCTTTATACGATCTTTGATAATATACTAAACATTATTTTTCTGAAACACAGAAATAAAATAAGCTGGTTTAAAGCCTTTTCTTAGAATATTGTGGCAGGTGCCATAAGACAGATTCGTTTCTTGAGCAAGCCTACGAAGAGATTTCTTTGCACAACATTAGCCGTTCGCTTTCTTTGACCACCACTACCTGGTTTTCAAGTAATATTCCCCGTTTCACGAAATTTTCCAACACATAGTCGAATTTGTTGCACTAAGACCCGGTTTCTGGAACGTTGCATAAAATTTAACCGTCCGATTAAAGTAAACGTTGCTATCGCTACACATATTAGAACTATAGGCATATTTATTTTAACCTGTTAGTTAACTTTATGAAACGTTCCAAGAAACCCGACTTAAGCGGTGTAATTAACTGGAAAATTAGGGAATACTTCCCGAAAATCTTCAATGCAACCAAGAATCGAATGGCTCCATGTCCCATTTTCTTGTTTTTGTGCATTTTTGTACATATTGTTTCATGGTGTCAAATAAACTATCGGTACGCCTATATTATATATTTACACTAAATGTCATGTTCCTAAAAATAGAAATAAAAAGTTACAGCGGTGCGAATACCAAACTGAACCACTCGGTATACACTACAACCGCATGTTATAGTTAGCTTTTGGTTTTAACAAGGCGTCATTTACATGGATGAAGCATATAAAGTGTTACGAGCGCTCTTATCGTAAACTACGAAAGCTAAAATAACACCAGGTACTATTTATATATTTTTAATAAGCAAATATGATAAGAAATTATGATTTGAAGCCACAAAATTTTGACTGATCGAAATAGAAGCTTCCTTCATTTTCAAAAAAACTGTTTGTAAATAAACCTCTTTTTTAAATAAACTTTTAAGGGTCAGTTAAGAATAAATACTTGCCACAGTCTGCGTAAATACGACACATTTTGAACATTCCCTTTGTAAATAAATCTTACAATAGTAAAATTAAAATAGATTTAAAAAAAAAACTTTTAATTGATTAACAACGAAATTTGACGTACTATTGCCAGATAAATATTTGGTACGGCAATTTTTCCACACGAACATTGGTAGAATCAGTGAGCCCTAAGGCTTGCTGATGTGTTGGAACGAAATGGTGGTTCTATAAAATAATAATTGTTTTCATATTGCAACGTTATGGCCCCTATTAGGGTGAAGCCAATTTTATGCTGTGTTTTGAGACTCTTTCAGATTTTAGCATTTGTTGCTTTTCTCAGGGTAATTTTTGTCGAATTCTCTAGCTTTATTTTTATTTTTGTTTATAGTTTAAGTCTTATTTGTTATTGCCTTTCTTAATTTGTTGATTTCGGTGACAGTTCCTGCTCCTCTCCTGATGTATTTTGCAGTGTATCTTGTAGGCTGGCTTTTTTGTCATGGAGTGTATTCATTATGTGATCTGATAAGTTTTGAATGTAAATGGCACTCACGAGCCCTGGCATTCAAAATTACCGCGTCAGTGTACATGTTCGTGTATGTGTGTGTGTAAATAAAGAAGAATACTCGTAGAAAGTGATAGAAACAACGGTTTATTAAGTCAATGTTCAATGAAGTTGTACAAACAAATACTGATCGAAAAAGGGTTCAGGGAGTCGACTTTTTATTTGTATTTTGCAAAACCAGCGATATTTACTTACAGTAATCCGATAAACGCTCCTAACGTGAATGTGAATCGTCCGCGGGCGGATATGGTTTCTGTGCCGGTTGTTATAATTTACAATAGCTCACGCGGCGCCCTCACTGATTCAATTTCCGAACTCCGCGCTGCCGCTTACAGTTTCCAACAAACGTCCGGCCGTCAATTGCATTGATAAATCGATTATTCCAATTATTACAATTCTGGGTTTAAATCTTACGTATTTACATTTCAAAAATTCTAAATAATTTACTTATTATATAGGGTCAAGTGGGGTAAATATGCAACACGCAAAAATTAGGGTAAAAGTGAAACAGCCCTGTAATTAATTAACAAATGAATTTATTCTGAAACTGCAAGTGCTTTTATTTAACTTGTAAATTTATTAAGAGAATATAAAAATTTTAAATTGTTGCTGCAAATTTTGTACTGTCCATGTGGTATTTTCGAAATGGGTATGAAAACATATGAATTAAATTTCATATTTTGTTGTACAACTTTCCATGCAACTGCAAAATAAATTGCAGTTTCAGCTTTATATTGATTTTGCACAAAGCAAATAGGTCACAGATCATAATGCCCTTTTCGTTTTATTTTTCCACTAATTAGTTTTTTTTTTTTAATAGTAATTTGAATTTTTGGGAAAAAGTGAAATAGCTTGTGGGAAAATATGAAACAATTTTATGCAGGTTTGTGCAAGATTCAACAGGACTTTGTGCTACGTGCTGTGAAAATGCAAGGAAATAAGTCAAGTGGATGTGTGATTTCGGCCAAGAAACTTCTTGAAGATCAGTGACAGTTTCAGTTAAAAATTAACAATGCCAAGAAATTATATAAAATTATAACGTGTGTCCAACAATTATTGTAGTCCTGGGTGGCTGTAGAGTCAAACATTTTTAACTAATTATTGTTTCAAATGGCATTAAAACATTAAATACATAAAGAAACATTTATTTGTTGTCTAACAGTCAATATTTGAGGCATCAATTCAACGATGCGAAGTAAAAATCGGCATTTATGTGTGATACCACAGCCCCCCACAGGACTACGATAATTGTTGGACGCATGATATGGTGATTTTGATGTATCTTTACTATTTGTAACAAAATAATAAACTTTTCTCGAGCTTAATAAAGTCTTACTGAAATTCTTTATTTCATTCACATGCGTTTTGACGTTAATTTTAAAAAGTAAAACACGCCGCACATGTTTTCTACACAGTTTTTCTCGCTCGTTAAATTTTTGCCCTGCAAATGTCAATATCACGTGTATTTTAGGAGTTTTTAGGTTGTTTCTCATTTTCCCATCTTTGTTTCATTTTTTCCCAAAATCGAGGTTAAAAATGAAACGCTCTTTTTATTTATTTTTACTAAATGTATATCTAATTTAAACAAAAAAACATGCATAATCGATAAGATCACGTAAAACTGCATCTAGTAGGAAAATAAGATATTTCAATTTGTGTTTTTAAGTGTCCTAAAAATCGAAAGTTGTACATTTTGTTGCATATTTACCCCACTTGACCCTACATGTAATTTAAAATCGCTTATTCATTCCTATAAATATTTACACAAACTTAATATATCTTATAAAAACGCTTGAATTTAATAATTGTAAACAAATAAATCCTGTAAAACATAACTTATACATTGCCCTAAATTTCTCTTTACTATTTACAAATTATTTAATTGAAAAAGTCTCTCGTTTAGCTTATAAACACCGCAATATGTTTATTTAATTCTAGCAATTAATAAGAGCATTTCAATATGCTAAAATTCTGAAAATTCAGATTACTTTACAAAGCAACCGTACCAATTATTTATCTCGCAATGGTACAAAGAAATATTAAATAATATTTTTTGTAAAATATGATAAAATGGACAAAAGCGTCTACATTTGAATGCATAAAATGAAAGAGAGTGTTTGGTTTTTTGAAATTTAAAGTTCAAAATAATATAATAATAAAAGCATCTGAGACAGAAGTGAGTCTCGTTTATGCATAGGCATTCCTGCCAATGTACTAAATTAATGAGATGCAACGCGAACTACAAAAATAATTTTGGCATAGGACCGTAAACCCCAAATTAAATTTGACGGTCAATGGTTCCTAACAATTATCTTAAAAATAAGCACAGGAAACTGATGCACCTGACATCACAATTACTCTCATATCTTGGAAAATTTGATGATCCTTTTTAATGTAAACAAAAATACCAAGAATAGGTGTTTTACTTAACGGCCGCAAATACTCTTGTTACTGTCTTAAAATGTAACGAAATGAAAATCTTGAAAAATAAATAAATATTAGTTTATGCTTAAAATAGCAAAATAAAAAAAACATTTTGTGTGTGCAAGATGCACAGATATAGATTTTCAGGGTGAGCTGTTTACTTTCGCGCAGTGAATGAACGTAACAAAGGGGAAATCTAAAATTAGTTTTCGGCCCGTTAAGTTTTCAGCGACAATTAAAATAAGTATTTATATAAAGTGAACCGCAAATAAATTATTTCCTCTTGTGCATATTTATATTTCGGTTGAAATGCGTGAACAATAAACATGCAAGTTTATTACCGTTTTCCTTCCATGAAATTCGCGAGCAATAAAATAATTTTAATTTAAAACCGCATAAACACAAAATGTTATAAATTGCGAACGCAAGAAGAAAATATCCCGCGAGTAATTTAAATATTTACTCAATGTAAGCTGGCAGTGGAGAACATATTTATTGCACTCGACAATTTTAAGCGCTTCTAATGGTCAGTTTTACATCTTAATACGTTTTGATTGCCGTGCAAATGAATGCGAACGCAGTGGGCATTGCGTTTCGAAATTTTTTTAAACAAAACCCGTCGCGAAGAACCTTTTAAATATTTGTTATTGCAGCGAGAGATCGACAATAAAACTTATTTTTATAGGCGTTATTGCTTGGAGCAACGCTATTTTAATAATATAAAAGCAGTTTAAGTGCGCAGGTAAGGTGTGATTAAAAATAAAATCTCCATTTAGATAAACTTTTATTTCATTGGCGTTGGGAATTAACACTTCATTAACCAAATAAATACTGCAAATGGAAGATTAAATATGCACTTTCAAAAATGAAACCAAAAACGTCAGATTGGTTTTCGTATTTTTATTTATTTTATTTCCTTATTTTCATTAATAGTCGTGGAAAAAGTATAGTATTCTACTCCCGAATAATGAGTATTAATCACTCGAATGAACTTTCATTCTCGTGATTAATAACCATTATTACTCGGTCGTCGAATAATATACTATTTTTCTACATACACATTTATCAATTATCTAATGTCAACCATTATATTATAAGAATGAATGTATAGGTACTAGCATAAAAGATGTTGTACTAGATGACAGGGAATGCCTAATATTGGATATTCTCAATTAAGGCATTCCTCAATGGTCCAGTCCCATTCCTCGAAGACATGAGTGATGTTTTGAACCTGGCAAGGCTTTGGTTACAATGTCTGCGATCATGCTCTCTGTGGGTAAATATTCGAGATTGATGAGATGAGATGTCACAGCTTGCCGTACAAAATGATGTTTGATGTCTATGTGTTTAGATCGATTGTGGAATACGGGGTTTCGAGCCAATTTTCCGGCACTTTGATTGTCATTATATAGGGTGACACACGCAAATTCTGGAAAACCCAGTTCCTTAAGGAATTTGCGCAGGTAAATGGGCTTCTTTGGTAGCATCTGTCAATCCTATGTACTCAGCTTCTATATAGGATAGCACAGTTGTGCGTTGTTTTCTGCTCTCCCAGAAAATTGCTGCCCCCGCTAAGATTGTGAATCCTGTGTATGATCGCCTATCTATGGGACAGCTTCCCCAGTCGGCGTCCACGAATCCAGTTAAGCACGATTGGATTTTGTGGAAGACGAAAGCAAAATCCATCGTTCCACGAAGGTATCTCAATATCCGCTTCGCTGCAGCGCAATGACGTTTACTAAAGTCGTTGAAGTGCTGACTCAAGGAACCTACTGCGTGGGAAATGTCTGGACGCGTACCAACTGACAAATACTTTAGAACCCCAATCAGTTCGCGATATGGATGTCGATCATTTCCTTCATGCGCTTCCTCGTTAGATTTATTGTGTAAATTATGTCCGTTGGCCAGAGGTGTGCCGGATAATTGATAATATCTTACATTAAAGTATCATGAGAAGAATTTACTTCATATTGACATTACAAAATTTTTAATGTGAAAGTAAAATGACGTATAGAACAAATTTTAAACAATTTAATATAAATACGGTGGCGGAAGTTGAGTTACAATGTAGTTAAATATGAAGAGCACTTTGAACTACCCTTACAAAAATGGAAGCATCCCCCATGCAATGTTAACGACTTCCACTGTATATTTAATTATTGTAATATTTATAAAAGCGAGTCCGTCGAGGGGTTAGAATAGACGAGGGCGGGGGGCTCTAAATAAGTAACAGCGCTCCACCATCTAATTTACTTTCGCAAAGTTTTATTATATATAAAAAACTTCAGAGTTTGCGCTCGCAATTTATTACGTTTCTTCTCGAAAATAAAATCCTCAATATTATCGGAACGAAACAAAACGCGGGCAAGGAACGTAAGAGTAAAAATAAACAGCCCCGTCTTAATTCGAGCGAATTACAAAGTCGATGCAAAGGAACTTTATAACAGCAATTTCGGCCAAAACAGGATATGTACACACAATCTGGAAGCCCGAATGATATAATCAAATATTTAAATTCAAAAATGTAAATGCAAATTACGTATCGAATTAAAAGCCGAAGGAAATTATATATTTTATTTTGAAGGCAACCCTTCAAAGTATAGCGTGCAGATTTTTCAAGAACTTTAAACGCTTGATTCTTACATTATACGTTGTGGCTTTCCGTCTTTATTCAAGCCATGTTTGAGAATTGCCGATAAGGACGAAGGTAAAGTGAGCAGGCAAATGGGTTTAATTCAAATTGATGGAGATCGGTTTCCTCGACGCATATATTTACTTTGTTCTGCTAATATGATATGCATGCAGTTGCTATGTACTTTACATTATTTACTATTACTTATTGTTACTAATACTCACATATGGAATTCAACGGTTGACGCAAATAAATACGCGAGCCGGGAAGAAACGACGGCCATTAATATGAAACGCAAAAGTAATAAATTTACATTATCGTGTAATTCTCATTTTTGCCAGTTTCTTTATTCATTAGATACAGCAGATGATGCTAAATTTTCATTTTTTTATTCGCAGAACAACTTTATAAAACAGCTTATCTTAATTATTTTTATTTTAAATTTGTAATCATTAAATTAGAAGAAGTACAAAAATTTGGGAGCATGGAAAAAAATAATGATTAAAAATGAGTTTCTAGATGGACGACGATAAAATTCGGAACGTGTAATAATATATGGAGTTGTATTTATCGGATGACTCAAAGTCTCTAGAAGAATACATGTGCCCAGATTTCTCAAGAAAACTATATAAAATTGTTTCTGTCAATAGTTTCAATTCTGCAAGTTTAAGTGATGACACACACCATTGATTCCTCGAGTTTGGAGAAGTGACAAAAAATTTAATATGAATATTTAAGTGAACACATCATTGATTTCTCGAGTTTGAAGATATTACAGTCAAAACCCAGTCAAACCAATGAAAAATGGAGAAACATAATATAGAGAACGAGTACAGCAAATCAGAACGTTATGAAAATTCTCATCATAACAGGAGAACATAAAAGTAATAACAATTCTTCCACGGCACACGGTTATGCTTCAAACAATTAAATGTGGAGGTAATAATATCGGGAGCAATTTCGATTTTTGAAATCATAATAATTAGAAGTCACGATGACAATATTTTTATAGTGTCTTAAGGCATATCCATTAACTGCGATGATAATATGATTTGCTGGATGAGCAACGTTTCTAACACGTAAAGTGTCAACATTATAAAAAATCCATAAATAACTTTACATTTATTCCATAAATATTTTTATTTGGCTATAGGCCAAATGTAGTACACACATGCCTATACATCTAAGAACACGTCTCTATAGGCCGTCTTACACTTGTTAAATTTGATAACAATTTTGTTACAAAGTGAGAGAGATAAACTACCACAGTGAATTCTGATTGGTTGAATTGGCACTTCTCACTCACTTCGTAACAAATTTTACGTAAAAAATATCATAGTGTAATACGGCTCTATAAGCAGAACATTGACCTGGTGGATCAACCCGACCCAACGCAGCCAAATCTTCAAAACTAACGGTGGGTTTGAGTAACCCACCAAGGCTAGAATGGCTGATCAGTTTCTTAAAAAATGGTGGTTCATCCATACCTACGTGCTAAGCAAGATAGCAATCCAAAACACAAAACCAAAGGCTACAAACATCATCACAAAAACCTTACTAAAAATATATATAATCCCTTATGTTAATACTTTTAATTCTGCACCTTTTAATATAGAGTTTCATTAAGACTTAAGTAAAGTGTAATTAATTAGCTGAATAGAAGATACGTGAGAGTAAATTCAAATCAAAAGACCAATTAGAGTAGAAAACGTTGATTAAATTAGAAAATAAGCAGACAGTAAATTGCCCAAAATAAAGAAATAGGTGTTGCTTTAAAATAAAAAGTAAATTCAAATCAAAGAACCAATTACAACAGAAAACCATGATTAAATTATAAAAGTAACAAAGACAGTAAATTCCCCAAAATAAAGAAGTAGATGTTGCTTTAGAATAATCAAAATTAAAACTATGTATTGCCAGATGCGAATTGACAATCTGAAATCGAAACGCAATATGTACTTACAGATACAGTCACTGGCGAACGCCATAAAAACATGATTAATAACTTTTTCTGCTCACAATTGGAAAATTTGAATCTGTAATGTTTCAACACCCATCAGGTACTACAAGAGGCATTTTATATAAGATGTTTCCGAACAAGTTAATATCGACATGAACTGGCTTCGGGATCTACATATTTAAATGTACTATATTAGTCTTTTCCATAAGTTTTTTTTTATTGAAGGTAGGTATATACTAATACAGACTATTCTATTAAGCACTTCCAAAATTACTGCTATACAAGTTACAAAATGCGAAAATATTTTTATACAAAGAATGGTTAAAACGGTACCATATGCTTAACTAGCGGAGGCCAGTCATTTAAATAACAATAGCGTTAAATAAAATATAACGAACGATTTTTAAAAATTTTTAGACCAATGATTAGAAAAAAAATCTTTTTTTCTCCCGTTTGGATACCTTGTATTGCTTCAACTTTCATAATCATAAGTTACTCAACCAATTGTTTTTAATTTTGTACATTTCATTATAGGTCTGTTCCTCCAACGTTCTGGACTAGTTTGAAACTGTCAAATACACACACCGGCAAATTTAAAGGAACAGATTGAAATTTTAGTTTATTTCTTAATTTGATTATTTTATAGCCTATATCTAGATAGCTTTGAATGCTGCACTAATCAATTGAAGTTTTAAATGTCAATACTTCAAACATTTGTGTTGCGTCTTACATTTGAAACACGTTTTCCTATAGATAACAACTAAGTTATTGTTAAGTATTCAGTTTAAATTGTTCAAATCTGTTGGAATTTGTTTTCTTTTGATTTGTTGTCGTCAGTTTGTTTTACTGTTAAACCAAGTTAGTAATAATGGGTGACTTAGTACCGACTGATATTGCTATTGCCGTAGCAATGATTGAACATGGTCAAACATACCGTGAAGTTGCCCGAAGATTTGGTAAATCAGAATCAACCATCCATCGTAACGTAAGTCGTTGGAGGCAAACCAGGGAATATGTGAGAAGAAGAGGGCAAGGCAGAAAATGTTCAACTACGACTGCAGATGATCGTTTTATAACGTTGCAAACACTGCGAAACAGACGTCAAACAGCAGTTCAAACAAAAAAACCTACGGGAAGATGTTCGTGGAACCACCATAAGTGAGCGCAGGGTAAGAAGAAGACTTAAAGAAGTTAGTCTAAAGTCATACATGCCAATAAAAGCTCCAAGACTTCAGAGACATCATTGTGTAGTGCGACTAGAATTTGGTCGAGAACATCGAAATTAGAATGATGACCAGTGGACTCAAATTTTATTCACGGACGAGAGCCGTTTTTGTATAAATTCAATTGATGGTAGGGAAAGATTGTATCGACGCCAAGGAGAACAAAATGCACCCTTTAATTTTGCTACTACAGTATCTTTTGGTAGAGGTTCAATTATGGTGTGGGGTGGCATTTGTTTGGGGGCACGCATAGAGTTAGTGGTGATTGATGGCGGGGCGTTAACTGCAGATAGGTACATCAGAGATATTCTCCAAGACCATGTGGTACCTTTTGCCCCATATATCGGAGAAAATTTCACTCTAATGCACGATAATGCGTGCCCACACGTCGCCCACTGCGTAACTGACTTTTTAAACCAAGTTGGTATAACAACAATGATTTGGCCAGCGTGTTCCCCTGACCTGAATCCGATCTAACATGTATGGGACATGCTAGACAGAAAACTTAGGTCAAGAATCCCTGCTATTCAAAACAGAGAAGAAGTAAGAGCTGCATTGATTGAGGAATGGGACAGATTACCTCAAGAACTGATCGATGACCTTATCAGAAGTATGGGAAAACGAATGGTTGCAGTCGTAAGGGCTCGTGGGGGGAATAGACGCTATTGAAGCAAAAGAAAAACACAATAAATGATTAGCCAAGCTCAAAATGTACAATAAAGTTATTCTGTTTAAAACCATATTTTGTTCAAGTCTGATATCTTCGAGTTTTTTTCTTCTTCAACAGGTTTCACATGGTACAACTTTTGTAAAACAAAGTATAATTACTCCACCTAACTTCGTATTAGGAGACTATCTGAGAAATATGAACAATATAGACACTATACAGAAAATAATTAGATTTTCTCTCTGTTCCTTTAAATTTGCCGGTGTGTGAATATTCGCCCATCGAATTAATCACCGCTTTCAAGAACTGCCTTAAATGTGAAACTTTGATCGGCGCATGCTTCTGACGGTTTCGAACCTGCTGCAGGAACAGACCTTATTGGCAGTAAATGTGTCCTTAATTCTCTAAGCTAAAACCAAAAAGTTTATTTAAACGCTACTCAGTACATATATTTTTTTTAAATAAAATACATTGGACATTTTTGGCAAGTTACGTGTTGCCAACATGAAAGAATTATATCGCGTCTGTAGTGGTAGTACAGTTGAAGAAAAAACTAACTTCAAACAAATACATGTAGCAGTAACGACTGTATTGAGAACAGATGAACGATCATTAGCTTCATTCGAATACATTGAGAATTTTTTAGCGTAGAACATGCATCCTTGCTACAATATTGAAGGTGAGTTTTTTAAAATCGAACATACAGATCATTTTTTTACTATGTATATGCCATCGTATAAGTCTGAGTTAAGAAAATATACGACGAAATGACATGACAAAAGCCGCAAGGCTGTTTCGCGAAAGTTAGAAGCAGACAGCTACATAAAAGTTCTTTAACTTATCGATCGATTGATCGGCATATATTAACAAAATGAACTGTAGGCTTAATATGTATGTGGGCTTCGTTACTATGGATACCATTCGTACTTGTTTGTCTAGCACTGAACATCCTTTTTCGAAATAGATACAAATAGTCAGTTTTCTGGATTTGAGAACGTATCTCAAATGGTCATAAAAACTGTTAATTGCATTAAACTGGACCCTGTTCGATACCAGTTGTAGATTTGGTCCTTTCATTCGTTTAATATTTATGTCAAATGTGTGAAGGAAGAATAATGCAATTAAAGTTAATAATATCCATAGTTACCACGTATTTTTCAGCCTATATTCGATTAAAAAAGAACTCAATTAATACAATAACGTATGTTCTATGTTAAAAAATTCTCACTGTATATTCTGAATTAAAGGACTGCTAACACCCCCTGCTCATAAAACCACATTTTTGAAAGATTCTTTAGTTTCAATATTGCTTAAATTTACAACGGCATACCGAATAGTCTAAAACTGTTACCTAAAACTTCTTTTAAATTCGCACAAAGAAATTACTTCGAGAGCAGGGACATGGGTTTATATTTATGTTTATGTCATATTCCTTGTTATAACATATAATTGAATTATTGGGTTTTATTCACAGAATACTGTTAAATACTTTGTAATTATTTTATTTAAATTTTGTTATATATACCTGTATTATTACATTAGCCATCGATATTCATGCATATAGGTGTTATTACATTCCTTTTCAGGGTAAGTGGGAGAACAGAGAATTGTCTTGGCAGTTCAACTGAACTTATATTTTTATTATTGATTTCTCCGAAAAATTTATTCTTTATAAAAATCCCCCCATCTTCTGAATATATGTTGTGATATACCGAGGGAATCAAAATATTTAAAATCGACATAAGAGTAAAATACCTTTATTTTTCAAAATACGCGGAAATATTATCTGGAAAAGTTATTCAGAATTCTTATGGGATCTGAAATATTAAATTATGGCCGCCTATGAAGAAAAAAGAAATTTTACGTATTTTTCAATTTTTGTCGTGTCACCGTGTGTACCGTAGAACTTTCAATATGTAGAACTCGACGTTTCTTCAAGTGTGACATGAATTTACCATTTACCAACTATAATAGAAATCAATATGATCAATAACATTGATACCATAAAAATTTCAAAATTTGGAAATTGGCTTCTCGATCTTCCAAATTTTATTCAAACGGTCACAAATATCATGGATAACCCAATTTTATTTTATAAAAATTTCACTTTTTTTTATAGACAGCCATGAATTCATGTCTGAGATATTAGAATAATTCTGAAAAATTTTTCTCACTAACATTTTGCCGTATCTTGAAAAATATAGGCACTTTACTCTTACGTCAATTTCAAATATTTTGATCTCCTCGGCATGTGACAAGAGGTATTCAAATTTTGATAAGTGCATTTTAAGTATTAGAATAACTCTGCATAACTTTTCCAAATAATATTTCCGCGTATTTTGAAAAATAAAGATACTTTACTTTTATGTCGACTTCAAATATTTTGATTCTTTCGGTATATCACAAAAGATATTCAAATTTTCATATGTGCATTTTGAGTTCAAGAAGATGCAGGAGCTTTCAAAAAGAATAAATTTTTCTGAGAAATCAATAATAAAAAAGTTTCCCATATGTGTCCAATTTTCTGCCGGTCACTGTATATACTTTATATTTAATTCAGGATGGAAATAAAATTATTATTATTATTATTATTAAACATCACAATTCTTGAGTTTGGAGGTGATATAAACGATTCCTCGAAAAAAGGTTTCAAATGATTTTATTTAAAACTCTGAGAGATTAACAAATTTTTTCGGGAAATAATTGAAAATCTACCAACCGGGATTATTTTATATGAAAATTATTTTAGGTAACAAAAGAATAACTTGGAAAAAATAAGCAATTTAAATTTAAAAAAATTTATTCACTCCGTGCAGGGCTGGAAAAGAGTGAGAGCGAAACTGTTTTGATACAAGTTAAAGTAAGACAAAAGCGCGAAAAGAGTAAATAGAGTGAACGGAATTGAATAAAAATAGAATAAAAATATAATTAACTGAAGAATGAGTGCTTATTTAAATACATAAGTAAAAACAATAACGTAAGATTAATACATAATTTAAAAAAAAACAAAACACTAGAGTCTTCAAATGTATGTAAATGTATATGTTAAAACGCAATATTTCCATTTTAAGGTAATTGTCAATAGAAAATAGTGGAAAAATTTTTTCATTGTAAAGTTATAGTTTGTAAAACACTATTGAAATGTTGATCTAAGTCTAACCACCCATAGAAAAGAAAAACAAATTATTCATCAGCAATCTTGAATAAACACACAATTAACGTCACACAGGAACAATAAAATTATGTGTATAATGTAAATATTTTCAAGTATAGATTTATATTGAGTCATTTAAACTTATTTTTATTAGCAATAATTCCGCACAACAATAACCTTTTGTTCTCCGGAGAAAAAATAAATATCGCACAATGGCACAAGTACCTATATTTTATTAGCATAATATTAAATTACTCAGTGTATTTATTGTATTAACAAATGGAATGTTCACAACAAAAACAAATTAATATGAAATTTATGCGTAAATATTATATTTAAATTTTATTTTGCCTTATCGCATACCATTACTTTTTATGTGAGGATTATAATGGAAACGCATAATTTGATCGTTTAGTCAATATCAATATGCAGAGACAAAAATAATAAACTGGAAAGATCAAGCTTAATTTCTGCAAATTTCAACGAGTTTATCAAGCAACTTATTTATCTTTTAGATTGGTCACTTAAGCTTAATCCTTATTGATTATAAGTTATTTTACTTTTGATTTAATGATTGATTTTAGCATTTCAGTGTTCATTATTGGCTTTGTTGGAATTTTTTTGAAATCCAAATCATTAGTAGGATTTGCGTGGACCTAATGATGTTTATACATTTGCGTTTAGTACAAAATAACAAATGGCGTTTTAATGAACCCGTTTCATAATTTTGAGAGTTTTCGTAATAATGAGATGAGAATAATGCAAAAAACTAGCAAAAATACTAAGGACCACGATTTAATTAGCTTCGTTGATAACGCATTGTACAATTATTCAAAAGTATCGAAATAATGAACGCGCGTTGTACTTGAAATATATCGCGGGCGTCCGGAGCGAAAAAATGTTTTTAATTAATGAATCGTTTTTAATTAAAAAAAGCTTTTCACGATTTGGTGGAGGCCTTTGTTAGCACGAATTGTATAAATAAAGTAAAACACATAAAAATAACTCAAAATATAAAGGATTTATTATTAGTCCCGCTTTGTTTCAAATAATAAATAATTCGCCTTCACAGCTCAGGGCAGTAACACAATTAAGTTATGTGTTCCGTTCGCATTAACTTAATCGAGGCTGCACTTTTTTCGATTTTATTTCGCCGCTAAATTAAAAGTGTTTTTATACTTTATAGATATTGCCCTCTACGTAAAAATATTTCTATCTCATTATTTACAGACCGCAGACATTATTCCCATTGTGCAAACAATAAACCTTATTATTATACGTATTACTGTGTCACATTTGTCACTTTTATTTTAGTTTATTAATAGTAATGTGGCAATAAACGACTGCCCACAAATTACTTCAAGCATAGACTCTTCGAACAATGAAGTGAACATACCCAATACCTGATATCTCAGATATTCTAACCACTACAACCTCAATATATTTTCTTTCTGTTGGTGAATTGGGATTACAAGTACTTCGTTTTGAATAACATTGAAATTAACTATTCATTTTTAGTTATTACATTAAAAATACCAATTACCACTTTAAAAGTTAAAACATTTATACTATAAAATCAACTGAGCTCATAACTGAACTAGCAGATTATGATTTTTGTTACAGAATTGGGAATATTGACATATTACGGAAGTGGCAATATCCCACATTCGAAGTCCGTTGTTTTATACTCTGCCCAGTACTCTACATATTATACATTTCGCTCCTTTCATAATTTCTTGTTTCTCAGAATTTACAGAATAACTTTCGGTGAAAAAGACTTAAAGTTCCAGATGAAATATTTTGAAATCACGTAAATGTGAGTTATTTAAATTTAATGATAATATAATTAGTGTCACCAGCTAACTATGTTGCGACAATCAAGGTTTATACTCTATTCCAATTATAATTTTTTTGTCTCGTGATATGTTTAAAAAATTCACCTGAAAAATTCACCAAATCAGAAACATACTGCGGTGTTAATGTATACATATACGTATTTCTTTGTAAATTTCTTTAACATAAGAAAAACAATTTGAAAATAATAAAATAAATCAAAGATAGTTTTAAGGGTTCATTTCTTGATTTAATTGTAACTTAGATTTATTTTAGATTAAGTTTCAATTATTTAGTTTCTTTTCCCACGAGCAATCTCTCCGCATTTTACAATTTCCGTGAAATTTAAAATCCTAGAGTTCGGCATGCCTACGGTCCGCAGCTGCAGACTTGCGTTTCTTAACACTTGCGACGCAAACATTTACAAAAACTCCTCGGTGTTCGTTTACAACCGAATTTAGTGTTTTCGTTGAAACTACCTAATGTCTACTCACGAAATAGGAATTTGCTATCTGTTAGACGCAAACAACGGCCCTTTTCACTTTCGTAAACAGCACAATAAATGTATATTAATTCTAAGTATAGTTAAAATTTACAGAAAATAAGAAATCACCACCCTTACCCTGACTTAGTGTTCAGGCATTATTATCATTAATTCTACAGAAGGAAACCAGTCGAAAAATATCAGCAGCCGAGAACGGTTCAGTCAATTCAAATTCGCGTCTTATTGCATTTTATTCAGTCACCGAAATTAACCTTTATTTTTCATTAAACGAATTGTTATCGCCGCAGTAATTTAATAATTAAAGTTTTGTAAAGTGTATATAATTTTGTAAATAAAGTTTGTGAATTAGTGTTGTGTTTTTTATGAGAAAATACCGACTTCTACTTGGTCTGCTGCCTATAAGAATCAAGTCGAGTCAAAACAGATAGTTTATTAAACGTATTTTAAAAGAATTATTTAAGAAATTCTTTGATTCAAGTTGTTTTTTCAAATATCTTAATTTTAAGTAAATATTTTTAGAAATAATCAAATTAAAATTAATTATTAATTATAAATAAATTATTTAGATTTTTTAAAGTGTAAATACGTAGGAATTAAGTTAGAATTGTAAATATTTCATTAGAGTATACAGGGTGATCAAAGTTACTGCCGCACTATTGCTAACTTCGTTATTATTGGAGCTACGTAGTGGTTCAAATTAGCAAAAATGAACTGTTTTTACTCAGAATTACAATGGTAATATGAAGAAAACAATTGCTCATCGCATTCTCAAAATAATTGCATGTGTAAAGTTTTTTTTAATAGAACACCCTGTATTTTTTGTTGACAAGTGAAAGAACATCAAATTGTAAATACAAATTACTCTTTACTATTTTTCCTTATTTCCAAAAACCCCTAAATCCACTTTAGCATTTTTTTCATAAAATCGAAAAAACTGTTACTGCTGAACTACTGGATTTACAGAGCAAAACTTGATACTGTTGGATAGAGTATGTTTTCAGAAATCATACGGCCATAAGCTTTAAAATCATAGAGCCCAAAATTCTGAAAATTTTGATAAAATAATTATAAATAATTATAATTTGGATTTAGGGGAATTTGAAATTAATTTCGGATTTAGTACCCAAGATTAAAGTCTTCAGCTTTATCCTGCCAGTCATCTCCGAAATGTTTGCAGAGTAGTTCATTGACGTTCTTCACTTTCTTAACTGTGTTAAGCTCCAGCTGCTTTGGATTAATGTATAAAATTTGTTTCCCTTTCTTACAAATATCTTGGGGATTGTTGACATCGATTCGGTAATTCGGCTCTCCGTGAACCAAAATGTTTCTATTTATCGTCCCACTGAACACTATTCTCTTACAAGATCTTTACAATTGATCTTAAAATGAAAAGATGATGTAGGTTTTAGTACCTGTTTGAGCTTATCTTTCCAATCTAATACCATCCAATCATGACCAAGCTTCTTTACAGTTCCAACGGCCTCAAAAACATCGTAATACTCGTTTACGTCTATGATTGTGTCTTTTTTCTTAACAGTATTTTCGATGATTCCAAATACTCTGTCCGGTGGTATGAATGAATGACCTGTAACCGAGAATATTAGCTGAACGTTGTTAATATGTGCAGGTGCTTCCGATAACCATTTGGCACACAAGCCAATCATTGTACTATTTTTATTTTGTCCAGCACAACCATCGGACATTAATCGCACTTCGGACACAGTTTCAGGAATTTCTATTTTATTCAATGTATGATATACTGCAGAAGCGATTTCATTAGACCCTTTATAACTTTCTGACTCTAGCCATGTGTGAATGAAAACGTTATCTTTTGATCATTTGGATTTGGAGTGACCCACAACGACAGCAAAGTTATACAAATACAGTTGGCGTTTGTAATACGTAATTTGGTCCGGTATTTTAGGAAGCACGAGGTTTTTTCGCAGTCATAGCAAAGAGTTATTAAATCGTTTTTCTCTTCTCTTAACAAATTAAAATAGGCGTTAGCCCTTAATTTGTGCACCTTTAGTTCTGTTAACAAAGTCTCCTTAACTGTTAGATCTTGTTCCCGCTTCATCTTTTTCTTGTACTCTAAACAATACCAACAAACGTCAACTTGGGGGGCATTAAAACCGATATTAAATTTGGTATTAAAGAGTTTCCTAAAAAACGAAAGTTTACACTGTTTGTCCGGAAACGTTTTATTATAGATTTTCCACATTTTGACAATGCTTAAATCGCTTGCGATGTATTGCCTCTCACTTTTACTCGACGATAATGTTTTTCTATAACGGCAAACGATTTGATAAAGTTTATAATGTTTTCTCTAATATGAAAGAGTTTAGTTGAACTACCCCGGTTTTCTGCTGGCATGTCTTGGTTCTTAAAAAATCTAGACAGCACACCTTCTACTCGATACCGTTTTAAATTCAGAATGGCCAAAAATGCGTCTTTAGAAACCGGTATTGAACTTGTACCCTTTTGAACAAAATGCGATATGGCTATTGTTCTAGGTCTATTAGAACCTTCATTCCTAACACGTTTAATGTGTGATGTGGTAGCATACTTTAATATAAAGTTGTCCTGGGAAATCTTATCAGGAATTTTATAAAACCTATTATGGAACGATTTTATATCTTCCATAGTCAGTAAAGTACACTGATATCGTTTTGATTTGTGTCTGTAATGTGGATATTCCGGTAATTCAGGTGCAGAGTATCTAAAAATTGAGAGTATCTAAAAATTGACTCTATAAGCAACCGATATAGTTACTATAGAAAAAACATCAACAAACCTCAATCTCCTAGCGACATTCTTTTGCCACTGTGGTGGATTTTGTTTCCTCTTCCTGGAAGCACCTGAAGAAGTTTCCTGAACTTCCATTACTAAATTATAACAATTCACCACTAGTTTTCTTTGAAAATAAACAACGTGTTCTCTTACAACTTTTAGTTTATACTAAATTAAAATGTTTAGGTAAACACACCATGTTCACATGATTTTAGGTGATAAATGCTTGTATTTAGCGAAATTTGTAATCTGTTAGGCACAGCATGGATTTAGATAGTTTTGGAAATAACATAAATTGGATTTAGGGGCTTTCGGAAGTTCAGTCAAACTTTAGCCTTCATTTTAAATGCTCTTTAGTGGTATTTGGAAGTAACGCTATAGATTGTCTTAAAGCCCGTTAATTATATTACTAGATGGCACCCACAGTCGGATTTCTGGAAAAAATGGATTTAGGGGTTTTTGGAAACAGTCGACTCACTTATTCTTTGGTTTTTGTCCAGAACTTTTTTATAACCTCATGATGCTTATAAATATTAGCGGACTTAATATCCCTCCTCGTCTCACTCCCTTCGTATTTTTAAAGATTCCTGTAGCGGAACTCTGTGCACTGTAGTATTCTATCTATCTAACGACTTGAAACGATACGACTCGTACTCTGTAATACTTTTTCTACTCAAGATTTCGTACCCCCACTACCACTCATATCGCCAGCGAACTCGACACGTTTTGAGGTGTCGTTTAAAAAGAGAAAACTGAATAGTTACATGAGTACAAAAGAGATAATGAGAACATGCGGCGCGCAAATGTTCATATTTAAGTTTCAGCCGGTTTCAGGGTTTCATCAATTAGATACAATTCAGTTAAAATTACCATTTTTGTGCCTGCATTACGTATTATGAGTAGTTAAAATGCGAGTAACTCAAGAACATTGGCAAGTGTTTCTTCAGCTTGCTGAAGAAAATCCAGGATTAATTACCAATAAATTTAATGGGGCTCAAGGAAAAACTGAGGGAAATGCTTTATGGCAAACCATATCAAATAAATTAAATTCATTAGGCTATAGACAAAAGACTGTACCAGAATGGAGAAAGGTAATAAAATTAAAGTATAAAATAACAATTTAGTCCATTTACCTTTAATTACAGACTGTAACAGACTGGAAAAGTAAAGTAAAGGCTAGAGTCTTCAAACTTAGAACTGAAGCTTAGAACTGAAGTTACTGGCCTTAATGGGAACAAAATGTTTGGAAGGAGATGCTGGAATTTCAGAATTACGCTTACCAATAACAAGTGTAAATACTGTTAGTATATATTTATGCATTTATTTATTAACAATTAAAAAAAAATTAATTCTGTAGAATTACATTTCTGTGGCTTCTACTTCATCTTCAGCTGAAATAGGGCCTTTAAATGATGAAGAGGATGTCCTGGTAGATCTTCAATACACAATACCAGCACGGAAGCAAAAAGCAACAATGCCAGTACATATCAGTATAAATATAGTAAAAAAGACACGTGTTATCAATTCAAATAGATTGTCAAGAGAACTATATGAATTGACTGAAGAATCTGTCAGTATATTAAGAAATATTGACTCAAATCTTTCTAAAATGGCTGGTTCTCTCAGTGAACTGGTCAGTATTTTTAAATCCAAAAATACTTAATCTTTTTAAATTTACAAATTAGTTTTACTTTATTGATTTGTTTTTTCCTGGAATTTTAAAATTGTTTAAGTATACAACTTTTTAAGTTTATTGTATTGTAATATAATGTACCTTTTTGAGGTATAAATGTTTTTTGTATTTTAAAATGTTAAAGAATTAAAACACAGTTCACCCATTCACATTTTATTTATTTTAATTTCTAAAGTATTCAGCTATTAAATTTCTTCTTGCCAGTAGCCCTTCTCTTAATCCACTAAATTATTTTTGACACAAATGCAGTCCACAAGATGTCACATAACACAATTTAGTTACATCGTTAAAAAGCACTAAAAACTCACCAAAATTCAGTAAGATACTTTTACGATGAATAGTAACCTGTGAGCAACTAAAAATCAGATTAGGGCAGGCGGTGCAAAGAAAATGTATGTCTGTGATTAAATGAAAAGTCAATAAATTTGACAGTCCATGAATGTATTACATTAATTAATTTAGTTAATCACAGACATACATTTTCTTTGCACCGCCTACTCTAATCTGATTTTTATTTGCTCACTTTTTATATTGCCGAAGATATCCGAAAGACATTCTACATGTGCACAGAGTACCGCTTTACGCTACTCTCGAGTCGTGTTGTAGAAATCTATCGTAGAATTCTATATGACAAAAGCGTTGATGCACAGAAGTTTGAAATTTGGTACATGGTATTGTCAATTGTCATACAAACTACATATCACCATTAAAAATTCTTCTCCTACTCATTCATTTCGCCATATTCCCACTCTGTTCACCATTTCGAAGGTTTTTCCCATGTCGAGGAATTCTAAAAAAAATTGTTCATCTTTTACAAGGATTACAACGTAAAATTGCAACCTTGGATGCCGTGCGCTAGCCTAAATCCGCTTTGTGTATCTGCTAGCTTTGGTTCTAGTACCTGTCTAACGTTTATTTTCTAAGATTAAATGGTAGTATCGTACACTTTGAATCCTGAACTTAAAAGTAATATCGCTCTAAAATTCGTACATACTCTTGAATCTCACGTGATATCTTTTTGGTTCTCCATGCAATATTTAATATGTCTTTTCCCTTTCATCCAAAGATTCTTTAGTAATTCTGCATCGAGTACATCGCATCCTGCAGATTTACCTATTGTTAACTTATTTACTGCTTCCTCTAATTATTGTAGTGTCACAAACTCAGAACTAATTAGAAATCCGTCTCAAATCTGTCATCAGAAGCAAAACGTGCGAATCCTTGGTATTTTTTTTTGCACCACAATGCGCGGCCGCATACAGCACGTTCAACGGTGGCAACAATCCAAGATTTAAAGCATGACTACGTACCACGTCCTCCTTATTCCTACAACCTCGCCCCCAGAGATTACCATGTCTTTAGTCAACTTAGACCCGATTTTGCAATCGTCCGATAAACTGTGTACAACATCCTCGGAATAAGGTGACGTAGGTATGGCGTAGATATGGAGGAAAGTTAAAGAATATTCGGCGAATAGTTATTCTACCCTTATTCTGTTTGTAAAACTGGACTTTAAAAAAAGCATTATGTGGGAAAAAATGTCAGAGCATTGATGAAGTGATTCAGGCGCTGCACGAGTGTCTTCGCACGTTACCAAAAGAATTTTTGTCTTGGGATATTCAAGGACTTTCAAAACGGTGCACATAGAGCATAATGGGGACTACGTCGTGATGTGGCACAATTGTTTTTGATATTGATTCAATAAATTTTGTTTAGCAACGTTTTTAAGGTTTTCATTTGACTCTGTCTCGTATTTTAAATTTAAAAAAATAGTCAATAGACATTCCGTTTGAAAATGACGTTATCAAGACTTACTTATCAACAGTTACCATAGTATTAACAGCCACTAGAAAAACAAAAATGTTTGAAATGTAAATTCCTTGGAAATTAGTAAACAATGTAATTAACTCGTAATCGCTCGCAAAAGATTAAAATCTAAAGAGTTTACTTGGATAATTACACGACGTGGTAAAAACGACCCCATCCAGCAAAAATTACTACTAAAATTAATATTATATGGCATCTGCGGTGGGACAGTTCAAGCGCAAGTCATATAAAATCAAGATGGGTGGTCATTTTACGTAATTGTTATTCGCTGTTACGTCCAGCAAAATAATCGCCAATTAGAAGACGCCGCTATTAAAGTGCATACGATCTTAAAGAAAAATTATCTATTATAGCGGCCTGGGTGGAATTTTCACACAGACGATATGTACTTTATATGTAAACTGTAATTTTGAGGTTTAAATGCATATTCTTTTAAAAAATGAAGTTCCTGCAAGCCTCTTGAAATGTCTTTGTTCATGTTTTGTTTATGTCGGGTTGACTTTTCAAATGAACGCGTTAAATCACTGGTGTCGAATGCACAAATAAAAAATGCGAGACATTTGTTTGAAAGTGCAAATATATTTTGCGTTCCATTAGTATTTCCTGATTTAAAAGTTGGTCCCCAGTCCATTTGGCAGTAAGCTAGTTAGCAGGCGAAGTCGGAGTGCAAATCACGAAGAAAAACTTTTAAACAGTCATTGCATAAAGCAAGCTCTCACAGAAGTTCCAAGCCAGTGGAAAGGGGGGCGATCGATGAAATTAATTTTTGTTATTAACGATTATAATATATTACTCGGAAACACGTTAAGTTTTTCTTTAATTAATTTTCCCAGAACTCGGCGAATTCTCTCACTTTAATTTAATTAAGGAAACTTATTTCTTCCAAAGAATTATTTGGAATTTTATAGTCGCTCCCTACTCCTTTTTTTTTAATTTCAGGAAAATATGATATTGTTTCAGTATTTCAACGCCGCGTTCCTTTTTCCACTTTAAAAACGTATTAATTTTCTCGCTTCTATGTTAACTCCTAGCGAGCAGAAACAATACTGTTTTTCCTTGCTTCGTTCGCGTTTAATTATTAATTATTATTGATCTAAGTAGATTGCGAAACATTTCTCGGAAATATGTCGCACAGCACGTGATTTCTATCGCTCGCTAAATTACTTTACGGAATTTAAAGGTGGCAGTTAAATATTTTTGTTAACAAGAGTTTCAAAATCAACATCAATTATAAAACACAAAAATTTAAATTGAAATTAATTTTACTTTTACTCTGAAATAATTTGATTAATCGATAAGTTATCAAATACTAGACAATATTTAATATGCAGAGCTTGTTCAATAGAGTAAATATACTTTTGATTGTCTAAGGGCCGATTTATTCACCTCCAAGTAAATTTATCTGGTCATTTATTCCCCTAGTAACAATTGTGATCACAATAGTTACTATGGGAATAAATCACCAGATAAATTTACTTGGAGGTGAATAAATCGGGCCTAAATCTGCTTTGAAAACTCTAAAAAAATTGCCATCTTATTTTTTTCGCTAATTTTTCTTCATTATGATCAAGTTGTCAAAAATGTCAAAAATTCTTATTAAATCCACCAAACATTGTTTCGAATTACTGGAAAAAAAAAGAATCAAAGCTATAAGATCTTTTAACTTATGTTTCCTTCATCTTTGTATCCCTCTTGTTAGAAGAGTCGAAACCAAATCTACTCTATACCTAATATGTCACTTCCATACGAGTTGTTGTGATTTTTCTCTTTGAGATGTGACCAGTATGATGGAGAGAACACCGTGCAGATTCGTTATTTGATCATTTTGGAGAACGTTCTCTGAGTCTAATCACCCCAACCTTTCCAGGGCAGTTGTTATTTCCAACTTGTTAGATGTACGGATATCGCCGAAAAAAACTGGTACACCAAATTTTTCCCTTTGTAAATGCAACTAAAGTTGTGCATTTGTACTATAGCAACCAGAAAATTAAAAAAAAATTAAAATATAGCTGTCACCGTGTTTCGACATTTTGATAATTTTAAACGCTTTTAAACAGGTTGAGGGAGGAAAGCCCATAAGAGCGATAGCTGGGGAATTTACTGTTTTCAAGTCCAAACTACACAGCTTAGAATTTTTAAATTCACGTCACTAGATTGTCGACCCAGTACCAGGTTTTTCGGCGACAACCGTAGGTATATGTATCTGAAGTACCTCAAATTTTTTGGGTAAATTATCTGGGAAAAGCATTATTGTTCTTACGTTTCTTCCGAAACAAACTTTGTTTGTTCATCATCTAAGGAACAGGAAATATATCATTATCTTAATTTTGATTTTATTTTTATCAACCCACTTTGTTGAATGTTATTTTTCATTGATTATGAATATATTGAGTGTTATTGTTCACCGTCTTTACGAAATAAATCGAATTTATGTTGACCCACCAACTTAGCACTCATATCGTCGGCCTAATACCAGATATCTACTCAAAGCTTTTCGCGCCTTTTCAAGCATTTCCATTTTTTTCAAAACAAAGCCAAAATATTTTTTTTAATTGTGGCGAAATTGCGCAGTTAGAACGTTTCAAATTATATAAATAATCATGATTGATTTACGATAAATCTCGAGACTACAATTTCTGTTTTCTTCTACAGTTTAATCACAACATAAGTTAGTGAATTCTTCATTAGCATTCTCGAAAATAGTACCATATTATGTTAGATTGTTAGCCTACATGCTTTTTCTGTCTTCTTATTATCTCAGTTATAAATACATAATGCATTCTTTATTATTGAGTGTCTAGTGACTTTCTCTTTTAAATTTATCAGTGCAGTGAATCTTGCTTTTAACGAGCACTGGTTATAACTCGAATACAGCGAGCAAATTGAAAAGTTCCCTTTCTCGTACTTATTATACGTATATTTTTATGTTTATAACGAGCACTTGCATTAACGAGCAGTAACTGTGGTCCTCGTTATATGAGTTCTACTGTAATTTCCTTATCCATACCACAGTCTTATTTTTAATAACACAGAATATAAAGGGAAGATTAAACGGAAACTATCATTTATCGAATTTGAAGCTTTTATGCCCGGTTGCACCAACTTTTTAGGCAGAGCTTAAATTTAAGTCGTGTTTAGACTTTGACATTATTTATAGATTTAACAAAATGTTAGTCACATTCTAATTGATATTTAAGTTGAAGTTTAAATATCAGTCAGAATGTATTTGACATTATACTGATCATACGTAAATATCACATTCGAAACATAACTTAAATTTAAGCTCTGCTTAAAAAGTTGGTGCAACCGGGCATTAGAGTTTAAATAAATATTTTCTCGCCTAGCATATGCGAAAGTAACTCATATTAACCCTAAAAATGTGACGGAAAGTAATGTTTATCTGCCCTAGGGCTGCTAAATTCATAATAACACGATTTATAGTTCGTAACCTAGCGACACATTGACTTTCATTTGCGCGCTATGACATTTCACAGAATTTTTCATTAAACGTCACTTTTAAACAAAGTTTGAATTTGATTTAGGGCCAAAGGGCTAGGCGAAAAACAGTTGTGTGTCACACATGCAGAAACGCATTAGCAGCCCGCGGCTATGAGCTGCACGAGCGAGCGAAGCGACGCGAGGGCAGCTCACTTTCTGCCCTTGTGACACAATATACTAAATTAATCACAAAGTTAGTGTGTATAATTTAATTAAATGAATATCAAAGAACACTAACAAATGAAGGCAGAAAAATTTCCGCCGCAATCGAGAATCGAACTTGAGTCTTCTGGTTATGCGCCAGACGCTCTAAGCCATTGAGCTAATGCGACCCGGAGTTCAGTTGTCGTCTAAATTCATTAGAACATGATGGTAACCACAAATGCCTATGCATTGATTAAATAGATTTGTGGTTACCATCATGTTCTAATGAATTCAGACGACAACTGAACTCCGGGTCGCATTAACTCAATGACTTAGAGCGTCTGGCGCGTAACCAGAAGACTCAAGTTCGATTCTCGATTGCGGCGGAAAATTTTCTGCCTTGATTTGTTAGTGTTCTTTGATATTTATTTAATTAAATTATTCACACTAACTTTGTGATTAATTAATATTTATTTAATCAAGTTTCTCCTGCATAGGCATTTGTGGTTAACACCATGTTCTAATGAATTTAGACGACAACTGAGCTCGGGGTCGCATTAGCTCAATGACTAAAGGTGCGGTCTATCTTCAGCGACTATTCGATGAGAATAAACGCAGCGATTAATCGCATTAGTTGCTCATATGCATTGCATACGTGATTGGTCTATCTTCTGTCCAAGTCGCAGAAAGACGCTGCGTTTAATAGTCGGATTTCTTTGAAGGTAACTTAGACGCGTGCGTTTTATCAATCGCAGTTTATACATACGGTACGAAATTTTATATATTTACGAGAATTTTTTTCGAGTTTTATTGTGCTTTCTGCGAAAATGGCTAAAACTGATGGAGGAATTATTAATAATAGAGGAAACAGGTTAAGATTTTCAAAAGAAGAAGATGAAAAACTACTAAACGAAGTTTCTGTACATTCAGCACTATATGATCCAAAAAACTTCTTCTACTATTAGTGCTGCATTGCTGCAATTGCTGCTGCAGCTAACATGACTTTTTCCATTATTTATTATGCCTGCTTTACACGGTCATATTTTTGTAACAAATTTGTTACGGAGGGAGTGAGAAGTGCCAATTGAACCAATCAACATTCACTGTGGTAGCTTATCTGTTTCACTTTGTCACAAATTCGTACAAAAAATATGACCATCTAAAACAGGCATTTTATTACTTTATAATAGAAATAACAACACTGCGTCACGCAATTTATGTATCGCTTCGACTAATCGCTCGATAGATAGACCATGCTAAGCGACCAATCGATGCGTTTTGTCGCAACGTTTAATCGCTCCGACTAATCGCTGCAGGTAGACCGTACCTTTAGACCGTCTGGCGCGTAACCAGAAGACTCGAGTTCGATTCTCGACTGCGGCGGAAATTTTTCTGCCTTGATTTATTAGTATTCTTTGATATTTATCTAATTAAATTATACACACTAACTTTGTGATTAATTAATATTTATTTAATCAAGTTTCTACTGCATAGGCATTTGTGGTTAACATCATGTTCTAATGAATTTAGACAACAACTGAACTCGGGGTCGCATTAGCTCAATGGCTTAGAGCGTCTGGCGAGTAACCAGAAGACTCGAATTCGATTCTCGATTGCGGCGTAAATCTTAATTTGTTAGTGTTCTTTGATATTTATTTAATTATATTTTAGAGATTTTATTGTAAAATCAAGAAGCATACAAAAATAGTAATTTATTTGGAATTTTTGACAATCTAAACTAGTTTCAGTTTACGCTCACGATACGAATATCTTGTATCAAATGACCGCTCTGCCGCATCTAGAAAGATTCAGATAATTTAGAACGGAGAATATCTCCAACAGTTTATTTCACAAAATTTGAGAGTAACATTTCTTTTAATTTAATATTTAAATTTAGAAAATTCAGGAATAAATTCAGTATTTCTGAAAATGTACATTTTCGACGAATATCCTCCGACAGGTTTTTATTTTTTCTTTTCTACATTTTCATATGAATATTTCATAGATGGTGCTGATAAAGTAGCAGCTATAATGTCATAGATGTTTTTTCTTTTAAAAGCCTTATCATATTTTTTGGACGAAATCTTGTACACTTACTCTTCTCGGTCGTAGCAATACGGCATATTTATGCTCTTACTTAGCAATAAATAATGTTTAAAAAACTAAAAAATATATTTTAATTTTTTAACGTTCATTTACTCAGTAAAAGCATAATTATACCATATAATCAGGCAAAGCGGATCTACAAGATTTCATTAAAAATATACTGCAGCTATTAAAAAACGACTTCATATTCGCTACCCTACACACTAAAAAAATCACTTTATTTTCTGCAACAAATACACAGTTTTGATCTCATACTAATTAAGTAATTACAAGAACTAAATTATTAGTTCCTTGTACCAAACATTATGCTAGATAACAATATGTATGCATTTGTTCATGAAACGAAATTTTAGTTATCAGAACCAATAAATTAGTTGTTTCAAAATTCAATAATTTACTAGGTTGCATGTAATAATATTTACTTACATGGAACTACTGTAAAGTCCCAATTATCCGAGTCGCGGTTACTCGAGTTCCGTATTAACCAAGCTATTGAACCAAAAGTCGTTTTAAAATGGAATTCCGAGTTATTCGAGGTGGCTTTAAAAGTTGTCCGGTTTATCCGAGCTATCCGAGTTATCTGAATGTCTAAATACTCTGTTTATTTTACGTATGTTGTACGTAAATTTCATTAAGTTCAATGAAAACATTAAAAAAAAAATCATGCAATTTTTCAACATAGTTAAAAATGGGTATTAATAATCAAATAGTTCCGGTTATTCGAGTTTTCATTTATCCGAGGCAGGAGCCGCCCACCTTACCTCGGATAATCGAGGCTGTACTATAAAATTTTTAGAGTGTAATTCACCAACGCCACCCATCATAAAAATGTGGTCAAAAAAATAAAATAAAATCAACTTATCCGAGGATATTTGTGGCAAATGCGCATATTTCCAAAAATACTAAATTTTTTTGTGAAGCGTATGTACACGGGTTTGCAAAAAAATCGCGTACACCTTAAAAATCAAGTAACAGAGTTTTTACCTGTCTTTGGCTTTGTAAATCAGTATTTTGTGAATTTTGACATAATTATGAAAAATGTAGGTTATAAGCTAAGAATTTAAGATCCTTGTTACGATTTATTTAAGCATAAATTTGTTATCAAAGTATCAGGAAACAAACGTAACAGAGGTGCATTTTTATGAAACAGCATTTATGAATAAAGAAAATGTAAGGTTTAATGTTTTATCATTTCTCCATCAGCTTCTGATACTCGATTCAATCTTTCAGGCATAACATGAAATAAGATTTCACCAATAATAATTTTCATCCTGGCTTAATTCTTCCCTACCATGATTTAAGTAAAATGACTGCTTCTGTTCTTCCATCAATATTATTTTTTTGGCACTTATCGAATTCTTTAAATCAGAATTTATAATCCTTTAACTTGCAATTGACCATAATGCCGGAAGGTTTGTCACAAATAACGACATTTCTTAGTGTTTGAAATGGATTTTCCCTCAAACGATTACAGAGGGCTTCATCATCATGAATTGAATTTTTTTTAAGTCCCGAAGCTGCTTTTGTACTTACACTTTCTTCCTATTTCTATTTCTTCTCTATTCGTGTAAGAGTGCTTTTATTTAGACCATAATTATCCGCCACTGCTCTTATTCATCATGTATTTTCTAAAAGAGTATTAAAATTGTTTCTGTCAGTTCGGCATTTTTATTGTTTGACACTGACAGATTATAAATGGAGACCGACTTAATACAACAAAAATTGAGTGTACGCGATTTTTTTGCACGCCACCGTACATTATGCGGTGTTTATAAGCTAAACGAAAGACTTTTTCAATAAAATAATTTGTAAATAGAAAAAAGAAATTTAGAGTAATGTATAAGTTATGTTTTACAGGATTTATTTGTTTACAATTATTAAATTCAAGCGTTTTTATCAAATATATTAAGTTTGTGTAAATATTTATGGAAATAAGCGATTTTAAATTACATGTATATAATAAGTAAATTATTTAGAATGTTTGAAATGTAAATACGAAGGATTTAAAGCCAGAATTGTAATAATTAGAATAATCGATTTATCAATGCAATTGACAGCCGGACGTTGTTGGAAACTGTAAGCGGCAGCGCGGAGTTCGGAAATTGGATCAGTGAGGGCGCCGCGTCTGAGCTATTTTAACTAAGGTAACCATTGCGCCTACAAAACAGGCTCCGTGTTGTGTACATTCATTCAAGGTAGGATCAAAGATCGACACGGATCTAATGTAAGTAATCAGGCCTATTCTGTAATTTTTTTTAATCGAATCGGAATCTATGACAGAAATCGGAATGTTTTTAAATGAAAATATTGAACTTCTATTGTATTTCTTGAATATGGTCTCTGGTATTCCGTAAAGAAAGTAGAAGGGGTCAGTTATTTATCATTCTATAAAACCTTTTAATATAGAAATCGAACAGAATTACGGCTTACTAATTCCACTACATTACGATCTGATCTGTCAAATTCATTGATTTCGATTTGATTTGAGTTACAGAATAGGGGGGATTATCAGCGGTTTTGCAAAAAACCGACTGACCAAATAAAACTTCGACTCTTTATACGATCAGTATTTGTTTGTACGACTTCATGAATAATTGATTTAATAAACCGTTGCTTCTATCACTGTCTACGAGTATTCTTCTTTATTTACACACACGCACACACGCACGTACACTGACGCGGTAATTTTGAATGCAAGGGCTCGTGAGTGCCATTTACATTCAAAACTTATCACATAACGAACATACTCCACGAGGAAAATGCAGCCTACGAGATACACTACACACTGCATCAGGAGAGGAGCAGGAGCTGTCACCGTAATCAACAAATTAAGAAAAGCGATAAACAAATAAGATTTTTACTATAAACAAAAATAAAAATAAAGCTAGAGAAATCGATAAAAAAATTACCCTGAGAAAAGCAACGAATGCAAAAATCTGAAAGAGTCTCAAAACATAGCATAAAATTGGCTTCACTCAACTAGGGGCCATAACACTGCATAAAATTGGCTCCCAAAAGGTGGGGCGTATCAGAAACTTTGAAAAAAATCCCATAACACTGCAATATGTCCAAGATATAAAAAATCACGTTGTATTTTGTGCTATTTTTTTTTTTTTTGATGTAAATTATTTAATTATTACGTTCAAATACTTGAAAAAATAATTTTTGACAATAAACACATACCAGTCGTAAGTTCTTATAGTCGTAAAGAAAAAAATAATGTTTCATATTTCACATTAATGAACTCGAGATCACTGAAACAAATAATGGTTTGTTTATTGTTTCTTGATTTTAATAACATAATTACCAGGAAACTCAGAATAATGAATTGAATCGTCTTTCTGCCTGAACAAAAAAGTAATAGTAAACTAATAATATACACGTTAACTGGCATCCTGCTTAGTATTAGATAATTAAAACTACATGTAGGGCAATAGTAAAGGTCCATTTTCACGCTCATGCAATGTGCGCAAATTTACTTATCCATGCAAATTTGCACAAGGAAGTCGTTGAATGAAAACATAATTTTTTACTTGCATAAGCCAGAAAGTTTGACTGACTGAAAATTCAGTTGCGCAAATTGCATGAGCGTGTTAAAACGGCTTTGGCGACCAATTTAAATTTTCAAATTTTGTTGCTGGAAGTTTGTTACTAACTTCTCACCAGTTGATGTTCACTGTTGAAAATCGCATTCATCGGAGTGAAAGTAAAAAAATTACGTGTTAAAATTTACACAGTGACCGTGTAAATTTGCCACAAAAATCACACCGGCTATTGCGTATTATTTATTAACTCCTTTTTGTTGTGAAATTACACAAAAGTAATGAAAATAACACTGTTAAGTGTGTTTGGACCATCTGCGTAATTTTTTTTTTACGAGTGATGTCAGCTCGAACCGTCTGCATATAATATTTGAAGAAATAACAAAGATAAAAAAGTTCTCGGAAGAGCGACACATAGAAATAATTGGAATCAAACTGTTAAAATTGAATTACATTATAATAACATTATACAGACCTCCAAATAGTGATTACAACATATTTTTACAACAGTTACTTCAGACTTTAACATATACTACAGAAAACCATAAAAAAGCCTTCATGTTTGTAGCAGGAGACTTTAATGTCAACTTTCAAAATAACTATCGGGAGAAAAATGATCTACTCAATTTATTCAGAACATTTAATTTAAAAATGACAACAGTTGAACCATCGAGAATCACGCAGTTCACTTCTAGTTGCATTGACAACATATTTTGTGATTCACCTAATAAACTCTATGAGGTAAACACTGTGAATCCACATATATCCGATCATCTAGCTCAAATCCTCAGTGCCAGAATTTGCTCAAAGAAACCTGAAAAGCAGAAAGTAAGAGTTAGGATTAAATGAGAAAAGTACTTACTGATTTAAAAATGCCTTGCAAGAAACTCACTGGGAGCAATATTTAACATCTACGAACGTCGATAATAATTTTACCACTTTTGTAAATCATTTCAAACTCATACACGATAGAAGTTTTCCTGAAAAAGATATATAATAATTAATAATACTGATAGTGACATATGGTACAGCGATGATTTGGAAAAGATGAAAAATGTCCTTGACGCTTTAAACACAATAAGAATGGTGAAACGAGATAAAGATTCGGAAGCGGCGTATAAAAATTTCCAGAAGAAGTATAGATTTACAATAGATCAAGCAAAAAAACAACACTATAGTAACTACATAAAGAAATCAAGTAACAAACAAAAGGCGATGTGGAGAATAGTTAATAAAGAAACAGGTAAAATAATAGAAAAGAACGGTATTAAGAACTCACTAACAGCCGAGGAACTAAATCAATATTTCGTAAATATTGGTTCACAAACAAATATTAAAATGGATTCTACAAACCAATATGCAGATTACCTTCGAAACCAAAATATCAATAATTCCACATCATTTTTTCTGGCTCCAGTAGATGAAACTGAAATCAGGAGGATCATCAACGACATGAAAAGCAAAGCAACACCCGACATATATGGTCTTTCCACCTCGACTGTAAAATACTGCGTACAAGAAATAGCAGGACAACTTTCGGAGCTTATAAATCAATGTATAAAAGACGGTATCTTTCCAGATGTTCTTAAATGTGGAAGAGTGGTGCCAATCTATAAAGCCGGAGATAAGGATTCTTGTAATAATTACCGACCTGATATCAATTTTACCAGTGTTTTCTAAAATAATAGAAACTGCAGTGAAAGAAAGATTAGTAAAATTTCTGAAATCACGCGATTTTACTAACACAGAGACAACATGGTTACGTAGACAACAAATCAACAGTATCGGCTATGGTGGAAAATGGTTGAAACAATCTCAACAGCATTCGACTCTGGAAATGAAGTACAAGGCCTTCTGTGACCTGAGCAAAGCTGACACCGTGGACCATGACATCCTTCTCCAAAATTGTATTATTATGGCATTAGAAGTAAACCATTAGAATTTTTTTCAATCTTACTTAAAGAACAGAATACAGCAAGTCGAGTGGCAAGGAACTCTTCTCGGAAACAATTTTTAAAATGCGGAGTACCACAAGGTTCAGTCCTTGGTCCTTATTGTTTATAATATACATTAATGACCTTCCTAGCAATATTCCGGAGAGCTGAAACTTACCTCTATGCCGATGATACATCGTTTTTAATAACGGGTACAGATAGACATGAACTACATCAACAAATGAAAGAGACCTTAACAATCGCTGAAAATGGTTTAGCGCCAATAAACTTAAAATAAATGCCGAAAAACTAATCTATTAACGTTCTCAACTAAGACGTCTGGGCAACAAAAAATAACACCAAATTTTTGGGAGTATATTTTGAAAATAATTTCATATGGAATACTCACGTAGATCATCTCAACTCGTAAATTATCAAGTGTCTTATACTGCCTCAGAAAGCTCTTTACCTGCACTACTTATGAAACTTTAAAGACTGTGTATTATTCAAATTTTCACACCCTGCTGTCTTATGGAATTCTGGTTTGGGGTAATTCAGCTGAAGCAAAACGAATCTTTGTCCTACAAAAAAAAAGCAATTAGGATCATCCACGGTATTTATGATCAACAAACAAGCTGCAAGCCTCTCTTCTACAACAGTAAAATACTTACCATATTCAGTATTTACATACTTACCTGCGTTAACTACGTAATTGAGCATCCTGAAAAATACCACACAAATGCAGATTTCCATTCATACGAAACAAGAAGAAAGGATAATATTGTTATTCCCTTCCATAGGATCACTAAGTCGCAACACGGTGTCAATTATTTAGCTTTTAAAATTTATAACAAACTGCCAGAAGAAGTCAAAAAATTATCAAGCCAGAAAATACTCCGTTGGTTAAAAAACTTCCTTTCCGAAAAAGTGTTCTATTCCGTAGAAGAATATTTAAATTTCAAGTATTCCGAATAAGACTATGCTAATACGATATTCATTCTCAATTTATTTTTATTTTTTTTACACGATTTATTATTCTACATTTTATTGTATTTGTTTTTGTCCATGTAATATTGTAACTGACAATCCTACACCTTTGGTTTATGGAGAAATAAAGATTATGATTATGATTAAGTGCGGTAAAAAACGACGCGACACAATGAATGTGTAAATTATTTACACTAGGTCTGTGTTAGTTTTGACACAAAAGTCGGTGTGGACCGCAAATGACACTGTGATTGTGTGGATTTTGGCACCGATTTTTCAACAGATATGAGAACAAACTTAAAAAACCGTAGAATATAGAAAATTTCAGGGATGTTCTTACTAGAAGATGGCATGAAAAATTAACTTTTAAATATACAACTGTTCTATTTTATAAACTGTCTTGGTGGATTGATCGTTATTGAACAAACGTTTTTGTTAGATGATCAGATACTTACCTCCGTAAAGCAAGGAAGAGAACTGTCGACGTGTTCGCCCTTTTTTCGGTGTATCTTGTCCGCCACTGTCGTAACCCTCTTAGTACTTCAGGAGACACAAACTGCAAATAACAAGTGGTACTTTAAAAAATTTAAGACACAGATTCAGACTAAGAATATTTTATAGTTTTCATTAAATCGTCCTAGCTCCTTTTACAGCGAGCGTTTCCCGGCCGGAAATCTGATGAAAAAAATCCATACAATTTTACACAGATATAACCCGAGCTTCTATTAATATTGCATTTTTACGGTTGCAAACTTCGTTTCTGGTATTTTATCATCATTTCTGAGCGAAAACAATGTAAAATTATTACATTTTTATTGCGCTTACGCGATTGAATTGAAATACTAAACGTGATATACGACGCGGATATTTTTTTATTAATTAAAATAGCGTCTCTTATAAGGGAACAATATCGTGCGCATTTTTATCAACAAAAGGTTGCCGGAATTAAAATTTCAAACATGTGTTCCGCAAAATAAAAACGCGAAAAAAATTAAAAAACATATCAATACGCATTCGGCGGCTGTGCGTTCATCCACTCGCTCTTTGCGCAGGGAAAAAAGTATACGTGTACGAATAAAATTTACAGCGTATTATTTAGAAATGAATATTTATTTTGCTCTCGAAATTATTCGCCGCTTCTAGAAAATATTTTTATAAAAAAATCTTCCGTTTCCGGTAAATTTTTACATACTATTTATTGAACTGAAATTTACATACAATACATTTTTATATTTTTATCTTTGTTTCAAGGCACAAATACATCATTACCAACGTTTCTGTCGGACGTTATGTAGATGACAAACAGCGTTAACCGACAATAACATTTTATTAATATCAAGGGTGTCAAGAAAAGCAATGCTTGAGAACTGCTTCTTATTGTTAGAGATTCTGAAAAAAGAATTATTAGTACCCTCTCTTTTAGAAAACATGTTTGATTGCTATTATTTTCAGTTTATGTGCTTTTCTATTAAACTAATTTATTATATCGATATCTCTTTTCCTTTGTCAATGCTATTTAAATTTACACACCACACAAATCTACAAATATAAATAAATATGCGCAGTTCTAATAAACTTGATTATCTTAATCAATTGCAATAAACATCATCTTTTTTCTTTTGAATTTGGTATACGTTTTCATAATTTCTTAACGAAGAAAACTCAACAAGGACTTCGCCCTTCGTTTTTCAAATACATCTGCAAGCATGGTTTTGTAGAGCAAGCGTTCGTTCTAAATAAAGAGAGGTAATTAAAAATGAATAAGCTAATAGAAAACGTATAATTTATGACTCTAAGTAGTAATTAAGACCATTTATTATTAATTTTCGCAGGCTTAAATATACAGGTCAATTTATAACGAAGTCGAGGAAGAAATCGATGTCCTATTCTTATGTGTTGCGAGTTTCTCGACAGTTGAACTCCGAACATAAAACGCTAAGATTCAGAACAAAATGTTGCTTACGATTTTGAAAAGTTGTAAAAGAAAAACAATAAATAATTCGGTGTTAATTTTCCAGAACCTGTAAGGAAACTGCGACCAGTGGAAATATAAATCTGCAAAAGTCAACACGTCTTTATAACATTCAACATTGTGGTCCACCATAAAAAGCTAAACTGCTTGCGCTAATGGCAAGTGTAGCTGCGTTCTTTATAACTTATCATAAATTTCATAGTGTAATATTGCAAGAGAACCGGGGTGCCATTTGTTTTTGCTTGGGTGTTCGCGAGTGATGTATATTTTAATTTTAAAACTAATGGGCTTTTCCTTCAATGTAAATAAAAAATTTAAAAGCGCGCCGCTGCAAAATGTACGAAATTAAAAACGTCATAATTTACATCCTTTTTTCCGCGGCGGAAACGAAGAAAAGAGAAACGGGATAACCGCTTCAAGCGTTAGTAAAAAACTAGAACGACGCCAACTCTAGACCAAGTTTATATTAAAAAATATACAATATTTTAATGCAATTAAAACATTCTTTCTCCGCGAAGTTAATTCAGCACTTCTCTGGAAAGCATTTCGTGTAAGTTTGAAATATAAATGTAAAAACTGACTTTAAATTGCTTTATATATTTTAATGAAACTTGGATTTTCCTCTCGGCAATATTTAAAATTCTTTTAATTTAAATCGGTAATCTCCAGATCTGCGTGTAAGAGGAAATGAAATGAAAAAGAAGGATATAATAAATTTTATTTTTGCAGTAGAACGACTTGGAATATAAAAGTTTTCGTTTGTTATTACTCGTTAATATAATAAATTATAATAATAAATTCAGAGAACGAATGAGATTACGTCACATCTAAAACTATTATTTTTGCATATAAATTACCAGGTTTTTGCCTCATAATTTAAACATTTCGTATTAAATTAAAAACACAATTTACTTTGCAAACATTAAAACTCGAAATGAGGATATTAAAGGGAAACAGAAAGTAGGGAAATTTTGTTCTTCAAAAAAAAAAGGCATTACGAATTCCGTGCTGTTATTGATTTCATAACTTACTGCAGCATATTTAAGTAAATGTTCGGGATTTCATAAACCTATCAAATAACTAAAGTAACGGACGGCAAATCACTAGTAATTTTAATCCAATTTGTTGATGTAATTGAATGCAACTCTTATATACATAAATGCCATATTGATTTTAAATCAGTTATTTCTGTGCAAATCAATATAAAACGAATGACTTCAACTATTTATTATTAAAGATATAAAATCACGAGTGCACATGGTGAATTTTCTGGTTTAACGACTAATCAAATATTATCGTGCTTGATTCGGTTATAACATTTCAAATTACATTCTCGTTACGCATCAATTAATTATTTAAGTAAAAAAGTCCTAAAACATAATTAAAAATTGTACACAGTCAAAGGATACTTTTGGGAAAGCAGCGTTTAATAGTGTATAAAGCAGGGAACACACGATCCCACATGTCTTAACACATGTACGCGCGTACATGTTCGCCGAACATCAACGTGCGTGTGTTGGCCCGAAAAACGCTTCGAACATGTACGCACATACAAAAAGTCCGTCGAACTTGTTTTCTGGTTTTCCTGAAAACAAGTGCGTGCATTGATGTTTGCACGTACATGTTCGACCGTGTGGTTGCCAAACGCACATGTTCGCCACGGACTTATTCAATGCAGTACCTCGGCGTCGTGCATGAGCTTTTCCACAGCACCTCAAAACAGCCAATTTATGATTATTAAATAAATAACTTTCCGGCAATGTGTGGTGGCAGATCCTGCAATTGGAACTATTAAACTGGGGATTTACTACAGCTTTATCACTTTCAGATAGCTGACGGCTATTATTAGGTGCACGCCACTGCCACCAAACATAGCTCTTCGGACATCGTCTTGGTTGATAACTGGACTATGATGTCTTAACACATGTTCGAACGTGTGTAGTATGGTACTATTTGACGTTGATGTTCGGCGAACATGTACGCGCGTACATGTGTTAAGACATGTTGGACTGTGTATTCCCTACTTTAAGAAAATGTACGACGAAACGACATTACATAACAAAAGCCGCGTTTCACGAAAGTTAGAAGCTGGTAGCTATATAAAAGTATTTTGACTTATCGATCGATCAGCATATAGGTAGTAAAAAAAATGACCTGTAAAAATTAGCGGAAAATCAGTTGTATACGTTTACAGATGATACTACATTAATATTAAAACTCGAGAGATACTGCGAGCGAAAAGTTGATAAACACTGGAAAAACATAAATATCTTAAGATCGATACAAAAATATTATAACTGGAGGAAGATCAGCTAAGCAAGTGGAAAAATCAAGTTGCTAGTCTTTAGTAATCAAAAATTACAACACATAAAATATAAGGGGTGTGCACGAAAAACAATGAAACAGTTGGGATCTATAAAGCCACAAACTTCGAAACCTTGAAACACTAACATGGTACTTAAATTCCAGTTATACACATATTACAATTAACATTACTCTTGTCCATATCCAAAATTTCTGATTTCGTTTTATCTTAAGCATTAATTTTTTCAGTACTTACTACCTGTCAAGACCACACGTGGAAAAAATTTAATTATGGCAAAATGGATCTATGCTTAGTGTTAAGCCCCATCCAGACGACATGGCCAACGTTAGCCAGTGTTGGCTATTGGGTAGTTTGCCATGCCGTGTGGATGAAATACACATGGCCAATGAACGCCAACCAATCGCCAATGTTGGCATTGGAATGCATTCGCTATGAGGGCGGTTTTTCCGACACACATCAAAGAGTTTAACCAACGTTGGCCTTCATATGCCATCACGTTTGTTTTTACGTCCAGACAACTTGAACAATTTGCACACGATATTTCTCGAATATTATTTATTTTTGTATATTATGCGCGTTAAGTTGTACTAACTTGGTGGCAAAGTGGGTTTGCTTTCGGTTTACTGTTTTTTAAAATTGACGAGAAAAATGTCGTCATCAGAGACCGAATGGCGTAACCCGTTAATTTTGGAATTCCTCAGCTTTATGAAAAATACCCAGTCATTTGGGATCCGAAAAAACTACACAAGCACTTGCAACAACCGTATCATATTCTTCATTCTCCATATCTTTTTTAATTTGACAAACGTTGGTAGCTATTCGCTATACATTGGCCGAACTTTTTTATCTTTGAAGTTTGACAAGCAAATCCCATCATGTGGACAGGCAATGTGCAAATGGTAAACTTACCCAACGTTGGTTAAAAATTTTGTTGCCAATGCATTCACCAACATTGGCTGACGTTGGCCATGTTGTCTGGACGCGGCATTAGACAAATTTTGGTGTGCGACATTTTAGTGTTTGACAATTAAATCAAAATATAATATTATTCCTTTAAAATTTGTATCAGCACTCGACATGTTCTGAATAATATGAATTTTCTTCAAAATTTATCTAATAATTACAAAACTATTAAATTTAGAGAATTTTTACAAAATGGATAGATATTCGTTCGTAATTAATAGAAAATCATAAATCAAATACACTTCTAGACAAAATTAAAAGACCACCAACAAACATCAAAATTACTTTATGAAAATCACATAAAATATAGCTTAATAAAATTAACAAATGTCATGGCTAGATAATTTCTAATTGAAATTAACCTCCGCCCACAATAATTTTATATCCGTATACGGATATAAAATTATTGTATATAATAATTTTATATCCGTATACGGATATAAAATTATTGTGGGCGGAGGTTAATTTCAATTATTCCTTAAACCACAGTCTCCTTTACTAATTTTTAGATAATTTCTACATTATTTAACTGGTACATCAAAGAAGAAAATTAACAAATTCGACATAATCTAATACAAAAAGCAATCAAAATTCCGAAAAGAAATAAATTTCAAAAAATCACACTAAAAAATTACCTTGTCTTCTTTGGTCTCATACTAATTACAAGAACTAAATTATTAGTCTTTTGTAGGTAACAGTGTGCGTTTGTGGATGAAACGAAATTCTAGTTATCAGAACCAATAAATTAGATAGTTGTATCGAATTTCAATAATTTACTGAGTTGCATGTAATAATATTTGGTTACGTGGAACCAACATATTTTTAGAGTGCAACAAAATAAATCATTAACATGAACTTTACGCGTGTTTCCACCCTTCTCCTAATGAGATCACGGATGTGTTCTTGTGCCATCTGGTGCCATTTTTGTTTAAGCAATTTATACAGCTAGTCAAGATCTAATGGACGCCCAACTATCTCAGAGGTGCTCAGTGGGATTTACATCTGAGCTTCTTGCTGACCATTCTAAACACTCAACTTTGTTTCTCTTAAAGCAGTTGTTACAACATTAGCAATGTGTGGTCTTCCATTAAAATAAAGCTTGGACCTAATTTCTCAGCATGTGGCTGTACATGGGGTACAATAATAAAGAGTTATTGGACGCCCAACTGTCCCAGAGGTGTTCAATGGGATTCAGATCTGGGTTTCTTACAGACATTCAATATTTGCTTCTTTTAAGGCAATTGTTATAACATTGGCAATATGTGGTCTGGCATTACTGTGCATTAAAATAAAATTTGAACCAAAATTCTCAGCATATGGTTGTACATGGAACACAATAATATCGTCCCTATATCTTGCTGCCATCCGTAATCCATTGCGCGCAATAACTGACATTTATACGACCATTCAAATTTATCCCGCCCCATACCATCAAATATCCTCCACCAAATTTCTCAACTCCTCGAATGTTGCATTCCGCGTATCTTTTACTTGGTTTTCGTAAAACGAGAACACGGTGGTTTAAACAAAAAGTTTTTATGCAACTTCGTAAGAATTGGAAAAGTTGCAGCTTGTCTAGGAGTCAAATTAACTTCTTTCAACCTCCTTCGTACAGTTTATGGCGATATTTCCTTTCCAGTAGCCAAGCGCAGATAATTTTTAACTCCCGAGACGTTACAAAACGCTTGCTTAAAGTCTGCAGCTCTATGTAGCCATCTTCCCCGGCAGTTGTTTTCCTTTTAACACCTTGTCCTCTTCTTCTGGTAAAACTACCTGTGGTTTTATGCCTCGCAGCAGCTTTTTGCAACAGAGATTTATTTGTATTTAGAAGTCGAGCATCCTCCCTCTGCGAATATTCTTCGCGAAGAAAAATAAGAATGTAAGTGACTTCTTTGACCGCAAGATAACGCCTAGGTATATTTTAGGAAGGGTTGAGACTTGGAGTAACTTTCTACATTTTCTTCCCCTGATAACCACACTTAACTATGCCAAAACAATTCAAAACTTTTTCTTTGACTCGTGTTTTTATTGTTGACATTCGTATGAAAACAATTGTATTGTCATATTGTCATTATTAATTTTTTCATAGCCTGCTTACAAAATAATGCAGAAATCTTCTATCTGTGACATAAGTAAATTTTATTAAGTTACATGAGATTTTCATCAGGTAATTTAGTTAGTGGTCCTTTAATTTTATCCAGAAGTTTATTAGGGTCAACAACTTTTTTTTCAGTAATTAGTTCCTCTCATATTATTAGAATGCACCTTCTGAGATATATCAAAAATAAGAAATCCTTAATTAAAAGAAAAAAAAACTTAGCTTATTGCATTCTTTGTAATATTAGAGACTTTAATACTACATCAATTTTTCTAGCTAGCACTCTAAAAATTATAATACATCCTGGGGTTCCCAATTTTTTTTAAACATCAACCCTTTAATGAGAAAAGAAATTTTTCATCGATCGCTTTTCAAACTTAGCTATTACTCTACTGTAAATCTAAAGCGATAGATTTTAATTATTTTTAACAAAACAAATAGAAATTTTGGAGGATGCTTTTTCCCTCTGCAATGTATAAAAAATTAAATACAATACAACATAGATCTTATTAATTGACCCTCAATCGACGACTAACAGTTAGTTCTTCAATTCCCAAAAGTTTCCTAAGAGTTCATCGACCCGCAACCTACCCCTATAGGTTCATCGACACTTTTCAAGGTTTCATCGATCTCCAAGTGGTCGATATCCCCACTGGGAATCCCTGACATGAGGGTTTAGTACAATTCTTGTTGGCCTTATCATTTATCATAGATTTAAGCTGCGACAAACTCCTTTAACGCAAACCCGAAATTAACTTATATATAATAACAATTATTAATCTTTAATGCTAATAGGTTCAACATTGAATGGATAAATTGATAATTTTATTTAATTTTAACTTTATCGACGTTTAAAGTGAAATAAACTATACATTTTTCACAACATTTATTACCTGAGAGTACCTCCTATTTATCAATATTTCGATCATTTCAGGTGCCTCAGTTGGGACTATCACCTGTGTATTTTAACCACAACGGGTTATATTCACCCTTAATAAAAAAATTGGTTACCATTATTATTATACAAGCAGATGTGAATCACAACTAAAACTACATACATGTAACATGTTACACCACTCCAGGCAAATACGTTTCTCTTCTCATATATTAAACGCAACATGACAAAATCGATTAGCGTGCTCGAATAAATTAGTTTTATATAATTTCAATTAGCAAGTCCGCTCTATAAGAGCGCACGTGTTTAAGAGGGCAAATGTTGCCGCTTAATCATTTACAACTAAACAAAACACAGTAACCAGATGACGGAAAATACATCGGTGCACATTCTGACGTAAATACAGCACCGACACCGGCACTGTTTCAAATTCATGCAAATAATATGTGTTTGCACAGTGAAGAATCTGTTTCGGCTGCATTAATTAGTAACAAATATTGTTGGAGATATGAAACTGATTAAAGAAAAATATAATTCTCATTTGTTTGAAAACTGATAATTCTTGTGTATTAGAACTTTGCTCAAAACTTATTAGAAACAATATTTTAGAAAGTTTTTCGATTTAATTAAGTTTTGTAACCGAGCTCGCATTTGTAGGAGCTCTTTTCTATTGAGAATTTTGGTCTTTTTATTCACTCCTCCCAGTTTTCTGTCTTATCTCTATTTGTCAAAATTATCATTTAGATTTTTGTTCTAACTTGACCCTCGACGCTAAAACGGTGTTGATTTTCATCGGAATTTTAATTTTCAAAGTGCATATTTATAATTTAAAAGAATTCATACTAAGACTTTTTCAATTTTGTTGTTTTCAAACATTTTGATCATTTACATTTATCAAATTATGTAGTAACCACCTAAAAATCCTTTCTTAACTTTAAGTTACGCATTTTCGATGCCAATGCATAATAAATTAATAACAATCATTTGTTACTGGTCATTAATAGTTTATTAATCTCTTCTTCACTTATTGTTTCGAACAAAAACAAATAAGTTAAGTTTGGAATAAAGACGAATAAGTTTCTTTTTGATAACATAAAAAAAAATGAGAAACATTTACAAATCCACTTAGTATTCTTAATATTCTTAAGTTTTCTTCATGTACTATGTTGGCATCACTGCCCCTGATTACAAAGTTCAAATCTATCTTTTAATATTGTTACCCTTTTGGTTATTTTGAAAATAACTACAGCGTCCTGATGCAGGGAATAACCATTCCCGAAAGCTCGACATAAATTAAACAAGTTTTTATTTAACCTTTTCTGACTGCATCCCCAATAAAACTCTTCTTTCAGTAGAAGAAAGGATGGATAAGATAATATATATAGGAAGTTTGGTTTTTCTTGGCTTTTAAAGATAGTTTTGTGGAGGAGTATATTCTTAATAATACCTTATTTGTGTCCTGCATATGCTCCTAAAATTATGTGTTGCAGCTGCCTCTTCTTTCCCCTTTCAATATTCCTTAAATTCACTTTCTATGTTCTCTCCCCAATTCCTTTCTTCTCGTCTCTAATCTGTCTATCTCAGAATCTCATAGTTTTTGTTATGATATTATCAATGAAGATCTCTGCTTCTTATTTTCTTTAAGAATTAGTCTTTTTATTGTTTCTAAATGTAGTTGTTAGCCGAGTTGGTTAAGTCCGGGTTTGACGTTTGGCTGCACAACTTTTAGGTGTGGGTTCGAATCCCCTCTTGATGCATATGAGTTCTGTGTGAGAGATAGAGTACTTATGTGTCGGATTGTGTTTCGGTTTCATACCGGCTTCTTCGAACTAGGTTTTCTGCGTTTTCCCAGTTTGTAAGGCGAATGCCGAAGGAGAAATTAGCATCTAAGACGGTCGCAGCCGCCACACCCCTCCCCGACAAGCTCTGTGAGCTTGGGGAATATTAGGTGGGAAAAAAAATGGTTATGATTGCCTTGCCTTCAAGTGTTCTTAATTTCACTAAGCATATCTTCTAAATGTTATTGTATCATACTGCTCATTCCAAGCACTCACATTAACATAGATGTTTCACTTCTGTCTTTATGAGCTGCTTCTTTATTCTGTCTCACAATCTCAGAGTTTTTCTAAAAATGTTATTAAGTGAAGATCTTGCTTGTCCTTCTGCTAATTTAGTTATTACTTTCACCATAGCCTTGCTTTCAAAATCTTCTAGTTTCATTAGACATATTTTAGTTTCTTTATTTCCAAATGTTATTGTTATATTGCCCATTGCTTTACTATTCTTGATATTCATACAAAAACTTAGATTTATATTTTAATCAAATTTGTAGAAGTCTCAGAGCGAATTAAAACTGAAAATAAATTTCGAACATGACTAATAAACAGCATTTGATGTAATCCTATTTCTCCGTAGTTCTAGTTAAATTTCTTGTACGTTTAGCAAAACTACGTATTATGTATGTTTAGTAAAAATCGGTTCAAGTTGCTTTAAGATATCTAACTTCCCGATAACTAAAAATGCCTGGCTCTACATAACCCCTGAATTAACATCGTAATTTTCAATTTTTTAAAAGAATTTTAAGACTCCAACATTTAATTAGCATCTTATAATATCTTTATTAATGAATTAGTCAACGCAATGTGTTCGTGTTTTTGTTGCATCTGACAACTTCGGCGAATTATTTATGATAATGTAACGGTTAATCTGAAAAGTTATTCCCTGAGTGGATAGAGCACGTTCAACTAGCTTAAAATATTATGAATTACTTACACATTAACTACAAGCAAGGCATTAAACATTCAGCGACTTCCACATGGAAACCCGTATCATATTTCCGAATAGGCGAACGCCGTTAGTGCGAAAATATAACAGCAGCGGGGAGTTTTATTTCACGTCCGCAACACAATGCTTACTTTACATTTTACAACATTTAAAGAAATATATCAGCCAGATCGAATTTACATAGAAAAGGTATTTAAATTGAAAATTAGAATAGTAATAAAGTAATAAAATAGCTTTTAAAGTTATTGTACATCCACAAACGCTAAAGTAACTCTATTTACATATTTATATGACATGTTCTACTATGATATGTCGTCCACACATGAGTAGCGAAGTGTGAAAGCACTAAATGAACACGTTCATGTGGGATTTGTAAACTACACCACAGTTTAAACTTTCACTCGCGAATAATGCAAATATTACCGAATGTTATTTAATTTTATGGACTTGATTTAATTTAATGAAAATTTACGTGTTTAATTTACTTTTCTGGCCCCTTTGCGCACCACCTTTTACGTTAATTTAGTTGATGTCTGTAGGTGACTTTATTTAATCAATAATTTTAACACATTGTTTACTTCATTCTCATTTAAAAATTTACGTAAAAATATGAAATTTTGGCCGATTATTTTAAAAGAATTACAAATGTTAACACTAAACGCAAATACCAAAATTTATGTTATTTACTATTCCAATAAGGAAAATTTAAAATTAACACATAATTTTGATACGAAAACTACAACCATTTAGCCAGAATAAAAATATGAAATTTAAATCTCCTGGTTATGTATAGGATCTAAACTTACAAACTCTGAAGTCAAAATAAGAAGATTTTCATTTTTCAAACTGCCAAGATATTTGGGATTTTCTGATAGTACGAGAGATGCTCAACTCCTAACCGGAGTAATTACTTTTCTTAAATTTCAGTTGCTACAAAGCTACTCAACCTTTTTCTTATTACAATGTCATCCTGTTTTGACGTACTGTTGCAATCAAGTCACTAGTGATTCATTTGTTTAATAAAATTGTTGAAGGTTGGTAAAAACTCTATGAAATTGTGGTGGGACTTTCTGCACAGTTCAAGAAAACATGTGTGTCCAGGATTCGAGTTTACGACTGGTGCAAAATTTTCAAAAACCATGACAAAGAAGGTACCACGTATTCCGCGTAACTTACCTGCTCTGAATGAAAACAATATTTAATGCGTTTGACCATTTAATTCGTGAAAATCAGCGATTAACGATAAGAACTATCGCTGATATTCTTTCAATAAGTGTTGGAAGTATGGAAATCATAGTTCATGATAAACTGCATGTCAACAAATTCAGTGCACGGTGGTTTCTCAAGCAACTGTCCCCTAAACAGAAAGTCCACCGAATTCAAGTGTGCACCGCTTTACTCCAACGTTTAGAAGAATATGTCGATAGATTTTTTAAGCATAGAGTCACTTGTGATTAGACCTGGGTCCTACCACTTCGTGCCCGAGAACAAATTGGTTTCAACGACGACATTCGTCAACGCCTCCAGCCAAAACCAGTACATTCGCTGGAAAGGTTCTTGCAATCACTTTCTGGGACTCATCAGAAGCAATTTTCTTGAAGAACGTAGCACTGTCAGCACGTCACAGCAATTTGGTCCAAAACAAAGTCAAGCCAGCTTTTCGCTCGAAAAATCAGTCAATCATTGTATGTTTGCATAACAATTTTCGCCCCCACGCTGTGGTAGCAATAGTTTAAACTTTATAAAACCTTCACTGGAAAGTTTTGCCACATCCACCTTATAGTCCAAATTTGTCGCCATGTGATTCTTATGTTTGGTCTTTTGAAAGAACTATACTAAGCGGCAAGGAATGTGAGTCCAATAATTCTGTTGTCGAAGTTGCAACAACCAAAAACCAAAAACCTTCTATGAAAATGGAATCAGGATGCTAAAAGCGTATCGCGGAAGAAGGGGAGCCCCCTTCACTTCTCGACAAAGCTTGTCGAGAAGTGAGAGTTAAATTACTAACGGCATTGCTTTGTTTCTCCTAATAAAATAAAAATTCTGGTTATAAGTTAAAAATTCTTTGTAATTAAAGTTGACCTAACGTATTGTAATTGTATACATGCTCTATTTCATGACTGATTTGAGTTTCAGGACATCGCTGCATCGCTGAAAATGAGAGCACGATTTCTTTTGCAACACAAAACTCTGATCCATCTTTGTGTATAAAACGATTATTCAAAATCAAGTAGCAAGTGATTTAATTTAAAGTTATCCTCGGAAGAAGGCAATAATTAAAAATGTCTTAACTAGTTATGTAATACTTGACAACATATTTGGAATCTCCAACTTTCTGACATGATTAATTAATTCCATCTCCATGTCTTATAACTGCTCCTCACAGAACTTGGTAATTTATACATACACTTTGCGTAAGTTCAGAATTCAGTTCAGAACAACAGGTGTTTTTCGCGAACAGCAAAATATGATTTGCGTGGTTCTGCGCAGTTTCGCGCCGTTTTGCGCAGTTCTGCGCCGTTTAGCGCTGCTCAAAGCAGCGCGGCATTTTTGGGCTGGACGCGGCTTTACGGATCGTGTTCGTCGATGCATGAAGTTGCACGTTCGTGCGCGTTTGTGCGCGGTTTATTATCCAAATCAAACGCGCATGAATACTTTATGCAGTTCTACGCGGTTTGGTGCAGCGCAGCGCGTTTGATGTGGACGCCGCTTAACATGTGTATAGATTAGAAAGTAATACCGCATTGCCAGAATCTACAGTATGACAAAAGAAACTTCTTATCTCATATTCTGGGACAGACTTTAACAAAAATATTCACAAATAAAAAAAGTAGAAATTGTACTTATCGAAAAAGTGTTTTATCATTTTTCTAATAAATTGTCAATAGTGGCAAGAGCAATTTCTTAGGAAGATTATTATTTGTGTATGTAAGATTGTCTATATTTGAGGCCTAAAGTGTTCCACAGTGCTTGGCCCTATTGTTCGATTTTTGAAAAGAAGAAAGTAAAAGAACTGCTTAAATTTGAATGAAGTCATTTATATCAAATATTATTCACCATTAAGATATAGCGGTTCATAATTTATTAAAAATTTCCTTTCATTTGCTACATCTTCAGGTGATGTAATATTCTATTACGTTAAGCTCCGACGTAGTACATACAATTTTCATGTTGAGTTTCGTCGACATTTTGACACGATAATTAACATTATGAAAATTAAAATATATTAAAAAGTAGTCTCGGTCGCTAGTGTAGATTTAACCAGCAACGGAAATTAACATAATTCTTCTAATAAGCCCGTACGTATTATAACGATGTACGGAGAGATGATGGATTTAAATTTTTTAATTATGTTGTGAGCTTTTTAACGCAGGCTCCGCTGTTTATAAATTAACATACCGCGTATTAAAGCCAATCGACTTAACGATAGTAAACTATTAAGCCATGAATAATGTAGAAGAACGGACGTTATCATGTCACATTACAAACATTTACATGAATGTTATTTGCGTTTAATAAGTGGACGGCGAACGCCGCCATCATACATAATATATCCTTGAATTATATTATATATTATTAATTTCGCATCCTGCGAAACGAAGCGTTCATTTTACAGATGCGCACTTATGATTATAGCCGTATACACTACTTTTTTGCACAAAAAACTAGGTTTTTATAAAAAAATTTAAATACATACCTTGTACATATATGTATGTATATCATGGTAGTACACTAATTATAATTACTTTAATTATAAGTCTTCGAATTTGTTATGTACAACATTAGTATATCCAAATATTGATTATGTTTGATGTTTACAGCCTTTATTTTAATACTTTCTTAGGATACGGCTAACAATAAGTCACGTAAAACTTTGGTGGTCATAATAGGATATAAAAAGTATGCATACTAAGGTCTGTTTCAGAATTTACTCTTACAAAAGGCGTTGGGAATCCGAGTGCCCTGTTTATAATAAATTGATACTCACGAAACGTTATCATCTAGGGAATGATCACGGAGTGATGTTAATGCATCACGATGATGTTAAAATTTTTCTACAATTTTTAAGATAATTAATGACACCCAATAAGCGAAATCCCGTATGTCATTTACTTTCATATAAATTCATATAAAATGATAAAACTATGAAATTACAGAAATCTTTAAGTAAAACTCCATCGTTTGCACCATAGGAATACCAGTGTTTGTAACAGGAAGGAAAGGGAGAAAGTCGAATGCATAGAAAATTATTGCACAATCGAATATGTATCATTAATTAATTTGTCCAATTGCTCTAGTCGCTATTAATTTTGTCCAGGTACTGAAAATAATCCGCGTGTGGAGCATACCGAGTATGAAACTGGGATAAAAATCAAAGCACTCTCACATTCCTGGAGTGCCATACCTCAATCCATAGGGTTACCAGATCTAAATCAACCTGAAAGTCACTAATTGATATGACGCGCAAAATATTTCTTATAACAGTCTATTACCTCTAAATAAAATATACCGGCTGTTTTTATAATTTTTTTATTTATTAAATTTGTCTTAGCTTTACTGTAAAATAACCTCAAGGAGCTCAATGACTTATTTTTCAGTTAAGCTAAAACATTTTCAAATAATTTCATGGCAAGAATTGAAATAAAAATTAAAAATCACCCAGATGACATATACAAAAACTTATGTACATCTTCTTTAATTTGAAGAAATGGTAACATTTTCTACTACCCTGTGGTTATAGATAATTTGTTCAAAATCGTTTGCTCAAAACTTTTCCTGTTTTATTATTTTGTAATACTGAATAACACATGGGAAGGTCAGCATTCAATCTAAGAAATACATTTAAAGACTAAAATATGCATTTCCTTAAAAAAAAATGAAAATGTAATATCTTGTGACAAGTGACAAAGAATGCATGGAAAATTTCCAGAGATAAATCTGCTTAAATAGACTTCTCGGAAAAGAAAATACGTTAATAACATACATTTAGTGCACCTATAATAGGATACACGTCATATTTGCGTTAAAGTGTTATAATTTCACTCCTGCAATTTATTATTTAAAAGTAATTTATCACTTCCGCGTGCACATTGACGTCTCAGTTATATTTTATGCATATAACGCCCTGGGCAGAAATATAATTATTTCAGTATATTTGCAAATTAATGATAATTTATGTGCAAAAGTCCTCTGGTGGCAAAATTCAATCAACTTGTGTTGACGTCGACCCACGTGTAAATTTATTACGAGGCTACAGATTGGCCGTTTATTATAAGTCACCTCAAAGTCTAATTCTGGTAATATGTGGTTTCCTGAAAACTTTCTCGATACGTCAATCGGAAGATGCATCATTTTGTCAACAATATTACATGTAATTGACATGCACCGTTGGTGTGAACGGGACCCGTAGGCGATGCAAACTAACCGTTTAAAACATGCATTGCGCGCAAACTGCAATTTTAACATTGTACATACGAGTACGTGCATATTCACATTTGTGTACGTGTAAATCGTATTGGCTGAGAGTTGTAACGGATGAATTCTTGTTTGGGATGAATCGCGCATTTTTAAATTTTTAACCTGACCGAATCGTCCGAATACAGTTTACGAAACCATAGTACAAATTATTCGCTGAGGTCCTTGTTTTACAAAGCATGTGGGTTTCCTAATGGGAATGCAAAGCGGATTTACTGACTATCCCTGCTATCTTTGCTTGTGGGACAAAGAAGATATCATAGTACATTTCCAAAACACAAATGGCCTGAACGGACGGACTTCGAGTTGGGAAGACATGTCAAATCGATTCTAAATACGTATTGATGTCTCCTGTACAGTGAATTGGGCCTCACGAAGCAATATAGAGGAATAGGTTTACCTGAAGCTTTATATTCATTTCTGGGACACGCGGTATATAATATTCTTTTACTATTATTTGTAATCAGAATTTACATCTTACTACATTACTAGAACTTACAAAGTTATATTACGCTTTTCGTTTATTTGGGTTCTACTCACACACTGTATAGCATTAGTCAATAAGACCTAAACTTCTAATAAGCATCGACGAAATGAAATACTCGTAAACATGAACATCAGAGTACAGGAGAGTACTTTGTAAATAACTTTAATTTGACGTATCACATGTGTGGTAATGTTATTTGAAATTTCAAAGCAAGATGGTGGTAAAATGTTATTCTTGAATCAAGTGATTACGTAGAAATTTTGGCCTCCCTCTGTAAAAAACATATGCACAACGTTCGAGAACACTCGCAAATAGTTCAAGTGGAGAGTTTTCAAGTGAACACTTTGTATATAACTACCTTTTTAAAATTATTTAGTTTAATCAAGCAGGTATATAGATCTTGATTGGCTTAGGAATTTATCAATGAACATCACTAGGTATAACTCATTTGGTATCTATTCGTAAAGGTACTTTTGTCATTCTTAACTAGTATAAGCTGTTTGGAATGAGTAGGTACATAATTTATGAACTGTTAATTCATTTAGTACACCTATTCTGGTATTTTCCTTGAATTATGCTAAATAGTTTTAATAACTGTATTACACATTTAATTTTTACCCAAATTGAATGCAATGGTTTTAGTAGGCAAAACTCTTATTATTTGGATTTATTAAATAAAATTTCCTTAAATTTATCATAATACCTTATTCCTCCCCTTTAACTGACTTAATTAGAACAAAACAATCATGACCTCATTTCATCTACGTTTTCCTCGTAATAATTGCATGCATTGAACTCGACGTTAAAACATTTATGGTAATCAGAATCTACAAACAACATAATTCTAATTAAAGGTGTGTTATCTCCCAGGTTGATGAACTAAAAAGATTTTCTGGTTCTGTTTCGCCCATTGTACAGGAAAAAAATTATGCTAATGGTGAACACAGGTACAAGTATATTCATTTATAACTTTTAAATTATCTTTCGATGAAATACGTTTGGTTATTATTTAAGGATTGTTAAAAAAATAAGTGTAATTTATAATAAGTTAAGGCAAAAAATACTTTTTGCTAATATTTATGGTCGTCCCGTTGCACTAGCGAAAATTACCCCCTACCGCCTTAACGCATATATTTCAAAATACTAATACCGGAGGAATAAATTGAAGCTAAAATATAATTAAAAACTTTTCGCATTACGGCCATAAAGAAGATAATTTCTTATAAGAATTGCATTAAAAATAAGGGAACAATAAGAAGTAAATTAAATTTTAAGAATGAAATTTACATACATAGTGGGCGCCGCTGAATTAAATCCCAGTAAAGCGTGTAAGTTTGGCGTTATACTTTAATCAATATTAAGTCTCGTAAACAATGATTAAACTTAATGGCTATTGGTTTTAGTATAGAGGTCGCTCAATACGTACTACTTCAGCAAATGATTTAACTTTTGCGTTTTGCACGAATCTAATTATATTTATTAACATAGTTACTAAACGACTTATCTATAAAAAATGTAAAAACAGCGAATCTGTAATAAAAGTTGGAAATAGGATGCTACTAAACACATTACGAATATGCCCCTTCAGCACATTTAAACTGAAATCCTGAAATGATCCTAAAGTCCGCATCAAAGTACAACAAAATCCTGTTTATCCCAGAGTAGAATTACATCACTCTCGGCATTTGCTTAATGCTGTAATATTTAATAAACAGATTTAGTGTACAATATAATACTACAAGCGATTAACCTAAATAACTGGGCATTTGAAATATGCTGAACATCAATTACTGAAGTGGGGCACAACTGCGGCGATTTCGCTCGGAAAAGTTATTGTTGAAATTTAACTTGTTTTAAATTTATACCATAATGTAAGTAAACGCTGACTACAGATCAATACAAATAAACACTAATTAGAGATCATTAAAATTAAAAATATTGAAGGTTGCTTAATTAACGCAATCTTAATTGAACATACCTTCTATAATATAACCTTATGCCTGTTTTAGACGGTCATATTTTTGTATCAAATTTGTTACGAAGTGAGTGAGAAGTGCCAATTCAACTATTCAACATTCACTGTGGTAGCCCTATCTCTCTCACTTTGTCACAAATTTGAACAAGAAATATGACCGTCTAAAAGAGGCATTATGTAAGGTAATTTATTAATGAAATGTATCCAAAAATCTGAGTACATATTTGATTTTATATGCAGTTGTATCAAATTAATACGTTCCTATGAAGAACGCAAAAAATAAATCAAAATACATTTAAAATTAAAACCACGTTCGAAATATTTTTGTGTAATGTCGATGTAATTACTGCCCTAGAGCCAGTTTAACAAAGCACCTCAAACAATTAACTTTAATTCAGTGATGTACAGCTCGTTAGTAAATCAATTTGTGACATTCATATTTACAGTGTTTATGTAAAAATGATTTAGGTAATAAACTACTCAATGATGCGCATTATGGAAGTTATTCCTGCCGAATTCTTATTTAAAATGTCGTATTGGATTATAGACTGCAACACAAAAATTTTCTTAAGAAGTATCTTGCCCCTTCAAATTTATCAAAGTCAAAAATATTCTCCTTGCAGTTTATAAAAATGACGACATTTAAAACGTTTTTAGAAGCTATCTAAGTAATTATATGTACAAACTAGTTCGATAAAAATTTTTCTTGTAATAATATTTACTTTAAAAATTTGAAAATTTTAAATGTATACGTCAACTAATTTCTTTTATTTTTTAATAATGAGCCTAGTATAACTATTAACTATTAAAGCAGGGATATAAATTGCATCTTTACAAATGTTTATTTTTCATAATTTAGATTTTGTAAAAGCTTGTAGAAATTGCAAAAAAATTAGGTAATATATTATAGACAGATGAAAAACGGATAGTGTCAATTTTATGTGACACAAAATTTTTTCAAACTTTCTAAAAAATACGTAAATTTCTTCTTCTAATCTCTTGAAAATATGAAAAACTAATTACTGAACATTTATGAAATTAGAATTTAATAAAACAATAACGTGTACAGAAGTAGGGAAGTAAATATCAATTGTTCATGTCATTATGAAGAGAAATTAGTTTGATATTATTGATATATTCAGTATTTAAAAGGTACTGAAAGCTAAATATTGAAAACAACAGTTTAGGTCGCGACGACATTTTGCGGCCTAAAACTGTTGGTTACCAATGTGCTCAATTCCGAGATAGAACAGGTCGATAAGATTGCGGTGGAGTTCTCGAGCTACTCTTCTGCTAACGACCCCCCCCCCATGAGGCCGAAACAACTGTTCGAGGAATCCATTCCAATCAAAACCGACTTGGAACAAGCTCTCCACACTACCGAATTTGTTATAGCGTAAATTAAGGTTCGCAACGAAAAATTCACAATTGACACATACACTCAACTATTGGTTAAACAAATTACTTATTGCCCCTATTAATAATAATGGGCAGATTGCAATGTTACATGGAGTTAAATAAAATTGTTGGTCTCCTTTTAGAAAACTCATTTGACAACAGCGCTCTTTAATATGTTGACCCAGGGCATCTAATTTATAATAAATTTTTTGTACTAGAACAATAGGTTAAACTTGATATTCAATACCAAAGTAAATCTCTTGGGAAATTTCTACTCTCTGCATGTCTAATCAATGCAACTTAATAATAATACATACAAGCCCCGTCAACTATAGCTTCAGACACTACGGTTTTAGTTATTTCTTGGATAAAATGTATTATAGCTAATGAAAGCAAATTTATTTATTATTAAATAAGAAATGTCCTCATATACCTTTATCTTTACATAATTTTGTTCTTCTCTGGACTGATTTCAAAACATTCTTTAGATCCTTGTTATCCTGGGTATCCTTTGCTTAACGTCGTCCATGTCGTACATAGTTGGTAATAGGGCAAAATAGTTTTTAAAAACCAAAAATTATTACTCCAACGAGCTCCGTCAACTGTAGGTTCGGAGCAAATAAAAATCAGATTAGAGTAGGCGGTGCAAAGAAAATGTATGTCTGTGATTAACTGAATTAATTAACCTAATACATTCATGAACTGTCAGATCAGCCTAACCCGCGTTAGTAACAGACATACTTTTTGTTTGCACCGCCGACTCTAATCTGATTTTTAGTTGCTCACAGGTTACATATTTTCATTTTATTAAGAACTTGGTCAGTTACATGGCAAAAAGACAAAAAATTATAATGTCCGAACCTATAGTTGACGAGGCTCGTACACAGTTACAGTTAGAAGAATTCTAACTCTATTGCCAAATTAAAATGTGAAAAAAATACATTATATACTTTTTTGAACTACATACATAGGCACTCTGTAATTTTTTAATGAGTTAACTACGTTTTTACGTTAACATCAAAGGTAACCGTTCATTATTTGACTAATTAGTGCTGACCTCGTACTTTTACAACATATTATTGTGACACGCATGCATAAATGTCATTTACACGAGGCTGCCTTCAACAGCAAAAGTAAATACATTAAAGTATCGCCGTACAATTTCTGCCTGAATGGTAGATTTAGCTGGAATAATGTAAGTTTATGCATACGTGAGGCGAACGAAGACATTGCAAGTCAACGTATTCCTTTGTGGACATTTATGCAATCAATGGTCACATTCGTCCTGCACGTAGCAGACACGATTCGATGCTACTAAAATTGTATACCTGCCGTAGCAAAAGATAAATTGTTTATCTGCATGTACGTAGTTGTGGTCGTCGTGAAATTGCATATTCCAATCTACGCAATTTCATTATAATACGAAAATCTCGGGACATATGCGAGCATAATTCACTTCTGACTCAAAGAAACGGAATAAATGGCCGAAACGGAACAAATAAAATCACATACGTACGCCGGGCTAACTTAATAAAAGAAAGAATTGCGTTGTATTTGATGTCCACAATTTATTCATTTAAGCGAATAACACTGTATAAAAGCATTTTATAAAGGGCTTAATATCAGCTTGTTTTTAATTATATGACATGGTTATAATTTTTAAATTAACCGTGCTTAAATATGTCAGAAGAGAGCTGGCCGGAAGGTAAAAGGTTCTCGTATAAAGGGTTGACGGTTTACGTTATTCTTTATTATTTCATTTAGATAAAATCTAATTAAAACAACGGTGCGGAAAAGATTTTGTATAAAATTTAATTATAAAAGTATATGAGATAAAGGCAGCCCGTGTAAAAAAAAAACTTCATTCTATTTACATAAGAGCTGAACTTCACCAGCTTTTTCGCCGCACTCTCAGCTTTATGAAATTGTTTTTAAAACACTCGCATTAAATATTTAGCATAGAAAAATCTATAAATATCGATTATAAACATTGACATGCGAATAAACAGGTTTTCTTTTATGCTCATACTTCATTTCCGCTTTAAATTATTTCGCCTGCAATTTCCGAACCAGTTGAAGGTTTAATGTCTCACGTAATACCATGCGTAATTAATCATGGAAGAACAAATTTATTAGTGATAATTAATTAAAAATTTCGCAATGCCTGCGGCTACTCTTCAAAATTGCAGCACACTTAATTTCATAGTCATGCAATCCGTTAGAATTTATTCCCTAACTGTAAATTTAATTAACACAATTTTATTTCATGTGCACAAAAAGTACCTTTAATTGAGAAATAAGTTGTTAGTAGATTTCAGGTTTCACTGCAACTGCAATAAAAGGACCGAAAGGTGAAGTAACAGAAGAAAAGAAATATCCAAATTTTTTATCAAATAATACTAGGCCAGGCCAGGACCTTGCAACTTATTTCATTTTTATGAGGCCCACACAAAATATTTAAAAAATAATAATCAAAGCAAAGTACATGTGGAAAATTTATATTTATTTACAATGTTTGTCTCAAGGTTATATTACTAAAGAAAAATGTAATAGCTAGTCTAAGGACGAGAGCGAATGGAGAGTCAAACGTCAATGCAGTAAATGATCTATAGTAGGCTTGTTCTAGCAGAAGTACATAACTGTTAGAAATTGTACTAACTGTTATGTACTACTACTAGAACAAACCTAATGTCACACAGTTATTGCCTACCAATGTCCAGTTGGCTGGCTACACTGGTGTTTCGTTAATTGCCGTCGATCTACTTGCGCAAAAATTTGTTCTTGAAAGGGAGTATTGCCACAGATAATAGTACTAGACAGATGGCTCACCAAATGTTCTAAATTTGTCGCACCAATTTGGAGACAAACTCGTTTTAGTTTGGAGACAGCTCACCAAATATGTGGTGGCGCTACCGTTAGTGACAGTTAGTAGAGTGGAAAACCGAAACCTGTAAGTATAAGTAACATTTAAACAAATTCTATAACTAAGAGGTGTGATGCAAAGTTTAAAAGGCGAATTAACAGCATATTATAACCGTACGCCAAATTATCGTGTCATGGCCCCACTTTAAACTTATTTCTCTGTTACAGTGACTTTATAGAACACAGTGGCGACAATAGTGGTCTTATTTCATTTTGCCTCTGTAATGTCTTCTTGTACATGGAGGAGGAGCACAACACAAGAATACTTGATTTGTAAAATAAATTAATTGTTTTATTTCCTACATCTCCTACTGGCGCATGACAACAAAACAGAAAACTCGTTTTCTCTCTACAATATTAATTTAGCGCATGCACCTTAATTAACGTACTTAACATAAATTCTAATCGTACATCACATCTCCCTCTTTAAATAACAACTTAACTTAAATATAATTTAATCTTTCAGGAGGTTTACGCTGCCTCTGAGGTCTTCTAGGTGTATGTACACTTATATTACCTGAATAATTTTCATTATTTACGCCAGCATTTTTATCTACTTCGTCAATTTTAGTTTTATTTATAGGTAAATGTTCTAAATCGACATCTAAATCATTTAACATTTGATTTGCATGTCTACGCCATTTAATGTTCAAATTTGGTGTCACTACATCATATAATCGACTACCAATTTTTTTTTGTTACTACAGCAGGGACCCATCTCGATTTCGCGAATCGGTAATCCTTTACTAGGACTCCCTGACTAACTTTAAAATTAACAGCTCTTTTTCCTTTAAAATAATACTTTTGTTTATTTTGAACAGCTTCTAATTTACGCCTTACTTTATTTGAAATCATGGGTTCACTATTTTTCTCTCTGCCTAGCCCTCCGGAACTAAAAAGTAAATCTAATCTAGTTAACAAATTACGGCCAAAAACTAACCTAGCGGGACTCTCCCCTGTTGAACAGTGTTTTGTATTTCTGTAGCTTAACAAAAATGAATTTAACATTTTACTCCAATTAAAATTTTCATTTTTGTGAAGTTCTTTATAATTGCGTTGTTTAATTAATTTGACAATGTTGTCTGCCGCGCCATTACTGGATGCATGAAAAGGAGGACTTGTTATATGCTTAATACCGTTTTCCTTTAAGAAACTTTGAAACTCCGTAGATACAAAAGTTCTACCATTATCGGTTACTAGTGTTTTAGGTAAACCCATACGAGAAAATACGTCGCGAAACCGTTCTATAATTGCAAAAGCTGTTATGTTGCCTACTATACAAGCTTCTATCCATTTACTGATCCTACTATGATCAATATAGTTTTGCCTTTGATCGGACCCAAAAAATCTGCATGAACTCAATGCCAAACAGAATCTGCTACAGGCCAGGAACCTCAATTCAGATATTTCTGGGTTATCGCGTACCTGACAGCAACTTTCGCAAGATTTACACATTTTTTCAATGTCCGCCACCAAACATATAATCTTGCTAACGATTTACTTTTAACAATAAAAATAACAATAAGTGACTGTCATGAAATTCAGACAAAATTCGACTTTAAAATTTTTGTGGTATTATCGCACGGTAACCCCACATTAAGATTCCATTTTCTATATTGATTTCGTCTCTTCGTTTAAAATAAGGCAACAATTTTAGAAACCTTTTCAGGCCACCCTGTGACATACTTTTTGTGTAAGTAGATTCTCACCTGTTTGGTTGCCATAGCTCAGTTTAGTCGGAGGCTGAGGTGGATTCGGAAGGATAATTCTTCGAACTATATTCTTAAAAAAAATAACTTGCGTAATTCATAAAAAAATAAAATAAACGTTAGGTGACAAAACGAGAGCTGTTGAGCGCCAAGTAATCTCTTTAAACTGTAATTACTAAAACAGTCCGGAACAAAACTAATGAACTCCAAACAGAATTTTAGGTTACGCAAATTAATTTTCAAGAAATTAGTCTTTAATCGCAGTAAATATAAAAAAATTGAGAATGAAAAATAATATAATTGAAAAATGATGCAATGATTAAACATAAATGGCAATTCGAGCAACAAAATATATACATAGAATTAACGATGTACAGTAACTTAAATAAATAAAAATAATCTGACGCAACTATGCTAAGTGACCCAACAAAAAGCGCTAAATTAAATCGAAAGTGACCCAATATACAATTAAATAAATCCGCGACAATCAAAATAAAATTCAAAAGACTAAATTCAGACGGTACGGTAATATTTCCTAAACGATACGGTACGATACGATAAATTCCTCAATACGATACGATACGATAATTTTCTCAAAACGATACGATACGATACGGTAATAATGGTGTGTTGCTTACTCAATCCTGACGATAGCTTAACCTGAGTTCCAATTACGACTCCGTTGAACTTATCTTCAAACGACTCCGTAGTACTTGACCTTGGTTCCATTTACGACACCGTTGAATTATATCTTCAAACGACTCCGTAATACTGGATTTGTTTCCAAGAACAACCACGTCAAATAAAAAGAGGAACTCCTGTTCGGTAGTATCTTCAAACGAGACGCCGTAAACAGCAAGGAATTTTCCAACAAAAACTCCTGCGATAGGAGGAAAGCTTCGGCCTCAGTAACTCAACACAATTTCGGTAGTCAAAAAAAAAAAACTCTACATAAAGAGAAAAGGAATCTTAGAAAATATTCTCCTAAACAACTAAGGGTACTTACAATCTTCTGTTAGTTTTTTTTCTGAGCGAGAACTTTAACGGAACACGTGCTCGGATACGTGCTTGAACGAAAACGGTAGCGTTTGTGGCAAAAAACAGACGACAAAATTGACACAGTAGGGCAGTACGAGAGTAGTGACGTAATATTTGCCAAACTGGAATATCTCAAAGCCGTTCAGCTTCACAAAACCACAAAAATTTGAAGACGCAAGACACGCGTCTTAATGGTGTACGAGCACACACCCAAGTCGCACGTTCATCAAGCAGGAGGAGGACGGAAACTCGTCAAAGATTTTACACGCAATTTCCGCATACGCATACGCATACGCATCGATCAATAAAATCGACCCAGAACCATGTACGACATCTACAGATTAATTTCCGAAACAAAACAAATAGCTTTAAGAAGAAAATCGAAATCCGCATTACAAACTGAAATTAAAACACAAATCCTGAGAGATAGAGGCGTGAAAGTCATAAATACGAAATTAAACGAACGAACAAAACGGTGTTTACTTGAATTTCAACAGCAAAATAACGAGAAAATACGTAAAAAAATAATGTAACGGACAGCGAAAAATGTGAACGTTACAACCCTTTGTAAAGAAATTCCTGAATTTTCATTAGAATCGGGTCACTTTTTATAGCTTGAAGTAATAACTCTGTATCAGTCGGTAATGCTTCTAAGTAATTAATATTGTTTAATTCATGTTCTGATATGTCAATGTAATTTCCTTTCAATGGCATACGCGAAAGAAAATCTGCTTTATTTTTAGCTGAACTTACGTACCGTATATCAAAATCGTATCCCATTAAAAATACTGTTCGTTATTATTTCGTTGGCTATCTAGAGAAATCTATTATCTATGGAATTGCATAGGCGAGGTCAGCGAGTATTTTTCTTCGTAATGTTAGTTCTTAAGTTCCTGTTTATCAGCGTTTTATTGATTTTACTTTTATATTTAGATCTGTACAAATAAAATTAGGATTTTTTTTTCATTTACGACACCACGTTCTAATATGTTGACAGTTTTAAGCAGTACGCATGTGGACGATCAGTAATTGCTCTCTCATATCCGACCTCTAGTAATAACGTCTCTCTCAAAAAAATGAATATTTCCTTTTCTTTGATGAAATTAACAAAGACGAAAAACAAAAGCATCTTAAAGATGATTACAAATTGTGGACAAACACCAACCTCAAAAATAATTACTAAAAGTTTTCGGTTTATTTATTAGATTCCAATTTTATATAAATTTTCTTAAAAATACATTTCACGATTATTTCAAGAATAAAATACTTACTGTGTAAAATACTTACTACGTAATAATTGGTGTGTTTTTGAATTTTATTTATTTTTACGCATACAAATGTAGAAATAAGATTATAACTAATTTCACACACAGCGGTTTCGTCCGACGGAAAAAAATTGTACGGACATGTCTTTCACACGCACCGATTTCCCCATACCGGATGCCGTCGTGTGTGAAAGCTCCCAAAAAGCAGGGAATACACGATCCCACATGTCTTAACACATGTACGCGCGTACATGTTCGCCGAACATCAACGTGCGTGTGTTGGCCCGAAAAACGCTTCGAACATGTACACACATACAAAAAGTCCGTCGAACTTGTTTTCTGGTTTTCCTGAAAACAAGTGCGTGCGTTGATGTTTGCACGTACATGTTTGACCGTGTGGTTGTCAAACGCACATGTTCGCCATGGATTTATTCAATGCAGTACGTCGGCGTCGTGCATAAGCTTTTCCACAGCACCTCAAAACAGCCAATTTACGATTTTTAATAAATAACTTTCCGGCAATGTGTGGTGGCAGATCCTGGAATTGGAACTATTAAACTGGAGATTTACTATAGCTTTATCACTTTCAAATAGCTGACGCCTATTATTAGGTGCACGCCACTATCACCAAACATAACTCTTCGGACATCGTCTTGGTTGATAACTGGACTATGATGTCTTAAGACATGTTCGACCGAGTGTAGTATGGTACTATTTGACGTTGATGTTCGGCGAACATGTACGCGCGTACATGTGTTAAGACATGTTGGATCGTGTATTCCCTACTTAACACTGTATGTTCTACTACTTTATCCGGCAGGAACCGTACGGATACCGTACGGGCGAAACTGAGTGTGAAATTAGCCTATAACGTTTTTGTGCACTGTTTCTACAAGTCTCAAGAGTGATGCAACGTATCTCTGGACGCACCTAAAGGCGGGTCCAGACGTGCGTAACGTGTAATGTAATGTAACGTGAAATGTAACGCGAATAGTGAGTGTGGACGGCACTACGAGCAATACATGTAATGCCGGCAGTACACGCTCGCCGGCGCCGAGGCGACCCGAGTACGAGACATCCCGAGGCGAGATGCCCCGAGGTGCGAGACCCAAGAGTACCATGTATACTCTCGAGAATAAACCTCGGATCGGCTCTCGCCAACGTCTCGCGCGAGACATTTTCGAGCACTCCGAGTAGTGATGAAGAAGATCCCACAAACAGGGTTCCCCCTGATAAAATTCTAAAAATTGGAAAGTACGATCGTTTGTCCACTCCATTAAAAATAAACAACGAAATTAAACACCGAAAAGAACTACGCCACAACTTCCAACAGTTCAAGAGACGAACGTGTACCGAGAACGCAAATGTTTCCCGAGAGTACCGTGTACACTTTCGCGAGATCCCCCACTTAACGCTCTCGCTTCCTTTGACTCGTGCTGGGGACCGCTTCTAGACCGAGCGCTCCGAGGGCGAGGCGAGAGGGCCTTGGGTGGGACGAGAACACCGGGTACACTCTCACGCTCGGTTGGTCTCGGGTCGCCTCGGCGAGCGTGTACTGCCGGCATAACGCTCGCGCCTGTGCTCGCCCTGATCCATCGGCCGTCAGTTTTTAGCGCGAACACAAAGGCGCTCGCAGTGCTCTTGAATAAGATTCGCGTTGAGTTGTTCGTGTGCTGTCCACACTATTCGCGTTACATTTCACGTTACATTACATTACACGTTACGCACGTCTGGACCCGCCTTAAGGAAACTCCATAATCCCCTGCTCTTATTAGAGAGCAATGTTACAACTAAGATTTCACAAAACTTGCAATTGACCCTTTCGCTTAAAAGGTTGTACGGGCCAGCACTAGGCAATGATTTTTCCGTATTTTTAAGAACACTAGGAATGTTCAATATTGTTTACGTACTTACTTTAAAGTACCGACTTTGATTATAAGAAGTTCGAAACACAAAAACAAAAAATTGATTATACAGCGTGCATCATCGGTATGGATTTCTTCAATAGCTTTGAGTTTTGTGCTCTTTTAATAATTGCTTGCATATTTGTTCTAGCTTATTAACTTTTAAAACGGTTATGATTATAATGGACAAATTATTGCAAATATTTTAATTCGAGTTAGAAGAGTGGATAATGTCAGTGGTACGTTTCGCTTAAATTTCATTCGTTTGAATTTTAACATGACATTGGATTAAGACATTTTATCGTAGCATATATAGGGTGCTGATAAAGTCCCGCAACAAGCTCATAATTTGTTTATTTAATGTTTTCTCGCAAAATCCTGAAACAGGTAAATTTTTAATTTTAAAAAGACATCTTTTAGTGCAAAAATCTTTTCTCGATCGGCTTTTGTTTTTCCGTTGTGACGTCATCATTAATTTTTTTAAATGGCAACCCTAACTTTTCTATGCAGATTTTGATAGTCTTTCTTGTCAGCAAAATGGTGATATAAAAAACAGTACCTTACGCAACAACTTTTTTGAAAAAAAAAATTACATAGTCCAGACCATCGTCTGGAATTTTTTTGAAAAATTTATGTTTTGCTGCAATGAAAATCTCAAAAATAGGTTCCTGGAGAACTAACTTCAATATTTTCGTTAATTTTTACTTGTTTTTGTTTTCAATTTGAAGATAATCATTAAAATAAAATAAAGTAACGTATTTTTGAATTGTAATGTCTATTTTTTTCGAAAAATTTGTTGTGGAAAGTACTAACTTTTTTACGTCACCGTTTTGCTGACAAGAAGGTCTATCAAAATCTGCATAAAAAAATTGGGGTTGCCATTTAAAAAAATTAATGATGACGTCACAGCAGAAAAACAAATGCCGATCGAGAAAAGATTTTTGCCTAAAAGGGGTCTTTTTAAAATTAAAAATTTACTGTTTCAGGATTTTGAGAAAAAACGTTAAATAAACAAATTATGAGCTTGTTGCGGGCCTTTATCAGCACCGTGTATATCTCTTTTGTAAATAATATCATTCAAATGATCTTCACTGACACTCTTCTAATTTGTCTTTGAAGTATTATTAACCTATAATTATTTCAGTAAAGTCGACTTTTAAGGCGACAAAAAAAAAGTCAAAGCAAAAATACCTGTTAACGTCATATCATCGCATCGTTATGAAATCAGTTTATCGGAGAATACTTAAAGAATAGAAGAGTATCGAGTAAATTTTAGAATCATATCAGTTTGGGACTTGTGGAAATCTTTGAGTTTTTAACAAACGATTGGAAAATGCAACACATTTTCCTCACAATTTGAGATCCAAAAAAATAACACTAAAGTTGAGTGTGCAAAAACTATGGCATATCTTAAATTATTTCAATAATTGTGACTTATGCGAAATAATTTTGAAAGCTTCATAAATAATCATGAAAGTTTTATATTATTCGTAATAGAGCTTGCTACAAGTGACAAACTCGGGGTAGTGACTTTTTAGAATATCTTCTTGAAGCCAAAACAAAAGTTAAAGAGCTTCGTGGGACATGTTTAAAAATTTTTGAATTTTGTAGGAATAGTATCAAAACAAGTTTAAACATATTTTCTCTGAATTTCTAGTTAATAGAGGAAAGTGTTTCGTAACACAATTATAGTTTTTATTTATTAAAAGTGCTTCTGATCGTTAGTGCCATATTATTGCGATTTTAAGGAAGCAATGTGTTCGTTTTAGCAGAATTATACTCATAATTTTGTCAAAATCCGTAATTTAGACTTACAACTATAACTACAAATTTTGTGATAATTTTCAACAAACAAGAAAGTGTTTTAATTTAAATGTCATTATTATATAAAGTACAGCAAACCTTTGATTCAAAATGTGGTGAAGACGTATTGCTAACATTTAATTATTTCATCAAGTAGTACATATTTTACTTTAGGGATCGAGCGAGCACGTACCTCAGCAGGTTTTAGACTCGCTTTCTATTAATTGTTAAATATATCCATTGTATTTCGCCGACGCAAAGCAGTGGATTGCGGTGCATAATGAAAATCATATTCTAAATAATTCTATAATCATCATTTATAAAGCGCTGGTAGTTACAAGTTTCGATTAGGCCCCAAATAATTCATAGATTCATTTGTAATGGATGTCGACATTTTAAACGGGGTTTGTTCTAGGCTGACGTCAGTTTCATTCGTTGACTTAGGTTCAATTCGTATGTCGTCACGATTAAAATTTAACAGTTCACAAAAACACAAATGTTTCTGAAACTGGCAACTCTTCCCTTTGATGTCAGCAGGTCTTGAATTTTCTAGAATTATATTTGTTTTATTTATCGGCGCTTCAGTTCCACATCATTTATTTACGTTGCAATTTCCTTGAATTCACTTGTAAATAGTATCATAAAATGCATAGGTAACATTCATTTGCATGCAATATCAGTCCACTGTACAACAGATTATAAATAATATATACTGTTAGCTATAAGAAATATATTTAATATTTATGTCCGAGAGGATATTCAATTCGCTGTGTAATTTCATTGCAATCAGTGACTGCAGAAGTATTTCATTACTAGACACATTTTAAATATTCACATGTAACATAATTGAACTGCGTTGTATATTAAGTCCTTCAATTATGTGTTAAATACATAAATAATAACGCGGAATTTACATTATTGTAATACATGAACAAGAAGAATTCTTCTCTTGGGGCTAGCACGTGAAATTGCATTGTAACATTAAAGCAACGGAAATAATTTGTTATTTAGATATATGTATGTGTAAATATATATTTGCTACAATAATCCAATTCCGCGAAATATTTTAATTCAGGTGTCGCAAACAACTCGGCATGTGGTGAAAATATTTTTACAGCAGTTGACAGGCGTAGTATAAGTAAATCGTAAGCCAGTATAAATAAATAAGTTATTGGACCAGTTCTGATTTTGGACGTGGCTTAAGTACAACACGATCAATTTTTTGTAACATATTATGGTGCGCCAATGTAAAATATGCCATATATCTCACGGACCCGAAAATATTATGAATTCATCTCTGATTTAAATTAGAAGTTGCACACGACGGTTCCAAATTTATAGCAACTGTTATTCCTAACCATTCATTAGTGTGATCGCCCGGAGCAAATTTTTAACTTCTGTTCACATTCCGTTTGAAAAGCCAATAACAAAATGAGTTTCTAAAATTATAAAACATCAAACTACGTTTATGTCCTTTTTATATCTTTATTTTAAAGCAACAATTAGCGGCTTATACACCGTGTTCAGAAATTAGGAGACCCGGAGGTCATAGCGCTGTTCCTTTCATGATTCTAAGAAGAAAATCTTAATACAAAAACGAATTTTATTTAGCTTTTATTTTATTAATTTTATTATAGTGTTAATTAATTGAAGACACATTAAACCAACTTAAAATGAGGAAAAACTGCAAGGATAACAAAAACTTCTACATAATTATAATTTGAACAAATTTTGGTCGGTTAAATGCACTTAGAACGCATTTTTCATTCCTCATAACTTCAACTTTGATGACCTCGCATATAAACAGGAGGGCTCGTACAAAGTTTTTTATTAAGATTTTCTTCTTAGAAATCATGCAAGGAACAGCGCTACGACCACCGAGTCCCCTAATTTCTGAACATAGTGTATACAGTGCGAACAATTGCAAACTCAATCAGAGTGGACTCTGTCCGTAATGACGTATAGAATTTGTATGTTGTTATAAATTATTATTTTATTAATAGCTAAATTGCTCAATAAAATAAAATTGAAAAAAAAGTAATTTTTTAAGAATTAATTGGCAAAATGCAAATCATCTGGAATTATAAAATTTGGATAATTTTTGCGAAATTCCTCCAGGAATTGCACCAGGAATAAAACCATTCGCCATTTTTTAACTTTCTCCATTTCAGACATAACTTTGAATATTTTACATTCCATGTTAAGCATTTCTTTTTAAAATGTGAATATTTGGATCTGATGATCTTGATAATCATGACCTGAACTGTAAACTTTTAATAGAATCACTTTCATTTCATTTTCCATTATCAGAACCCATCTGCATAAATTGCACCATTGGGGCTTATTGTGCCCGACCTGGTTCTGTTGAGGCAACCATTCAGTGGGGCGGGTGCCATATACCAGCTGGTATAAGTCTTTCACTGGTTGCACTGGTCTTCGGGAGCCATCATAAATTGCAGAGTCTGCAGTTTAGGTCACCAATGAATTTATCGATCCTCCATAGATGATCTTTAACAGTCAAGTGTCCTGTTAGTAACTCTGCTGGAATCTTGTGTTGCACCCTGTTCTAAAGCAAAGTTCTGCAGCTCTCTTTTAGTAAAGACCCGATCCTGGTCCATTTATCACTGAAAAAGCTCCGAATAGCGATCTTAGTTACATTTAGGACAGGTTAGGTGCCAACTAGCCAGGCTAGTTCTTCGGCTAGTATCGTTGCCGATAGTGCCCCGATGGCTTTGAACCCACACCATCGTAACATAGTTGTGAGCCGCCAGATCATTAAGTTCGCTTAAACATTCCCACACCAGTTTGGATGAAATTTTTGAGGTTAATAAAGTCTTCAAAGCCAGTTGGCTGTCGGCTAAAATGAAGATTCGCTTATTAGTGTAACCCTCCTAATATTTTCCCGCGTATTGTATATTGCTCGCATATTCCAGATCCAGCATCAGACAAGTTTCTGGAGCAGCCCGTATACCAAATCAAATTTCCAGGTGGAATCTCCTGTTGAGGAGATTCACCTTAATCAACAAGTTCATTAATTTTTACCTTGAAGAGCAAGTTTACGTTATCTGTTTGTGAAGTCCTCGTCTTGTCTCCCATTTTCACGATGTGTAAGGGAAGAAGGTCTAGAAGGGTCTCCATTGCAGCGGTGAGCGTTGCACACATCACTTCTGTTATGCCTATGGTGACCGATCGCCTAACTATTTTGTCTAAATGTTGATTAAGCAAGTTCGGAGTTAAAAATTGCTCCAAGTACTTTACCTCCCCCGACAAGATTATCTCATTCGCACAAAGACGGAGAAGGCCTAACCCTCTAGGTTTCAACATGGTACGATTGGCACGATTTTTTTGAGGACTGATCCTCAGACTTACCTCTTCAGATCACCTTGTTACTACATTCGAGGCAACTTGAATTGGGTCGCTGACAATGCTGTTTAATTTCCCTTGTACGGATATAACTAAATCGTATGCACTAATCGTCTCCCGCCACCCGCGCCATCAGAGTTTTGTCCAGCAGTGATGTATAAACCACCCTATCTTTGAGCATGCAGTCAATCCATCTGCAGCAGATTTCCTCCATCCCTCTATTCATCAGAGGCGACGTAATAGAATCGAAAGATGTATTTTCAAAGGCCCTTTCGATGTCTAGAAAGGCAGCTAAAAGGACCTTTTTATTTTCCAGAGATTTCTCCACCATCCAACTGAGATGATGGAATGCTTATCAGATAATGCGTAGACAGGCCTGCAGAATAGACAAACTGGTATTAGTGTAAAGGTCTATCGACCAGAACACCATCCCTCATATGGCCATCGAGTATTTCTCCAGTGTCTCTTTAGTACAAGACACATAAAACAGATGGATCTGAAAACCTTTGCCTTAGTATAGTCCATCCGGCCACACGGAGAAAAATCGTATTGTTAATTTTACCACAACCGAACTTGTTGAAATATTGTTGTTTATCTTCGTGCAAATATTGACTTGAGAGAACCACATGTTGTAAATGCGGGTACAACTATTTTATAGTAAACTTTTGTTTGAATATTAGTTTTAAGAAATAGTTGGACAAACAAGTGTTTATTGTTAGAACAACAACAAATTAATATTTATTATTTTGTGTTTACTATACCAATTCATTATTTTAATGCCGACATGTCATTGTGAATGCATCATACTATACTACTACATTATTTTAACACTGACATGACATTTGTGGATGCATCACCACCAATTCGTAGTTAAAAACTACAATATTGATGTTGGGTTGACGCCAAGACGTGATCAACATTAACAAAAAACTTTGTGTGTTAAATATCTTTATGACACTGATAAAAACTACAATTTCAGTTATTCACAAAAATAAAGTTGAAGGACCAATACAGAATTTGTGTCGTATATATGACACCAAATTCTTGTTAGATGTTTCACAATTGGTGGTAACTTAACAAAATATTTTTTTCCGTGCAGTTTCTGGTATAAGTACCACCTTGTTCAATCTCCACACTCTTGGCAAAGCCATGTAAATCAAGTCAGTTTCAAAAGAAATAACTTTTTTTGTCGGTCGTATTGTAGGTACATACTTTTTTGATTACGCAAGCCTATGACAGTAGGACTTATGTTGGTCGCTAGATATTTGTAAAAAGTTAGCGTGTATAAAAATTAAAATAAAGTTCAAGTTTTTCCATTCGTTATTGAATCTCAAAAAACATTGATAAACTATTAAATTTCTGCAGTTCTGGTTTTTGCAACATCTTTTCTACCTTATCTGTAAACTGATTATCATGTTGAATACATGTTTCAGAATAAAAAACTAAAAATATTGTGATTCTTAGCAACATTAAACTTATCTCGTTAAGATTAAACCACAATAAGAATGAGAAAGGTTTTATTTTTCGCATTTTAGTTGCAGACGTTTTAGCGGAACGATCCAGAATTATTATATAATTCCTCCTTACTTGTTTCGAAATTACAACGGCGAAAATTTATGAGTACAAAACATTTAGCCAGGTAGTACAAAGCATGTAATATTTCGTACGTATTGCAGTAGATTTATCAAAACATTTAGCCCCGTTACTTTAAATTACACGTTCGAGAGATACAACAGTACGAAATACATCTTACGAATTTATAAGGCATGAAATTACGTCGTCATAAAGTATTTTTAATTATACGTCGGATTTCAAAGTGTTGCGAGAGAACGAAACAATCGAGAAGAATTTGAATTCGTTTAGGATAATGCACTTAATTGGCCGATGCTGTCTGTGTCACGGTGAAAATATCCGACCGGTGTTTATTTTTGCATTAAAATATGTTAACTTGTGGGTCAATGAATAAATATTGTCACATTTGCTCAGAGTTTATTATATATTACGCGGCGTTATGTAAATTACTGCACGACATGCATTCCTGCATTATATTTATTATTTGTCATCAACAATTAAAACCAGTGCTGCAAATGCTGCTTTGTAATTAACTCCCATTACTAATAACACAACGAAAGCATTAATTATGATAATTTGTAAATGACATATTCTTGTTCGTCAGGGAACGATTGTCAGTGATTCTTCTAAGAAGTGTCATTCACTGTTCCCATATGCTTTTGTAACAATTTCTTCTTCAACGTGCAGAACCATTAACACAAAAATACCACAATATTCGTTGCAGGTTGTCGAACATACATATCATTATTTCTACTGAAAGCAAGACACGTATTTTAAAAGCGTTCGAATAATTATCAAAAATAATCCAAAACTATCTCATCATTTATTTGCTCAATTTACTTATGAACTTAGAGTTAGGAACTCTTCAGAACCATTTATTTTTTTTTACAGGAGTAAATTTCGTACAATAAATAATCTTTGATTAATAATAATTTTGTGGATGTATTAATTATTTAAAAACATGATTAATTAATTATTACACGAAATATCACATTATATAAAGGCCTTTCCTTTTATGATAATTTAGTAACGAACACCTCGCTTAATTATGTGCGTCTAAAATGCAATTTGAGCCTAATTATATCTTGTTATAGTGTGTACCTAAACATAAAAAAATTAAGTGCTTATGATTGTTATGAGGGTTTCATAACGAGCAGCTAATTTATGATTTGTCCCGATTTTACGATTGCCTTGCGCGTTTATAGTTTTTGCTTTTCTTTTCACACGTGTTAAGGCAATTATGTGTATTTACTTTAATAATTCGGCAGGTGCAAATAATATATAATCACGGTTTACTAAAACTTACCGGTTACGTTGGTGTTATTATCACGTAGTAAAAATCTGAAACAGAAAGTATAAAGTTTAGTTATATATAGATGCTTAACTACTTAAACAGAGCTAATTAATAATTTTCAGGTCATTCGATTGTGATCATTCAAAAATTCGAATTTAAAAATGTAGATGGTGAGGCAGTTGCTGTACAGTTTCGGTTCCAGAAAGAAATACCGTCATCCGGTCTTCTCCCAAGGGTTTCTGGTAAGCTGGAAATCCTTTAATCACGAAAGCTTCCACAAATCCTGCCCGGTGTCAACAATTATATTGTTCGTTTTTAAAGCCGCTGTTTAGTTTTAACTGCGAGTTTTTATTTTTCTGTCTAATGATTTAGTAGTATACATAGTTAATTGTTAAAAAGTGTTTTTCTAATAAGAACGATTCAAAATTATTTCATGTTTTTCATTGACACGTAAAGATATTAATGGAAAAAACGTTAACATGGGAAGATATTAAAAAAAGGCCAATAAAGTAGAAAATCGTGTATGATGTAAAATATCAATTCTGAGCTTATTTTATTAGTAATTATTAATTCTAACGTTTTTGTTTTCTTTTATGGTCATCGCCAATCTTGTATTAATTGTCCCTATTAAGTTAGGCATAGTTTAAAACGAGCAATTTTCCTTAGATACATATACATTACTTGATTGTATCCAAACACTGAGACATTCTTCTTCATGTACTTTGTTTGCTCTTCCAGAATACGGTTTGGACGTTTTCTAATTTTGTTACGAAGACACGAAATAGATTTAACTTGCGTTTGTGAAATCGGGCCTTAGAAAGGCATTTTTAAACTGACTATGCTTCGCTAAAACTGTTGATGTCAAATTTGTCTCAGCCTTTTATAGGTAATGACTAAATTCAGTTTTAAAAGTGCATATTAAACTAAATTATTCCGTAGCATGTGATTTCTCTTTTGTTAATAAAAAAGGTACTACTTTTGTTATCTGTTTATAACGGAATACATTGTACTAGATGAATGTGTAAATGTTATCGTAAAAACGAAACAAATGTTTCCTCCTCGGTCGAGTTGACAAATATCTTATAATAAATTAATGTGGTTTAATTTAGTATTTATAGAATGTTTTATTGTGTTTGTCAGAGAGATGCGGATATGCGTGGCAGTATCGAAACAATCTACTGGCGCAGTTGGTTAGCAAAGGGCTGAATAATTATATAGAGTAAGTCTAATATACATACACATGTATATAACATGTGTTTGTTGTTATAAAGCTGTTTACCTACAGCGTGAACAGAGTGCAAATTACTTCGCAACTAAATGATTATTGCATGTGAAGCGTTATTACTTATGAAGGGAACGTGAAATTCCTGGGCCCGCGACTCCGGCAATGCCTTGCAACATTAAATATTTACGGCATTTACAAATTTATAACCCCTGCGCACAGTATTAAAATTAATTATTTAATATTAAACTTCGTAATTTTTTGTTAGGCTCGGCAGCTATTCTGTAATATTTTATAGATTTTATGTCTAGCTATAATAAAATCGCAGAATTATGCATAAGGCTGTAATTGTGTTTGGGTGAGTCTGCTCTTTCTAGCTAGTTTTAAATTCTTTTGTTACTCGCATTGAATTGGAATACAAAATTGAAATTAAATTAAATTTCAAGAAGTTTGGATTTCCCTGCGACTGGATACATTAATAATAAAAATGTGATATTTTTCCGGAATCCATTGCGATTTTAAGTTCTAAAACTAAGTTACAGAATTCGTTTGTTTAAATTATTTACATCTGATATTTCCCACATTAAACTTTCTTAATTGCTAACGAGTTTAAACACTGAAGGGTTTACTCTTTCAACAGGGAGGGCATTTCTAAGAAAAATACAAAAATTAAAATATATCAGAAACTATTTATGTAATTAGTTGATAGAGTCATTAAATCAATTGCAAATGAGTGCTACTATCATGTCCTCAAAGGTATGCGTCGAACTACACATCACCCTGTGTAAGTTTTTACAAATCATGTTTACTTTTCAAATTCGGTCAAAATCCGATCACTCGAACCAGTAGTAAAGTAAATGACTTCAAAAGATTAAATAGATAAATACGGATCAATATATGTGTACATGTTTAAAGCAGCGGCATACATCGTACTGAAACGCTTTGTAAGAGTAGAAATTATGAAAACCAATACTTCAATTTTTTTTCTCGGTCATTAAATGAAACATTAATGGAATATTAAATTAAATGACGGCTTGCAACCAAGGATAAAGTAATTGCAATTACATATTTATTGCGAATAAATAAAATCGATGGAAATTATTAGTGAACGATATTTTATTAAGCATTAAATTCCAAGTAGCTAAAATGAAAATGAGAGCATGGAGGTGTCCGCTCATTAATTATTGGCTGGCCAAATTGTTTGCATGAATATTTTGGACAATGGAGCGGGCGCGCATCATACAATATTAAACTAATGCATTAATATAAATGAATTTTAATAATCTTGACAACAATTCGTGTCGAACAAGAACCTATTTAATAAATCTAATTCTGACATGCACATAGCGCATTTATTATTTATCAATGCTCTAGTTGGACAATTGCAGTTGACAAACACCGATACGGCTATTATTTGAATATAACATCATGATCCACCTATCGGCTGCATTATTAATTAATACAAAATACACAACATACATGTTTGTGCCGCATAATTGCAACTAAATTTGTGGCACTTTCATAAATTAACTGATATTGATATTGGTTAATATTTTGTTTAAATTTGCACACATAAATTGCATTTATTGGAACATTATAGATTCCTTGTTGTTTTATCACGAAATTAATGAGTGTCGAGCTGTATCGCTTTTTCACTTGATTATTCAATTTATGTTTTTCTTTCCAATTAAATAAATCATTTGCCGGTGAATTGATCGCGCTCCGAAATATTTCAAAATGCGTTAAACGCCCGGAATAAATGGAATATTAAATGTCCGGGCGAAAATATTTATGATCGAGATAACTTGTTGAAATCAATCGAGTCTTCTGTAATTATTTACACTTTTCTCCTCGGCGTTTGCTGTAATTATGAGAAACAGTAACGCCATTCTACGCTAACTACTTACAAAATAAATGGCCTACTGGTGCAAGAGAAATTAGCCGCACTTAAAACAATATGTTATTAGCCTATCATTATCTATCATAATTGCCGTACAACAATTCAAAAAGTTATTTTTTCAACATGGCTTAGCGAATGCAATAGTGGATCTCACGGTAATATAAATAATAGCACGGTAAAGTAGGCGCCGGTGTCTATACATGCAACAAACAACTCTAAAGACAAGATATTTAGTAATTAACAACTGCATTTTTTTAATAATAGTTCACCAAGAAAAATACTGAACGGAACAAGCAAAAATGATTTCGGTTTTTAATGAAAACAAATTCTCTCAAAAACTTAATGCTCGATTCGATTCTTTTAAATTTATCACATGTGTGATTTTGACTCATTCAGTGAAGTACCTGCTAACTTTACAATTTTTAGTATCATCTCAGTAGTATCTAGTCCAATATTTTAGTATCACAAAATCTTTTAAACGGACACTAAATGGCGCACAAACACTTTACGTTTCGTTATGGTTTGACAGCTTCTTCCAAAGAAGATAGCGAAAGGTAAAGTGTTTGTGCGCCATTTAGTGTCGTTTAAAAGATTTTGTGATACAATTTTCATCGGACAAGAACCAGCTTTAATTACCAATATTTTAGGATATACTAAATTGCGAAGCAGTTTAATTTTCCGGAAGTTATTTACAATAAATAGTATTATGGTAGAAACTATCGAAGTATTTACTATAGTTTGATGAACTCACTTCGACTGATGTATTCTTCGGTTTTAACATAGTAGTTTTAGTTGTTTAACATTGTAGTATTTGCATGTATATTAGCGAAGCTGGTCTTATAGCAGCCTGTCTGGGCGCCCGGGCGTCCAAACATTCTCTAAATTATTTGCAACAGTTTTATAGACATTATATTATAAGCTATGGCCTGCGGCGACCAAGATGTTCAGATTTGACACCATCAGATTATTTCCTTTTCAGACATGTGAAGAATAATGTTTACAAAAACCATTTCCACAACTTGGATGAACTTCAATAAGCAATTACGCATGAAATTCAAAACGTAACGCAGGAAGAACTTTGCCGTGTATTTGAAAACATGAAATGTCGAGTGATCTTGTGTTTACAAAATAATGGGGAACATTTTCAACAATTGTTATGAAAATAAAGTTATTTTTTACTCATCAGTATTGTTTTCAATTAATAAAGCGTTTGTGTTACATGCCCATTTAGCAAGGTTTCATAAAAATAATCTTAGTGTTTGTTATTATTCATATTGACAAACCAAAACTTCCACGTCACGTGGATGTCACCAATTCAAAGTCTCTTAAATCTCTTTATGTATAAGGTTAGCACATCTGATTCAATACTGAAAACATAAGGGAGCTGTATAGTTGGTTGAAATGGAAATATGCTCATTATACACAAATACGATCATTTCCAGGCACTCTGCAGAACAAGAACGAAAGCTTGAAGGCTTCCGCGGCCGTCGTCCATGTTTGAATTGGCTTCCGGTTGGAACCGCGTCACGTTGACTTCTTCTACTGCCGACGTTTCGTTCTCCATTGCAGAACAACTTCCTCAGGGCTGCTGCTGCTGGTGGTGTTGCTGCTGCTTATCGTTGAGACTCAGTCTCAACGACTAACGTGGAGACTGAGAACGAAATGTCGGCAGTAGAAGAAGTCAACGTGACGCGGTTCCAACCGGAAGCCAATTCAAAAAGAACGAAAGCCAAGATAATCAACAGGAAAGCAAACTTAGCAGGATTTTCAAAACGTACGGGACTAGTATCCAGATAACCACTTTTATATCAGGCATAAAGAAAACAAATTTTGATACTTACAGGTAATTTTTTACTATATGCCTATCGATCAAGTTAAGTCAAAGAACTTTTATATAGCTATCTCCTTTTAAGTTTCGTGAAACAGCCTTGCGGCTTTTGTTATGTTATGTCATTTCATTGTATAGTTTCTTAACTCAGGTCTATAAGATCGGCATATAAATAAAAAATGAAATTTACACGTCATTTTTCTATTACATACCGGTCAATCAATTGATAATTTTAAGAACTTTTATATAACTTTCTCCTTTTAGCTTTCGTGAAATAGCTTTGAGGCTCGCAGCCGGAGGTCACGTTGTATTCTTAACTCAGATTGATCCGGTCGGCATATAATAAAAAAATGACATTTAGGTATATGATTATTTATGTATTAGTGACTATAATGTTATCATGTTATTCCTATCACGCAAATCAACATCATGGTTCTGACCTCATCGGACAATCTTACATTCATAGGTTGAATAAGATCTGTTCTTTTCTTAGGTATCGTCAGTATTTGAACGTCTTCGTCGCGTCGGTAGGAATGTATTATAGAAGCAGAACAATGGCCAGTCCAGGAATTTGTAAGCAAGATACTTCATGCTCAAGTGCGGCGCAAGTGAACCATAAAGTAAAACATTTGTCAAACGATTTGCCAAATTTTAGGGGTACATTTCACTCCTACCAAATTTCATTTAAACCGGTGAGTCCATTTCGAAAACGAAGGATATAAATCACAAAATCTTTTAAGCGGACACTAAATCGCGCACTATACACTTTACGTTTCACCGTCGTTCGACAGCTGTCGAACTGTATAGTGGGCGATTTAGTGTCCGCTTAAAAGATTTTGTGATACAAATTTCATCGGACAAGAACCAACTGTAAAGAAGGATATAAAGTTTATTTTATTGCAATATAGACAATACATACTTCGATATGCCGTTGGAACAACAACACGCTCGCAGTGTTCATAGACCACACTTTGAAGCTAAATTAGATACTCCTTAGAAATCATAAAAATAATTTTTGTAATCTTTTCCTTCATATAAACTGCATTTTGACATTCTTTAAACAAAACAAATCAACATTGCTGACTTTGGAATTTTGTGAGAAGTATTACGGGAACAATTCAATTCTAGAGAGACAATAGATCCTGAAATCATACTGATAATTTTTTATTAATGAAAAGCTATCAAAGGCTGCGATTCAGTAATTTGTTAAAAATAACATTAAGTATTTGAAAATAAATAATTAATTAAATTTACAGAATTAATAAATAAGAACATACACAGAAATGTATAATGCATTTATATACTTTGTTTAATTTAATTAAAACGAGTATATTTTTATAATTAAGTCCGATAACAGTTTCGTGTTATGATTAGTTAATATTTACAACGGATAACTACATTATTGTTAAGTATTTTTAGGATATCTGCAATCAGAAGTCATATGTAAAATTTAAGTATCACAAATTCTTTGAAACGGATACTGAATATGCGCACTAACACTTAACGTTTCTCCGTCGTTCGACAGCTTCTCAAAGAATTTACGATACAATTTTCATCGGACAAGAACCTGCTTGAATTATGTAAAATTTAAGGAAAAGGAAATTTGAATTTTCGAGATTCTAAAATTGTCACTGATTATTTCTCTTATGTTATATGAAGAGAAAGTTGAATTATAAAGAGATAAAGCAGATAATTTATTATTTATTAAAAAAAATTGCTTGGTTCAATTATACTTTAACAATAGAATATCATAAACCGTATAATCATTTGAATATTATTAACGAAACTTGTATAAGTACAGGAAATTAATACCTACATTAATTGTGATCTCTTATTCCTTGCAAGTAGTTTCAGCGTCGAATGCCTGTAGAATTATACTACTAGGTATATAATAGCAATTCTACAATCTGACATTAACTAAATTAATGTAGCTAACTACCACTAAAAGTTCTAGAAAAGCAAACAAAACTAATAAAACTCAGTTATAACAGCTTTCATGTTTACGTTACAAAACTGATACACATTAAGAGAAAGCTCGTTAAAATTCGGTTCATTTGCAGAACAATAATTTAGATTTTGCGTTTTAATACACACAAACGGAGCAGGCAGAAATGCGTTCGAGGCACACATATAAATCCAATTATAAATTATTTATTTGCATTCGGAATTAATGCTTTTACATCGCACGCCTAATGCAATATTAAAGCCCTCTATTTATATTTCATTACGTACTCCTATAAGTAATTTCGTTCTTAACTATTTAGTTTATTATTGTAATTAGAAATGCAAAGGATGATTTTAATCCAGTCAGGTTACGAGGCTAACTTGGCTAACATTAAAAAGGATGTCCTTCAAATGAAGTTATTTTCGTACGCAGCAGCAAATACATTGCAAGTATTAAAAAATTGCATGACGTGAAAAAAGCAACGAAGCCTTAAATAATACTCGTACATGTGACTTCCATAACGAAATACTATAATTGAGAAAGATTTAATGTTACAATTAAAAAGTAATCATTTGGAAACATTATATGGTTAGAGATGGAATGAATAATTGCAGGTAATGTTTAGTCCTTCGAATGAAGTCATTTTCATACGCAGTGAATCTACAGGCTATTTCAGTGAAGATGCACCAAACTCGGTATGTCGGTAGATATCGTGAAAAGAAATAAAAGTTTTCTATAATTTTTTTTTCTTAAATGAATAAGTTTCGAGAAAATCGAAGGGAAAGCAAAGTCGCATATTTGTAGGATGGACTTTAAATAAGAATGAATGGATTGTGACGCATTCCCATACGAATCGCTTTCTTGGTTTATTACTCTCGCTAGAATGTCGCCCCAGCTGATTCGGTAAAACACATTTAAAACATCGTGGTTGTTGGAAATCAATAAAAATAATAATTAGTCGTTTATTTTCGATTCTCCATTTAATACGAATTTTCTAATTGTTAGGATTGTTCAAACATTTAGTATTTAGTAGTTTGCGCTTATTCACATTTAATGATAAACCGTTTCATGAAATCATTCGTAGAAATTTAGCGCCCAAGTGCCTGGGTTTTACCGAAAACATTTCGTTCGCCACACTACCCCAATTAAGGACTTTATGGTATTTTTTGTGTGTACAGCAGGAAGGAGGTATTTTTGAATATTTCTTGTATTAATAATAACGTAATAATAATGTAATAAAAATAAATGTTTTTATTTTTAAGATTCGACAAATTTTATTTTAATAACAATTTTACCAGCAATGCATACGAAATGCACGTTTTTGCATAGCCCCACATTTGTAATTTATTATTAAATTAAATAAGTTTATAAATATCCACGCGATTTCACATCGCAGCTGTTATTGCATTGAATGACCGAGCGAGTGCGTTTATCGGTCAAGGTCAAAACAAAATGTAGTCACAAATTTCTGCGCTTGAACTTTATTGTCCCCCTGCAGCCGTGTTCCATTCATAATGCAATTCAGACCGCCGCGCGCCGGTTTGGTTTCACAATTCCGCGGCGCTAAAGTATGTATTTCTACAAACATCGGCTCCAAATTATGCAAATTTCAACTTGCTCCGATTAAAAATTTTTATTAAGATATTTTGTTTGAAATAATGTCAGAAACGTGTCCCTCAAGTTTGGTGCATCATCAATGAAACACCCTGTATAGCAGGGACAAAAAGTCACATGATGCGAGTTAAAAAATGCAACGAAGCTTTAAATAATAAGTGGGCGCAGATACGGAATGGAAAAGCTTTAATATTACAAATAAATAAACACATTTCCAGGTACAATCTATTGTTTATGTACTTATAACAATGACGAGTAGATTCAACTCTAACATGCAGTTTAATAACATAACATCAAATAAAATTGTATTATCAGGTGAACGATCGAATGTTCAATTATAATTTAGATTGTATTAGATTAGTTAATTGAAATTAAGAAAAAAGAGTCGGGATATATGGCACTAATTAATTGGCATTATCTGGTATATGGAGGGGTGAAGGAAGTTCTTCTTGCTCAAGCAGGAGGGGGGTTATAATAATACATAAAGATTGTGTGAAGGAGATTGCTAAGTGGAAAATTATTTCAGAAAGATTATTAAGAGTAGATTGTAAATAGCCAGAAGCTTACTGTCTTTGTTTGTTATGGTCCTTCTGAAAATGAATCCAAATACCAGAAAGATGCAGTTTAGAGTGCTTACAAGATATAGTCGATATAGCTGATAGATTTATGTCAATTGATGATTTTAATGTAAGGATGGGATCGAGTTTAGAAAAAGACACCCCGATGGGTAAGATGAAGAAGTTAAGAGTGGAAATGGGCCAAAGAGTCATAGATTTTTGTATGTAGAAATGTCTGAGAGTTATGTAACACGTTTTATAATCATAAGGACATACGTACATAATTAAAGTAGACTCTTGTCAGTTTAAAAATCGTACAATCACTTAACGTTTCGCTATCGTTTGACGAAGCTATCAAACAAGTAGAAATACACTGTAATCAGCAATGATTGAATATACCGCACTATATTAATTTTTCTATTATTCGCACGGCGTTATAATACCCTTAGAGATAGTAGGTATCTGTTCCTGAATAAAAGATTGTTAATATATTTCGGAAATATTTCAGATGATGTATGAAGAAAACTGAACTCTGAACTGAAAGGTAATAGAGAACGGATTAAGTAAGTAAGTAAGTAGATTTGTTGGAAAAAATATAAGTATTTTCAATACAGAAATATACTATCTTGCAAAATAACTTTCTTTTAAAAATATGTAATGTAAAGTGAATGTTAAAATCCACCATAAAATTTGCCCAAATAATTAAATGCAATAACTCTTATTACATTTTTCATCTAAATTTTATAAGCAAGTACTTAATAAACCATAATATGTATAATGGTTCTCTTGTGAGAATTGAAGATCAACGAATTCCTAGTATGTGATGGTACATACAACTTAAGGACCAACATCTCATTTTACAGTAAATTGAAAGTACAAATTAGGCCGCACTATTAAAAAAAAAGTAGAAGCACAAGATATCGTTAAGTATAAAGTAAGTAAAAATAATAATATTGCATACAAATAACTTTATGTACAAAACTTTTATACAAAATAACTTCATTCGTTTCGTCCTCGATCGCATGGAACATCTTCCGAATTTGGTGCTGATTGTTCCGTCACCACTGTGGTATCGCAATCGCAACTACTAATAAACAAAAATTGAAGAAGGGTAAAAAACATTAACGATATTATAGACATAAATCCATGCAGACTATAAAAGCTCATAAGTCATAATTATAACGTAATGATGTTCTTAGAAACAATTTCACAGTTCACAATTTGTAATTGATTCAGAGAACAAACATAAAGTTCATTTTTTCTTTATATGCTGATCGTATAGATCTGAGTTAAGGAAATATACGACGAAATGATATGACATGACAAAAACCGCGAGGCCGTTTCACGAAAGTTAGAAGGAGGTAAGTATATAGAAGTTCTTTTACTTTATCTATTGATCGATCGACATATAGTAAAAAACGACCGGTACATATATTACGAGACTTTTGACGATTTCTAATCAAATTTACTTAAATAGATAACTAGATTTAGGGCCAGTTTACAGAAAATTTAATTGTAATCAAATTTTGATGACGTTGTTAATTTGACAGTTCGCAGTGTAATTCTTATGGTAACTTAATCGTGATTAGTTTAATTCGAAATTAAATATTTGATTTGCTTTCTGTAAACCCACCCTAAATTTTCTAAAATTCCATTGATAATTTCAAGAATGAAAATATTTTTATTCTCTCGTTTTCTCATAGCTTTTAACCGTAATTCAGGTTTAAAAAAGGCTAAAAAATCGCCATCGCAACAGAAAAAAAAACTAGCAATTTACGGGCGCTGTTTATTACATTAGGAAATAGAACTAATCAAATCAATTACAAACATAATTCAATGGGACAACGTGTGACATACGACCACATTAATTCTGTAACCTACCATTAAACTACGGAAAAGCGCAGACAATTAGATTGAGGAAACACAAGGTCGTTATAAATAGAGTTAGTTGTTACAAGAAAAACTGAAACTGCAGCTGCGCCGTATGTGTTCATTGCATTAAATGAACCTGAATTTATACCGATAGAGCGAATTGAGATAAACGCAGCTCATTTTAAAAGGAGCAAGTTAAAAACTATAATTATTATTGAAAGTTAATGTCCTACACCAATATCCAAAATTTGAACTCACTTCAACATCACTTTTTTAATACGTTTCCTTGAAATAAGAAAAAAAAATCCTGCCTTATTGATTATAAACTTCAGGCCAAAGTATTCATTGTCGTATATTACAGACCTTGTAATTTCATTTAATATTTTGATATTAATAATGCATGGTAATTTTATATATTTATGGCGCGATGAAAGAGGTAATCCGCTTTATTGCATTTTCCGTCATTATCGTGTAATATTTATATTCACAGTTTTAATTAAAATAATTGACTAGTCGATACTGGAATGAATAATTTAGCTGGAAAAGAATTCAATGTCAGGCTCATTAATTTCATTGTGGGCCACTGTACACAGCCGCAAAAGAGAGTCAATCAGGGCAGTATTCAACTGAAAGCAATGATTATCTCTGCTACTTTTCTGCGGAAATATCTTACATATATTTTACAGTTAATTTCAGTTTTTATTGAACCTCACAACGTTTGAAAAATTTTGTTGTATTTGTTAATGGAATATAAGAAAATTCGAGCTGAAATTGCAAAAAAAATTTAAAAATACGATAATAATACAGCAAATAAATAAAAAGATGATCTAAAGCATTTACTTAGAGGTTTTAAATATGAATATATTGAAAAATTGAAAAAAACATCTAATTTTCACCATAAATTTTCACTAATTTTCAGGCAGTCAATTTCCAGGTATTATTTGATTTTACAAACAAAATGACTTGTTAATTACAGAATAATTTATCATATTTACTTCTATTTAGATTTTATGACCCGAATAAGTATTTCTTTTATGTTTCTAAAAAGGGCTATATTAGTAGTTCTCTTGTCTATTGTTAATAATTTTGTTCTTTCTTCTTCTATATTGACTACATTAAAGAGAATAACATATTTTCTACTTTCTGTCTAAACACAAATTAAAAAGGATAATATATAATCAAACAATCAACTTGGTTCTTGGAAGTTATTTAATAAACTCGAAGAATTTATCAAAAATGACATGAAGGTAAGACACAAATGTGCGAGTAAAATTAGTGAGTCCTTTTTAGAGAGGTGCCTGCAAACGCACGCAATCGTTCAGGCCTCACGCGACTTCAAAATAAGGAACGCTTCCATTCATTCAGACAAGCCTGGTGCTCGACTTTTCGCAGGAACAAGCTCATCGACCCGCAAGAAAAAAGTGACCGCCAGTAACATGAAACAAATCAATTGCAACAAAGTACACTGATGACGAGAAACAATTTTTAACCCGACGGAAAACATTAAACGCAATCGTAGCGTAAAATGCAGACATTATGCTTGTAGTAAGATCGCTTTTATGGTTTTGATATGCATATGCATGATATGCATGGGTTTGTTACGTGTTTGTATTTGTATATGTTTACGGTCTTTCTGAAACTATAATATTTAAGTTTCACCTTTAGCATTTCACATTTGAAGTAAATCTGTTATTTATATATGTACTACATGCCGGATATGCACAAGATGTGCATGACCTTATACAGTTAATGTAACACGCCATCATGGAACTTGTTTTGCAATACATATTTTTGTTACGTATAATAAGTTCTTGCGTTAAAGAAGAAAATCAGTAACACTTGTACACTAAATTCAATTCAAGACATTAATTCTGTGTGATTATAAGTTGTTTGGGAAATCAACTAATTTCAAATTACAATAGGTGAAGCAAATTTCAATTAACAAGCGAGATTTGAACGGAATATATATGCTCACATAACTGAAGATAATATGTAGAGTAGGGTGTCCCTTATTTTTCGACTTCAATTTTTTGTAACGCATACCCTCTCATTTTTGTCATTTTATGTTAAAACACTCACAAATGAAGTTTCTTATTATTTGGATTGCATTAATGCCTGCCGAATCGCATCGAAATATGTTAAGACTTACACAATGTCCCTGTTGATTCATGATTGATAGAGACCCTACTATTCTCAGTCAAATCGTGTTCGTTTGTGCAATCAATTGTTGCGTTAGAAAATTATACGTCGGATGCATCTGAAATACGATCTCATCTTTCTCACTCACAATTTTTAACCTATTTTGTATCTCGCTCATCAGTTTAAAAAATCTTGTGTTTATGTCTGCTTATTAAAATCCGGTACCGCTCAGATATTCATAGTGTTAATATCAGACTCGATTGAAATTTCTAAACATAAGACAACTTTATATAAAAGATCTTTCTCGTACAATGTTGCACACTGTCTGAATACTTTAAATTACTACTTTAAACAGTTTTCCCCTATTCAATTTAAGACACACTTAAAGAAACATTTACTGGCAGGACGATCTTTGCGATGAGATGTTATGTATTTAGTTTTATTATACCTTATTTGTAATTTGAGTTGCACTATGTTATTCTTTTCTTTTCATATCAACCGGTTTGCCTTAATCTTTATATCTTTGTATTTATATCTGCCATGTATTGCTTTTCTTTTGTTGCTTATATTCTCTAGCTTTTTAGTTTTAGTCGTAGCTTTAGGCAGGGTTGGTAGGTAGAACAGTCAGCTGCACTTTTACAGTCATACTGATACTAATCCCATTAGATCACTATTGCTTGGTATTTTGCTTCTGTCATAATTTTAATTTTATTACCTGTTGTTATTTTCGATGATCCAATAAAAAATTTATTTATTTATTTATATTGTTTCCATGACAACTAGCGACCTTTTCACATCCCACATTTAAGTAGGGTATGAAAAGATCGCCTGTTGTCATGGAAACAATGTAAACAGAAGATTTTTTAAACGGATGAGCGAGATACAAAATTGGTTAAAAATCGTGAGTGAGAAAGATGAGATCATACGCTCCAGATACATCCGACGTATAATTTTCGAACGCAACAAGTATTGTAGTTCGTCACAAGCATCATGTCCATGAAATTACGAAGTTCCATAAAAGATATATTTTTAGTGGGCATTACTAAATTCCCGCTTACACTTCGTTGCGTACAGGAACACCGATTGTAAAAAAGACACTTTGAAACGAAAATATCACCATCCCCAGTCATTACTTTGTTTAATGTAAAATGTTTGTTAATTCACTATTTAAATAAATTTTGGTTTTGTTTTCCTGAAATTGCACGAAATTTGAAACTTTACGTTATAACTTACAATCAGTATTACGACTTTGACTTCAATTCGGCACGGATTACTGTTGTCCGAGGAAGCTCAAATTTCACTAACGAGTGTTTAAGGTCAAATAGAAAACATTTAGAGGGTATGCGTATCGGATTTTGTAAAAAAAAATTTTCCTTATATAAGGGACACCCTAATGTAGGGTAGAGTGGGGTTATCTGGACCGGTTTTTAGCAAATTTCGTTAAAAATGAAACTCTTAATTCTTTTTTATTTTTGAATTATTGTAGGTAAATATATTATATTTTCTTTAGTTAAATGAGACGAAGTTAATAATATACTTTCAGTTAATGAAAAGTTACTGCAAAATTTCCGGAACATTGCAAACTGGACCACATAACCAAACCTCAAGGTTAACTGAATCACAAGAGCGGGTTAAGTGAACCACTCGATTTTAAGTTACAAAATTTAGAAGAAAGTAAAAAAAAAATCATGTAGATTAAAAACAACCAACTCGAGGCACTTTCAGAACTGATTATCTACAAAAGATAATGATTATTACATAAGTAATTAAGGCAAGTTACTAAGGGTGGGTTCCGAAATCAAACCAAACTTTGGGTCAAGCTCATAAGGTTTCACTAAATTTTAGTAGCACTATTAGCTATTTGAATACAATGGCTAATAGTGCTACTAAAATTTAGTGAAAGGGCCAAGCTCATAAAGTTACACTAAATTTTTGTATAGCACTATTAGCCATTTGAATACAATAGCTAATAGTGCTATAAAAATTTAGTGTAACTTTATGAGCTTGGCCCTTTATATTTAAGGTACCGAAATATTTGTGTGGTATGTCACTATGAATGAGTACGATTCATATTGACACATTACCAAAGAATTTAGGCTTCATTAAAACATTTTTCGTAAAAATAGTATTCACTAGTGTACACCAGCGCAGGATAGCAAACAGACCTTTAATATCACATTAGCCTACACTATTTTATAAATCCTCATTAGTTGGATTATAAAATCGTAAAAAGTATTTATGTGCAGTTTAAGTGGATCATGTTCAAATAACCCCACTGCCTCACTGTTCAGATAACCTCATGCCGAAAATTTATATATTCCCTTTGAAATGTACATGTTTTTTTACAAAATCAACAATCTGCTATGCACAAATATATTAATCAATACTTAGGTTTTTTAGTTGGTTACACACAAAACACCTTAAAATAAAAATAATAATAATTTGATAGTTTCCAATGAACACCGTCAAATTTACTTTCTCGCTCGAAAATGATTCAACCGTTTCCACTTTTTAAATTGTTGCTAATACAGAAATTGTAATTACTGGAATATTAACTATTCGAAATAATATACTTGAACGGAAACTAGTTTACTAGCTACCTGATGACAGGGGTTTATAAGATAAATGGCTCAGTTAACCCAGCCTGTTCAGATAGCCCAACTTTACCCTACACATAGGTATAGGGTTATAATTAATTATCCCACTATGGGGATTTTAAAAATTGTAAGAAATAACAGAGACGGTTAAATTACAAAAAAAGTTGCACTCATTTGGTGTCTGAAATATCTCACACACTAAATGGATATGTCCTATTTTACTAGAACGCTCCTCAATCATACTAAACAGGTAGTAAAAGAAAAAAGATCGATTATCGATAGCCCGTAATTTACATTAGTACCAAATTCTCAATCGTTAGGATTGAACTGTCCACGATTGCACTTTCGCGATTATTCCAAAAAAGTTTCAAATAAAACGACAGATGATAACAGAATTTAATAGAATGTTAGAAAATAGAAAACTATAATAGAACCCGGCGCACAATCAGAATCAGTTATTATTTAGAAAGCGACTGATAAGTGTGATTAATAGAACGTTAAGTAATAGAAGTGCTATCTGTTAGAAAAGTGTTGCAGCTCGTTATTTTGTCACAATTAGTTTATGTCCATCTTCAGTACACACACACATACACACTCACAAGTTAAAAGCACTTCATGAAATCTTTGGTTGGTATAAACCATTCTCTTAAATTTCCAATGGAAATTTCTAAATCGTTATTTTATGTTTTTATTTCATTTTTTTGTATATAGCGTTCTAGAGATCTAGAGTATACATCTTATCAAATAATTTAGAATTTTCTGTATTGTGTCTAAACCATAAAAGATATCAAAAATTACAAAGGCACAAGAACTTTCTTAATCAGTGTCTCTTTCTAGAAGTAAAGTAACTAATGTTTACTGTAAGATCTGTGACATAGCAACCATGTTCTTGTCCGATAAAACACTAATTCTTAAAAATATTTTTGTTAAAGAGCAAACCACTTCAAATCAAAACTTATGTCATAAATTGATTCACAATGGCAACAGTAAATTCAGAATTTTATGTGTCGATGAATTGTGACAGAAACTAAAATACCATCTTCTAGCCTATAGAAAATGTTATTATATTATTAATTAAAGGGTTTAGAATAAAATTGCAAAATATTTTATTTATCTGTTTCAAGAATGAAATCACGATAGCTGCATTGCTCCTGTTTGCTAATGCTTGCTTCAAAATTACTAGCATTATTGTAATTGATCATTATAATAATAATAACTGGCGGTTAGAAGGAAAAAGGTATCCACTATGTGGCAATTCTTTGATGTAATTTTAAATTAAAAATTATCAACATCAACATCAGAGGTAGTCTAATGTAACATAAAAATATCTTTCCTACCAAGAAGTAGCAATACAATTGCTGGTTATCTACTTGTTTGATAATTATAAATTTATTTATCGCGCTGAAAAGCTAGAACTTAGTGAGTTAATTAACAAAAGGAAAAAAAATATGATTTCTAATTTGAAACCACTTCAGCACACAACAATGAAATTAAAATATATGCACATGGATAGTGCATCAAGCAGCGAATAAAGCCTGAAGAGCAACTCTTTAATTATTTTTTATACGCTTAAGGATCACATATTAGTGCACTGATCAATAATGTCCATAAATCAAAGTCCCGCCTCGTTCGAAGAGCGCACGACATTCTATCATATTTCAAAAACATCAAGCCATTATTCTAATTACTGTGGAATGAATATAGATGATTTTAATAATATAACAACTCAGTGGGAGCTCTTCAGCTTGCACAGTTGAATGTTTTGTATAACTGAAATCACTGTGGCAAATGAAGAATGGTAAACATTTTTCTAAATATAACTTTAAATGAATATTCAGGCTTTCTTAACTGTTTTCTCATACAGTGTGATTTTGGTTTATTAAAATTATGTTCAACAATTTACATACGTAAAAATATGTGAGGCTGGAAGGCAAATTTTCCATTACGACAGATAGAAAAATAGATTTATTGTCAGAATTCTAAGTTATAATCACGTGGGGCCACGTTAAAACATATATTTTGTGAAGTTGAAATCAAAAATAATTGGTATTTATGATGCTTAATTTAACAATCAGTTCTGGCGCTGTTTCAAAAAACCTATACATATATAATAAACACATGATTTTTACATATGTGTAATTATGACTTTAAAGCGACTACCATACATCATTCATCCTGATTATAAAGATTAAAAAAAAGTATAATTAATACTTGTTCCACTTTTTTGTCCGGTTTACTTAAACCTATCAATGATATGATTAATGATAAAGAACAATTAAAATAAAATTCGAACGAATACACAAGTGCATGTTTATCTAGGACAGAACATCATGAATATTTGCTAAATACGCCGCTAATTGCCAGTTTGTTTTGTTCTCTCTCAAATAATTACACCACTCTTTATTATATTGAGAACAAAATATTTTGAAACGCGAGTCGGCCTCTCACGACGTTTAAATTACTGTTTACAAAATGCATTGCAACAAACCCGAGCCCACCCACTATCGATTTGTGAACTTTTTGCATAATTAACGAACTAATTCCTTAATAACACGAAAATCTAATATCATTCGCGGCGAAATGTCACACGTGCCATAATAACAATGTTATTATGGAAATGCAATAGATACATCCAGAGCATGTGTGTGTAATTGTTGAAAACCGCACGTGTTATGCATGAGACTTAACGAGGACGAGCTATTAATTATTAATTAATTAAAGACGTACAGGAAAAGGTATGTACGGAACCTCGGCGTGTATTCAGTGGCGTGGATTGTACGATATAATTAAAATTTTTCATAAAATTATAATCACGATACTGGTGAGAGATAATGAAAATTATTGTTATTTACAGAGCCCTTATTTATTTGTTATGCATGTAATTTTCAAAAAAGCAAGCAATCTTAAATCAAATGTTTTATTTATCACGGCTCTAGAGAGACAAGAATTTCAGCACAAGGTAAAAATTTCTAGAAAGAAATGAATATCATCTATCATCAACATCTTATCGGGTGATCAACTTAATTTTACCTCTAGTGAGCTTTGAAAGCAAAACTTGTTGCCTGAGATTAGTGCTGCCATGTAATCACGAATTGAATATATCCAAACACAATATATTTTCTGCCCGTTTCGAAAGTAACTTTCAATCACGAAAACTTTGTGGACTACTGTGAACGCCATTTTTAATTCAATTTCGTGCTAAAATTTACAATATCACCGCACAACACAATACCGATTACTTAATAAGAAAAAAAAATTGTGAAAATTCGCTACTTTAGTGTTTTCATTAAGTGTGGTAATGAATTTTCATCAAGTAAAGGCCGAATCAATCCAAACTTAATAAATGTTTATCTTACGACATACGTTTTCAAGTAATGGCCAACTAGGAGGTAAAATTCAGTTGATCACCCGATATGTGGATATAAAAGATCTAAAATTAAACAGAAAATCCGAAAACGCAATAATATACAGGCTGTTTCATTTAAAATAAGAGAATTAGTATGAACTTCCGGTAGAACCGGAAGTGCGCCATATTTGATTTTATATCATCTAAAGAGTTCATCCTCAGTATCTTACATCAGCACTCTGTTATACATAATTTAACTAATCTTCTAATAGGCGTCTCAGCATGAATGACGACCCTGTATGAACAATACTCACAAAAAAAAAGAAAAAGTAAACAATTTAGAATTAAATAATTCACATCAGTTCAATATTCGAAAGTATAAATTGAATAAATAGAATGTAAATTTTATTTATCCATAGAGACATTGTATACTGTAGACACATACTTCTTATTTAAATAATTCACAATGCTTTATTTAAATAAGTTAATTGCGGAGTATCATTTGAATATGTTTTTATAATTCATTCAATTATTGATTCGAAAGGATAAATTGAATACATCGAATGCAAATTTTATTTAGTCGTAGAAACATTGTATACTGTATACACGTACTTCGTATTTAAATAATTCACAATGCTTTATTTAAATAAGTTAATTGCAAACAATCATTTAAATATGTCTAAGGTTCGGTTCACGGTTAGCATAAGCTCCTGTTGGCTGGCGTTAATACTATCCGATATTTTATTCATATTTTTGTTCTGACCTCAAACCGTTTTCAGTCGTATTTAATTATGAGCATGCACGAAAGCAGACAAATAAATTATTTATAGTAATTTAAATTTGAAGCGTAAAATATGTATCAGCATATGTCACTTTAACAAATGCCTTTCCGTTCTTTCTCGAGACGCCTAATTTGCTTCCACTGTATAATAGGGGGCACAATTTATTAAGTTATGTGATATCTAAATGCGGGTCTCCTAGTTGATAGAAAATGTTAACCATTCTTCTTTTATTTATTTAGAAAAATATAATTGCAAGTTATAAATTAAAGAAATTAAGGAAATCACTTCTGAAGATAACCCACATGTATCCAATCACTTAAAGTATTATAAAAATATGTTATACAAAGAACATCAGGCCGCTGCAATCGTTTGAAACGGTGTTAGGAATTAAAATTTAAAAAAGTATGGAATAAGTTTAAGTCAAAAACAATGTTAAGAAATTTTGTTTATGTGTGTTTTGGTAGATAAAAATGATTTAGTATCCTAGTGAATAACGAATAATTTTTGTTAAAATTTATAACAAATCGATTACTGTACGTCAATAAAAATTTTGAAATAGAAAAACAAGTTTCATAAGACATGATTTTAGCATACGTGTCCAGATTTTTTAATGAACAGGTGCAACACAGCATTTCTTGTTCGTGAAAATATTGTTTCCGGAGTTATAACAGTTATACATACACAGTTGGTCTGACTAAGACTAGGTATACGGTTAATTGTGAGTAAATGAAGGAGAGGCTCATTGAAACTTGCGTGGAAATGAAATAGAGATATTACAATGTTGCGTGCGAAGGTAGGAATGCTGCAGCCGGAGCGTAGCCCGCGTTATCAATCGGCAACGTCGATTGATGTAGCTATTTCGTTTACTCATGCGCTTTCTACTATTCTATCCTTCATTTACTCATGATAAACGCATAGCCAGTGGTGGTCAGGCCGACCCTGTATACATATCTTTATATAGCGAGTCGACTCGCTGGAATGTCTGAAAGATCTCGCGCTAAATTCTTTCTTGCCCTAAATATGCATAATTGTAGCTTCGCGATTTATTACTTTACTTCCAGTTTGTTTCGATATTTCGGCAACAACAGTGCGAGTTTAACATGTCGGACGAGAAGAAGATGTGAACATATGGGGAAATAAAAATTTTAATTTCACTCTATGAAGAAAACCCCGAACTGTGAAATATTCAGTCAGCAAATTACAGAATCTACAATATGCGTGTTTAGACTGGCAAGAAAGAATCTAGCGCGAGATCTTTCAGACATTCCAGCGAGTCGACTCGCAACCCTATTTACATTAGCGACATCAGTGTTGGACAGTAAAGGTACGGTCTATCTTCAGCGACTATTCGATGCGAATAAACGCAGCGATTAATCGCATGAGTTGCTCATATGCATTGCATACGTGATTGGTCTATCTTCAGCAACAAGTCGCAGAAAGACGATGCGTTTAATAGTCGGAATGCATATGAGCAACTAATGCGTTTAATCGCTGTGTTTATTCGCATCGAATAGTCGCTGAAGATAGACCGTACCTTAATGCGATTAATCGCTGCGTTTATTCGCAACGAAAAGTCGCTGAAGATAGACCGTACCTTTACTCGTGCAAGTTTTCTCGCATGTCTATCCGCACCTAGAATTTGTTGGCAGGTATTCTACGATAATCCAATTTCTTAAAAGACTGTTTTCGTATGGATCTTGTAGGTTCATCAACTATACACTATCTTACATGTTCAACGTGCAAAAACTATTCACACCCAGTAAAAGTTGGAGTATGGATTCCTGTTTCTCGAAGACGTTTGCGTTTCTGAAATAAGGCTTTCCACTCGCTCCCTTTTTTCGTTCAACACTACCTATATTTCTAAATCGCTCAATAGTGTTATTTGTAGTAGTGGTTAAAAATGCTGAATATTTATAACTCCAAGAAACTTTTCACGAAACTCATTAAAGCAATCTTAGAGATTGTATAACCATTAACCATTTTCTTGAAATTCTTTACGAAAGTAAAATTCGATTATGAAAATCTTCTGCTCTTGTTTGTGAATATAGTTAATTTTTAACAACTGTCCGTGTCAATGTTAGACATTTTTTGAATTTTATAGCAGGAGTTAAAATTTTTTTAACGTTTGAGTGAGAAGAAATATGACGAGAAACTTTACTTTATTTGGAGAAAGCCCCCTTTATAGCTCCAATATTTTCAAGGCCTTTTAGGTATTACAAAATCAAAGATTATACATAGAGTTGTGATAAAGTCCCGCTCTAAGCTCATAATTTGTATATTCAGGCCCAGTTGTACAATTTCAGCTTAACTTTAAGCCAAAGCTTAAACCCTTGACAACAATTGTGGAAATAATCGTTGTTAGAGGTTTAAGCTTCAGCTTAAGTTTAAACTGTCATTGTACAAGTGGCCTTTAATGTCTTTCGAAAAAAATAGACATGATCCAGACCATCAGCATCGTCTAGAATTTTGTGAAGAATTTATGTTATGCTGCAATGAAAATCAGAACAATTGGTTCGTGGGGGACAGATTCGATACTTTCATTAATTTTTACTTGTTTTTGTTCTAAATTTCAAGATTATCATTAAAATAAATTAAAATAGAATTGAACAGTAATGTCTACTTTTTTCGAACTTATATCACCATTTAACTGACAAGAAGGACGATCAAAATCTGGATGAGAAAGTTAGTTAAGTTTTTGCAGAGATTTCTCTTTTGTTCATTCATCTGGTTGAGTGAAACGTTTAAATCATCTAATCGCACTGAGAAATAAAATTGGAATCACCATCGCATCATCAAATTTTGATATTGACGCGGTAATTTTCGAACAATCTGATTGCTTGAAGCAGTTTACGATATTAATAGGGTAACTTTAGAGATTACCTTAGGCCAGTATTACACTCTAAAAGATCTTTGTTAAAGATCTTTTATAGTGTAATATTGGCCGTATTGAGATGAATAACGGTAAAAAAAGAGAAGTAACATACAACTTAAGGAAAGTAATCAATAACTATAAGGTAAACTTTCTTTTTATGATATATTGTTAATTTCTACATCTGAAGAAATATTCATTTAGATAACATGTCATTCCAGAAAATATTGCATATTTTTATTAATTTTATTTCTCTTTCAATAGATAGTAAAAACAGATTTTTTCGCATTGAGCGCTTAAAAAAACATGATTCAAACGACAAAAATTCTGTTCGATTCGCCGCGTTATTTTGTTTACAGAATTTACGTAACTCGAATTGAAAAAAGGCCAAAGCCAGAATGTGACCCCGGGCTGATACGTTTCGATGTGCGATCGCCAACAATTGTAATACCGGAGCAGGCCAAATAATAAGCATTATTAATTTTAATTAAATGTACGAGTGACGTTTGTCAGTTAATTTTTATATAATCCGCAGTTTTAACGAACAACACAAAGAATGGGAAGTTACAGTTACGCAACGTAAACACGAAAAATATAACAAAAAAAATACTGCCAACAAAACGCTAATTAAGTGCGGCGGAAACGAATAAACGTAAAATTGTTAGTCAGTTTTATGTATGTACATACATACATATACGTCTGTGTACATACCTATTTAAATCTAATTTAGTTACTACAATCTCATATCAGTCTTGTCGTAATTAGTTTATACCTATAAAATGCAAAGAAATTAATTGAATCCCTCCTACTCAAAAAATCAACACCATGTCACAATTAATTAAAAACGCAGTGAATCTGTACGTATTTAAGTGCACTTTGCTCATCAACACACGATGATAATTGAAGACGCCTTATAATCAGGAACGGCGTAAATAAGTCTTACAATTTAAGAGTAATAAAAAGTTAATTAAAAAACGCAGAGAGTCAGGGAAAGAGCTCAGGTATTTAAAAAATTCGTACAATTTTTGAGCAATAAAAAATATCCTTAATGACGTGCCTGCTATTAAATATAACTTATTAGTTTAACTATAATTTTCGACATTAATATTCCCTGCGCTTTCCAGAAACGCCGGCGCGAGGAAGAATTTTTATACGCTTTAAAATTTTTATTGCAGATGAAAACGGACTTAATTGCATGCTAAATTATAGACTGAATTATATTAATAAAAATTTTATTGCGAGTCCTGTGTAGAACTTATATCGACATTAAATTGCTGCTCTATTTATTTCAATTAAGTTATTTGCGCTCTGCGTCAATTGTAGAAATTAAAATTTCTGATGAAGCAAATTTAGAAACAAATAACAAAACAATCATTGCAATGCTACATATTTAAATACCTAGGAAATTCAAAAACTTAAAGAATCTTAGTTGGGGTAGTTATTAGGAGTAAAATATACACTGCGTTCGTAAAGTATGGAATAAATTCATTTTCTACGAAATAAACGATTTTTGTGTAAAATCCTGAAAGAGGTCGATTTTTAATTGAAAAATGACATTATTTTAGTGGAATTTTGCGTCTCCCCCTCGAACCTCCTCCGAGTGACAGTTGCCCCTTTAAAATTTTTAAATGGAATGGGGGGTCATGTGATACCTCATTTGGAAGAGCTTTTTATTCTCTATTCAGCAGTATAAGAATTTTTTTAAAATTCTTATTTTTTCTAAAAAGAATAATACATTTTAAAATCAACACACAAAATTTTAAAATAAAATAATTCAAATGAAATGTTCGAACTGGGAACCGTTTGATTCATGACAATAGTACAAACGTTGCTGACGTTCATCTAAAACATTTCATTTCCAGGATAATTTGATTAATTCCAAATTTTGTAAATTTTTTAAAAATTCTTTATAAAAACGAGTAGAAACTGTATATACTAATGTATGTAATCAAGGTAGAAGTAAAAGTAGTAACACCAATATCAAAGAAACTGTTCAAAATGTCCTCCTCCTACCTCTTAACAATAACCAAGACGAAATTCAAACTCATGCAAAACATTGTCGATTATTTCCGGACTGATTACTCGTATTTCATTTCTTATTCTGTCTTTTAGTTCTTCAAGACTGTTTGGTTTAGTTCTGGAGACTTTACTTTTTAGAAATCCCCATAAAAAGAAATCGAGAGGTGTTAGATCAGGAGATCCAGCCAGCAACTCAATTGCCCCCCTTCGACCAATCCATCTACTGGGGAAAACGTCATCCAAATAATCCATTTTAAAATTTTGTGTGTTGATTTTAAAATGTATTATTCTTTTTAGAAAAAATAGGAATTAAAAAAAATTCTTATACTACTGAATAGAGAATGAAAAGCCCTTTCAAATGAGGTATCACATGTCCCCCCATTCTATTTAAAAATTTTAAAGGGGCAACTGTCACTCGGAGGGGGTTCGTGGGAGAGATACAAAATTCCACTAAAATAGTGTCATTTTTTAATTAAAAATCGACCTGTTTCAGGATTTTACATAAAAATCGTTTATTTCGTAGAAAATGAATTTATTCCATACTTTATGAAGAACAATTTATCAAATTTCACTTATTTATGTGTAAGAATTTCTCATAGTATTAAATTTTAGAACTTATAGGAATAAATTTACAGTATGTGTATGTAATTTTTACTCCAATCAGTCAAAACCAAAGTGGACGTGCCGCTCTGTACTACAACGTATTTACCTAAATGGTACTGCAAGATGCTTACAAAGAGTGGAGCAGCCGTGTATTCACTGTCACTGGAACAGTTGGTTTCATTGACTAGACTAGAAATTATACGTACGGCACAATTGAATTTGCAACTAAGTTTATATAAATTCTTTCGAACGAGATCGTGTGTGCCAGGAAGCAGAAGAGTATGAGAGTTTGCAAATCGTTAAATAACAACAAGTGACATATTTTGACCAATCAGTACATAGAAATGCGTTGTATTCTGATTGGTCAAAAGATGTGACTCAACAATTTTCGTTATTCAACGATGTCGTTTTGAGTTACAGAATAAAGCTATGTACATACGGCGACACTTTTGTGTCTAGATCGAGTGTATACACCGAGTGTCGGCGTGTGTACAGCATCTGAGATCGGTGTCGCTAGAGCGAATTGCAGTGTCGCTAGTGTCGTTGCAATTCACGTGTGGACAAGTTAAATTGAGTGTCGAAAAGAGGTCTAGCATGTTTCAAATCTTTCGGAAATTTTTAATCAGTGTCGCAACGATGTCGAAGTTCGAGTGGACCAAGGAAAAAGCAAAGAATTTGATATCCCTTTTGGAAGGGCTCCCGGTCAAAGAGGACAGCTTCAATAAATTGAAGAACTACCTCAAAAATTTAATACAATTTTAGGAAAAATATTTTTAAATATCTGGCCTGTTGCCAGAAATTTTTGTGATAATGCTAATCTTTCTCCAGTCGATATGCTGAGTCCCTTTTCTGTATTTTAGATGTAATTTCTTCCAATAAATTGTCAAAATCTGTAACTGACGTACGAAGAAAATTTTTGTACCATTTTTCGTCACCAATAACGTGTTATAGCAAACGAAAATTTATTTATTTTTCATCTTTTCCTTTATCCACAACTTCCTTTTTCGTCTTCTACCATTTTTTTAATTTTTATTGCGATACAAGTACCTACCACAGCAGCAAATATCTTTTCATCAATTGTTTGATTCAGGAAAATTGCACAGTAAAACACTATCCGCGAAATTCCTAATCTAGCGAAATCGTAGAGAGGTGTAGACAAATGCGGCACTTTTTACCGACACTTGAATCCGAAACTAGTGTCCGACACAACTCTATCTTAAAAAATTGCAGTACGTGTGGACAGTAAAGACACTGCTCTAGACACAAGTGTCCGCTCTAAGTGTCTCCGTGTGTACGTAGCTTAAGGGAGTAAGATCGAGATCAATGTGATATAAATGAGGCGGACGCGACGGTTAAATTTCACGAAATTGAGGTTTCTGAACATAGGGTCGTGACACGTTCCGTATACAGACGGGAGATTGATATTTAAAGACATTAATAGGATCTAATCTAAAATGTAAATAATAAAACAATTCCAGATTTTCAAAAATCTTCTAGTGAAAGAAATACTTTTAATTCTTGTGCACAAACAAATAATTAACAGGAAAAGCAAAGCAATTAGATACTGAAAAACGTATAAGTTATAAATAATGTTAAACGCGTTATGTAATGCAAAAATGTAAAATTATACGAGAAAAGCAGCTTATTCATCTTCAGTAATCAACTTTAATTAAAATTTTTATTAAATAATAATGATACAAATCACATTAAATTTTTATTGATCATTAAAAACTTGTTCACATTTATTGCTTTAGAATAAGTACGGAATTATTTCATTTATCCGGAGCCACAATGAAAAATGTTCCGGGAGATAAATTGTCATTTTCCCTCTAAATATGTACGAGATATTGACCACTCCGCGAGCTATAACGCACATACACACACATAGATATAAAATTAAAAAAGAGGACGAGAGTTTTTATGCTTGCTAAAAATTGCCCTCTACTCTGAAGCCATTAGTAATTCAGTCAACCCCGATCACATGTGGGCAAATTTCTCTCTAATTATTGTAATGGACGGCGATTTCGGCGATTTTATTTTTACATTCAACAAAAAAATTAAATTAATATTGCATGGGACTCTTTTTTCATTTCAGTCCCGACATTTCCTCCTGGTAATTGTATCACAAAAACGCACACGGCCGCCAGCTGTACAGTCACGTTTTTGTGGATTAACTGCGTTTTTCAATTTCAGAAAAAGTCGCCAAGTATTCCGGCAATATCGATGTTCGCTGTATGTATGTTTCAACCTATCCGAATGGAATTATTTCACTTTTTAATATTTCATTGAATAACTACAGAAAAATTCGAGCATCAGTCTTATAATGTTATAAAATAACACAATATCAAATTCACGGAACTTGAGCTCTGCGTCATCAATCGCCGAAGTTACAACAGACAAATATTTCAGTATTATTTCTTTGTCAACGGTGAGTAAGAAAGAAGAATGGAGTTATGCTTTTTATGTCTGACTATGCAACGCCAGACGAGTTTTATTTATGACGTACAGCTCTTATGAAAACAACTTTATTCTGATTAACATGATTTGTTAAGATGGAGTCACAACTTTTGATGATCTCCATAAATGACATTGTGAGAAAGATTTTCAAAATAGTCTAACTGAAAAAAGTATTACTTCTGGCATTTGTAGTACAGCCAAAAGCCAAAAACTGAAAAGTAGTAACTTCTGAAATAAGTGTATAGACTCTAGTTAATAAGATTTTAGATGTAAGGAATTTAATGTAGTATTTATTTTTATCCCCAAACGAAAGTACTATTACAATAATTATTGCTAAAATCTAAACTTCTTAGAAAGTCAGGAACGCGTCAGATATTTTGTTGACGGCAAGTCTGTTCTACAGCGCTTCCGACGATTTTCGAGAAAGTCATAGTATGTAGGTACAAAGCCGTCACTACGGTACCCACGGTCAAGGGTTCGGTTTAAAAAATGCACTTTCGGCATTTTTATAGATCATTTATTCATCCGTTTCATTTCATTCAAGTCAATAATAAGTGTTCATAAAGGCTGGTCTACACGCAACGATTTATCGAACGACTTGTCGAATCAGACAAATCGTATCAAGTAAGACGGAGCGTGTGGACCGCAAAACGTAAAGCTAGACGTACGTTTTGCGGTCCACACGCTCCGTCTTACTTGATACGATTTGTCTGATTCGACAAGTCGTTCGATAAGTCGTTGCGTGTAGATCAGCCTTAACGACGACACAAGTCGTATTTTCACTAATGTGTAACAGCATACATTTTCTTGAATTTGTATTAGTGTGTGTTAAACTAAACTGAGTTAAATATCAACAAGAACTTTTCTTTCATATCAACAAACGTGTGGAAACTCCAACAATAAGAAAATTGAATTTTTTCGTTGCATGAAGTTATGTTCATGTTATAAATAAATGAAAGAAAATAAACTGGACTTTATTGTAAAAACAAATTCGAAATATCTACATTTTTAATTACACGCAACTGAACGCATCATTCATGATGTCTCCTCTACAAAACAGGTAAAATTCAGAGGATATTTTTCTTGATACTGCAAAGAAACATGGACGCCAGGAAATTAAATTATGTATTAATTTATACGAAGTATTTCTTAATGATTTACACAAAACTACGAATCATTGATTGCGTCAATACCAAAACAAAATCTGATGTGATCACACGCACTGTTTATCATCTCAGAAATTTACAGATTCATAATACATTTTTAACGTTCAATTTTTTATGGTTTTTTTAATTTCTATATTTTGAGGTAATATTTAAATTAATTTATGTTTATTAATCTGTAACTGTGTGTATATTGCCGCCTTAATTTATACATCCCTAATTTACATATCCCATGTCCTGTTGACTTACACAATGTAATATACAGGCTGTCTCGCCTCAACTGCAGAATACTTGAACAGTTTCAACAATCTTTGGGTGAAAATCAAGCAGAATTTTCCTAATAATAATGAAATGGATGCAATGACTTCTTTCTTGAAGTTCGTCAAACAGTGCTTATACTGATAATTTCCATAGTAGAAACTCGCCTTGTATTAATTGTCAATTTTCTTTACCTCTGTTTAAAATGTTTCTTCCAATTCCAATTAATATTTACTCTTTCACTATGCTTCTTTGCTTCCACATTTCCTAATTTCCGCGAACGTTGGTGAATTCTTGAAAACGATTTCTTATGAGGAAGAAGTCTATCCAGATATCTGTCGCTATGCAAACGCAAGTTTCTAACTGCTCATAGGTATATGAAAAACATATCCACTATCTATTACATGGAATAAGTAATTGGAACCATGATGATAATAAATAGTACAAAACTGAACTTAAATATGACAATGAAAGACTGGGAGCGAATAAATTTGGACATATAGACCATTTAGCAATACTTGGGCTGGCTTATATAAAAAGTGAGCAAATAAAAATCAGATTAGAGTAGACGGTGCAATGTCTGTGATTAATGAATTAATTAATGTAATACATTCATGAACTGTCAAATTTAATGATTTTTATTGAATTACAGACATACATTTTCTTTGCACCGCCTGATTTTTATTTACTCACCGTTTGTAATATTTAAGCCATGATTAAATTTAAACCTAACTTTGAATGTGACCTATATTATGACTTACAGCGTATTGAATATCACACCTTATTTAGACCTACATTTAATACTGGCTTAAATATTTTATGCAACCCATCCTTAGAAATTATCTCGGAAACGATACATTTGCGAATGTTTATTTGGACTTTTCCAGTAGATTTTGACTGAAGAATACAAAGCTTTATGCAATGTTCATATTAAACTGATAAATACATCACTACCTTAAATTGGGTTGATTCAATCAAAAAGAGTTTCATTTCATTTGCTTGAATTTTAAAATATTATGTATACAGGTTGCCCGGATTTCGTAGGGACAACATGGATAACTTTTGTATTTGAAGAGATAGAGAGACGGTTAAATTAGCAAAAAGGTGCAGGTTTGATAGCTCATTAAGAATCCATTTTCAAATTGTACTTGTCATGGCCATCTTTCATAAAATTAAAAAAAAAAATCTCATGATTTCTTTTATTGGCCGTAACTTCTTTTTTACTTAAGATATTTAGATGCGGTTTGAACTACTTTGCAGTACTTGAGGCATTTAACAGTATTAATGGGAATACTATCCGTAAAGTCATTAACAGTGTTCAGAAACGGTGCCAACTTTTGCATTGCAAACAATGGTGGCTTATTTGAGTGATTTAATACTTTTGATTATTATTTTTGTAATTGAGTTTGATTTTGTTTTGCCAATAAAAATATTTATATTACCGTACAAATTAATTCAAACCGCATCTAAATATTCTAAGTAATAAAAAAGTTACGGCAAATAAAAGAAATTATGAAATTTTGCTTTTTTTTATTTTAACCAAGTTGGCCATGACAAGTAAAATTTGAAAATGTATTCTCAATGAGCTCTTGAACCCGCACCTTTTTACTAATTTAACCATCTCTCTTTCTCTTCGAATAAAAAAGTTACCCATGTTGTCCCTATGTAATCCGGGCACCCTGTATATGCCTACTCAGTATCCATAAAACAAAATATAGTTTAGAACTAATATGCATATTTTGAAACTCACGTTTCTGTTTCATAAAATCGTGATATTTAAGTTTAAAAGTTCTCTTATGTACACTGACTGTAACGAAGAATTTTATTTCAGATTTGCTTTTATCGCTTACGTATGGTATAACAAATTTAAAACTGTTCTGCAGTTATGAATACCACAATAATGACACGGAAGTGAATTTGCCTTACCTTTCCAATAAAATTTCTTCTCATTTGATTGGGGCTGTAAATTATAAATTTCAACCCCACTCACTTTTCACTTTCTTGTTCTCTTTGGCTTCTCTCCTCTAACGAACAATTTCTTTCCTATGGTCTCGTCTTATTTCAGCTTTCGGTATTTCCAAGAGACTAAAAGAAAGAAACTGATCGTCAGAACAAAGAAGCCGAAGAAAACATCAAAGTGAACTTTATAAAGACGAACCACAGAACAATTTCATTACATTACGTAGGTACATATTTTTAATTTTAATAATGCATAAGATAGGAGCTAAATATGTTATCAACTTATATGCTGCAGGAATGAAATATATTTAGTGAAACTACCATCATGATAAATTCTTATAATTTGTGTACAGGTGCGATTAAAATTAAAGTCTCTTGTTTACCAATTCTAATAAGATAGAAAGGACAACCCTGTCATATTATGGTGTGAGTGTCGAAGGGGAGGTAAGTGGTATGTGTAGCTGTGTCAGTGATGCCAACGCAGGTTTCCATCATATTTGTTCGCTTTGTTTGAATAATTTATGTACATACGTATTTTCGTGTGCATGAAATTATATTTTTAAGCCCTTCGCAATTGAATATTTTTTCTCTGAGTGGGCGAGCAATAGATACGTACATACACGCTCAAAGTTTTGATGTACACGGTGATGCAAAAATAACTTCACGATTTTGAATAAAAAAATATACAGTATAATTCAAAAGGGTCGCACCATCGATTAAGTAGTGATAGAGAACGTTAATAGAAGCACAAATAATATACTTTTAGAATATTTTTACGGTGCGTGGTTTTCTAGATATAAATGTTTAAAGATGTCACAAATAGGCAACGCTGCACCTTATAAATGCTCTTACTAATTTAAAACCATAGATCATAGGTACCCTCATTTTTGTTGACAAGTGAATTTGTACTGAATTGTTTGTAAATCAAATTTGTTACAATAATAAAATTGTCACTTCTTAATACCTTATTTTATTTTGCTATTATTAAGTTACTTAAATAATCGTACTGTATAAGAAAAATAAATTTAAGCTTATTTGAAAAATAGTAACAGAAAGTTTATTTCATGGCAGTAAAATAATGTTATTTTCGGAAAATTATTTCCGTTAGATGACGGTCTCTTTCACATTGACACAAAAGTGTTTATTTTACCAGGTCTTGCATCACTCTGTGCAGAATTTTCCAAGATATTTCCATTCTCTAACTAAAGTGTTCTAACCTCAAAAAAAAATTCGGAGCTGTAAGATCTGGGGACCTTGGGGACCATCTTATGTCTCCATTTTTCGAAATTAAACCTAAATGCAAAGGTTTTTGTGAATAAGCCTAACACTTTAGAACAACTAAAGGCAAATATTCAACTGGAGATATTGGAAATATCTGGGGAAACACTACAAAAATGATGCAAGACGAGGTTAAACGAGCACTTTTGTGTCAACGTGAAAGAGTTCGTTATCTAATGCAAATAAGATTCCAATCTTCTCATTTTCATTTGAAATATTGAATACCTACAATTAGTGATTTTTACATTTAAACAAAATATGCGCTAAACATATAAATTTGTTTCAGTTATACTTGTATACACAGTACGTAATTACCGATACTTTTTTTATATCATCACGCATATTTCTTGATAGGTACTTATTTATTAAGACATTATTTCAAAAGGACTAATTTAAATATTCGAGTTTACAGTAAATTATCTAATTTAATTGATTTGAGTATCTTTTATTTTCTTCATTATCTGACGAAATAATGTCTACATATACATGTGAGAGAAAAATTGCAATAATAAATGTATAAATAAATAATAATTTTCAGTTATGAGAGAAAGGTTTTAATGAAAATGGTATGCAATGCACACAATACACTATTTTATTCATAAAAAAAATGACATAGCCATCTGAAATGTGTGAATATATGTAAACAGTTTCTTAGATACGTAGTTTATGAATCAATGTTTAAATATAACCTTATTATAAAGCTAGGATGATTAAATTGCAACACTCAGTATATCTCAAAATAAGTGAAATAATCTGAAAGTGTTTATAATACTTATTGTTAGATAATTAGATTACTTAATGGGTCATAATTACAATAATCAATCATTCCTCTGTTACTTCAACTTCTTCCTTAATTTTTAACAATAATAATGTTGAAGTAAATTGTGGTAAACTACGAATTTACATATTGACATACTGTTAACAGACATTACATTATATTTTTCTATTTTGCCCCAATGTTTGCTTCTACATCAATTTCTATCATGAAAGAATATTTGCAAAACTAAATACTGTTTTTTATATGAAGAAATCAAGTATGAAAGTAACTACATCAGTTACCACTACATTACTGATAGTCTAAACTTCTATATTTGGTATTTAAATAATAAATTCCAATAACTCCCTTATATAACGACACTGTATTCATGAATAAATAAGAAAAACGTATTACAAGGAAAATCATTAAAACCCAGTGGTCAAATTACACCCGGTGAACATGTATGTACACATTTATAACTCGTTAAGTTTTTAAAGAAATATTGTTCATTTATATCGATAGCGTGAGGTAGCAAGTAAATAATAAAACGATACTGGCGTGTATGTTTATGTAAAAGTAATGCAAGTTACGCCGTGAGACCTACTGTTTTATTAAGTAATGGACGAAAAGTAAATACACATGGAAACGTTTGATGGTAATAATTAATTATACATTTTTACGTCACGTTTGTTCAGTGTTATTCATAGGTCTATAACACCTGTACACATATTTATATAGCGCTCATTTTATAACCCCAACTATATAAATAACTTTCTCCGTACAGTGGTGAACATATTAACGTAATATTTATGTTTAAATAAGTGCGTATTTAGTTTACACCTAAGGGCCATAAATTTTTTCTGTCGGTCGGAGAAAAAAAAAATGGTGGAATGCTGCTTAAATTTGAATACGTTATAAGTATAAATAAAACATAAATTAAACATGTTCTTGCTTGGTGGTTATCTGAGAACTTTGAAGAATTCAAAAACCGAGTTACTTATGTACCGAAGCAAATAAGGAAGTTAAATAAATGTTTTGTTATGTTTATGAAATAAAGTTTGTTTTGATATTAAAATGTTATGTGTACGCCGGAGTTCCAATTAATAAGGCAATTTTTTGAAAACATACATTTGTCATTTTTATCGGGGGATGCACGTTTTCTTTGCCAATACAAAAAAATAATTTAAAACACACACGGGAAAAACCTGTCGAAATTTCTACTAATATTGATCTATAATGTTATTAATCAAACATGACAATTGAAGTTGTTCCATTCATTTTTTTAACGGGGCTTTATGTAGCATAAATATTTCCGTTTATCTGGAAGCGTAGGCCTACAATGATACAACAAGATATATATCAGCCGGTATGACATTTATAATAATCCAAAAATATATTCAGACGCGTTATCCGCTACAGGTCTGACAGTGGCCAACTCGTCAACAGCGTGTGTGACCCTCCCTTTGTTATTTGCAAAAAAAATACATTCATTATTCATCAAAAGTGGGGGACGAGTGTAATCAAAACAAATCGCGCACGCAGACCCACTGCCCTAGCCCGGTAATAACTGCCCTTGCCAGAGGGCCCATTTCTACCTCAAACCATGGCCTGCCTCGATGCTGTATGCAGTAGTTGAATGTGAGGTTACACCCCCGCCTCCCTCTCTGCCTGTTTGAATTTTACACAGGACTTTTCAAATTTGCTTGACACTCATCTCTATTTCACATACAACTAAAGTTCGAAATTCAACTGTATTAAAGTTCTTAAACAAATAAAAAATATCGCTAATTGTTTCAAAAAACCTTCACTTGGTTTTGTACTTAGTTAAATTTTATGTTAGCAAAATTATCAAGATTTACTTACCGATCACTAAGATCCTTAATTTCAGAATACCTACAACAGAAAATAAAATCAAGTAGTAATAGCTCTACTCTAATCATATAAATACATACCGAGTGAGCATTTTCAATCCGGGACCTAGGAGTTAAGCATGACTACCGTTAATAATGACATTAACGCTGAAACACTAACGAATGTGATTAATGGATTTTATAATAGGTTAGGGTACTGTTTGGCGCAAAATGGAGGGTCATTTGAATTTTTACTATAATTTATAAGAAAATGTTCAATTTGTTTTTAATCTTTAGTTTGTAATAAAATTATAATACTTAAATTCAATAATTTTTAATATGATTTTAATCAAATATGTCATTATTAAGGGTAGTCATGCTAACTTCCTATGTCCCAGATTGAAAATGCGGCCGTGGCAACTAAAGCTAAGCGAAGCGAAGTTAGGATAGCAAAGATATAAAATAATGTTTATCTTCGCTCGGTTTCCTCGTCCGCCTAAGATTACGTTGGAGCTTATTTTCAAAAAGCTTAACTAACCTTTCGCTCAGGTTAGCTTAGCTTCGCGTTCAGTGGCCGCAGCATGCATTACAAAAAGTATATTTATAAAATACGGCCAAAACACTCATATTTTGGAAAAAAAAACAGTAATAACGCTGCTTTCATTTTCTTCAACCAGTAGAAAAAGATAGGTGTCATTTTTATATCTGAGTATTTGAGTATCTTCAATAAGTTTTAGCTATTTCTGGCCACATCTCTAGTCAGGAAAAACGAGGAATTTTGATCAGGCGTTTTTTAGGGCTTTTGTGAAGAAATCAGAATCGTTAAAAATCATTTTAGTTAGGTAAAGAGCGTAAGCAAAGTATTGGAAGACGAATGATTGAAGACGAAGGAATCTGTAGCAAGAAGTGTTTTATCGTAGTAATAAATCAAAAATGATCTCTTACCACAATTAGTTTATATCTTTGGTACAAAAATACACTCTCACAAGTTGAAAGCACTTCCATGAAATTTTTCGTTGGTATAAGCCAGGCGATATTGTCCTCCCCAATGTGGAAAATGTGGAAGTAGTGGAATAATGGAAATGAATAGTGTAAATGAAATTCAACCACAAAATAAGAATCCATTGAAGATATAATTTTACGCGTCCTTAATAAATCCGTTAAGGAATGCTATTAGTCAACGCCCACTGAATAATAGGCCTGCTCAAAGGAGTGGGAGATTACCCCGAGAACTTGAGACAATGCCGCGCGCGCCGCGCCGTTAACTGACATATTATTTATCTAATGCCGAATGTGTAATGCGGAGTCAGAATTGACCATAAATTTATTATTGTAAAATTAAATATATTCATAAAACTAATTCCAACATGTTAAAATATATACAATGCACGTGTGTGGAATATAATTATGTAAACACACGAGCACGAGTTTAAAAATAATGTACTTAATTATTTTTGTTCTTTCCAATATCTTTAAATTAAAAAAAGAAATAAATCATTTGAAACTATTGGAAATATGAACGATATAGCAGAGTTAACTGAACTACATACAATACATAATAGTTCTAACTACTATTGTCCAGGAGTCGCAGCGAGGACTATGATTCTTAAAAAAAAGGAAATTTTTAATAATGTTAAAAAATAAGTTCTCTTAATAATTAAATACGAGATGTAATAATAATACATAATTAAAACAGATGAGTTACTTTCACACTGCGGTACTGAACATGAAGTGACCATTTTAAATTAATCAGTAAGCGCATTTACGTACGCGCTAACAGTTCAACGGCGAGACGCATACTGACCGAGTCCCCCGAGAATCTTGGAGTCCCCCGAAATTTCGATGTTCCCCACTATCTAACTTCGGCCTATGTGAAGTGGGCGTTGTATTAGTGCTATTTTATTACTTTCTAAACAGCTGTTGAAAAATGCTGCCTTAATAAATATAACTTCAAAGAACCTGATCGACTGAGTCACAATCTTCATCCTGAATTGGACTTTCCAAATAGAAATTGCACACTCAGAAAGGCAGAAAGAGAGTATTTGCACACTCAGAAAGGCAGAATTTAAAATATAATATACAGGATGTTATCGATTAAGGTGGCAATAATATTATATCACATGTTGAAAATGCATTAATATAATAGTGTCACGAGCTTGTGGGCTCGGGGGTTGCGTAGCTCAGGGTTGGAAGGGAGCAACAGGGGTCACTGTAAACTAATACATTAAGAGCAACAAAGATTACCTTTATTGTCTAAAAGTTTAGAGACACAGATCACTGTACTCCTCCGAAGACGATCAGATAACTGATAATCATTACAATAAATGCATGGATTTATATACTAAAGATGTACGTGATGTCATGACCAAAGGTCCACGAAATTCGGTGGACACGCGTAGTTACTAAGCCGGAAAAGATGTTGTCAGGATTTCTTACGCGGTTACCAATTTATTTAGATCGCAAGCTAATTGTTTTTCGTTAAACTAATTACACATTGCCCCAGTTATTTTACTTCGTCGGCAACTCCGATGAACCTGCAAGTTCAACGACAAAGCGTTGGAAGTCCGGTTCGCAGAGTGTGCAGATTCCGCAAATAACTCAGGTTTACGAAAGCATTTTAAAACAATTAATAATTTCCAAATTTCTCGTAATCGTGACAACCTTCCTTTCTAAGTTTGCTCGACTCTGAGCAAAGAATTTTATACGAATTAGTCATGATATCAGTACACCTGTAAACAAATACAAAATGAAACATTCACATGAATAAAAACACTCGTAAGCAAAAAATATAAACAAACCCATAAGGAATGACAACAAACCTAAGCATAAAAATGTAAACACACGTAAGCATAACGTATTTGCGAATGAAATGATTACTAAAATTATATTCCTTTATGAATTTAAAGTAAATTTCAATTAACTAAAATTATTCCCAAACTATCTTGAAAATAATAAAAAAAAAAGAAAAATTAAATGATTATACACTGTCATCCGATAAGATCCTCAGATTAAGGTTTTCCAACGAAAGTCTGGTAATGGCTCCTCCTTCCGCTACCTCTGCAATTAGTTGTGGGTTTCCCATCTTCCTTGGCTGAGCTGGTCGATCCTTTTTCGACTTTGTGGAAACTTCAATCTCTTCATATGGTCCGTCCATATCTTCAAAGTTACCTCTGCTTGCACCTGCTAATTCATGGAGAGTTCCATCTTTTCTGCGGGAGTTTCTTGATCCTTTGACGGCTTTTCTTTAGGTCGTCCACATTTTTTAGCATGCCTTTTTCCTCCCTCCACGTCTCTCTCATTCAAGCGTGTCTTAGTAAACGCTTGATGGAATACTTGACGTTTATATTCTCTTTTTGAGAATCTTCTTTTCTTTTCTCGGAAAACTTCTTTAACCTTTATTTTCTTCAACTTGGCTCCCATTCAAGTGTATTGTGATAGACACTTGATGAGTTGTTTGAAGTTTCTTTTTCTTCTGCAGAATCTTCTTTACGCACAGGCTTAATAATACCAGCAGGGTAACAGTGGAATCATAAATTCCAATTTTATGTTCCATTTCCAATCCAGGTGTGCATGATGTTTGACTTTTTCATGACATTGAAACGGACAGGATTGACTTATTTCTTCTACGGTTGGTTCTCGGAAAAGTAACTTGGCACATTGTGGTTCCTGTAGCGGATCCGACGAAAAGCGAGGTAGGAAACATAATTTGTCGTGGAATGGCCGGCATTGATGCAAATAGGCGCCTGTGATCGATGCTAGCGATTCTAATCCAACCCCCGAGCCCACAAGCTCGTGACAATAGCATCGAATATATGTTCTCCAAGGATGACGAAATGTATAGAAAAGTAGGTCAACAAATACTCCTAGAAAAAGGGTCAGGTAGCCTTACAAGTGCGGGTAGTCCTCTCTTGGTAGCCGTGCCATAATGACACAAATGCAAACCTTATGTATACTTTACATTTTTCTATTTCTTAATAAATAAGTTGTTACATTTTTCTATTTCTTAATAAATAAGTTGTGTTTTAGTAGGTATATTATTTTACAAGTTTTACTTGTAAAATACCCCAACCCACGAGTGGGGTTGGGGTACGACGAGCGTAGCGAAGCGAGCTCGGAATGCCCCAACAGAACGAGTGGTACAAAACCTCTTGTGAAACGTGTAAAATATACTATTTTTTCTACTTTGCGTCACTTATTGAACAAAAATATGAAAATATTGTTAAAAATTGGATCTCCTTAGTATATGGGGAATTTTAGTTGTAATGCGTGGCAACATTGACAACCTTTCGTTTTAAACAAAAATCCAATTGACAAGTTATTGACTTTTCTTGTCCAGCTTCATTGTGGGTATTCTGTTAAATAACAAATAAATAATGAATTATTTTGTAAATTCTATTAAAGGTCTTCAATTAAAAATTGACTAAAATTTCACCAAAAACAGTTTCACAATGAGCCACGTTGTGAAACTGTTTTTGGTGTCACAATGAGATGATTGTGAACGCAAAGTAGAAAAAACTAATTTAGTCTGCTGAATTATTCAACCAAAATTCCTGTCATCATATAACCACATATAGAGGAAATCAAAATTTTACGATTTAACCTAATTTACCTATATCTTTTTCGTTTGTGAGATATAACCTCCTAAAGGGATAACTTAGAATTTATTTATTTTCTTAAATATCTCTAGAACGGTTTAAGATAGAGAATTAAAATTTGATACGCAAGACAATACAGGGATGAATACATCGTAAGCAAAATTGAACACTCTTCACCAGGGTAGTAGGTTATCGTTTTAGTAAATAATAATAATAAAAGTTCATATGAAATCATCCATTGGGGCAGCGCAAGAGACGCCCAATGCATTTTTATAACCCAAAAAAGGATTATATGAACCATAATGGGTGTATCAGGAAGAGACAGCTGCTGGGAGCACTGCAAGAAATTAGGTGTTTTAATCATTACTTTCTCTACATACATATATTTGTCATTGACAACACATGCAAAGGAACTAGACTCAGTAAAACATATCCATATGCACAAACACGGAAGTAGATATAGAGAAGATTTCGTTTTCCCGTACTATCGCCTAACAATAACACAGAAAGCCACCAAATACATACTTAAGAGTACCTTAATTGTGCCTTAATTCAGAGTCCAGCCAGTGGAATTTAAATTAGACGGGCCGCTCTGTACTACAACGTATCTAACTATTAGGGAAGACATCGAGTACCCGAATACTACCCGTATAATTGTTACCCGGGTATCATTCTTTTTGTCCGGGTACATCGGGTATCCGAGTACTACCCGTGCGAGTATTACTGGGGTATCATTTCTTTATCCCGGTACCCGTTATTACCCGGGTATATCGAGTACCCGAGTACTACCTGTGCGATTATTACTCGGGTATCATTTCTTTATCCTGGTACCCGTTATTACCCGTGTAATTTGTTAGCGCAGAATCTTGGAAAAACATATATCTATCTGTTATTACACGATAAAAACTGGATTATTTTTAACATTCGGACACTCATGTAAAATTCGTGAATCCGTTTAAGTTGAAATATCCAAACTTATAGGAATACCCGAACTTACACGGGTACTCGAACTTATACGGGTACCCGTATCAGAATTTATACCCGAATTTATACGGGTACCCGAACTCATATGATTACCCGAGCACGATACGGGTACCTGGGTAGTTTATTTGGGTACCCGGCTAGCTCAAACACACGGTTATGTCTTCTCTACTTACTATATGCTGCAAGATGCTTGCGTAGGGTTGGGACAGCGCTGTATTTACTAGAACGGTTGGCTTTCACTGGACTTCGAATTGCACTTACGATATAGGGACTAAGTGTTTGAATAAATTAAAAAGATTAGAACCAAATTTATTTATGCCTTTAGCTTTATGTAAATTTAAGTTAAACTTAATGAACCTTTTAATACAGAAATGTTATTATTCCATAGACGAATCTTTAAACAAAATTCAATTAATTGTAAGCTAGACTAAATTTGACGCTACAAGAACATTACATTATATACTGTAAATGTTACACTTTCTTGTACATAAAGATTATTCTTATATTCTTATAGTAGTGAAAAAAACGTGGAAAATCTCTGTGTTAAACTTAAGGAAACTATCTATGTTGATTATTTTTAAAAAAATATTTTCTTTTTTACAATAGTGTTCTCACGTAGACTTTTGGACCTCGTTAAACAACTTTCAATAAGGGTAAGTGATTATACCGTAAGTGTAATTCGAAGTCCAGGCAGTGAAAACCAACCGCTCCAGTAAATGCAGCGCTGCCCCCACTCTACGCAAGCACCTTGCACCATATAGTTAGATATGTTTAGTACAGAGCGGCACGTCTAATTTAGTTTTGACTAACTGGGGTTAAAATTTAATCAAACAGTCAAAGCACTTTCTTGCTCTTTGAAAGTTTTCGTAAAATCTATATACCGGGTGTAGAATTGCTTTCCGAGACATAGGATTTTACATGTAAAAATAAGGATTCTCAATTATTTCCTCTCCTAATAATTTTACAGCAAAATAGTTAAGATAAAAGTTATACACAATTAAAATTAGAACTTGATTATTTTATTTGTTTTCTTCTAACATCCTCTGGTACTGAAATAAAAAACAAAAAAGAATTTAAAAAAAAATACTAAAAAGTAGCACTGGCTGTGGAATATTTGACTTTTACAATAAAAATGACACAACATTTCAGTATTGAAAATTTTTATTTTAGTTTTGGAAAACTTGGTTCGGCATTTAATGAAAACGTACATTCATCACTAAATAACATTCGCAATATGAAGTTCCCATCATTATTTACTTTTTCTATAATTAACTCGCAAAACAGCACTTTTTTTCTTTACCTTCTTCAAAAACTTCTTGATGTCTTGAATAGGTATTTGAAAGAATGATATTGTGGACATTGATTCTTTAAAATTTCCTGTGTTGTTGTAAAATGCGTTCTAAGATTATGCCCGATTTGTCGTAAAAATATGTTTTTATTCTCCTCTTCGCTTAACAAAACGTTAAGAGCATTTTCCGTATTTCTGCTCCTATTCACTTCAGGTTTTCTACACTTAATACTCTGTTAGCAGTGCCTTCATTTTCAAACTTTTCTATAATTCTTCGAATTGGCTCTGCGGCGGTCGGTCTGGATAAAATGCAGCAAAACTTGCTTGAATGTTTCTTAAAGAAGATCCGTCGTAACACACTTAATGAAATTTATCTTTTCATTCTTAGTTCATGTTAAAAGGACACCAAAATAAAAATTTTCATACTGAAATATTATGTCATATTAATTTTAGAAGTCAAATATTTCATAGCCAGTGCTACTTTTTAGTATATTTTAAAATTCTTTTTTGTCTTTTATTTCAGTACCAGAGAATGTTAGAAGAAAACAAATAAAAGAATCAATTTCTGATTTTAATTATGTACTTTGCTGTAAAATGATGAGGAGAGGAAATAATTGAGAATCCTTATTTTTACATGTAAAATCCTAGGTATCGGAAAGCATTTCCTACACCCGGTATATAATTTGTGGAACAGAAACATAACGTCATAATATATATATATATATATATAGTCCATATCCCAATTACCTTTCGGTGTAGGGTTTGTTTATACATTCATGTATCACCTCGCACGAATTTTGCCCATCCTTTTCGTTCTTCTGCTAATGTTCTTGCTTCTTTAATTGTGCTCCCTTTCTCTTTCAGTATTGTTCCTATTATGTCGTTCCAGTTTGCTTTAGGTCGCTCTCTACTTCTTTTATTCTGATTTCTTGCTTCCCAAACTCTTTTGACATTTCTATTTCCATCCATTCTTATCAGATGTCCCCACCAGCTAAGTTGCTTCATTTCGATGTATTTTAGAATCGGTTCAACCCCTAGTTCTTTCCTTATATTTTCATTTCGTATTCGGTCTCTCATGGAAATCCCTGCAGTTTTGCGAAGATATTTCATCTCTAGTGCTTGGACTTTACTTTTAGTCTTCCTCGTTAGGGTCCATGTTTCGCATCCGAATGTGAGAATTGGCCTGAATATGGTTTTAAACACAGTTATTTTTGTTTTTCTTGATACTTCTTTCTTGTTTATAAAGTTATTTTTCATTGCATGGTAAACTTTTTAATGTCTTTTCTAATCTCTCGTCCGTATCCTTGTCTTGTGCACCATTTTCTTCTATTGTCACTCCCCAGATATTGAAATTGTTTGACTTGTTCGATTTCCTGCCCTCCTAAATGTATTTTGGCTGGTTGATGCTGCCTTTGATATTACCATGATTTTCGTCTTTTCACATTTATTTTCATACCATATTTTTCCAACGTTTCGTTCCATATGTTCAGGTTATTTTGTATTGCTGCTTCGCTTCCTGCCATTAGACTACGTCGTTCGAATGCACATTCTGATACCCCTACGTTGCAGATTTCTATAATCCACGTGCAATTTTTACCTTATATCCGCATTCCTTTATTACGTCATCCATAAGTATGGTAAATAATATTGGGCTCATCACTCCGCCTTGTCTGAGGCCCTTTGTTTCAAATACTTGATTTCCTATTTCTACTAATTACGTAGTTCGCATTTCTGCTGTATAGACTTTTAATTGCTTTGACAAGTCTACGATCCACTTTCCTATTATTTAAACTTTCCCAGACAATCTCTTCTCACTCTGTCGAACGCTTTTTCCAAATCGATAAATGCGAAATATGTTTTAGTATTGCGTTGTAGTGTTTTTTGCACTATTTGCTTTAAAGTGAAGATATGGTCTTGTATGCTTCGTTTTTCCTAAAGGCACTCTGCGCTTCTGACAATGTCGGTTCGATGATGCTTCTTAGTCTGTTTTCCAATATTCTTTCATATACCTTGAGGGCGGTACACAGTAGAGTGATGCCTCGGTAGTTGTTACATCTGTCTATCTCCTGTTTTGTGTATAGGCACAATTACTCCTGTTTCCCAATCTTCTGAATCTTACCTTCGCTCCACGCCTTCTGTAGACTTCTAGTAGTAAATATTCTTTTCTCCCATGTATTTCAACATTTCTCCTGTTATTTTATCATGTCCCGGAGTTTTACCGTTCTTTACTGCTTTCAGTGCAACTTTTAATTCTTCTTTGTAATTTGTCCGTCAGTTTCCACTTTTCTAATATTTGTCCTTCGTCAACATCTGTTTTTTCCTCTTCTTCGTTTGCTCTTAGTAATTCCTGAAATGTTCCTTCCATCTTTCCATTACCTCAACGATCTTCTGTTATGATCTCACCTCTTTATCTTTAATTGTTGTTCCTTGTTTATTTTTGCCTTTCCTCATTGTTTTCAGCACTTTATAGAACAATTTTTGATTATCTTTGCTATTTTCTTCCATTTGTGTTCCAAATCTTCCCAACTCTTCTGTTTAGCATCTCGCACCATATCTCGCACTATCTTCCTCTGTTCTTTATATTTTTGTACTTGTCTTCTGTCCTATTATTTAAATATTCTAACAATATTTTTTTTTTTTTCTGGATCTCAAATTTGATGTCTTGGCTCCACCACTCTGTTTGTTTTTTTTCTTATTGTTTTTCCTGTTTCTCCCACATGTTTCTTTCGCTGCATTTAGATTGTCTCCTTAAAAGTTTTCCATACTTGCTCTATGTTTTTCCCGCAGGTTATGTGTGTTTCTGTATTATTTATATGTTTAATTACTGCTTCTTGTAGTTTATTCTTGTGCTTACTTCTTTTAGCTTGTACGCTTTTTATGTTAATATGGTTTTCCGTTTTGTGTTTTCTTTGGGGTTTTGTATGCTCGTGTTATTTCACAAATATTTTTGCTACAACTATATGATGATCACTATAAATTTCTGGCTGTCTGTATACTCTGACATCTCTTATTAATTTTCTGTTATTTTTTTCTGTCAATATATAATCAATTATAGATTTTTCTTTACCATTATGGTTATATCTCGTGTATTTATGTATGTCTTTATGTTTGTAGAAAGTATTCATTATCATGAAGTTGTTTAGTGTACAGTAATCCATTATTCTAATTCCGTTGTTGTTGATTGTGTCTTCGCCATGATTTCCTATGACTTTTCTATTGTTATCTTTTGTGTTTCTCTTTCCAACTCTTGCATTAAAATCGCCTGCTACATACACTATTCCTTTGCTGTTTTCCGTTGCTACGTTCAAATCTTCCCAAAATTTCTCTTTGTTTTCTGTTGTATCGTTTTCACTGGGTCCATATGCTGAGATTACTGTTACTAAACCTCCTGTTTTATTTTTGATTTCCACTGTTAAAATTCTTTCTGACCATCCTTTCCACTTTTGAACGTTATGTACCCATTTCTTGTTTATTATAAAAGCCACTCCTGCCAATTGCTCTTTCATTTTGAGGAACTCCACTATGTATTATTAAGTGCCCATCTTTTAACATTTCTCCTTGTCCTTTCTTCTTTGTCTCAGTAACAGATAGTATATCTATATTTGCTTTTTCAAATTCTTGGATTAGTTCCCATTCCTTCCCGTTTATACTTCTTATATTCCAGGTTGCTAGTTTCCATATTTGTCTTTTTCCTTTTCCTTGTTCGTTAAAAGTGTTTTTCCTGTTAGTTTCTATTGTACATTGTGTTTTCGTTTTATTCTTTATTATTGGTAACGTTTTTCTCCGCATTTTGGTGGAGTTAGAGTCTTTCCTTTTCTTTGCCAGGTCTGTTTCATTTCCGTTCGTGTTGAGTCGTAGGCTAGTTTTTTTGCTTAAGAGATTTGTTGTCCGTCCCAAATCCATTCCACTTCTTCTATGTACATCTTCTTGTATCCTGTACTTTCTTTCCTTTACTTCTTTCTTCTTTAACCATCCTTTTTCTTATCATCTTCAATTTCTCGTTCATTTCTAGTGTTATCATTATTGATGTATACCCTTCATGTCTTTGATATTTCCTAATTTGCTTTATTTTTCATGATCGCTACTTTATTTTCAAAATTTTCAATCTCTACTAAACATCTTTTTCTCCTATTTTATCTATACTCTTTATCTTTGCCTCGACGTTCAAGTGTTTCTCTAAGAAATTAGCCATAGTCATTTTCAGTGTTTCTCCAACATTGGTACCAATGGATAACCCGGTTACAATAATTTTATTTTGCGTTGTTTCTTATCCACCTCCCTCTATTCTCTCTCTTCTATTTCTTTTAATTCTCTTTTCATCACAGCGTTTTCTTCCTTCAGTTTATTATTTTCTTTTTTGACTTCTTCCATCTCCGCTCTGTTCTGTTTCTGTTCCTTTCTCATTTCTTTCACCTCAGTTATCAAACTTTCCATCAGTTTCATGTTTTGTTTATACATATTCATTAGTTTATCCAACTTCTCATCCGTAGTTTCTTTTTCCCCTTTGTCGGCGTTCTTGGGGTTCTTTTACTTTTCCTGAATAATTCATCGGTTTCTCTTCCTCTTTTTTTTGTGCTGTCGTCAGTCGAGTAGTCATCCGCCTCCATTCTAATTTTGCTTTTGATTTTGGCCTTCCAAAATAAATTTGCGTTTGCGTTTTTCCGACCCGCGTAAACAGCGCAATCCGAATCGACTTCTCGGAGATTGCACTGTTATCAGCCCAGAAGAAGTGAAAACCTGTCCTGCTCTTTACTGATATCGCTCGCTTCGCTGGTTACTTGAACTTTGTACTTGCTTTGTATATCGTCGGCCAAATGACCATAATATGCACAATCGTTTATTAAGATAAATTCACTGAATTTTTCTTATATATATTGCTTACCTAGGTAGTTTTACTGTTGATATATTCACCCAACTCTTATGCAAATAATATCACCAACACTTTGTAAAATATAAGCTCGGTATGATCTGTTTTTAGATTTAATTACCGGAGCTCTTCAACACATGTCCGTGCTTGCCGGGTCTCCGTGTCATACCGTTGATACCATCCTGCAAGTCTCTAAATACAAATGGAATATGACATCCACCTCCCTCACTTGTTTCATGAAGAGTGTAGCTGGTGAAACCGTTCAAGACGAATTCCTTCACTTCTTTAGCCTTCTTCAACATTTCTTCTTTTATTAAATTCATAACAGCAGTCTCAGGCAGTCTCTTTTATATTTTTCTCGTGATTTTTCCACGTTCCGTTTCCTTTGTGGCTCCGTTCTTAATTAATGCGACTACTGATTTTCTGAGAGGATATTCGAATCCGGTGCGGTGGGCCTATCAACCAAATAATGAGCATGTGATTTTTTTTAATGACAGACGTGTCGTACTTTTTTTTTCCTCTAGAATCTCGTCTATACATCATAAAAGATTTGTCCAAGATCAGAAATATCGTAATTCAAAGCCAAGAAATAATAACACGTGTCCAACGATTATTGTAGTCCTGGGTGGCTGTGGAATCAAACATAAATGTCGATTTTTACTTCGTGTCGTGTCCAATACTGACTGTTAAACAACAAATAAATGTTTCTTTACGTATTTAATGTTTTATTGCCATTTGAAACAATAATTAGTTAAAAATGTTTCACTCCACAGCCACCCAGGACTACAATAATTGTTGGACACATGTTATTTTATCCTGAAAGGGCTGTCAACACACAGGGAAACGTCGACTTCAAATTGAACTTGCAACTATCCCACAAATTTTATTTCTAAATTTTATGATAAAATTCAACCTTCGACTATGGATGAATCGTGGTCAACAATCAATTTATTTTCGATCAAACGATTATATTAGTTTAGTGAACTGTTTTTTATAAATTGATTGCTTTGGAATAATTGAATGTTTCTTTTCCATTAATCGTTTGTTTTCGATTATTCCTGTCATTTTTTATCAGAGGGCTTAATCATAGGAATAGGAAACAACGCAATCTTTCACTTGTGCTACTAGGATCAGCGTCGTAGTTAGAACAGAATAACCAGGGCAAACATCCTTAATGCTATCAAAGTCTAACTTTTATCTATTAGGACTCAAACATTTGATGGAAATTCAATTTGGGATTACCTAAACATTCAAAATCAAAGGTAAGTATTGAATAAGTTCTTTAATCTGGTGGACCTATTTGAATTACAAGAATAGGTAGGTACTTAATCAGAATCTTATTCTAATGTGTTTTAATATAGTCAGCTGATTTTTAATGAATACTATCATTTGTTCATAAAAATCATATGCTTGTACGAAGGAAGAGATTTTACACATTGAGCAAAATGTTGTGAGTAATTTCATAAATTTAAGTGATCTTTAAATATTTAAAAACTAACTGAAGAAAAATTAAAACAATAATAAATACAAATACAATAAAAAAATCTTTCGAATATATTTTTTTACAACGTGAATTAACTTGTAATTTTTGTGTTAACGAATCCCAGAAATCAAGTTTACATTGATCTCCACAAGGGCCCTGCCGTACGTTCCCCGTTCAATCAAGCCCCTGGGAGGTGGATTGACAATTTGTATCCATTATATTTATGTATTTTTACTAAGGCCGGAGTTGGGGTGATTGCGGCCTGCTTTTTGATATTTGGGAATAACTCGAGCCCCGGGGCCTGATTGAGTGCCTATCCATTCGATATTTGATAACCAAATGTGATATATTTGATTTTTTGCCGTTGCTTTAGGAAGAGCGGAAATTGTAAAGTATTTTTGATGAATATGAATTTTACAGGTCAATACAATGTTCGCCAGTGTACACACGAAAATATTGACGATGCGGACGCCTCTCCGGACGAATGAAAATTCAGAATAAAAAAAAGAAATTCCCTGGTATCATGTCGCGAGTTTTAATCGCACGTTGCTTGATTAATTTACGGAAATTCTAGCTGTATTACATACATTAGACTTCCCGACTTGATTCTAAGCATCAAAGTTTCACGTTTTACATAAATTATATCTTAATAACAACATTTTTAAAGGGAGGCTACTTAATACTGTATCCTTAAATCTTAGTAATTATATATCTCACTATAATTAGCGTGGTAGACTATATAAATTGAATACGGTTTCATTAAAAATCTATTGAACTGGAACGCAAGCCACATCATTTCAAACGCTATTAGACTAATAACAGTATGTCATTTACTAAATTTCCACTTAAATGTCCAGGTAATTAAATGCTTAACATCTTATTAATTGATTAGGTGGAGATTTTCAATGACATTTAATTTAATATTTTTGTTAAAAATACATTCACCAATGAAACATTATTAAAAAAAGGAAGCTTAAAGTACAAATGAGAATTCTCGGATTATAAATTTAAGAAATCATCATGGAAAAATGTAGTATAGTTATTCGTTTCAATAAATGTCTTATATTTAAAATCATTACAGAAATACAATGAAGTTCGCTTAGTATGACTCCGCATATAGTGAGAAACCGCTTTATTAAGTTGTACATACGTACTTATACTCAGTGGTTTGGTTTTCATATAGATTACTTTCATTCCGCTTATACTGTTATCCGTTTAGTATGACTTATTGTTAGTTATCTCCCCCTTGAGTGTCACTACAAGCGGACTTCACTGTATGTATTAATTGATTATTAAACTAATATAAGATTTCTCATAGAATATACATTTTTGTAAATAATTGCACTAGTTTTCTGATTAACACTTATAAAAATTTATAATGACTTATCCATTATTAACATTAACTTCTTATTTTGATGCTTCACTAATATTACTGTGTTAAATAATTACACTAGTTCCGTATTAATTTTATAAGACTTATAATTAAAGCATTTTTTTTAATGAAATCAAACAATATGTAAAGATTTCCCGTCGGACATCTTTTTTTATAATCGACTTACAGGGAAACGTTAACTTTCAAATTGATTTTATAAAGTGTTCGACGGTAAATTATTATAAATTGTTTAGCTTTACTACATCAGATGTAAGTCTGAAATCTATTGTAAATAGCAGAAAAAATTCTACTTTTTATTTCTTTGGATAAAATATTGTTTATATTTTACGTTAACTTTAACAGTTGTCTCTGTGTCTACAATAAATTTTTGGTGATTTTTTTGTCAAGAATTACAACGATTGAATAAAATCGTTTCATTTAAGTTACAACGAAATAGCTACTGCTAAATTTTCCCTATTTTGAAGTTTCCCTATGACAGACTTGCTGTTTAATGTTTAATTTTCAGTTATTACAAATTATTCTAAAATCTGAAAAGAAATGGCAGAAGAAATTACTTCCACAAAAAGAAGAACCTAGATTTAGGAGCATTGAAAAAAAAAAGAAGAATAGAAGATAATAGAAACAATAATATGTCATTTACAAAATTAATATGTCATTTACAATTGAATTTGTAAGTTTTTATATCTATCACATCGTGTTAATTAATGTAAGAATTTTTTAGATTGTATTTTTGAAATTCTAATATCTTTCTTTTCATTTCTATTTTTTTCAACTAAACTTATTACAATTAGAATTAATAAAAGAACCTTAACAAATACTATTTTTTTTATACTGCTCTCTCTTCCTAGAAGTTATGTTGTTTTTGAATTCTTCTCTGCAAAATCCTCTATATTGTCTTAATTTCTTGCCAATTTCACCACATTTAATTACCAGTACTTGTTTTTGTTCAAACAGCGACAAATTTATCAATTCACTTTTTCATATTTCCATTAAAATTAAATCTAATTTAAGTGGGACATTGCCAAATTGAGTTGATGAGAATTGATTTCTTACTGTGAAATAAAACAAACTTATTTAGCGATGAATTTTCAGTTTGAACTATAATCTAAACTTAAAAAGTTTGACTTAATTTAATTATTTGAGATTTTGTAAATTCAGATATTTTTTTCTTAAATTGAGAATGATTTTTAGGATTGATTCAACTGTGGAACAAACAACAAACAAAGAAAAATGAAATAGTTAAGTCAACAACTTTTTGAATGTCAACTTTTTGTGCGTTGACTTAAATAAAATGTACCTATTTGTTTCAACGGTAATATTCTTAACTGAACATCTTGGAAATTGTTGCAGTAACACTAAAAAAATGTTAAACTATTACATCTGACTGAACGATATAAATGTTTTGCCTTAAAATGAAAGTGTTTAAAATGTTAAATCAAAAAGTTGAAATTTCAAAATGATCGTAAAGTGATGTTGCCTTTATGTTTCGATTTTTTACTTAACAGAATAAATCTTTTAGTCAAGTAAAAGCGAGGGTTAATTCCCATATTAGTAAGACGTCATACATTTATTAACCATGTAACATTAGAATGAAATACGAATTTACGTGTTACGTTTGCAGAAGTGAACTGTAAATAGTTATTGAAATTCTTGCTATCGAGTTCCAGATGGTGCCTGCTAAAATTTCGCGTATATTTACTGCCTGTCCCAGCATAAGTAACCTTGTTATTCGACATCGTTTGTTAAATGGATAAAAATCATTCATATTTGTGTCCGACATTGTAAAATTTAACCTTACTTTGACAGTATCGCAAAGGGGTGAACATTTAATTGATGTTTTCCGAAACAATAGTCTAGATTGAATTGACTTTACGCCTTTATTAACCGTACCGAGAAGTTACTTTAAATATATTAAAAATATATTTTTAATACCCTAACAGCGTTCAGACAAATAAAATATTTAGCAATTTTAACAATTTAAAGTTCTTGTATCAATCTTTTTGTGCATTAAAGCAACAAGAACGATGTCATCATTGTATGTTTGCCTCAAACAAAATATTGAGTTGATTCAATCTAAAATATTTAACATTTTTTGACTGTTGGTTCAATGACCACACGTGATTGCTAATAGGTAAACGAAAAATATTGTTAACTGAACGTGTTTTTGGTTGACTGAACAGTTTATTTTTCTCAGTGTAGGTTCTAGCAAGTCGGAAGTACTTTTTTTTAGAAGTTTCTATATTTTATATTTCTATCAACGACACCTTAACAAAGACGATACCAATAATATTGAGAACGCCAGATTTTTGTTTTTTTTACCCTGAAAAGCTACGTTCAATGGGAATGCTAATAAATTCCTTTCACAGGCTTTTCCTTTGAGCTACTAAAATCCTGTAAAAACAGAATATTTAGAAATTAACTTCTTGTGCGAGGTATTCCAATAATTTAGTAACAAGTAATAGTTCCATACAGTGCTAGTCAAAAGTTCCTTCATCCCCTGTTAATTTTGGAACCAAATAAGATAGAAAGTTCAGACAAAAACCAAATCAATGTACATAAAAAATACTAATTTTTGAGATATAAGTACTTCAGAATATCCGCTAGGTGGCGCTGTGCTCACCATGGACTTCAAAATTTGAAATAGCAAGATGGCTTGAGTGGCATATCATTTTAAAGGAGTTTAAATTCTACATCCAATGATGTCAATTTTTAACCGTCTTCATTTATTTTTGAGATAATGACAAAAAACTTGTACTTGTCTAAAGTCGTTCCTCCTCCGTGTTAACTTTGAAACAAAATAAGATAGGAAATTAGAACAAAAACCAAATCAAAGTACATAAAAAGTACTAAATCCAGAGATATAATTACATTAGAAGATCTAGTGCATCTTCTAATGTAATTATATGGCGCTAAATTAATGCCAATGAACAGAAAATGAAGTAAACTTTAGTACATTTTGATACTATGATAAGACGAAATTTAATAAACTGTAATCATATCGAAAATACGACGTGCGATCTGAAACAATATTACGATAGAAAGTTCCAACCCCTATAGTAAGGGTCGCGTGCTCTCTCAATAAATAATATAATAAATATAATTACCGAAAGCCGCCCGAGTCCCTGCTAAATTATATTATTTCATGTGCACCAAATTTAATTTAAAGTTGGCAAACAATATTCGAGAGCTAATATCGAATTATAGTAATCTGAAGAATGATTTTAAATTTGCGTCGATATAATTTGAGCGCGCGGGCAAAAAAAGAAATTCCGTCGGTAATTTCGTAAAGTTGCAGAGCGAGTATTTTACGGTTCCGATGAAAAAAAAAAGGAAAAGGCTCCAATTAGACATGCAGTTACGGATAGACGCACCCTTATTTAACCAACTGTTTTAACTCTGAAAACCTCTCACGTGCAATAAATTTCGCTTATAAATTGGAGCCGATAGACTGGCAGATAGTACTTCTATAGTGGGGTAAAAACAGTTTTTCCGAAAATACAAATTCCCGGACGTCAAATTATCGTCAATAAAAAATAATAACTAAGTGTAATGTGTCCATTGAGCACTCGCATACTTTTTCAGGACTTTTAACTTCATAAATATGTAAAAGGTGGACTAAAAGGGGGATAATATAAACTGTCATTTTTTAAAATCGCAAATAAGTAGAATGAGAAATCACGACTGCGAGTAATGGCCGCGGTAGGTAAGCATTCATTCGTTATTTATCGGAATTAATATAATGACATATCGATTCGAAATCAATTCAAGATGGCCGTCAGTCGTGTATTTCGAATCTCTTGGCAAATATATACATAAATACATACCTAACTAGGCTGCTACTGGCAAATCATATCTTTCTGCTTTAACTGCCATTACGCTGTATAAAAGTTGAAATTTAAACGAAGCTTCGTGATACGGCCATGTCTATTTTAATGCCAGCTCTCTTTATACTTACTCTAGCCCTTCAATGTTTTATTAAATGGATGCAGCATTTGCCAAAGAAATTATCCACTTGTCTTATTTGCGCTCCTCTTTTATTCAGACATGCAATTGTTAATCTTTCTCTTCAACAACTCGCTTTTATTATATATTCTTATTGTAGACAGAAGATTAAAATTGTCTTTTCTTTGTTTTTTGATTAAAATACACACTTATCCGGCGAAAGAAGACTACGATTCGCTTCAATTGAGTACGAACGATATAAAACAATATGTCTCTTCATTACTTATTCTGTAGGCGAAAACACCTTCGTTAAAGGTAAAATAAATCAAAAATAAGCAAACGTAGACGCTATAAGTCACCTTTGTAATCACAAATTCCCTGCATTTCATAGCTCTTTACACTAAAAACAAAATACTCAAGAAAATCAATTTAAAATATAATTAATCATTCGCATTACAACTTAAAAACAAACGCAAAATAAACTCTTCAGTTTTACTATAAATATCGACTCTATAAAATCTATGTTCTTTTTTTTAACAAACACAAAGTTGTTAGAGATGAAATCTGTACCAGGATTATTTGTTATAAGCAGGCTTACGATTTCGGCCCACGTCGCATTTAAACATACTTATTGAAAAGCTGCTATGGGCCACGCGATCGCAGTAAATAATTAAATAAAGTTCAACATGAATCAAAAAATTATGTAGGACAATATTTACTGCCTGCCGTATTGTGTGAAGCCGGGGAAGTTATAATCCAATATTTTCGAAGTGGGCCGAAATCGTAAGCCTGGTTATAAGGAAAATTAAATTTTTTGTAGTGAATTTATTGATATGCAGGTGAATCAATTTCGTTATCATTTATGGAGATCTCTGTAACCATAAGAGAAAAAATAGCGTTGATGTCTTTCTTCGTAGTCATTTTTTTGTGGGTGAACTGAATTTGAGTTAATGGAAGTCATGAAAGGTTATGACAATGTTAAAAAAAGGTTTTTCCCTTTTATTATAAAGAGCTGACCGGCAACTTTGTGTAAATAGCGGAAGTTCTTTCACAGCATTTATGTATGTAGGAACTCTTTTGAAAGTCCTTTCATGAACTAATGAGGCAGTTTATGAAAAATAAAACCGTAAATTTGTTATAGATAAATAAATTACAAACTAATAACGAATGAAAAATAAAGAATATTTATCAAGTAATTGAAAGTAATTCACAAAGCAAACAATTCTCTATCAAAAAGAATGCCAATGTTCTTTACTATTCGAGATTTTCCAAAGAATATTTTAGTAGCAACTAGCATTCTACAACGCAGCCTCTTGATGAAGGACTTTTCCGTTAACAATTTTCTATCACAAAAATTTTTGTACACATAATTATCCTAAAAATGAATTGGAAGATACAACTACATATTTGAAGCACCATGACTTTCTCATTAGTTGAAGGATTATTCATTGGCTGAAAGGAGCTTTAATAAGGTTTAATATAATATATTATTTACTTAATAGTAATATATTATTTACTTAATAGTAATATATTATTATTTACATTCCTTTATTAATTATTTCCGTTATTTATACCTAAGCGTCTCTTACATTGAATTATTTTTTCATGCTATTGGAGTTTTTGAAATTTATAATTGACGTTATTTTATTGAAAATAATAAACTAAAAAAAAAAAGAAAATGAAATAAGTTAACCAAAAGCAGACTATTTAAATCAGTCTATTTATAATAGTTCAAGAGCCGTTTAATAAGCTTTTGTTAAACAACTCGAAGCTCACGACACTTTCCGAAGAACAAAACGCTGCTAAAACACAAAGCATTGCCAAGGCGACTTTAAAAAACAAGCTATTAGTCTCTGTTATAATAATTATAGTGTACACGCTAGCTTTCATTGTTAAATAAATCAGCGTTAATTATGCATGCGGCGTAATTTTTACGTGATGGCAAATAAGAAGCAATAAATCTCGGACGTGAATTAGATTAATAATTATAATTGCAAATTATCGAATTTTTTTGATTTTGTACGCTGCAGCTAAGGTGAAATACCAAGAACTGTTTCCGCTAAAATAAAATTAAGTAAACGAAAGAATTTCAGATTTACATAATATTGTGAGTTACAGCAAAAATAACTCGAAATTTCCTTATATTAATTCGCAAGACTGTTCTTAGTCAACGACTAAATAAACGAAATGTATATCTGATATAAGAAGGCAGGACAGCTTTTTTTAGTCCAACCTCATTTTCTGCCCCAAATAGCAAGTACATGAATAAATAATAAATTTCGAATACTGTTGACTTACAAGATTTCTTAAATTAACTGATACTGACCATATCTTGAACTATCAAGAATGCAACAAAACAAGATAAGTCTTTTAAATATTGTTTAATTTACTACCAATTTTTAATTTAAAAACAAACTTAAGAAATTCCAAAATAAGCTTAGTTTAAAAAAGCTAACCGTCTGGTTTACTATTATCAATCATCGAACTCCTGAACATCATCGGTTGCTGTTGCTGGGTTGCGTTTCTTGCACGATTTGTTGTCGAAAGCATTCAGAGATGTTGCTTATATCCTAGAAAAATTTACAGAACGCTGCAGAACGTGTATACCGGGTGTTTCAATGAAGATGCACCAAACTCGGTATGTTGGTAGATATCGTGAAAAGAAATAAAAGTTTCCTATAATATTTTTTTTTTAAATGAATAAGTTTTGAGATAATCGAAGGGAAAGGAGAATCGTATATTTTTAAAACGTACAATAGATGAGAGCGGCCCGAATTCTTAACCTACCTTAACGTTCGGTTTTTTACTTTATTACCCCATAAACTGTCGCGCCTCAGATGATATGATGAAACACATTTAGTTCGTTCACTCCGTTCGTTCACTCCGTTCGTTCACTAACGCTGTAGTGGCGAGTAATTAGTTGGTGTAGTTTATACTTTTCATTTTTAAGTTTATTATGTAAGTGTGTGTGTGGGTGTGTTGGTGGTGCGATGGGCAATTACACATTTCGAGAATACGCAGATTATTCAAACACGTTGTAAGGTAATTGCCATTTGCGTAATTCGCCCGCTTCCGAAATTGTTTTCTTCCTCATGTGATCAAGTTCAGTCTGATAGGCAAATAATTTAGCAGACCGGCGTGGCGGAAGCAACAATTCTATTCAACAATTCCAATTTATTAATTGTACATAATTGTAGTAATTGTTTGATACAGAGACAAATAAAAACGTTACAAGCGTTAATTATTTATCGTACATTATTAAGACTCGGCAAATTTGATGTAATTACGGTTTGCATAAATGTTAGTGCGGTGAAAACGCACGCTTTTTTCAAAGTGTTCGTCTTTAACACGTCTTGCGGTCAAGGCCAAACTTAAAAGCCTGTCATAAATTTTTTCGTTTACGATAGTTATTTACTGTCTTCTTGCAGGCGCGTGCCATTCATAAAACAATTTAAATCGCTCGTCTTGTTTCACGGCTGCAGAAATTTAAATCGCTACGGTATTTCTAAAAACATCGGCTCCAAATTATGCAAATTTCAAGTTGCACCAATTAAAAATTTTTATTAAGATATTTTGTTTGAAATAATGTCAGAAACGTGTCCCTTAAGTTTGGTGCATCTTCAATGAAACACCCTGTATTTAGTTATAACGGATTTCAGTTTTTTTATAATGTCCATCTAATAACTGACATCAAGAAATTAGGGAATTAACAAGTAAATATTCGTGTGGTTTCATTACGAAATTGGCTTCGTTTCTAGTTAGAAGAACCTGTGTGGATACAAAATTGGATGAATTCAGTTATTTTAGAGTAGATAACCTACAATTGCTACTTAAAGGTTATTTGGGGCAAAATGGTTGGGGCATAATGGGGATTTCCTCATTTTACCCCTTTGTATGGTAATACTTTTAAAACAATATTTTTGTGGTAAGGGAGAGACAAACATTCCGCTTGTTCCAACAAAATTAGTTAAATTCCAAAAACGAAAGAGAACCCATGATAGTTCATCAGAAGTAGAAGATGACTCCGATGCGGAATGTTTATACTGTCAATGTTTCTATTCCAAGTCTCATGAAGGCTGGATTCGTTATACTTTGTGTCTTAGATGGTCACATAACTCTTGTGCACAAGTTGACGATGATGATGACGAGTTGCTTTAGGCCGGGTGTCCACCGGATCGGGCCGACCACAGTCGGCTCGATTGGGATCGTGCGATAAAGATCGTGCAAATGTATTTGTATTGCAGCCTGTCCACTGAAACGATTTCAGTCGCGTCTAATTACACGCGACTGAAATCGTTTCAGTGAACATGCTACAATAGAAATACATTTACACGATCTTTATCGCACGATCCCAATCGAGCCGATTGTGGTCGGCCCGATCCGGTGGACATGCGACCTTATCGTTGTAATACTATTGCAATAGTATTTTCATTTTGCCCCATACCTGGGGCAAAATGGTGAAAATGCATTATTGTTGATTTAATTTTTTTAAACGAAAGAATCTCTAAATATCAATTTATTTCTGTATGTATACTTTACACAAATAAATAATAAATGATATATTTGAATTTCGATTTTGTAATAACTAATTTTTTTTCCTACACTAGTAGAAAATTCAATTTTACCGGCTCATCAGAGAGGAGAAAGCGAACGTTTCCACGGCTAGCCCGGCAAAATGAACATAAATGCCTAGCCGAGAAAATAATTTACGAGGCTTTACCACTAGGTGGCGCGACAATAATTTCTGGAATGCATTCTCATCGACATCAAAAAATTAATAAACGTAAGTTTTTTTAAATTTAATTCCACTGGTATTTGGTTTTAAAAAGGATTAAAATTATCAAAAAAAAAAAAAAAAAACTCGGCAGCGGTGGAATTCGAACCCATGCCTCCGAAGAGACTGGTGTATTAAACCACCGTCTTGACCGCTTAGCCACACTACTATACGTATTACTGTGTTTTAAAACATCTATAATAATTTTAATAGTAACTCAATTTTAATATTTTTACTTCGAGAAAAAGAACGTTTGTGTGATATTAACAAAATTAATTATAATTGTGTAGGAAAAAAAATAATGTGTAAACCATGGCGGTAAAGCAATTTTCGAGGTCTTGAGAAGTGGCCAGGCTCGGCTGCTCGCCTCGCCTGTCCATATCTTCTCTCGACCTGGAAAACAAGCACTTTACCGCCTCGGTCTACAATATACTATTTTAAGATATCTTGGTTAACGTCCCCCATCTTGCCCCGTGTTCCCCTACTATAGAGTTAATTTTCTTCTTAACCTCCCATCCTTATCAAGTAAAACTTTACTTTCCATGATTATGTGGACTTTCTTAATATCAATTCAAAAAATATATTCTTTACAAAAAATTCTACTGTTCGAGCACCTTCAGAAACCACACATAAATTTAAGATTTCTGACTACTAAGTTGTTTATCGAGAAATGATAATAACTCACAAGTTATCAGTCTTAAGCCCATAAAATGTGGTATTATTGGGAAGCTAGTAGAAAGGGCTATTTACACATTCTATAATATAAAGGGTGTTCCATTTGATAAAATTTACTAATCTTACATTACGCGAACTGAACCGTATTGTTGTTGATAGTCGCTCGATTTTTAAAATATCGAATATTTTAGAAGTACGGATGTGTAGAAATATTTTGGTTCGAAATTTGACCTCGCATCATTAAAAATGACCGTTTGGCAGCCGATCAAATATGACCCATTTTTTGCATAAAACTAAAAATAACTCGGTAAATACTCAAAATAAGTAAATAAAATGTTATATCATTTTCATCAGCTCTTTAATGGCTAACCAAAACTGCAATAAAATATATAGTGTTACATTTAAAAAATCATAAGTTAGGTCTGTAACTTTTAAAGGAACAACCCTTTATAGTTGAAAATAATTTTAGATTATGCAGAATGGAAACCTGTATAACTTTTATTCAGAAAATGTTCTGATAAAATGTATAAAAAAGGACATTTTCGCACTGAATCGGAGGTTTGGGACACCTGTACATGTCTACACAAGCTACGATACACGATCACCACAAACACTTATTTTTGAAAAACAGCAACGAAAACACGGATCCTAGGAGAAGGCCGCCTCCATCATTTTATTACGTGAAACGAATAAAATATATAATATATGAAAGAAATATACCAACAAATAAAAATATGCATTTTGCATGAATATTCAAATCTTTATTTATAATTTGATACCGAGAATTTATTTTTCTTTATAAATAGAAATATTATTTTCTAATTATATTTCATTTTTGTTTAATAAAATTTGATAAGGTGAATGAATAGTGACGGTGAAGGAAATTTTAAAACTTTAGTGATTTGAAGACTGAGAATTTTCAACGTATGTATCCGATAGCATATTATATTTACTGAGCATCTAATCTTCCAAATTCATTTGTAAAATTTAAATGAAAATTATTACCAACTAAACCATAACCCAGAATAATTACAAGCAACACTTATTACGTTATTACTTCAAATTTTTAAGTTTACAGTGATTGCTACTGCTTTAACAACCTATAAAAGCAATTGCTATGTAAAAGATTGGCAGAGCAAGAATTTGCTAGGAAATAGTTCAAATTGTAGCAATTCAGAGTTAACGAATACGAGATTTAAACAATTTTGCTTCACACCAAGAAATCTAGCAATCGTTTGCCTTGTTAAGCGCTAACAATGGAAATACAGAATTAGGGTGATTATGTTATTATGAAAAGGAACACACATTGGTTTCTACCTGTACTCAAAACAAACATCTAATGTCGATGGTATTGTTTATAAATTTTGGAAAAATTTGAAAGAAAAAATTTTAAAGGGAAGCATTATTTAAATATAAATTTATGTGAGGTGTTGAAAGTTAATGATTCAACATTCCGACGATAATAATCCTTGATTCATGAAACTATCGGAACAAAAATAAAAAGTAGAAATAATGGTGAAACGAAAAAATGATAGAAATAGAATCTCTAAGTAACCCAAAGCGCAAAAATAATATACGATTATTTACTATTGAAATGGCGGAGATGGGTATTTAGCATATCAAGAATTTACATTTCTGCTCTGCAATGTACTCCTCACCTGTGATTACATCTGAAATGAAACAACCTGCTTATGAATTTGAAACGTTCGTGCAAGTAACTCAAAAATAATCAAAAATGATATAATGACGTTTGATAGTAATTTAATAAAAGATATTGTTTATAATGCGGCGGATTCGAACACGAACTCGCATACATATAGTTATTTGAGTCCGGCATTCGGCTACTAAACAGGGATATTACCCCGGGGCGGCATCGCATTTATGCACAATAATAATGCAGATTCGCGACTCAAGATTAATAATTGACACGAAACTTAAATCGGCATAAAATGCTCTTGAACTTAGACATGGGAACGCGATCCATTTTATACGTCTCGCGTCTTATTATAGTTATTAAGGAGTGATTGAAATTCATACATGACCAGGAAGTCTCTTTCAATTCTATGTTTCGTACGATTGACGGCGCAACTATAAACACCACGTTGCGTAATTACTTTATTTTATATGAAAATTAAAGTGCCGATCGTAAGGTTGTTGGCCAAGTAAAACGAAAAAACGCTTCCATTTGCGGTGCATCATACCATTAATTCATGAAGAGGAACACAAGAGCGGAAACGTGCAGGTACACTGAGAAAAATGAAATAGTTAAGTCAACAACTTTTTGAATGTCAACTTTTTGTGCATTGACTTAAATAAAATGTACTTGTTTCAACGGTAATATTCTTAACTGAACATCTTGGAAATTGTTGAAGTAACACTAAAAAAATGTTAAACTATTACGTTTGACTGAACGATGTAAATGTTTTCCTTAAAACGAAAGTGCTTAATATGTTAAATCAAAAAGTTGAAATTTCAAAATGATCGTAAAGTGCTGTTGCTTTTATGTGTCTGTTTTGATTTTTTATTTAACGTAATAAATGTTAAGTCAAGTGAAAGCGAGGGTTAATTCCCATATTAATAAGCTATCGAGTTCCAGATGGCGCCTGCTAAAACTTCACGTATATTTACTGCCTGTCCCAGCATAACCTTGTTGTTCGACATCGTTTCTTAAACGGATAAGTCATTCATATTTCGAATGCGTCCGACATTATAAAGTTCGTTGAGGTTTATTCAGCTCCTCTTGTCACCTCAACAAAGGTTGAAGGGTTATCTTACTTTGGCAGTATCGCAAAGAAGTGAACATTTAATTGATGTTTCCCTAAACGATAGTCTAGATTGAATTGACTCTACGCTTTTATTAGCCATATTGAAAAATTACTTTAAATATATCAAAAATATAATTTTAATTCCCTAACAGCGTTCAGACAAATAAAATATTTAGCAATTTTAACAATCTAAAGTTCTTGTATCAATTTTCTTGGGCATTAAAGCAACTAGAAAGATGTCTTCACTGTATGCTTGCCTCAAACAAAATATTGAGTTGATTCAATCTAAAATATTTATCATTTTTTGACTGTTGGTTCAATGACCACGCGTGATTGCTAATAGGTAAACGAAAAATAGTGTTAACTGAACGTGTTTTTGGTTGACTGAACAGTTTATTTTTCTCAGTGTAGCAATACGTTACAGTCAGTTGAACGCTTAAATTTTTAATTTTTGTCAGTAAGTCTCGAAAGACACAAGTTCAACAGTAATTAACAAATCGTTTCCATTTGCATCGTTATTTATCCTTGTCTTCCTGTTGGCTTTACTTTGAGATTTAAAATGTAGATATGCATGCGTACTTTACTAATAACTGCAGGTTAAATAAGCAACTAGAATTACATACATACTCTTGAAACCGACATTTAATCAACCAAACATTATAACATGTGTTTTTTTAAAAATGCCATAAAGGTTGGCCATGAAAATTAAAACTCATGTCGTAGCTTGGCATCTAACACATGCCAAATCTGAAAATTTGAAGTAAATGAATGGAGCTAAGACATGAATTTTCTTTTCCACAGCCACCCCTTATGGCATTTTAAAAAAAACACATAGTAATAATTACATAAGTTGTTTCCGAGCGACTGAAATTAATTTTCAGCGAGCTGCATGTCCTTTGTTTCAGTCACCAGATAAATAATATTCCGACACTAACACGAACGCAACGAGACGTGGGTTCTTTCATTATCGGGCCGTAATTGCGTCAAATAAATTAACGAATTAAATTAAATTATTTGAGGACGCAATGATTCGAATAATAATCAAGTTATACGTAATTTACGTTAACGGTAAATTTAATTAAATTAATACACGTATTTCAAACGCGAAAATGTAATTAGTACCTCCTCGCGATACGAAATATCGAAGCGAGCTCGGCGCAGGCCAAAGGTAGGTTGATTCTAAACATTAAAATGTAGGTATACATATAAAATGCTCAGGGAAAAATTATTTGAACTCTTTGCGCTTGCATACACAAACTCATTGCCTGTGTAATTAAAATTACATTTGCGATTTAATTTGTTACCATGGGGCATACTTGATCAATTTAGATTTGCATCAGAGGTCGACCAACCAAGTGTTATGTAATCAATAAGAAACTGCTACATTCATTACATTATGTTACTTTGTAAATATATTATATAAGTATAGAATAATAAATAACTCCTTTTTAGATGAATTACTTCATAACTAAAAAGTTAAAAACTGTTCGACGAACACAAGAACAAGAATATTCATGAAGGATAAACTATTAGGAAGTCGTTTGTTGTGTATTTGTAACATGTGTCTTTTTCAAAATGCCATAAAGGTTGGCCATGAAAATTAAAACTCAAGTCGTAACTTGGCATCTAACACACGCCAAATCTGAAAATTTAGAGTAAATGAATGGAGCTAAGACATGAATTTTCTTTTCCACAGCCACCCCTTATGGCATTTTTAAAAAAACACATGTTATTTAGTTAGTCGACGTTGAGGCCAAAAACAAAAACAAAAAAAATAATAAATGTTTGGCTCTTTCCAAAACGTGTTCCACTTCTTATCTTGTACGATTTAATTATAAAGGAACCCAACAAATTGGCGACGAGGATGACGGAAGTTAAACCAACATCAATTACATTCCGAATGCCAGGAGAATTTAATTCCACAGAGCTAAATTCTTCTTGGTAGCTTGGTGGGAACGTTTAGAGAACGCGCTTGAGCTTGCGGAAATCACAGACGAAGATCGACAGAAAAAACTGTTTTTTGCGGAGTTGGGCAGAGCTTATTGGGATTTACGACGAATGGCTATGCCAGAGGATATCCGTAAATTGCCACTGAGTGTGGCAAAGCGTCTGATGAATCAACGCTATAGTGAAACACGTTCACTGGCAGCCCGGCGTCATGCGTTGTTCAGTGCAAAGCAACGTCCAGGACAGTCAATCAATAGTTTTTCGGTAGATCTTCGGCAGCTTCTGGCCGATGATGAGTTTCCGCAGGCAGCTGACAATGTATGTTTGTGCGCGCTTTTATCGGTGGAATTTTAAGCAATTCTATTCGAGCGGAATTGATTCGCCAGAACTTTGTGAGGTTCGAAAAGGCTGTTGATGCGGCGCTTTTGTGCGAATCGTCAGAGCGCGAAGCCGATGTTATTGGTTATTGGCGCTGGTAGGGTTGTAGGAGACGACCATGCCTTATCAGAAGTAGCGAAGGTGACAGTAAAGAGTGTCAAAAAAAGTGGCAGATATGGTAAATGTTTTTGTTGTGGCAAAGCGGGACATTTTAAAGAAGATTGTCCTTTCAAGGACGCAAAATGCCACAAATGCAAGCAGACGTTAAGCGGTAATGAAAATAGTCAGATCAAGTTGAGACTGAGTAATCGGTTATGTGACTTTATGGTGGACACTGGTGCGCGAGTTACTATCATAAATGCTGAAACGTGGAAAGCAATCGGCAGTACAAATTTGCGTGAGACGGATATAGTTCTGCGAGATTACAACGGTAATGACATGAAGGTTTTCGGTGTGGTAAAAACTGCTGTAGTGCACAAGAAAAATCAAGACAAAACGACGTGTTTGTTTGCGATGAACGTAAATCGAATCTGTACGGTCGAGACGCGATTAAAGCACTGGGTGTTGACCTAAATGTGATTTTTGATTTGACAGTAAATGAAGTACAGCTCGAGTCGTCTGTGAATTATTTATTAGAACAATTTGCGAACGTTTTCAAAGAAGGCCAAGGCACATGTCGAAAGGCGGTTGCTACGCTGAAGTTCAAAAGCGACGTTGAACCGAAGAAATATAAGGCAAGACCGTTACCGTTTGCAGTCAAGGAACAAGTTGAGATGGAATTGGAGCAGATGGTTAATGACGGCGTATTAAAACCCGTGGACAACAGTGATTGGGCGACGCCGATGGTCGTGGTTCCAAAGCCGGGTGGAAAAATTCGTCTATGCTGGGATTATAAGGTCACCATAAATCCACAGTTGGAAATCCATCAATATCCCCTACCCAGGCCGGAAAAACTGTTTAATATGTTGAATGGAGGAGAGAAGTTTTCGAAACTCGACCTGAAGAATGCATACCTGCAACTACCATTGGATAATGCTGCGCGTGAGTGTTTGACAGTGACTACGCACAAGGGCTTATTCCAAGTTACGAGGCTTCCGTTTGGTGTTGCATCGGCTCCCACCATTTTCCAACGTGTGATGGAGACGGCAATGAAAGGAATCGAAGGAGTAGCCGTGTATCTGGACGATATTTTGATAACCACACCAGATGACAAAACACATATTTCTCGACTTCGAGAAGTGTTGAATCGCTTGCTCGACTATGGATTAAGAGTCAAGCGCGAGAAGTGCATGTTCCTAGCCGATGAAGTGACATTTCTTGGGCATATTGTGAATTGCCAAGGTATCCGCACTTGCCCATCGAAAGTGAAAGCAATTGTCGATATGGCTGCACCGGAAAATTTACGGCAATTACGCTCATTCTCGGGTATGGTGAATTATTACGGCAAATTCATTTCTTAATTAGCTACATTGACTGTTCCATTGAACGAGTTATTGCGTAAGGGCATGCCATGGACCTGGTCTAAACGTCAGGACGATGAGTTTACTGAAATAAAGAAAATGCTCATATCATCAAAAGTTTTGGCGCACTATGATCCAAAGAAAAAGTTGTACCTAGACACTGATGCATCTGATTATGGCTTAGGTGCAGTTCTTTTTCAAAGAGACGGCACTAAGGAATCAGTGATGATATCATATGCATCGAGAACTATGAACGATACGGAACGTAAGAACGCTCAGATCTAAAAGGAAGCGTTGAGCATCATGTTTGGACTTGAGAAATTCAATCAGTATCTCTACGGAAGGACATTTGTGCTTCAGACTGATTTTATCAGCCACTAGTAAAGCTATTTGGGCCGAAAAAGCAAATACCGATAGTGGTGGCACGAAGACTTCATCGCTGGGCGCTGAAGTTGATGGCATATAATTACGAAGTAGAATACTGCCGTACTAATGATTTCGGAAATGCTGATGGATTGTCTAGGCTTCCTCAACCGGCTACTGAAGTAAGGGTAGACGAAGTAACAATTATACAGGACGAAAACCTTTCTGAGCTTCCAGTTACGGTAGAAAAAGTTGCTGTGGCTACAAAGTCAGATGCTGTACTTAAAAAGGTAGTAAAATTCATGCAACAAGGTTGGCCAAATCAGCTCAAACAGGATGATGAATTGCTTAAACCTTTCTTTAATCGACGATCGGAGTTGAACTTGTACGGTGGCTGTGTTCTGTGGGGTGAACGTACAGTTGTACCAGAGAATTTGAGACATCAAGTGCTCGACACGATTCATACTTCGCATCCAGGTGTGGTTAGGATGAAGTCTTTGGCAAGACAGCGTGTTTGGTGGCCGAAGCTTGATGATGATATTGAAATGCTCAAGCGACATTGCGTCGTGTGTCAAACGGTAGGGCCAAACGAGCGTAAGGTGTCACTTCATCCGTGGGAGAGGCCAGAGCGAGTGTGGCAGCGTATCCACATCGATTTTTGTGGACCGCTTTGGGGCAGCATGTGGTTGGTAATTGTGGATGTCAAAGTGGCCGCATGTCGTTGAGATGAGAAGCACAGAAGCCGGTAGAACGATCGATGTTTTAGATCGTATTTTCACAATTCATGGACTTCCAGAACAGATTGTGAGCGATAATGGGAGGCAGTTCGTGGCGAAGGAGTTCGAAAACTTCTGTGCTTCGCACGGAATTGTACATACACTGACTGCACCGTACCATCCTCAGAGCAATAGGGAGGCGGAACGGTTCATACAGACGTTCAAGAGTAGTCTACACATAGCCAAAGAAGCGAAAGAACACAAAGAACAATCTGTGCGGAAGTTCCTGGTACAATATCGAGCTACTAAACATCCCGCAACTGGCAGAACTCCGATTGAAATGCTGTTTTCTCGTCAAATAAGGACTGGACAGGATTTGGTGAATCCAGTGAAGAAACCCGTGGTCGCAGCAGACGAGAAGAAATGCGAGCAAAAATACGATGAGCAAATGAAACCTACCTACGAGGGTTTGGCGAAGACCAAAACGAAGTCATTCGACGCCAGACAAAAGTTGTTTGTTCGAAACTATCGTGAAGGACCGCGTTGGATACCTGGTACGGTGAAAAACAAAACAAGTAATTCCATGTACCGTGTGAGCACACCACATGGATCCTGGATGCGACACGTACATCAGATGAAACCAGATGAAACTGTACCAGTAGACGATAATATCCATGTAGAAGCTGAGGCAGAGTTAACCAATATGGAAGAATGTCAAGCTCAATGTTCGAACGCGAGTTCTGCGAAATTGGTGGAAAACTTTGATGGAGAAAGTGCGAGGACTAATGATCTTACTGTGGACGTGCGCAACTATGGATCAAGGCTTCAGAAGAATGGCGAAACCGGTGCGTCGTTCAACGAGAGTGCGAAAACCGATTCAAATTCCTCAGTTGTGATTGAGTTAATAGGACAAGCTTAGAATTTATTACTATTCGGTTTTCTTTCTGTAAGGTATTAGCTAAGCGGGGAGGGAGCTGTTGTGTATTTGTATTTAGTTAGTCGGCGTTGAGGCCAGAAACAAAAACAAAAACAAAAAAAATTATAAATGTTTGGCTCTTTCCAAAACATGTTCCACTTCTTATCTTGTATGATTTAATTATAAAGGAACCCAACATCGTTAAACAAAAAAATTAAGAAGCTTTCCTCCTTTGGTTTCTGAGCCGATATTCGCGTATTTTTAATGTGGTTTTACAAAAATTAGAACTGTTTATAACTTTATCTACGACCATTACTGTAAATGATGAATTACGTACAACGCATAAATTAAGTAATCAAGTGTTTACAAACTGTAATAAACTGTCGTACGTAAAGTAACAAAATCGCACAGCGAGGACATTTGCACCTAACATTACGCACGCTTGTAGTTAGATCTACGTAGCCGCATCACATTAGACTGACAGACGTCGAAATTGCAACTGTCATTACTGATTATTTTGAACTTGAATAACAAGGTAATTTTTGTGGTCGTAGATAAAGTATAGTACAAAACTCGAGTTGTAAAGCAATTACGCACTTGTGGAATTACTTGCACGAGCCGCTGCGCGGCTCGTGCACAACTTTTCCACGCGTGCGTAATATGCTATTTACAACTCTCGTTATGTAATATACCATTACACAAATTTATTATCAACTTTGTGTACAAATTTAACTGTTCTGTACGAAACGTAAAAGACATTTTTAAAACAAATTTTAATATCAAATTTAACTTAAAATTTAATTTAAAAACAAAAGTAAAAACATAATATTCATTTAAGCATCATAAGCCGTATTACCTTACACATGTTTTGTTTAAGAATGGATTGTATACGTACGTACAGTCAGAATTAAAAGCAATGTCTTCCCAATATAAAGATAAATTGCGGGCTAATCATTTCTGACCGCTCTATAACGAGTAGGCGGGCAAGCAGATAGGCACGCATCGAATTCTTATCGATGTTTGCTAGACCGCCTGTTTGTTATGGTGATCAGAATGGATAAGACCACACTTAACGTTTCGCCGTCGTTCGACAACTTCGTTAGAAGTGAAAAATATAAACAACGAAGCTGTCGAACGACGGCGAACGACGGTTAAGTGTTAATGCGCATATTCAGTGTCCGTTTCAAAGAATTTGTGATAAAAGGTTATGGTTAGAAAAATTTGAGAATAATGGGTCAATTGTGTACATATCTGTAAAGACCGTAAGATCTGTAAGCCTATGACTCACTTATCCAAAAGCGAAATTTTGAAGTTCTCATTATGATACGATTTCTTGTAAGTCTCTAAGATAATATTCCAGAGACTTACTAGTAATCCTAGAGACCTAGGAAAAATCATATCTTAGAGAGAACTTCAAAATTCCATATTTTAATAACTGAGGTTATAGGCTTATAGATCTTACAGTCCCTACAGATATGAACAGAATCGACCCATAACTTTAGCTGCACGATTAGAAACGCATCTATGAAATTTTATAAAACGTTATAAAACTTTTCTAAATATTATTTTCGCATATCTTGAAAAATAAAAGTACTTTACTCTTATGTCGATTTAAATATTTTGATCTCCTCGGTATATGACAAGAAGTATTCAAATTTTGATAAGTGCGTTTTGAGTTTGGGAAGATGCAGGAACTTTCACAAAGAATAAATTTTTCTGAGAAATTAATAATAAAGATCGACATAAGAGTGAAGTAACTTTATTGTTCAAGTTACACGAAAATATTTGGAATAGTTATTAAGAATTATTCTGAGATTTTAAATATGAGAACATAGCTTTCTAGGATGAAAAAAATGTTTCGGACACAAAAAAGTGGAATTTTTATGGTATGAATGTTAATGATTGTAATTTTTAGCTGGTAGATGAGCGAAAAACAAATGCCACAGTATATTCATATCACACTTGAAGAAACGTCCACTTCTACACATTAAGGCTGGGTTCGTAAAGTCTCCTCGGGTAACGCTAGGAGTGAATAAAATGAAAAGTAAAATATACAAAGTCATTTATATGAGAGAGAAAGAACATTACTCAAGAATATCCAAGAGAGTTTACGAACACACTCTAAAAGTTGCTGATACGAAAAAATTTGAAAAATACGTAAAATTTCTTTTTCCATCGTAAGCGTCTATAATTTCATATTTAAGATCTCATTACAATTCTGAATAACTTTTCCAAATAATATTTGCGAGTGTTTTGAAAAATAAAAGTACTTTACTCTTATGTCGACTTCAAATATTTTGATTCCCTCGGTATATGACAAGAGGTATTCAAATCTTGATATGTGCATTTTCAGTTTGGGAAGATGCAGGAGCTTTCATAAAGAATAAATTTTTCTGAGAAATCAATAATAAAAAGTTTCCCATATGTGTCCAATTTTCTGCCGGTCACTGTATACATATAAGGTATCAACACGAGAATTCCTTCCGGCTTTAACTTACTGATTTTTAGATTTTAAGAGAGAAACGCTTAATAGAAAACTTACACAAACTAGTCAAATGTTCTTGCTGATATACCGAGTGTCCCACGCCATGTGCTCACCCTTCTAGAATTTGTATTTTTTAATCGATTTACATGGAATTTGGAAACGATAAATAAAAACAAAAAAATGAATTTTCCGACATACTATCAAGCACAGTAGGACTTCCGGTTTCGCCGGAAATGATGTCAACTTTCTTATTTTAAATGGAACACCATGTATATTTTTTACATGTTTGAAATCTACAGATCATTGTGAGTCCGAATATGTATCATATGGTAATTTTGGTTTCCATGACAATGAAAAAAAAAAAAAAACTTTTTTGTTTTTCAATTTAGTAAGCTATGGAATCATATATTTTTATTCAAATACAATCAAGTAATTCGAGAAAATCACCATTTTGGTTGCATGTTGATTTTTAAAATTCTCGCAACATTCCCAATTTTCAGTAGGTCGTAACTCATTTTTTTTTAAGTGGAACCTCATGTGCTTCTTAGCTTAGTTCAACAGAATTTTTTTCTGAATACGTAGGTATCAAATACTTCATACTTTCTTTGAAAGTCATTTAAAACAGAGTATGATTTATTGAGGTTTTAGGCCCGCTATGCTTTAAATGATTTTCAAAGAAAGTATGAGAAATTTGATATCAGCGCGAAAATTGCCGGAATAAACGGGGCCACACTAACGCATCAAGTGATTACGAAAAAGATAGCCGGGCCATCAAAATATCGCTTGTAATCGGACGATACTGAAGCAATATGGTCGCCCGATATGATTGCCCAAATACCACCATGTCTGTGGTATCATTTAATGCGCAACTGCTCTTGTGAAAACTGTCTTTCTCCTCATTTATTAGCGTGCTTCTAAAAGCAGTAATTCATAAATAAGAAAAATGTGTATTTTTTCGTCATGCCTTTACTTATCGAGCTTAAAATTATGCATATGAAAATGGCCATTTTCAAAATACGACTAAATTCAAAGCAGTTTCAATTTAAATAACGGTTTAAGTCGCAACATCACGCGACCAATTTTTGACTTAAATTTGCAATCAAAACCGACGTGTAACAAATTTTGAAATTTACAATATCCTATTAGAAAACAGTCCTTGGAGATTATTACAGATTTGAAAGACCTTTCTCCTATAGGTCTGCAAAATTTTGTGCGGTGCATATTGTGGATTAGCCCTTTTTTCATTTGAAGAACAAAAAAGGTGCAAAAAGGACCGAAACCTAAAATTTAGGCTAAAAAATTCGAAAATAGGCAGATAAACCAAAACAACTCTAAAATAGGCATTAATTTAGGCTAAAAAGTTAGAAAAAAGGCAGATAAACCAAAATAACCCTAAAATAAGCATTTTAGGCAAAATGACATGCGGGCCAGATTGAAGAGAATTACTTAAAATGAATTTTGATATCATTAAGATCTTGATACCTACAATCTACGTAAATAGGTATTTACCTAAAATTCCCATCCCTACTTCTTACAAATCGTATTTTTCTAAGCTTTCCTCAAGTGAGACCTCAAAAATTTATTCACAAATATCACCTTTGCACATTCTGTAGCTTGAAAGATTTTTATACGTAAAAAATCGAACTTATTATCGATATTATTTGAAAATTATTTATTAGGTTTACATTGTTTAGACAAGTTCGGGATAGGATATAATTTAGGATCGAAATGTATACAGAAATACCGAGTGTTCCATTTAAAAACACATCACTTCAGTTTATATCTCGTTTATATGATGCTTTTGTTTTTCTGTGAATTATTCTTTACAAGTTTCGTGAGAAAGTTTCCTTTCTAGACTCAAAAATAAGAAAGTTCATTGGGGTGGGACACACTGTACTCTAGGACCATCATTTAACAAACACACCACGATTTTTAATATTCTCTATACACATTTGACTTCATATTGCTCCAAAGGAATGTTCATTTCGTCCAGTCCATTGACTCCAAATGTTTCCTTAAAATAATTCTAACTGATACACTAAAATGAATACAAGGCCATCATGCATCCTGCTTAAGGACAAATATTCGGTCAGTCTTGGAAACACTGCTCCTATAAGATGTAACACACGTTTCTTCAAGTAAGCGAGTGGCAAAATGAATGTTACAATCAATGCAGATAATTTTTTTCAGACATGAAGATTTCTGTTGCGGAAATTAAGAATTCTACCAACCGTGAAATAATATTGAAATGATTGCGGAATAGACATAATAATTGTTTAAATGAAAATTTGAATTTTGTGTGTAATAGTGAAAAACGAGATACTATAATGCATTCCACCCTCAATATGTAGTACAGGCCTTATGGGGAAAAGTGAAGTGGCAACAATGAAATCAGATGTAAGGATAGCATTATTGAAAAATTAAAGATATTTCCTATTTGAACTCATACTGCATCCCAAGATTGGAAATGTACTAAACTGTAAGAAGAAATGAAACTTTTCTGAAATTATTACAGAGAGCAACGAAACTGTTGCTCTCCCAAAAAGCGTTTTAAGTTGATTTTGACTGAAAATGTCTAACTAGTATCTATTAGTTCCGCTGGAAGAAATTTTGGAAAGTAATTGAAATAGATTTTTGTACACTTACGTTTGTAACAAAAATGTAACGTAATTCCTCGGTAGTTTTTAGATTGTTTAACTTCAACCATTTGCTGTACGTAGCCGTCGACTGCTTTCTGAAAGTTAAATTTAATCTTGAGTAAGCGGTCAAACATACAACGAAACATCGATTGCAAATCTATTTAAGAAGTGCCCTGAAGATTATAATAAAAAAAGTAATCAAATCTGATTTGTTCTTAATGGATTTGCATGTATCGAGTTCTTTAAAGATTCAAACAAATGCAAAGCAAAATTGCCATTTTGTAGGGGCATTTCGATTCTATGCATCTTTCATGTGTTACTGCAATCGTTTGAAATAACAGAATGCGAAACAAGCATGTACCGCATCCAGTTATTTATTTGGATAAATTATACAGAGTATTATAAGTAATAAATCCCGGCAGGTAACCTATCGTTATTAGTTATAACTTATTTATGTGAACCTATGGACGTATGGTAAAATTACAGGCCTTCAATAATACATCACGAAATTTATAAACTGAGCTTAAACCGATCAGCGACTTTAACGTTCCCGAGCAAACTTTACATATTACACAATTTCAGTTTACATGCTTCATTATTCTTCGGGTACTAGTTCTGAATTATAAATAACCTAATGTCCTGAGCCCGAATCGTATTTATTGAAAAGTAAACAGGTGTCTAAATATGTGCACTTCATTTGCATAAGTTAACTGCTCCAGTTTTACGTGTACAATGTGTTATTTCGATGTATATATTTAATTAAGCGTTTGTCAGGTAATGCAAATGAAGTTGTAAATGAAGACTTAGTTACACAGGCATGAACAAAGAAGATATTTTTTAAATAAATGTTTAAAATAAAATAATTTCTCGGCGTTTGAAATTTATGTATGTAACAGTTCTGTAACATTTGACTCTCTCAAAAAAACTGAAAGAGCGGTTTCGAAACTGATCCAAGAATTATGTTAAAGTGCTTATATATTAGAATAATGTTTGAAAAGTGGAAGATTACTCCACGCAGTACTATTATACCGAAATTTAATAATTCATTTTCAATATCACAAAACTGTTTCCGATTCAATTGATTAATGCTATTAAATGGCAGTTAATTATTATTCAGTGACACTTTCGAGAGATGTGCATTGTTGGCCGTCAATGTATCTAAAACAACAAACAATTCCGTATATATAGCAAAAATTAAGCATTCACGTTCTCGTGAGCACGTGAATTTAATTTCAATCCGCATACATTATTTCAGTTCACGAAATTGATGTACATTTTTCACAAATATAGTCGCCATTGTTTTATTAGTCGCAGTATTGAATGTTGTTCACGATCGTTTCATGCTCTTTGTCTTATGAATAATTTAGCGATCGGTGATTGCGAACCGAGACATGTTATTTTTGAAGAAAGCACATTTTAACAACCTTAACTGCAGAATTTATGAAATAATGGAAATAAGAGAAAATATCGTGCAACTCGACGATTTCAACTACTTCGCCATGAATAATCTCTCATTATTTCATATAATAAATTGTAATTTTGTAATAATACTTAATAATACAGTTAGATGGAGCGTTGTTTCTCTCTATTAAAAATAGAATTATACTCCGTACTTAGACTTTTCATATTGTTTGAAAGAATTATAATCGCGCGAAACTCGCATGGAAATTCTTATGCAAAACCACGCTCTGCAATTGTAACATTAATAATATATGCAACATTTAACATTAAGAAAAACTACGTAACTGCAAATGTTAATACTGTATGAGAATGAGTTTTTTAATTAAATAAATTACATCACTTAAAGCTACGGTTATATCATTTTGTTTAATAAGTTGAATGTAGGTTAAATTTATTTCTCAAACTCTTTGAGTTAAATAATTAAGTTAAAGACAGCCGCAACAAATTGCAACACGAATGTAGGAAAACCAACAAGCACCATTTCACTTGGTGATATGCTTGTACATACATATTGCTATGTTATTTTGATTTTGAAATTTGAAAGTTGTAACAATATTATTTGTATTTATGATTTTGATGTATTAATTATAATTTAGTTCGTGATTTATCATACATCCTTTAAGTTTTGCGTATTAAAAAAAAATATGATCCCAAGGTATTTCAACAAAAATGTTGCTATTACTAAAACACAAATTTTTGTTAAGAAAAACAAACATGAGGGAAACGATTAAAAGATGCAATCGTCATCACCAAACTGTCACACACACACACCAGTCTAAAAACAGTTGCGATGGATGTACACCATTGTGGAGGATTTGTAGTTCTTGAAGGCACCTCCGAAGTCAAATTTCCTAAACCAGGAGCAAGTCCAATTTAGCCAATTTAATAACTTGTACGGTTTCATTTGTTTGACAACTAAAATCAGAATTACAAGGCGATCATTTAACATCAAGCACGAATATGTGAGACAAATAATAAGAAAGTAATTTTTGTATCAAAATTTAAATCGTGTCTTCACAAAAAATTCTTGTTCATCACTGTATGACGCGTTTCAGTTTTTTTAAACACAGCTTATAAATACGAGGGACGTTATTAGACTTCCATTAAATCGTCTTTCCATTGGTCAAGATGGAGCTTATTATGTCTACGGAAAATTACACTGCTATGGAATGAAAATGTACGCTTGAAGAAACACAAATTCGGTTCAGTGGAAGAACAGTTATTTAATTCGTATTTAATAAGAATAAATAAGATTAATAATATCAATTTTGACTCAACTTTTTAAAAACAACAAGCAGGAACAAGAACAGGCAAGAAAAATCGTTATTCTGTTATTAGATACGACATACAATCTAAATTCCAAGGTAGATCATTAATAAAATGTATAAAAAATAATGGTCCTAAAAGGGAGCCCTGAGCAATTCCGCAATTTACGTCCATTGGATTGCTCTACAGAGTGTACATTAATGATTGAAGGGTGTTTGAATTTCCCGCCCATTAGATTATTTGTAAAAGTTGGTACTGCATACTATTCTGTTTTACCATGGGCGGCACATAAAATTATATATTATTAAAACAATTTATTAGTGAATAGAAATTATTTTACGTTTATTAATTACATACATTGATATGGAGAATATAAAAAGTAAAGCAGATATAAAATAAAATTATAACATCTGTTCAAAATGTCCCCCATTTGAATCCAAACACAAATTTACTCTTCTTTTCATGTTTTCGAAAACTTTGTGTCGTGTTTCTGGAGTGATGCTGTTGACAGCCTCTGTAATAGCATTTTGTAATTCTTCTAACGTATGGAGACGTTCTGAAAACACTTTATTTTTTAAAAAACCGAACATGAAGAAATCAAGTGGGGTTAAGTCTGGTGACCGAGGAGGCCATCTGTCCCTACTTATTAACCTATCCCCAAAGAACTGTTGCAAATGATTCAACGTTGTCAGTGCAGTGTGGGCTGTAGCTCCATCCTGTTGAAAGTAACCCCGTTGTAATTCATCGTCATGAAGTTCTTCAATGAAAGGATTTAAAATTGTTTCTTGATATGCAAGTGCATTAATATTGTGTTGAAAAAAAATAGGTCCAATGATCCTCCTTCTTGACATTGCCAACCACACACCGATCTTCTGAGGATGTAATGAAGTCTCTTCAAAAATATGAGGGTTTTCTGCACACCATATTCTACGGTTTTGCGAATTTACATAACCGCTGAGATGAAACCATGCTTCATCACTGAAGAAAGTTATGTCTAACATATCGTCATTATTTAAGAACTCATTAAACCATTGGCAATATTGCACTCGACGAGGCAAATCAAGAGGTAGCAACTCATGAGTTACAGTTATCTTATATGGATGTAAATGTAGAACCTTCTTGCAAGCCTTTTGACATGTACCAAGTGATAAATTCGTTTGAGCCGATAAACACCGTAAAGACTTCTTCGGACTTACATCCATTCTTTGATGAATATCTGCGATGACTTCTTCGGTGAGAACAGTGGGCCGGCCTGTAGATTTTCCTTTAGAAACACTGCCTGTTTCACGAAATCTCTGAATTATACGGCGGACGTGTTGCATAAAAGAATCATATGTGAATACCACTTCAGGGAACTGTTCTTGAAATTGTTGGTGACAACTTTGATAAGAATAATTCCACACATTTTGTTCATTGCGTATCCCCGACCGAAAATAGGCCTCAACAATAAATTTATTGTGCAGGTCCGTGAAAACCATCGCTAACCTAAAACGTTTGTGTGTATTTTTATTTCCTGTTATATGGCTGTACTTACCAATGAAAAATGTCTGACAGCAAAAGTGGAAATAAAAATAACCTTTTCGTTAATACTAACTCAATAATAATAAAATAAGGTAATCAAAACGTAAACAATACAACACACGCACGCTACTGACGAAATTCAACATATCCAGCATGAATACCAATCTTGTAAGACGAAAATTACTAATTCGACAACGCGCCAAATTCAAACGCCTTTCAATCATTAATGTACACTCTGTAGTTGCCGCCGCGCCGTGGTTTCCTGTTTCCTGTTGGCAAGTTAGAATTCTAATAGAAGTAATGGTACACCTCTGAAACCATAATATTCCATTTTTTGCAAAAATAGTTCGTGATTCATTACATCTAAAGCTTTAGTAAGATCACAAAATTGAACATTGCATTCCTTATAATCCTCGAAGCCTTCGTGAACGTATGCAAGTAAAAACAGAGCGGCATCAGCAAGTATTTATGTTTTTACAGAAAGACAGAAATCTGTTTCAGAATTACAGCTTCAAATATCTTTAAAAAAATTTCTAAATTTCGCCGTTGTACCACACGACTTTCTTGATTTATTTCACTTTCTTCTGTTCGTGATGCGCCAATCAACAATCTTATTTATTGATCTCCTCGTTTTCATCAGATTCATTTTTTCTCCTGTACAAAGTTCGGCATACCTTTTTCTGTCCCCACTCTTCTTCTTTATTTCCCATTTCGTCCCTTCTTCTTACTATTCAATAATCCATTTCAGTTGGCTATAGTGTTAATTTTTTTTCCTATGGAATACCAAATTCTCTGAACCGTATGTCCTTCTTAGGAATTTTAACCTGGTATTTTGTATTTTTGTAATGTAACATGCAAATGCTTAGAATTGCACCTGTTTCTTAAAATCGGATAGAGTTGGTATACGCTTACTTTTGTTAATCCCACTCTGCTTTTGATTCAAAACAATTTAGATTTTTTCGAAGTTTGTGTTTTTTTTTTTTAATTTTATGGAATTCTTTAATTTAGAAAACTAGTAAAACAGCAATTTCCGACACAAATAAAAGTCTACAGAGACGAGTAACTTTTCATTTTAAAATAAGAAAAATATGTATAGGATGAGTTATTTATCACGTAATTTTTTAGTAACGCGTAGTATTTCGTCCTTAAAATATCGCGTAGTATTTTTGCTTTACGAAACCTAATATTTACCACTTTACTTACATAGTCGGTCATTTTTACGAGTCATAAGTCACCGCCTACGTATAAATTTAATCAAACGTACAGTTAAACTTAATTAAAATATTCAACGGGTATTATCATTCTCATGGTTAACATTATTAGGAGATGTAACGTCTCTGAATGGAGTATTTCTTTTCTGCCACCCACACGCTCGAAATTATAGGTAGTCGCATTAGATGGAAAATTAATTGCAGCATTCGCAGCAATTACAAACAAGACAAGTGTCTGTTACGAGCCTCTAAATCGACAGCCTCTAAATTTATCACAGACAGTAATAAACAAACAAAAATCCGGTGGATCGCAATGGCCGTCAGTAATATAACGTGATAGCTGAAGGCGTTGCATATGTAATTCGACTCAAATAAAGATTACGAGTTGCGATACTGGCAGAGGGATTGATATCTTGGTAAAATATCACTGTATGATTACCGCGCTCTGCTGTGTATTAAGGCAATTACGTGTTTTTTCTCATTTCTTTCCTACCCCGTAGGTATGGCTACTGTACGAGTTTGACGGTTAATTACGGATTAAGATATACACACGGTTAAACTTGCAAGCGTTTATTATATTTTACTTTTCTATTTTCCCTCTAGATTTCAAAGATGGTCATTACATCCGATTACAATACAATTACAGATCGCGGGATTTAAGATAGACGTTCTTGCTGGATATATTCCGCCTTTTCCAAGTACATATCATTTTAATTGCACATTGATTATTTGTTTACACATTTCACTGTAGAAAGTTGCTGCAATATTTCCTAAATGACATTCCTTGCAAATTTATACATTCCATGAAATCAGGACAGGATCAAGACTTTCCATACACTCCGAACAAATTTGATTAACTGCACACTGTGTCTATGAAATATATCTACCTGAAACAATGTTCAAAGAAAAATCGAAGATATGTTTAAGTAAGTTTATATTAAATATTAACAGGTTATCCATGACATTTGTGACTAGATTAAAATAATTTTGAAAGTTTTTTGTGACCCTCCGGCTTATCGTTTTCAAAATTAAATTAAGTTTATATTTTTGTGCTCTTGCTTAAGAAATTGTTGTTTTATTTAGACACTAGATCATTAGAAGAGATGTAGGTATTACTTAATTGCTTATTTTTACTCTTCTACATCTTTCTCTAGAAGCACAGGTATATCTTTATCTGTATAATTTATTACCCATAAACTTTGGCTTGCTTTTATTATTATTAATACTTATAAAAATTAAACTGATTCACCAATAACTTTGACAGATATGTAGGCTTTCCCAAAGATCAGAGGAAGTGCGAAAATGACATTTTATGTACAATCGTGGCCAACTAAATCATTACGATTCGAAGAATACGTAACCATTAGCGGCAATATGAGTGGAAAACCGTTGTTTCTCTTGCAGGTCACTAAGAGAGAGGTAAACGAGGTAACGATTTTAATTACCACGATTGTACATTGTATCAAAAAACTTTATCACAGTAACAGAAATTGTGCAGGTGTTTCTTTATTAAGTTACACATCCAACTTATGTTTTTTTTAATGGAATACTACATGTTTTATTGCATATTGGATAGTATTTGAAGAGTTCATGAGAATGATATAACAATATGTTAACTTATTTTCAATAGTTTTCGAATTATTTCGCATTTTGTGCGAGATTATTTTAAATGCTACCGAGGTTAAATTCGGAAGAAATACTTTCTAAACATTTGTACTTTCAAATTATTCACGAATTTTAAATATCGGGTTGTTTTTAATCAAAATAGAGCTCCTTTCAAGTATTGTAAAATTATCTGTTATTTTTAATGAAACGCTCTAACTGGGTGTCATATATCTTAGAGAACGTTTTTATATAGAACGACTGTATAGGTAAATTACAATTGATTTACAAAAAGAAAATAAAATAAAAGGTTTTTTTTTAATTAGTGAGATGGGCGTCATCTATCTTGGTAATTATTTCCATATACAGTGATAATTTTTTAGCGTAGAAAATATGCATCCTTGCTACAATATTGAAGGTGAGTTTTTTTAAATCGAACACACATACATACATTGTAGGCTTAATATGTAGGTGCACTGAGAAAAATAGTACCAAAAAGTACGTTTGTATTAACAAGAATTCCGAACATTTTATTCGGATTCACGTTAAAAACCAACTCCTACTACTGCAAAATTAACACTATGTGGTTTGTTGTTTAGAGTATCATTTCCTGTCATGATAAAATTACTACGGGAGTAATTAACAAAAGTCAGACATGGCATTTTATTACTAAATTTATTCAGCATAATATTTCATTATGGTTTATTATTTTAACAATATGTAAAAATTAGTAAAGGAGACTGTGGTTTAAGGAATAATTGAAATTAACCTCCGCCCACAATAATTTTATATCCGTAGATACGTATTTCGGCAGCTGAGCTGCCATCTTCAGTACAATTAAAAAACACTACATGAAATCTAACAGCTACCTACCTAGCTACCTACCTACCTGATCATACTATCTATACTACTAATACTATCTAAAAAACCCAAAAATTAACACTAAAAGAGCGACTGTGGTTTAAGAAATAATTTCCGCCCACAATAATAACAGTCGAAACCTACCAAAAAAGCAAATCAAATAAAACGGAAACGAGTATTGGTCTAATATCCGAAAAAGGTTCTTATTCTCCCGAATAAAGAACTTTTGTAAGCATTTAATTCCCTGTTATTTGATCCCGCGTGAATTTATCCCTGAAAAGAAATTATATACCTATATATGTATATGTATACAATACACCTATATATACATGCACAAATCGCCAAAAAACAACCTACAGATAAGAGCAGATCACACCCACACACTACAAGTTAAGAGCACTTTACGATATTTATCTTGGAGAATCCTCTCCTTATCACATATCCAGTGCAAATGCGCTTAACTGTCTCTAACACCCCTTTATATAAAATTTAGGTCGCGACCTCTTGCGGCTGACTTTTGACCTAACAAAAACGACATCTGGCGGTCGATTCCTGACTCAAACACATATATACACACATACACTACTAATACTATCTAAAAAACCCAAAAAATTAACACTAAAAGAGCGACTGTGGTTTAAGAAATAATTTCCGCCCACAATAATAACACACTGAGAAAAATGTATATTAAAAACCGTGTTGTAAAAAAAGTATCATTAATAATAAAATAAATTGTTTTAAAAGTAGCAAAATTGTTTAAGTAAAGCAAGTAAATTTTTCTCTTAAAAGAAATGAGAATGCGATTATATTACATTAAGCATATGATTTTGTAACATTTATGAGTTCGGCCTGCAGATATGATGTTTACAACATAAAATTTGTAGGTCAAAAAGCGATCGAAAGATGTCACTACTTAAATTGTTCATTACTTTCACATCGCAATGGCATATAACCTAGAAGACATCGGTTTGGTTTGCAGCGGAGTTCATAGACAACACAACATAACATAATATATTTATGTTTTCTATGGTGGAGTTCTGAGCTACGATTCTGTTGATGAAGGCCCAATGAGGCCTTAAACAGCTGTACAGAGCATGCTCGAGGAATCCGCTGTAATCAAAACCGATTTGCACAATTTTTTTTATAAAATTTGTAATTTAATATACGTTTTTCTTAAATCGAGTACTTATTTTTTTTTTTTTTTTGTGTAGCTGCAAAGGTTGGTGATCATGTGAATCCCGTAGCTTCTTATCTGTGTTAAAACATAAATATATTAAACGATATTATATTTTATATTTTAGCCATTTTAGAATATCCTTTTTTTAAATTTAAATATATAACAGTTAATATAAATATGTTTTTAAGTTAATAAAATAATTTTGCTGTCACATATAGTAATATAAATTTTTGTAAAAATTACTATATTTATATTTACTTTTACAACTTAATTCTCTCCGTGCAGTCGAAACCTACCAAAAAAGCAAATCAAATAAAACGGAAACGAGTATTGGTCTAATATCCGAAAAAGGTTCTTATTCTCCCGAATAAAGAACTTTTGTAAGCATTTAATTCCCTGTTATTTGATCCCGCTTGAATTTATCCCTGAAAAGAAATTATATACCTATATGTATATGTATACAATACACCTATATATACATGCACAAATCGCCAAAAAACAACCTACAGATAAGAGCAGATCACACCCACACACTACAAGTTAAGAGCACCTTACGATATTTATCTTGGAGAATCCTCTCCTTATCACATATCCAGTGCAAAAATAAGAACCTTTTTTCGGATATTAGACCAATACTCGTTTCCGTTTTATTTGATTTGCTTTTTTGGTAGGTTTCGACTGTTATTATTGTGGGCGGAAATTATTTCTTAAACCACAGTCGCTCTTTTAGTGTTAATTTTTGGGTTTTTTAGATAGTATTAGTAGTATAGATAGTATGATCAGGTAGGTAGGTAGCTAGGTAGGTAGCTGTTAGATTTCATGTAGTGTTTTTTAATTGTACTGAAGATGGCAGCTTAGCTGCCGAAATACGTATCTACGGATATAAAATTATTGTGGGCGGAGGTTAATTTCAATTATTAACAATATGTAAGTATTATGTAGAATGATAATTTTACATTCTTAAACTTAAAGTTTCCTCGTGCTAAGAATCATGATTAATTTATAGTAAGATGGATCTTGTAACGTGCATTATACTTTTACATTATACTTTTATTTTATCGATAGGAATGATGTTTTATCTAAATCGCAAAATTCCATTTTTCTCAGTGTGGGCTTCCGTAGTTACTACGGATACATGATGGATACTTTCATACTTGTTTATCTAGCACTAAAGCTCTTTTTTCGAAATAGATAAAAATAATTAGTCAGTTTTCTGGAAGTTTGAGAACGTATCCCAAGCGGTCATAAAAACTGTTAATTGCCTTAAACTGGACCATGCTCGATACCAGTTGTAGGTTTGTATCCTTTCATTCGTTGAATATATATCAAACTGCATCGTTAAATGTGTGAAAGAAAAATAATGACAATTAAAGTAAACCATATCCATAGTTACCACGTATTTTTCGGCTTATATTCGATTTAAAAAAACTCAATAGCACTTATTAATACATTACGTATGTTCTACATTAAAAAATTCTCACTGTAGAGTGATAGTAAGGTGAAGTGGGGTAAATGTGATATAGTTTTTTAATAGTTCACGAAGGAAAGGCTAAAACTAATAATTTTGATGGAATCAACATTTTTTTTTTAATTATCAATGATTTAAATATAGTTCCTAATTGATACCAGAACTGACGCCTTTTCGGTTCCTTTTTGAAAAATGTTAGGTAATATTTTTTAAAACGATGTCAGTATATCGCATTTACCCCAGCGTTTGGGGCAAATGTGATAATGATGTCTATCTACCTATGAATAATTCTCTTGAAATGGAATGGAGCTAATGTATAACAATTATTGTAGTTTATTAGTTATTTTCGTTTTTACAAAACTAAAATATCTCGATCAAGAATATTGCTGAACACATGTCAACTTGAATGTTACCTTATATTATGACCTGTGCTATGACCAGGTCTCGCCGCTTGCAGCTACACTGGCAGGTAATTTCGTTTCATCTAGTGTTGTGCTTATTAGTATACAAGCTTATACTGTTTTGTAACCTCACTATGCATGTTCACCAATTGGGAAAAAGATGACATATATATTTTCAGTGTCAACCGGTGTTGTCCAAAAGTTTTCCTCCACATTTTAAGAATTCATATCTCCCTTATTAAAAGACTTTTATTATATTTTCTTTGTGTAATTCACCTCTACCTCGTTCTACATAAAAAGATACCCCAATATTCATGACACCCTGCATATTATTGCGCATGTAGACAGTCCTTTTACTGGCTTTTCAATGTTACCTTGATTAATATCCTGAAGAAACTACCAAACGTACAGCGAAACGTCGACATTTATATAATTTTTTCGAAGTGTCCGATTAATTGTAATTCATATTATATGTGATAATTATCGACGGACAAGAAAGTGCTTCAATTACTGTTTTTTTTTATTTGTTATTTCGTGTTACTCAAGCTAAATTAACTGGCTGTTTTTGTTATTTCGTAAGTATTATTCAATTAATTTGAGTTTAAGAACGTTTCCTCTAAGCGAATTATTTATGTTAGATTCTGTTGATCTCGTTTATATTTTTGGTTATTTCGTCGTTTTGTTTGATTTATTTATTTTTATTGGTGTTTTTTATTTTATTTGAAAAGTAATTCTTCTTTCCGGAATATGCAGACATGCATCTTTTAATAGGTAAGTGTCTAGGAAATTAAAGTTTTACAATGGATATTTCGCAAACAGTAGACAGTCATCAAGAAGTACTGTTATTATTTCATTATTTTACATTTGTAGGATAGAAATCACAAATTAAATAATTATTAACTGATGCTGCCCCAGTTTGACAAACTTTGGCAATCGTGCCAGCTTTACTATCAAAGTAACATATTGCTTAAGTAACAGCGTCATCAACTTCGAGTTGCGAATTATAGATGAAACTGACAGTGTTAACAAATTTAAAATTCTTAAATTGCTTCCTGAAGAAGAAGCAGCATATAATGTTTCTAATTAGGGATTCCCCTTGTATGCACCCCAAGATTTAGCACCTTTTTTGCTCCACATTTCATTGACACTCTGTATTTATACCTTTCACGATCTAATTAAATCAGCTTTCTGGTATATTTCTTCTTCCTCAACTTGTTTTCTTGAATACTGCTTTGCACAGGAGCGATTCAATAAGTTTGTGTGAATAATAAAATAATACTCCTACTTACATTCAAGTGGCAGGCTGATTTGTTATTGTTTAATTAATCTATGATAGTTTTGTTTTGAGTTACATTTACATTCATATTTCAATTATGTAGAAGATGTAATTACGCCAAAAGCATTTTCATTTAAAAAAAAATGTAATTATGCTCAAGATTAATTTTAATTTAAATGTGCGATGTAATAGAAAAATGACACAACAAAATGTAAAAGCACATGAATATTTCATGCGCGACATAACAATGATTAGCCTTTTTTTTACAAACGCATTACAAAACATTATCTCAGATTAATAAATTTCAGAAATAACGTCTTATCTTGTATAATTATGTATTTAATCCGAGAGATACGTTAAATTATACATGTAGGAAGGCAGCGTCAGTTAGTAAATGTTTGTGATTTATATGATACATTGATTAACAAGGAAAATGGCAATAAAAATGATAATCAAGCCGTCATCAGATTTTATGTAACTTTTACGCAGCAAGATATAATTTCACTGCAGTATTTATTATTAATTTTTGTATAATTACGATTAATTAAAAACTTGGAACTGAATTCATATCTCATAATTATTACATATAAATCTGCCGAGCCGCTGTCTACCGAACTCGATTTTAATTATATATTATAAAAGTTCGCTGCGAACTTTAATTATTTAATTATTTTTTAATTCGATGTTATTGCGACGCACTTCTATATTTCTAGCCCTGGAAGTTTTATTACTTTTGTCTTTAATTAAAAATTTCAGCGCAGAAGAGGAATCGTCGCACGAAAACTTTAAATAAATTCAGCTTTCGAGCGCATAAATATTTGATATATTAATTGAAAATATTGAATGGACATTTGGGTGGGTTCAATACAAATAAAGGCGGGGTTATTTGAGCTGCCGACCACCCATATCGTTTATTATTATTGTGGCTTGCATAGATATATTCTTACCTTTATTTAAATATTTACCGTTTGACCCTTTACATTTTCACTTTTACCTAAAATTTATTGTTTATAGTACTAACGTCTTCGACACATCATAGAAGTGTGAAATATAAATTCACCCAGCATTTCAAAATATACACTTGTATCCACTAGCGGTGATAATTGAGTGTATAGATAAAAGAATTACACCACTTAAAATACGAAAAATAACAACTAGGTATATATATACCGGCTGTTTCAAATTGAGTGTGCACTGAAGGGATCTTCTAAACCGTAAGAGATACAAACTTGGTTAAATGGAAGAAAAGTTGCACAAATCAATGCCTAATTCGTATTCATTCACGGAATAATTTTTTTCTTATTTCTTCTTGAGATATTGATCAAAATGTAAAAATGTCGATTTTCTTTTTTCCTCTGTATCTCTCGTATAATTTTGAAATTCTGATTTAACTTTCTACAGGCACTTTCTTATTCTGCTTCGAATAGAGGTGGCAGAATTGAAGTCAAACGTTTCGTCTCTCCACGACCATCTTCAGTTTCGATTTTTTAAATACAACGTATATCTTTTAATTATTCTATTCGATAGCATTTTTTCTGCTGATTGCAGTGATGTATAACAATTAATACTTTTTTCAAGTAAAGTTAAAATATGATAAAAAAAAGCTTGATACAGTTTCGTCATGATTTATTTAATAAGTAAATTTATTCCTTAGTACTTTTTTTACTTACTAAATATTAATAACTAACATTCAAATATCGGAAGAGGAAATATCAATAAAATCAATCAATCAATCAACAAAAAATCAAAGGGCTAATATTTGGTGATCTTAGAGGCCACGCGACAGGTCCATCTGTACATATCAGGAAAAGTTTGATTCAAATAATTTGTTGTTATTTCAGCATTATGTGCTGGTGCTCCATCATTTTGAAATCACCATTCCATAATATGATTTAGAGGAACGTAATCTAAAATGTTTTCCAATGCTGTCCTTAAAAAATCGATGTAACGTTCAGCTGTTACATGATTTTTCTAAATGATCGGACCATTAATTCTATTGTGCCAAATACCACACCAAACATTTAAGCTGAATTGTATCTGTGGTCACACTTGTTGAAATCTTTTTTGATTCTCCCTGGACTAATATCTATGTACATTTCTATTAAATATCCCCTTGTTTGTAAAATTAGCCTCGTCAACGACTATCTCGTATAACAAATTCTTTTGACGGATACTACAAATGTGCACTATCAGTGTCCGTTAAAAGAATTTATTATGCAATAACTAAAGAGACAGATATTAAATAATTCATTGAAATTTACACTATACCTAAGAAAATGAACTAAATATTTGAAATTATGTATTAAATAAAATTTTCATATAAAAATCTGTATTATTTAAGCTTCAAATTAATATCAACAATTAAGTGTGATATACCATTACAATCAGGAGAAAAAATGGCAACAAATACGATAATAAAAAGGTATATGTTATATTTAAAAAATGTAAACTGAGGATGGTCGCGGAGAGACGAAACGTGTGACCACAATTCTACTGCCCCTATTTAAAGTAGAATCCAAAAGTACCTGTAGAAAGTTAAGGCAGAATTTCTAAATTATTTTTAATAAGGGAGTTACAGAGGAAAAAAGAAAATCGATATTTTTACATTTTCGCCAATACTTCAAGAACAATTAAGAGAAAATTGATTCTGTTAATGGATACGAATTAAGCAATGACTGGTGCAACTTTTCTTCCATTTAACCGAATCTGTAACTCTCATGGTTTAGGAGATCCCTTCAGTGCACACCCAATTTGAAACAGCCGGTATATATATATTTGTTTATTTCAAAATTAATGAAGACACATATGAATGTTTCAAAAATTGTAGTATTATAAAATCACAAAACTTAAATATGTTCTCTTGAAACCGATCCTTACACACCTTCATTAAAAAATGCCCCAGAAGTTTATATTATTCATTCGTCTCGGCAATAAATTCACGAATGCATATTTTTAACGAATTATAATGCATCAGTCAGTATATTAATTTCGGAAGAATTGCTCCTCGATAATATTCTTTCGGGGGTAATGAGATGTTGCCTTTACATATGAAATAACTTTATTACAGTAATAACATATGGCCATTGTCAGAAATAAGTAAATAATTACGCACTCGGGGCAAATGCATTTTTAATAATATAAAATGTTCTCGAATTACCGCTGAATAAACCTTGAGGTAGGTGTGTTGCCCTCTTACATGAAAATATCTTATAAAATTTAGTGAGGCAATGTTATTTTATAAATTTGATTTACCTCCTTTACCAATAACTGTTTTAACAAGAAGGTTAACGTTCACAATTTTATTTCCAAGTTACAATTTAATTCATATTGAATGACTAATGGAATTTATCGATACTTTTTTTTATTGGGTGATCAATAAAACAAACTATATTCAACTCCTGTGAATACCAAGAAACCATTGAAACTGAAATTACGTGGAATGCGATATATGTAGGCACGTCACACTTGAGATGTCTATTCAAAAGGTCGTTTAAATTTGTTTAATGTTTTCTGTTTTATATTTTTCAAAAAAATTAAATTCATTAATACTATAGTCTATTCAAGATAAGAAGATAGTAGACGTCGCTGCGTTCGAAAGAAAATACATACAGCTAACAATATAAAACGCTTCAAATTTTAAAAAAGAATCGTTCATTTAATTCCTTTTTAAAATTTGGCGCGTTTTATATTGTTAGCTGTGTGTATTTTCTTTCGAACGCAGCGACGTCTACTACCTTCTTATCTTGAATAGAGTATAATTACCTTATTAGTGATCTCTTTACATTTGACACAGCCTATACCTAATTAAATTAATTATTTTAAAATTACTTTTCCCGAAATTAGAATCACATTTAATCAACAAACATTTCTTATAATTTATCATTTTACAGATGATGATAACAACATTCGTAAATATGATTGCTTACGAAAAATACAGTGACACTGAAATTAAATGGTTCCTCTTAATATTTACCAAAACCAATATTTGTTATAACACAATTAATTTTCTAAATAAAATTGGCTAGAGAGCTATGAAACACAAAATAATGTATCTATGATTAGTTCATTGGTTGTTCTACACTGCAAGGTAGATGGACATGTGTAGGTCTGAGGAAGTAGTTCATAAAGTTATAATTAATTTGACAGTTACTAAAGCAAATTGTTATTGTGAAGATGGAACTAGTAACTCATTTACGAGGAAGTTCACCTTCTAATCGTAAATCCTACTTCCTAATAAAGAATAACTTGCTTCATATTAAAACATCAGCTCATTTAATACATTGCGGAAATCACATTACCTTTAACTCATTTGTTCAGTAAATTAGTTTGATGTTGAAATATGGATATTTCAACTTCATCTGCGCTGTAGAGTTTGGTAAATCATCTTTCGAAGTTACATGTGTACGATAAATGCAATAATTTCAAAAATTGTGACAGATAACTTTGATGGTTTAAATCGTTTAATCCGCAAAAGATATAACGAAAAATAGTAGAAGTGCATTGAGAAAGTAACAGAATGGGTAAAGTAATTTGTAGTGATATTATTTTGTCTTTTTTTTCTAGTTTTCTAATTGAATTGAAGAATTGAACATCCCTTATACAGGATGTTATGAATTAAGGTGGCAATAATTATACCACGTATAGAGTACATCAGAATATTATGGTTTAACCTAATTTATCTATATCCAAAAAAAATTTGTTTCAGAGATATAACCAGAGACTCGCAGATTGAATTCGGTTTTCATTGGCAATGACGTTATTACGGGGTATCCTGATTAGCTGCGAACAACCGCTTGTCGAGCTCTCATTTTCTCCTCGCTTGCGAATTATTGCTTAATTGTTATCTTGGGTTGATTTGTAGAAAGTTATTTATTAATAAGTTTCAACAACAACAACGGAAATATTTAAATGAAGATATCGAGTTTCTGAAAAATAAAATGGCAATTTCAAATATCAAATCTCAAATGCATATCTGATGTAAAAAACATGAAGCTAAACCATCGGCTGCATATCGGGAGCTACTAATACGGCAGCAAAAATTTCTGACTTCAAGCTCATATGAAATTCTGCTCTCTAATTATTCATATAAGAAGTTATGTATTTAACGAATTTAAAAAAATTGTCAATGAAATTAAGAATTTGTCGCGTCGGGTTAGGATCTACACGGCACTGAATCACCATGAGTGGGGGTCGAAAACGCACTGTTGAATCCTTTCTGCGAGTCTCTAGATATAACCTAAAGAGAGAACTTGATAGATCTAAGATAGAGGATTGGAATTCGATATCTAACTGAAAAACAAGGATGGATACGTATTAGGCAAAATTGAACCTTCTTCACCAGTGGCGTAGATCCAGGGTAGTAGGTTATTATTTTAGTAAATAACTTTTTATTGCCATTTTTTCGAAAAATCTGAAATAAGATTCGCCAGATTAACCGTTTTCGAGATATTCAGGTCGAAAGATTACATTGCTTCAGAAACTCAATTTTTTCTTAAAAAAACAAATATGCCTTGACAACATTTTATTTTGCATATCAATCCCCTAACTGTTACATAGTTTTAATAAGATCTAAGAGCCTGAACTGGACACAAGCAAAACAACTAGCAAGGAATAGAAAGGAATGGTGTCGAGGTGATCAACCTCGACACCGATGGTACAAGAGGTTAACGGATAAGAAGAAAATCCAATCTCACATTCACCCACTTCGATGATACAAATAAAGTAAGAAGGGAGTCAGGAGAATTCACATGAATAACAATTTAAGAAAATAGTTTGCTTATAATTCTGTAACATAAAATTTTACTTGGACCTTGATAAGTGGATTAAGTGTATAAAAAGGGATTGTTTTTCTTCCTATATTATCTTCCCCATCCTACATGGGCATGAAGTTTTTCAATAAATTGCTGGAATCGGTGAGGTCTTTGATTCTTATGTTTTATGTCCCTTGTAGTATTGTACACCAACTTGACATATACATTCATTATGTAGTGGCTAAAACTATGAATAAAGAGTATGACACTGGATTTTGCAAAGTCACTTAACTTTAATCATCGATTAAGAATAATCATTCCTATACCTTCAACACATGTAACCATGGCAACGTTTACTTTTAACGGATGATTAAATTTAAGTAACGTTTGTGAAATCTGCCATGAGTATAGTAAATATGGCTTGAAGAGTATGAGTTCTCTAAGGCTGGGTTTCTCAGTCCTAGTTTAACTTTAAACTCCTGTTTATTTCCATAGGAACTATTGTTTTTATAATTGCTACCATGGGAATAAACATTACTTTAAAGTTAAACTAGGACTGAGAAACCCAGCCTTATAGTATATTATTTTACAAGTTTCACAAGAAGGCTTATTGTATTGGGATTAGGGTACGACGAGCGAAGCGGAGCGAGCTCGGAGAGCCCTAACAGAACGAGTGGTACAATGCCTCTTGTGAAACGTGTAAAATATAGTATTTTTTCTACTTTGCGTCACTTATTGAACAAAAATATGAAAAATATTGTTAAAAATTGGATCTCCTTAGTATATGGGGAATTTTAGTTGTAATGCGTGGCAACACTGACAACCTTTCGTTTTAAACAAAAATCACATTGACAAGTTATTAATTTTTCTTATCCAGCTTCATTGTGAGTACTCTGTTAAATAACAAATAAATAATGAATTATTTTGTAAAATCTATTAAATATTTTCAATTGAAAATTGACTAAAATTGTGAAACTGTTTTTGGTGTCACAATGAGTTCATTGTGAACGCAAAGTAGAAAAAATGCTTTAATGACAACTTTAGCGACTTAGGCTCAGAAAGTTCCATTTTGAGAGTTGTTTTCAGTCCGAAATGCATGTATTTTAGATGGTGAATGAATAAATTTTAGTTTGTCCAACAGTTGCACTTTTTAGGGGTTTTTTTTTACGTTAGTTTTGAGTGATTAAAATCAAATTTCAATCTCTAATCTCTCCATAGTGTTTATCAACAATTATCCATGACGACCGACCATGACTGCTTGACGTTTTAAGTAATGTCACTTCAAAAATATCTTTTTCTACTTTGCGTTCACAATGAACTCATTGTGACACCAAAAACAGTTTCACAATGAAGCTCATTGTGAAACTGTTTTTGGGGAAATTTTAGTCAATTTTTAATTGAAAATATTTAATAGATTTTACAAAATAACTCATTATTTATTTGTTACTTAACAGAATACTCACAATGAAGCTGGATAAAACAAATTAATAACTGGTTAATGTGACTTTTGATTAAAACGAAAGGTTTTCAGTGTTGCCACGCATTACAACTAAAATTCCCCATAAACTAAGGAGATCAAATTTTTGACAGTATTTTTCATTTTTTTGTTCAATAAGTGACGCAAAGTAGAAAAAATAGTATATTATACACGTTTCACAAGAGGCATTGTAACACTCGTTCCGTTGGGGCACTCCTAGCTCGGTACGCTTCGCTAGTCGTACCCCAACCCCACTCGTGTTACAATAAGCCTTCTTGTGAAACTTGTATAATAATATACTATTTCAGGATTATTTGTTGTTAAAAAATGCAACTGTTGGACAAAACGTCGTATATCACACGTGAGCGAAATGCAATTATACACTCGTAAGAATTCTCAATATGATACACGTTTTTGTTTAATGTAGTTGACATTGTATGTTACAGTGAATATCACGTGAATATACAATATCTTCTTGTTTTCAGTTTTGAATTAAGGTAGTCAATTTTTATCTTGATTATGTGATGAAAAGTTAACGTTCAGTATGTTGCATCCTTTTGTTTTTACATTTTGATAATTACAAAATTAATTTCTTCTATCTTTGAGGTTTCACATTTTATTATTTCGGAATTATTATTAAGAAAAATTTCTTAGATAACGATAAAATTTTGACTTAATTCATTTGCTTTGTTGCAGATGATGTCGACCGGAAAAGTCTGCATCCTTCTTTTTACTCAATTCAGGACTATGATTCATAATTTGTATTCACACATGTTTGCACAATTACACAAATTATATCCTTTATATTCTTGTTAAGTTATTTTAAATTCCAATCTGAGCTCCACAGGAATAATCATAATTTAGCGTAGGAAAAAATACGCAGAATAACAGGAAACGGTGTATTTTTTTCAGCGGAATTATGCATCTCTCCGCGGCTGCTCTTTAATTTTGTTCAACGTGTATTAAAATAACATTAAATATGCAGCATACGTTTCTCAATTCCTATGCAACACCGGCGACTTTCTCGTTTGCATGATTTTAATTGTATAGTTATAACAAAATCGAGCACAGCGTTAAGTATTATAAATGGCACTTGCGCGCAAGATAATTATGTTATAAATATGCGGGTTAAAATAAGAAAAATGAAACGAATATTAGAAATATGGCCGCGACCGAACCCTTAATCAAACCGGATTAAGAGGTAAGATAATTCATCATGGCCGGAATGTTATCAACAATTAGCCGAGCGGCCGGTAATGTCTGTGATTGGAGGTAATTTGAGCAGACAGACAATATATTGTAATATCTATAATTGTGGCCGGCAACCCCGTGGAGATTGCGGCGATGCACTCTGTTATTAGGATCGTAGAGCTATGGGACTTCAACCTGCGCTGTACATTCCGTATGTTCTGTCTTTATGCATTATTAAATAATTACAATCGCTTGTTAAAATACTCACATCTGACGTGTAACACAGCTCGGGATATTATTTTATTATGTGCGTAATAGATTGCCTTGCAATCTGAATACATGCACAAACATTGGAATCTATCATTCTCGTTCTTCCTCTTATATTTTTCATCACGATAGAGTCAATGAATGTTACTGCTTTCGTTAGATGGTTACAATAAACAAAATATTCATTGTATTCAATAGTTTCATTCCTTTTTTTATTTTTGTAACTCGTATCATAATCTGACATAATCTATTCTAGTTCATAAAATTTACTCTATTTCAGGCAAAAAGCTCTACATGAAAACTAACTATATTCAAATCTTTCCAGTAAATTTCCAGTTGCTTATCATTCCCTTAGGATAAGTTCTATCCCCTTCGATCTCAAGATGTCTTTGTATTTCTATGTATTGGCGTGCTTATTGGTGGAACTACATATATTATTATTCGGTAAGCATTCGCATAGCGAAACATGAACCCGTCGCTAGGCTAATAAGGAACACCAATTCGATAATGGCTGAACCACAAATTAGAAACGCATCACCAATAGGTGACAAATTCTAGGCACCTTCATATTCACTGAGTTGCAGCTGTAAAATGAGATATTTAATAGAATTTTATAAACACCAACATTACTTAAATCGTGACACAGGCTTTTCCTTACACAAAATCTGGAAAGGTTAATATTCCATGTCTAATAAAATCTGGTTTATATGTTTATAAAAATACGATCACTATCTGAACAATTAGCACAACAAATTGTATTATATTTTTAGGTGAGTGTAAAATGAAATTTATTTGATCACTTATGTCCTTTAACCTGTTTATTGCAAAAAAATCCAGAATTTTTTTTGCTGCATGGTCAACATGAAAAATCCATGATAGAACATCATCAAGTTGAAGCCCATGAAGTTTAGTTTAACACGTGTTTCTTAATGTATCTATTTCTATGTTTGGTACAAATTACGAGTGGGAGAAATGGAGAAAAGCTGATTTATTTAAGTTCAGTATTAGATTGTTGCAGGCGCACCAGCAATTGAATGGAATAACCACATAATTAAATTGTTTAAGCTCCTCAGTGTTGCCCGTCAAGACCATCACTGCAGTATCATCGGCAAACATTGTTAATGAATTCCCATCGATATATTCAGCTAAATCTTATCTTATCTCTTTTCATTTCCTTTTTAAGTGAAGCAAGTTAAAGGCATCACAATCAGTTCTTACGGAGCAGCAGGAAGAGGAGCAGTAGCAACAGCGATAAAACGAAGAGCAGCAGCCCTAAGGAAGTCCTTTTATATAAGAAAGAAGAATTATCACGCAACATAATCGGTAGCCAGAAGAAGACTTACAAATCAATTAATTTAAAAATTCTTAAAGCAAGTTTTATAAACGCAAGATCATATCTTAGTAACAATTGTTTTTACAATTTTTGCTCGGGCATTAAAGTAAATTTATCTTGTGTTTATAAAACCGGATCTAAATAGCATAAACGCCTATTTAAATGTTATAATAATTAATTTTGTATATTAATTCTTTCGAGCTTGGTATAAGTTAAAACGCGTCTTCAGTAAAAAAAAGAACTTCTTTAAATCAGAGACGTATCGGTGTACTCATGATCAGGGGTTTTATTGAGAAATTTAGAAAAGAATTGACAATTGCACTTCACATTTCTTGCTTTTTTATCCAATGGCGTTGAGGAGAATTTTTTCAGGGCATAATTACAGGCTGATCTATGACGTCGGGGAAAAACTTCACCGGTTGATTCCTGTGAGTAATTCAAACAAAAAACTTCTAATAAACATGTGTCCGATAATGCTTTTTAACGGAAGTGTAACCCTTCAAAGTTTATAACATATAACGTCAATCAAACAAAGCAATAGTAGTAAGCTTATTTCGTATTTCATTTGTTACCTATGAAAACAAAAATTAGTATCTTAATATCGTCTTGAAGTTGTAAACATTCAACATGTAATAAACATTGAAGGGTTACACTTCCGTTAAAAAGCATTATCGGACACATGTTTATTAGAAGTTTTTTGTTTAAATTACTCATAGGAATCAACCGATGAAGTTTTTCCCTGACGTCATAGATCACCCAGTATATCATTAAAAAAAAAACATGGTCATCTAAACAAGCTTTATAAGTGCCGATTTACATTTCGGTTTTCTACGAGTATAAACAAATAACTTGTTATGAGATTCTTTAGTTTCTTTGTATATTATGTAGATAAACAAAGCTAAAAAATTCTGAAACCGAAATGCAACTAGGTAATGTGTGAAACGGGGACGTTTTTCTCATAATTCTGAAAATCTTTAGCCGGAGGCATCCAAACATCAACAACCGGTAACCGGGGAAGTAACAGCCTGCAGCGGGTCTCCAGATGTTAAGGGAGAACCAATGCGGGCCCCACGCACTTCGCTTATCTCGGTGGGTGGGCCGTTCATTCGATCAGAGTATTTAGATTGATATTCGCCGATGATGATTGACGGTTCGAGTCTCCGAATTACACGAGACCCGCCGTCGCGACGCACCCCAAAGTCGACGATCTTTATACGCGTGCCACCCTAACGCGAAATGGTCCCCGTCGTGCTCGACAAATTCACACCGCGATGTTTAGGGGTGTCGCGGAGGTTGCCAACAACCACCGTGAACGCCCGAAATATTTAGATGTAATCGCTAACGGAAATGGGAGGTTAAATACCATTTTATGTTCTAGAACTTCTTCACTGATAATTACTTTTTTTGTTTCTAATTAAAACAAATATTTTGTTAACATTTGAAGACCAGTTCCTCCCCAAATATGCCTGATGGTATGTATATCATATACATATAGGTATATGTACATATCTAATGACCCTTTTTGAACCAACTGAAAGCCAGCGATGTACAAAATGAAATATTGCATGTATGTGTATATTGCTGTTCTGAGAAATAGTTCCTACTTCCAGGCACTACAATAGTACTAATTAACAATGCAGGAAAAGGTTAACGTTTATGCTTTCTTCCTCCTGTAAAATATCCATACGACTTCATTAACACCGGATCGAACGCTCTATTTCCTGAAAACACTATCAGCACAAAACATGGGCCGTAAATCTGAACGCGATGGTAAATATGATTGTTCTGGTAAGCGATGGACTTTCTAAAATGTAATATTCCGACTGCTGGCAATAAAACGAACAATTTGCAAAAGTTAAAAAAGAAATTCGCGGTTGTAAAATTCTAGTACTCGGAGTGCATCTGTTTTTATGAGCGACCCCCTTATTATTTGAAAATACAGGCGCAATATATTTTAACGATCGGACTTGCAAAAATAACTCTTAAATCTCGGCGGGTGTTAATAGGGAAATAATAAAACTTAAAATGCAAATGATTGTGATTCACCCCTAGACGAAGTCATTGTGAAATCAGCATGAGGACACTCTCGGCTTACCATCGACTCGCGCGTCTGTTCAACCGTAAACCGCATTTATGCACCACTCCTTGACTCGCAATTTTATTGTTAACATTTTGTGAGTGCTTACTTGAATTTGTATTTATTCCTAGCGAATTCGAATTATACTTGTAGATTTAATTAGTAGTAAAGTTAATTATTTTATTTGTTTACTTGACGGGGTTCGTCTAAATTTGAACTGGCGGAATAATTAATACGGGGTAATTTAATAATATTCATCTGTCTACAAACGTTTGCAATTTCACTCAAAAAAAAATTCATCACCTCAGCTTTACTTTACTGTGATTTTTAAGTTTTTTAATTCCAGTGTCATTTTTACACATACATATATGGATTCGCTGTTCTTAAAGCCTCGTACTCATGTCACATTTTGATCCAATTTTCTGAAGCCGAACCGGAGATCAATCTGATTTAAAGTTCAGGAATTTGAAGAAAACGTATAAAAGACAGGAGAGTTGCCACAAATTGGCCATATTTTTCAATATTTGAAGAAATTTTTAGATGTGATGCACACGTCAATCCTCCCTGCCTTGCAAGTAATATTTCAGAAATAACATTTGCTGAAGATACTAATTCATCAACTGAAATTTGGCAGAGCAGATGTATCGTCCATCATGTCTTGTTATTAAGTTTATAATAGATTATAAAACTAAAAATAAATAAAAGTTAACTGTTTTATTGTGTTAAACTGTGACATCCTCAAATGTTGTTGCAAAAGTATAATAAGTTCAAAAAGACTTTCTCTGTTTCTCAGCATGATGAATGGAAACCGTCAATTTTTAGCGAATCAAACTCTTTTAAAAGAAGAAGAATTAAATGCAGAGTCTTCCTACAATTTTTTTATTTATATACACGACCGGTTTTTCAAGTGGTTAATTTAAATATTGTAAATACCTTAATTATTGTAAAATATCATATAAAATATTATTATTATAAACTAGTTGTAACGGTGCGGCCACATTAACGTTTAACGTCACGCCTAACGTGATTTTCAAAGTCTAATTTGACTAGTTTGGTGTAGTTTTTACTTGTGATATGATAATATGGAAAAGAAAACAAATTTATAACGAGTAATTTGATATTAAACTTAAGTGTAACCGCAGATTTATGTCAAATTAGAAGTTAAAAATCACGTTAGGCGTTACATTAAATGCATATGTGCCCGCGGCATAAGAATATATGTAGAATCTTAATATAAACGTTTTTGTATAATGACAATTTTATAATTGAATTATAAATAAATAAATATAAATAAAAAAATTGTAGGAAGACTCTGCATTTAATTCTTCTTCTGTAACCAACCTACAAACAGTCATGGAAACATACAATATTATTAAACTCTTTTAAACTGTGAACTCAAGCATTTCTAACATAATCGGTAATCCCGTAAATCACCTTTTATATGTTTTTGTTGTGATTCGATTATATTAATCTAACCTAGAACCTGTTAATTTGACATGAGAGAATTGATTTTCTATCGATCTAAAATATTTTTTGAATGATTTATTTAAACCCATTCCTACAATTCATATTAGAAAGAAGCTTAAAATTTTTTGAGCGAATAAGAATGGAAATAATGAAATCGACATTTATCTTTGAGGTTAGGTTGTAATCATGATATGAAACGTACCGTTCTTTCGTTCTGCCAGTTTTTTGATGCATGCTAAATTTTTCGTGCTTAATTTGGTTCGATTACAATAAGTAAAAGAAAAGGCCTAATTTCATAGATGACCACGGCGATCGCGATCCAAGACCTTACTGTTATCAATTTCTGTGTGATCCAAAACTGTTAATGATGATCTGCGATGCAAATTATAACAAATGCTCTGGTCAGAGATATTTAATGTACCTATTCTATAATGATTGATAGCAAGCCCAGGTTCAGTATGCATAAGAATATCCTAAAACTCAACAGTGAGTACAGTCAGTGAATAGTCAGAAATCGTAAATGAAGTAATTTTTACTTCAGGAAGACAGAGTAATAGATTAAAGTCATCATTGAAGTTACTCTATCAATTCATCAATTTTTTTTTGTATATGATGAAAAGCGAAGTTCTTCTTTTGATAAATAAAGTTACACCTTGCACAAGCTATGGTCACTATGCAAGAGGTAAGTGCTCTTGACAAACTGTATTAATTAAGGAAATAACTAATATTATTATGTAAGAATTATTTTATGAAAAATCTGCATTTCTATTACTTATAAACGATGAGCAAATAAAAATCATATTAGAGTAGGCGGTGCAAAGAAAATGTATATTTGTGATTAAATAAAAATTCAATAAATTTGACAGTCCATGAATGTATTGCATTAATTAATTCAGTTAATCAGACATTGCACCGCCTACTTTAATCTGATTTTCTTTGCTCACTTTTTACTTGCTAATAACCAATTAGAATGTAAATGTTTCACAATTATTTTTTATTGCTTACTTATCACCGAACTGTTAATCTCCGTATTCTTTCCTACGAAAGTCATAAATGACCTGTTTCAACATTTAATGTACATATTACACCTACGGGTTTACTGCTCTATTATTTATTGCACATAATAGTAAACTTGGCTCAATTGAAGCATTTAAATTACATCCAGTGTTTCTCAAACATTTTTTGTAAAAGTAAATGTAGATTTTTCCGGAGTTATTATTGACCTTTGCCCCGCACGCATATCATATGACATATTTGATTACACACTGTATATTTTATAATTTCCTAAAAATTATACGAACTTCAAATAAATGTAAGTTACTGTTAAATTTACTTTTCTTTTAATTAATTTTGACGCCATCATACATAAGAAGGTAACTATGCAAGAATTTTCCAGGTGTACGTAAATTACACAACTCCTCATATTCGTTTGAACTTCAACTAACATGTTATCATAAAGTCCCGCCACCCCAGTAGGCTTTGGATGTGTAAGGGCACGTCTTTTCTTAGAAAATTGAATGACGTTTATAATTTGTATGTGTCACATTAGAATTAGAATTCGACAATATTAAGCAATGTGTAAATCTTTGCCGTCAGCAAAATGGGCACCATTTTCAACAACTTTTATGAATATGCTTTAACATTGAAATTTTCGTTAATATACATACACGTTTCTTTAGCCTGTAGCGTTTTGATATGTGTCGATTGATTAAATAGAAATATCATTCTGACTAATCAATAGGTCTTTTCGCGGAGACGTTCCGAACTAGTTCGGAACGGTTAAAATCAAATGCCCATCGAAATAGTGAACGATTTTAACACGCTTTCAAGTGTATAACTTTCATGAGTGCATGGATTTTAAGGTTCCGAACTAGTTCGGAACGTCTCCGCGAAAAGACCTATTAACTTTAAGAAAAGACATGCATTCACACTTCCAAAGCCTACTGGGGTGACGGGACTTTATGACAACATGTTATAAACACAATAATTAATACATGAATTCAGATTGTTATAATTTAAGAAGTTTGCTTTCTATTTATTTATAAGAAAGATAATCCATTGTGTAACTTATTAAATCATCAATCATAAATTTCAGAATGAAAAAATCATTTCGAATAATAGAAATTAATATGCTGACCTAGACCTTTACGTATATTATTCAAAGTTCACAGATATCGCACTATGTTAGTCTTTGTTTTTATTTTGTTTCTGGTACAGTTTTCAATTCTAGCGCCAGATCTTTTAATTACTGAAATGCTCCTACAATACTCTTTAAAAATATGCGTCAATGTTCGACAAACGTGACGGACATTCTACAGATATATTTTATCATTATATCAAAATTGTGCTTTTTAATTAAAATGTTTTACCTCTAGATGAGTAGATGACTTGAGTTCTTGCAAACACAAAAACATGATTCGCTAAATAAGCGTTCAAGAAATCGAAACGTAATTATAAATGAAATGAACTCCGTACACGAGAAAAATAAAATTCTCAGTATCTGTTCACCTGCAGGAAGCAGAATAATATCTCACACAACGACCTTTTGTTACATCAGAACCGCAATTAACTATAATAATTAATAGAAATTATATCTCGTCAAGATATAATCAATATGAATAACTGACTCACATCTGTCATTGTATGGTAACAATATCGCATTTACGAAGAGCATTTTCTGCAATAAATTCCCGCTGTGTTATGTTCATCATTATTTTAGTCGGAATAGCATCACCATAAAGAAAAAAGAACTTCATTTTAAAGTCTGCAATTGAATGTATCGCGTTGCAGAAAGAAAAAAATATTCGAAGCCGTAATGAATTTCCAATACAAAAATCTTTTGCACATTCGATTTTAAACAATCTTCTTTATTGGAAGCTATTAGTTGCGGTAGTTATTGGAGAAGTTGTTCGCCGAAACAGGTGGCACTGCTAGTGCTTTTAGTCACAGGTAGCCATAACTATAACGTAAGCCCTCTTAAAAGGATACCTCCATACTGTCTGCAAAACCTAATCACACGCATCGTCGGCAAATGAATATTTAGAAATTGAATTAGTCCGGTATCGATATGGACTGATCCGTATGTCGAATTCATAATTGGTTTTGAAGAACTGCTTTAAATATATTATATGAGCGCGCGGTTTTAAGTTTAAATTATCTCTCCAACAAAACTTTAATTACCACAAAATAATCGTAATGGACGCTCACGAAAAAATAATTGCAGACTACAAACGTTTGCGTACTTTCGCCTCATGTAATATACCATGTTGAATCAATTAGCGATCCCTTGTATTTCATTAGATCTGCTTAATTAGTATGAATTGACATCATTCTTCTTTCGTACAAAGTCTGTCTCGCATAATTTTCAGGTTTACGACCTTAAATAATGAATTAGGTATATACGTATATTTCGTTTTATTAAAAATATGGGCGGATATGTATTAATTATTATTTTTTACAAATCGTTATAACTTCAAGTTTACTAACCTGATTGATTCCAATAACATATTTTTTTCTATTTTGGTACTTTAAAGACTACATTACGAAACTCATTTGAATTTCATAAAGTAACTCATTAAACCACTGGAAATTTTATTTTATTAGTTAATCACAACATATTATTCTGTTTATTAATGGAGGCCCCACGTTGGGCGCCATTTTTATGCTATGAGATGGTTGATGGACGAAAATCGCTTATTTGTTTAATCGATTAGGTTTATTACCTTTTATATTTGATAGAAACAAATAAAGTAGACTCTTGTTCCGTGAAAATTTGTATAATAAATTCTTTTAAATCTTTTTAACGGACACTAGAAATAGCACTATCGCTCAACGTTTCACTATCGGTTAATAATTTCGTCAACGTCAAGAGCTTTAAAAAGATTAATAGGAATTTGTTATAAAGAAAAAAATTAAGTTTATGGTGTGGTGAGATATTTATGTTTTATATTTGAAAGAAAGAAATTACAGTTCATTTCTTATCTATTAGTTTGTTTGAAATTATTTTAAGCGCTAACCAATATCACCAACCACCACATAACAGGATTTTCCTAAATTTAAATTATAAAATAGTTCAGATTTTTAAGCTTTCTTTACATGTAAGAACAGAAATAGAAAAAATTGTAAAGAAAGCACATTTCATAGCACTTGTCCATTAGAGCAGCTGTGCGGCTCGTTTTCTAAACTTGAACGCGTACGCTACAATTATATCTTATCAAGCTTGTTTTTTTAAAATACTATATTTCAAAATAAATATAAAAATACAATGCTAATACCGATATTTAAACATTTTATTTTTGCCATTCATCTTTGTATTTGCAAATGATTGCTTATAATTATTTCGATATATAAATTATTAAAGTGTCACTGAAATATTGATCCTCATCAATAATAACGATCATATAAAAATGATTTTCAAATCATCGGTCCTCTAAATTCGCATAAGTATAGTCACACTGCAGAGGGGAATGAACGTCTTAAGAATAAAGCAATTTCGAAATTGCTCTTTTGAAATCAAAATGTGCAAGAAGTGGAAAGCAATATAATTTAAAAGTGCATGACCTGGCAGCATCATAAAGTTAACTAGGTTGATAATCAGATAAAGCGGGATTTTGGATCGCCAACTCCGGATATACATACGTACAAACGGTGAAAGTTACGTTCTGGTATTCTTTTAAAAAGAAATGAAACATCAAACTTCAACTTTTCATGTACGTACAAAGTATTGGCAAATTACCAATTAAAACAAGAACTACCTGATAGTTGATTTTGAAATTATTTCATATATGTACATACATGTTTCCGTTTATTTTTTTCAATTATTCTGTAACATTTCAATTACTAATTGCTAATATTACAACTCTCATATGTCCTTTTTAAGATTAAATTCATTATTATTTTCCATTTGAACTGAAATACATAGAACTGCATAATTTTGGCGCCGACCTAAAAAAATGTATTTATTTTTTAATTTTTTCGGAAATCATTACAACTGCGATTAGAATAACTAAGACGCAAAATATATTATGCGTAGATTTTTCTTTAATAAAATATATCTTTCGAATGTACCTTATGTTTCATTTTAAGTTGAAAACGTACGGGCATATTCTGGGCGCTCTTGTCTTAATTTTTTGATTTTTATACGAACTTTGTGATGAACGATGAAATTGCAATTTCTAATAATTACACCAAGCTCTAAATTATCCGAAAATTTTTGATATATGGTTTCTATAGCATATAGCTAAAGATTTTCGACAATATACAGCTATGTTTACCAAACAAATTGAATCATTTAAAGTTTTTCTAAGTATTACATATACAGGCTGATTCTGAAAACCCAAAGAAAAGCCAGTAAATATATAAAATAACTGCTAAAGAACGACTGCAGTGTTGTTTTTTGTTTGTTATTAAAAATACACACCCTGAACTTAAATTTCATATGTACTTCTAGCTCATAAGTGAAAGTATCGTAAAAATATTAAAAATCAAAATAGTGATTTTCTCGAATTGCTTGATCGCATTAGAAGGAAAATACGCGATTCATAACTTCCTAGATTGAGAAACAAAAAATGGAAACCAAAAATACCAAATGATACATATTCGGTCTCGCAATGATCTGGAGATTCCAAATATGTAAAATTATATGGGGTGTTCCATTTAAAATAAGAAAGTTGACGTCACTTCCGGCGAAACCGAAAGTTCTACTGTGTTCAATAGTATGTCGGAAAATGCACATTTTTGCTTAATTTTTATTTTCCAAATTTTATGTAAAAAAAGCCTTGCACCAAAAACGTGAAAAATCGTCGCAATTTTTTTTGTGCATGCGACAGTTAAGAACCCAAGAGTAAATTTGATTCATTTAAATATTTTTTATGGATATAAATGAGTAAGCTAACTACTCGTGAGAGATAAATACCAAATGCCCATTTACCGCTTCACATCTTGAACAAAACTGAGAAAATGAAAAATCTCCTTTTTCTTGAAATATTTATGCCTCAGAAAATTTTGTTTGAGTACCAAGCGACACATTTTGCAATAACTTATCCGATCATACTAAAATTTTGTCTAATATGTCGAACAATTCCCAATTATAACATTTTTTTAAATTTTCGTGTTTTAAATAGGTACCATTTTCAGCCACACTATGAAATGCTCACCGAATCTGTCCTGTTTATATTTGGTTATTGAACATGCACAAACTATTGGCACAAAAAGTATTTGAAAAAATCAATGATAAAAAAATTTCCCATATGGTACTAACTTTTTGGCGGTCACTGTATAGTCAAAGGTGTGCAATATGTCGGAGTTCATTTTCAACGATTTTTCGTACACAGCGGCCATATCGGTTTGATTAATGGATAACTTTTCAGAAGTACAGTCTAATCCTTTGAACATCCATTCAAATATCAAGGTAGCACTCTGAGATTTAATCGTAAGGATAGGAGAATAAAGCTTTATTGAACACAAATGTGTGGTATGCACTAGCTTCCGTTTTACATATTAGGCAGCGGAGTATCTTGGTTTTGAGTACAATTTTTGATTAATTATATCTCGAAAACTAAGAAACGTAGAACTGTTTTTATATTTTCCCCGGCCTTTTTTCCCCAACTAATTTCTCAAGCTCAGAACTTGTCTGGAAGGGATGTTGACAGCTGCGACCCATTAGATGTCAATTGCTCCTTCGGCATTCGCCTTACAAACTGGAGAAATGCAGAAAACCCGGTATTATCCGAAACACAATCCGACACATAAGTACTCTATCTCTCACTTAGAGTCCATAAGCACAAGGAGGGGATTCGAACCCACACCTAATAGTTGCCCGGCCAAGCATCAACTTCGTTGCCAGGGGACTCAACCAACTCGGCTAACAACTACATATTTCATTGATTCTCTTACTGGTTTTATATTGTCGGAATATATTAGAATCACCCCGTACAAATCCCATAACGATCATCCTCTTTTAACATGCGAAATAAATATTTTTTAAACGCATAAAAGGCGTAATCACGACATGTAGGTTGCTTATCGAGACAAGAAAGAAGGTTCTATACTGTCCTAAAAAGGTTTAATAAGACTAAACACATACGAGCAGTTACTTTTGTTTTTTTAAGAATTTGTGAATTCTTATAGCGTTTTCAATTCTCTGCCTTAGAGCCGTATTCATAGTCGTGACTTAAGCAAGTGCTTAAGACTATCTTTCGTTCATCTAAGGTCCAGTTGTACAATATCAGTTTAAATTTAAGCTGAAGCTTAAACCATAACCAAAATTATTTCAACAATTGCTGTTAAGGGTTTAAGCTTTATTTTAAAATTAAGTTGGAATTGTACAACTGGGCCTTAAAGGTTTAATATTACCTATCATCTCCCATGTTCTTCAACAGAAATTAAAATTGTTCGTCGTTGCAAAGAATTCTTCGTTATTCCACTCCTTCAAGAACAATGTGGAACACATTTGAAAACAGTGACGACTGAAACGTTTTTATATAAAATCGCTTTACGTAAGTTAAGACTTTAAGCAAACACTTAAGTCTTTCTTAAAACCTATCTACAAGACACTACTTAAGATTTTCTTAAGTATAAGAATTGATTATGAATAGGGGCCCTGGAATGCTGTTTTAGGCTCGCTAGACACGTGTGATCTTTTGCTGTGCGGTACTCGCAGTGGGGCAGGTGCGATAAAACGCCTTACGTGTTTGTTTATTAGTCAATGGGCTGATTCAGCAGAACATATCAGTAACAGTTCCCGCTCCAACAGTTGAGACTGAGCACTCATTTCTGCTGAATGAAGTTCACTCATCATAACATGTTCCAGTCAGGTAGCGGAGAAGATACGCTACAAAAAATGGCGACCGCTCCAACTCATCAACTTGTGAGAGGTCGCATTGCACAACTTTCGGGTCTGCTGAATGCGCCCAATAAGACCAGGCGCACACTGCAGACTTTTTGTCTGCAGACTGTTTTGTCTGGTCTGGCGGATACGTTGAATGAATGAAAGTGCGCACACTGCCAGTCAAGACAGCGGCAAGACAAAACAGTCTACGAGCTGTTTCTTGAACCGCCGACAATTTTGTCTGCAGACTGTCGGGTAGCTCTGTTTATTCAATTGTACCGCGCACACCAAGACAAAACTGTCTCACGTCTACTTACCCCCACATACCGCGAAGGCAGAAAATAACCAATTAGCAATTACGTTTCTTCGCGCGCATCGAATATTTTAATGCAGAGTGCTTTTTGATCGACCTATGCAAGTGACTGATTGCTTAGCAAGTGTAACGTTAGTACAATATATTCTTTTATTCTTTCACAACTAAAAAGACCGTTTCATATTATTTAGAGTACCTTCAGTATCCAGATTGTTTTAGTAATGGATGAGTACATAGAATTATTAATTGAAGAAGTCGAAAAGAGACCTCAAATTTATGATAAAAGTCTAAATGAATATTCCAATGTCCAATGAAATCTCAAGTAGTTTGAATTTCTGGTGTACAGTGTGCGGTACTGCTGCGACAAAACAGTCTTGCCCTCGCACTGACTTGTACGGCCGTAGACTGTCTGCAGACAGTCTGCAGACTGTCTTGTCTACAGTGTGCGCCTGGTCTTGATGCGATGTACTGAAGCACCGTAGATTTAGTGTTGCCAACCTGTGAAATTGAAATAAAAACTAAAAAAAGAATAAATCAAAAATTCCCAAAAAGAAACAAGTTTCGTTCTCCTAGTCAGAGAAATAATTATTTTTATGTATAACTTAAAATTTTCGGTATTAATTTTGAGAAAATAATATACATAGATTCGTACTACCAATTTACCAATTATAGTTATTGGTGCAATTAAAACCATAACGATTTTATTATGTGGGTTATAAAAGTCGATCTAGGTGGGTTTAATAAAAAGAAGCGAGGTTATTTATAGATGCCCAGCCGTATAAAGTAAGAGCAATTACAATTTCGCATTTCGCCAAAGCAACGGAACTAAGTTCTTCAGGGAGCAATATTACTAAAACTCAATACAAGAGAAAATATTTACATATGCGTTATAAAACAGCCTATCCGCTTGCCACTAAAGATACATTTACAATTTTAAACTGTATCATAACTTTTATGCGCGTGAGCGAAGGAGAAGTCACCCCTAAAGTTTTAGTTACTAAGACGCAATATCCGGCGATGGGCAATTCTATAAAGGACAATATACATGCCTAGTTATTTATATCGCAGAAGTATACGCTGTAAATATATACCATGAATACTATTAAATATAAACGCACCGAAATGAGTTCTCGAATATAAATGTGTAGCGAGAAAGTTTACTTAGATTCGGTTTGGAACATAAAAATATACTGCACTCATCTAAAATATATTAGCGACTCCCTTGGCGAATACAATGGAAAGCGAGTTTCACAATATACAAACTTTTATACAAATGGCAGGCTCTAATTGATTTGAGAAAATTTAAATCAATAATCTTAGAAATATTATTCGAAACTATAAGTTAACTCTGAAAAATAGTATCACAAATACGAAAAGAATTCAAGTTCAATTCGCATAAATTCATTCTGATGATTATCTCAAACACGTATTGTTCAATTTTAATAATTTACATTCTTAAATTCCTTAAATTCCAAAAAGCGCCTGGGCACTTTCTCATTAATCCTCCACCAAATTAAAAATTATTTAGAAAGTGCCCGTCTCTAAAATTTTTATTTTTTTTGCCGTTAAATTTTCGCTAAATCGAATATATTCTAAGAAAGTATCCAACCTCCTAAATTTGCAATTTTTTCTCAAAACCCTAAATTCCAAATTATGTATTACATTTACAGGACTGAATGTCAAATATTCAGCCCGAGTATCCGAATAGTCGAAATAACGTTTACATGTTATGTTAAAATTGTTTGTAACGCATTACAAAATAACGGGACCTTCTAATGACGTCTGTACAGTCGCAAACATAATTCATGACGCGTATAAAAAGCTTACAGCTTACTCATCTCCTTCGAAACTATGAACATCCAATGCATCCAAATCTTACTACTTAAAAGTAATCCGGGATGTCCTAAATTATTTTTTGCTTAGAAACCACAAATTAAATGATGAGTTTCTTCAGTAAAGGTTACGTCATGAATTATGACTGTACTGATTGTTTCACTGAAATTTGAAAAGCAGGTATATTTAATAAGAGATATGAAACGGAGCCGTTGCCTTAATCACTGTATTCTAGACACGAGATTCATATAAAAATCAAAGGTTTTACACAAAAGTAGGCAAAATATATACGTACGTTTTCAACTTAAAATGAAACATATGGTATATTAATGCAGCTGAGCGGAATAAATACATACATACATACTAACTACGGTCTAATGTTTATTAAAATTTTCATGAAATGGGATGCATAAGGCAGCATAATTAAAACTCAAGTAATTTAATAAAAGTAATTTAAGTAATTAAAGACAGTGCAACTTGGAAGCTGTAAATGACCATGGAGATTTTTTTTTTAATTCAACTCAAATTTTCAGAAATAATAATTCTTTTAACTTTTAAATGAAATTTTAAAGTTATCCCTACATTAACAAACAATTTTCGATGTTTATTTTCCATGCAGTTTCACTTAAAATAATTTAATTATTAGAACTACTCTTTAGGCAATCTTTACACAGTACCTCTTTAGTCATTTTGATTAAGAAACTTATTTTGCCGCTAAGCTTTGCTATTATTTGTTTAAAGATACTATTAGATCGTATATAATGTAACATTCTTATTTTAATACATGTGAGTATAAAACTGACAACGAAAGAAACGCTATTATATGATGAGGAAACTAACATAGTACGAAAGAGCAAGACGAAAATTAATTTCAGTAAAATAAATTGCATACTTAGCAGTTGACAAACAAGGAATAGAGATAAAATTATAGACGATGAAAAAATTAAGGACTATGACCAATATTTGGGTGCGGCTATTTTAAAAGTAGGAAATGATACGCCAAGAATGCACAGTAATGTGAGCTATACAAGAGATAAAAACTGGTAATTATGAGCCGATTGAGTCAAAAAAAACTAGGATAACCATTACATCGGATGTTCAATTGGAAAGTTCTTCGGGTATCCTTTGAATTTTTCATAACATTGTGTTAAGAGCCCAACACACCTCGTTCTTTTCTGTCCTTTTAGCCGTCAGTTAAAACGGATCGTTTAAAACTGCCAGAAAACCGAGGTGTGTGGGCAAAAACCGTCCGTTTGGAACGTCATTCAAAATATCAGGTACGGTCTGATTTTCATCGGTTTTCGTTCCATCCCTTCGGGTAAAAACGAAGGTGTGGACTCAACAATCCGACCGTTCAACGTTTTTTGCAATGGCATTCTAGTGTTGAATAACATTTCTGTCAAGACTTATTTCCTTAGTACAATTAGTGGTGCAATTATTGGAGCGATTCTGCTCATATCTGTAGCAACCGTAAGATCTGTAAGCCTACAAGACGATTATTAAAAGGTGGAATTTTGAAGTTCTCAGTATGATACGATTTCTTGTAAGTCTATAAGATAAAACCACAGAGACTTACGAGTAATTCTAGGAACCTAGGAGAAATCATACCTCCCACAGAACTTCAAAATTCCATATTTTAATAACTGAGTTACAGGTTTACAGATCTAAAGAGCCCCACACACATCGTTCGTTTCTGTGCTTTTTAACCGTCGGGTAAAAATATTGGAACGATGAATGAAGCTGTACACGTACACACATCGTTTTTATTTCGCGTCAGTTTATCACGATGAACCGTGGATTCATATATAATCCGCCGATTTAGCCTTCCATAGGCAAAGAAAATTACTATACAGTTCGATGAACTCTATCAGAAAGTCCCTATTCATTTGTCTAATGTCAGACATAATTGCGCCATTAATTGCACTGAGGAAATGTCTTGGCAGAAAGGTCGTCCAACACCAGAACGTCACTGGAAAAAATGTTGAACACACACACTTTGTTTTTACCCAAACGGATGGAACGAAAACCGAGGAAAATCAGGCCGTGCCTGATATTTTGAATGACGTTCCAAACAGACGGTTTTTGCCCACACACCTCGGTTTTGTGGCAGTTTTTAACGATCCGTTTTAACCGACGCGACGGTTAAGAAGGACAGAAAAGAACGAGGTGTGTGGGGCCCTTTTACGGTTGCTACAGATACGAGCAGAATCGACACATATGTCTGACATTAGACAAATGAATAGGTACTTTCTGATAAAGTTCATCAAACTGTACAGAAATTTTCCTTGCTTGTGGAAGGTTAAATCGGAGGATGATATTCTTTTACGGCCAACAAGCATCCACGCTTCATCGTGATAAACTGACGCGAAATAAAAACGATGTGTATGCGACCATCCGGCTTCGTTCATCGTTCCAACATTTTTACCCGACGCGACGGTTAAAAAGGACAGAAAAGAACGAGGTGTTGGGGCCCTTAACAGGTCTTGAATTAGATCAACGTGAAATGTCACTTTAGGTTGTCACGTTAGGTTTATAAGCAAAACATAACGACCATTTGACAAATGTTATTCATTCAAACATCAATCGGTTTAGGAAGGCATCCCTTTTTTTTATTAAAAAATCAATACCAACTTGGTGAATTTTTCGATTGAACATTTGTTATTTGTTACAGTAGCACAAAGTAGCGTGTCATCATAATAGTATATTACATAACGAGAGTTGTAAATAGCAAATTACGCACGGTGGAAAAGTTGCGCATGAGCCGCGCAGCGGCGAATGCAAGTAATTCCACAAGTGCGTTATTGCTTTACAACTCGAGTTTTGTACTATACTTTATCTACGACCACAAAAATTATCTTCAAACTCAAAGTAATCAGCAGTGACACTTGTAATTTTGACGACTGTCAATCTAATGTGATGCGGCTACGTAGATCTAACTATAAGCGTGCGTAAAGTAGGTGCGTTGTGCGTGTTTCTTACTTTACGCACGACGTTTGTAAACACCGGCTTACTTAGTTTATGTATTGTACGTAATTCGTCATTTACAGTAGTGGTCATTTACAGTAATGTACATAATTCGTCATTTACAGTAGTGGTTATAAATACAAATAAGTTAGCTTTAATTTTGAGATTATTGTTAAGGACTAGACAGAGTCCCACAGCAGCCTGAATAATAGTCAAGACAAAGGAGGGAAACAGGTAGAGAACGTGACTTTAGTACTCGTGACTGGTGACAAGCTTGAAACTTGTAGTATATCACTATAAATGGTAACAATTGAACTAATATGTCCTTAGCCAAAAGCTAACACTTTTCGAGAAAATTGTAATTTAAAATTGCACCCAAACTCATGGAACGGAACGAAAACTCACGCGTTCCACAACTGTATCTAATAAAGTTTTATTATTTTATTTTCAAATTCACATCGGTGCAGAAGTTTTTACGATCAGCTGTACCTTTGTAAGTTATGCGTGAATAACGAACTAGGTTCGTCTGATCGTTTAACCCTAGGGTACCGAACCTTTTTACCAAAGAAGAACACACAAAATTTAGGTATTCACACTATTTTAATTAATTTAGATGCGTTTTGACGTACATCTATCAATTGTAAATTCTGATATTAACATTTACATTGCTCTCTTGGCGATACAAATTTGCGTAACAAATATCGATTTTATTCTTTCGCACCACCTGATACCTATTACTTCAGAACTGGCAATGGGATAGGGTCACGCTGCGCTGAATGTAAGTAACCATTGTAAAACATTATTACAGTTTTACTGCTTTATCTGCAAAACGTCACCTTGTATTTTCAGTGTCATAACATGATTTTAGGGTAAAATTTAGTTCATTCTAATTTATTAATTAGAATTTTTTAAACATTTTCTCGTAATCTGTAACAAGGAATTTCTTAGTGGTTTTATTTTGTCCGGTATTATTAAACTCGCCCTGTACAGGGTGAGGCAAAAATATGTTAACATTAAATGGGTGTTTAATCACTTTAAATTGCAAGGCAGGGATTTGGTTACAGGGTTTCAATTTGGCACCCATACAATGCTAACATCTTTTTGCCTCACCCTGTATATTAAAATATAGGAGATAAAAGACTGTGACAAAAAGTATAGGAATCAGACCTTTTCTTAAAAAGAAGCAGCAGAGTGTTAAAGCAACAACAGATCACATTGAAGAAAGATTGATTATAAAGAAAACGGTAATAGAATAAATTTAGATAAGGAGATACAAAGAATAAAATCACAATAATAAAATGAAAGAAAATTATTGGCCAGGAAAAATCTGAAAGTAACAACCGAGATAAAAGCAGAAGAATGAATTAAGCAAAAAGGAAATATTCAAAAAAAATTTAAATGGCACAATGAGAATGATGATGATGATAAACTCTGATTTAATAAAAATTTGTAAGTATAGTGAAACTTCTCCTAAGCGGACCTACCGTAACCAGCAAACAATCCGACCATTAGGGGTGTCCGCTGAAAGGCGGGCGGCCACTGAACGCGAAATTAACCTAAGCTGAGCGAAACTAAGTTTTTTGAAAATTAGCTCCAACGTACTCTTACGCGGACGAGGCAACCGAACGAAGATAAACATTGTTTTATTTGCTATCCTAACCTCGCGTCGCTTAGCTTTAGTTGCCACGTCCGCGTAAGATTACGTTGGAGCTAATTTTCAAAAAACTTAGTTTCGCTCAGCTTAGCTTAGTTTCGCGCTCAGTAACAGCCCGTCTTAAAAGCGTCGGGCCACTGCGCGCGAAACTAAGCTAAGCGAAACTAAGTTTTTTGATCCAACGTAATCTTACGTGGACGAGGCAACCGAGGGAAGATAAACATTGTTTTATATCTTTGCTATCCTAGCTTCGCTTCCCTTAGCTTTAGTTGCCACATTCGGGGAAGATTACGTTGGATCTAATTTTCAAAAAACTTAGTTTCGCTTAGCTTAGCTTCGCGTTCAGTGGCCGCCTGCCTTAAGAGAGGTATAAATTTATGTATATTACTTAAATGGAGAATTAAAATCTGTCCGGCTTAAGAAAGGTGTCCGCCATGTGACGTTTTTACTGTACGTACTTTTTTGTCTCCATAACCACAACGAGTTTTTACTGGAATAGGACTATTTTTTTAACAAAACCTAATAAATTATGACTACGTCGAATTCCAATTTGAAATTAGGACAATTTTAGTTGTGTGCATCAAGCTCGCTAATAAAAGGGCCAGGCAATATTACGATACTGCGATGTAATCTGGCCGAATACAATCTTAATGTCTTGATGTAAAGTCGTTACTGCTCCTTCTTATTGATTTGATTTTATAATAACCGATATCGCAGTTCAATAACAGAGAGCAGTTTAGATAAAACGAACATAAAAGAGGTAATAACATAAATATGTATAAACATTTAACAGCGCTTACAATGTACGAACGTGCGTAAATTTTGTTTGAGCAGAGAATGTTGAGGCAAATCACTAGGTGGATAAACTCTGCTAATGGTCTTATACGGAAAGTGTTACACAAACTCATGCACGTTTCAATGTAAATAGGTTGTAATGTCTTAAGAAAACGCATTATAATATTTAATATTTACGGTAAACATGCATGCAATACATTTTAAAATGACTAGAAAGCAATTAAATCTTGCAAAAATCAAAAATGGATTAGGCAACAAATATAAAAGTTGTTTAATACCGACATTCACTTGGTTTATAATTCCGTATATTTTAGATGTAATGCCGGCAGTTTTCTTGAAATATTTAGTTTCATTTATTTATTAGTATTATTTAAAAAATCAATTACCTATAGATAGATATAAATTACTGAGTACATTAACCAGTACATCGATAGTATGAAAGAATGAGTACAAAATATGTCCTCGCGCATTTTTCAAACAAATAGTAAAGTAATTTAATTTCTTTAGAAAATTTAAAATTGAAAATAAAAATACCCTTTGTTATACATCACTACAGAGCGGATGGCCTTAGATAAAACCTAAGATCATCCGCTCTCTTATACTACTAATATACAGTGTGTCCCCAGGTGGTCTAAAAAAGAGGAAAAACTTTTTAATTTTCAACTTTAGAGAAAAATGTTATTCTTTATATAAGTTTTTGCTTGTTCTAAAACCATACATTTTCTAAACAAAATCCAGATATTCTGTTTCTTAAGTAAAATAAAAGAGAATTTCTGTTTCTCTTTCTTAATATCATGCGCCCTGTCTGTTCTTTCAGGCTTTTGAGTAAGATTGCGTGAAACATTTATGGAGACATCATCTGGAAACTTCGCGTTAAATTTCTGTATTGCGTAGATGAAGACGATTCTCCAGTCCCATAATACCGCAGAAGATAAATTCTTTGTTGGTGAGTTAATATTGTTTCAGCAATCATTAAATTTACCACAGCTCAGTTACTCAGTTTACTACCTAACTGACATTTACGACAAGCAATACCTTGATTTTATTAAAGCTACCAAACAAATTTTTCGCTTAAATTTTTCGAATTTTCTCCTTTGTTTTACTTAAGAAAAACAATATTTGGATTTTGTTTAGAAAATTAATTATTTTCGAACAAGCAAAAACTTTTATAAAGTATAACATTTTTCTCTAAAATTGAAAAGAAAAAAGTTTTTTCCTCTTTTTCAGTCCATCTGGGGACACACTGTATGTATAACAAAAGGTATGGTTATTTTTAATTTTTCTTAGGTTTTATCCAACGTCATCTGCTCTCTAGTGATAGATAACAAAGTATATTTTTATTTTCAATTTTAATTTTTCTAAAGAAATAAAATTACTTTATTATTTGTTTTAAAAATGCCTGAGGACATATTTTGTATTCATTCTTTTATACCATCCAAACCATTACCATTGAATCAATATTATTTTTACGGAAACTTGTTCATTAATTTATATTTTCCGTATCCACACTCATTCAACATATTGTAACTGCCGTGCTTCTGATATCAAAACCCTAAAATTGGCTGCTATCGATATATCACTTATAAAAAAAATTCACTGGGTGTGAGATAAAAAGCGCTTCAATGGAAAACTCTGTAAAATAGCTCCATAAGTACTACAAACTGATAGGAATTTCTCTTTACTTTAGGTGTCAATGCTACGTCAAACGATAATCAACTTTTTTCTCCAAATGGATATGTATACCTCTTTTATATTGTTTGATAGAGACTTTTTTCTGAATTCAGTGATATGCTTTAAGTTGATTTTGGTCCCAATATTTATCAAGACAAATATAAAAAAAGATTTAATATTCGTTTGGAACATTCCATTTAGTCAGCATCAGAATTTTTATTAAATTTAAATAAATTTTAATTTGTAGGTACATAACATATATCTGAAGATGTAAAATTAGTAAAGTGAAACTGCATGTGTTTGCATAAAATCATCTGAAGCACTCGTTAATTATTTTGTTATTCCTTTCTCTCATCTGCACACAGAGAAAAATAAACTGTTCAGTCAACCAAAAACACGTTCAGTTAACAGTATTTTTCGTTTACCTATTAGCAATCATGCGTGGTTATTGAACCAACAGTCAAAAAATGTTAAATATTTTAGATTGAATCAACTCAATATTTTCTTTGAGGCAAGCATTCAATGAAGACATCTTTCTAGTTGCTTTAATGCCCAAGAAGATTGATACAAGAACTTTAGATTGTTAAAATTGCTAAATATTTTATTTGTCTGAACGCTGTTAGGAATTAAAATTATATTTTGATATGTTTAAAGTAATTTTTCAGTACGGCTAATAAAAGCGTAGAGTCAATTCAATCTCTACTATCGTTTAGGAAACATCAATTAAATGTTCACCTCTTTGCGATACTGCCAAAGTAAGATAACCCTTCAACCTTTGTTGAGGTGACAAGAGGAGCTGAATAAACCTCAACGAACTTTATAATGTCGGACGCGTTCAAAATATGAATGACTTATCCGTTTAAGAAACGATGTCGAACAACAAGGTTATGCTGGGACAGGCAGTAAATATACGTGAAGTTTTAGCAGGCGCCATCTGGAACTCGATAGCTTATTAATATGGGAATTAACCCTCGCTTTTACTTGACTTAACATTTATTACGTTAAATAAAAAATCAAAACAGACACATAAAAGCAACAGCACTTTACGATCACTTTGAAATTTCAACTTTTTGATTTAACATATTAAGCACTTTCGTTTTAAGGAAAACATTTACATCGTTCAGTCAAACGTAATAGTTTAACATTTTTTTAGTGTTATTTCAACAATTTCCAAGATGTTCAGTTAAGAATATTACCGTTGAAACAAGTACATTTTATTTAAGTCAACGCACAAAAAGTTGACATTCAAAAAGTTGTTGACTTAACTATTTCATTTTTCTCAGTGCATTAGCTTCACAGATTTTATACTATGTCCAGTATGTCAATATTTCGTATTATTAATTTATAGGCATACATTTTTCTGTAAATATATCTAAATATTTGCGACAAGTAAAAGACAATAAACACGAATAAGTGAATGAATTTAATAGGGAATGCACAGTAAAAATGGCCATTATACTCTGGCCAATGCAGTTATATCATCGAACATTTATTTGAAACAAAATCTCTGGAGAATTTCTGGATTGTAAAAATGCGGACCAGTAATTTCAGTAGGTACATATGAGACTAACATAAAACTCTACACAGTTGTAAATTATTGATCTGAACTCCCCTTTATTTATTTTAGCCACCCTAATTTATATTCCGGCGGACAGAACCCATTGGCTGATGGCTTTTATTGTTTTAAACACCAGCGATTTATGTACAGGAAAAAAAATATATGCAATAAAGGGAAAATTAAGTCGATGGAAAAATACATCGGGAAAAAGTCACCCGATGAAAAATTTTTCCATCGGCTATTTACTTTTTTTTAATCCCTCCATTATAGGAAACGCATTAACTTCAAACTCATGTAAATAATAAAAGCCAATATAAAAAGAGCGTTTCCAGCACCCCAAAAATATAATTCATGTTACTCATGCTGCCATCTCGCGGTCAAAATCCTGCATTACTGCCCGAGTTGTGAACCTTCAGGTCAGTGCAATGCAGTAAACACGTACAGAAAAAAATATAAAGCTGCCGTCATTTAACATCAAAAAATGAAATTTAAAATTACTTACAATTTAGCACCTGTTTACAACTTAAATATGAAGAGCACCGATAATGCGAAAACTGAAAGAAAAGAAAATAAATTACTAAAAAAAGTCACATTTAAATCGTGTTTTTAAAATAGTAATTCAGATTTATTTTAAATATCCGGTAATTTAAGGATTCGTACGTTAGTTCCGTTAATTAATTAAAATTTCATTTGAAGTTTGTGTCATGAAGAACGCTTAAGAAATTCCCGAACATGACATAATAGGAAAGAGGGTAGGTGTAATGTGCTTTTTTTTCTTTTACCTGAACCTAACCTAACTTGTGTCCAGGCAAATTCAAGAAAATAGCTGGAAATTATAGCTAAAACTATGTTAATCACGGTTAATTATGAAACAGATCATCACTGCCAGCGTTCAGTGCATAAACACGCGATATATAATCAGCAGACAGTGGACAGACGCCTGGCGTCTCGTGACCCTAAAGTTCCTAGTCATAAAAACAAACTGTACGGAGTACAACAAAACAAAAATAAATCATAAAATCTCACCTAAGAAACTGAAAATAAGCAAAACATAAGCGCACGGACACGAAATTATAATGAACGGAACACATAAACTAAAACAAAACTTGGCTAGCCAATATTTCACATGTAAAGCCGTCGGTCAAGGAACCGTCGCTGTATCGGTATGCAGGCACAGAAACAGGTGGAGGGACGCGTCGTGGCGCGGACAACGTCGTAAATAGCGGCGCTGTCGTCGCGGCGCCCGCCACTTGTTGAGCCTTTTCAAAAAGACGCCTGTTTGCAACATTTAAAAGCGCGAAAATCCAGCGACGCCCGACCGTATAGTTCTAACACATGGTTTGTTATAACGCTATTTGTGATCAAATGACGGAAGCACGTGTACTTTGACAGTTGGTTTAAAATGTTTTTATATTTGGTAAACAATTGCAACGGCGACACTCTGAAACACCAAGTGCTCAATGGAGAGATCTGTAAGCATATTTACAGTTTTCTGTTTTAGGCTATACAATGGCAACGTTCAGGTAACTGCAACAGCTGAGTTGCTGACTAAGCAACCGTTTGTGATTGATTCAAATTAAAGTAATAGCCAATCACAAACGATTGCTTAGTAAGCAACTCAGCTGCTGCAGTTACCTGAACGCGGCCAATAAATTAATAAAGATATATGTAGTTGCAAATACATTTAAATACATTACAAACAGTGAGTCATTTAATAATTACATAATAAGGAAAAGTAAATCTATTCATTCACCGATCTTACACAAACCAACAACATACTAAGATACTAGTAAATAATTATAGAGTGACCGCCAAAAAGTTCACACCATATGGGAAAAACTTATATTATTGACTTTTTGGAAAAACTCTGCGCCTATAATTTGTGCGTGTTCTCGGGACATGATGTTCGATAACCAAATATAAACGAGACTAGGGATGGCAAAAAAATTTATATATCGATATATCGACTCATATGATATATCGTTAACCATATATATCGATACATTCGATATATTCTACTAGGGATGGCAACGATGTATCGATATATTAGAAATATCGATATATTCATGGAAAATATCGATATATATTATATCGATATTATAATTCAATATATTGGTAAAAATGTCGATATATTTTGCAAATAACCTTTCGATATATTTCTTAGCTTTTGCAGTTTTAAAGAACAATGAAATCTGTTACCGGTATCTCTATAGTGATGATACAGAAAACTACTTGAAATATTTTTTTAATTTCTTTCATTTTACGCCTGCCCTGCCCTCCTCTAGTAAGTAGTAAAGAAAATAAGTTACTTTTGCAGAAACCCACAATCATGCATCCCCATAAAATGTATTTTTAAAGGTTAGCTATGTAAATCCCCGAACAATCACAATGAGCTGATTCAGCAGAACATATCAGTAACAGTTCCCGCTCCAACAGTTGAGACTGAGCACTCATTCTGCTGAATGACGTTCACTCATCATAAAATGTTCCAGTCAGGTAGCGGAGAAGTTACGCTACAAAAAATGGCGACCGCTTTAACTCATCAACACGTGGGAGGTCGCATTGAAATTTGGTCAACAGTTGCACAACTTTCGGGTCTGCTGAATGCGCCCATTATTGGTTTTATAAACGGCCGACACAAAGAACCAAAGAACTTTGTGAGTCATTCGTTCTTGTGACTTGCCGAAGTAATGATTTGATTTCTGAAGAGCCTGACTTGCCGAAGTAATGATTTGATTTCTGAAGAGCCTGACTTGCCGAAGTAATGATTTGATTTCTGAAGAGCGGTTTTGAAAATTATTGATTTTTTTAAATTGTGGCTTATGTTTATAAGTTATTTAATAAAACATCGTAATGGCACCAGCGAAGAGCAATATTAGTAAATATTACTAGTTCTTATGTTATTCATTTTTGTGCGAGTATATTAAAATAAAACCTGCTTTACTAATAACTTGCCTGCTTAGGTAAAATAGTACATGTGAAAAGAATTGATTTTTGAATGTACGCATATTTTTTTAATTTACTTATTTTGGTTGCAAAAGTTATGGTACTACCGTTTTATATGTATGTTCCAAATTTCGTTGATATATCTTTAAAAATGGCTAAACGGCCCTGAAAAAAGATAAAAAGTTATTTTCCTCCAAACTCACTTTTCACGTATACTGTTTTACCTTAGCAGGCAAGAAAACTGAAATCTATTAAACATGCTGGGACTTATTTTTATTTACCTTTTTTACAATCAGTTAAATATATCGATATATGAATATATCGATATATTTCTAACGATATATCGAATGTATCGATATATGGTTAACGATATATCATATGAGTCGATATATCGATACATAATTTTATTTGTCATCCCTATATTTAACTGATTGTTAAAAAAAGGTAAATAAAAATAAGTCCTAGCATGTTTAATAGATTTCAATTTATTAGTAAGGCAGATTTTATTTTAATATATTCGCACAAAAATAAATAACATAAGAACTAATAATATTTACTAATATTGCTTTTCGGTGGTGCCATTACGATGTTTTATTAAATAACTTATAAACATAAGCCACAATTTAAAAAAATCAATAATTTTCAAAACCGCACTTCAGAAATCAAATCGTTACTTTCGCAAGTCACAAGAACGAATGACTCACAAAGATCTTTGATTCTTTGTGTCGGCCGTTTATAAAACCATTAATGTAATTTGTTCGGGGATCTACATAACTAATCTTTAAAAATACATTTTATGGGGATGCATGATTGTGGGTTTCTGCAAAAGTTCAACGTAACTTATTTTCTTTACTACTTACTAGAGGGCAGGGCAGGCGTAAAATGAAAGAAATTAAAAAATATTTGAAGTATTCTGTGCCATCACTACAAAGATACCGTTAACAGAGCCGCTTTTTGGCGGTGCACTATTTTGAAATTATTTCGTATGTTTCGAAATGTGCATTTTTTAGCGTTGAAACAATGACGTCATGTTTTGAAATGGGTGCATACATTTCAAAACGCTGTGAAATTATTTTTTGAAATTATTTCAAGGTGGAGTGGGGGTTAAAAGTAACAAGTTAAGTGCTACTCATAACCTGCAAATCGATTGTGTTTTGACACGGTACAGGAAAGTTATTTTAGCGGGATCATCATTAATGACGTCAGAATTAAAACAATTTTGAAACACTACCATTCGGTTTTAAAACAGTTTTGTACGCCAAAAAACGGCTCAGATTTCATTGCTCATTAAAACTGCACAAGCTAAAAAACATATCGAAAGGTTATTTGCAAAATATATCGATATTTTTACCAATATATTGAATTATAATATCGATATAATATAATATATCGATATTTTCCATGAATATATCGATATTTCTAATATATCGATATATCGTTGCCATCCCTAAACGAGACACATCCGCTGAGCAATTCTTAGTTCTTAGTGTGGCTAAAATGGTACCTATTTAAAATACGAAAATTAAAAAAAATTTATAATATGGAATTGTTGGATATATTAAACAAAATTTTAGTAGGATCCAGTACATTTTTACAATATGTGTCACAAAATTTTCTGCGGCAGAATATTTTGCAAAAATTAAAATTTATAGTTTATTATTTTTGACAGTAAATATTTAATGGCTATCAACAAAAATGTCGATTTTATAAGTACGGATATTCATTGAAACCATAATAAAAAGTGCAATTTGCACTTTGCACGGTCTGCTTAGGCTAAATTAAGGTTATTAGAATTGCATTATGAAGAAATCAAAAATTATAAGACAAAATTTTATGTAGAAAAAGCCTTGCACTAGAAACGTGAAAAATCGTCTCAAGTTTTCTCGTGCGTGTAATACATAGTTAAGAACCCAAGAGCAAGTTTTAGTGTTTTAAATATTTTTTATAGATATACAATGCGATCGAAAATGATTGAGCGTCCTTGAGAAAATAAATATCCAAAGGTGATCAAAACTACCTTCGGCATAGAGAATTTTCGCGTTTTTGAATACTCAAAGTCAGGTGACAATCAACTACGGAATACCCATTTATCGCTTCACATCTTGAACAAAGCTGAGAAAATGAAACATCTTTTTTCGAAATATTATTCGGCAGAAAACTTTTAGTACCAAGCTACACATTTTGTAAAAAGTTATTGGACCCTACTAAAATTTTATCGAATATGTCCAACAATTCAAAATTATACCTAATAATTTTTTAATTTCGTATTTAGATACAGTTCATTTTTTCACTATATGCCGATCGATCGATCGATAAGTCAAAGAACGTTTGTACAACTCTCCTTCTAACTTTCGTAGAACGGCCTTACGGTTTTTGTCATATCATTTCGTCGTATACTTTCTTAACTCAGATCTATACGATCGGCATATAAATAAAAAATTAACTTTACCTAAATATACTTGCTTTCAAGAATTATCTATTTGTATATTTATTGAAATCAGTGGGTCGATTCTGTTCATATCTGAAAAGACCGTAAGATCTGTAAGCCTCTAACTCAATTATTAAAATAGAGAAGTTTGAAGTTCTGTAGAACATATGATTTCTCCTAGGTCTCTAGAATTACTCGTAAGTCTCTGTGATAATTTAAGAATAAATGAAAAGTTTAAATCGCGACATGCTGCGATCCCTTTTTGACCTAACACTGCATTAGAATTGACAAATTGCATCCAGTTGGAACCACTAGTGGTTGCTCTGTGGTTGGAGGAAAGTTTAAGTTTCCACCAATGATATTACTTAACCACACAATTGATCGAGTGGTTAACTCGTTTTATACAACTGGCCCTTAATAAGTCATCCTATACAACGGAGCCAAACGTGCTGTCAAAGCATATTAAAAGTTTTAAATTTTTGGTTCCAAATCGGTTCTGAATACAGTGGATTCTTCGAGCATCCTCTGTACAGCCACAATATAAGTACATAATGTAATTACCCAGTAGCGTCACTTAAACGTCAGTGTCAAAGAAAGCGGCCATACTGTTTGATGCCTTTATGAAAATGTAATTTGCAAATCGGAAGATATCAAACAAAATGGCAAATGTGACAGTGACGCTACTGTGTATATTCTTTCGGCCCTTTTTGTGGCTTCGTCAGCAGAAACGCAGTCGAAACAGCTATATGAAAAAGTGTTAGAAAAAAAAGATCTATTTAATGGTATTACAATCCAAACTAGCGGCCATAGAAAAAATGAAGTTGATGATGATCAGAACGAGACGAAACGTTGTGCTTGCAGAATGTATTAATTTATCAATTTTGTTTTGATCCCTACAATAACTTCAGAAAAAGAATTTTAAAAGGTGTTTTTCGGTTTTTTGGAAATATTTAAAAAACTACAAATAGTAGATTTTTCAACACAGATTATTTTTCAGCACCAAAATACGCAACTTTGCCCTAATTTAATCGACTTCGTGTCTCTTACCGTTCGAGATTCCAATGGTGAGCTTCGAATTTGTAATATCCTGTATAACATAATATTACAATAAAATACAATACATGATTTAATCATTTTTTAGAGAAATTAAAAATCCTCTAATTACTTGGAAGAGGAATTGCGTCACACAATTTTGAAACAGAAAATTCGAATTCCACTCGCAAACCAAAACAGTAATAGCGTTTTCCATGGCTGCACTAGTATGAGTGTATTTTCATCTCGGTTCAGCTTTATGAATAAAACGATAGAGATATTAACCTGAGTTAAGGTTACTATAGTATCTAAGGTACTAAATCAACATACTTCGTATAGAGGTAACGCATTTAGTGATTTTTTATATCTATCCTTGTCGCACATTCCTCTCATCTAGGGATAAAAAACAGTTGGAAATATTATTTGAAGTGACGTTTGTCAAAGTAGTTAAGAAAATTGAGTTTAAATATCGCATCCCAAACTTTTATCGCATGACATTTAATGATTCCGCCTTTTTCTTAAAAGAAACATTCTGCACTTCTTAAAATAACAACTTTTTGTTTGGTAAATAACTTAACAGACTTAACTAGACATAACCTAATACACTTTTAAATCAATGCTGCCAGATGCGATGTGTTCCTTTTCCCTAGAATTTTCACTAAAAATTCCCTAGATTTCCCTAGACTTCTTTCTCTCTCTTTTATTTGTTGAAAACTAGAAAAGTACCTACTTAGGTAAATAAAAACATTGGAATTTTGCAATTTTGTACTAACAAAGTCATTGAACCCTACACAATAATCTAAACTAATAAATATGAACTAGTGGAAAAAAAAATACTTAAGTCATCAATTAATTAAGTACAAAAATGGAAATTTATAAGAGTATCTTATAGCGTTTTTCACTGGGATTAAATTGTGCACTGAGTGCACACTCAGAATATTCTCATCTTGTTTTAACCTCATATATTGAAAAGAGATGGAGATACTCTGAGTGCGCACTCAGTGCAGAGTTTAGTCCCAGTGAAAAACGCTATTTAACTATTAAACGTGAAATTAATTATGTACTTACCAGAATTGTTACACAAACAATAGGTCTGTTCCAACCACGCTTTGTGACGGTTTCGAAACCATCACAACCATGCACTCATCAAAGTTTTACACTTGATAAAGTTGTCAAAATCGATCATTATTTCGGTGGCCAACTGATTATGACGGTTTCGAAACCGTCACAAAGCGTGGTTGGAACAGAGCTAATATTTCAATGGTTTGCAGCTAGAAGTGTAATTGTCCTAGTCACTATCAGAGGGCGGCAATATCGATCATCAAAATCGGCTGTACAGAAATCTTTCGCGCGCAACAAATGGGAATACACATTTATAAGCGGTAATTTTAAACAAAATGTATCTGATCTGAAATGTTATATTAAAATTTTGTTTTCAAAGAAAAAATATTGGAAAGTTGGATAATAATATTTCAGACGTCAATAGGTACTTGGATTTCCCTAGATTTGAGACAAAATAATAAATTTCTCCCCTTTTCCCTGCTGTGGTACAAATATCCCTAGATCTAGGGAAATTTTCCTAGACCTGGCAGCAGTGTTTTAAATTGAAACCAGTGACATTGCGGTAAACAACATTCCCTAAAACTGTTGTCTTCCTTATTGCACTTGCGACAATTGTATTTGTTATCTTTGTTTCTCAATCCTATCAGGAGAGGAATGGGATTGCGTTACCTGTACGGAGTGTTGATCTTAACTGTATCGAGAAGATAGCGCCAACTTTCTATCTCTTTTAATTTGGGGTTAATCAAATTCATTCATAAACTGCTTAGCAACGGTAGCTTGTTATGTATCTATCCTTTTTCTTCTTTAGCGTTTCATCGCTTCCTTTTTAATTTGGGGGACGAAGCCGCGGATATGAATGGCGGTACCTTCTAAATACAGTAACCTTAATCCTGAGTGCACACCGGTGCAGCCAGTGGAAAACGCTATAAGCTCAAAATGTCACCTGGTCCTACGAGTAACAATTAACAGGAGAGAAGCTGCGGCAGTGGGAGAATGCAATTACATTTAACGGAAGTTACCATTTTGCGGTAGGTCAGTTTCTACAATATGGCGGTTTGTTGACATTCGCAGTGGAAAAATAATTGGGATAAATAACGAAATGTAGAGGGTGCTCAAAATTGTGGCTCAGTGCGGTATAAATTGACGTTTACCATGTGTTTACTTTGTGAGGGTAACTTGTTTTCCCTAATATACCGTCAATATTCATATATGTATTATGATTTTATTATTTTATTAAGTATAATTTATAACGAGTGTTCAATTGAAAAGTTCATCAAGTTGATTTTGATTTTTTGTTGAAAGAAGATAGAATAAGAAAGGGGTAACTTCCTAAACAAGCTGACGTTTAACATTGTATAGTTGTAAACTTATCCTCACATAATCAAGCGACGATAGGGAAGTTTCCGTATAGGTGATTTCTAAGATAATTGGAATAATTTGAATCTTGGCTCGACCAATCGGAGTCCCGTCAGTTATTGTTTCTATGCGTATCCTCAAATCGGTGAAGTTAAAGTTGTGAGTTAGAGTGCGTACAGGATCTCCTGACCCGCGAGCACATCCGCGCAGACGACAAAATCCCACCTGCTGGAGCCAGCCCACAAGTACAACACCCGAAAACATAGACACAATTACAAACTGTTGTAGTCGTATATTTCAGATAGGGTTTTACTTGTGGGCCGGCTCCAGTATGTGGGATTTTGTCGTCTGCGCGGATGTGCTCGCGGGTCAGGAGATCCTGTACGCACTATATATCAGGTTATACCTATACCCAGAACGTGAACGTGAGATGTCGAAAATGGAAGACCAAGGTTATTTTTGTAGAATGAAACTACCAAAGCCACTGGTAGTTATGATTTATAATCGGGAGCATCCATGATTGTCACTGATTGCATTCATTGATTTTTAGATTAGTGATTGCTAGTTGTCATTTAAACTTAAACTTTATCTTTAAGCATTATGTCTTATTATAAGTAAAGTATGTATATAAGATTTCAATTTTATTAAGTTTTCTTAAAACTTTTACTTAAGCATTATGTTCTAGGCTTAAGCGTTTACAATAAGGGTGTGGGGATAAAAAATTGGCACAAATGTTAAGAAGAGACAAGTTTATTACCAAAAAATTATTATACGACTTATAATATGGAAGTGAAAGAACATACTTTTAGTTGCAGAATCAGCACCATAACGACTGGATTTACAAATTTTTGTTTTTACACAGCTCCCTAAATTAATAAATATTGAATCTAACGTTTGCCGCAATTTTTGGCAAATTCTTTGTTTCAGCTCATCCAAATTTGAAGCTCCCTAGCCATTACTGTATGTATCTCTTTTCAAATTCTTCCAAAAACGTTCAATTGGACGCAGTTGAGAATATTTCTTGACTTCGTAACAAATGGAATTTGTAACTCATCGAAAGCGGCAATTATACGAGCGGTGTAATGCTAAGTTGCTATGTCTGGCCAAAAGATGTATTTTCCGACAGAAGGATTCTTATCTATGAATTCCTTTAATCTCGATCTTATCCAGCATTTTCATACGTTTTGGCATTCACAGAATTGCCAGATGGACAAATATAAGCTTGAGAATAGCCTTTACAAGAAATTGCAATCCATACCAACAACTTGTGCTGAAAATTTTTATGTCTCTTGTAAACCACTCTACAATCCACTTCTTTTCTTTTTTTACAGTAGTAATGCTTGTTATTAGCGATATCACTTCCATCGAGTGTGAAAGATGATACATCGTCCATCACAATATGGAGGCTATTTGATGGTGAAAATTCATTTTCAGAAAGTCGTCTGTATTTACGTCTTTATTGTCGCAACTGTTTTTCTGAATATTCCGCAGCCGATTTTCTCGTAACAAGCAACACATTATGGAAATGGAGATACGCAGTTTACAGATTAGGCCGACGTTATGCTCTTTTAAAATATTACTCACGTATTAATTATTGATCTTATACTTGCGACCAAGTTTCCTAAGCGAATTCCAATTTTACCATGAGCATACTCGCTTAAAGCTTTTTCCTTCTTGGAAGTTTTTTCCTTACTGACCCTGTATTTCCATCACTGCTGTGTTTGAGTCCACACGCTTTGAGATGTTATATGTCGTCTTTTCAGGAACACTCATTGCATAAAAGGGATTGACAGTATAAGATTTTTTAAAGTTACTGTGTTGTTTGTAGAATTCAGCAACCAATTGTCGATGTTGAATTCCTTACAAGTTTTCCATCACCTCTACAGGGATATCCACATAAACCGTTCGTTAAAAGTTTTCAAGGTTACAGTTCACGTAGATATTTGAAATTTAAGGAGCAAGGGTTTTCCGTAGAGATCTCTTTATATAAAATAAAATTGTCTTTGTACCACTTCCGGTTGTACCGGAAGTCGCTATCAACTCGCTTATTTTAAATGGAATGCTATATTTTTTATCACGTTTTTGAATTCTACATGTAAAAATATGTTAAGTTGCAATAGATTTCCCTATCTCTAAAACGCATCATTTTTGAGATATTTTGAAATTTCTTAAAAAATTGGATTCTGCAATCTGATTTTCAAAAAATTATAACACAGCTATGATTGAAGCAATTTTGTTTGTAATAGCTGATATTGTAGTTGAAGCTCTAAGGTTCTTAAAAATTCCATAAGCATAATCTATTAAGCTACAGGGTGTCTAAAACGCATCGCTCCACTCGAAGATATTCAAACACAGAAAAATACTTTTTATCAAATGGAACGACCAATATTTTAATACACCATCGTATGTGGAATTAAATGCTGTGTCGAACTATACTAGCATTCCCTATACCTAACTTTAACAGTTTTTCAGTTATAAGATATTTTTGGTTTAATACATAAAAATTTACATTTATTAGGTTAAATATTTCTAATTTTGTTGATATAGTTATGAAAACAACAAACAATTGCATTTAACGTTTCTTGTTACTAAAAGCAAAAAAAAGTTGAGAATCAAAATCAAAATTATTCAAACGCTGATATTTTAAATCTATTTTTTAAATTCATGAAGAATTATCTAAAATTGAGAATGTGTGTTCAATAAAATATACCCCTCTTGTCTCCTATGAATAAAACACAGTTTGGAAAGTTTGAACCTAACTTTATACAATTTGGAAAAATAAAATGTAGGAAAATCAGTAACAAATAACGAAGATAATTAGACAAAGGTTTTAAAATACTTTCACGCTAATCCAGAGAATTGCAAACTAGCAGCTATTTTATTCTTCAATTTAAAGTAATGAAATTCATACTTTTTCTTTTTATAAGATCACAAGCGTCCTAAGAGAAGGATGATTAAAGAACTATTAAAATTTGTGAATTTCCACTTGCCAAATTCTATTTTCTTTGGTTGACTACAAAATTTGTAGTAACAGTAATCATTGTTATAATTTCCATGCTATCTTAATAAAATTAAAAATATTTGACCGATTAAAATTGTAATTTTCCATGAATTAAATCGAAAATGTTTCATAACTCAAAAACTGTTAAAGTTAGGTATAGGGAATGCTGTACAGTTCGACGCAGCATTTGATTCCACATACAATGGTGCATTAAAATATCGGTCATTCCATTTGAAAAAAAGTATTTTTCTGTGTTTGAATATCTTCGAGTGGAGCGGTGCGTTTTAGACACCCCGTAGCTTAATAGATTATGCTGTTGGAATTTTTAAGAACTTTAAAGCTTCAACTACAATATTAGCTATTACAAATAAAATTGCTTCAATAACAGCTGTGCTATAATTTTTTGAAAATCAGATTGCAGAATCCAAATTTCTAAGAAAATTCAAAATATCTCAAAAATGATGCATTTTAGAGATAGGGAAATGTATTGCAACTTAACATATTTTTACATCTAGAATTCAAAAACGTGAAAAAAAATATAACATTCCATTTAAAATAAGCGAGTTGATAGCGACTTCCGGTACAACCGGAAGTGATACAAAGACAATTTTATTTTATTTAAAGAGATCTCTATGGAAAACCCTTGCTCCTTAAATTTCAAATATCTACGTGAACTACAACCTTGAAAACTTTTAACGAACGGTTTATGTGGATATCCCTGTATACAGTGTGTCCCAGATTGAGTAGGCTACCATGGGTAACTTTCTTATTAGCGAAGATAGAGATTTGGTTAAATGGGCAATATTTTGCAGTTTTATGTGCTGATTCAGATTCCGTTGAGAAAATTTGAAAATTCCGAATAGTTCAAATGTTATCGCAGAAAAACTGAAAATCGCCATTTTCTTTAATGTCCAATAACTTCGCAGTTATAAAAATATGAAAAAATGTTTCATATGAAAGTTACTACGTTTGATAAAATATAGCTGAAAATACAGTCAAAATAAAATTCAAGATGGTGGCTGTCAAGATATTGATAGCAACTTTCTTATTTTAAATGGACGCCATATTAAATTTTTGTACGATTAAATAGCATTTTTTTTTCTCGTTTCAACCGTATATCACAACCCATATTTAAATAAAAAATTATTTAAAAAATTTAATATTTTTTTTTTAAATCAGTAAGCGGGTTGCCTTTACTTATTACTAATAAGTAAAGGCAACCCGCTTACTTTTACAACCAACATTTACACATTGTTACACATTTTAAAAAAATGACACATACACACCTAAACAGGCGTTGCCTGAACTTTTCTGGAAATGGCACTTAGACCCTTTTGAATTTCCACTCTTCAAATATACAACCGTCGACATGGCACCACATACACGTAGTCCATTTCACAATTCACCGAATGTAATCGGTATATTAAACCGGGGCCCCTACTAACGCATCATTAAATATACAACCACTGAAGTCTGGAATGCTCCCGTGGTTGAGAAATTAAACCGGTAGACCAAATTCTGAAACATGCCCATTTCTAGCACAAAAATGGCTACCGACTTTGGTAAATAAGGTTGAAAATCGCTTGCGACCAATAAAAATTGACTTCACCCTTGTCTTCACTCTTATTTAAGGCACTCTAATAACGACGGGTTATCCTTTTCTCAGTAGTTGAAATTCTTTCTGCATGAGGGCAACGCTATTTCTTACTTTGTAGAGTGCCTTAAATAAGAGTGAAGACAATGGTGAAGTCAATTTCTATTGGTCACAAGCGATTTTCAACCTTATTTACCATTTTTCTGCTAAAAATGGGCATATTTCAGAATTAACCCGTTGGTCTACCGGTTTAATTGCTCAACCACCGGAGCATTCCAAACTTCAGTAGTTGTACTGCGTGATTTTTTAAATTTTTTATCAAGTCATGCCATAGAATTTAGACGGCATATCGTAGCTTTACCGCAAAACAGCATAAAGGAGTGCAATGATGTACTTTTCACTTAAGCTAAGACATGTCATCCAGATTTCATGACAGGAGTTGATAAAAAATTTAAAAAATCACTCGGTATATTTAATGATGCGTTGGTAGGGGCCCCGGTTTAATATACCGATTACATTCGGTGAATTTTGAAATGGGCTACGTGTATGTGATGCAATATCGACGGATATTTTGAGGCTATTATGGTAATTGTTCTTTGTTTTGAGGTAGGTTAATTAAATTAGTTAAACATAATTATTCAGTTTGTATGTATATACAATACGTCTGCTTTTTATTTCAATACGGCTTTGTAGTTACAGAATGAAAGTAGCAACGATAAACCGGTTGGCACCACCTAATTTTGAACTTCTCTCCTATCCCTTCCAATTTAGCACAAAAATGGCGCCGTATGTCTTCACTCTTATTTAAGGCACTCTATTACTTTGTCCAATTGTCGGGTTTTGTGATTGTATCTTGGGCCCGGTTTTCCAATCGCAAGTTAACTTTAGCCTTCAGTTTATTCCACATAGAACACATTTGTCACTAAAGCAATAAACCGAAAGTTACAGTTTAACTTAACATTGGAAAATCGGGCCTAAGTAATAGGTTTAGATTAGTTTTGGAATTTCTCGATGATCAGTGGCGCAACAAACGTAATGTAAGTTATTTACAAGTACTATGTGTTTTTTTAAAAATGCCATAAGGGGTGGCTGTGGAAAAGAAAATTCATGTCTTAGCTCCATTCATTTACTTTAAATTTTCAGATTTGGCATGTGTTAGATGCCAAGCTACGACATGAGTTTTAATTTTCATGGCCAACCTTTATGGCATTTTTAAAAAAACACATGTTAGTTTTAGCACAGTTTAATCAGCTGCTACTATCATCTTAACGAGGCAATAGTCCCCTCCCCCCGTCACGCATGGCGTTACGATATAACCAAGGTTACTAAAAGACAAGGTTGCCTGGTAACTTTCAACATCACTCAGTAGGCCCATTTAATGCATTTACACAAATAGATGGCCTACTGGATGACGCGTCACTCCACGATTTACCAGGCAACCTTCTCTCTTTAGTAACCTTGCGATATAACAGAGAAGTTGACATTCTCGTCCCAGAAAAACCCTTATGTCAATTTTTAATTCAATATGTCAAGGACTTCACTTATTGAAGAAAATTGAAATTAAAATTTTTGTTTTAACGCCCTGTATCTCCTTTGTTGCCAATTTTTGGATTAACTTCCTTGTTCTATAACTCAGAACACATAGTTAAACATTCACATTCGTTAAGTGACATATTTTAACCAATCAGTACATAATGCAAAAATAGGAGAAGATATTCGCGAACGTTCCCCATTCTAAAAGAATAAAATGTATCTAAGGCCTGCTTGGTTAAAATATGTCACTTAACGTTTGCCGTTATGAGTTATAGAATAAGGGTGAATTTAGCTAAATCGCAATATTTGGATGTCAGGATTGTCAGGAACCCAGTTTCGTGTTTCCTATTACTTTTGAACCATCTTGTATGATTGTTCATTCATCATAATTGTAAAATTCATAAATTTGGAAATATACCTTGTTAATATTATCACCAAGTAGTGGAAAGTTTTGGGCCACCCGTTATTTTTATACTGTGTCCGCGGATTTTCTGCAAAAAAGGAAAAACTTTCTTATGTTTTAGGAAAATTCATTATAAAAGTTTTTGCGCTTTTGCTTGTTGAAACCTATAAAAAATTCAGAATTACCGCATTACCCACAATTGTAAATACTATGATTAATTAAACTTATTCCTGCTGGTGTTATAAATTGTTATCTACAATATCTTTCCTGCAAATTACCTATCTAAAGAGGTTCCAATAATTCGGAAGAAAGAAATTAGAAACTGGTTCTGGTAATCTTGGAGGCCAAAAAGTTGCACCGTTTCTTGAAAACAATCTGTTATAAATTCAAAGAATATAGAAAACTAGTTAAAAATAAAATTCGTGATGATTATAGAACATACATTAGCGCAGTACAAGATAACATAATATCAAATGTTAACAATTATTGGAGTTTTGTAAATAGTAAAAAAAAAAACTAATAGGCGATTTGCAAATGTTTTTATCTCAGATAATAATGAGATTGATGATTTAAATAAAAACGTAGATATGTCAGCTTTAAATCAATTCAGTCAAGAGGAAGTTAGTGAAGCTAACAGAAAACGAAAACCAAAAAAATCATCTGGACCGGATAATATTCCACCCTATATTTTTAAGGCCTGTGCAGATATTTTGGATTACCCACTAATGATTATATACAGGATGTCTCAGAGAAGCTGTTCCTAACGTTCAGAAGTAGTAAAACTTCTAATAAAGTTGTGTCCGGAAATGTTTCCACGTCAAGTTAAAGCGAAACAAAGAAAATGAGGACTAGAAACAATATCGATATAAGAAGTAATTTTTCTATTTATTTGAGGTAGCTATACAATTATAATTTATTTCAATTTATTAAGAAAACTTGAAAAATTATAAGAAATATTCAAAATTAAGGCTACAATGCATAAGTTATATGATGTATACTAAATCAAAAGCAAGAATAATTTATCTCTCACGAGTACCTAGTTACCTTACTCATTTATATCTATAAAAAATATTTAAAACAATCAAGTTTACTCTTGGGTTCTTAACTGTTGCATGCAGAGAAAATTTGAGACGATTTTTCAAGTTTCTGGGGCAAGGCTCTTTTTACATAAAATTTTGTGTTCTCATTTTTGATTTTTTAACAATACAGTTGTAATAATCCCAATTTAGTCTAAGCAGACCGAAAATTGCAAGAATTGCAGGCACTTTTTAATTTAGATCCGTTTAATTTCCACCCTTATAAAATCGACATTAAGGGTGTGTTTACAGAAAGGAAATAAAATATTTAATTACGATTAACTATTTGATTGAGCTTAAAATTCGTGTTGCCATAGAAATCAAATTGTTAAACTAAGGCAACGCTAATTTTAATCTCAATCAAATAGTTAATCGTAATTAAATATTTGATTTCCTTTCTGTAAACCCACCCTAAATATTTCAAGGCTACTATGAAAAATATCGATTTTTTAAGTACGGATATTAAACGGATCCAAATTAAAAAGTGCTTGAAATTCTTGCAATTTTCGGTCTGCTTAGGCTAAATTGGGGTTACTAGAATTGTATTGTCAAGAAATCAAAAATGAGAACACAAAATTTTATGTAAAAAGAGCCTTGCACCAGAAACTTGAAAATCGTCTCAAATTTTCTTGTGCACGCAACAGTTAAGAATCCAAGAGTAAATTTGATTCTTTTAATATTTTTTATGTATTTAAATGAGTTAGCTAACTACTCGTGAGAGATAAATACTTAAATACCAAATGCCCATTTACCGCTTCACACCTTGAACAAAACTGAGAAAATGAAAAATTTTCTTTTTCTTGAAATGTTATGCCTCAGAACATTTTGTTTGAGTACCAAGCGATACATTTTGCAATAACTTATTGGATCCTACTAAAATTTTGTCTAATATGTCGAACAATTCCAAATTATAATATTTTTTTAATTTTCGTGTTTTAAATAGGTACCATTTTTAGCCACACTAAGAGAGAATTGCTCACCGGATCTGTCCTGTTTATATTTGGTTATTGAACATGCACAAACTATTGGCGCAAAAAGTTTTTTAAAAAATCAATAAAAAAAAGTTCCCATATGGTGCGAACTTTTTGGCGGTCACTGTATAGAACATTGTAATAAGGCATTATTACAGTGGGAGTGATAAATATACCGACCGTCTTGCTGAAAACAACATTTTTTAAATTTTTCTTGACTTTGTGGAACAAGGATTTTTGAAGTGTTTTTTAGCACATCCCGCTGCGCTGGCCGTTACCATCTAATTATTTTCTTTAAAAAATTAAGATGCAACAAACTGCGATAAGTTATCACACAAAGAAACAATACCTCTTTAATTTAAAAGTATTACCATAGTGATTCATTAAAGCAATAATAGTGATCATTTTATTGAAGGAATAAAATGAGTAATGCATTTTAATGGAGCCTGTTACACCATGGCCAGCTACATTAACATTCACTGACGTGTATGTATGGCCGTTCCAATTCGACTTTTAAAAATTTTGACAGTACTCCCCTCAGCGCCTCTTGTGAGTTTTTAAGTAATTGCAGTTGTCATTCAGTTACGGTTAGTAGTTTTGTAGTGTCTTTAATAGGGAACGCTGAGGGGAGTACTCCATGGCATGCTTTCTCAGAACCGAATTTTAGGCGACTTGAAACGGCCATACATACACATCAGTGAATGTGAATGTAGCTGGCCATGGTTACACACAGAGAAAAATTTTAGAGAGTTAATATTCATCTCCCCGATAATTTGCAATTACAAATATGTTTCTTTTTTGTTAGTTCTAACTAAAAATTAATGTATTTTTCACTTTTTCGGATAGACGTTTATCTTCTTGGAGTAGTTAAAATTAAAATGGAATTATTTAACTCTAAGGAAATGAAAAATTCCACCACACTAATACCGTAGTTAAGCTTCACATACTCGATTTTTACATACATAAAGTGTCAACAACTTACACCTTGGTTATACTGTCCTGATGAGGTCTAATAAGACCGAAACGTACGTCGACAGTTACTTTTCCTTGCCAGCTAAGCCGTTATTTACTTCTTTTATTCATTGTATTTTCCTGGTGTTAGCCTTTCCGTTATAAAGTGGAAGTATATACCGAATTTTGTTTAAACACCTCTGTAGAAGTTGTTACAATTTTTCGGGATGATGTGACATCTTTTAGCAGAGTTAAAATAATCTTAAAATTTGTTACGTTTGAACACCTGCTTCTTAGCATAAGCGTGTTACATCAGGTCTGTTTGTTATCCTGCACTGGTGTACACCAATGCATACTTTTTTGCAAAATACTCTTTAATGCAACCTGAAATGTTTGTGTAGTATGTCAGTATGAATGAATATGATTCGTATTGACACATTATCAAAGAATCTTTGATTACGGAACAAATACTGTATAATATCAACACCATAAAAAATGGGAATTACCTGCAGTAAAACTCGGATATAACAAGGGCTCAAGGGGCCACGCTTATTGCTCGTTATATGCAAGTGCTCGTTATAAATGTAAAAAATATATATGCATATTGCGGTGTTTATAAGCAGAACGTAATATTTTGTAAATTGTCATAAAGAAATAATTTTGTAAATATTAGGGTGCAGATAGACATGCGAGAAAACTTGCGCGAGTTACTATCCGACACTGATGTCGCTGATATAAATAGAGTTGCGAGTCGAGTAACTTACGCGAAATTTGTCGCAAGTAACTCGCGACATCAGTGTCAGACAGTAAGTAACTCGCCCAAGTTTTCTCGCATGTCTATCTGCACCTTTAGAGTAAAATTCAGAGTAATGTATTATTTATGTTTTACAGGAATTTATTTGCATAATTATTAAATTCAAATGTGTTTTTCAGATATCAGATGTATTAAGTTCATGTAAATATTTAAAAAAAATAGACAAGTTAAAATTAAATGTGTACTATAGATAAATTATTTAGAATTTTTAAAACGTAAATACGTAAGATTTAAGCTCAGAATTGTAATATTTAAGAATAATTGATTTAATAATATCATGACGACCCGACATTTGAAGGAAACTGTAAGCGGCAGTGTGGAGTTCGGAAAGTGAATCGGTGAGGGCGCCGCGTAAAGCTATTGTAAACTAGAGCGACCGGCACAAATATCATTACACCTTGCATTCGGTTTACGGGCATTCAAGTTAGGATCAAATATCAACTCGGATCTAACGTAAGTAATGGCTGGTTTTGCGAAAAACCACGCGAACATATAAAAATTCGACTCTCTGAACTCTTTTACGATAGGTATTTGTTTGTACGATTATTCAGAATTTGAAATTAATAAACCGTTGTTTCTGTCACCTTCTACGAGCATTCTTCTTTATTTACACACACACGCACACACGGCACGTACACTGACGCAGATGAATTTTGAATGTGAAGGCTCGCGAGTGCCATCTACATCCAAAATTCATCACATAACAAATACACTGCACGAGGAAGAATCCAGCCTACGAGATACACTGCAAAATACATCAGAGGAGCAGGAGCCGTCACCGACATCAACAAAATAAGAATGGCAATAAACAAATAAGATTTTAACTATAAACAAAACAAAGATTTAGAAAATATCGACAAAAATTACCCTGAGAAAAGCAACGAACGCTAAAATTTGTAAAAGATACCAAATTACACAGCATAAAATTGGCACCAACGTACAGGCAAATTACACAGCATAAAATTGACTCCCAAAACGTGGGTACAGAGACAGAAAATTTTGCAACAAATACATTTATGCTAAAATCTGCTAGAGTCCAGATTTCACAGCAATAGGTCTGTTCCAAGCACGCTTTGTGACGGTTTCGAAACCGTCAAAAGCATGCACTCATCAAAATTTTACACTTGACAAAGTTGTCAACATCGATCATTATTTCGGTGGGCAACTGATTATGACGGTTTTTTAAACGGTCAGAAAACGTGATTGGAACAGAGCTAATATGTGATACGTACTATGAACACCAAAAGAGTCTAGGACAACTGTACTCTTGCATTTTTGTGTTTATTTAACAAACTAACAAGGTTGAATACAATTTTAAACAATTTATTTTGCTTATTTGATGGTAACGTAAAAAAATACGCAAAAAAACAAACGAGAAATTTTTTTTAACAATTAATTCGTCGTATTTAGATATTTTGTCTGGCATAGTACGTACTTCTACATCAAACAAAAAAAATATTTTCAAATTCTTTGGAATTAAGCTCGCAAAGTAAAGCTAAAAAAAATTACAAAAGCAAGTTCTCGTAATAAACGTGCTCGTTTTGAACAAATATTTATATGTACAGGGTCCGGCAATAGGTACTGACGGTTTTGTGAGCGCTGTGGTGTGAGTACCAAAATAATCTGGAGGAAAATATAATGCGAAAATCATTCGGTATATTATGCAGTTTTAGTAGCCATGAATTCGTAGCCCGTGCAGCAACGTATTTTTTGCGTTACGGCGTTCATTCAAACGGGAACCGTAATCGACGTTCAACGCCAATCTAATATTCCTTAGCGTGGTAGGATTCCTTCGCGCAACATAATTTTGTAATGGTATCGACGGTTTAATCAAACTGAACTACATTTACGGCGGTACTCAGAGAACAGTGCGTACGCCAGAAAATATTGAAAGGGTACGTCAAGCGGTAACTCGAAGTACAACGCATTCAGCAGCGCGTCAAGCAACAGCATTAAACATTCAGACAGAAATGTTGTGTTGCGCGAAGAAATCCTACCACGACGAGGAACATTAGATTCTCGTCGAAATTGGCGTTGAACGTGGATTATGGGTCCCGCTTGAATGAACGCCGTAATGCAAAAAATACGTTACTGCACGGGCTACGAATTCATGGCTACTAAAACTGCATAACATACCGAATGATTTTCGCATTATATTTTCCCCCAGATTATTTTGGTACTCACACCACAGCGCTCACAAAACCGTCAGTACCTATTGCCGGACCCTATTTACCATATCGAGAAACGGGACTTTTCAATTTCCTCGTTATAACCGAGTTCTCATTATAACCAGTGGTCGTTATAAGCAAGTTTCACTGTACTTTATTTCCTTTTTGGAGTTATGTAACTACCTTAAACCTAACACCTTGCACGGATGGTCTCCACGGAACTACCAAAATGAGATAGATTTGACTCCGTATTTTTCCCTGTGCACAAAGTCTATGTTGATTTAGTAAATGTGTATCTTTAAATTGAACATTGAAAAAATACTTTCATTAGAACTTTCACCCCCAAATAGAAAATGTCGAAACTCTTCGATAATTTTTTCTAAATGCAATTACATGATTTATTTTCAGAGAATTTTTCTGAAAAGTATAAGTCAATTGAAGACATGAGTGGATAAAGGTGTCATGTCGCATTTTTGAGATTATTAATAATAATAATAATAATAATCTTTATTGATCCAGAGAACAGTATATATACATACAATGGATAAGTCATACACACAAATAATAAACTACGACAAAAACTCTGCTAGGCTATAAAAAGCTCTATTACTTAACATCGATTTCAGTTTGTGTTTAAATAAGTTGAAGGTACTGCTACTCTTTATGTCATGGGACAGTTTGTTGTATATTGCCAAGCAATTATAATGCGGGCTACGTTCGTAAAAAGTTGTGTTATGATTAATGCTACGTAGTTGGTTATTGTTTCTGGTACAGTAATCATGCACATTAGAATTTTTTTCAAATAAGTGTAAATTTCTTCTTGCGAAAACACTACATCTGTACATCTATTGGTTTCATTGGTTTATTATTCAACCCTGACATAAATCTATCTTTCAACATGAAATGTTTCGATAATTTGTTTTAAAAATTAAACGCGATTGTTGCATGTCTGATTTCATAAAACACATGTTCGTTTCTCGGACATGCAGCATTGATTTGCTGACCGTAGGCGTCACCGGGACCGACGTGCTGTATTTTTCTGCCCACCCAGGAGCACAATAAATTGATCATCGTCACATGGGTTTGAATGTTTTCTAAATTTTAAGTACTCGCCCGGGATCACAAAGACCAGATTGCAGGCAATTGGAAACATGTCTCGCTGTCCGTTTCGTGTTTGAAAACTGACGACGTTCGCAGTGGTAGAGTCATAAACCAACCTATCTTGACATTTCAGTTTTTCTAAACTCTTATGTATACAGTGCTCGCCAAAAAGTCGGCATCAAATGGGAAAAATTTTTATTTCTAATTTTTCGAAAAAACTTTTTACGACAATAATTTGTGCCTGTCTGAAAACCTATTTAGCCCCTATTAGATATACCGAGTGATTTTTACTTAGTTAGAAAATAACGTTTTTTGAAATTGCTGAAATCCTAAAATTGTTATTTCTTGGAAATTAATCAAGATTCCAACGAGATTCTTTTACTGTGTATTAGTTTTAACTTACTGAATAATCTCAGGGCCAGAAAATAACGTTTTTTTTCCTTAACACCGGCAAAAATTGAATTTTTCAATTTTTGAACTTTTCACAAAATTTCACGTATCCAAATTTAATTTTAAATTTCAAATAACTTTCGATGAAAACTTCAAAGATTTGTAATTGGAAAAAAAATAGAGAAATACATTTATTGCTTTAGATATTTTATTATTTGCTGAAAAGTAATATTTGTACATAATTGCAACGTTTTAGATGCAATATGCTTTTGAGGAGAAATATTTTTTAATGATAATTAAAAGGTGTTGCAATGTCTTCTGAAAACCCTAATCTACTCCTATTAATGAATTCCTGTCACAAAAACCCCCTACACGTTCTTTTACAACGACCTACATGTGGAGAGTTTTTCCTTATGTAGTTTATGAGACGGCCATGAATTGTTTTAATGTCAGATAAAGTTATGGAAAAGCTGTCCTCATTTAGGTCGTTGTAAAAGAATATTTAGGGGTTTTTTGTGACAGGAGTTCACTAACCGGGGTAAATTAAAGTTTTTAGAAGACATTCCAACACCTGTTAATTATCATTAAAAAATATTTCTCCTCAAAAGCATATTGCATCAAAAACGTTGCGATTAAGTACAAATATTACTTTTCGGTAAATAATAAAATATCTAAAGCAATAAATAGCTTTCTCTATTTCTCATTCCAATTACAAATCTTTGAAGTTTTCAACTAAAATTATTTGAAATTTAAAATTAAGTTTTGATATGTGCAATTTTGCGAAAAGTTCAAAAATTGAAAAATTCAATTTTTGCGGAAGTTAAAGAAAAAGACGTTACTTTCTGGCCTTAAGATTGTTCAGTAAGCTAAAACTAATACACAGTAAAAAAAATTAGTTCAAATCGTGAATAATTTCCAAGAAATAACAATTTTAGGATTTTAGCAATATCGAAAAGCGCTATTTTCTAACTAAGTAAAAAACACTCGGTATATCTAATTGGGGCAAAATCAGACAAGCACAAATTATTGCCGTAAAAGGTTTTCCGAAAAATCAAAAATAAAAATTTTTCGCATTTGATGCCGACTTTTTGGCGAACACTGTATATTAATCAATACTTACTTGATTAATATATATTAATCAACACTTACAAATAAACAGACAAATAATTTACATAAGTAAATAATATATATACAGGGTGTCCCAACAGTGTGTTCTCGGGCCATATCTCCATAACTATTGAAGATACAAAAAAAATTTCCACACAATTTCTTTTTTAATTTAAGAGATCTACAACAAAAAATTATTTTCATCTATACAGAGTGAATCAAAACAGTGGTGCCGGACAAAACTTTTTTATTTCAAATGGCATGCCCTATATATGAAATCAAATTTGAATTGCCCATAAAATTCTACACATTTTCTGTATACCATTGCCTATACCTAAACCTAACCGTTCTTGAGATATTTAACATTTTGTCTAAAAACCGCCATTTGCAGCCACTATTTTATTTATTGATATTTTATTTATTTTTAACCCTAAGAAAAAGATTCTTGGTACAGATGTAGTTGATACATAAGCTTATCATAAGCCATTATTAAATATACTTTTATCGCTACAGGGTGGTCATGGTAATAAACGAAATCTCAGAAATTTCAAAATGACAGAACTCAATTTTCTTAAATAGCATGCCCTATATTATTCTATCCTAAATTCTTCGTTTAATAAAGTACTTTCATTTTTGTTAAGTATGTCTTATACCTATCTAAGGTATTTTCTGAGATTTTTAGATTTATTTGAATTATTTCTTTTAAAACGAGTTATTGTCTAAGGTGGCCGTGGAAAACGGCAAACAAATGAACCTGTTGACTTTAATAATTAATTTTCAAGCGACAATAATGTACAGGCATTACTTAATTCTAGTACGTGACTCCTTTAAACAGTTATACATTTTTTTTGTACTTACGTCATACATGCCCCCAAGCTCTCTATGAGCTTGTCAGGAATGCGTTAAGCTGGTTATTGTAATATTGCCCGCTGCGGCTGCGACCGACCTGCTAGGTGTTTTCCATCGGCATTCGTCTTACAAACCGGGAAAACGCAGAAAACCTAGTTCGAAGGGGCCGAAATGAATCCTGAACACAATCGGACACATAAGTGTTCCATTTGTCACATAGGACCCATATGTACCAGGAGGGGATTCGAACACACACCTATAATTGTCCGACCAAGCGTCAAGCCCGTTACCAGCGGATCCAACCAACTTTCGCTATGCAACCATTTAGTAAAGAAATAATTCAATAAAACTAATAATTCATGTTTTAACAAGTACCCAACAGTCTAACACTTTGAAAAATAATTATTAATGTCAACCGGTTCATTGTTTGCCGGTTTTCCACAGCCACCTTAGACAAGTGTTCGTTTTAAAAGATATAATTCAAATAGATCTGAAAATCTCAAAAAATATCGCAGATAGGTATAAGACATACTTAAGAAAAATGAAAGTACTTTATTAAACGAAGAATTTAAGATAGAAAAATATAGGGCATGCTATTTAAGAAAATTGTGTTTTGCCATTTTGAAATTTCTAAGATTTCGTTTATTACCATGACCACCCTGTAGCGATAAAAGTACTTTTAATGACGGCTTATGATAAGCTTATGTATTGACTATATCTGTATCAAAAATCTTTTTCTTAGAGTTAAAATTAAATGAAATATCAATAAATATAATAGTGGCTGCAAATGGCAGTTTTTAGACAAAATGTTAAATATCTCAAGAACAGTTAGGTTTAGGTATAGGCAATGGTATACAGAAAATGTTTACAATTTTATGGGCAATCCAAATTTGGTTTCATATATAGGGCATGCCATTTGAAATAAAAAAGTTGTGTCCGGCATTACTGTTTTGATTCACTCTGTATAGATGAAAATAATTTTGTATTGTAGGTCTCTTAAATTAAAAAAGAAATTGTATTGAAAATTTTTTTCTATCTTCAGTACTTATGGAGATATGGCCCGAGAACATACTGTTGGGACACCTGTATATAGTAGTAATTACTGGGGCGCGTTACAAACATATACCTATTTTATTAAATTTGAGGAATTACGACTTGCTAAAGGTGTTATGTTCACCATCAGTATTCAGTTGTCAGTGGCTGAAGCTGTGTTACGTGTGAAACATAACACCTTCTTCCACTAAAAACATAAAGTTCGATTGACAGTGAAACAACGGACAGACAAGTAGAAGGCATTCATTGACAAAAACATCGCTTAATATATCAACAATGCCGCCACCTAAATTATTAACATAACATAATAGCACAACAATCTCTTCTTCATTTGAAGTTCACTGGATAAAGATGTTACATACATAAAACTTATAGCGTTTTCGATTAATCGCACTAGTGCACACTCAGAGTATCTTCATCTCATGTTATTGCATGAGGTTAAAAGATGCAAATACACTGAGTGCAACCGGTGCAGGTGAATCGAAAACGCTATTAATTTTTTCCTCTGAAATAATAGTATCTTATAATACAAGTGCACAAGAAAGCCTTTAAAGCACGCGCGATGGGTTTAAAAGCACGACGCGCAGCGGAGCGCTTTTAACGGCGCAAGTGCTTTAAAGGCTCTTTATGCATGTGTATTATACGATATTTTTTATTATACCTGCGCTAAAATGTGAAAATTAGAACGACATTAAAATTTAAATTCATTTTGTAAAGTTGCCTGTGGATCGCATTTTGAGTCGTTAACGTGGAGATTGTAATGTATTGTTCCCTAGGCAACTTTAAAACACGGCGTGCTTTAATCGCCCTTTTTCGCACGCTTTTTAGTTTTAAAAACAGGGATTTTGATTCAGGTATAATAAAAAACTATATTCAAATAATAAAGTGTGGGAAATGAAAGTACTAATAATATGGCTGTATAATAGGAGTCACCAGTTTGAAGCAAAGGAAAGCAATAATGTTCCAGTTTGAAACGCTTTATTTGAATTTACTCTGAATTTCAATTTTGCAACATAACATCTTTATCCACTCGTGTCTTCAATTGTATCTGAAAAAGGAATGATTACTTACAACGTAACTTTTAAATGGAAACTTTATTACATCATAGATACAAAATATATAAAAAAAAATATGTAATTCCCTCAAATTACATCAGCAATCTATCAATACAATTTCAAAATTACATAGACTTTATAAATGCATTGTGTATAAGTACATAAGAGTCAAATTTTCTTCAATTGTAACTGCACTATACAGGGTGTTTCATTGAAAATGCATCAAACTTTTCTGACATAATTTCAAACAAAATATCTTTAAAAAAAAATTTTAATCGGAGCAAGTTGAAATTTGCATAATTTGGGGTCGATGTTTTTTGAAAAATTGTAGCGTGCGGAATCGTGAACCAAAATCGGCAATCTAAATGGCATTGTGAATGGCACACAGCTGCAGGGGAACAATAAAGTTACAGCGAAGAAATTTATGACTACATTTTGTTTTGACCTTGACCGATAAACTCACTCGCTCGGTCATTCAACTGCAGTAGCAGCTGCGATGTGAAATCGCGTGGATATTTAAACTTATTTAATTTAATAATAAATTACAAATGTGGGGCTATGCAAAACTGTGCATTTAGTATGCACTGTTGTCGCACATTACAAATTGTTATTAAAACAAAATTTGTCGAATCTTGAAAATAAAAACATTTATTTTTATTACATTATTATTACAAGAAATGTTCAAAAATGCCTCCTTCCTGCTGTACACACAAAATCAAACCATAAATCTAATACCATAAAGTCCTTAATTGGGGTAGTACAGCGAACAAAATGTTTTGGGTAAAACCAGGCACTTAGGCACTAAATTTCTATGAACGATTTCATGAAACGGTTTATTATTGAATGTGAATAATAAATTCTTAAATAAGCACGAACTTCTAAATGTTTGAACAATCCTAAAATTCTTCAACTAACCACGATGTTTTAAATGTGTTTTACCGAATCAGCTGAGGCGACCTTAGGCGCTTTCGTTCGTGCCAAGGATTATTAATCATAAAAACTGGATTCACTTTGTGTGCATTTATTCGTAACTTTCTTCCATTCATTTTATGAAATATGAGTTTTATTCCTTCGCTTTTTATAGAATCAATTCATAAAAGTTACAAATAAATGTACACAAAGCTAATCCAGTTTTTATGATTAGTAATCCTTGGCACGAACAAAAGCACCTATTATAGAGGCAATAAAGCGATTCGTATGAGAATGCGTAACAATCCATTCATTCTCATTTAAAGTCCATCCTAAAAATATGCGACTTTGCTTTCCCTTCGATTTTCTAGAAATTTATTCATTACACAGAAAAATTTGTAAAGAAACTTTTGTTTCTTTTCCCGACATCTACCCGCATACCAAGTTTGATGCACCTTCAATGAAGTACCCAGTATTTACAGATTACATATTTAAGGTAATATAAAAAGATTAAGTATATAAATACATAATTTCATTATTACTCTTTATTGAGAAGTCTACTTTAAAAATTAATTTCCAAACGCAATAACATGTTGACATTATTGCTCATCTTTGTCTTTGGCTCCATGTTTCAAAATGCGAGTAAACTCAACATAATCAAAGAGACCTCCCCTAATTGGTGCTTCTCTGTACATTTCATCCACCTCGTCATCAGAAAATCTATCCCCCATTGTTGTAAGTAGTTCACGTAAACGTTCCTCATTGATGACTCCTAAATTTTCTTCATCGAAACAGCCAAATGCATTTTTTATGACATCTTCAGGGTCAGTTCCTTGAAGGCGTTCACCAAAAAGGGTGAGGAACATGGTGAAGTTTATTGGACCAGGTGCCTCATTCATCATTCCATCAAGGTAATCATCCGTTGGGTTTTTACCTGAAAAGTTTGATTTACCAACACAAATTTTCTAAATAGACTTTATTTTAGACTTGGAAATACGAAATTTAAGAGACATAAAATTTAAATTTATATAATTAAACTTATTTTGAATTCTACAGTCGGGGATAAAATTGGGGGTACTGCGTTTATATTATTGGTTATTTCCTGCAAACGCTTATCCCTTCATATCTGCTGCAGTAATAAATTCAATAGTGGTATTCTAAAAATAAATTCATAAATTGTTAATAAATTATCCGGTGGATTTCTTTTGTTTATATTTTAGCTGTGTTATGTCCTTTTCAAATATAATGGAAGTTTATTCCTGTACCTACCCACAATTTTATCCCCGACTGTAAATTTGAGCTGAGTTTTTGAGACAGGCCTGTATGTATGTCACTGAAATTTCATTTACCTATTGGGTGGTATGCATAAAACGTAGTAGATGCTAATATTTCTCAAATTAGAATCTTCTTCTAAGTACCTTCTATTACATAAAGTACCTACTACAGCTCTGAAGCATATACTAGGTCTGTTCCAACCAAGGTTACTAAAAAGATAGGTTGCCTGGTAACTTTCAACGTCACTGCAACGTCACTCAGTAGGCCCATATAATGCATATACACAAATAGATGGCCTACTGAATGACGCGTCACTCCACGACTTACCAGGCAACCTTCTCTCTTTAGTAACCTTGTGTTCCAACCACGCTTTGTGACGGTTTCGAAACCGTCACAAAGCATGCACTCATCAAAGTTTTACACTTGACAAAGTTGTCAATATCGATCATTATTTCGATGGGCAACTGATTATGGCGGTTTCGAAACCGTCACAAAGCGTGGTTGGAACAGAGCTACTATCAAAGCAAAGTTTACACTACAACACGTAGAAATACTACGCTGTAATAGTACTTACTATTAAAATGAAGTATCTACTACAGATGTGGCCAAGAAAAGCAAGTGACTTGTTTGTTCATTTGTCATACACGAATACGGTTTGTTGAATATCTATCATATCTATGTCTATATATTTTTGCAGCAATCTATTGGTACGTCAGTTAACCAGTTTATAATTACAAATTATGTCACTTTTATCTGACTCTCTTTTGATGACTGGTAAGTCGACGTATTCATTTGAGGGCATGTTAGGAGAGCTCATTTGCAATTGATTTGACCATAATATGCATTATACTGAGTGATTTTTTAAATTTTTTATCAACTCTTGCCATGAGATCTGGGCGGCATGTCTTAGCTTAAGTGAAAAGTACTTCATTGCACTCCTTTATGCTGTTTTACAATAAAGCTACAACATGCCGTCCAAATTCCATAGCAAGATTTGATAAAAAATTAAAAAAATCACGCAGTACAAAATGCAATAGTTTCTGGAATATTTTCATTTTTGTGTTCTTAGAAATACACTCCCTACTACCATTTATCTAGAATTACTCAGCTAATATAGCAAGTACTTCACTTTCTAAATAGATGCTTGAAGTATTAGCATGCACTACGTTTTATGCATACCACCCATTATATCCTTCTATACTTTTCAAATTTGAGTTTATAAAATGTATAAGGTAGCAATGCAATTATAATTAATTTCTTGTATGGATGTGTAATAGAAATGTAAATGATATTCACATGTTAATACAAGTTCTTATATCTCAAATTAATTATTCGATTTTATTTTCATATCGTAATCTTGCAATACATACTTCTGCATAATCCTAATGTGTATTTCGCCACTAATGATGTTAGAATTCGAATTAAAATACCTACTTCCAAAAGTCTTTTAAACTTTTACTCACTATCAGTGATACGAACGAAAATATTGAAGATTTGAACTTACCCAAAGAAGCAAGCATATCATGCAGATCTTCCTTATCCACGAAACCATCATGATTCTGATCGATCATGTTAAATGCTTCCTTGAACTCGGCAATTTGGGCCTGATCAAACATAGCGAACACGTTCGAGGTGGCCCTCTGAGCTCGCTTCTTTGTAGTACCCCGACGACTGACGGTTTTGCGAGAAGACATTTCTAGAAAACGTTTTAAATTGTTGATTAAATGCACACTAAATTTGACGAACACAATATTCTCCGTTTACTGGAAAATTACCCGAGCAGTTTTCAGAAAAAGAACAAGTTTATTGTCAGCAAATTGAAAGCAAAAGAATAACAGGGATTATCAGCTTTGGCTAAATTATTTATACTGCAGGAAAGTGAAATTAAGTTAAATGGCACTTACTTATAGCCTAAATTTTCTCAAAATTAACTTTTTATAAAATTGCACTCTTTACACTTCTGTGACTGATTCACGATTAATGATGGCGTACCACACCTCAGATATCAACCAATTAGAATTGAGCGGAGTAGCGGGAAATTTAAATTTGAAATTTCTGGGCTGAAAAATCTTTATTTCCTGAAAACGTTCGTATCAAATCTTTATCTTTGTTTATATAAACTAGAAACTCTTTTATTAATATGTCATTAATTACAGCATTTGCGACCATGTGTGCGAGAAAGTGGTCTCGTTTCACAATTTAGGTCATTACAATAAGATTTCCTTATATGGGCAATATTGGCTTCCATTTGTGTATTTAAGATATGTACACTGGCGTGCAATAAAATCGCGTACACCTTCAAAATCAAGTAACAGATTATAAATTAAGACCGACTTAATACAACAAAAATTGGGTGTACGCGATTTTTTTACACGCCACCGTATACGTTTACTTTAGATATACATACTTTACGTTACTTGCTGCTGATAAGGTTCCCTTACATGTAAGTAGGTATTTCTTAAAATAATTTCAGGTTTCAGTTTGAATTTATTGTTGATTTAAAACGACTCTCTGCCTCTTTCAAGATGTAAAGTAAAAATAAATGAGAATGTTTAAAGATTTATTTACTGAGAAGATTCCATAACACATTTGTTCAAAAGATAGTTTTGTATAAGCTATTCCTTATCTATTTGTTATCGGAGTATGCCGTGAAACTCGTAAGTCGGCTTTCACACCAAAGTAGCAAGCTGCATGCTACTTGCATCCTGGATGCACGTGCATGCCACTAATTTTAGAACCTATGTAAACAATTGATAATATTCATACCGGTGTAGCGTAGCATTCATGCGACCTGCCACTTGCGACGTGCAGCTTAGCTTATAGGACAAGTTATATATTTTGCTACGCTGCTTCTCAGAAGAGACAGCGGTTTCGTCTTAAATTAAAACATTGTCAAGCTAAATGAGGGTTCTTGACAACATGTTGACACCAAACCATCAGGAACCACAATGTTGTGGTTCCTGATGCTTTTTCATCATTTCATACACGTGCTACAAACAGCATGGAGGTCTTTAACAATTACACCCAGGGTTGCCAGTTCTCCTATTTTTAATAGGAGTCTCCTATTTTTTAACAAAATCTCCTACCTTCTATGAAGCATTAGATATAGCAGAAAATCTCCTATATTTTCACGGAACGAACTTTCTTATGGTCGTCATAAATTGTTGCGATTTTTTTCCAAAAAGAAACCGTTTTTTATTCTTAGTTACGGAAATTTAAGTCATGATGTCATTACTCATTTTATGTGGCTACACTGGCTGCAGACAGTGTTGTTTGTTTTCTATTGTTGCCTGCAATATGGCTGCGTCTGCATCACATTCACATCGGTTGATCGGTTAAACTGAAATTTTACTGTTGGGAGTATAAATGGATATGAATTGTATTAATCATGATGACAATAAGAAAACTAATGAAAGTACCGGAGACGAAAGCGGAAACAGTAGCAGCAATGAATGATAGTACAGAGAAATCACAAATGATTTCAACCCACGTGACCCCGCCGTAGCGCCGTATAGGTAACACGTTGTACTCTGTTGGTACCATCGAAAGAGTGAACAACATTTCACGGATTGGCTTAACTTTGGAAACATCAGAAAACATGCACCAATCAAACTTCGCAACTGCAATGTTGTTCACCCTTTTATCGGCCATTTTTCGATTAACACAGACCTCTCGCGTTGACAATTAAGTCGCGGATAACCTCACTTTTCTCAGTGTTGCCACTTCTAGAAAACAAAACCCAATTCAAATTGGTCACGTGGATTGAAGTAATTTATGATTTCCCTGTACTTGTTATTATATTTTAAATATATTATATAAATTATATTTTTATTTATTTATATATTATATTTATATTTTTTATTTATTTATATATTATATTTATATTTTTTATTTGTTTCTCATTTCCATGTTCTCCTATATTCTCCTATTTTTTTAAATAGAATCTTCTATACTTTAGCTTTAAAGAGCTGGCAACCCTGATTACACCTTCTCTTTCTTTTTCTCCTCCTAACAACCACCGCTGCAATTAACGCCATAGCTTCATCTTCGGATGACATCTTGATTATAATAACTCGCAAGACACTGTCAATTCGCGAATCGCGTAGCTTGCTATGCTACCTTGATGTAAACGCAAAATTCTAAGATGCGCTGCGCAGCACGCTACTTCTCAAAAGATGCAAGTAGCATGCAGCTTGCTACTTTGGTGTGAAAGCCGACTAAGGTTACGTTCATATTGGAGAGCGATGAGCGTTAAAATGGCCTAGAATTCCGTTCACATTGGACAGCAATGAGCGGTGAGCGTTAAGCGATGGGCGATGAGCGTTAAAGCTAAAATTTCAAGTTCATTAAAATCAACATGCGTGTGCACATTGAGCAAAGCGTTGCGCTATGCCGCTAAGCAACAGCGTTGCGCAACGCTACATTTCAAGATCGACTTGATTGTGAGCGATGGATGGAAGCGTTGGTTCCGGAAAACTTTGTAAAGCAGTCGCAATATGAAAGAAAACTGTTTAATTATTGTCCTGAAAGAAGTGCAAACAGTGAAATTCTCCATTTATTAGATCAACATGTTCAATTTGAATGATACACCGTTGCTAATTTTTTTATTTTTAAAGACAAAAATTCGGTTGTATTAGTTAAATTTTAGTGTTTTCATGCTCATACAAATTTTCTAATAAAAACAACAATTACACAAAGAGTTGTTAAACTATTCGTACAACATAGGCGTAGCTAAAGGAGCTTAGCCCCCTTCCCGGATTAAAAATCCACCACCCCTTAAAAATAATGATAATATATTATTTACAGTTGGTTCTTGTCCGATGAAATTTGTATCACAAAATCTTTTAAGCGGACACTAAATCGCGCACTATAACACTTTACGTTTCACCGTCGTTCGAAGCTGTCGAACGACGGTGAAACGTAAAGTGTTATAGTGCGCGATTTAGTGTCCGCTTAAAAGATTTTGTGATAATATATTAATTATAATTAGAAATATTTAATTAGGAGTATTTATAAAAGGCTCCCAGATAGAAAAGGCCAACTACACTTATGTTGTAAAATCGTATTTTTTAAACAGCAATACAGGGTGTTATAGTATTTATGTTATTAATTAATATTGTAACTACCCCGTCATATTAGAGACTGATTATTTTTTGGGTAATTAATATCCAATAAAACGCACGTTTGAAGCTTTATTTAAGCAACATTCACAAAAACTTGTAATCAAGGTATGCTCGTAAACATAAAATTTTCGAACATAAATCAGCCCTGATGTCAATCATATCAAATCAATGCAAGAACATTTACAGCTAATGTTCCCGCATTTACGCGATTATGGAACGTTTCGTGTGTGTGTGTGTGCGCGCCTGCGATGTTTATTTATTGCCTGCGATCAGTGAAGCAGGTTCCGTAAGTTTTTTGTTGTTTCATGACCGTCGTATAAGGGGCGGATAAAATAATTTTCCCCCCTGTTATGAAAATGTTTTTAAAATTTTTTCGTGTTCGATGTGCTCTCACGGTAATGTGGTTCAAATTTTTGCACTTAATTTTCAATCACCCTGTATACCGATCTATCGATCGATAAGCCAAAGAATTTTTATGTAGTTATCTTCTTCTAACTTTCGTAAAACGGCCTTGCGGCATCTGTCATGTAATGTCGTTTCGTCGTATATTTTGCAAATTCAGATCTATACGACCGGCGTATATTGGAAAAGTGAACTGTAGTTTTGCTAATTCAGTATGAACACACAAGCGATCGATGAACAACAGTAGCAAACAATTGATGGCAGTATAATTAGAAAATTAAAAAATCGTCACCTGTTGAATTATGTTGCCAAAAGCAAAATTCAAATTTTTGCTGTGCCCGTTTTAAATTGGAACTTATTTTAGAATAACCTTATATTTTGGTTTCTAGGTACTTCTCGTTGTCACTATAATTTATCCGCGTCAGTAATTTTACGTCAAAATTTAAAATGCCATGTTAACACTTAATTTGTCTAAAATCTTATGATTTAAATTTCACAGTTAAAATTTTGTTCGTCCCAAATTTGTCACAAGCAGGTACATACATAATTTTTGTATTTAGTCGTAAATTAAACGATTTACTACAAGATGAACTTTGCTAGAATATCCTAACACCTTTTCCTTAATTTTATTTTGCTGTGAAAAGTTGAAGAAAATACACACAAATTACTGAATGAATGTAATTCATGTAGGCTGACGTTATTAATAATTTGTCACTGTGATTACTGATAGTGATAGATAAACCAATTATTGCAACATTAACTTATTACCACCTGTAAAGACTACTTCTTCATACCATTGAAAAATGAGTGGAACTTGTTAATATACATAATTGATAATTTTAATGCTTGCTTAATAATAACGGACATTTTCTTTATATAAAGGCGATTTTTCGCGACATACCGGTATCATTGTGTTACAACACTTTAACATACCGCTCCATTTTAGCGAATGATACTACTGGAGGAGAGCATAGTATGACTTACATTATGACGTAGTTAAAATACTTACTGCATGTAACTGTAGGTAACCCAAAGCGCAAGCTGTGTTACCTACGGTATGTATGTTATGTTACGTTATAGGTATAGTCGCGCGCAGCTTAAATGCCACAATTTGACAGTTCTGTGACCCTTGTATCACAAGGTATTAAGAGTGAGGTTTGCGTGCGGGGGGTGCATTTAAGGTGCGCGGGACTATACATCTATAACTATAAATTTGTAACAAAATATGTAATTATTATAAATGATCAGAGAATTGTGGAAATCAAAAATTAACATTTCGTTGTACGTTGACAGTTGCCTCAGATTGCGTATTCTCATACAGTAACCGAACCTTTTGAGCGAGAAACACGGTATCATGTAGAATGTTTTAAAAATTAGAGTGGGATATAAAGCAACAAGTTAACAAAATGTAACCGAATTTAACCATACCGGTAAGTTCTGGTATGTCGCGAATAATCGCCTAAGGTAACAAAATGTAACCGATTTTAACCATACCGGTAAGTTCTGGTATGTCGCGAAAAATCGCCTTTATAGACAGACATTAACGGACCTTTTCTCTTAATGACATTTCAGCTACCTTGAATTTTGACTTCGGTTAATTCTATGCTTATTAATTTCAACTTCTAACCGGAAAATAATTAAATAGAACATGTTCATGTTATTCTAGCAATGTGCATCTCGAAGAAAAGTGTTTAAATTATTAATAAAAATAAAAATTTGCTTCAAATTTGTGCCATAACATACATTAACATGAGGTCAAATTTTTAACATGTAAATCCCTATGGCCACACTTAAAAAAATTCACTGTATAGTTCTGTGCAATAAAGTTTAAAAAGTTTAACTCAGCGTCTTTTGTTGTAAGTATACCTTAGCTGCGTTCTTTCGCTAACAACTTCAGATCGTGATCTAGATCAAATGATCGAGATCCAAAATAAATTCGAAAGAACTGCCACATAACCAAATATAAAATCTCCATATAAATCACGATTCGTCAATCGAATCACAAAAATTCAATGATCTAGAGGGGCAAGGGGATTACGGATCATGATCCGTTTAAATAGAATAACCTCAACGAAAGACACTACCTACTGATCCGATCAAACGCCTTTAGATCCAAATTTAATGTGCGAAGGAACACGGCTCTTATATTCATTTCAAAACATGATTTGTTCCTCAATCACTTCATCAGAGGCTTGCTTCAGGGTTGTAAAGAACGAACCAATTTTTTTAGGTTAATTGTCAAAAAGATGTTGACAACATTTTATATAGTTTTTGTAGTAAACTCAAAAATCACATAACCTCAATCTTTATCATACATTCTGAATTAATAAACAGGCTTGGTATAGAAAAATTGAAGAAACAATACATTGTTATTATCATTTGAAATTTTGAGAATCAAGTTAGACATTTATTTAATTAAATTTTATTCCAAGACTTTTAATGTCTTTGTAACAATCTTAAAATCAAATGTTACTAAAGCAATAAACTGTAGTCTGTAGATTAAATTTATAAAATTAGGCCTTAAACAGCTTAATTAAATTTTAAACTTAACTTAATTCAGTTTTAGAATAGAATCCAGCAAAGAAATAACAATGTAAATGAGGAGAAAATGATATAACTTATGATTTATTCATGATAGTAAATAATAAAAACTACCTACCTACATAGTTTTGAATGTAGTATTTTTGCTTTATTTACTACCTACCTACTTCCGGATCCTGGTTAACTGCCAAAAAGGATTTAATGCATTACAATTTCAATATTCTAATTTACATAGAAACGTCACGCTGCACAGTGGAGCATTATACAGTGTGTCCACGGAATTTCTACAATAATCGATTGAGTAGCATATTGCCATGTTATTTTCGTTTTGAAGTTTGAAAGTTGTTGTAACAATATTATTTGATTATTTATGATTTTGATATATTAATTGTAATTTAGTTCGTGATTTGTCATACATGAATTAAGTTTTGCATATTAAAGAAAAAAATTATTATCCGAAGGTATTTCAACATAAATGTTGCTTAATTAAAGCTGGTTCTTGTCCGATGAAAATTGTATCTTTTAAAAGATTTTGTGATATACTATATATACCGTCTGTTTGATTATAAAGGCCCCAAGCTATAACTCATTTATTTTTGCTTAAACACCAAGTAAAGTGTATATATTCTTAAATGGGACGTTGTTTTCTAGAGAATGAAGTAAAACAATATTTTTTTGGCTACACTGTATAGGAGTCATGACGTAATCGACATTTTTTTTAAATGGCACGATGAAAATTTTTTTGCGAAATACAATAGAACATCCTTTTCTCTTTTCAACCACATAAAATTTTTATATCCTTACATAAGAAAATGTTCGAGAAAACTGAAAAAACTACCTAGATAACTTACCATTTAACATTTAAGGCACGCTAATATTTCTAGCATGCTATGAGTAATTTTACTGAAATTTGTCTTACTTTATCTAATTTGGTAAACAATTTCTAAAATACCGGCACTGTCAATCTGACTTATAATTAGTTTGAAACGGTGAGAAATGAATAACATTAATGAAGAAGCCAATATGCTAGAGGTTTTCTACGAATGTAGAAAAAAACAGTGTCAGTTTGACAGTGCCGGTATTTTAGAAATTGTTTACCAAATTAGATAAAGTATGACAAATTTCAGTAAAATTACTCATAGCATGCTAGAAATATTAGCGTGCCTTAAATGTTAAATGGTAAGTTATCTAGGTAGTTTTTTTCAGTTTTCTCGAACATTTTCTTATGTAAGGATATAAAAGTTTTATGTGGTTGAAAAGAGGAAAGGATGTTCTATTGTATTTCGCAAAAAAATTTTCATCGTGCCATTTAAAAAAAATGTCGATGACGTCATGACTCCTATACAGTGTAGCCAAAAAAATATTGTTTTACTTCATTCTCTAGAAAACAACGTCCCATTTAAGAATATATACACTTTACTGGGTGTTTAAGCAAAAATAAATGAGTTATAGCTTGGGGCCTTTATAATCAAACAGACGGTATATACAGCTGAATTCAAAAAAATCGGGTAATGTCATAATAAATCGACACGTTTCTTTTCAATATTTTCATAGTGTGAAAATGGATTTATTAAAAATAGGTTAGAATTATTTGACGGTATGTCAGTTCATAGGTAAATAGGTTAGTTTTTTTTAAAGATATGTAAGTATTGTCAAGTAGACAATTAACTGACAAATGGAACCAAATTTACAACTGGAAAAAAATCATTTCCCGTTTTTTTTGAATTCAGTTGTAAATGTTGTTATTACTGAAACATAATTTTTTGTTAAAAAAAAACAAACATGAGGGGAATGATTAAAAGATGCAATCGTCATCACCAGACTGAGACACACCAGTCTGGAAGTAGTTCCGTTGGATGTACACCGTCAAGGATGATTTGCAGTTCTTGAAGGCACATCCAAAGTCAAACTTCCTAGACCGGGACCAAGTTCAATTTAGCCGATTTAATAACATGTACGCTTTCATTTCTTTGATAACTACAATCAGAATTAAATGATGATGCATTTAAGATCAAGCACGAATATGTGGGATAAATAATTAGAAAGCTATTTTTTGTATCAGATTTGGATTCGCGTTTCCACAAAAAATTATTGTTCATCATTATATGACGCGTTTCAGCTTCTCTTAAACACAGCTTATAAATATGAACAACGTTAAATTGGGATAGAATCTAATAGAGTGCATGAGGTTAATGTAATCAAAGTTTTAATAATAATAAAAAATTACATTTATAAAGTTTAATATGGCACGGATTACTGTTTACTTTATAGTCACTACTTTCTTCTTACGAATGATGACTCGATAACATGCTCTCACATGAATTTCCACTTTTCTTCTTATTTTCATTACTTTCAGCCTTCTCTTCCTTTTTCTCATAGAACTTCTCATGAGATTATGGAGAACTTTGGCTTTTCTTGTCTGGGTTCCGGTCCTCGCGAATTTATAATAGCGACTTCTAATGCGGTTTCTGTCTTTTGAAGAAGTTTCCTTATCGATGGTGATTTCATTTTTAACTAAATGTGAGTTCTTGGCTTTGATTTCTAAACCTGTAAAAATGATTATAAGTACATATTAAACTAAGTATGAACCACAATTTTATTTTATTTTTTATAAAATTATAATATATTACAATATAATGTAATTTAATACGGAATCGCGATCGTATATAAAAAAATAAAAGCTGTTATTTAAATTTGTGTAATTATTAAATTTTTTAGGTTTTTGTAAATCGACAATAAAATTGGAATTTAAATGGAATTGAAAAATCAAAGTTTTCCACTTGATGATTTTCAAAGTGAAAGATTGTCGTTATGAATTCATTTCATTGTTTTGAGGGTTTAGAACATTTTTGTTATTTTTATTTTATAATAATTTTTTAAATGACTAGACTTTTATTATATTTGATATCAAACAGTGAATTCAAAATTAGGTACTGATTAAATAATAACAATAAATATGACAGATTACTTTTCATTCCCGGACGAAGTTATCAACCGATAGTGAAACGTTTAGGAATTGTGCGATTTTTAGTGTCCGTTAAAATATTTACAAGAATTTGTTTTAATAACAATAAAAATCAAATCGTTTTCTTTTACATAAATTTATAAAATTCTTTTTTTATAAATTTGCAGCTGTTATAAATATTCAACTTTTAAATAAACTTTTCGTCACGAAAGGATTAATATCATGATATTGAAGCAACAAAAGATAATTATTATTTGACGATACGGTTTTTATATTCCATCTTTACTGTAATTTTGTTATTGTAAAAAAATCCAAGAAAATTTTAATGTATGGTCTTTTGGAGTTTTTTAATTTTAATTCTGCTATTAGCAGATCATATCTACGCGGGAAACAAATCATTCTAAGATATTTATAAAACTTCTGTATGTTTTCTGTACTTTCTGCTTTGGATTGTTTACTTACTCTGGCATTGGGATATTAAATTAAGGCATTTTTTGTGCAAATCACTATATCTCAAAACGTAGGTAAGTAATTTTACATGACATTAAGTTCGTCATTTGTAAATAAAAAGAAAAATTCTGCAATTTATATTTACTTACTGTTTATCTTTCTTGTTGATAAAGGGAGTATCTGACGAACGTGAAATCGGTGATACCTTGACTAGCGTCAATAAAGGTCCAATCGATTCTATTTCCTGAAAAACTAAACCTCTTTTTATATCTGTAGTAACATAAATTGCTTTTATTGATCGACATCCGTGTTTTCCAAGTCTTACTGCGTATTATGGATCATATCAAAAATACAAATTAGTCAAGACCATTTTGAAAATGAAGAGCGATTGTGTAATAGTAATAAAAATAACTTTTATTTTACATATACTACAGTAATATACTACAGACACATACACAAGTTTATATGTACATACAATGTAGATCAACCAATTTGATCACAAGAAATATACAGATCACACAATGACTATAGACAAAATTATTGTATACGCGGATGAATAGCGTAAATTCCGAAATATAATCGAAGTAAGTTTCTTTTTCTTTAATATGCATTTTTGTCTCATCTCATAAACATGAATAATTTTTAATAAAACGAAGTCTTATTCTTAAAAGGAAGTGAAAATTTCATTTTCTGACACGTCGCAATCACTCTGCCCAATCCAATCCACTTATAAAAAATTATGTAAAAGTTTATGAAAACAATTTTTGGTAACTTTTATCTCACTGCAACTCCATTGATGGTAACCATATTTCCGTTTCTCCCAATAGGTTCCGGTTCGTAAGTTCCACTATCCCTGCTGCTTTCTTCGTAAGGGGAATCATACATATCATCATGTATGTTTTCATAAATGCTCGGGGTCAAATTTGTATGCGCGTAACCGTTTCTATCGCTTAAAGTTGCGTAGCTCATGACGGCAGCGTTTCTATCTTCCTTTCTTTCAGCGCCTTCAACATTTTCTGTATTCTTCACAGGTGTAGCCTTACGCCTAAAACAAGATCAGATACAAATTTCGTGGTAATTATTATTGAAAAGAAAAAAGACTTACAATTTCAGGTATATTAAACCTATTATTAAAAGAAGGAACAATATTACACCTGCTGCAATTCCAACATTTGTTCCAACACTAGATGTGTCTTGTGGCTCAACAACGGCAACTGCAAAAAGAAAGGTCAGTTCCCTTTCATTCATTTATATAATTCTTACCTTCACAACGCGGTTCTTCACCAGACCACTCTCCATTTTCCATACACTTGCGTAGGTAAGGTCCAAAACGGACGTACTGTGGTATGCAATGGTATTCGACCGCACTGTTATACGTCGTCCCATTCATTACAATTACACGTCCATTTTCGATTTTGGCAGGATTTTTACAATCAACAGCTACAAAAACATACAATTTTCCAGGTTTCATAAAAATACTTAAAAAAATAAATACTCACGAAGACAAGTAGGCGCTTGCCCATTCCATGTTCCCCTCTTCAGACATACTCTTGTGGAGTTTCCTTGCATTCTATGTCCGCGTGGACACTGATAGTGAACCACTCCTCCAACACTGTGGGTACTCACTCGGAATGTTGCACCTTCTATGACATCGGGATTTTTGCATTGGATTTCTGCAAATGAAAATCGTTTTTGCGTATTGGTTATGAATAATTTGAAAAATTCACCTCTGCATAGTGGTGGATCTGAGCTCCAGGTTCCATTTTCCAGACAGAGTCTTCTGGATACGCCCTCGAGTTCGAAATTGAGTTCGCAAGAATATAAAGCCAGTGCCCCATAGTAAGTAGCGTTAGATGCTAGGGTAACTTTACCACTATCAATTTTGTCAGGCGTACCGCAGTCAACATCTGTAAATTCGAACATGTTACAATAATTATCTAATTTACGTTGGAAAAGTAAAGTACAGGGTGGATCAATTTCGATGTCTCTTATGGACAACTCTGTAACTATAAGAGATAGAAAAAAACTAATGGCCAAGTCTCGATCTCTTTTTTAGAGATAAAGTCAATAGTGTAAACAAAAATTGGCTATCTTCTTTTGTTTTCGAGTTATAAGCCAAAATTGAGATTTTCGAATTTTCGTCAATCAGTCATATCTCGTTTATTTTTCCAGATATTAAAAAACTGTTTTGACATTATTAGGACACTTTTTGGAATACAATTCAGTGGCGTAGTTGGTTTTTTGATATTTAATTAAATTTTCGAGTTATAACATAAAGTTATATTTTTTTAAATGGAAATCATAGTTGGCAATGTCATCATTAAATAGAGATTTTTTTTCTGTTTTCAAAAATATATACTTTGTTGGGTTTATTTCTTACAGTTAATAGAATAAAACGCCTTTTTTATTATTTTTGGGTGCATTCTTTTCTTAGGAGGCTAGTTTCAACAAAAACCGACAATTTTCTTTTGTTTTTATTAAACATTAATAAAGATTTGAAGATTGGGTAGCACAAGAGTGAGAGGTATTGCGATGAACATAAGAGATAGAAAGCTAGCGCCGATAGAGCTGGGTTGGATTGCAACATGAGTTGTCTGCGTATTTTAGCGCGGCAGTGTTTAAATTGTAATTTTATTTTGATATTATTTTCTGGGTTTTAAGTTATTCATTGTGGTATATCAAGAGTTGTGTTTATTATCTACTTACATTTCAATATTCTTTAACTTTTTCTGCAATAAATTTCTTATTTTTAAGATGTTTTTAATTCATACATATAATTTAGTTCATTGTCCCATGAAATGCATATTTGATCGAAAAAAATGAGTTTTAAACTTAAATATTAAATGAAGTTACATAGTTTCGAATTTCACCCAAACCACTTGATATCGGTATTGTGGTAGTCTTTGTGACTCTTAGAGGATGCTCTTTCTTTCTCTTTATGCGGTTGCAACTGTCAAAATATTTGAACAAGAGTTGATATTTAATAAAAACAAACAAAAAAATTGTCGGCCTTTGTTCAAACCAGCCTACTAAGAATAGAATACACCCAAGAATAATAAAAAAGGCGTTTTATTCTATTAATTGTAAGAAATAAACCCAACAAAGTATATATTTTTGAAAACAGAAAAAAAATCTCTATTTAATGGTGACATTGCCTACTATGATTTTCATTAAAAAAAAATATAACTTTATGTTATAACTCGAAAATTTAAGCAAATATCAAAAACCAACTACACCACTGAATTGTATTCAAAAAAGTGTCCTAATAATGTCAAAACAGTTTTTTAATATTTGCAAAAATAAACGAGATATGCGCGATCGACGAAAAGTCGAAAATGTCAATTTTTGCCTATAACTCGAAAACAAAAGAAGATAGCCAATTTTTGTTTAGTCTATTGACTTTATCACTAAAAAAGAGATCGAGACTTGGCCACTAGTTTTTTTCTAACTCTTATAGTTACAGAGATGCCCATAAGAGACATCGAAATTGATCCACCCTGTACATTTACATAAATATTTGAAAACTATACAAATTTCTAAAATTTAGGAAAGTGCGAAATTAAATCAGTATCAAATAAGATGTCAAATGAATGAAAAAAACAATAATTTATGATTCATTAGCATTTATCCAAAATTTTGGAAAAAAATAATTTTTATTTATGTAATGGATATTCAGAAACCGACATGGTAATATTGAATATTAATAACCATATTATTGTTACATTTTGGTGAATAGGCCATCTGCAAGCCAAAGAAAAATGATAAGTGCGGAAATTGAACAGTTCATTCTGAATCGCGACATGAACGATTGTATTAGCGACTTAAGTACAAATATAACAAATTTAATAAGGCAATATTTACATTCTTTATAGTCTCTTGGTACATTCTATAAATTCATATAAACTTAAGTGGGTTGCGCAAAAGATTTAAGCCAGGATTAAATTTAAGCCTATGCTATGTTAGAAAGCGACTTACATTATGATGGTCAGCATATTGTGTGCCACCTTCTAACTTAAACTTAAATTTAATCCTGGCTTAAATCTCTTGTGTAACCCAGCCTAAGTTTACAGGGATCTCTATTTTCTCCACTCATTGTAACCTAATCAGCACTCTGAGCCATTGAAAAATTGTATAGTCTAGAGACTCTAGAGATACAATATAAAAAAAATGTGAAGAAAACTCACAGACACATTGAGGTACATCTCCACTCCATTGTCCGGTGTCTTCGCAGGTGCTCAAGGGCTCACCAATAACTTTATAACCTCGCTCGCATCTATATTTCACTAGAGCCCCAATTTTGTAAGAAGTTGCTCCGTTGTTTGTTGATTCTGCGGTTCTAATAAGGGTGCGACCGTACATCCTGTCGTTACCTGTCACCGATAATATGCTATGCTCTGCCAAAATTGGCTCTGGACACCTTATTTCTGAAAAGACAGTTCCAAATTTGTGTTACAGAATGAGTTAGGAAGGAGCAAATGAATTATGAAAGGGAAGACATATTTTTTTATGGCAGAAAATGTAATTAAGTTTTAATAACTTCGATAGGATTGAAGAAATAAAAAACTAGTCATTTTGAATTTCTCTCTCAGAAAAACGTTTTGTAGAATAATACTCCTGCATCAGAGAAGGTTTTCTTTTAGTTGCTTAATGTAATGCCTTACCACCTGAGTCCCGAAAACTATTAGAATAAGATAATTATGTTTGCCATGCATAATTATGTTTGGAAGAAAGCAACAAAAAGTGAAAAGTAAATTCAAAAACAACATTTATTTTGATTAACAAGAAGAAAGTACAGAACAGAAACAGACAGAAGTTAAGCTCGCTTTCACTCAACAGCGTTACCTTCACATTTTGGAGAAGACTCGCTCCACTGTTTGCTTTCTAAGCAAGTTCGTTTCGGAACACCGCTGAGTCTATAATTGCGAACGCAACTGTAGGAAATTTGACTACCAAAATACGTCGTGCCGTTTACGTATTCAACGTCCCCATATAACAAAGTGGCCACCTTACCACAATCGATATCTGTAAGAAGTTGCGGGATTACGTAGGAAAAGAAACGATGTAACTGACGCACATTCACATGTAGGGGATCGCCCAGACCATTCGCCTTCTCTTGTACACGTGCGTACTACATCACCTCTTAAAATATACCCTTCTTCGCAGTGATATTCAATTTTAGAATGGACGTTAAAGTCATATCCTACCACATAACTTCCATCAGGCACTTCCGGTTCTTCGCATACAATCACTAGAAATCTTAAGGTAAACGGCTGCTTGTCATTTTAAAATAGGACCTTACATTCACATGATGGGGCATCAGCCGACCATTTTCCTTCCCGCGTGCAATGTTGAGTTTTCTCGCCATCAATCCAATAGTCTTCTCCACAACTATACTGAACGACACTATCCACCGTTGTCGTCCCATTTTGTAATAAATAATTTCCATGATCTATGTTAGGAGGAGCTCCGCAATCGACGAATTTACACGTTGGTGATTTCCCGGACCACTCTCCACCAAGACCACAAGATAAAACCTAAACAGAGAAATGAGGCCGACTCATGTAAATAAATTTAACTTACTCCTTGACCAAATAATATAAATCCAGATTGGCATGTATAAGTTGCAGTGTCTCCAGCCCGATGTCCAGAAGTTGTTACAATACCACCGTGTAATGAAGGAGGATCTGGACACCAATCAAACAAACACTGAGGTTCAGAGTCAGTCCAAGTTCCATCATCTGTGCACATTCTCTTTTCATGTCCGATCAAGGTGTAATTTTCATGGCAGGTGTAAATGGCGCGGGCCCCATGACTAGTTCTATTGTCTTGTAATTGAACAGTCCCATGGGTTAAACTGGCGAGAGGACCACAGTCGACATCTAAGAAAGTCATATTTAATGATGATTTCTATAATTACGAAGGGTGTGTTTTACGCACATTTACAAGAAGGCGCAATTCCAGTCCAAAATCCATCAGTCCCACATGTCCTATTTGCATTTCCATTTAGTCTATGACCCACAGGACAATGGTAATTTATTGTGGCTTCTACACTGTAATTGGTTCCCGTGATCGTCGTGTTAATTAATTTATTAGGACTTCCACAAGACGCTGGTTCTGAAAGAAAAAGAAAAATATATCATAATACATTCATATTTTACTATGTTGTATTTTTGTGAAATGTGAATTACATGCAGCTTACTTAGAGTGTGCTCTAGTCAAAAAAAGAAAAGAAAACGCACTTTTAAAATGTTGCAAGTATTTAGGCAATTAATTACGTGGTTTGAATAACGATCTGTTACTTTGATTAGGTCAACGATCGTATAAAATACAGTAGGTAGGCCAGAAATTGCCAAACCTACTGAATATTCAAAGCTTCCTGAACCGTGATAAAACCAGGCGATTCTGATTTCACCTCATAGGTGTACATACGTACTTTTGCGAAATTTATAAATAAAATGATCTTAATTAAAACAGGAGCGGCGTTTCGAGTAAAGAACAACGGCGATAAAGCTATTGTTACTCTCGATATTCAAAGTTCAAGTCAGAAAACACTTTCACTTAACGCTCACTGTTTACGAAAAAATACCCGTGATAAATAGTCCGTTCGATTTTCAAGAAATGTCAGAATTATACAACGTTGTTATGTATTCAAGAATAATAAATTGCAGTCAATTATTCTACGCAAATGCGTTCATGTTTTATTGGATATTAACACACTTATCGCTAATTACGAATAAATCACTGTGATTAGCGTTTGAAGTTATTCAATAGTTTACTTTAATGTTTAACTTCTTGTTCAATTGCTATGAAATAACAGTATTTTGCGGAGCAAAATACTTTGATATTACTTTCAAATTTTCAATAGCAAGGTAATGATCACAGACAATAGTCTATTTCGTATCAATTTACAAAAAAATTTCTAACATTAATATTTTTACTTTTATAAAAACCTTAAAGCGTGAAAAGAAAAACCTAGGTGCTATCCTTTGATGATTAATCAAAATAATCATGAATTTTGAACCTTGAATATTTTTTTTACATTTCCATTACTTAAATGAAGAATTTAAACAACTGTTTCCCTATTCTTTATTTTTAAACATTAAAAATTTGAATAGAAAATGGCACATAAAATCAAACTTTTTAAAATAATCGTCGATATACAGTAAAATACAGATGAAATCTAAATGCCAAATAGCTAATTAGTACAAACCGGATTTTAGGAAAAATACGTTGCTTTAGTTTTTAAGTTTTTAAACATCTTTTAAGTGTATATATTCTAATCATTAGAAATTAGTCAAATGTCTTTATATCTAATGAAACGAATATATTCTAATCATTAGAAATTGGTTATTTGTCTCCATATCTATAAACGAAAAGATATATTTAAAAAATCTTTTCAAACTTAAAAACTAAACCAACGTATTTTTCCTAAAATCCGGTCTCTACCAATTAGTAATTTTCTCAATGTCATTTCGCTTTCTTTAAATTCATATATTTGGATTTAACTCCTTCTGATAATTATTTCTGTTATTCACCCCAATTCTGTAACTCATAACAATATTGCTAAGTTAACAATATTGTTAAGTGAGATATTTTGACCAATCAGGGCTTAGATACAACGGATTTCTATGTACTGATTGATCAAAATATCTCACTTAACAATATTGTTAACTTAGCAATGTTGTTATGAGTTACAGAATTGGGGTATTTAAGTTGTTGGTTTTGTTATTCTAAAAATAGAAAATTATTGTTGCATAGCTAGCAACAGATGACTGACGTAATTAAAAAGTCAAATAATTCCTGCAGTATTATCGAACCGTGTAACGTAACGAAAAAACTGTGCGGCCTATTAACAAGAGTAATCAAAGTGACGTTTCAAATAAGGCGAGAAAGGCACAGTCATTTTACATTTACTGAAAAACAAGTCAATTTAAATAAACAATTTGACGCATAGGAAACGTAATTTTTCCAAATTAATAAAGCATTTAGGAATTAAATTACTTGTAGGTTTGTTCCATTAGGAGGTTCTGAATAGTTCGGAATCGTCAAAAGAATGCATTCATCAAAGTTGACCACTTGATGGAGCGTTGTTGAAACTTGTCATTACTTTGGTGGGCAACTGCTTTTGACGGTTCTGAACTGGTCAGAACCTCCTAATGGACCAAACCTTATGTAACACTAACAAAAACACGTCTTACACGAGCATTGAAATCTCTTTTGTAAAAACAAATTCTACGTTGTAAATCGCGCTAGTTCCTAACAAATATATAATTTTTTCAATACATTTAATATTTCCTGCATAACACTTTAGCAGACATTTCGAAGACAGTAATATTGGTTTTTGTTACATTTTAAGTCACACGGTGAGAGCTTTTTGACTCAACGATATAAATAATAGAAATAACCAATTCGCAAATTCTATGAGAAACATTCTGTGACATTTTATTTCTTTTGTAATAAAAAAAAATAGTTAGTAGATAATATTTCAACATCATCCACCGAATTAAGTTAAATTAAAAACTACACAGCTACACACATATTTCCTTATGGGGTAGAGGGTTAAATACCTAATAATGAGTAGTAGACCACGAAATGTGCTCTTGAAGAATCTAAGTGATGTTGACCTAAATTCATGAGAGTTTTGGCAAAACTTAAATAAATATATGGAGATTGTAAGGTAGGTACTCACTGTGTTGGCAGATCCAATGTAGATAATCCAAATTACAGCCCACGTCATTCCAAAGCCAGCCACGACCACCATCAAGGACGGCGCAATTCTGTTCCCCATTGTAATTATTGGGTTGATCTTTTCCCCACGCTGGTCTCAATACAAGATCGCCTAAAAGAAAATCAAGCTTAGTACATAATAACCTTTTAGTACTAATCAATATACATGGTAAATTTAAAAGGTGTCCAAATATTTGAACTGGTAATAACAAAATTTAAAGTTTTAATTATCTTTGAAATCTCCATCACGAGATCCTTGAAAAATGCATCTCGTGATGAGGGTATTGTCAAGGAATGATAAAAGATGATTATCAAAAATATTTCGATAGAGTTTAGTATTAGTACTAGTAGTTTTCTCTTCACAGGGATATTTTTCTCAATTTCTTCCTGACAGTTATTTGTTTTTGCCATTGGTCTACTTTTAGTTGTTTAATGTCGTTTTCTACTTGGCCGTTCCGTCTACTTTTTGATCTTCCTTTGAATCTACTATATACAAAAAATAAGTGTTTATTGCAGCACATCACTGAACGCAGAAAAAAAAGTTCTTTCGAAATTTGTTACAGTAATTATACCATTGCATTTAAAAAACAAAAGTTGACAGCTGTCATGCAGCTGTCTTAAATGTATTAGAGACGCAAGATATGGTATATTGTAGAGTTCTTTCTGCCATTTCAATTGATTTTTTGACCGCTTATATACGACAATAAACACCGACGCTATTCGCGTAGGCGTTTTCTTGGACTCGGCCTGTATATGCATATTGAGTTTCATTCGGTAATATACTTAGCGTTGACTTCTTCTCTCTTCTTTTTATATGCCCGCACCATCTAATTCTCATCGATTTAATAATTCTTACTATATTCTCTTTTCCCATTATCTCTTCGATTTCGTGATTCGCTGACTGTCTATATTCGTTTTCACTTATTCACTTTGGCCCCATTATTTATTGTTCTTTTTCACTTATTCACTTTGGCCCCATTATTTATTGTTCTTATGACTTTTTCTTTGCAGTATTTTAAATTTTCCTTTTTCTTTATTGGCCAATGTCTTTGTTTCTGCTGCGTATATTGTTATTGATCTGGCTATTGTTCTGTAGATCCTTAATTTTATCTTTTTAGTTAACTTTTAACATTTATTTATTACGATAGAATGCCTTATAGCCTTTCTAAATCCTTTCCTTCATATCTTGTTTTTCAGTTTACCAGTACCCTCAAGTACGTAAATGTTTTCACTTCTTCCAACATATAAATTCCTTTCTGTTGCAGTACATACAGTTAGTTTTTCTTCATTCATTTTTAATCCTGTTTTCTTCGCTCCTTCTTCCATCTTTAATATTGTTCTTTCTAATTCCGTCTTACTTCTTGAAATAATCATCTCCATATGCTATGACTTGCGTTAAGTTTTTGTTGACTGTTGCTGTATGTTCCATTGTATTTATTACCTCATCCAATGAGACAGTAAAGAGCAGAGCAGATGAAGCAACTCCTTGCCTTACTCCTTTTTTTTTACTTGTACTTCCTCTGCTGTTCCTTTCCTATGCTTATCACTAATCACTGATTCTTTTTTATCACGTGTCCGATTTTCTTTGTTATTTCAATGTTTTTCAAGTCTCTCATTAGTTCACCTCTCTTCAGTTGGTCAAATGCCTGTTTAAAGTCTATAAAAATTATGTGCACATCAATATTATATTCGCAGCTTTTTTCAGATAGCTGTTTTAATATGTGTATTGCGTCTTTTTGAAAGAGAGTTATTAATTGTTTTTTGCTCCATGACTTGCTTCTTTAAATGGTGCCACAAATTATCTTTTGGATTGAGGTCCACAGAATTTGCTAATTCAGCTCTACAATGCCATGTTGTTGCAACTATCTGCAAAATTTATGCAATTAGGCCAGAGAACACAGATCACCACCTCTAGGAGTTGTTGTTAAAAGGCGATCCAACTTTTTCAAGAAAAATGAACTGTTGATTAAAAAGTATTCAGTTCTAGGCCAGTTTGTCTTATTCCGATTCCGTTCTGTTGTTCACAAATTTCTCTGCTCAATTTAACTAAACTAGTAATTTACCTTTCATTTTAGAATGTTAATTTTAAAAAAATCACAAAGAATTGCAAAGGCCAAACTTTTTTAATGCACTGATGGATATGTGACAAAAACAAGTTTCCAATGGGTCTGTATGATCCGAATTATTAGGCATAAGGAAATTTGTAGGGATGAGTTTCAAACATCGTGATTAACACTTTGGGAACCTGGTCATATATACTTTTTTCACTACTAGTACTATAGCCTGTCATTTCGACATGTGTTAGGTTGCTGTGAAAAACAATTTCTCGACCTGAGGTAAATAATTTTATTATTTACCGGTAAATAATGAACATCAATGTTACGTACGCTTTCAGGTACAAATCTTTTGATTTTTCAGGCAATAGATTGTTTGCCACTTGTCCGGCAATTTCCCGCATTTCAGGCGGCGTACAATTTAAATCGCCGTACATCGTTTACCGTACTTACTTTATTTAATTGACGATTTGGCAAAAAGATCGACGTAATGTTTGTGACAAATTACAAATTACAGAAATCTGTAAACCTTTCGTAATTTGAAATAAATATTTGTTCAAATTAAAATTATCATTTGCACTAGTTGTTGAAAAAAATAGTATATACACCACGGTAGAAAAGTCTTATAACCCTCGGTCCTTTACATCCCTCAGCCCTAAGGGCCTCGGGATGTAATCATATCCTCGGGTTATAACACTACACTTCTCTACCTAGGTGTATAATGTACTATTATCGTTTTGGACAATGTGTATTTTAGAACTGCTTGAGATGTGCGAGTTCATCTGAAATTATGAATTACTTAAAATTGATTTACATTCAGTACAGTTTTGATCAAATATAATCTTCCGTTTGTCAAATTTTCCGATTATTATTCACCTGCAATTTCACTTGAAAGCAAATTCGTTTTCACGGCGACAACTACATCAGATCGGTCTAGTTTCCCGAGAACAATGCATACTTATTATAATTTCGCTTGGAATCTATTCTCATGGCGTGCCTGTGGAAGATAGTGTCGGTAAACATGGCGATCCGACCCACTTTCTCAGTGCGTATGTTTCTTTTTTGTTCATTGTTCATAACTTGCGACTAACAATGGTAATTCATTTTAGAAATTTGCTACACCCACTATTTGTTTTTAGTGATTCCCGTCTTTTTTGTTGCTTCCAATTGTGTGCTTCAAATTTCACAGGGAAAACTTTCCTGCCGCGCTCGTTCGTGCATGTAACCATTCTGCACGAACTGCTAATTAAATGCAACAATGGAATTTCTGGTTTACATGATGCAATTTTGATTTAGTTGAGTATTTACTGTGCCTAATAATGCAACTTACGAAAGCGACGCTTGTAAACTTGCAAGTATCTAATTATAGTGTCGCTGGTATAAGCATGACGGAAAGAAAATCAATTTGAAGATAATCATTAGTCGGCTTTCAAATTGGCATTAATTTCTAACACAAATTAAAATTCTCAGTCAAAATTATCTTTACAACTATTATCCACGTTAAAAAATAAATAATATCACAAACTGTGTGTTTGAGGAGAGACATATAGAGCATAAAAAAAAACTTTATATAATTTATTATTTTAATTGTAATAAATATTGAGCAATGTTTAAGCTGTTGTTAATGCTAATTTATTAACGTTCAAATTTTAGAATCATTTGATGTTATGCTACCAAAAGTCAAGAGTTTAAAATACAACATAGTTTTTTTATTAACGAAAAAAACAGCACTATGCGTAAAAAAGTTTCTAAATTGCTTCTAAAACTGTTGAGCTTACGAAGACTTTTTACAAGAATGAAAAAAATAAATAAACATAAGCGAGATATAAACTAAAGTTACGTTTTTTATTAAATGGAACTTTCTCTATTTTCGTATACAGTGATCGTCAGATAAGTCGGGCCATATGGGAAATTTTTTTATTATTAATTTCTCAGAAAAATTTATTCTTTATGAAAGTCCCTTAAAGTACCTTTATTTTTCAAAATACGCGAAAATATTATTTGGAAAACTTAATCAGAAATGTTACGAGATCTCAAATATGAAATCATGGCAGCCTACGGTGAAAAAAGAAATTTTCCATATTTTTCAATTTTTCTCATATCAACATGTGTATCGTAGAACTTTGAAAGTGTAAAGATGGACGTTTCTTCAGGTATGATATTAATATACTCTGGAATTTGTTTTTCGCTCTTCTACAAACTAGAAATTATAATCAATAACATACCATAAATCTTTAACTTTTTTGTCCAAAATTTTTTTTCACTCTAGACAGCCGAGATTTCATATTTAAGATCTCAGAACAATTCTTAATAACTTTTTCAAATAATATTTCTGCGTATTTTGAAAAATAAAGGTACTTTACTCTTATGTCGATTTCAAATATTTTGATCTCCTCGGTATATGACAACAGGTATTCAAATTTTGATAAGTGTATGTTGAATTTGGGAAGATGCAGGGACTTTCATAAAGAATATTTTTTTCTGAGAAATCAATAATAAAAACAATTCCCATATGGCCCGACTTATCTGGCGATCACTGTATATTTGGATAATTTAAGAACAAATTTTGTCATAGCAAATAATCTTGAAAAATAAAATTGAAACTTTTATTTTAACGAATGGTTTTCGAACATAATTAGTGAATATTATGTTACTGTGACATTTACGTTTGAGAATAACTAACGAGCGTCTAAATAAAAACCTGGTCAAGTGGGTTGTGATCGAGAATTTATCCATTGCATTTGCATAGCAGAATTACTAAATGTAGCCTACTTGACCAGGTTTTTATTTAGACACGAGTTACAACATTGATATCCAATTTGACATCTAAGAAAGTTTTTATCTTAACTTGATGCCTTTTACAATTACACAAGAATATTTTTCATGGTTTATAAGGTAGCTCTTCCTTACTTCTAACAAAGACAACAGTTAAATTTTTTGCAATAATTGTGACTTTAGTAAACGTTGTCTACGAAGAATTTTTAAGGCTAAGGTTATATCCTTGAAACGAAAATGAAACACGTTTAAGACGTCCATTACGTAAATATAATTGCTAACCGCAGGAAATTCAGCATAATAATCGCCACAGTGCGGCCGCAACTTACATAATATCTATAATTACAGAGAAATTTCCCATTGGGTTGCATGGAAAATAGAATTAACTGTACCACATGTAATTACGGTTTTACGTCGGTTGTTCTAGTATCACAGAATTCAGTTATACTTTGACATAGTTACTTCCTTGCATACATCTCGTTTGTTTTGAAATTCCTGCAACTTTTCTCTTTTTTTCTACATAGATAATTAAGAAGTAAGGTTGTAAATGCGAATTTATTTTTAGAGAAAAAATGATTCACATCTTGTAGAGAGATGATGTGAGTAATCGCTTATACATACATACAGTAACTCTATAATCAACTCATTTTCTTTTGTATTACAAACACGCCCTGTGAAGCGCAGACAATATCGTTGACTTACCGTTAACCCATTTCCAAGACCGTGAAGTCAAACCGGGTTCTTTTTGCGCACCGATCCACACCAGCTGTGTCTTCAAGCTCGGCTTCCTCCTCTCCAGTTCCGCATAAAGGAAGGAGGTCGCCGCCGGTGTCATACCGTGAACTAGATCACCAGAATGATTTTTACAATAAGCACGTGCCTCCAAGAATGAACCACCACGACCTACGCCAAATTCGTAGCATGTTCTGTCGAAAGCGGCGAACTGGGCCTCCTCCGGGGCTGATCTTGGAGCACAACGATCGATTGAAAACTCTAAAAGAAAAAGAAAGTTTAAGAAATGATGACTTACGCTAGTAACTTTAATACAATGATTAGATCTTAGCAGGAAATTGTGTTGGCCAAAAGCACATTAACTTTTGGTTTTATGAGTAAAACTTCTTTTAAATGACCAATTCTTCCACCGATTCTTAAAATACTAAGTTACCAAAAAAAACTACAGATCATATATCATATATCATTGAAAATATTTTCAGTTATCCATGAAAGAAATAATAATAATAGTTAAGAAAAATTAAAAATTATTAAGACTGCATTTTTTTTTTTTTCGAAAAATTAATATTTTCAAAAACAATGATGTAGTTACGTAAAGCTTCATCACATACCACATACCATATTACTATAATAAATAATAATCAAGTGTTTATACACAAACATAAAATATCAGGGGAGTATAGATTTTACCTGAGCTTTTTAAATTTCTGATTGCTAACAATGAACAATATCCAAATTTACTTTATAATAATCAGGACACTCATACAGCGTGATTCAGAATAAGTGTCCGACCCGTTAACCGCAGATAATACATGAAAAAATAAAGCAAAAAAGCTATATGCATAGGGGATCTAATATGCATAATTTTTGAGATAAAATTCATTGAAAATTCGGATGTAAATTGGTTGATGGTCACTGGAATAACTCTATTACGTCACGAAAGCGCAACAAATGAACTCGACGGTATCAAACGATTTGCTTACGTAATTTTGTAAATACGGCATCAGCGGTACTTAATCGGTTTCAATTTAGGATTCACAAGACGCTGATTTTTCAAATGTCTCCAATAAATTTATTTCTTGCAATTTTACTTGTATGACTTTAGTGAATACGCCCCTAACGGGTCGGACACTTATTCTGAATCACCCTGTATAGTTGATAAATACTAGTTCTGTTGCACTGCGAATTATTATTAAATGTTTATGTGCTGAGGTTGAGAAACCTGGAACGAATAATTATTACCGTTGGATGGACAATTAAATCCCAGAAAGCAAACAGGGCCCAATTTTAACAGAGTTCTTAATTGACCGAAATACTATAAATTCAAAGTTTAGGCCTCTTAGTAGTTACTTGAGACGAAAAAATAGAAATAGAAGCGGTTTAAAATTGGCTTTGCAGATAACCAAAATAATTTTTCTCTGTCGGTATTTGCAAGTTGCCTGATCGTTAGGATAAGTTTATATTAAAGAAAGGACATTATTTTGAAAAATAAAATTTGTTTGATTAACTTTGTGTTATTATTGCTATCGCTGCATAAAAAAGTCCAGAAGAAATCTATAGTCATTATAGGTATGTCATTATAGGAAAAGTTTTTAAGAAATTCTATTTAATATTTTTTAATTCAACTTACGTTTCCATACGATTTAATATTGCACAATTGTTTTTTAATTGTTCAAGAATGGAACAAAATTTTGTACAAGAAACAGGGTAAACTAAAACGGCTTTAAGGGTTGACGTATTATCCCAACTCGACGGACGAATTGCCGTCTATAACGACCATACTGATTTCTTTTCCGAAATCATAACACGATTCTTTGTAATACAGAATTACACACAACAATACGTATATCGTTGACATATTTTTAGTGTAATTACTAGAATAATTACATGGAATTACATCTTTTTCGATGTTATAATCAAAATTTCTTAATACAATCTGTAAGTATAGCTTGACCATACAACGTACAACGAAATGTTGTTTATATGCTGTTATTATAAGTTATTTAGAAAATAATTATAACATAACAGTGAAGAAGAACTATGACATACTGTTTACATTTGCTGTGTACTTTAAAAATAAACTTAACTATTAGAAGTTGAATGTTTTTTGAAACATGTCTATTAGAGATCAAAAAGTCAAAAGAAGAAAAGAAAAAATGTTTTAGAATATTTAAAAATGTAAAAATTCTTAATTACAATTGAATTCATTTCGAGACAAAATTTCGATTTTCTTATTTAAATGAGAATAAAGGTGAGAGGTTTCCCTCACGCAATTTTTGTGAGACATGAAATAAAATGATAATTTGCAATTATAACTGCATGAGATGCAGAATTATAAATATAAAACATATAAATATAAAAATATGTGAAGCCAATTATGCACGTGAGTTTAAAAATAATTTTTACCACGGTAGTCTTATTTTCTACGCCTATAAGTCTTATGTGTTTGTAAGGAAGTGAAAGTATTAAAAGCTAATATGTATTTACAAGTACGTAGAACGCTAACGAGCAACAAATTTTGGCAACAAATTAACATATTTTTTTATATTTTAATGACACATTTTACATGTGATTTTTAAAGATTTACGTTAGATATATTAATAATTACTTATTTTTATGCAGAAACTGTGGTTTTCGTATTTTAATTATAGGTATACATAAATTTGAACTTTCTGTAACTTAAAATATTCCATTTAATAAATATATTTCGTAGCACGCATTTCAATTTTCATTTTTTTGCTGTATGTAATTTAAAGTATAAATTTGACGTCCGCGATCTAAATTTGAAAATATCTTGATTTCATTTTGATTTGTTGTCCAAAATATTGTCCTTGTTCGATTACTTCAGTAGCTGAAAAAAATGACTGAAATGTTGGCGCTTATTTTATTTTCAAAAATTTCGATAAATTCGTTTACATTTTAATCAGATACATATTGAGAGAACTAGCTTAAATCCATTATAATATAATGTTTGATTTTTAAACCTTATCTTATGACAATTCATTAAAAAATGAGTTAATTAACTGTAACATAAGTAAACGCAAGTACTAGACTTATCTTGTGTTATATGTACGGATAGGTGTCATATATTTTGCGCGGTTCAAATTCTAATGCAACGGCAAAGTTGTTATGCTGCAGCGGACAAGTCCCGCAGACACTCCTAATTGAGTATTGCCGCGAAAAAATAATGATGCGAACTAAGTCGTAAATGTGGCTCGTAAAGATCAAAACAATTACAGTCGCACAGTAAAATTTAGTTTTCACAAAGTGGAGTTTTTCCGTAACTCACAGTGCTGATCAATTGTATCCTGACCTTTGGATTTGCCGTATAATTGCGTCAGAACCATATAGGCGTAGAAGAATAAAATTTCCTGGCAAAATTACGAAGAAAAAATTTATAACTTATTCATTTAAAATAACGCATCGAGCTGCGAGCCTGCGATCACTGGACGCACCGCTGATGAGATGACGTCGACTTAAATTTTTCCGATCCCCCGAGGTATATGCATATACCTATTAATTTATTTTTATGAATTTTAACTTATATTGATAGACATATAACATAACCAAATATCTAACAACAAAACGGTCATGTGCAACTCTTTCAGCATACATACTCAAAGAAAATCAATTTATTTAATAAATATTTAATTGCATGTTTGTCTATTTAATCTAACACGTAAGATCTTATTCTGTTTGTCCCTCACCCTGGAGAGAAATAGATTTTTCTGATATCAGAGCTAAATTTAATTGGAATAGAAGCGGAACAAGAACTTTGCACTATTACATAAAATTTTCAAAATGACTATAGAGAAAACGAAAGAAAGCCAATTGACAAGTATAAATATAAAACACCGGAGCCAATTTGAAGTTTCCCAAGCAACATCATTTCGTTTATTAGACGGTTTACATACAACAGACAGGGATATTTTTGGTAATGGTATATAGAACACCAAAAATATTCGTACATATTTTATAGTTACCCTAGGATGTAAGTGATGCGTTAATAAATAGTATATTATACACCTAGGTAGAGAAGTCTAGTGTTATAACTCGAGGGTATGATTACATCCCGAGGCCCTTAGGGCCGAGGGATGTAAAGGACCGAGGGTTATAAGACTTCTCTACCGTGGTGTATATACTATTTTTTCCACTTCTAGTGCAAATGATAATTTTAATTTGAACAAATATTTATTTCAAATTACGAAAGATTTACAGTTTTCTGTATTACCGATATGACAGTTGATTTAAATTTTTTAATTTGTCACAAACATTACGTCAATCTTTTTGCTAAGGTTAAATCGTTAATTAAATAAAGTAAGTACGGTAAACGATGTTTCGTAATTAATAAACCTAAACCGTGCTTTAAATTTTAGTTCATAAAATATCATTTCTTCTAAACGGTTACAAGATTATCAAAAAACTTGAATATTCAAGTTTCAAATCAGTTTAATTTATTCAAACGACAATTTTAATGCACAAAATATCATTAAATATAATCTCTTGGTTATATTAAATTACCCTATAAAGCTTCTCTCTTCAAAACTGTTACAGAATTATCAAAAAACTTGAATATGTTATTATTATCAAAAAACTTGAATATGTTCATTATTTACCGTGGTCAATAATTCACATATTCAAGTTTTTTGATAATTCTTACTGAATTATTGATAATTATTGATAATTCTGTAAGAATTATCAAAAAACTTGAATATGTGAATTATTGACCACGGTAAATAATGAACATATTCAAGTTTTTTGATAATAATAACATATTCAAGTTTTTTGATAATTCTGTAACAGTTTTGAAGAGAGAAGCTTTATAGGGTAATTTAATATAACCAAGAGATTATATTTAATGATATTTTGTGCATTAAAATTGTCGTTTGAATAAATTAAACTGATTTGAAACTTGAATATTCAAGTTTTTTGATAATCCTGTAACCGTTTAGAAGAAATGATATTTTATGAACTAAAATTTAAAGCACGGTTTAGGTTTATTAATTACGAAACATCGTTTACCGTACTTACTTTATTTAATTAACGATTTGACCTTAGCAAAAAGATTGACGTAATGTTTGTGACAAATTAAAAAATTTAAATCAACTGTCATATCGGTAATACAGAAAACTGTAAATCTTTCGTAATTTGAAATAAATATTTGTTCAAATTAAAATTATCATTTGCACTAGTAGTGGAAAAAATAGTATATACACCACGGTAGAGAAGTCTTATAACCCTCGGTCCTTTACATCCCTCGGCCCTAAGGGCCTCGGGATGTAATCATACCCTCGGGTTATAACACTAGACTTCTCTACCTAGGTGTATAATATACTATTATTAAAATGTAATAAAATGTCGCAACATGCAAAACACGTTAATCAAATTGTTAAATTCCATCTTATCATGTAGGCGTAGACCCTTAACATAAATTTTTCTCATTAAAAATTTAAAATATAATCTCAAAAAGTATAGCAAATGTTTAGATGTAACATGTTCAAAATATTTATGCAAATTGGTCTTGTCACCCTTCCATAAAACTACTAACATTGTATCACTAAATGAGATGAGAGCTTAAAATATGAGTAACTTATAAATTTCGCCGCGAGATGTCGCGACCTAAACAGTTGCTCACTAAAATTGTCGAATTCGTTGATACGTATGCAAATTATAAGTTATAGACTGCAATGTAGTTCTTTTATTTTGTCGGTTTTTTTTTAAGAATCGTCCTGTATATTTAAAGTTATTGATAATGAATGGTCACTTAGTATAATCATTAAAAAAAAATTAAAATAAAACTTTAATTAGCTCTCGATTTGAAAAATATCAGCAAAAGAGTAACATAACTTTTTTTCTGTAATTAAAATTGCTCTTCTGCATAGAAACACTAATATTAGGAATTTCCTGTTTGTTTCTATGAGGTAAATAAATACATAAATAAATAACTGTAACTGTGTTTATTTACAATGATACTATTAATGCTCTTTCTCTTTTTATGAATACTGCTTTACTATGTTAGATTAATCATTTGGTTAATTACGTTCAATAGACTACTGACATAGATTACTATTTTTCTACTTTTACTCTATTGAAAATAGATTTAATAAATTGCATCAGTATCTGATAAAATTGTTTATATAGCACGGATCTTTGGAGCAGTTCTAAACTCAAAGGAATCTTCTTTTTTTTTCAACTTCGTTATTAATTTTTACATATTACATACATTATTACATATGATCAAAAAAAATTGTAATACAGAGATATTCATGGTGAGTGGCCTATTAGAATATATTGGATACTACGCCTTACAGATCGTTGAAAATTTGCACATGGTAATAATCGAAGAGGAACTATTTAAATAAAATCAGTGATATCGTACTTCCGGTTCTACCGGAAGCCGATACTTTCTTATTTTAAATATAATGCCCCATAACATTTTTGGATTCCCCGTTCAATTCTACATCTTTTGTATTCACATACATCATGGCTAAAATATATTGTTTTGACGATATTAAATTTTTTTGTAAAAATGTTGACGATTGCAGTGATTAAAATAAATTGGAACATTTCAAAAACTAAAAAAGACAGAAGATTGTACTCTTCACTGTTTAATAATAATAACAATAACAGCGATTTATTGGCACAATAAGCAATTACAAAAGTAAATGGAGAACATAAACAAGGATGCTAAGTGCCAAAAGGTTCAGGATCAGCGACTTCAAAAAGTAGCTGTTCTACCCCCTGAACGCTAAAGGAAAACAAGTAAAATAAATTGACTATGACTTAAATTACAACTAACTAAAAGTAGTGGCCAAGAGTAAATTGCCACTCCACCAGCCCTTCTGCCGTCCGATCTATCGCACCTCACCAAAGTATAATTACAGTAGACCTCGGTTATAACGGCCTCGGTTATAGCGATCCATCGCTTATAAGGAACTGCATTTCAAGTCCCGTCATTTTTCTCTATATTTGTGGCATTATCGCTTATTACGAACTTCGGATATAACGAACCGATTTTGATGGTCCCTTGAGGTTCGCTATAACCGAGGTCTACTGTATTTAAATAAATCAAATTGTTCTCCAATGCCTGTGTCTCGGTTATAGCAAATATATCATAAGAGTGTGTAAAGAAGTAATCCTTAAATAAATCAAATTCGGCTAATAAAGAACGAACATTAATATGACAAATAGAAAACATTGCGCAAATAGGCGCGTTTGTTTTGTAGAAGCTGGAGAGAATTAAGATCACATTAGTGAGAAAACAAATAAAATTAAAACGGAAATAAGATAAATAAATATATGACGCGTAACAGGAATCGTGATCCGCGGGTTAAGTCAAACTGACCAGGTCCTCCATAGGATGAATGAGACGGCGAACCCAGTGGTATTGGCATAAATTTTTCCATCAGAAGACCACACTTCTGTAACATCAAATTTGGATTGCGTTTTGTTTTTGAGGAGTGCATAATTAACGCCGGTGAGATCTTCTGAAATTCCGATGCTCTGGCCTTTCAGAATTTTTTTGTTCCTAAATACTTCTTGACGTTTACGATACGATGTGAATTTGAATATAATACATCTTTTACTTATATTTAAATGTACTTTTCGTAGGCTTTTTACGTTGTTATCGACTTTTTCAATAGATTTCTTGCCAATGCGATGGCATCGGTCTATCTAACCATCGACATTCACTTGTACCTTATCGAATTTATTTTGCTGTACCAACGCCTACTGAATAATAGGCCTGCTCAAAGGAGTGGGAGAATACCCCGAGAACTTGAGACAATGCTGCGCGCGCCGCGCCGTTAACTGACGTATTATTTATCTAATGCCGAATGTGTAATGCGGAGTCAGAATTGACCACAAATTTATTATTGTAAAATTAAATATATTCATAAAACTAATTCCAACATGTTAAAATATATACAATGCCCGTGTGTGGAATATAATTATGTAAACTCACGAGCACGAGTTTAAAAATAATGTACTTAATTATTTTTGTTGTTTCTAATATCTTTAAATTAAAAAAAGAAATAATTCATTTGAAACTATTGGAAATATGAACGATATAGCAGAGTTAACTGAACTACATATGATACATAATAGTTCTAACTACTATTGTCCAGGAGTCGCAGCGAGGACTACTATGATTCTTAAAAAAAGGAAATTTTTAATAATGTTAAAAAATAAGTTCTCTTAATAATTAAATACGAGATGTAATAATAATACATAATTAAAACAGATGAGTTACTTTCACACTGCGATACTGAACATGAAGTGACCATTTTAAATCAATCAGTAAGCGCATTTACGTACGCGCTAACAGTTCAACGGCGAGACACATACTGACCGAGTCCCCCGAAAATCTTGGCGTCCCCCGAAATTTCGATGTTCCCCACTATCTAACTTCGGCCTATGTGAAGTGGGCGTTGGCTGTACACATCTTCATTGTCTTCTTCTGCCACGCCGAAAATTCGCAAACAGTTACGACGAGAATATTGTTCGCAAACATTTACGTAATTTTGCATTTTCTGTCTCCAATTTAGCGATTCGAGTTTCAAAACGTTAGGTCAAGTCTTTTAACGACTGATCGATTTTTCCGATATTTTCTCAAAGGTTGTTATGTTTTTAGTAACTTCCGCGTTAGATAAATATTCTTCCAGAGTATTACCAAGGAGTTCAGCAATTTCATCTTTATCAGCTCGAGTAAGAACCGTTTTAACTAAACACAAAACCAATTTAACAGCGGATCACAGAAAACACGTTAAGGTGCGTTTTTGTTGGTGCGACCAGTCGCTGCGACTGACTGCAGCGACTAGCCGCGTGACACACCTTTAATGGGATTTATTGTTAACGTTTTCTTTGCTACGGCGAGCCGCTGCGACTAGGAATCGAAACGGCTGCGGCTGCGATTCGACTGCTTCAGTAGCAGTGCAATCGCAGTCGCGCGTGAATTGACGTCAAGTTTTAAATACGATATGCCTAAATTTGCAAAATTTACCGATGGAGAGGATGAAATTCTCACTTCCAACGTACAAAAGTTTCCTGCTTTGTGGAATGCTGGTAACAAAGACTACAAAAGTACTAATTTCTCGACGTGACTTAGTTTTAATTGTTCAATATTTTCTTCCTCATCTTCTAGGAGCAAAATTGCTGCTGCTAAACGTCGCTTTTTGGTACACATATCCATAAATAACGTCCTCTCTTCTTCGTGACATTTCATTCACTAACCGCAACAACGAAATTATGCCTAAGTTAGTTGCGACTAATCGGTACGGCTAAACGCTGCACCCAACCGCAACGACTGGTCGCATCAATGAAACTCCACCTTTACTCTTGAAACTGCATAGACTCGAACGCAAAGATCAAGTAATATTTTTCTCATAAAAGAGAGCTTACAGAGGTTCTACAAAAGTTAATAGTTTTCAACAATGAATAACTTGATTTTTTGAAATGCAACCACTGACTTTTTCTATGTCATCTGACGCGAAATATAATGTTCTTACGATTTTGTATAAACAATGTTATGTTTATCTTTAATGGTTTTCAAGATGATTACGTAAAATTTATTTCTTGTTAAATATTGACATTATAAAAATGCAATTTTTTATTATAAATGGAACTGGTTTTGTTCACAATGTTATCCATTTATTAATAAGCACTTTTATAATGCTGGATGAAATGTTTGAAGATCGTTGAATAGGGTGCGGTGATCATTGGGTTTGGCCTGCTAGATCACCCGATCTAACTCCAGTTGACTTTTATGTATGGATTAAAATAAAAGATAAAGTATACCAGACCCTTGTAAATAGTAGGGAGGATCTGTAACGAAGAGTCAGAAATGCATCTGAACTGTTGGATGCACATGAAATTCGAAAAGCAAGTCTTTATAAATCAGTATTTAATAAGAAATAAATTTTGCATAAATATCTTGAAAACCATTAGAGATAAACAAAACATTATTTATACAAAATCGAAGGAAAATTATATTTGGCGTCAGATGGTGCAAAGAAAAATCAGTGGTTGCATTTAAAAAAAAGTCCAGTTATTCATTGTCGAAAACTTTCAACTTCTTTGGATTCTGTGTAAGCTCTGTGTAAAGTATACGATTTATCTTTTATCAGAAAAATATTACTTCACCTTTGTGATCAAACAGTGAAAAGTACAATTATCTATCTTTTTTAGTTTTTAAAATATTCCAATTTATTGTAATGACTGCAATCGTCTAAAATTTAAAAAAATTTAATATCAAAACAATATATTTTAGCCCTGATGTAAGTATGTGAATACAAAAGATGTAGAATTGAACGAGGAATCCAAAAATGTAACAAAATTTGGGGTCTTCCATTAAAAATAAGAAAGTTAGTATCGATTTCCGGTAGAACCGGAAGTACGCCATGACTAATTTTGTAATATTTTTGTAATATTTAAATAGTGCAAATTTTCAACGATCTGTAAGGCGTAGTTTCCAATATATTCTAATAGGCCATACACCGTCAATACCCCTGTATAATTCTCCGGCTACCTGTTAAATTGCTGTATTGCTAATAGTTTTTCAATCATTAATTTACGAATTTGTTACATGAATTTTGAATGAACAAGATATTACTTTAATGCGTTGTTGATAAATATATAAAATAGTTTTAAAAAAATATAAAAATACGCCAGACTTTTAAAGTATTTTATTTGGTGAGAAAGGTCTGGTAAAGGAGAACGCATATTTAGAATTAATTTGTCGAAAATATCAAGGTTAAGAAAACCTGATCGTGTGAGAAGGCATTTTAATTAATACATCTGTATAACGTGAGAAAAAGCATTATCATCACGTATTCGCATTTAAACTGCTTAATTGCTACATTCAAGCAGAATTAATTAAATTTTCGTCGTTTTAATTAATTAGAAAATCTAGTTAAAGTTCGTCCAACTTACCATCTGTGGTAAATACTTCCACTTCACATAAAGACAGTGATCCTTCGACTCCGACGAGTTGCAAAAAAACATACTGTCCTATGAGGACGCGAGCGCAGGTAAAAGTCTTTGTAACTCCTTCATCTGAAAATAAGGAACATAAAATTATTTGGGAACATACTTAATTGTTTATGAGGAATTTAAATATGTGTCCTTCAAAGTTGTTTTGCGTTGAGAAGCAAATAAACCAGTTTGAAATTTCTATGCAAATCAGAAACGTTTTTGGAGCTAGAAATCCTCCACAAAGAAATTCTTTGGTATGTGCTCGGAATAGAGGAAAATAATTCGATTTACGTGACACTAGCTCCTTACCGTTAAAGATGTTAATAATAGCAATTTTATGCTGCTCTATGTCAAGCAATTATAAAAAAGACGAACCTTCAACAAAAGCTCATCTGTCGAATATTATTTAATAATTATATAATTCTAACGTAAATCCCTATCATTGTAATCTACTTTTTTGTTTTGAATATTTTGCCTATTCTTCCCAAGGCATATTGCTTTTAAATATTTTTGTCATTTCTTTTGCTGTCTTGTTCTTGTCTCTTCTGGTCACACTCCTGACATATTTCTTTAAATGACTAAGCCACTTTATAAAACCACGTTTAAATAATTTTGTTGTAAAACTCACCAGCATTTTAATGACCACTTTAATGCTTGATACGGATATAAAACGGACATAAATTGCAATCTTTATGGTTTTATTTCATACGTACGGATTAGAGCTTAATAAAACTCATGAATGTAAGCAAGAAACTTTTTACACATTTTCTCTGACTATAATAATAGCAATGAAAAACTACTATGCTGGCTATTAATTATATATAACCTATAAATTTTCTTTGCACACGGTTTTCGAGATAATAGCGTCGAACTTTCTCATCTAAAGAGGTTGAGAAAAATCTCACCATTGCAGAATGAAAAACCAGATCTAATTAATTACACCAAGGTTTCCGGATTTGTTAGATACATTTAGAATATGTGGCTGCAAAATGAAGTATCAGAGGATCATGCAAATGCTTTCCAGGCCATTTGTTATTTAGGTTAATACATATACTAATTCAATTCGATTTACCGTTATAACTAATGCAAGATGTCTTTTGCTATGCATTATATGCAAAAGAGACAAAAGGTATTACGCAGGAGTGACATCAAAACGAGAACGGTGTTGTTGCACTTTACTGTTATAATATGTATTATTTATGAACACCTATAAATTTATCTTTAATTAAGTTGATAGAAAGAAATATAGAAAAGATTTAATTTATGGTTGTTACTACTTGTAGTTTTTACTGTAAGAAATTAAAAAAAAAAAAAACTATTGATAAAACACTTACCAATCGTTCCTGGAAACCAAGCACACAAAGGATTCCTTTGCAAATCACTGCTACTATTTCCAACCCTGATTTCGAGATCTTGCAGTGGTTGATGACCGCAACATCCTCTGGTGGTTACTCTTATTACTTTAACTGCATAGGGGCGAAGAAGATCGACCTGCCAAAAAGGACTGACTTCCTTTTGCGTTTCCGAACATCTTTTACCATCATGGTCTGTGCCTTTATCTCCGTCGTTAGCATTTTGTGCGCTTCCTCCTCGCACTGATGTTGACTGATTAGCAGGTTTTCTGAACGCAATGTTTGTACCTGGAAAGAAGACGAAAAAATATACGTTACATTTTTTATTATTTTTTTAAATTTTTATTTTATTTCCTTCAATAGATTGTAAAAAAAATTACACGTGAAAATGTCCTGATTTACAAAAATAAACACGTGTAAATTGACTTCGCTATTTATTTCCTTTCAAAATAAAAAAAAAGTTTTCGAATGGATATCATTCGTATACAATATAATTCCAAATAATATAAATTTTTATATCTTGATTTATTTTGTTTGTGAAATTGACATGAAAACAAATTTAGTCTCATTTAATTTGATTCTCCTTTTCTTAGTCCAGTTGTTAATTTTGTTAACTGAGCTTTGCAGATTTATTGCCGCTTCTTCGGGATCTTTGCCTACAGCCATTATAACAATGTCGTCAGCAAAGTTGGCTATCGTATCATGCTCTAATTCAGGAATATCACTGGTGCATACAAGTAGAGGACTGACCATAATAAGCTGCCCTGCCTCAATTTCTTTTAGTTCAGAGTAAACATTTTTTTGCTTAATTATAAAAGTTTTTCCTGAAACACAAGATTTCTATAATTGTGAGAACTGTTTGGGTAAAAGCTTGCTTAATTTGTAAATTAACTCCCTTATTCACACCTTATCAAAACCTGTACTATATCAAGGAAGATGCTAAAATAAACTTCTCTTTCTTCCAAAGACTTTTCAATTTTGTCTGTGATTCTATAGACTTGCTCTAAAGTTGATTGACTCTCTCTGAAGCCAAACTGGATATCTGGGATTATGTCTTTGTCTTCAATAGTTGGTTCCAATCTTTTAAGATAACACTTTCGAAATTACAGGGAGTAAGGAGATTGGCCTTTAAGACGAGACTTTATTTGGTGGTTTTCTGGGTTTAGGAATCATTGTGACTTCTGTTACTTTCCATATCTTAGGTACCTAGATATGTATTTTAAGCTAAAAGGTGCAATAATAAGATAGGTAAGTTCTTCGAATTGATGTTTTCTTTAATTTCTGTAGCTATTTCTTTTGGAGTTGAGATACTAATATCACCCTCCTCCTGGATAAGATTTTACCAATCAAAGTCGTTCGAAAGTCGCTTCAAGATATTCGGCATATCTGTTAGTCCTTTGTCTGTTGCTTTTGCCCATGTACCGTCTGCATTTTTAATTGGAGAATTCTGCAAGTTTCGTCTTTTCAGTCTTTTGGTGGCTCTCCAAAGCGAATAGTCCATTATATTTTAATTTTTTGAATCTCTCTTTTGAAATGTTGTGTTTAGATTAGTTTTATCTGCTGGAGATCTAGATTGTTGCCAAATCCTTCTGAGTCTTATTTTTTCGGAAATAAGTGCTCTAATTTCTCTGGGGTAATTATTACCTTTCGTGAGAGAATATTAGGGGTATTATCTCATACAGTTTGCTGACATTAACAAATGTTTCTGCTTCAGCTCCAGCTGATCATAGCTTTTAATGGGGATGGCAAATTGATAGTTTCTTTAAGTTGAAGTTTGAAGCTCTGCCAATCAGTTAGTCTATTAGTCAATCTAGAAGGCATTTCCTTTTATATAATACTATCGCTCAGGGTGAGGAGAGTGGGAGAATGGTCAGAATTCAAGCCTCTTCCACATGCATATACACATGCAGACACACTTCGAGTAATGAAGAAATCAATTAGATTTCTATGAAAGAACGAATGTTAAACATTTCAAAATTTTTACTTCCTTCTTCCAGTCTATTTTGGGTACAATTAAACTCAGTTTTAAAAAAGCTACAAAAATAAATATTTCTGTTTGCTGAAGTAATTGGTCCAAAACCTCATTTCTACTCATGGCAGCTCTAACCTTACTATGATTTGCAAAATAAGGAATTAAGTAGGCTAATGTTATTTTTGCATAAATGCATGTACAGGCTGTCTTATGAAAAACGCCCCAAGCTGTAACTCCGTTATTTATAGATTAATTTTAACAAACAAAAAGGCAAATAAAATGAGACTAAAAGTACTATAAGGTGAGTCCAGTTTCAATTTTTTTAAAAATTACCTTCAAGGTCAAACGACTGTCAACTTTTATTTTTCAAATGGCTCTGTATATTTTTTATTATTATATCTGGTAGAGATTTTTTTTCTAAATCCAATAATGTGCAACACTTTGACATTTAAAAAATATTTTTCGTAAAAAAAATGAACGAGTCTTTTACGCAAAACGTGCTTTTCATAAAAATTTTAAAGTTTATCGTGAAAACAATGTCACTAAGCGTTATTTTTCACAGTTGTTTCAAATTATCAAGTTATTCTCTTTGTATAATTTATTGTTTCCTAAAAAAAAGCCAATTATGGATAATACCCAGTTCATTGACTTACTCCAAGCATATTTTGAATGCAATAAAAACACAAACAGTGCGTCTCTATAGACAGGGATTTTTACCCAAAGCAACTTACACAGTTGTAGACTTAATTTTAATTATTTCATTAATGTTTTCTGTACTGCTTGATTGCTGTTTTCATGGCATTCAAAATATACTTGCAATAAGTCAGTCAGGTGATTGTTATCCATAATCGGCTTCTTTTTAGGAAACAATAAGTCGTACAAGTAGAAGAACTTGATAGTTTAAAACAACTGTGAAAAATAACCTCAGTGGCATTGTTTTCACGACAAACTTTAACATTTTTATGAAAAGCACGTTTTGCGTAATAGACTAGTTCATTTCTTTTTTTTACGAAAAATGTTTTCTAAATATCAAAGTGTTGCACATTATTGGATTTAGAAAAAAAATCTCTACCAGATATAATAATAAAAAATATACAGAGCCATTTGAAAAATAAAAGTTGACAGTCGTTTGACCTAGAATGTAATTAAAAAAAAATTGAAACTGGACTCACTTTATAGTATTTTTAGTCTCATTTTATTTGCCTTTTTGTTTGTTAAGATAAGTCCATAAATAACGGAGTTATGGCTTGGGGCGTTTTTCGTAAGACAGCCTGTACAAATACAGGTAAACTAATAGCAAAATCATGTAACGAAAGAGTCACAGATACCTTATAAGTTATATCAAACGTATCCGCATGTACAGATTTTAGTAACACACTTACATAGTTAAAAGAATTACAAATTCTGTACAGCTTATTTCATACTACATTAGAGCAGTGATTTTTGTAAAAAATATTTTGCTTCGAAAATTTACTTATGAAATATATTTTAATTGGTATATTTTTCGCGAATGTTAAAAGAACTATGTTAAACGTAATTATTCATGTAAATTATATGCAATATTTATGAAATATAAACTGAAATATAAATATATTTATGAAATATAGGGGTTACGCGTAAACGAGGCTAACGATAACGCGCCACTCTCACAATTTTGCAACACCTGTATTTTATTTGCTTCACAAAAATGTTGTGAATTTTAAATTTCGATTAATTAACAATCATATCGAGTATTGTTCGATTGCGTTATATGCTACTATTAGAGCGACTAATATCCATAACGAACATACATACATGGATAGCTTCATGGAAACAAGTTAACAGGTTAATACTTAATTTATTCATAATTGAGTACCTAGATTTTTATTTCTTATTGTGTTTGAGATACTGATTCTTATTAATTCTACTATTTATAGTTAGTGCCTATTGTTAACCGTCTCATTAAATATTTAATGGGAATAATAATTGGGATGTTTATGCCAGAATTTTAAGGCACAGGATATTTTTAAGTAATAATGATTCCAACAATATTAATAAATTGCTTTTCTTATCTTTTTAGATTTTAATTGAGCCAATTGAAAGTTTTTCAGTTGGTTGAGTTTGAGCACGTTTACTTTATCGGCGTGTTTCTTTTAATTACACCTTGACTAGTCCGAAGCTTAGAAGCTTGTCGGAGAGACGTGTTTTTTTGCCAGTTATGACGTATTGCCAGCTGCGGCTGTGGCCGTCTTACTAAATGGTTTTCTGCTTCGGCATTCGCTTTTACAAACTGGGAAACGCAGAAAACCAAATTCGAAGGACCCGGTATGAAAAAATAAAATAAAAAAATGTGCTCTTGCATCCAGGTATGCGAAAAATTGCAGTTCTATATACCAATAAAAGTGTGTTAGCTTACAGAGATATGAATTTAGTTGGACGCTACTGTATCACTCACCAACGCACAGCGGTCGGAAATTCTTAAAACCTGGCCAAAAATCGAAATTTTCAGTGTTAACTAGAACCAATCAAGTTGTTATTATCTTGTTCCTAAGGGGGGGTTAATGGTCATTAATCCGTAAAAATTATCCCCGATACCCAGAAATTTATACCTGGAAAAGGCGGCTGAATATGCAAATTCTATGAGATCAAATTATTGTGTGATTCTGAAATTTTTGTCAGTTATATCTTCAGGTATGTACTATTATATAATATAAGCCCAATACAATTTCAACTTATATATTTACACTAATAAATTTATATGTGAACGCGTTCCAATATAAAATTATTTTAAGAAAATCTGAATTCACGTAGAGATATAACAAAAGTCCAGTGTTATCCCGCTTTCGTTTATGGCTCAAATTGAAGCCAAAACGATATACATTTACTCTTTAAATTAACTTTTGCCCATCTTTGCCCATAGTAAAGAAAATCCAAAAAGTTTATCAAACTGCAGAGTAGCGCAATTTCAGCAAATTCGCGTATTAATTCGAAAGTAATTAAATTCCTTGTAAATTAAACAAAATATTGTTAAATTGAAGTTAAATGTTATTAATTTATTAAAGGGCAGCACATTATGGCAAAAAGCATGTTAGTAAGACAAGAAGAAGGTGACGGGAGATCATGTCAAATCACTCACCTTTTTAAAAACTTTGAGTGATTTATATTAGTTAAAAGAAGATGAAGAGGCTCTGCAGGAACTGAAAAGAGAAGTCAGAAAAGTCTGTAATAAAATTTTTGAAAAATTTGAGAGATGTTTCAGGACGATAGACAGATTCTTACGTCAAAATACACTTAGAAGTTGAAATACCTGTTTCATTTTCAACGACTCCATCCTCATCTGGGCCCTCCTTAACAACATCATTACCAGGATCATCATCAATGAAAGGTCGTCCACCTCAACGGTTTCATGAAAACAGTGAAAGGAGTAAAAGAAGAAAAAGTGAGGATATTCGGAAACTAAAATCTGCTTCAGAATTGAGTTTTGCGACTCAAATGAATTTGCGTTCCGAAGGTAATACTGAAGCTGCCAAATTAATTCAGGAAGCAACACAGACGATTCCTATAGAAGCATCAAAAATGAGAGGAGCTTGGTTATCATTTTATCCACTGATAACTTCTTTGGCAAAACAGAAAGCTAGAAAGAAAACTGATTTTCCTTTACAAGCTTTAGAACTTCTTGAAATCGAACAAGAAACAGAAAACGGAGAAGAAAAAGTAGTAGAGAAGAAGAGGAAGAAGAAGAAGAAGAAGAAGACGACGAGAACGAAGAACAAGACACAGAATAACATTTTCTAAGGTTTTGCTCTACTTATTTATTGTGAAAAACTCTTATTTTTAAAATTTTGGTTTAGTGCGTAATTATTTCTATGTGAAACATGATGTACAGTTGCGATCATAATTCATGACGCTCACAGAAAGCTTACAGAACATCGTACCCATCTCCTTTGCGACTATGAACGTCGAATGCAATCAAATTTTACTTCTTAAAAGTGAATCTGGGATATCGTAAATTATTTTTTGCTTAGAAACCACAAATAAAATGTCCACGATGAGTTTTTCTGAAAAGGTTATGTCATGAATTATGATCGCGACTGTACATAATAATAAAATTATTAATAATAATATAGAAATAAGTCATTATATATTTCTTATCAGTTTTGAGAATATTAGATTTTTGGCCAAGAATTTAGCAATTCCGACCACTGTGCAACGGGCTGAAATAAAAATTGTTACTTGTTACATTACTTATTAAGAAAATAAATAAAGCAAGAAACCAATAATAACATTTGAACTTTCATTTGAGTCTGAAACATTTCCATATATACGTATATAAAATAATATTTAGTTCAACTTTTTAGCTCTTGTCTTTCTTAATATAGCGCTATAATTTAAACATTAGTATAATATAATATAATAGTATTTAATCAAAATAAATTTAGTAAAGTTAATAAATATCCATGAAACCGTCTATTACCACACAAGCAAAACTTTTTTCTTACTGAGTAAATAAGTAACATTTATCGTCATTCTTCACCGAAGATTATTGTTACATAAACCTCGACCAGCGGCCATTTAGCATGTATGCCAATCTATATTTAATTTCGCGCAACGTTACACGAACCGCTGTTAGTTCTTGTGCAATGCCAAATACTCACGTACTCAAGCTAACAATCGACAGTTTTGAGTGAAAGTTGAATATTGTTGTTATTTCCGGTCAAGGAGGAAGCTATTGTACTTACCACAGAAGGGTAGTTCCCCCACCCATTGTCCGGTCGGCGAACATGTTATTTGGGTGGTGCCGAAGGTTTCGTAACCTTCATCACAGACGTATGTGGCTATCGTGCCCGGAGCAAGACCCGGAGAAGTCAAGGTTACTCTGGCGTTTACTGGAACTGCTGGGTGCCCACACTTTACTTCTAGAATAGAAAAAGTTATTAATACTTGATCTGATTACGTAAACAATTTGTAACAAAGCGTTAGATAATGTAGGATATAAGACAGGACTTATTAATTAATGGGCGGCACAAGTTATGGGTATGTTGCCTTCAAATACCGTTAAACATTTAATATTGGGAATAGTATTTTAAATAACTAACCACTCTTTGCAATATTTTAAAACGCTTTTGTAATTTAAAAATTGGAGCAGCAAAATGCAGTAATAAGTTTCAAAACTACGTTAAAAACAAAAAAAAAAATCAAAATCATATAAGGGGACAATGATTACAGAAATCATAAACATACTGAGAAATCAATTAAATTAGTAAAAAGAAATTTGCTACTTTTTTAGTACTAGTACAGACAACTCTAAAATGTTGTCTCTGGTAGTGGGAATAAGACTTCTAAAAAAATTATAATTTTAAATTTATTTGCGAAAATGAAAAGATTAAAGAGGGAAAATAGAAACAAATAAAAGAGAACAAACAAACAATATGAAACAAAAAAAAAACATATCAGTGCAAGACCTAGAAATGGGGAAACGGTATGAACAAATAGTAATTAAGCAGATACATAAAGAAAAAGAGGGCTTAAAACACATATGACAGTAAAATAGACATGGCAGCGGCTGAAGAAAATAACTATATGTATATGCAGCTAAAGAGATATATGTGGAGTGAATAAAATAAATAAATAAAGAAAAGTACTAGAAAAGAAAAGACGTGGAGAGAATACCCACAAAATAAATTAGAAAGAAAGTTATAACGAATACAAAGAACAACGAATAAAAGTATTATACAGGGTGATTTTTTGAAAACGATCCACCTGAAATATTTAAAAAATGAAAAGGAAAATAAAACTTTCCACAAACACGTCTGTTTTTATTCTAAGGGCGAGATGTTTTGACATATAAATCACACTTTTGACATTTACTCCCGTGTCCCCACGAATACCCTCCCAAAATTTTTTAATGGAATTACGCACCGTGTGGTACCTCAAATGAAAGCTTATCCTCCACAGAATACATCAATGTACCTGTCTTTAAAAAAAAATTAATTACAAACTGAAAAATTAACATTTTGGTCTACTAATCTTTAAATATCTCGCTAGGCATTGGAAATAACAGTGTGTTAGTGAAATTTTATTACAGAATGAACAACCAACATGGAAAAAAAATCATTCACTCAAAATGAGCACCTTCTCATTTTTAAAATATTTCAGGTGGATCGTTTTCAAAAAGTCACCCTGTATGTGTTATTATATGGTATTAAAAGCAAAATAAAAACAAAAACAGATCGTCAACCTAAATCAAAAGTCTTTTTTTCTTTTTTGCAGAGTATTAGAAACGACAAGAAAAGGGAAATCAACATGGGTAACAGTTATTAAAGATAAGAAAGAAGAAATTATCGTTAATACTAATGATATCATATAAATCAGTGGAAAGAATACTTTCAGGAATGTAAGAGACAGAAGTAAAAAATACAAATGTAGAAACAGAAAACCCAAACCGACGAGACAAACCAAGTAAAAGAAGAAGACATTATCAACGAAAAAGAACTTAAAATAGCACCACGAAAAATTAAAAATGATAAAGCTCCAGGACACTAGAAACCAAAATGGATAGAAGAAAGAGTCCAGATCTATCCGATATTTCCAGAACCAACTTGATTTCTTTTTGAAGACATTTAAACTATAGGTCATCCCAACCTTACGGTGCAGTACACAATCAAATAGAGCATATGCCTTTCTTACTATTTTTAGTATTCGTGCTGTGGTGCCAAGTTGATGTTTACATTTTGCGTATGCCATAATCTTATACTATGTGTTTTTTTTAATGCCATAAGGGGTGGCTGTGGAAAAGAAAATTCATGTCTTAGCTCCATTCATGTACTTTAAATTGTCAGTTTTGGCATGTGTTAGATGCCAGCTACGACATGAGTTTTAATTTTCATGGCCAACCTTTGTGGCATTTAAAAAAAAATACACCGTATTATCTTGCATTGTTTGAGCTGGTTTAACAACGCAATGTTTTTACATTTTCACAGTAATTTACTTTCAATCATATGTCAAAGCTACCAGCTTCTTGTAATCAATTATTATTCTTTTGTATGCAATCTGGCAACTATGTCACTCATAAACGCTGTACTGACCTATAGCAAGTTTATTCACACTTCCTGAATAATGTAGACAAATTGAGAATATGACAGAAAATATAACCAAGCTAATTTGAAAATATTTGAAGGATTGTAATATTGTTACGACTTCGGGGTTCACAAATTAAAATCGTCGTTTCTTTTAAAAATACTTTAATGTCTACGATCGGTTAACACAATGAAAGTACAATAATATTGAGCTGCAACACTTCTCTAAGAAATAACACTTCTATAACTTAACCGTCTACCAATTGCTAGACTCGCACACCTCGCTTTTGAAATAAAAACTGATTTAAATATACCGCCGTCCCTGGCTTATACAGGCTGTCCCGGGAGGAAAGGTCAATATTTCGTGGGGGTCTAAAGTGGGTTATTCTAAGTGATAAAGTTTATATAAACAGGTAGTTTTTTATTAATGGATTCTGAGATAAATATTGATTAAGTATTGAACAATTTTAGCACTAGGGGCACTAGGTCGTTCCGGAATAATTTAAATTTGGCGCTTCACGTTGATTCTTCACCGTAATGTAGCGCTGTTTTGACAAATTTAATGTTAATACTTTATAATAAAAGTTAAGTAGCAAGTTCATATTTTTAATTTCAAACAGCTCTATCTTAGAAACCATTAATAAAAGACTACCTGTTTATATAAACTTTTTGACTTATAATAACCTACTCTAGACCCCCACGAAGTATTGACCTTTCTGCCCGGGACAGCCTGTATACTAATTCCCTCTTTCGAGAATAGCGTGGAAAATGTAACGAATATTCCACTAAATTCGACCGCCATCTACGGTGAGAGTGGAAATTTCTGGAATCTCTGACTGGCTCCACAGACGGCGTAATCAGCCTAAAAATAGCACTTGAATCGCGGAACGTAACAATAGCTTTGTTCCTACACAGTTCTAAATCAGTTCGGAGCTGTACTGCTCATGCGTTCTTGCTATAGCTCATGCGCTCTTACTAAAAATGCTGTGTATTTAGCAAGAGCGCATGAGCAGTACAGTTCCGAACTGATTTAGTATTGTGTAGGAACAAAGCTAATATTAATTTTTGCGAATACACAAAGGCTGTATAAAAATGAAAAGGGGGAATGTCTTTCTCAAATAAAATATTAAATTGTACAAGAATTAATAAGATACTAATAAAGAATGAAAACTGACTAATAAAAAGCTGACGTATATAGGTACAACATTTCTTTCTACGTTAGCAACATTTCGTAAAATGATCTCAAGAATGTAACTTTCGAACATAACAATATTTGTGATTACGTTAATTTAATACCGCTTGTCCATAAAGTAAACTAATTTTTTTTAAGTTTCAGCAAAATCTGATTCTTGACCTTCTATGAAAACCTGCCGAAAAAACGAGAGCATTCTTTTAGTTTAAATGAAAGTGGATATAATTAAATTAATGCGATTCGCATTGTATAAAATAAGGGAAAGTGACAATTTCACGTCAATTGTAGCTTTTAATTCTAATAATTAATGGTTTCACGCCGACTACTTTGTTGTTTATACAATACGAACATTTTCAATTCACGGCTAATGAAATCCGTCATTTGTTTACGTTTTTCCCATGATGTTGTGGTAAATTGGTTGATTGCCACTTCTTTATTAAGGTTGTTAGTGTTATCGAGGGGCATCTTCACTTCCCACTGTTGTTTTAGCGCGTCGGTTGATCAAACTACAAATGGAATTATACGCTTTCATTGATTTACATTTTTATTTTTAGCATAATCGAATATTATTTCGTTTTCTTCACAAATATTTTTTTTTACAAAGTTTTCTAAATAATGCTAAAATATGTAGTATTCATTCTAACATGTGTCCAAATAAATTTCTGATAAAGGTAGGCCATGGAAGATAAATTATTATTACATTATTTACATTAAAATATTGTCCAGTTCTTGAGTAGTTAAGTAAAATTGAAGTTTAATTGGCCATATCTTACAGCTTGATATGTCACTAACTTCAAAAACTGCTTGGTGTTGTAAATTTTTACACTCCATGACCTACCTTTATCAAAAATTTATTTGGACGTATGGTATAAGTGTTATCATGAAACGTCTTTGTCATAAAACATAAAGGAAAACCTAGGCTCTAATGAAAGTAATTTATGTCATAAAATAGACATAAAAGATCTAAAATAACTGCAATTAGTGGAAAATAAAGGAAATTAAGCTTTTAAGAAACAAATATTAAGCAAAACTCACTGAAAAAGAAAATTTCTTAATTTTTTTCCGGTCGGATTAATAGGTAATTACTTTACTTCTTACTTTCTTTGTAATTTATAACGTAATTAGTTTTTATTTGTCTGAGAGTCGACTAATGTCTCCAAAGAAATGTTTTTCAACATAAAAAAATACTTTTTTTACTATCACAAAAAATTAGCTTTTTAACATTCATTGTAGTTTCGAAATTATGTACTTTTAGGCAATATGTAAGAGTAATAAAATAACTAATAACGTAAATTTATTCCACTCACGAAATAAAATCTTGGCTCTATCATGTTGAGATTTCATAAATTTATTAAGTTGGAGTTAATACATTTTAAACTGTTTAACTTTTCACAATTTGAATAAAAAAATCTTGAAATCTTGTGTGTAATACATGCAGAAAGTCTTTGTCCTCGTTGAGCAATTTCATGTTGTGTGCTGAAAACAAGATACTTCTCACTCTTGTTTTATAAATTACAAATTTGTTACTCGGAACGAAATTTCCTTATTAATATGTGTTGTCATTTTAAGTTTTCTTCGCATTTTTTGTTTACAATTTTTCCATATATGGAATTAAATACGCTTTATCCTTTCTTAGACAAGTTTGTACATTATTTTGATTTTAACAGTTTTCTGGAGCATTTTATAATTGAAATCTAATTTTTGGTTTGTTTTGGTCCAGGGTAAGAAACTTAAAGACAAAAATGCTGAGTTTCTAAAATCTGGTATCCGCGTAGAAATGAAATCTAAAATAGGGCTGTGCAAAAATATTGATGTATCGATAATATCGATATATGAATCTATTATCGAATGCCGATAAGAAAAATAAAAATTATCGATATATCGATATATTCGATACATCGATAATTTTATCGATACATCGATAATTTTATCGATACATCGATAATTTCATCGATACATCGATATTATTATCGATATATCGATTAATCGATATTATTATCGATATATCGATTAATCGATATTATCGATATTTGAAAACTATCGTTATTCGATAGTAAAATCTTATCGCACAGCCCTAATCTAAAATGGTTTCAAACAAACAATTAAATGTTTTTCTTTAAGCGAATGTTTTGCTATAATATATACATATTTATATATATTTATAATTATTGTATGTATTTATAATTATTAAAATCATGTTTTGGTATCTGTCATTAAGACAACAACACAGCTCTCCGCGGTCTTTTGTAAAAAATTCTCTTAAAAAGCAATCGTTTTACAATTTAAATCAATGGGAAAATAAATTATAAACAATGAATTGGAATTTTATTACAAGAAGATTCTTATGCTAGACAATGTGTGTGAATATCTCATACAGTTTGTTTCTAGAGCTTGTGTTACTTTTTAATACAATTTTTTCTCCGTTTAGAAATAGTCAAAAGATTCTATGTCAAAAATGTAAATGTAACCAGTTAAGGAGGCAAGAATAATATTTTTTCAACATTACAGCTTTCATTTAAAAAACAATGATATAAAATTAGGATTTTTTCTTTTGCGATTTTATAATGTTAATATAATACCGGGTGGAAAGTTTCAAACCCGAACATGGAAAACTTACATTGAAAAGTACGTTTATGGAAATTGCTGCTCGCCATTTAAAGATACAAAAATGGTTATGGTCTTAAAGGAAAGAGAAAATTATGACCATTAATTACCATGCTAAGATTATTGCTAAATGTTAATAATTTCGTGAAAATAAAATGTTTAAATTTCATCTGAAAAATCTAGTTACCAGTATGTCATGTTTGAAAGATTTAATTATTTTCTATCGATTGAAAATAATTTCTCCGTCACTCAAAATGTATCATAAATAATTACACAGAAGGAAGGACTTTTATTTTAGAAATCTTTTACAGTGGTGTTGGGCTTCGGATAGAGAAATTTATTTTCCGTGAAATTCAGAACATGAAAAGTTTTCTCTATCGGTTAGGATATTGTTTATTGCAAAACGGTGTCTTATTTGAATACCTGCTGTAAAATGTATTGTATTAAGAACGTTTAATAAAGTGTCAATGTGTAAATTATTCATCATACATTTTGAGTGACGGAGTGACGTGTAAATTATTTTCAATTAATAAAAAATAATTGAAGGTTTCAAATATGACATACCAAGGAAACTAAATTTTTCAGATAAAATTTGAAAATTTAATTTTCACGAAATTATTAACATTTAGCAATAATTTTTGCAAGGTAATATTGGTCATAATTTTCTCTCTTTTAAGCCTATTACCATTTTTGTACGTTTAAACGCCTAGCAGCAATCTCCATAAACAATGCAAGTTTCCTATGTTCGGGTTTGAAACTTTCCACCCGGTATAAGATTTTGTATGCATCAAAAAGTTTCAAAAAATGTCGGGCAACAGTCATTGTTGGATCTTAAACTCCTAATTATATTTTTGTTTCCACGTGATTGCCTAGCCAATAATTTTCTAACACATTTTCTGTTCATATTCACAAATTTTAAATTATCCACTTTTATTGTTGAAATTAAAAATGTAAACTAAGGAACTTTTATTTGGAGTATGTCGATTGCGAACGAATCTCAGTATGAATTATTGAATCAATTCGTTCAATTATTATTATTCTCGTTCGCGAACGAACAAGATGTATCCAATTCAATCGATAGACAGAATGAATTATTTGTAGCAAATAATTCATTTCAGCGAATAAATTAAATAATTGCGAAGCATTTACTCATTTCGTTCGAACGAGAAATAATAATGAACGAATTGATTGATTCCATCTTTCGCAGCGATTCATTCGTTCATTTTTATTGAATGAATCGAGGAATGAATAGTTTTACAGTTAATAGTTTCTGCTCCTGCCTCGTATGATATTTTTCTCTTTTACTCTATGTACCTAGACCTTATAAAGTATATTTTAAAGTACACACGTTAAATCACATTTGTATGTTAATGTATTCAATCAATGTTGAAAGCACATTTTATAACGTTCGAGAGACTGCAATTCCAGTTAATTCCGTCCATTTCAATAATCACCCACGAATGAATCGAGGCGTAGCATAACTGTCATCTAGAAACGTGCTGCGAATGATCGTATCTGCTCTAATTCCCCACAAGCTTCTGTGTGATCACACCATAATCAGTATGGATGACTACGAGCCCAACTTGCGTAATAAGAATTAACTGTAAACGCGTTTTTAAATCGCTACCGTAAAGCAACACCGGCCTTGTGTGTAAAATAATGCTGGCATTATTCCTGGTTGTTAGGCCGGTTTTAAAATAACGTGCCCGCAAGGTATCGTTGCAGGAAAGACTGACTATAATGGTTATTTCAAATTGCCACGAGACTAAGAAATAATTAAAAGTACATTATTAACATGTTACATACCAGTGGCTTTCAAAAGGGCAAACGCAAACTTTCATATTTTCATCATAAATTAATCAAATCTGTCAATATTTAATAGTACCGTTCTATTTCAAATTGGAAAATTTCACACAAAAATATCAATGGCGAGAGTTCAAATAGTTACATAGTAATATTTAGGAGTGGTTTCAGAATTATCAATAATATATAAATTAATAGGGAACTAAAGTAGCACTAAATAACTAGACTATGTTAGGCCTTAAGGATAAATCGAATTCGAATTTTAAATTTGAAAAAAATTATATGTACTACAATTTTAACAGATTTCTTAATCGACCGAAACACTATAAATTCAGAGTTTAGGCCTCTCAACTAGTACTTCCGATTCCGACGCAAGAAATTTATGTCGAATGAGTAGGTAATAGAAGAGGTGCAAAATTGGTTTTGTAGACAACCAAAAGAATTTTTCTCTGTCGGTATTTGCAAGGACATTATCTAGGAAATAAAATTTGTTTCATTAACTTTGCGTTGTTATTATTATTTCGTCCAAATATTACAGTAACTGCACCTTCATTCTATGAGGATATTTAAAATTAAATAAAAAACCTTTCAGTTGGAAACTGAATAAAAAAGAAACTCTCATGGAAATTTGTAAAACATTCTCCACGCTCTTCTAGTATTTATTTATGGTTGAATCTTTTTTTAATTTAGATTTAATTATTTTCATTTGCATTTCGATGTCTCACTTGAAGCTTTCTCTATGCAAATATTGACCTTTACGTAGTCATTGCACATCTTACATGTAACGTTTTTGCTCTGCTTTGTAGCTTTGCTTGGTTTGGAAATATTCCGCATGGCCAAATAAGTTTAAGTACGAACACCAACGCGAATACTTTCTATTTGTACATATACGATTTGTAAAGCATAGTAAAATTAAGCAATAAAAATATAGTTAGTTATATAACAGGTTTCTATATTGTTTCATATTGATTATTTAGTTCTTCAAATACTATTCATCAAACTCTATCGATCTCTCCATGAAAACACTTCCAAACTGAAGATTATAAGGAATATTTAGAAATACCCCATAAGCTGTGTAGTGTGAGGCAAAATAGTGTAGCTATTTGACAATTTGACAGTTAGTTTTCATTCTCTAGTTTACTTACTTGCCAGGCATTCTGTACGTGAATGGAGAACATTAAAGCAAACGCGCACATTTTTAATTTTAATTTTGAATGTTACGTAGAATTAACTGTAACTTCAAAGGTTGTGTATGTGAGACCACGCGATGGTAATAAAACTTCTTAAAATTCCCATGTATGAAGAGTGCAGATTACTATGGCGGGTATGTCACCATTTAACAAAGTCCCGTTACCCTCGTACACTTAAGACCTCGTCCATGACCTTTGTAATTCGATTTGCTTTTTATGTTATTCATTGTAATACGCAATGTCGAACGCAGGTTCCTTTACGGCTGATATCTTTTGTAGTTCGCGAGTAATTAGTTAACTGCAGCTACCGTAATGTTTATTGCAAACCTGGAGGTCTTGGAAGAATAAAACAAGGCAAATAACTTAAGGAATTTGCTTCCTAGTTTACGCCTGAACTAGTTCAGCGATGTAGATGTAAAAAACTATTTCATAAATCAAATTTACATCGACATGTTTACTTTGCTGTTTTAAATTTACAACGTATAATTTTCATACATTAATGGAAGGTTTTTTGCTGATAATTAGGTATACAATCATGAAAACGTTAGTAACGGCACTTTATCTAGGTAATCCTCGTCGATGTTTGCTTTTTTTATATTTTTACTTTTGTGTAAGCGATAATTAGAGTTACAGTTAAAATACGTTGTTATCAAATATTTGTAAAGAGCACAACTTCATTTTTCTCAACATTACTATTTTATTTATAATTATTAAAGGAATTTATTATTTTAATATGATAAGTTTGGAAACTATTTATGAATAAAATCGTCGTAAATAAAGAATATTTTCTTTAGAAATATTTGTTTGTATTGCCCACTTTCATACTGATTTATAAAACCCATCAACAATTTATTGCTTTAATCAATCAAAAAACCGTCCCATAGAGAAATAAACAATTAACTTTCTTACGAGCTAAATTAAGAATGAGTTTCTTTTGAACTATTTAAATGTGATTTTTTTTCGCACAACTTTCAGTCTGACTTATGAACGTTTCGCCGATAAAAATAAATCCATAGCAGGTGAAAGCTTTAAAATTAAGCCTGGAACGACTCGATAAAAATTCCAGAAGGTAGGTGTAGCAGATCGACGTTTTACTTTTCCTTTTAAGCGGCGTTGAGTAGGTTAAGGGGAATAGATAAATGTCAAGAATCTGCAATTTATGCAATTATTCGCGTGAACTCTCAAAAGTTTCTACACATATTTTGCTCGCTTTTCAGTCGACGTCAACAGAGGTGAACTTAATCGTATGCTTATTTTACAGTTGATCTATACAAGTATTGTTGATAAAAAATCACGATTTAAAACAAAAATCAAAGATCACCGAGTTAAATAAAGAAATCTTTATTATTTTGATATTCTTAAATAAGAACCTCATTTTAAGTATTTCTTGGCTTTTCGTAGGTACATATCTTTAAGCCAATAATAAAAACTCAAAAAGATAGTTTGTGACAGAACCCAAATTTAGTTTCCAAACTAGACGTATCGAAAAAATATGAGCGTCGACAAATGGACGCTTTCGTGTTCGTTGAAATTTGTCGAAACTTTCAAAACGTTATTTTTTTAAGTTTTAAATCTTCACTACTTCAACGGTTTATTTTTGAAAATGTCAAGTTTCAGTAAAATTTTGTATTTTATTAATAACTTTGTACAAATTTTAAAAATCATATTTTTAAAAATAAAGATCGCTTGATTAAAATCAGTTATTTTAAACATGATTTTAATCAAGTGATTTAAGTTAGCTCAATTAAAAAAAAATGTGAAGTGGGTCGATTGCACGTAAGTACTTTTGACCTTAATGGCAAAATCAATTATAAGTCGCTTATAGCTAAAGTGAGCAAACTAAATTTTATAATTTTTATCATCCAATGTAATTTCTTAAATTGAACTTAATTGAATTTTTTGTTAACTTCAGATTCTATTGTTTTTCTGATTTTCTGATGACAAACAAATTACTAATTTGATCGACTCTGCAACTCCTAAAATAAGAAAATAGGCAATGGTACCGAATCACTTTGAAATAATGATATGGAGTTGCTGTAATTTGTGACAATACTTGTTCTAATTTTCATTGATAATAAAACACAGAGAAAATATTTTATTTAATCTCAGTAAATTCTAATGAAAAAGTACACGAGTTTTAAAACTACGAAACTTAAATTTTAAATACCTGTTTACAGGAATTACAAGACCATTGTCTTTTCTATTGTTTCTTGTTATCGATATCAAACTATTATTTCATGTAATGCCTGCATTGTTTCGTTTCAATTTCTTTTAATACCTCTCACAACGTCTTGTGTGAAAATAGTAATCTGCAATTATTTCGATATTAACGACACCCATGTATCCAATTTCTAAAACGAGAAGTAATATCCGGCAGTTAACGAAACAATGCCAAATTCGTTTTATTAGAAAACTTTGGTGTTGTAAGTGGTCCTCCTCACATATCTGAAGATATTCACATAATTAAGGCCAAGACAATGTTCCCTATTTACTGCTACAGTCAACGAAATTGCTTCGTGCTAATTGGGAGTTGAAGATAAATCGTTCTTGACGACGATGTAAGAGGTGAATGTTTTATTTATGATGGCCAACCTAATTTGTCAAAAGCATAAGTTGTGTCGATTTTTTTTTTTTTTAGAAAATTGCGTGTTTTAACGGAAAACATCAGAAACAATTTGTACTAAGTACGTTGACCTAAAAACATTACATTCTTAATTTGGAAATGCAAATACTTTACATAATGATTATTCGAAATCATGAGATAAATTTTATGTTTGTTAACAGCCTCCGCATTAGCCAATTTAGAATTTAATTAGTTTCTATAATGGTTTTTAGAATTTCGTTTATGCCAGCTTATTAATAAAAGAAATACAAATTTAGGATCTGCGAATGCAACGTAGGTGTTAAGAAAATTGTTTAAGTGATTTCGTTTCTGATTTTAAAAGGTGACGTTATCGATCGTGTGGGTGCTTTCAGGTCACCCAACGGTAATGATTAATCTGCTTGTGCTGATTTTCCATGTCACATAAAAATTGTTATGGGCTATCATTCAATCTAAAAACTAAAGCCAGTAATTGTGATTTCCCGAGTTATTTTCTTAAAAAATATTTTTAGGTAGGTATTTCACAATTTTTCGAAATGTGACGTTTCTTGGACTTCAAATTTAGAACGCGTATTCTTCGTGAACCCAAATGTGTTTGTTATACTAAAATTCAAGCAAGTTGTCATACCAAATTACTATTCATTGCAGGTGCAAATTACAAGGTGTTTTTGGAAAGTCGACGTATTATGCTTTTCTAATATAGCAACCGTCTATTCTCGATATAATTATCGCGACTCTTAAATTTATTTTCATTTTATTTCTTTTCATTTAATAGAGTCCATGTCAATTGAAGCTACTGAATATTGAACACATTCCATAAGAATTTCTTTGCGAAAAAAATAGAAGTTTCACTTCTCCTCATACATAAATATGTCATTACAATTACAACAGCAAGCTTTTCTTGAACGTGACAATTTTTAATTGTCGCAGATTAATGCCTGCAAACAAACCCACGATTTGTTATGAATATTTATGTAAACATTAGAATATTCAATGATACGTTATCAACATTTTAATAAAAAATGTTTGTTCATTCATTAAACAAAATATAAATTGAAAATCTCAAATCAACCTCTACAGCGACAGATACAGATTTTCAATTTATATTTTGATTAGTCACGAATGTTACGGATAATTCTTTATAAATTAAACAAAAACAAATTATTATTTTCTTGAAGTAAACTTTACGAAAAACAAAAATATACAGGATGGTCCCGAAATGACGTGCCAAAAAGAAATCAATTATAGGAGATGATGAGTAAAACTCATATACAAAAATTTTTTCTAATAAGTCTTTTCGTTTTTGAGATAAAAATAATTTAAAATTTGCTGTATGCTAATGAGTTTAGATGCTACAGGTACCGTTGCTAAAAAAATGCTAATATTGTTGCCATACAACCAGTATTACCTTTTCAATCCCGATTAACATTAGCGTACAGCAAATTTTCAACAAATTTTCAATTATTTTTATCTCAAAAACGAAAAACTTTTATTAGAAAAAATATTTGTATATGAATTTTACTCATCATTTCCCATAACTGATTTCTCTTTGGCACCTTATTTCGGGACCACCCTGTATATCTTCACGTAAGCACATGTAGAAAAATTAATGAAATTATTTATTATTGTTAGTTGAGAATTAGTAGAGAAAGGTCAACCAATAAATGTTTATGTAATAAATAATAATAGGTATAATGTATCGTATTTTTAAGAGCATTGTACTATCTACAGAAATTATTCATACCCTGTACAATAATATAGATTCTACAGGTCAAAAGTATAGAACCGCTAATAAAATATTATCTATATTTTATTTATTCGTTCATATGTATAATGAATAATGACAAATGTACAAATTTGGCACCGTAAACATTATATTTCTTTCTGAATTAGGACATGATAGGTACGGAATAGAAGAGAAAATATACCATAAATAAATACACGCACCAAACCGAAGACACGGCTCAACTTTTTGTTTAATCAAATATAGGTAATACTTGAAGTATTAAGGTATCATAAAAATTATTGAATTCACACCTACCATCAAGACATGATTCAATGCGTAAAAATCTAACCTTCTCAGTTGGGCTTGGTATGTAGATTAAATTGTTGTTTACAGAAATAGTAATATGTTTTAAGGTTCGTTTTCACGCTCATGCAATTTGCGCAAATGTGCTTGTGCACGAAAACTTGTATAATGGCCCCTTTTCACGCTCAAACAATTTGTGCAAATGTGTTTATGCACACAAATTTGCCCAAGGAAGTCGTTGCATGAAAACGTATTTTTTTGCTTGCACAAGCTAAAAAATTTTGCTTGTGTAAAATCTGTCTGGTCAGATAATTTGCTTGCGGTTGCCGCAAATGTTTGAACGTGTAAACAACACTCCAACTTAACGCATGCGTATTGGGTAGATGATATAGTAAAAAGTGAATTATTTTTTCGAAACTCACGTGACCGCTGTACTTATCAGTTATTTTGTGTGTTTTGTGTAAATAATGTCGCAGAAAGAAAAAGAATTTTGATGATTTAAAATCGTAAAAAATCATAGCCCGGAAATGTTCTCTAGTCAAATTCATTTTTGGGTGCACACAAAATTATGATATGTAATTAAAAAAGCGATTAGAGTAAATCGAACAAACTAAACGATAATCAACTCGCAAAACATTAAAAAGCGGCTGTCAAATAAAAATTAATTTTATTTGTTTTTAGAAACATGGGATTCTAGATATTTTCAGCCCCTTGTCCCCGTAATGTGCGCAACGGGCTGCGCGTTTATAATAGGTATGTAAAGTGCAGGATTACCGAAAAATTTGTGCAAATATAGTTGAGCGTGAAAATGGATTATCAATATTTCATTGAATCAAATTTGCGTGCGCAAATTTGTGTGCACAAGCACATTTGCGCAGATTTTTTGAGCGTGAAAACGGACCTTAAGTCGTTGCATGAAAACGTAATTTTTTGCTTGCACAAGCCAGAAAGTTTGGCAAACTGCATGCATTTGCGCATGCAAATTTGTATGCGCAAATGCTTGCATAAATCCATTTGCGCAAATTGCTTGAACGTGAAAACGGACCATTTTAGTCTTTTTGCTTTTATACACAATAGACGTGTTAGCGTAACACAATTTACGAGAAAATTGAATAATAATGATAATGAATTTTTTTAAATAGCACCGAAATAATAATAATGTTTGTTATTATTTTAAGCAATTGACATTAAAACACTAAAAATTCTAAATGTTTTGAAACAAATTACAAGCATTATACAGGCTGCGTAAAAAATATTGCACAAAGTGGAGTGGGGTGCAAATGGTTTGACATTTTATAGTGTTAAACTGTTCATGAAAACCCATCTTATGACACGAATTTAATTTGTTTTATGCAACAGATGTTTGCCGGGTGCCGCCGTTTTGGATTTGTTTAATGGCAACGACTTTGCATCATTTGAAAGGTATTTGCTTCGGGAATACGGAAGTATGCATCATGAGGTTTTTTCTTTTTCAAATAATGAAGAAACAGTGAAAAATAATCTAACGGTTTCAAATAAGAAAACACGTTTCTGCAATTTCAGTGAAGAAAAATAATCACAAGATATTTATTCAAACTGTTGCCCAATCACTTCCTGGTAAAAATAAAATCGATGAATAACAGCTTCTAAAGTAGGAGTTCTGCATTAATATTTTCCTAATTGGAGTTCTAAGTAATCTGCGGCTGGAGATCTGTTAACATACACTATATTTTGTAAATGTCCCCAGAAGGAGTCCATTAGGGTCATGTCTATAGACTAGAGATGCAGCGGATATCCTGCAACTATCCGATTATCCGGCCACATTTTTGCTATCTGGCCGGATACCGGATATTTAACGCGGGGTATGATAATGGAAAAATTAGGGTTCAATTATTTTGACCTGACATTGCAGTAGGATTGACAAATTGAAGCTAGTTCGCCACATAATAAGTCAGGTCACAAAGCGATCAAAAGATGTCGCTACTTGAAATGTTCATTACTTTCACATCGCATTGGCGAATAATCTGGACAAGTCGGTTTGGTTTGCAGTGGAGTTCTCGAGCTACGGTTCTGCTGACGAAGGCTCAAGTAGGCCTGAAACAGCTGTACAGAACCTGCTCGGGGAATTCGCTGTAATCGAAACCGATTTGCACAAAACTTTTTTAAAATTCTCATTATGCTTTGACAGCAAGCATGGCCGCCTTGCATGGGATGACTTATTATGTGGCGAACTAGCTTCAATTTGTCAATCCTACTGCAATGTCAGGTCAAAAAGCGATCAAAGGATGTCGCCACTTGAAATGTTCATTACTTTCACATCGCATTGGCGAATAATCTGGACAAGTCGGTTTGGTTTGCAGTGGAGTTCTCGAGCTACGGTTCTGCTGACGAAGGCTCAACTAGGCCTGAAACAGCTGTACAGAGCCTGCTCGGGGAATCTGCTGTAATCGAAACCGATTTGCACAAAACTTTTTTAAAATTCTCCTTATGCTTTGACAGCAAGCATGGCCGCCTTGCATGGGATGACTTATTATGTGACGAACTAGCTTCAATTTGTCAATCCTACTGCAATGTCAGGTCAAAAAGCGATCAAAAGATGTCGCTACTTGAAATGTTCATTATTTTTTTTTTAGGTTTTATACCTAATTTACACGGCCTTGGCCTGTTAAATGAATAATGAATAATGGTTAAAGTGTAGTTTAAGCGTTTTCCACTTAGCGTTACTTATCGAACGTATTTCTAACTTAAACTTCTTGTCACTTCAGTCACATATGACAGGTGAGTACGTTCGTGCAAGAAAAATTAAAAATTTTGCAATCCGGAGGTCTAACTTCTAGTTACGCCACTGAGTATAAATGTGGACGTTAACTCTATTTTTTCAAATTTTACAGGAAAAGCACTTTTATGATTAGTCATGTTAAAAATGTTTTCAAAACAAGTCAATTATAAAAATTTTAAAAAGTAGTAACTATAATAGCTAAAATTCTTCAACTGGTTCATCTGCTGTAGTTGTGGTCACTCATTGATTACAGCTTTGTGAAACTTTTATGTATATCTGGAATATATTTTGTAATGTCCCAGATTTTTTTATATTATTGGGAATTTTTCCATGATACGCAGGGTTGCTTCCTGAGAATGGAATGAATGAGGCTTGACCTTGGGCCTCAAGAAAGTTGATTTATGAAAAATTTGGAGTTAACCCCTTTTGAAAATAACCGATTCAAATACTCTTTTCACCAATATATTTTTTAAAATAATATACAGGGTTCCAACTAATTAAAGGGCCACTACGGGGATCTCAATCAATACCAGTTACACCAAAGAAGATATAGGGTACCGATATTGAAATCAATGCATTTGCTTAAATAATTTAACTGTCTTTGTATCTCTTATAGTTTACGAGAACCCCATAGTGGCTCTTTTAATAGTTGTAACCCTGTATATGTTTTACATTTTTATGTAATTTTTTTCTATTTTTAAAGTTTTAATTTGAAATCACAGAAACTGTAAACAAATTTATATTCTGTTTAAAGAATTCCTCGACAACTTATTTAATTTTGCTTGATAACTTCTTTACTTATTATTTATTTATCTTTAAAAAGCTGTCAAACGAAACGAAACGTCAACATTTATACTGGTTTTTTGAATTGTCCCATCAATTAAAGAAAAATTATAGTTATTCATTACACCGAAACTAACCATTTAAAAATTTTCCTCTCGTCATAATGATTGTTATTTGTCAGTTGGTTATCACCGACTATTTCAAATTGAACGTGCGCTCATTGCATATTAATGTCGGAATACAAAAATACAGAGGGAGCCGCTAATTAATTAATTAAATGCACATAATCTATCTGCACGTATGTAGTAAGTCCTTGCGTTCGAAATTTCCCGATTGTGTGACAATGTTGTACGTATGTTTCACAAAAAAATTACTTGCACTTGTAGGTGTAGAAAGCAGTTTATGGTACGACCCTCGTTCAGCGGTGAACCAGATCACCTTGCAGTGACAACCACCACTCACTTTGCACAGAATGTCATGCTATAAGGATTTATAAAGTGTGGCTTAAAATGGTTATTTTAGACAGGTGCTAATTTCAGTAAATATGGTATTAGGCAAGACGCAATAAAACCAATCGTATTTTAAATGGAATATTTTAATTTATTTCACAAAATGGTGATCGCGAAGAAGTAATTTTGAGAATCGCGAAACTTATGTTTCAACATTACAGACAAATCTGGTTTTAATGGCATTCATTATTTCGTTTTCACTTGATGAGAGAAATCGATGAGCACCGGAGCTTTCGCGACAATTACATGGCATTTATACATAATTTGGATGGATAAAAAGTTCCAAACCTAAGAAGATGTCTTTTTAATTACTGGTTAAATGTCAAATTGCAACATGAATTCACATGTAACTACCATTATTATTAAGTTTAACTGTGTTGCTTTAAGGCCGGATTACGATAGTACACCGTCTTCCTTTTACCTCTGCGTTTAATTCACCGCTTCTTTTATTTAATTACAGGTAATTTAACCATAGTATTACATTATTATGCAAAAATAAAATGTTAACGTAGCAAATAACTCAACAGTTTTGTCGCATAAAAGAATATGTATACAGTGTGGTGATAAAGTAACGCACCAAAAGAAAAAACACCCTTAGCGTTGACTTTTTTGAAAAATGCTGGGACAGGTCGATTTTATTTTTAAAAAAGACATCTTTTACAATCAATTTTAATTTTATGTCAGTTACCACTTTTGCGCCGTGTGTCATCGACATTTTTTTTAAATGACAACCTATTTTTTTGAAAATGTCATTTGAAAGCATCCATTTTTCTAAGTACAAAAATGTTAATGAACCACTATGTTGCATAAGAAGAAAAAAATTATTGAAAAATGGAGATGCGATTTTTAATCTTAATAAAATTCAACCTAAAATAATACTTTCTTATAAAAACATAACAAAACAGCTTAATAAAATTACAATAAATGTTAGAAATGTCCTCCACCAACCACTTCACAGAGACCAGCTTGTGTGTAAACGCTGTTAATTACTTTTGCGATGGTTTCACGGCTAATGTTATTCACCTGTCCGAGCATTTTTCGAAAAAGTCAACGTTAAGGGTGTTTTTTTACTTGGTGTGTTATTATGTATTCTTATTTTAAAGAAGAGATTCTTGATTCTCAGCGAAGCAATAAATTAAGGGCTACCTTTAAATTTTAATATTTAAAAGTATTCGAGCAGAACAAAAATAATTTCAATGTTATTCTTCTCATTTGATAAGTCGAATCAGTTAAAATTAGGAAGGTATGGAAAATAATAAATATTTTACTGGGGATAGGTTGCATAAAGATTTAAGCCAGGTTTAAATTTTTATGACATATAAAATATTTTATGTGTCACTTTCTAACTTAGGCTTAAATTTAATCCTGGTTTAAATCTTTTATAAAACCCAGCTTAAGTGTAGGTATTCATTGTAAGACGCTCTCTCATTTACATATCTTAAAATTAAGAGATACGTTTAAAGTTACATATTCCATTCTTCCAAATTAATTTCTCAAGAAACGACTTAATTTAATTATGACTAATGCAAGGATATCAGACAATTTTAGATCGCAATCGTGAAACTTCTTACCGGAAATTACACACTTAGGTATTATTCTTTAATTATACGAATACGTGCATGCATAACTGCTAATTGAGCAGTTGGTATTTTAATTTATTCCGTACTCCCAAACAATAGAAAATATACGACGGGTTATATAACAGCAATAAATAGACGAGTAAAATAAAGAAAAACAGTCAACGGTTGCGACAGGTTAATAAATCTGAAATTTGGATAGTGATGATCAGAGAGCGGATGATATTAGATTTTACCATTCAAATCGTTGAAGCAAAATCTTGTATATTTATTTTATATTTACTTGTTCACACTCATTCAACATCTTGTAAATGACTTATTTAAGGTAAATCTAAAACTGGCCGCTCTCTGATGATGATTTAAAGACGGGATCGTGAGATAGCCCTATAATGATAATTATACACAGATAAAAATTGTGCGGGGTTTAAGGAGTAAGTAGTTAAATTTTTCTACAGAGAAGTTAAATTTTCACCTACTGTAATAAAAACTATTCCTTTATTTCTTCAAAGTAACTCTTTTCGATGTATATTTAACAATCTGTACAATAGTTAAAAATTTTAAGGGCCAGTTTACAGAAAATGTAATTGCAATCAAATTTTAATGACGTTGTTAATTTGACAGTTCGCAATGTAATTCTTATGGCAAGTTAATCGTGATTAGTTTAATTCGAAATTAAATATTTGATTTGCTTTCTGTAAACCCACCCTAAATATACGAAACGGAGAAACATTACAATTTCATGTTGTGAAAAATGAATTTAACATGTCTGTGTGTTTAAATGTTTCCAAACCGATGAACATGTTACAGACTTGAGGAGGTAAATATTATTTCAACAACAAAACTGTGTTGAAAAGTTAGAGTCAACACACTTTTAATGTTACTTCAACTCTGCAAAAAAGTGATTGTAACAAACACATGAATTACAATTAACATGCTTCTGTATCTTTTGCAGACGAAATTTATTTATTTCTTGGAGTTACTTTTCCTTAAAATTTTAACTCTTCGTGTTTAACTACTTGTGTAAATGGACGTGAGGGAAGAATCAAAAAGAGTAAAAACGGTGTTAAATCTAACTTCGCGTTTTTATCTGTGTACTAAAAATACTCTATGATGCAGAATTTAAGAACAGATATGTACTTTATACACAGAAGACAGCAGTCGTCCATTGTTGTACTGAAGAAGTTTTTAATGTAGCTGCAGAAATAATGAACACTTTCTTTCGTCATCTTTCATAAAAAAATTAACCTGTTTGTAGAATCATACCATATTCTTCTGCGAAAAAATGCATTTATACTCTCACAAACAGTTAAAACAATTATTACGTCAACTGACATTTATTCAACAGAATAAGTGGTTACGAGATCATCCTTAAGAACCATTCTATGTTCTCATATGAAATATATTTCATGGTTTCAATAAGTTTTTTTTTTAATGTACGGTTTTGTATTTTAATAAATAAATTCAAAATTTTAGTAGTAATCTATTTAAGAAAGCGTAGTAGAGAGACTTCAACGCTCGATCAGACAACGAACATAAACTTGTCTTACTTACTGTTAGGACGCGGTGAAAGTGCATTGTTTTATCAATACAGGAAATGTCTTAATTTTGCTACCATACAATAAATATTGTTTCATACGTGACGACATTTGTTATTTCATGAAGCGTCTAACTACATTCAGGCATTTCGTAATTCTTCGGCGTAATAACAAACAAAGAACTGGTATCGGTCGGAATTACTGTTTACTTTCGCAACAGTCTGCGCTTTAGATCATTGAGCTTTTTTGCTGACAAGCTTATAATTTTGCGCACGTTAACCTCGTTATTACAATAGCCGAGGTATTTTAGACCGACGTTTTTTGTGTTGATAAATTCAAGTACTTTCTAATCAAATATTTCTAGCAAACACTCGACATGTTTCTGTTTTTCACAAGAGTATTTTAAGGTATGACTGAAAATATAGTGCGATGACTATTCTCTTATTGTTCAAGTAGTTGTTAGCGAGGAATATTAAATAGAAGGTCACTCCAAGTATGCAATACATATACAGTTATAAACTACAAATATCAAGGTCATTTGGTTAATGAGTCTTTACCTTATGAAAATCAAAAATCCGACGATTAATTCTAATAACACGCTTTGCAATGTTTTACAAAACGCGTTTACAACGTGACTCTCATTGCTCATTTGCTTTGGGTAATAATATATTCATTAATGTTAATTTCTTGCATTGCGTTTAATATATATATGAAGAATTGTGGAAACATATTATCTGGTAGTTTAGAAATGTGGAAATAATCGAAATCGAAATCCGCTTTGCCTTAAAACGCTTACTCGAGGAAGCCTTTCTCTACTTTCTCCTTTAACAACCGATTCCTGTCGATGTTGGTGAGCTAAATAACAATAATAATCATTATAAAATAAATAGACGTGAATTAAGTCTGGTGGAACTAAAATACTTACGCAACTTAAATTCCGGGAAAACGGCAATAAAGGTGAAATTACGGATGGCGATTTTAAGTCTTGATTTACTCCGAAATTTTTAATTTGAAGGAGTTATTTAATTTTAATCATTTAATCAGTTTTAACGCACAATTTTTATTTGGGTTATATAGGAAAGGAAGGAAATGAGTAGATGTTTTTTTCTCTTCAATATTTTATTTTTAATTACCATTCGAACAAAATAAATTTAACGAGCACAGGTATATTTGCATATTCGAGAGTTTGAATAAATTTTATTTATTGTGTATATGAAACAAAAATATAATTATCATTTTTTTGCGCACAACTTTTGTAAAAGATTTTATCGAAATTTCGTAGTACATACTATTGATAGCTTTCTTAAAGTTATATTAAATTTGACATCGAGAAAGTTGTAAGCTTTGATCTTTCAATCTTAAGAAAGAAAAACATTTTAGAGGAAACTTTGTTTATTAACATTTAGGTCCTATTTTTTTTATTTATAGCATTGATACCACATACATAAAAACTTTTGGGATAAATTGTTATCCTCCTAATCGGTGTTAAAATATGGATAGAGTTTTACCTGAAAAGTTGTAAAACTTATCAAATTTAGTGATATTATTATCTTTTTCCGATTAAAATGCGTCTAAAAATAAGTGTTAAAAAAAGTAAAATAATTTTACTCCGACAAGGATAAGCTCAACTCCTGTTTAACTTCGTACAGTAAAGATATTATCCATAATTCGTTAATTCAATAAGTAGGAAATAAGTTACAGTAAGGGCCAGTTTCATAATGGAATTTAAAGGAGACTTTAAAATTGAAGTCACATCATATGTGTAAACAAATGTGTTTTCATATTTGTTTTGACATCTGAAAGTGACTTTAAATTCCATTATGAAACTGGTCCTAAATAGTAAAATATTCTATCTGCATTGGAGAAAGTCATCACCGCATTTAACCCAAAAAAGTAAAAGTGTCATCTTAAGGGTGTTAGTTCACGCTTATTTACTTTTTGTCTATTGGTAAATTTTGCTGTATGAGGGAATGGAATTGACGTTCTCGTTACAAGTTATGACTAGTATATGCCTATCAGCTGTGGTGGATCCTTGCTTTAAAATGCAACCGTCTTTTTATTTGCATACTAAATATAGTAGCAACAACAAGTGGGTTAAAAATAGTGATATAATAACAAATGACACTATAGATGGTAAAAGCCTTATTTACCGGGCTCTATTGGAAAGGCTTTATGAATACGTGATTTTATTTTAATATGAAACATTACTGTTCATATTACTATGGAAACTAATTCCAATTTTTAAAGAAGTCGTTGCATGATCGTCGTCGTTAGGGTTTCTAATGCCATATCAAATTTAATTTGTCCATTTTAATTTGGAACATCTGTCAGGCGAAGAAAGTTAGTGAAAATGTATCAGGATCAGGAAGAATTACCTCTGGACAAGTAACTAATGCAATTAACAACTTTTATAATCGTTTAGGATACTGCATGGAGGTAAATGAAGAAATTTTTGAAAACTTGTTGTGGTGTTTGTTTTGAATTAAAGAATTTCTGTTTTCCTTATGTTTTAAGTTTACTTTTTTAAACAAGAATAAACTTATCTAATGTAATTGAAAGAGTCGCTATTATTTTGTAGTACAAATCACTAATAACAGATTCATGATAGCTGTCATCGCATGTTCTATTTTAAAAAGGACAGTTTAATTTACAAATTGTAAATGTTGCTATGGATTCTCAGGTTCGTACGTAACAGCAATGTTTCATGTTAAAATAAATTCACGGTACATATCTATATTTCAATTCCTCCTGCAATAAGGAGTTCAATTATTTCCGCACAAAAGAACAAGGGATAAAACATATATTTCGTAAAGTTTCAAATCTTGAGGTATACCTAGGTATAAGGAAATCTCTGTAACAGATGCAATATTGAAAAAAGTACATTCCTGTCTTTGAAGTAGTTAAAATACAAGTTAAGATACAAGTGACTGTCCCAACACTAGAGATTCTTTCATTTTCTGTGTAAGACTAACTCCCTTAAGAATAGGAATGCATAACATTTGCTGGAATACTAATTCCTTTAGGCCCGGTTTTTCAATATCAAGTTAAACTGTAACTTTCGGTTTATTTCCATAGCGACAATTGTGTTCTTATGGGAGTAAACTGAAGGTTAAAGTTAACATGCGATTGAAAAACCGGGCATTAGGGATACAAACTACCTCAGAAGTTAAGTCTTGCCAGTTTTGAAGACAACGTTAACACTTTTTAAAGTTAAACGTCCTACCTCCATTTATTTTAACACCAGAAATAGGTGGACGTGAGGGAACACCGAAAAGGAGTTGAAAAAGTATTAGAATTAACTCCAGATTTGTATATGTGTAGGAAAGCCCGTATATATCAATCAATATTTTAGAATCTTTTTCAATTGTTTATTTATACGTTTACTGTGATTTCTTGTATAATCTTGATTGATATAATAAAATCTCTAGAAGATTTTTGAATCTATAAATTAGGAAGACACGTGTAACTTTCAAATTGAACTTTATGACATTCTCCAAAAACAGTAAATTATTATGCTTAGTATAACTATGAACATAATAAATTCTGTAAGAATTATATTGTACTTCTCTGATAATGTTTAAGCTTTAACGCAATTGTAAAGTCTATCTAGGCTACCTTAACAGAAATATTTGCGTGAAATTTTAGGACTTTTAGAATTTAAGTACTACTGATTAGTACAGTCGTGATCATGTAAATCGAGACCGATCGAGAATTTTGTGACCCTTGCTCCCAGCATTAATAAGGGCACGATTGCCATTTTGGGGGTATCAATTTACATGACTATACATATTTTATCATTATGCAGTAACAGAAATATCTGTAGAGATTTAATAATTGTGCAATTTTATATCGAATCATGGTTGGTCAGGAATCCCAAAAGTTGCCCTTGAGGTTTAAAAAAACGTTCAGTTTGACGAAACAGAAACAAAAAAAAGAAACACATTGCAATAAGTAGATACTTGGGCAGTGTAATATCGATGAAGCAATTTTGTTGTAAACGGTTTGAGGAAGCTATTACTTTTGTTTACTATATCATATAATTATAATTTTTCCGTTTCTGAAATTTATGATGGAATTCATTGTTTTGTACATCCTGTTTGAGTATGCCATATGTTAAGAAATTCACGCTCCAGAAATTTTTATACCCTAACGATTCGCCTCTTGCAAACTAAGAAAATTATAATTGTGTTTAAATAAGCCATTCATGGCTATCTGACTTATTAATCTACCCTCAGTCCACTTTCCGTGAAATAAAGCAACATTCTGCCTGGTACCGAACGCACAAAATTGAAAATAAAATTCATGACTCACAATCAGAAATTCCTTTAAATAATTCGGACGTAACAGCATTTAAAAAATCTGCACTTAAAAAAGAAATGCGAATTACGTCGATTGTAAGCAATAAAAATCGTAATAAAATATTGTACAACAAGGAAAAAGAAAAGTGAAAACGCAATGTTTCAGCAATACGTTTAACGCAGTTCATGTTTAGTTTATTTTGATAATTAAGTTAAGTGAATTACTTCAGGCGTTATTAAGTATGTGGAACGTGCATGGTGACATTGTTACTTCCTTGATTGCGTTTATAAATTACAGCTTCTGTCACTTGTAACCTTGGTTGGAACGCAAATTAATCGTATCAGAACGTTATCAAAAAAAATACCTTTCTATTTTACAGGAAAGAACCATTTTTATAGTTGATTGTATGAGTTGTTTACGCTAGGATTAATTAATTATAACTACATTTCAAGCGTTAAAGCAGAATAAGCATCATAAAATTTAAAAAAAAATCTCTAATGATCATTAAAATGTGAACTTCATTGAATTCTTGTGGGTATGCCAATTGGTCCTTGTCTCGACTTCATGAATTTCATTTTGGTATTCTCTTAGTTTTCTTTGTTCTCTTTTTTGGTCTGGACGCGTTTTAGCTTTCGTCACTTTCAGAAGACTCTGAAAGCCGAAACCGCTGAAAGCGAAAGCCGAAACCGCTCTAGATGAAAAACGGGAAAATGCATGACGAATGAATATAACACTGCCATCTTTATAGATCTTTTTAGATTCATCAAATTTAATTTACTTCATTAAGAAAATTAATCAACAATAAATATTAATCATAAGCATTCCAATGTCAACTCCTACGATATGTTTATATTCACTACAAAAATGTTTTGAAATAACAAAACTGTCTTACACTCGACGTAAGTGTTATTACTTCCTGTTTAACCGGAAACCAGTATAAATATAAAATATGTTTTTAATTCTTCTAATGGAAAACAAATAAATTTTTAATTTCACATTTCACTGTTTTTTATATCCAATTAATTCATAAATAATTATGATATTAATTATGAAAAGTAAAACAATTTTTAGGTTGAATAACAATGAATTACAAAGGCTACTTTACAATACCCTATTTTTTGTACCTACAAACCAGATTTGTTTCAATTTGTACATAGGTACAATAATATTTAAAATAACAAATTTTTAGAGCTGCGGATACGGTTTGGACATACCATGGGATCAAATGAATTTCAGATTAGAGTATGCTATGGATTAAGAGAGGGTGTCGTTACTTTATCATAAATCCAGAAATGTGCGTCTGAAGTCAGTATGACAGGTGACCTAAAATTTACTAAACAAGGCAAAAAATTGTGAAATTATGAAAACAATTTGAGGTTGAAAAGCTTTAAGAACATAAAACTGGTAATAAAAATAAATAATCAACTTATAAAACGTGCCGGAAATGTTCACCTTCTGCCTCCAGGCATTTTCTAATCCTTCGGAAAAGTTTTGCAGTAATCTTGGTGAGTTATTAATTTCAACACATTTTTCAGTTATTCTTTCCATTAACACATTCAGATTACGAACGGGGGGTATAAAAATTGAATTTTTAGGTAGGTTTAAAGAAAAAATTCAATGGCGTCAAGTCACAGGATCTTGGAGGCCAAATGTTTGGGATAATTTTACTAATTATCCTATCATCGAAAAATTCATGTAATAAATCCAAAGTAGCCCTGGCAGAATGAACTGTTGGAAGTACTCTGAAGTTCGGTATCGTATAATTCATTCACAAAAGAAAGCAATATTACGATATCGTTCAGCTGTTAATATACTTAAAAAAATGGTCCTGTCAGCCTCCTTCTGCTTAAACCTACCCAATGACTCCATAATAAAAGCCACAAAATGACAAATTTTTTGACATTTGCAAACCTATGATGTAAGTTACGACGTATTTTTTTTTTCATAGCCTACCCTAATCTGAAATTCAATTGATCGCATGTTACATAGAACACGTTCTATATTCTCAGATAATTTTTGATTCAGTTTAAATGTTATACTTTACTGCACATTTTAAATGCGCGTATTATGCTTTTTACAACTGCCATAGAGGTCATAAAATAATGGCAAATTGTTAAAATAAAACTGGTCAATTTGAGATATAAGTGATTAGGAATGTTTGTTATCCTGCACTAGGCTACTAGTGCACACTTTTTCACAAAATTGGTTTAGAGCAACCTGAAATCTCTGTGTGGTACATTAGTAAGAATTTATTTATTTCTATTTATCAGAGGATTTACGCTGCTCTTAAGCATATTTAATGAAAAAGTGTGCACTTGTGCAGGATATTAAATACACGCATTCATTCGTAGTATTTATTACTTCGTCATATGAAAAGGGCATCAGCCCTTTCAAATATAATTTATAATTTCAAGAATAATAAGTAGTTTGATCCGTTTTAATATGCTAAATAAGGAGAATGCTCAAGCAACCCATATCCTAATTCATTCATTTTTTTTGCAAACTAACAAGCGACGTATAAAAAAAGAGTTGTCTTGAAAAACCTCACCTTGAAAAGTTATCCCCTATTCTTTTACTAAATGACACTTTTAAAAACAAGGATTTTATGACTGATCGATATTCTATTTCATTGAAATTTCTTTCTCTCGGACATGTTCTATTAATATATTTTCAATTCTCAAATAAATAGACTTGTTACTACCAAACTTAGTGCAATTTCTTGTTAAACGTCATGGTCGTTTCGCTAACCAAACTCACTTTTATTTTAAAACAATATGCTGTCTCATCTATTTGTCAAAACCTTCTTGTATATTTGCAATAAAAAAGTACTAGTAATTAATAATAATAAAGTGTTCTGATGTAGATACATATACAGTTAATTTTTTTACTATATGTCGATGGAAGGATCGATAAGTCAAAGAACTTTTATATAGCTATGTCCTTTTAGCTCTCGTGAAACGGTCTTGCGGCTTTTGTCGTGTCATGTCATTTCGTCGTATATTTTTTAAACTCGATCTATACGATCGGCATATAAATAAAAAATTAACTTTAGTCAATATAGTTTCCTCTTGTACGTTCAAAAATATTTCAGTATATTTTAAAGTTTGATTGAAAAATAATATACATATTTCCAATTTTCTAGATGCTTAAAATCATAAATAAATTGAAATTGATAGTCAAGTATGTTCGTGTATCTGTATTGTTTACTGGCGCCAGGTACTGTTACATATTTAGACAGATATCTACATTTTGTATACAGATAATTTAAAGCTGGTGCAACAGTATCTGATGTCCCTATGTTATTTTTTTCTTTTAATTTGCTGAAATTTTCTGAATTCTTTTGTTTATAATGTTGAATAGAGGTGCGCGATATCGAATTTTCGATATCGGTTATCCATAGCTTAAAAATATCGATATATCTATATTTTCGATACATCGATAAATATGGGTAGCTTTAAGTTATTGATTACTGATAAAATGTGATATCGCGCACCTCTAGTCCTGACTCCTGATTTTGAAGGTCCATACCTCAAAAGCAGGGGCCGATTTTGTTAAAAATTTTACCGTTTATCAATCAATTATTTATTTATGTTTACAATGTAGATATACATACATAACTTGTTTACAATGTAGATATAAATTTCAATTTTTTTAAAGCTGTTTTGGAGATTTTGCAGAAGATGCAGAAAAAATTACGCTTTTCCAAATATGTAGATAACTTTAAAGCATCATGTATTAATTATTTCTCAACCCAATTATATGAAATTTCATAATTATAAAGCTGAATCTTTTCTGGAGAGACTGCGTTAATATTTCAATTAATTTGTCATATTGAGCAATAAACATGGAATTTGCGATGTATTGTTGTAGCTATTATATTAGTTAAATTATTTGTTGTTTCTTTTATTATTATAAGGTAAGTTTATAAGGTGCTAATTAAACAGAGATAGAGTAGTAGTCTGAAGCACTATCGATAAGCATAGCTATTTATATTTGCATCGATCACTTTTCCTGAAAGTATATTAATTCCTACATATTTTAAAAACTAGGGGTGGGTTTACAGAAAGCAAATCAAATATTTAATTTCGAATTATAGTAATCACGATTAAGTTGCCATAAGAATTACATTGCGAACTGTCAAATTAACAACGTCATTAAAATTTGATTGCAATTAAATTTTCTGTAAACTGGCCCTAGGAGTATTATTTTTGTAACAAATATCAAGAACAAGACTCTTTGCGTTTCCGAGTTAATTAAAAAAAGACACTTCAATAATTTATATTTGACGACACTTTTCTTTGAGATGAAAATGCTTTGCCTATAATTTACGAAAGAAAGTGCCATTGCTTTGAGAAGTTCCTGAAATTATCAGGAATAAACCTGTATCACACTTTATATAGGGTGAAAAAATAAAAACAAAACCTCATATGTATATCGAATTTCATTTTAATTTAAAATAAAGATATTTAAAGTTGGTTCTTGTTCGATCACAAAATATTTTAACCGGACACTAAATAGCGCACAAATACTTAACGTTTCGCCGTCGTTCTGACGAAGCTGTCGAACAACGGCTAAACGTTAAGTGTTTGTGCGCTATTTAGTGTCCGATTAAAAGATTTTGTGTTAAAGTAAAGAATAAAACATTTTCAAATTTTACTTTGTTTCCGAGTTGAATGAACTTAAAGTTAAACAACCAGAAAAAGTATTTAATAGTCCTTTAATAGAATAAAACCATAAGATGTAACAAAAAATAAATAAAACATAAAAATTGTTCAGTGCCCGTCTTGATGACATACAGGCTGTTACAAATTCTAAGCTCACCATTGGGATTTCGAAAACAGTAAGAGATACAAAATCGGGTAAATTAGGACAAAGTTGCGTATTTTGGTGCTGAACAATAATCCGTTTTGAAAAATCTTCTACAATTGGTAATTTTTGAAATATTTCTATTTATATATATAGGCTTAAATTTAATCCTGGCTTAAATGTTTTGTGCAATCCAGCCTAGGAGAGGTAAGTGACCTAACTCACATAAAAAAGTGAATGAAAATTTGTGTAAATGGAATAACTGAGGCGAAGAAACTGAAGAAATCCTTACTCGAGATGTCAAAAATTTCAAAGTTAAAATTTGTAAATAATACATCATAAGTAAGTGACTCAACTCACATAAAAAAGTGAATGAAAATTTGTGTAAATGGAACAACTGAGGCGAAGAAACTGAAGAAATCCTTACTCGAGATATGTCAAAAATTTCAAAGTCAAAATTTGTAAATAATACATCATAAGTAATTTAAGGAAGTGTGAAACGGTTCCATTTAACTAAATGAAATAATTTTTAGCGTCTACTTCAAGAAGAAACTATTTTGTTAAGTAACTCTAACTAACCGTCTAAAACATCAGGCATTATGCCTGTTTTAGACGGTCATATTTTTGTATCAAATTTGTTACGAAGTGAGTGAGAAGTGCCAATTCAACCAATCAACATTCACTGTGGTAGCTTACCTCTCCCACTTTGTCACAAATTTATACAAGAAATATGACCGTCTAAAACAGGCATAAGAAACGAACACTCATTGTCATTACTGATGAAGGGATTGCGGTTCCTCTAAATCGGTACTTCTGCTCACCTCACTTCAAGTAAAAGAAGTACTTGCACGGAAGAGAGGTGAGATTATCTTAGAATCGGTGTAAAAGGGACGCGAGAAAAATTGACAATATTTCGTTTTGTAGGCAGTTTCTTTCCAAAACTAACCTTATTTGAATTAAATAAATTATTACAGTTTTCGATCTTCATACTCAGATAACTGAATCAAAATAAAATTTTTAATTTTATTCTTTCATTTTAACTTCAAATGAGATTCTATATGTGAGGTTTCATTTTTTTTTACCTGATATGAATCATCCTGTGTATCTAAACCTAATGTGTAACAAGGGTGGAAAGTTTTTGGCATCTAGCTGTATCTGTGTATGTTACTTTTTTCTTATAAATTATATGTACCATTGCTATCATTAAAAACTAGGACAAGATTTTTTAAGCTGTGTAAAACTGCTACCGACCATAAATTTAAAATTATTTGAAATGGCCACTCATTGTTAATTATACCTACAGTAAATATTGTATTAAAAGCTACGATAGTTTGCATAGAAAAGGTGTCACACTCAGAATTTCAGCGTTAACAAAAATAGAGTTACTGACTTGACAACAAAGTAAGATTCAATACCGTGAATTTATTTTAACATAAAACATTGCTGTTACATGGCTCTTACGTACGAATCTGAGAATCCATAGCAACATTTACAATTTGTAAATTAAACTGTCCTTTTAAAATAGAACATGAGATGACAGCTCTCATGAATCTGTTCTGTTATTAATGATTTCGATATACTTGTACTACAAAATAATAGCGACTCTTTCAATTACATTAGATAAGTTTATTCTTGTTTAAAATAAGTAAACTTAAAACATAAGGAAAACAGAAATTTTTAATTCAAAACAAACACCACAACAAGTTTTCAAAAATTTCTTCATTTACCTCCATGTAATATCCTAAATGATTATAAAAGTTGTTAATTGCGTTAGTTACTTGTCCAGAGGTAATTTTTCCTGATACATTTTCACTAACATTCTTCGGCTGACAGATGTTCCAAAGTAAAATGGACAAATTTTATTTGATTTGACATTAGAAACCCTAACGACATCGATCATGCAACGACATTTTTAAAAATTGGAATTACTTTCCATAGTAATATGAACAGCAATGTTTCATATTAAAATAAAATCACGGTAAAATAAAATAATGGAAACTCATGGCTACTGGATTTAAAAGTTGTCCCAGTTTTTTTATGATATCGATAGTACTTTCTTCACTTTTGAATTTGTTAAATCTTTTCATTCAAATAAAATAGAATAATTTCTATTTTAAGATCTGCGAAGGTTTTTCCCATATTACAGTATTAAGTATACATATCTAGAAACATTATCATTGGCAATCAAATAGAAGAAAATTTCCAGAAATAAATAACTTAAACCGAGACAATAAGGGACAAAGGTTCCATCCAGTAATGGAATTGTTTAACAAAAATGCGGAATGACATCGAGAACAGTCGTTTGTCAAAACTATTTATTTTATATTTTAAGTGTTAAATTAATTATCTTTTTTTATTTCATAGAATTCAATCTTACTTCACCGGTTCTCTCAAAGAGATACCATAAAACTGTAATGCAAATTAAAAACAAAATAAAAAAATTAAAGCCGTAAAAGAAAGTAAAGCTAATGTAATACAACCACATATTAAAAAATTATTGTTTGTAATATTATTTGTTGCTTTTAAATTCACCTAAAAACTGAAAGAAAATTATTATATTTTTCTTCTGCTAATTGAATGATGTCAATTTTACGCTCGATTGGTCAAATAAATATCTGTGATAAACAAAAAGGATATTAATTAAATATTAAGTTAATTTACATTATTTTTCTCCTATTTTATTTTAATACTTTTTTCTAAAATCTGTAATTTTCATTTTAAAAAGGCAATAATCAGGCTTTTAATCTTCCTAATGCAACTTACAAGACACAACTTATTTTAAAGGAATTTACATTACATTTCATTATAAAAACTAAAAATATTCAATGACTTTCTAACAGGACATTTACATTAAAAATATAAAACAAAATAATATACATATATACGAACAGGTAAGTATTTATTAGTTGAACAAGGTTGAAATATCCGGATTTTTAAGGACATTGGCTGAGTTACAGTCAGCAAAATACCAAACAAGTAAGAGGCTTAGGTTTTTTTTTTAAACGTCAAGGGTACTTTTACCATCGTCTCCCTTATTTGTAAAACAAATAAAAAATAAATACCTTCGGAGTAAATCCGGCGAACGAATCCGACCAGCACAAGCACAATCACACAATACCAAGAATTTTTGTTTGCACATTTCAGAGGCCACATTTCTATTTTTAACACGACACATTTACGAATTTCAATAAGTCACTTTCTAAATCACCTGCTCATATTACTTGAAACGCGAAGCCCATAATGCGCACGGCTCTGGTAAAAATCTGCAAGAACTCTGTCGCGCTCCGCACTCGAGGACGAATTAAACCAGAATGAAAGTCTTCATTTTCAGGCGCGGTGAGCACGCCGGCTTTGTGTACCTTCACGATTCTTGTTGGTTTCGTAGACAGGTGAGTTTCCCCTTACCTGGTACGAAATAATAAACGCAAAATTTAAACGATGATGAGTCGAACTAACGGTTTATCGCGCAGACAGTTGTAAAGCCCTCAAGACATGTGTCAGTGTGTGACTAGTGTTAGAATAGTTTTATTAGACATTTATTGTAAATAAATGTTTCCAATTATATTCCGAATACCTAAGCAAGAATTATTTTAGAATGTAACAGGCTTTAAACATTAGGAAATTTCAATTTATTTGAGTTATTTTGAACTACCCCAATATATTGCAAATGTAGAAAGAAAATATCTAATACTCCCTTTGTTCACGTTGGCAGAGTTATGTATACAGATAGTGTTGCGCGTCTATAGTCACATAGTTAATTTTCGTTTACGCGGAGGGAAAGAGGTCAGAGTGTAGCTTCAGTCATGGTCCCGGAAATGCACATAGAGCTTCAGATAAACGTATTCCTCTATATTTCCTCATCCTAAAACCACAAAGAACGTTTCCCAGGGTAGTGTACTTTTCTTGTACACTCATACGCAACTTAAGTGCTCCAATTTGACAGTTCTGTGAGCCTTGTATCACAAGGTTTTAAGGGTGAGGTTCGCGTGCGGGAGGTGCATTTAAGGTGCGTATGAGTATATGAACTCACCAAATATAACTCACTTTTAACAGAAAACTGCGAAATAAACGCCTAAAAACAAAACGGAAAATGTTATAAAATCAGTAAGCAAGTCTCTATCAGTAACAGAACATAATTAAAACACACTTCACCGTCCCACAATTGCTTTTTGGGTTATAGTTAAAAACAGCAACACAGAATAGGTACATACAGTAAAATCAATATTTAATTAAGGCATTGCATTTGCAATTGAATATTTGAAATTTATTTAAGCTAAAGCCCTTCTATAAGTCGAATTAACTGCAGACATAAGCAACGTTCCAATGTTTACCAAATTTTTGGTGCCTCGTATTTTGTTTCGTGTGCTGAAACTGTCAAACTTAGATAATTAATTTTTGCATTTTTGGGACCCCTATGGAATGGGGTAGTCTATAATACATTCCGCAAAAAAAATTATTGCATCGCCTAAAATTTTTCATTAAATGTTTTTATATTTATTTCATTTATCTTTGTTTTTATAAATAGTGACAAGTTAAGAGTCAGAGAAATTCATTAAATTGATTAACTAAACCAGAACTCTTAAATATCCTTTCTTTCTTCAAGAATTTTTAGTAAGTGTAAACTTTGCCATATTCTAAAATGATTTTAACATGTGATTATTTTGAAAATTTTAGATGTATTGTTCTCAAATATGAGCACGGAAGCCCCTTTTCGCAATTCTAGAATTTTAAGTCATGACGAAATTGTTAGAGCCACTGCATTGATTGAAGATGGCCGTAGGCAAAGATACGCAGCTAGAGCCATCGGTGTTCAGCAGTCGACAATTTCAAGAATTGTATGTCGATTTAGGGAAACCGGGAATTACAAAAAAAAGAGCAGGACAAGGTCGTAAAAGAAAAACAACGACCCTAGATGACCGCTTTATACGTTTAAGCGCTCTGCGTACGCGGCATTGCACAGCAAAAATGCTGAAAATTGAGTTGTACAATGCAAGAAATATCCAAGTTACCACACAGACTATAAGAAATCGTTTTCGTGATATGGGACTTCACGGCAGGGTACCCGTTAAAGGTCCCATACTTACCAGGGAGCAAAGCTTAGCAAGATTACAATTTGCAAGAGAACACGCTGAACGGAATGTTGATAACTGGGCCAAAATTTTGTTTGCAGATGAATCATGATTCTGTTTATTTGGTTCTGATAGACGTATACCAGTATACAGAAGAGATGGCGAGCGGTACGCTCAATGTAATTTTAGAAATACGGTAAATTTCGGCGGTGGTTCCATTATGGTCTGGGGTGGAATATCTTTACAGGAGCGCACAGAGATGGTGGTCGTGAATAACGGTTCTATGACTGCTGATAGGTATATCAGAGAGGTTTTAGAATCACATGTTGTACCCTATGCACCATTCATTGGTCCAGAGTTCCTTTTAATGCAAGATAACGCACGCCCGTACATCGCTCGAATTGTACAAGAATACATTAATGAAGTCGGGATAAGGGCTTTGAACTGGCCTGCTAGAAGCCCAGACCTGAATCCGATTGAACATGTCTGGGACCATATCGAGTTTTCGTTGCAGGCCACTCAACCTCCAGCGACAACTTTAAATCAATTAGCAGTAAAAGTAACTGAAGATTGGAACCATCTAAATCAAGACTATATTAGAGGTCTTATTGAGTCTCTTCCAAGACGGATGCAAGCTGTTATACAAGCTAGAAGTGGAAATACTCGTTACTAGTGTTCTTTTTAATTATTTTTTCTAACCTAATTGTATTCTTCGATTTAAAATTAGTGGTTTAATTTTAGTAATGGCTCAAATTTAACTAGAATAAGTAATGAATATTAATAAAAATGAACATTAACTACTAAGAAATAAATTACGGCATTTAAAGAAAAAATATCAGGTGATGGAATGTATATGCTTGCTCCTTGCGTGAGAAGTATGATTTTCTGTTAGTTTGAGAGCATGATACTGCGACCTTAAAGATATGATATATAAACAGTCGAGTTTACGTTTCGTTTGCGCATAGCGTCATTGGTTGACAAAAATCAAACTTTGTGTACTACAATTGAAAGAAACAAAATTAATAAATGTCCATTTGTGATGCTTTTATATATTTTATCGTCAGTTTAATGCTTTAGTTAGGTCTCCGATCTCATTAAATGTGCGAATTTTTTTCCTTATTTTCTCATTTTAAGACTAATTCGCGGGGCTTTTGTCACCGGATGACATAGTCGATGCGCAAGAGCATATCTTTGAGCTTCGTAGTATCATGGTTTGTGATTGTCACATAAGATAGTAATGTTTATCATGTCATCAAAACCTAACTCACATGTTTCCAGATGTAGGGTCTCCTTAGCACATTTTGTCAAAACCATGTTCCATTGCTATCGTAAAAAAAATAGGACAAGACTTTTAAGCTGTGTAAAACTGCTACCAACCATAAATTTAAAATTATTTGAAATGGTCACTCATTGTCAATCATACCTACAGTAAATATTGTTTTAAAAGCCAGGATAGCTGGTTGCACAGAAAAGGGTGTCACAGTTAAGCTAAGCTACGGTTTGTTAGGACAGTGCACGGCGCAAAACTTACAGTAAGTCGAACGCGACATACGTGCGCTGAAACCTAGGGCTTTGATTTAAATAAAGGTGGATTGTTAGAGTACGTTCAGTTGAGCGCAAACATTCTGTTCAACTCATCCACTGTGAGTTTGCGTCGAAACCTGAGTGCAACAGATGCAAACGTCGAGCTCGACTCACGAAGATTGTCATTTATCTATACTCTTCAAAATGGCTCACAAGTTTACACCTGAAGAAAAAGAAAAGTTAATCGATTTAGGCCCGGTTTATAAATCACAAGTTAACTCTAACTTTCAGTTTGTTCCCATAGTAACTACTACGAAGACAATTGTTGTTATTGTAATTAACTGAAGATTAACTTTAACTTAAAATTTGCTTGTGTTTGATAAACCAGGCCTTAGTGAAACAAAACCAGTTTTCTTTTCGTAATAAAGTAAATAACGCCTTCTCCTCTTCATTTTCTTCTTCTAATAATAACAATGCAGTCACTAATAATTTGCGTTTGTTTAAATTTACTTTGTTCATTTTCGCCCATTTTCGCTGACAGCTTCTAGCAAAATATGTTAAGGAGAAACGCAAATGTAGCTTTAAGCAACGATTTGTTAGAACAGTGCGCGGCGCACGACGCAAATGTAAAACAGACGCGCCAAGCAGAGCGCATTTGAGTTTTGCGCCAGCATGTTTTATTAGAAAATGTCGCAAACGTAAAGCAGACACGCTAAGCAGGACGTATTTGCGTTTTTCCTTGACATGTTCACATGTTAACACAGCTAAAATATCTAATACTGCAGCAGGAATTAAATTAGGAAACTGTAACACATTTTGTCTAAATTCGTGAGATGTACCTAATTGTAAAGTATGCTATGAGTATGCCTAAAGTATGCCCAAATATGATTATGCTCGCGAAAATTAATATTATTCAATTGCAAAACAGATACTTTAATTTTGCGGAAGTTATTACAGTAGTATTCTTGTGGAAACTATCGAAGTGTTTACTACAATTTGAAGAATTCACTTCAACTGACATTCTTCGGTTTTAACATCAAATTGTAGTACTTATTTACTTTAACATTAGGGAAGCTGGTCTCACAGCGGCTTCAGCTTGTTTTTTTTTTATGTTGTTGTTTATTTTCATTATCATTTCTTTCTCTGATTGAGAAAGATATCCTAAAAATGTTAAGTATGTTTTGTAACATACTTCATATACGTTGTTCACAAATTAAAAAACCACCACCTGCTGCATTATGTTGGTATAAAACATAAATCCCCTATAAAACATTATCAAAATAGCAAGGTTGGCAAGGTATTTGAAGTTTCATGTGAAAGTAATTTGTCAAATCAATTTTATTATTATATTGTTTACATTTATATTCATTTTAACAAGCCATTTCAATGCCTCGAAAGCAGAAAAATATTTTAAATGCCAAAATGTTACCAAATTTCTAACTAGGACACTGTTGCCGATTATACTTTTCACAAGGCAACATCGCCAGTGGTCTTTTAATTTGTGAACAGAGTTTACATAAACGTTATTCACAAATTAAAAAACCACCACCAGCTGCATTATGTTGGTATAAAACATAAGTCCCCTATAAAACATTATCAAAATAGCAAGGTTGGCAAGGTATTTGAAGTTTCATGTCAAAGTAATTTGTCAATTAAAATTATCCGCCTGCGTATTACGATGAAAAATTCGTACGTTCTTGACATAATTGATTATTACAGTTTGTCTGTTGTTTATGTTGTTTACGACCGATAAGGTAAAAACCATGAATCTATCACAATTATTAAATTTAGCACCACGGATCTATTCAGCACGCATAACCTTGACGTTTATTTCAAACACAACTTGTCAATTTTATTACCAAATTTCTAACTAGGACAATGTTGCCGGTTGTACTTTTCACAAGGCAACATCGGTCTTTTAATTTGTGAACAGATAATAACTAGTATGTTTTATAACATAATGTCACTGTCCATATTTGCTACGCAAAGCAATAGGTACCTCGTGCAGATGCAATGGCTGGTTATTGTACTTAACAAGTGTAGTAATAAACGACTAGAACCCTGGACGCTTAAGCAAATACTGTGTGAAGATGAAGCGAAGGCGATAGTGTGGACGATACAAAGTAATCTATCAAGGGTGTCAAATATATTAACTGCCATTTACGCTATTACATTCCTGCAAAATTTTTTCACGTCCGTTTGTTTTGTGTGAACAAGACCGATAAACAACCTATCAAATATGAGTATTTTAAAATTTTCGCCAACCCAATATTCTCTGCAGGAAAAATGAACACTATATGCCGATCGATCGTGAAACGGCCTTGCGACTTTTGTCATGTCATATCCACAGAGTCATATCATTTCGTCGTACATTTTCTTAACTCAGATCTACACGATCGGCATATCAATAAAAAATCAACTTTAATTTAAAATTTCTATCGCTATACCAGGTGCCCCACGCTATGGGCCAGTTGTACAAAGAAGGTTTAAACTGACGTGTTTAAACTGAAGTTCAACTGAACCAGGTTCAAAGTGACAAAATCGCATCAAATTTTATTTATGAATTGCCATATGTCCTTGAGATCCTATGCGTACTTGTTTACTTTGAATCTGGTTCAGTTAATTGAGTTTAAACCGCTTTTGTACAACTTGCTCTATGTGTTCACCTTTCTAGAATTTTTATTTTTTAATCGATTTACATGAAATTTGGAAAAGATAAATGAAGCAGAAAAATGAATTTTCCGACACACTATTGATTCCGTAGGACTTCTGGTTTCATCGGAGGTGATGTCAACTTTCTTATTTTAAAAGTCCGATTATGCATCATTAGGTAATTTTGGTTTCCATGACAACGAAAAAAAAACTTTTTTATTTTTCAATCTAGAAAGCTATGAATCGTATGTTGTCGTTCTAAAGCGATCAAGTAATTCGAGAAAATCATTGCTCTGATTGAATTTTGATTTTTAACATTTTTGGAATTTTCATTAGGTTGTAACTAGTTTTTTCCAAACCTCGTGTTTCTTAGCCTAGATTTTTTTTGAGTTCGCTGATACTAAATACGTCGTACTTTCTTTGAAAGTCATCTAAAGGGTGGTTTCCACTGGTGGAATTCCTTGCAGAGATTTTGAAGCAGCAATGGATTCCATGGATGCTCGCGTTTACACTATGCAATTCTTAAAGTTTTACGGTGCAATTTTGAAGCGCGCGACGAATTGCAAGCTTTAGAACAAGTTCTAATTCTGTGTAACTTTTCCTTTTTCATTCTGGTAAGTTTAAGCGTACCAACTGAGTTTGTGACATCACATGCATTACAATTATTCACTAGAATAGTGAGTGTTCTGAAAGGTTAACTGTTAATTCGTTCCATGCTTTGTTTTTTATTGTTGTGTATATGGGTCAAAATTACATGAGTGGAAACGTATCACGCAATTCGATAGTCACGCATCAAAATGGCAGAGATTGTAGAATTGCATAAAATAAGAATTGCAGCGACGAATTGCACCAGTGGAAACCCCCCTTAAAACAGAGCGAGTGCAATAAATGTTTTCGTTTTTGATTCAGATGAAGAAAATTTTTTCTTCGCTGATTTTAAGATTTTACATTTATCATAGAAAATGATACTAGAAAAAGGCATTAGGATTTAGGATAGTGTAAAACAAAAAAATTATGTTACTAAAAATAGTACGTAAATAGGATTGTAAACAGAAATCTTTACATTTTTATTTATTTGTACTATGCTCTCGTAACAAATTAAAATAATGTAAAATGGGCTTTAGATTTAAAAAATAGAAAGATACAAGGCCAATTATAATTCGTTGAGATATACGCAAATACGTTACAATAAATGCAAGTAACTAAATAAATACATAACTTATACCAGTATTCCAAATTTAATGTTACAGTCAGTGGGAGATATGCATAAAGTGACCATTTATTTTTCATTCAAAAGCGGACAAGCTTTAAGAATTAATAAAAATTAAATAAAAATCGATAAACAAAATATTGTACGAAACCAACTTTATTGGTTTTATTGGAATAAAATGTTAAAGAACACATTAACTTCATTGGTTTGTTCTTTGTTATAAATAAATGATCAAGAAAATAAAAACAAATATAAAATAATATCTTAAACTCAAATTTGGACAGTATCCTTAGCACCACCCGGTTTTCTTCTATTTCGCCTTTGCGCGTTGTACAGAGTGTACATTAATAATTGAAAGGCGTTTGAATTTGACGCGTTGTCGAATTAGTAATTTTCGTCTTGCAAGATTGGTATTCGTACTGGATATGATGACTTCATGTTGAATTTCGTCAGTAGCGTGCGTGTGTTGTATTGTTTACATTTTGATTTCCTTATTTTATTATTATTGAGTTAGTATTAACGAAAAGGTTATTTCTATTACCACTTTTGCTGTCAGACATTTTTCATTTGTAAATACAGCCATATAACACGAAATAAAAATACACACAAACGTCTTAGGTTAGCGATGATTTTCACGGGCCTGCACAATAAATTTATTGTTGAGGCGTATTTTCGGTCGGGGATACGCAATGAACAAGACGTGTGGAATTATTCTTATCAAAACTATCACCAACAATTTCAAGAACAGTTCCCTGAAATGGTATTCACATATGATTGTTTTGTGCAACACGTCCGCCGTATAATTCAGAGATTTCGTGAAACAGGCAGTGTTTCTAAAGGAAAATCTAATTAACAAACGTAAAGTAATTTCTAATCACTAATAAATTGTTTTAATAATGGCCGTGTTTTAAAATTACTCGAACAGCCGTTCGAGCATTTATTTAACATGCGATTTCTTACCTTAATCAAGTGCTCAATTAGGTAGGCAATTGCATATTAATCAAATGCTCGAACGCTTGTTCGAGTAATTTTAAAACACGGCCAATATATGTATAATTATTAGTCATGGGAAGAATGGAATTAAATAATTCGATTAATTCGATGATCCGATGAATCGAATTATTTCGATTAATTTCAAAATATTCCGAGATAATTTAGTAGTATTATTTGTAAGTACTCGGCTCACTATATTTCGAGATGATTTAATAGTATTATTAAAGGTGTGTTCGACATTACGCTCGGGGCACGCTCTGAGCAGAAGTGTGAGCGAGAGCGATTGAGTTTCAGTGTATGTAAGAGTGAGACAAAGGAAGACCCCGAGCGCTCCGAGCGTAATGTCGAATGCACCCTAAGTAAGTACTCGGATCATCACATTTCGAGATAATTTAGTAGTATTATTTGTAAGTACTCCGATCATGTTCGAGGACAGTTTAAAGGCTTTACGAGCGTTCTTCTTGCCGCTGTGCCGTGTTGTTTTGACAAAGTACAATCGGCGGCATACACTTTTCTGTAACTTGTATCCTAAAGTACTATACACATACACAATTTCTTAATGCGATTCTGGCAAAATTACGGTTCACGTGGGTTTGTTTTAATTTAGATGCACATAATTAGTACTATACTAAATTTGAAATTTGAATTTATAGGTATTCAACATTTCAACGTTTATTTCATTTTTATAGGTAATCCGATTAAATATCTCGAATTATTATTTCGATTATGAAATAGGCAATGTTACTAATATCTCGATTATGAAAATATTTCGATTATTCCCATCACTAATAATTATATGTGACACCCATGGTAAAACAGAATAGTATACAGTACCAACTTTTACAAATAATCTAATGGGCGGGAAATTCAAACGCCTTTCAATCAATAATGAACACTCGTATTATTTGTCTAATGAAAATAGAAAATATCGGTTTATTAAGGCTAAAACCTTTAAGCGGAACATTTACGGTTAAAATCTGTCATTTTTGCGTCCCGACTGATCTCTGGGGCACAATGGAATAATGGCTTAAAAAACGGTGCTGTCCCGTTGAAAACGGGACGTATGGTCACTTTAGGTATGCATAAAACGAAGTAGATGCTAATACTTCTCGAATTAGTATATTCTTCGATATAAGAATCATAAGGATCTACTTCAGCTGCGAAGAACATATCCTATGAAAGTAAATAATAATAATAACCATAATTAAAGCAGGTTCTTGTCCGATGAAAATTGTATCACAAATTCTTTAAAACGGACACTGCAGATGCGCACTAACACTTAAAACAACCTAACGTGGTTTATGAAATTAAACGTTTAAATTGTAATTCGTGTTATATAGAAGAAATAAGCCAAAATTTAAAAAAAAAAAACATCTAGCCAACATAAATATTATATCGAAAAAAATAATCAAAATCATTTAATGCTTGTTGAACATTCGTTAGAAAGTAACCATAATTTTGATTTTGAAAATACTAATATTTTTATATTACGAGTCTAATATTTTCAAAAGATGTTTTATAGAAATGTGCAAAATAAAAATGTCGTCGAATTCTATTAACAAACGTACCTACAGATTTTGCAAATTTAAACGATATACAGGCTGTTACAAATTCGAGGCTCACCATTGGGTTCTCGGAAACGGTAAGAGATACGAAGTCGGTTAAATTGGGGCAAAGTTGCGTATTTTGGTGCTGAATAATATTCTGTTCTGAAATATCTTCTACGATTTATAGTTTTTGAAATATTTCCAAAAAACCGAAAAACGAAAATTTTTTTTAAATTTTTTTCTGAAGTTATTATTGCAGGGATATTAACAAAATTAACACATTCTAAGGCATTTTTTTAAGCTCTTTACGATGATATTATTATATTTTACTTAGAACGTTTCGTCTCGTTCTGATGCTTTTCCATATACAGCGTGTTTCAAAAGGGTCGCACCATCGCTTTGGTGTAAATACAGACCATTAACAGGAGCACAAATATGTTTTCAGAATTTTTTTGCCATGAATAGTTTTTAAGATATGAATGTTTAAAAATAACGCAAATAGGCAACGCTGCACCTTGTAGATGCACTTACAATTTTGAAATCATAGATCATGGGTACCCTCTTTTTTGTTGACAACTGCATATGCGCTGGTTTGTCAAAACCTTTGGAAATAAAATTTGACATAATAATAAATGTCATTGACGGAAAAACGTTGTTGAAATGCTCGTCGATGTATTACATGAGGGTTTTCTATTGCTCAATAATGATGATTGTGCATGTTAAACACACTGTCAAGAGTGAAGGTACATTCATTCGTTCACAAAATCAGATTTTGAAAATTTGGATTCAAATTGATTTGATCCAGCATCCAATGGCAAAAGTTAATACGAAGAGGAAAATCAGCTTCACACAGAGCTTGCACTTTTGTATAGTGGAAAGAATTTTTAATACACGCTGAACAACATTGTAATCTACGTTTAAATTTCGTCCAATATCTCGAATGCTGACGTTTTTCCCTCACACCTGTTTCCCTCACACGCTGATCAAGCCGTTCAAAAACATTTTTGTCTGGATGTCTACGTTCACCGTATCGTTCAGCATAAGCTGCTGCAGCCCGTCGAAAGTTTCCTCCACTCTCTCCCACAAGAAGATACATATCACAGTATTCATTTAAAGTAAACAAATGTTTTGAATAAATGAATTTGAATAAATTCTTCAAATCAATAAAAAAAATTTGACTTTCAAAATGGGAACGTCATTGATAAATTTTATTTGTCAGGTCACTCTATGGTAACCATAGTAAAACCGAATTTTCGGTGCACCGTTGCCGGCTTGACTTCTAAAATAATGTTAACATTTCCAAAGACTTTTCCTGTTTTATTACTTAATGAATATTATGTTTTATTAGCAAGGATAATTTTGCAGGCGTTTATCTACACCTTTCATTAATAAAAACATAAAGTTACATTATCTAATTACTATAAAATCAACATCAGTTTCGTAACTTTGAAAGCCTATATCTTCGTAAAAAAATCATCTAGAAAATTTTTATTTACACTTTTGAGAACAAATAAGTGGGTCTAAAAACCACCTAAGTGGTGGTGCGGTCCTTTTGAATCACGGTGTATCACACATCCCTATTTAATAATTTGAAACAGCTGGAAATGCAAGAAATTGTTGAAAATAACACTGCAACGAAAAACATGGTATGCAATGAAAACAAAAACCAAAAAAAGTTTGATACACCTTCCGAGTTTTATTTCGTTTATCATAAAAACAAATTTTTGAAAAAATTTTAGATCTAAAAATGAATGTTATGAATCCAAGAAAGACGTAAATTTAAAAATTTATTGTGGTCTTAACAACAACAATTCAGTAATAACGAGCGAAATTTCCTTCCAACAATATCCAGAAAGACAACTACAAAACAATAGTTGATTAGATTTGTAATTAAATTATACATTATTATTATTATTAAAAAGCTAGAAAATATCAAATTAAATTATGCGCATGTCTTTAGAAAACTCGTATCTTAAAAGATGTTACTGCTAGAGGAAACATTCTTTCTTGTAGTGTCATATTTTTAAACATTTTATAAATAACTATGAATTACCTCTTCTAATAATTCTTCATTATCATCATCATTAAGGCGATCTCGATAAGTCCTTCGAGTTTTATGAAAATATCCATAAAGTGCAATGTTTCTATCTAACTTAATAATATTTTTCTGTGTGGATGGCATCTTTCTGGGTATTATTGGAAGCAAATTTATCTTGCTATTACTAAATTGTTGTTAGCACAATACATTTTTAAATTTACAAGAATAAGAGATTTTTAAAGACATAATTTCTTGTAATGCTTTCTTGCTTTAATCATAAAAATGTATAATTTAATTACGAAAGTAAGGCGTCATCGTCATTGTTGGAAGTAAATTTCTCTTGCTATTACTAAATTGTTGCTGTCAGCACAATACGTTTTAAAAGTCTACGTCTTTCTTGGATTCACATCCTTCATTTTTATATCTAAATTTTTTTCAAAAATCTGTTTTTATGATAAACGAAATAAAACTCCGAAGGTGTATCAAACTTTTTTTGGTTTTTCTTTTCACTGCATACCATGTTTTTCGTTGCAGTGTTATTTTCAACAATTTCTTGCATTTCCAGCTGTTTCAAATTATTAAATAGGGATGTGTGATATATGGAAAAGCATCAGAAAAAATAGATCTATTCATTGGTATTAAAACCCAATGTAGCGCTCATAAGAAAAAATGAAGTTGATGATGATCAGAACGAGATGAAACGTTTTAAGTAAAATCTAATAATATCATCGTAAAGAGCTTAAAAAAGTGCCTGTAGAATGTGTTAATTTTGTTAAGATCCCTGCAATAATAACTTCAGAAAAAAATAAAAAAGAAAATTTCGTTTTTCGGTTTTTTGGAAATATTTCAAAAACTATAAATCGTAGAAGATATTTCAGAACAGAATATTATTCAGCACCAAAATACGCAACTTTGCCCCAATTTAACCGACTTCGTATCTCTTACCGTTTCCGAGATCCCAATGGTGAGCCTCGAATTTGTAACAGCCTGTATTTTGTAGTTTTCTCGATTCCTTAAACAGGAGTCGAGTGTGTACGCCCGCCAAATTTTAACCAAACGTTATATTTATGATTGTGTGTGTGTGCGTTTGTGTTGGTCGTAGGTGTTTGATTTAAAAACCACTATTACCTAGCCCTAGATTTATTAAAACTAAAAATACAACCAACATCTAACATCTTGAGTGGACTGTATAACACTCACTTGACCCTCACTTTCGCTACCTAATATAGGCCCTTGCTGGAGCAGGGATGCAATAAAAAGCAGATGTTGCAAACTAAATCTTAACACGTTAATTGAAGTAAAAAAAGTGGACAATAAAAGTGTCCCGCCAAGGAACAAAAGTGAGTAAATGAAAGATTACGGAGACAAAAATATTATAAAAGACGTAAGGCCGCGACATACTTTTCTTTCTTAAAGTTAAGAAAAAAATTAACAACAAAGCTTAACGCGCATATTGAATTTCCGTCCGCTAGGGATCCCATATGTAGGAAGGGCTGTGGTGAAAATTGAAGACTTTCCCCGCTTTTAACCCTTCTTACTTTGGTAGCGTAATTTTTGCAAGAAATTTAATTAAGCATATTAACTCAAACCAAATTTGGATGATTTAGGTCGGGTTTCTGAAACGTTTCATAAAGTTAACTAATAGATAAACTAAAATATTCCTATAGTGTTAACCTGTGTAGCCATAGCAACGTTTACTTTTATCGGACCATTAACTTTATGTAACGTTCCAGAAACCGGGCATGAGAAAAGAAACTAAAGTAAAGTAACGGAGTTCGCTACCACCACCGGGATTTTAAGGGAATTCCGGGCCCTTTAATACTTAATTAAATTTACTTGGCCGATTAGTAATTCCTCGGAAGTAGGTTCTTTCGGGCTGGAACTGTGACAGCGCGTATTATTTCCGCTAACTAATCTACTAGAAATGAAAATCGTGAACTAGCTTAAAGTAGAGTGTATTGACGAAGTTTAGATCACCCTCGGGAGAGGGTACAATTTCAAATATGCATGCAATCAAGTAAAAATAAAAATAGACACCTACCGGAGAGGGTGGTGTAAGGGTAAAACTCAGCAGAAGTGATCGTGTTTTATTGCCTCCCTTTCCTGGGACTGGGGGTACGTTGAACCTTGTTTATGGGATTGTTCCGGCCTTCGACACCCACACTAACACCGACACCAGTTTCACAATTTTTCTAATCACCAGGTAGGACGCGCGTTTAATTTTCGGTAACGAAAAATAAATTTACAGTTGGTTCTTGTCCGATGAAATTCTTCGTCAGAAGTGAAAAATATTTTTCACTTCTGACGAAGCTGTCGAACGACGGTGAAACGTAAAGTGTTATAGTGCGCGATTTAGTGTCCGCTTAAAAGATTTTGTGAGAAAAATAAATTATTCGAATGGGAGTACCTACAACCGAGAGATTGAATGAGTACATTTTCTCGCCGCTAATCATTCAACTTTGTCCAAAATAGCAAAGTTCGGGCACCGAAGTGACTCAAATTGCCTAACGTTAAGGTATTATTTGGCCTGTTTTTCGACCAATGTTTATCGGTTCGTGTGAGTGTCGGTTGGGCTTTCACGGATGAAATTTGCTGATGATAGATTTATTTATTTAAGCGTATCTTAATTACCCTTAAAGGTGCCCTTACTAAATTGTTTGGGTTAACTTGCCTGGAAACTGTTTACATTAGGATTGAGTTCGAACTCCTTTGTTACTTTTGAAGCGACCGAGAATTTTTACTTTAATTAATTTCTGTTTACATCCCTTCCCCCTTAAAAAAAGTGTTGGCCCGATGCTCAATACCTTTTAAGGCTTACCGACGTGTCTGCTGCTGAGTTTCTTACATTTGTTAGGTCAGTATAACTGTCATTAATATGCACAAAAACAGCGATCAAGGCTTTAAATCATTATAACACGAGACAAAAATAAATTTAAAAAAATGAAAGAAATTTAAACTATTATGAGACACAACATTTGGGTTCACTGAATCACAGACATGGCAATACTTAACAGAAGGACACGGTTCTCTCTGGCTAAGGGGCCCATTCCTTGAAGATGAGGCAACCATCATTTTTCCGAATACCTTTGGTCGGCGGGTTTCTGTTTGCTAGCCACCCATCTTGGCTCCTTCGAAACTGCTTGGCTCCGGTTCCCTTGCGATGGGTTGGTTGTGATTGCGGGTTCCGCACCGGACACAATATCCCGATGGCCTTCCTTGTTTGGCTCAATATTGTGTCTCTAAAGCTGTGTACACACTGGAGGAACACATAGGAACTTTTTGTTGATGGTTGTTGCTAAATGTTTCAAAAAGTTTCTAACTTTCGTCAACTTATGGAAACATTTTGTGCACACTAAAGGTAGCAAAATAGAGAAACATCTGAATTTTGTTTCTGTTCCATTGTTGTAAATTGTTGCACGTAACAATCCGTACACACACACAAGAAACAAGTTAATATTGTTGAGAGTCATGACTGAAGAAGACGTACTTCTCGCTTCTGCAGCTTATATTGTTATTAGCTATAAAAAGAACTAACGAAAACGAAGAGCTTGAGTGCGTCCAAGCCTCCAAGAGCGAGTTGATTGTGGCGGCTTACCACTTACAAGAGATGATTTATTAACAGATGGTCATCTTAAAAAATTTATATGTTTCTCCAATTCAACATAAAATATTCCCTAAGTAGTATCGATCCTTACTTTGCTAGACATTTTAAAGCAAATGATTCTTTAAAAGTTTAAGTTGATTGCTACAAGCCGTTACCAAAACTGGTGTTGATGTTGCTGTTTGTTTCCCATTTTCCTTTGATATTTACCGCTCCGAATGGAAACACGCAACAAACAGTAACTTTTGTTATTGGAAACAGAAACATGAAGAAACTTAAAGAAACTTTCGGAAACTACCGGTAACTTTTTCAAGAAACATGGAACAGAAACTAAAAGTTCCCGATTGTTCCTCCAGTGTGTACTTAGCTTAAGGTGTCTCGTCATGGGGGGGTCTCCATGCCAGGATTACATATAAAAAGAAAATAATAACCTGTGAGCAACTAAAAATCAGATTAGAATCGGCGGTGCAAAGAAAAAGTATGTCTGTTATGTAAGCTGGAACTTGGGGGGTGAAGAATAGTGGCTATCCCCCGTAATTATCCCTTCTTACTTTGTAGCGTGATTTTAAAAGTTAAAGTAAATGGGTGATTAACGCACGAAAAGAAAGTGGAATTATTTGATTTATCGCTGCCACCACCGGATTTAGGTAAAAGGGGTCCGGTCCCTCATTAAATTTAGATTAATCATAATGACATTACATTTCCCATTTACTCCAAAATTCGAAGGAGGGCTCTTGGGCTTGGAACTGTGCAGGCGCGCATTATTTCCGCTAACTACCCTACTCGAAATAAAAGACGTAGACTAGCTTAAAATAGGGTATATATTGAAATTCTTTAAATTTCTTGATTGATATGAGCGCCAACCAAACAAAGGATAAGTAACAAATCACCTACCGGATAGGGTAGTGTGACGTAAAACTCAGCAGCAGTAAGGATTTCGATTTATTTCCTTTTCTTGAGGGCAGAGGGCTCGCTGACGCCTATTTGGGGAAGACTCAGCTTCTCGCACCCATACTCACTTCGCCACCACGTTTTAGCTTTCATTAAATATTAGGGGAAACGCAAATTTGAATTTGATGAAATTAAACTAAATAGTGAATATCCAAAAAAAATTAATTAAGAAATTTTGAGGGGAGAACGTTTGTTCCACTCGAAGATAAGATGAACATTAATTTACCATTTTTCAATTCTTTCCCTTCGTGCGGCCATTATCTCATTTCAAATATAAACAAAGTTCCTCTAGGGAGTGCTGGACTCTCGCGGTCAAACGCTCAACTTTTGTTTAAAATGCAAATTTTAGGCAGTGACGAAAGTTGCCTAACGTTATGGTCATGGTATAGTTTTAAACGGTTCCCTCGCCTTTATCTGGTTCCCGAGGTCGCCTAATCTTTTCCCACACGTGTAACTTGAGCCGGCGTTAATTTTGTTTATTTTAAATCTTATCTTATGGTACTTAGAGGATTGTTTTGGCTAACGCGCCTGGGAACCTGTTTACATTAAGATTAAGTTGACATTCCTTTCGTTCGGTTCATTTGAGAATTATATTTTGTTAATTGAATTTAGGGCGAAAATTTTCGGCCGCTTACATCCCTTCCCCTTTAGAAAAAGTGTTCACCCGGTGGTCGACACCTTTTAAGGATTGCATAGGTAGTCTGCTGCTGAGTTCCTTACAATATCATGACCTTAACCTATTACAAGAGGAAAGAGAACATCGTGATATGGGACAAATAAGTCTAGCATGAGGCACAACATGGTAGCAAATTTCAGAGCAACACTTATCAACCGGCACAACTAACCACTGGTGAGGGAGTCCATTCCATGAGGATGGGGAGGTATCCTTTCCTTCACAGATTTCGTTATAATGGCTGGAACTTATTGGTCAGGGTTCGCTCGATCGGCTGATTTAGGATCCATCTCGTAGTGTAATGGCTTGTGTTGAAGGACCATTCCGAACGCCATATCCTCGGGTCGTTTACGTGTTTGACCATGATCTCCAAGTTGAGTATCTGGTGTGCCTCATCCCAGAATCTCTCCATGACATTATTACATGAAAACAAAATACGAATATCAAAATCTTATACATCTAAAGGGTAGCAACTACTAATATACTAAGGGCGGTAACTGCGAAGTTACCGGGGATAGTCACACCTTGTCCTGTCCTTGCAGGGGGGGAGTAGAAAGAGTCTTACACCTAGTTAGTGTCCTGTCTCTGCAGGGGGGGGGGTGATTTGCACTATAGTCCTGTCTTTTCAGGAAGTGGGGGGGGGGGTTCACTAAGGTTCACGGAGATAGTCACACCTTGTCCTGTCCTTGCAGGGGGTCTTACACTATAATTGTTCGTAGCCTAGGGATGTGGGTCCAGGTCCTAGGGATCGTACACCCTGTACGGCCCCTTAACTAGGTGGAGGCATGTCCTCCAGGCTACTAGGGTTTCTTCTACCGCCCTGGTCACTGTCGATCCGCTGCCTGACAGGAATACCGCCTATTCGGTGGTTAGCGGGAGGACCTTGCTAGCTTCCCAGGTCAGGTCTCCGGCCTCTATTAGTGCTTCAAAGGAGCAGGGTTGTCCCTCCCAGAGCTTAACTAGCTCTTGGGGCATGAGTAGTTTTAACGACATTGTTGGAACGAACCGGGTCGCCTGGTGGTCCTTCTCCACAAGGAAATCCTGGGAATGGCGGTCGATTTTCTTCACCACTCTCCTTACTGCTTTATGACCCGTTGTTCCTCGTCAGGGTTTCGGGGGCTAATATAGACACGAGCCCCCGTCTCGTTTCTAATGGCAGTTATCCTCTTTCCTCCAGGCCCCATTACCATCCCTATCTTATGATGGGGAAACAGGAACCGGGCGTCTACGCAGGGTTCTTGACACTCCATTTCGAGGGACCGGGTAAAATTTCCTTGAAATTTAATCATGATTATCCCTTGTTTATTGACTACGTGGTTACTTAATTTACTTTTTGTTCCGCTACACCCTTATTCTTTCCCCGCCTATTTGATTTTTTGTAACTTACTTAGTCTATGTGAGCTATACTCAATTTTACTTCTACCGTAACTACTATGTTAATTACTAGATTACCTTTACCTTAACATTCTTCCTTACTTAACACTACAAGTTTCTCAAGTCTCACATTCATTATTGAACGACATTTTGAATTCAGTTTACAGCATTAACAGATTTTGTTGAGCATTTTTGGAAACCTCTTCACTTTCTTTCTTTAGGTTCATTTAACGTTTGACTAAAGAAGGAAGAATGTTATTCATCATTCGCGTTCCAGAGTCAAGTGTTGATACCATCTATTGACCCACCTTTAGTATTTGGTTGCATAAATACAAAGCAAAACAACAAAAAAAACAATAGTAAAGTAAATATCCCCTACTAAATTTTGAATTATTCGTATGTATATGTATATACATAAAAAAAAACTCTTAATACATAAAATCCGGAAGGTTTCTCTGGTGTATATTTACAGTGAAGAATATATAGGATTTACAAGGACCAGATCGTGCCAAGGAAAATAAAAACACGTATAATGTAAAAAGTGAGCAAATAAGAATCAGATTAGAGTAGGCGGTGCAAAGAAAATGTATGTCTGTGATTAACTGAATTAATTAATGTAATACATCCATGGACTGTCAAATTTATTGACTTTTTATTTAATCACAGACATACATTTTCTTTTCACCGCCTGCTCTAATCTGATTTTTATTTGCTCACAGGTTATATTATATATGAGGTATCGCAAACCTTACGTTTTATCCTAGGCATCTTATCATAATGCTCCTCTTCGAATACTAACGTCTTTGGCATGACCCATGGTTGTGGTTTTGCGGGTCCTTTACTCCTGGTCCCATAATGATGTCCACTATTAATAGTTTGCTCAGGTGGTTCGACCTGTCCTTCACTCGTCGGCATCCGTTTCAATATCCTCGGAACTACCTTCACTTACACGTCTTCTGACCGGACGGGCTTCTTTTCTGGCGTCGGGGGAAGCGGTGAAACGGCGCGGCGTATTCTACTGATGCGTTTCAGTGCCCGACGAAGCTGGGTGGTCGTGGGTGTTTGACGGACGTGGAAACCAGGATATCTCGACCTTTCGGCTGGCTTTGGTTAGGAGTCCAACCTTGCGGCTGGCTTTTGGAGAGGAGGTCTAACTTTGCAGCTGGGTTTGGTTAGGAGGTTCCAACTTTGCAGCTGGCTGGGGAAGGATGATCTTCGAGCTGCTCTGCACGCGTTTATATAGCCCCGGCATCCATCTTGTAGAGGGGCTGAGTGTGGTGTAGAAGGGTGTTAGAGCTTGGTGCGTGGCAATGGTATAGAGATGTGCCGCAGGTGGCGCTGTGGTCGCTACACATTCATGCGTCCTGCAACTTGCGACGTGCAGCTTAGCTCATAGGACAAGTTCTATATTTTGCTACGCTACTTCAGTAGAGGCCGCGGTTTCGTCTTAAATTAAAACATTATCGAGCTAAACGAGGGTTCTTGACAACATGCTGACACCAAACCATCAGGAAACACTATGTTGTGGTTCTTGATGCTCGATGAACGCCATAGCTTCATCTTCGGATGACATCTTGATTATAATAACTCGCAAGACACTGCCAATTTGCGAATCGCATAGCTTGCTATGCTACCTTGATGTGAACGCAAAATTCTAAGATGCGCTACGCGACACGCTACTTCTCAAAAGATGCAAGTAGCATGCAGCTTGCTACTTTGGTGTGAAAGCCGACTAATGCTCGTAGTGCCGTCCACACATACTATTCGCGTTACATTTCACGTTACATTACATTACACGTTACGCACGTCTGGACCCGCCTTAACGCGAATAGTGTGGACGGCATACGAACAACTCAACGCGAATCTTGTTCAAGAGCACTGCGAGCGCCTTTGTGTTCGCGCTAAAAACCGACAGCCGATGGATCAGGGCGAACGAACGCGCGAGCGTTACATGTAATGCTCGTAGTGCCGTCCACACACACTATTCGCGTTACATTTCGCGTTACATTACATTACACATTACGCACGTCTGGACCCGCCTTTATACCTTCAGCGCTGAACCTTGATGACGTCAGGCTGCAGCTTTAGGCTGGCGACACACCTGCCGCAGATTTTGTTTTCTATGTTCTCTTATGTGAGATGTCAAACCAGCGGCATAAACGCATCTTGACGCTCTGTAGCCGCAGAGCGGCTGATCCGCGGCATCGCCGCCGCGGCCACGTCGCAGATTTTGTTTTCCATGTTCTCTTATGTGAGATGTCACACCAACGGCGCAACCGCACCTGTCCGCTGTGCAGACGCAACATGCAGCGTCCCTGCCGCGGTACGCGGCTTCGTCGCATGCAATGTGATACGTTATTTCTTACGGACAAGTTCACACTTGCGGCGCGGCCGCAATTATATTTCTTCGTTCTATTTTTTTAGTTCTTGACTATATATATACAGGATGTCTCAGAAAAAGTGTTTCTAACTTTCAGAAGTAGGAGAGGGCATGTAATTAAGCAACAAGTTGTGCCCGGAAATGTTTCCACGTCAAGCTAAAACGAAATAAAGACTAGAAGGACTAGAAATAATTTCGATGTTAAAAGTAATTCTTCTGTTTATTTCAAGTAGCAAACAATTATAATTTATTTCAATTTAATAAGAAAATTTGAAAAATTATAAGAAATGTTCAAAATTAAGGCTACCATTTTGGATGCATAAGTTATAATGATGTATGATTGAACGACGAATTATTCGAAATATCTGAGGTCGATCACGAGGCAAAATCAAAAGCAAGAATAATTCGATCACTAATTCCGCCTCTGTGTTGACTTTGTGTTGACGTCCGATTTAATATGATCCCAAATGTAAAACTGAATTGGAGTCATATCTGGGGATCGTGTGGGCCAAGGAAAAAGACTACATCTCCCAAACCAGCGATTGTCCTTTTCCTTTGACTGTACTACCCCGAGTTATGACTCCAATTCATTTTTACATTTGGGGTCATATTAAATGCAACACCTGTCAATACAGAAGAGGAATTAGTAGCTCGAATTATTATTACTTTTGATGCTATTCGTAATCATCTTCAGATATTTCGAAGAATTCATCGTTCTATCATACGTCGTCATAACTTATGCATCCAAAATAGTGGCCCTTCCGTATTTTCTTTATTTCGTTCTAACTTGACGCGGAAACATTTCCGGTCACGACTTTAGCAATAAAAATTGCTTAATTATATGACCTCTGCTACTTTTGAAAGTTAGGAATAGGTTTTCTGAGACACCCTGTATATATTGATTGAGTTTTACTGTATTAATGTTTTGGTATTTTAAATTGAATGTGTCACAAACGGCTCATTCAAATATCAACATATTACATATATATTTTTGAAATCAGAAGAAAACGATCTTTCATTTTAGGAAACAATATACAGATTGTTCCATTTAAAATAACACAATTTACATTTTCCATCCACTTTGAGATACGCTTGTTTTTTTTGTAATATCTTTTAAAGATAATTCGTAAATATAAAATCCTACAACTTTTGCATTTACAGATTTTCTCTAGCTCCTAAAATATTGCCTCCAGATAGTGTGCAAAATAAAAAAATAGTCTGTATAATAATTATAATGAATAAATTTTTTTAAAAACTTATCTTAATGTTACAGTTAGACATTCTTCAACACTAATAGATTCACGGAATTTCGTATTTCTTTTTTGAGAATGTTACGGACCAAATTAACCAGTTCATTAAAACTTTGAATGGACATTCGATAGTAATTGGAAATTTTTTCTGGATAATTTCGTAGGTCATTATACAAACACTGAAATTCTCCTACCGTCAGACGCATCATATTTAATGGATGAACCCAGTGACATCTTTTCTTTGTTTTATTACCGCATGTATAATACAAAATACTTCAATTTTACTCAATTTTCTGGGCATTATATATCGTAAGACCATTTATTAAGCAATGAAATGGCCGATTAGAAGATCAAATAAATTATTTGTTTCCCAGCGGCAGCGGCCCGGCCGCTGTAATGTGAACTAAATATAATGTTTTCTATTTACGCCGCAGCGGCAAAGCCGCGCGGCCAAACCGCAGGTGTGTCGCCAGCCTTAAAATAACAATTTCCATCTATTCTTTCAATGGTAAAAAAAACACCTAAAATCGGTCGGAGATACAACTTGGAGAAAATAGCTGATTAAAGAACTTTTGTTACATCGTACATAAAAAACGCATCGTGGCAATAAACTAGTCCACCTTAAAATGTAAAAAAAACGCTTTTGGTTTAATCGCTGCAACGGATGACTTAATCCCGAATAAAAAAATTAGCCCTCTATGTGCGCGCGCGATGCCAATTTAAAAATGGCGCTTTCTGAATTATTCTGGACGCTTGTCCTCTTATTTATTAGGATAAAATTGTGTTTTAAATTTTGGTTTTCTAGTTATTTCGAAACACAACAACCAAAAATTTTACATGCGGAACATTTAAATGAAATTGGACGTCAACACCGATTTACGTTATTTGAAATTTAGGTGCACCCGAACGCGTACCTGAAAATAAAGAAAACAACAGGGAAATATACTTGCACGCATTCCTAGCCCATGTCCTATTTAACATTAAATTAATAGTATTGATTGGAAGTTTAAAATACTAAGAAAAACGCAAATTTGAATTTGATGAAATTAAACTAAATAGTGAATGTCCAACACATAAAAAAAATTAATAAAGAAATTTTGAGGGGAGAACGTTTGTTCCACTCAAAGGTAAGATGAACATTAATTTACCATTTTTCAATTCCTTCCCTCCGCGCGGCCATTATCTCATTTCAAATATAAACAAATTCCCTCTAGGGGGTGCTGGACTCTCGCGGCCAAACACTCAACTTTTGTTTAAAATGCAAATTTTGGACAGTGACGAGAGTTGCCTAACGTTATGGTATAGTTTTAAACGGTTCCTTCGCCTTTATCTGGTTCCCGAGATCGCCTAATCTTTTCCCATACGTGTAATTTGAGCCGGTGTTAATTTTGTTTATGTTAAACCTTATCTTGTGGTACTTAGAGGGTTGTTTTGGCTAACGCGCCTGAGAACCTGTTTACATTAAGATTAAGTTGACATTCCTTTCGCTCGGTTCATTTGAGAATCAAATTTTGTTAATTGAATTTAGGGCGAAAACTTTCGGCGGCTTACAGTTACTAACGCGGCGTTAGGCTGATCTGACAGTTTATGAATGTATTAGATTAATTAATTTAGTTAATCACACACAAACATTTTCTTTGCTCCGCCGACTCTAACCTGATTTTTAGTTGCTCACAGATTACAAGTATCAAATTCTTACATTACTAAATATAACTAAAATTACAAAGAGGGCGGTAATCAACGAATTAAACTAGTAGGTATAGACACTAGAGGAAGAAAGAATAAGGTATCATGCCAATTAATCTACTCTAGATAAAATATCTAACTAATTACCGTTCCTTTCTTTTCACGACGACCCTGGTTAAGGTTAATTTGCGATTAGGATGTTAGTTAGGTTCTATGCATTCAAGGTTATTATTCATAGTCCTCTGACGCTTTTCCTCTGTAAGCGGGAACTCGGGGGTAAAGAATAATGACTATTCCCCGTAGTTATCCCTTCTTACTGGTAGCGCAATTTTAAAAGTTAAAGTAAATGGGTGATTAACGCATGAAAAGAAAGCAGAATTATTCAATTTATCGCTGCCCCCACCGGATTCAGACAAAAGGGGTCCGGTCCCTCATTAAATTTAGATTAATTATAATTACATTTCACTCACCATTTACTTTGAAATTCGGAGGAGGGCTCTTGAGCTTAGAACTGTACAACTACGCATTACTTCCGCTACTACACTAGTAGAAATTAAAATCGTGAACTTGCTTAATTCAAGTATATTAACTAGAAACTACAGAATTTGATTGCCCTTGAAGGGGGGCTACAATGAAACCATAAAATGAGGGCTATTCTACAGAGCGAAAGAGTTTAGTTCACCTACCGTTTACTTGGTGAAGGGGGAGAGAACCCACCAGCAGAGGTGTCTGGGACTTGATCCCGGGGCGGAAGCTCGACGGCCGGCCCTTTTCCTGGGGGGGAAGGTTCGGCCCTTGGCACGCTCACATGCACATGACACCCGTATATTATGTTTAACTCATGAGGGGGTTAAGCGCGGGTCTATTTGAAAGGATCAAAGTTTTTCATACGAAGGCAAAAGTATCCGAAACACAAAATAAAAATGAAACTTTAGATAATTAACGAGAGAGAACGTCCGATCTATTCGGAGGGAAGATGAACATTAAATTTTGATTTTTCAACTCCTTCCCTTCGCGCGGTATTATCTTAATTCAAAATGTAAACAAATTCCCGTTAGGAAACGCTGGCCTCTCTTGGCCAATCGAGCAAGCTCTTTCCAAAACGCAAATTTTGGGCACCGAGGTGACTAAAGTTGCCTAACGTCAGGGTATAGTTTCAAACGATTCCTTCGCCCTTATCTAGACTCCGAGGTCGACTAATCTTTTCCCATACGTGTAATTTGAGCCGGTGTTACTTTTGTTTATTTTAAACGTTATCTTACGGCACTTAGAGGGCTGTTTTGTCTATCGCGCCTGGGAACCTGTTTACATTAAGATTAAGTTAGCATTCCTTTCGCTCAGTTCGTTCGAGAATTAAATTTTGTTAACTGAATTTAGGGCGAAAACTTTCGGCCGTTTACATCCCTTCCCCCTTAGAAAAAGTGTTGACCCGTTGGTCGACACCTTTTTAGGATCCTATTTAGGACTGACCGGCGCGGCGCTTCCCAGCTCATATTCTCCCGGTTCTGCTACGTCCTCTTTCGCCTTATGTTTGTATGAACGGAAGTTGCTACCGCTTGGCGATTCTTATCGCCTCTTGCCACGTAACCTTATTCTTGGGTTAGCTTTTCCTTAACACTGCACTTGCACCTAGTCGGTGTCTTGTCTCCACGGGGGGGGGATGGGTGGTGACTTGCACTTCAGTCCTGTCCTTTCAGGAAGGGGGGGGGGCACTAACGGTGGCGTATCATCCTGTCCTTGCAGGGGGGGGGAATGGGTGGTGACTTGTTTATGACTGGTAGGCCACGTAGGGCTTTCTCACTAAGTGAAGACAGTGCTTCCACGTCGTGAGGATCTCTGTGATGGCCTTGACGAGGGTGGGCCCACTACCAGCCAGGAACACCGGTTGCTCGGACGAACTGGGTAGGACCTCGCAGATTTCCCAAGTCAATTCGTCCGCCTCAATGTTTTCTTCCAGGGAACAGGGAGGCCCTTTCCACAGGTTGAATAATTCCTGAGGCATAAGTAACCGGAGGGACAGTCTCGACTGGAACCTGGTCCCATGCTGGTCCGTTTCTCCGCGGTAATCCTGGGAGTGTCGGGTCAATTCTCCTACCACTCGTCGAATTCCCTGTTGGATTTGGGCATTTGTTCCGCTAATTTCAAGGGTTCGTTCCCTTTCATCGTGAGTCCTTGGGCTGATTGTAATCATGGCCCCGGTCTCCGTTCGTATGGCCTCGACTCTTTTTCCTTCCGGCCCGAGTATCATTCCCATCTTGTGGTGAGGGAGCAGGAATCGCACGCTGACAACTAAGTCTTGTAGCTCCATCTCCAGGGCTGAAGGTATTAACTTTGCAATGGCCTACATATATAAAAAAAAATTGTTTATTTTTTTTCTTATTCTTTCTCCCATACTGGTGTACTAATATCACTTCCGCGTTTACAAGTTACATTCATAATTCTAAGTAGAAATCCTATTACTAATCTTACATATTACATTATTTACTAGGTTACCCTTACCCTAACATTCTTCCTTGCTTTATTACCGACTTCGTGTTTCTTTTAAGTTTAGAGTTTATTACTGAAGAATGCTCGGAATTTATCCCCTTTTAATACATGACTAATTATCATCCTCCCGTCGCCAGTCTCTTTCTGTCACAACTGTTTTCAAAGACGGGTATAGCCTTTTTGGTGCCTCGGGTCGGTTCTTCTCTTCTTGTGTCTCCGCGGGCTTAGCCTCTTCAGTGTTGTCGCTGAGGGCTCCCTTTTCAACTTCTTCGTTGGTATTGAGACGCACCCTGTCTCTGGAGTCTTTTGCATGGTGTCGATGTACCCACAACATGGTAACGCTATCTAAAATTGCTCCTATAAGTTTGAAACTCCAACCAAAAATTTCATATATCAGAACTCCATGGATTAAAGTATCAATGAGGAATTTAATCGTCTTCCCAATAATGTATAGGGTGTCCCATTTTCGATGGTATTCCATAGGTATCTTCGTTAATAATGGAAACAGAAAAAAACCGAGCACGCAATATTGGGTCAACTTTTTATGCTAATTTGAATGGCCAACTTAAAAATTTGCTGTTCCTTGCCATTTTCGCGGTACAGTTGAAAAACGAAAAATTCATGAAATTTTCAAACGTGCATTTTTTTTAATTTTTAAAGATATCGAAAAATGATAAAGCCATTTTTTATTCGACTTTTAACGTAGATCTTGATTCTTTAATCAAATCGCACCTAAAGTTCATAATAACCGAGATATAACCACAATTAATGTTTTTTTAAATGGAAGTCATAGTTCGCTTTGACATCATTAAAAAGGGTATTTTTTCTGCTTTTCGAAAATATGTAGTTCATTGATATTATGTTTTAAAATAACTGAATTACAGACAATTCATGTCAAATTTAGTAGGCCATGATTAAAAAAAAAACAAGAAAAAAAATGAAAGACGTTCTAAATGTCTAATTTTTGAAGCTCTTGTCTTTGAAACACCAATTTCTCGTTCTATTTCTCTAGTAGAAATGTTTGGGTTAACTTCGATGCAACTTAAAAAATCGATGGTATTTGCTTCTAAATTCGTTTTATTATATGATTTTGGTCTAGGTTGATTAAATGACCCGAAATTGATAAAATTTCTCCGCAGCCTAAAACAGAAGATTGTCTAAAAAGCTAGGTAGATAAAAGAAAGTCTCCTCTAAATTTTGTAATTAAATAGAAAATAAAGATAATGTTTTTTTTTGTTGACTTAACTATAAAATAAATACCGTTCGAAAATTCTCTTCTCTGGTTGACGCCGTTCTGGAAACCGTTCCAGATAGTAATTCGTTGCCGTTGTCGAATTTTTTTCACATTGAATGAAAGATTTTATTAAATCGTACTTTTCATAATTTTCGTATTTTTTCAATTCACGAAATACTTATTTGAAGGTAATTAACACTTTCTGATAGTTATGGTAACGAGTGGTTTTTTAAATCCGACGTCAAGTTGGCTGTGAAACATTCGTTGTTCTACTTGACGTCGGATTTACAAAACCACTCTATATAAGCATTTAGAACGTCTTTCATTTTTTTTTCTTGTTTTCTGTAATCATGGCCTACTAAATTTGACATGAATAATATTAATTATCTGTAATTCAGTTATTTTAAAAGATAATATCAATGAACTACATATTTTCGAAAAGCAGAAAAAATACCCTTTTTAATGATGTCAAAGCCAACTATGACCTCCATTTTAAAAAAACATTAGTTATGGTTATATCTCGGTTATTATGAACTTTTGGTGCGATTTGATTAAAGAATCAAGATTTACGTTAAAAGTAGAACAAAAAATTCCTTTATCATTTTTCGATATCTTTAAAAATAAAAAAAATATGCGCGTTTGAAAATTTGATGAATTTTTCGTTTTTCAACTGTGCCGCGAAAATAGCAAGGAACAGCAAATTTTTAAGTCGGCCATTCAAATTAGCATAAAAAGTTGACCCAATATTGCACGCTCGGTTTTTTTCTATTTCCAATATTAACGAAGATACCTATGGAATACCATCGAAAATGGGACACCCTGTACAATCCCATTAGCCCGGATGTGATGGTTCCCAAAGTTGCGAACCAGGAATATACTGTGCCCCATGCCTTAGTCAACCAGGATCTCACGGTTTCTTCGTCTATAGACTGGTCGAATGTGGTCCCTTGTTTATCAGTGGAAATTCCCATCATCCCTCTGGTGATTATACCTTCTACGGCTTGCCTTTCGGATGGAAGGATCAGGTGTTGTTGTAGCCTTTCCATATCTTCTTGTGAGTGTAATCCTCCACTGAACAAGTTATTTGGACTAACGTATGTCCACTGGTGGTTACGTGTGGGCTCCAAGATTTGCGGAGTCGGAATTTCATGTACTCCTTGAGCGTACTTATACCATTTCTCATTAAATTTATAGGCGGAATAGAGAAACGGATTGCAACCAGTTTCCGTCCCGAATTTTTGTAGGACGTGATTTCTTGGTGTCATGAACAGGGTTTTATTATCATACATCACTGGTAGTTCTTTATAACATCTGTCAGTACGCCTTACAGACACTTCGACCGGTAGACATTGTATGGACTATTTCTCCATAATTGACGGCGGTATATCCAGGGACCTGCACTTTTGCGAAAGCGAAGGCTTCTGGTGCTATTATGGCTAAGGTTTGCAGATTTCTTAGGACTTGTTGTTCTAGGGCGCACTTGTGAGCTATCACATCTGCGTACAAGGCTGAGACTTGTCCTTGAATGTGCCTTTCTAAAAACACTACCTTTGCATTGGTGTAGGCAGTGGGATCCATAGTCAAGACGTTTATCGTTGCTCTTTTGAAGTAAAATCTGCCGTTTTCTGATGGTTTGACGATGAAGAATTTGGGGTGGTCTGTCTCGTATGCCGACTGTCCGCAGATCATGGTCGGTCGTGCGACGGGCATGGCGAAGACTGTTTCGCCCTGGTCCACTGAGTATATAATCGTCCTTTGTTCTTGAGGCACGCTGCTGCTAGGTATTAGTTTATCTGCATGCCCTTCATACAGGACGGTGTACTTCCTCTCTGAGCATTGGGTGTTGTCGACGTGTTCCCAATATGTTTCTCCAAATACTGAATCAATACAAGATTTTTCCTTATAAGGGCATTGTATCCCTCCAGGCAGATGTATTTCGTTCTCACTTATTTTGATATAGTTGATATAGTGAGATTTCTAAGGCAGCTTGCACGATAACGTCGTCCCATCGGCCTTTATGGTCCTCATAAGAGCTTCCTTGACAACTGCTTTCTACTGTCATTCTTCCTGCCATTAATACGGTCGCTTGTGTCGTCCCGTTAATGATCAAGTGATCTATGCTTTTCCCATAGAAATTCACCATGCTCCTTGTGGAGTGTATCTCCTGACACTTCGTACGACCTACGGATAATATGTAGGTGGCGAGTCCATTTAGGGTGGCTGACATGTGGGAGTGCATGCCACAATGACGAGTTACATGAATCTTACACTGGATTACTGGGAGCATCTCTATTTCATTGACCTGGAGTAGTTGTATTTCTTCTCGAGTCGTCTCTGGGACGGAGGAGTCCTGCATCTTCCAATGTCGATCAAACTAAAACTGGTTATATTCATTTTCTGGTTCTGGCAATCGTAAGCAATGAGTGAGAGAGCTGGCTCGACCAAAAGGATGACAATTGCAAGCACCAATGAATTCTGTGGCGACATTTTTGCTTTTTCTTTTGTTCTTCTCTTGTTTACTTTCCTTGAGGCTACTCGCGCTTAGCCTTTATCCTGTATCCCTAACCTAAGAAAGGAAGAATGTTGAGCTTCACCTGTTCCCCGGGGTCAGGAATTGATACCATCAATTATTAACCCTTCCTCAGTATTTTGTCGCATAAATACAAGGTAAAATGAGAGAGAGAAAGGAAATATAAATGAATAATAAAGTAGGTATCCCCTACTAAATTTTGAATTATGTGCATATATACATAAAAAAAGACTTTTAGTATTTAAAATAAATCCGGGAGGTTTCCCTGGTGCTTATTTACAACTGTTGAATATTATGGATTCATAAGGACTGGATCATGCCAAGGAAAATAAAAACACATATAATGTATATTACATTTGTGGTATCAAAAACCTTTCGCTTTATCCTAGGCGTCTCATCGCAACGCTCTTTTTTAACTACTAACGTCTTTGGCATGGCCCATGGCTGTGATTCTGCGGGTCCTTTACTCCTGGTCCCATAATGATGTCCACTAGTAATAATTTGCTCACGTGGTTCTATTTGTCCTTTATTCATTGGAATCTGTTCTGGCTCCTCGCGAACTTCTGCAGACTCGTCGGCATCCGTTTCAATATCCTCGGAACTACCTTCACTTACCAAGTCCGGTGGTTCTTCATCTTGTATCTGGTCGTCTTCCTGCACTTCATTCAATGCATTGGGATTGAAGTTTACCACTCGCCGTCTCACTGGTTCTTCGTTTAATGATACCGGTGTCCCTATCCAGGGTTCTATTTCCTCCGGAGGGTTTACGGCATTTTGCTGCAGCAACTGCTCTGGTACTCCGCCGAAATACGCTCTTTCCAGTTCTTCCATATTTCCTACACTTCCGGCGTCATCATAGTAATCCGAGTCTGGATCTTCTGGTTCTGGGTGTCTTTCCTTTTCGTACTGATTTCCTTCCAGTTCCTGATCTCCATTTTCGCTTCTCTGGACTTTTCTTCCGTTCTTATCCTCGTCACCTTTTTCGTAGCGCTTCAGTCGGTTGACGTGGACCACGTGCTCCTCATCACTTCCCATCCTCACGATCCTATACGTGACCGGGCTCAATCCTTCCACAACTCGGTATGGTCCTTCCCACTTCTTCGTCAATTTTTTCGACAGTCAAGGTTTCGTTGCGGGATTATACAAGTAAACCTTATCACCAATCTGGATGTCTGTTGGTTTGGTTCTCATGTTGTATTGTTTTCCTCGCTGCTCTGCCGATTTCCTTAATTTCTGATGAACGACCTGGAACGCAGAGTTCAGTCTTTCGACCAACTCTGAGGCATAATTCTCCGAGTAGTCGTACCGCTGTCTCGTGGGGATGAAACTATCATCTCCCGGCAGCCTCATGTTTCTCCCATGGAGCAAGAAATACGGAGTTTCGCCAGTGGACGAGTGAATAGTGGCTCTATAGGCCATCAGCACGTATGGTATCCATTTGTCCCAATCTCGCTGCGATTGTGAAACGTAATGAGATAACATATCTTTTAGGACTCTGTGTGTCCTCTCGATCATCCCGTTACTTTGTGGATGGTAAGGAATTGTTTGGATTTTCTTGATACCTAAGAATTTTCCATTAGTTGAGACACAAAGTTCGCTCCCTGATCTGTTAGTAATTTCCTGGGTGCTCCGTGTCTCGCAACGATGTTTTCCACGAACGCTCGCACTACTGTGTCCGCTTTCTGATTAGGTACCGGTATTGCTTCCGGATATTTGGTGAAGTAGTCCTGGAAGGTCAGTATGTACTTGTTACCACCATTTGACATGACTAATGGCCCTACTATGTCCATGGCCGTAAGTTCAAACGGATACGTGACACTGCAGAAGGGTTGTAGTGGTGCGGGCTTCCTATTGGTAGGAGTTTTCCGAGCGTTGCAGGAATGGCATTTACTGACGTAGTTCTTCACGTCACTTTCCATTCCTCTCCAGTACATTCGTTCTTGGAGTAGGCCTAATGTTTTTGGTACACCCTGATGTCCAGCGTACGGCAAATCATGATGGTCGTGAATGCATTGCTGCACTAGGCTCCTTGGAACGACGACTCTATCGCTCCTTTTATCTCCACGCTTCACTCGAAAAATGACACCATCTTCGTCGAGGTCTTCCATTTCTTCGTCCTTAATTTGCCGCCGAAGTTTCTGCAGGTCATTGTCTTTCAACTGTTCGTTTTTTATCGACTCCTTGTTTAAGTATGGAACAGGTACATCTCCTGGTCCAATCCTATCTGTCTTGTTGATTGGGTGAATCTCGATTTCTTGATGTAGTTCTTCTGCTATGTTATCTCTTTTCCTGTCTTCTGCTCTTTTGTTCATAGCCCATTCCTGGAACTCTTCGTACCCCTTTCTCTTTTCTCGATCCTGCTGTGAGAAAGTTCTTTCGTATCTCCTATCTTCGGGTTCGCTATCACTGAAGTCTTGCTCGATTCGGTTTATTTCCACATTTATATCCAGCGGTTCGGAATTCCCCTTTTTCCTACCGTCGTTCATTTTTACCTTACTCTTAACATTTTCTTGATATCTGCTTTGGCAACTATTAGAATTCCTTTTCTCTCCATTAGTTGAGATCGGTTTCTTCATGCCTACGTTTCTTTCCCTTATTGAAACTATTTTATCCATGTCCTCAACTTCCTTCCGAACCTTTTCGAGTTTAACCCAGCTGATTGTATTGTTCACTACCTGGACTTCCTTGGTTTCCTTTAGAATTTTTCGAACCTTCTGTGGGATTTCTATCGCATCTTCTTCGCATTTCCCTTCTTCTTTCTTCGGCAACCGACTCATGGCATCAGCGTTGTTGTTTTTTCTGCCGGGCTTATACTCTATATTAAAGTCATATTTCGACAAAAGTAAGGCCCATCGGGCTAATCTCGATGTTGGGTCCTTTAACGAAAACAGCCACTTCAACGGTCTATGATCCGTGTAAATAGTGAACTTGGTCCCGTAAAGGTAACACCTGAAATGTTTGATCGCCCAAACCACCGCTAGACATTCCTGCTGAGTTACGTCATAGTTTCGCCCGCCGTGTTCAGTTGTCGGCTGGCGTAGGCTATGGGCCTCTCGTATTTTCCTTCCTTCTGACTGAATACCGCCCCAATAGCCGTTCCTGACGCTTCCGTTGCCAATATAAATGGTTCTTGGAAGTTAGGATACTTCAAGACCGGTGGACTGCAGAGTTTTTGCTTTAAATACTCGAAAGCTTCCTCTTGTTCTTGCATCCACAGCAATTCTACGTCTTTCTTTGTCAGCGCTGTCAACGGGATCGCCTTGTGCGAAAATTCTGAAATAAACTTCCTGTAAAATCCTACCAATCCTAGAAAAGCTCTAATGTCCTTCACGGTTCTAGGTCTAGGATAATTTTTTACAGCATCATTTTTACCCAGTCTCCATTTTCTGGTATCTTTCTCCAGCACGTTTTCTTTACTCTGTTGCCTTTTCATATTTACCCCTTGGACGTAGATTACAATATTTATTACATTTTGGCAAATACTTTTTCTAAAATTTCCCTTATTCTTCTCCAATACAAAACGTCCAATCCACAACCTATCCTAGGCATTGCTACATTTCGGACTCTGTTCTGTAGACAGTGGTCTCGTACACTTCATAAGTGGGTTTATCTTGGTTTCGTTCTTTCGTCACAAGAAAATAGACAAATTTCTGCTTTCCGTTGGGCGAGTGTTCCTGTAAAACTGCTATCTCCCCAACCTGTGCATTTTGTTTCTTCAACTTTCCTAGATGTCCAAACCTTTCCTTAAATTCAACCGCGATTCCACTACTCATGCGAAGATCTCTTGCTACACAGTGAGCTTGGGAATAATTTTCTGGAGTTGTAAATAAATCTTCGTAAACTTCTTTTATTTTTCCTCGTAGAATATTTCCATCTCTTCTCATTTCACGATGTTTTCTTTTTTGTTCCTTGAATTTTCTTTACCATTAAATTTTTATTTTCCTGATTTCACCATATCGCTATAACTTTGCTTTTGCGGTTCTCGTTTTTCTTTGTTTTTTCCAGATTTCTCGTTTTCCTTTCTTCCCGGGATCCTTTCCCAACATGTCCAAATGTTTCTCGTTGGTGATCCCTTGGCTCCAAGCTTCTTTTCGGACTTTGAGATACTGTAGATCTGCCAGATTCTGTCGATCCATTTTCCGATTTTCGAAGATTACGTTTTCCTTTGGCCGTTTCCCACTTTTCTCCTTGATGAAGAAGGTAAGCGCTGTCGAATCCTAGATTGCTAAGATCATTATGGCTCAGCAGCTCAATCCTTTCTCTTCCGAGCCTGAGAACATTTTCTTCATGGATGACTGATGCGGCATTGGCTCTCTTCCGAGAAGGCCATCTACTCTCATCAGGTGGACGGAGTCCGAGCATATCATGCATTTAGTGATGTAATACCTTCTTCCTACTCTGAATGGTAGTATTATTGACCCTAAGCATGGCTCTTCGTCTCCTGAAATTTCTCAGAAAACGACATTCGGTTCTGGTTCAATTCAGGCCTCGATCCTCCGAACGAACTCTTCTTTTAAAACGGTCAAAGAGGCTGCGGTGTCCACTAGCATAGTAGCTACGTGTCCCCATACCGTTGGTAGGACAATGCATGTACAGGGTGGATCAATTTCGATGTCTCTTATGGGCATCTCTGTAACTATAAGAGTTAGAAAAAAACTAGTGGCCAAGTCTCGATCTTTTTTTTAGAGATAAAGTCAATAGACTAAACAAAAATTGGCTATCTTCTTTTGTTTTCGAGTTATAGGCAAAAATTGACATTTTCGACTTTTCGTCAATCGCGCATATCTCGTTTATTTTTACAGATATTAAAAAACTGTTTTGACATTATTAGGACACTTTTTTGAATACAATTCAGTGGTGTAGTTGGTTTCTTGATATTTAATAAAATTTTCGAGTTATAACATAAAGTTATATTTTTTTAAATGGAAATCATAGTAGGCAATGCCACCTTTAAATAAAGATTTTTTTTCTGTTTTCAAAAATATATACTTTGTTGGGTTTATTTCTTACAATTAATAGAATAAAACGCCTTTTTTATTATTCTTGGGTGTATTCTATTCTTAGTAGGCTGGTTTGAACAAAGGCCGACAATTTTTTTTGTTTGTTTTTATTAAATATCAACTCTTGTTCAAATATTTTGATCATGGCCTTCTAAATCAAAAGCGAGTTCTAACTGGCCTGGGCGTTTTGAAAAATTTACATTGAATTTTTGTGCTCGAGAAAACGCCAAAAGTCGACACTTTGGCGCTGGTTATGGGGCACTGACAGCAATGAGTGAAGTGCACTGTCATTAGTGTCAATCAAAGTGAGTTCACGCAAAATTAATTAATATTGTAATTACCGTAATACAAGATAATTTATGTGGTATAAATTTTATAGATTCGTGCACAAATCATTTGATCTCATCGGAGTGAAGTACGCTTGCGCAATAAGGAAAGACTGGCACTTCAAAAAGCTTTTGTGTTATGAATAGGTAATTACAAGTTACATAAAAGAGTTTCGACTTTTGATAATGTAAAACGTGTTAAAAAAGGCGTTGATAATTACGCACAATGAGAAAAAAAAACTTTATTATACATGTTGTAACTTACCTCAGAAATTCTGAGTATATGCAGGTAAGATTTTCATCTAAAATCGTATTAGTTTAATGCTAACTTAAGTTGTCGAAATTGGACATAAATATTCCACTTTATTCCAACGTAAATAATATCCAGTATGCTCAAATTTTTACAGCAATAACATTAAATGTTCTTACACGAACTCGTCCACCATTCACATGTGACAGAACTGTCAAGATTTTAGGTTAAGAAAGCGCCCTGTAAGCAGTGCTTGGCGGAGCACGCCTGAACTGCACTTTTGCGCAGGCCAGATAGAAGTCGCTTTTTATTTAGAAGGCCATGATTTTGATAGTTGCAACCGCATAAAGAGAAAGAAAGATAGAACGAGCATCCTCTAAGAATCACAAAGATTCAATACTGATACCATGTGGTTTGGGTCAAATTCGAAATTATGTAACTTCATTTAATATTTAAGTTTAAAACGCATTTTTTTCGATCAAATATGCATTTCATGGGATAATGAACTAAATTATATGTATAAATTAAAAACATCTTAAAAATAAGAAATTATTGCAGAAAAAGTTAAAGAATATTGAAATGTAAGTAGATAATAAACACAACTCTTGATATATCACAATAAATAACTTAAAACCCAGAAAATAATATCAAAATAAAATCACAATTTAAACTCTGCCGTGCTAAAATACGCAGTCAACTCATGTTGTAACCCAACCCAGTTCTATCGGCGCTAGCTTTTTATCTCTTATGTTCATCGCAATATCTCTCACTCTTGTGCTACCCAATCTTCAAATCTTTGTTAATATTTAATAAAAACAAAAGAAAATTGTTGGCTTTTGTTGAAACTAGCCTCCTAAGAAAAGAATGCACCCAAAAATAATAAAAAAGGCGTTTTATTCTATTAACTGTAAGAAATAAACCCAACAAAATATATATTTTTGAAAACAGAAAAAAAATCTCTATTTAATGATGACATTGTCAGCTATGATTTCCATTTAAAAAAATATAACTTTATGCTATAACTCGAAAATTTAATTAAATATCAAAAAACCAACTACACCACTGAATTGTATTCCAAAAAGTGTCCTAATAATGTCAAAACAGTTTTTTAATATCTGGAAAAATAAACGAGATATGACTGATTGACGAAAATTCGAAAATCTCAATTTTGGCTTATAACTCGAAAACAAAAGAAGATAGCCAATTTTTGTTTACACTATCGACTTTATCTCTAAAAAAGAGATCGAGACTTGGCCATTAGTTTTTTTCTATCTCTTATAGTTACAGAGTTGTCCATAAGAGACATCGAAATTGATCCACCCTGTACACAAGGGGAAGCGTAATTCTTAATTTTTGCGTTCTGGTCCTTTTGGCTTCGGGGCTTTGCAAAGGACCTCTGATGTTTAAAGACTTCTTAAAGTTATTTCTTATGCTCCCATAATCTGGTGTTCTTGGTTGATTTACCCCTTCTTTGCATTAAGGTGCATAGTGTCCCATTTTTGAACATCTGAACATTTCACCTGTTTCTTATACTCCCAATTTCCTTGCTCATTGGGTCTTAGATGGTAGTCGGGTCTTCTCTACCAGTAATTTCGCGTATAATTTGCCCCATAATTTGCTGCGAAATTCGTCTGGTAATCTGGGGTTGGATTACTGTGTTGCGAAAAACTTTGTTTCCTTATCGCTCCCTTTGAATGTTCATTCCTAATTGTTGTCCTTCTTGATTGTTCGCTTCTAAATGTTACTCCTCTGGAATGTTCATCTCTGAAGGTTACCCCCCTTGAATGTTCACCTGTATATATTGCCCTTCTCGAATAGTTATTCCCGTATGTTTCATTTCTGCTTTGTTCGTTTCTTCCTAATGCTCCTCTCTGATACTCACCTGTGGGAAATTTGTTTCTTGCTATGAACCTTCTGCTAGTGGGAAATCTATTGTTCCTGTCTTCCGGAAAATGATTCGGTTCATCTCCTCAGTGAATCCTCTTGGTGCATTCCGGTTGATATCCTCTTTGATTGGGCTCCGCTATTTTAACATCCGGAGTTTCTTCAAGTTCATCGTCTTCCTTATTTTCTAGGTCCCTATTGGTGATGTAAAGATCATTCATTCGTCTCATCTGCCTCAGCATTCGTCCACTCATTTCTGCTTGTTGTGCGAGTTCCATTATTCCTCGAAGGTTATTCAATAAATTAAATTAAATCAAGGATAATTATCTTCATTAGTTCTTGATCTAGACCTCGTTTAAATTGTTCAGCGAGGTCCCGTTGATAACACCGATTAATTGCGTCCTTTTCCGCTTCTTCACCTGTACTGACCAGGGCTAAATTTTTTTCCAATAATTTTTTCCTGCGCGTATGGCGAAATTTTCTACTCTCTCTTTCGGTGCTTGAATGCATCGTTGTAGAATTAAATATGCCTCCCCTGGCAGAATTTTCCTATCATACCGTTCAATCAATTTCGCTTTAAAATCGGTATAAGTGATGGTAGTGGACAATAAGTGTGATTCCAATTCCAGGTATTGGAAAACTTCCCCTTTCAGCTGATATCTTGCAACAGCTAGGGTTTGTTGTTCCGTCCAGGCGTCGATATCTGCTCGTTGTCGTAATTTTAGGAGAAATTCCTTAATATTCTCTCCCAGTTTACCGGAAAATTCTGCGAGGCCAACGAGGGTTTGCCCGTAGACTCGATAAATACATCGCTGGAGGTTGTTCTGCGCCATTTAAGCCTCAAGTACACGGGGCGAGTTTACAAGCTACAAGCCGGCGAGTCGGCGAGTGCGCTAGTAGTCGAGTACACACAAAATCTCCCACTTGCTCAGTAGCCAACTAGCTGGCGTGTGGAAACCAATGCTACTAGCCACTTGTGCACAAGCTACTGTGAGTACACGTGGCTAGTTTACAAGCTAGCTCGCTCAAAAGCCGGCGAGTGGCGTGTAAATTCGCCGGCAGTTCAACTTTTTCCAGAGCCTTTTTACAAGCGGCTAACGGAGCGAGTGCATCGAGTACACTGGACTAGTTTACGAGCTGCTTACGAAAAAGCCGACTTGTAGCTTGTAAACTCGCCTCGTGTACTTGAGGCTTTATGGAAAGAAGACTGGCTTCGTGGGTGTTGTTGGTTTCCGTTGTCGCTTCATGTGGGTTCATTTTCCATGTCGAATTAATCTCCTTTATTCTTGATCGCAAAATTCACTTAAACTCACTAAAAATTTCTTCCCACTTTTACTTTCGAGACACTGTCAACTTATTTCTCAAAATGAACTAAATCAATTATCGATTGAACATTAAGTTCAAATTAAACAAAATTTTAGAAAATTTATTAACTGAGTTTGGAGGACGATTAAAATTGATCGACTAAGTTATTTTTACTTCCTATCCGCCGCATTATAAAAAAAGTCAGGGTGTCGGATTATTTATGATTAACCAGCGTATATGATTCCTCCATAAATATTAAAACTATATGGAAAGGTAACTTTATTAATCAAAATACGAAACAAAAACAAAAATTCTTTAAAAAAAATTAATTGAATTAAATTAAATCAAGTGGAGAATTCAATAAATTAACTGCCTCCTTAAAAAAAACAAAATGTGGTTCATCACGCGTTTACTTTTTCGACGCACCCTGTATCCACCGCGCGCGACCGTATATTCTCGGGCGCTCATCTTTCTTGACGCACCCTCGTAGATTGAAAATTCTTATCGCTTAAACATGCCTTACATGGTCAATACTATTCAAGCAATATTATTGAAGCAATATATGATAAAAAAAATGGGTAGCCCTCACACTAATCAATAACATTGATCATTAGGCTGCGCTCACACTGATGAAGAAAAACGTTTTTGGAGAAAAAACACGCTAAAACAGTAACTGTTTTAGCGTGCTTTAAACTTTACAGTAACTGTTTTAGCGTATTTTAAACTGTTTTTTGTTTTGATATATCAGTGTGTGCCTGATCCTATTTAAAGTATTTAAAAAAACGCTTTCTAACAAAATTAGTCAAAAATGTTTTGTCCGAAAACGTTTTTGCTTCATCAGTGTGAGCGCAGCCTTATAATGTCAGTTACGAACTTGCTTTGAACAAGGACGGATCTATGTAGGTATGTTTTCTCCGAATGATTCTGAATCTGACATCATACTAATTTCGTTGGCTGTGGCACTTAAGAAGAAGAAAAAAATAAGAAGACAGAGAAAAATGTGGATCTAGAGCTGGTTGGAGAAACGTTCGACTCATGGACATGGGGAACTACTTCTTCTTTATCCGTCAAGTTCAACTTCCGTTTTCTTCCTTTTTCATTTGTACTTTTACCACCAGCCATCTCAAAATACTTGATATCACTGTGTGATGAGTCACTGATGACCAGGGTTAGGAGGATGAGATTCCGCTTGCAACAGTCCGCCTGGGTCGCCGCTTATACTGTGTACTTATGTTTATGTACGATAATTGCGCTGGCTCATTTCTCCATAAGCGTCAGACGAAATTTTAATTTCATCGCATAAGAAATTGTTAAATTTAAACAGAATTTCGTATTTTAGAATTAAAAATTAAATAAATTAAATTAAACACTAAACGTTCTTTGCTATTGCAAATTATGCATGCGATTATTTGCTATTCCCGTATCGAGTGCACTTAGATGTGACGCTCTTGCCAGCGCGAGCGGAATTCGATTCGCCTAACCGTGGTGATGACCCATTCCAGACCACGGCTTGCCAAAGATTGACGTGATATTGCGCAATGTACCCCTTACACGTGAAATACATATCGACACCACCTCAATATATTGCCAGGCCTTCAATAAAAATGAAATCGTTTTAATTTTCTTCAATAATTTTTTCATTAATATTATTGTTTCAATATACCTCTCAGACGATCAATATATTGAACAATATTGATATTGACGCAATAATATTGACCGTGTAAGGGGGGCTTTACACGTGAAATACATATCGACACCGCCTCAATATATTGCCAGGCCTTCAATAAAAATTAAATCGTTTTAATTTTCTTCAATAATTTTTTCATCAATATTATTGTTTCACAAAATCTTCTAAGCGGACACTAAATCGCGCAACTATACACTTTACGTTTCGCAGTCGTTCGACTGACGAAGCAGTCGAACGACTGCGAAACGTAAAGTGTATAGTTGCGCGATTTAGTGTCCGCTTAGAAGATTTTGTGATACAAATTTCATCGGACAAGAACCAACTGTAAATTATTGTTTCAATATACCTCTCAGACGATCAATATATTGTAATGATTCATCGACACCAGCCGGCGCCAAATTGTCTCTTGCGTCACTGCCGCCTAGTCGACGCGCCTTAGGCGACAGCCCAGAGAATTATGACGGCGGAATAAACTAAAATAGACAGTGGGCCGCCTCCAGAATGTTCGAGATAAACAACCCCGGCTTATAAAACACGCGGCCGGTAAACGGAGATTCATTCAATGTTAGATAGTTCGATTAGAATGCAACGTGAGACAGTTCGAAATTAAAAGTGGCCTGTTAAACTTTCGCTCGGCTGTTGAAATAAATTACGTATAAGTCTGTAAATAAATTATTGTTAAATGTTAGTGTTAAATTAGTTTGCTTGTAAATAAATTAGTTATTAACTATTTCGTGTTTTGTTTTAAAATAAATAAAAACTAATAGAACCCTTAAAATCGTTACAATATTGAACAATATTGATATTGACGCAATAATATTGACCATGTAAGGGGAGCATTACCCGATCATAACTCTGTGGGTGCATTCGACATGACGCTCGGAGGATTACTTTATCTCACTCTTACATGCGCTGAAACGCATTCGCTTTCCCTCACACTTCTGCTCAGAGCGCGCCCCGAGCGTCATATCGAACACTGCCTGTATGCGCGCGTCCTAAATTTAAAGATGGCGCTAAAAGGAATTTTACGGTGCGCTCGTCCTCTCGGTTATTATAATGAACTTATGTGCTTTAAATTTTTGTTTGATAGTTACTTCAAACTGGCAAAAGTTTTCAAATGAGGAACATTTGTAACAGAATTGAATGCCAACGCCGATTAAAGTTATCACAGATTAATTAATTAAGCGCAACCGAACGCGTGCCTGGAAACACAAAGAAATAAAACGACAGAAAGGATGCACTTGCACGCATTCCAGACTCATGTCCGATTTAACATTAATTTTAACAGTACTGATTAGCAAAATTTTCAGATATGAAAGAAAAATGGGAAATGAAAAAGAAATACAAAAATAATTTTTTTTTCAAATTTTTTACATTTCATCCCCTTAATTTATTAATTAAGTTTCTCGACAATTCCACCATTCTGGCTCCATTTGTAGGAAGGGCTGTGGTGAAAGTTGAAGACTTCCGCTTTTAACCCTTCTTACTTTGGTAGCGTAATTTTTGCAAGAAATTTAATTAAGCATATTAAACTCAAACCAAATTTGGATAATTTAGAAAAAGAAACTAAAGTAAGGTAACGGAGTTCGCTGCCACCACCGGAGTTTTTAAGGGAATTCCGGACCCTTTAATACTTAATTAAATTTACCTGACCGATTAGTAATTCCTCGGAAGTAGTTTTTTTCGGGCTGGAACTGTGCAAGCGCGTATTATTTCCGCTAACTAATCTACTAGAAATCAAAATCATGAACTAGCTTGAAACAGGGTATATTGACCAAGTTTAGATAACCCTCGGAAGGGGGTACAATTTCAAATATGCATGCAATCAAGTAAAAATAAAAACAGACAAATCACCTACCGGATAGAGTGGTGCAAGGGTGCAACTCAGCAGAAGTGACCGTGTTTTATTGCCTCCCTTTCCTGGGACTGGGGGTACGTTGAACCTTGTTTATGCGGTTGTTTCGGCCTCCGGCACCCACACTAGCACCGACACCGGCTTCACAATTTTTCTAATCACGAGGTAGGACGCGCGTTTAATTCTCAGTAACGAAAAATAAATTATTCAAAAGGTACCCCCGAGAGATTGAGTGAGTAAATTTTCTCAAAAATAAAAAAAGAAACCGACGAAAACCCGGGAACGTTCATTTACGTGCGAAAGCGAACAGTAAGTAATTTTTTTCGAAACTCCCTCTCTCCTGGGCCAAAGTTTATCTAAATTTTCCAAACCTCCCTCTCTTTAAATTTCTCTCGAGAGATGCTGCGCTCTCGTGGCTAATCGTTCAACTTTGTCCAAAATAGCAAATTTCGAGCACCGAAGTGACTCAAGTTGCCTAACGTTAAGGTATTATTTGGTCTGTTTTTCGACCAATGCTTATCGGTCCGCGTGGGTGTCGGTTCCGCTCTCACGGATGAAATTTGCTGATGATAGATTTATTTATTTTAGCGTATCTTAATTACCCTTAAAGGTGCCCCTACTAAATTATTTGGCTTAATTTGCCTGGGAACTGTTTGCATTAGGATTGAGTTCGAACTCCTTTGTTACTTTTGAAGCGACTGAGAATTTTTACTTTAATTAATTTCTAGATTTAAATTTTCCGGTTGTTTACACTAGTGCTGGCAACGGTTAACCGATTTTGGATATTTTGGATATTCGCGGTGTACAGCATGTCACTCATGCAAATAAAGTTGCATAAAAAAATTTTTTTTACTTAGATTCACATTCAAGTTATGCAACTCTGTTTGCATGAGTGACAATCTGTACACCGCGAATATCCAAAATATCCAAAATCGGTTAAGACCAGGGCGCCAGCGGGTGTTCTGCCTAGATGGCAATACTTGTGAGAGCATTCAATGATTTTTGTGGATATAAATCTCATGCAGGAATTACTTTATTTTTAATTTTTAAAAATATTATGTTTCTTCATAATTCGATAAAGGTTTTCTGAAAATAGCATTAAATTTTATTGATATTTAATATGATTAATTCAATAATAAAATTGTAATTGTGTAACTTTTTATTTCAACAAAATTCGAAAAAGAATTATCACAGGACGTCAACAAATGCATTTGAAACCATTTTCTGCAATATGAGAACGTTATCTCCTGTAATTATGACAGTAATTAGATCTTAATGTCCAGTGCAATGGTTCTGAGACGCACTAAAACTATTTTCTCCGGATTAGTTCTGACCTTCTCCAAATGAGGGCGCTCTAGTAACAGCCTTTATTAAAGTCCCAGATATACAGAAGCACGGCCATTTTCGGCCATTATGCGGAATTTTAAATGTTTTGGCCGATTACGTCAACGGAAAATGAATGTAAATGCTCTAGAGCCTTACTGCACAAATCTCCCGCATGTAACTATATTGTTTGTCGACTGATCAACCCCATAATAAACTGCTGGTCGTCCTTACAACCTGACATGATTAATTGCAGTAAATCGATAAACAGGTCCAATAACACAACCACAATGAATAAACCAGAGCACGGACGAGCACCTTCGAGTTTTCGAGCACAAATACACCAACCGGTCATTTCCGCAAAAACCTACTCCAGTTTCTATCACCGAAATTTGCGGTTTTAATAATCATATTCAACGTCTTTAGACATCACGGCCATGGTGTTTATGATGAGCTGTATTTCAGGCTTTACCTCCTGGGAGCCGAACTGCAACCGCCTGTTTCCATGACAACATTTGTTTATTCAACTCAACACAGCCCTGTTGTCACGTGACACAGACGCCATAGCTTGTTATTTGTCTCAATCTGTGCATTGCCGTATTTTAGCAATTCATAGGGACCTTGCCTTTATAAAGTCCCCAGATTATTAAAGTACGGGCAATACACAGTTTAGGACCAAATTTTAAAAAACTAGCCAGAACATGGCGTCTGTGTCACGTGACACAAACAGACTTGTGTATTTGAGTTGAATAAACAAATATTTGTCATGGAAACGAAGAAGTTTTAGATTTTTGGCAGTTGATAAATGTCAGCTCCCAAAAGGAATTAGAAATACGAAATAAATCATATTAAAACACCATAATAAATAAGCCGTATTAATCTAAAGACGTTGAAGACATGATTATTAAAACCCTTTTGTTAAAATTTTGAATTTTGATAGAAAAGAAATGGAGTAGTTTTTGCAGGTAACGGAAATATTGCAGTTTTGAGTTATGTGTAAAATATTTGTGCTTGCTCGTCCGTGCTTCGTGGTGCTCCTGGTTTGTTCACTTGTGTGTGTGTGTGATTCTGTTTATTTCTATCGATTTACAATAGTTAATCGTGATAAAGGGTTGTAAGGACGCTATTACAGTTTATTATGGGTGAATTTTAATAATCGACAAACAGTACAGTTTCAGATGCTCAGATTTGCGCAGTAAGGCTCTAAAAAATTGACATTTACGTTTATTTTCCGTTGTCATGAAAATCAACCAAAATTTTCATTTTAAAATTTCCGCGCATGATGAGCCAGAAAATGGCTTCTCTATTGCCGTACTTTATACTATCTAGGGACTTTATGCCTTTATTCTGTAACTTTATTCAAATTTAAAATTACTAGGTTCAAAAAATAGTGCCACATTCCATATTGGCATAACCTACCAAGTTTACTCTAAATTAGTGCTCTGATTTGCTAGTTATTTTATTCTAAATGAAATAGAATTATAAACAATCAGGAAGAAACTTCATCATTAGAATTATTGGAACACTTACCTATTTTGTTTAATGAAGAATATCATGACGTATTTGTTTTCAATATCGCTTGGTGACCACATGGACATGACGAGCCAAAATATTACGTTAATATACAGTTTATTAAATGGATCTTTTTATGCAATTGCATAAACTGTATTTTAACATAACATCGGCTGGCCATGTCTACGTGAGTCAATTCAGGACTCAATACTCGCAAAAAGTCTAAAGATTTTTTTGATTCTACATACAGTATGAGCATAAATGATTGAGGACAAGTTGAATTTCCCGCGTCTCTATCTAGTAATTTTTACTCTTTGTGTGTGGCCGTCCTGAGAAATTAATTTTTGTTCAGTGTCGCCTGTTAGGAAGTTATTTGTGTATGTTTTAATTTTAAGGAAGTCTAGGGAACTGACCTGCCGCTACCCTATTTCTCAGAAACTGTAAGGGTCAGAAACAAAATTCCCTCGGTACAATGCGGCACAGTATCGTTTGAACACTGCGAGAGAATGTAACATCTGAAGGAAATACAAGTTTAAAATCAATTGGCTTTTATTTCAACGTCGAAAACAAATAAATAGAAGTGTACAAATTAACGAATTAACATGGTCCTTCGAGCCGGATGTGAATACATGTGTGTGTGTGATATCAAAACTTCATCATAAACGAAGAGAAAGAAGAGACGCAGTGACTCTACCCCGGGATCAGACGACCGACGCCGACGTTTGAGGTGACTGAGGCCCGCCAGCGAAACAACGTGAGTTCATTCCAATTTTTATCTTTCCTGTCCTGTGTTTTCCTGTGTATTATCTAGTATCGCTTCTATCATAAAATAACTAAAATGACCGAAATAGAAACATTAAAGAGAAAGCGCGGAAACGCAAAATCGCAAGTTACACGTTTTTCGAACTTCATAGCTAATTTGGATCGAACAAACTTAACTGAAGACGTATTACAAGAATTACATTGTCGTATGGACCGCATGCAATTAACGTGGACGGAATTCGCCGACATTCAAACCGAAATTGAGGGTAAATTAGGCGACGCCGAAGGGCAAAGTAATGAACGAGAAAAATTCGAAGATTCCTATTTTAAAGTTCTAGCGCAAGCTCGTTCCATCGTAAAACCTTGCGTAACTCAGGCTAATCCGCAAACCGAAGCAAATCAAAATTGTAATACGAAGAGCGTTAAGCTCCCTACAATAAATTTACCTGACTTTGATGGAACCTACTCAGAATGGTATAATTTTCGTGACACTTTTAAAAGCTTGATACATTCTAATAAAGCTATAAGCGAGGTGCAAAAATTTCATTATCTCCGAGCATCTTTAAAGAAGGAAGCCGCGCATGTTATAGAGTCCCTCGAAGTCTCAGGTGATAATTACTCGATTGCCTGGGAATTATTGAACAAACGTTTTGACAACAAACGACTGATAGTGAGTAATCACGTGCGTGCTCTTTACAATTTAAACAGCGTGCAAAAGGAGTCCCATGTCGCGTTACGCGAATTATTAGATAACTTAGAAAAGCATTTAAGAGCGTTAAAAAACTTGGGGCAGCCGACCGATTCCTGGGACACCCTATTAATATTCATGATATCCTCGAAACTAGACGCAGCTTCTAAACGTGAATGGGAATTGTCAATCGCTGATAAAATTAATGAAATACCTTCGTTAGAAACGCTCTTATCATTTTTAGCGAACAGATGTAATTTTTTAGAAACCTTGCGGTCAGGCAATGAGCATGCCGAAAATAGAGCATATAAAACAAAAACAACTAGCCTATTCGCGGCGGAAAAAATAAAATGTAACATTTGTAATCAAGGTCACTTCACTGCGAAATGCGATAAGTTAAATCAGTTAACTACAAACGAACGTATTGAAGAAGTCAAGAAAAAGCAACTGTGCTTCAATTGTCTCAAGAGCGGCCACAATATCAAGACATGCAGATCAAGTTTCTTATGCAAACATTGCAATAAAAAACATCATTCCTTGCTTCACCTGGAACCAAAAGCGAAATCAGACATCATTTCTCAACCCTCCACTTCCAAATTCGGAGAAGTTTCCTTAGCAAACCATTCTTCTGCTCAATGCTCTTCGCAAATTCTGTTATCCACCGTGCAGATTTTAGTTCTCGATGCCAAGGGTGACTGGCAAAATTGCAGGGCACTTCTCGACTGCGGTTCCCAGTCAAACTTTGTAACCGAAGAGCTATTTAAAAGATTGAACCTCCGTGCGAAACCTACGCAGCTTAGTGTTTACGGCATTAGCCAAGCTAACATAAATCCCACACATCAAGTAGATGTCACCATGAGATCAAGGCATAATAATTTCGAGACCACATTACAATGTTTGATTCTTGCAAAAATAACTGAGAACCTTCCTCTGATGTCCTTTAAGTCAAGTTTAGTGCCTATACCGGCCAACGTTAATCTAGCAGATCCCAATTTTTGGAAGGCAGGGAAAGTCGACATGCTCATCGGTGCTTCAATTTTTTGGGACTTACTGTGCATCGGTCAAATCAAACTAGGATCAGGTATGCCAACTCTTCATAAAACGAAACTCGGTTGGGTGCTATCAGGATTCCTCTCATTTACGCAATCAAATTCAACCGATCGTCTTATATGTAACTTTGCCCGGAGTATTGAAATGCAGTTGGAAAAATTCTGGGAATTAGAAGAGTGTCAAGACATTCCAACTCTATCAGCTGATGATCAGGAGTGTGAAAATAACTTCGTAAGTAACGTACAGCGTACGTCTACCGGACGCTTCATAGTAACTGTGCCATTTACAGAAAATAAAGGCAAATTAGGGAATTCTCGACACACCGCCCTAAAGAGACTATATTCGTTAGAAAAACGATTTAATCAAAATGATACGTTAAAAGGAGACTACTTAAAATTCATGAACGAATACGAAACATTGGGTCATATGATCAAAGTCGAAGAATCTGCTAGCAGCAATCAACTTACGTATTACTTACCGCACCACGCAGTTTTTAACGATAAAAGTGCTACTACGAAAACGCGCGTGGTCTTTGATGCCTCCGCAAAAACAGACTCCGGACTGTCATTAAACGATGCACAGCTGACTGGTCCAGTTACCCAGAATGATTTATTTACAATATTGTTAAGATTTAGGCGCCACACTTATGTTATTGCGGCAGACATCGAAAAGATGTTTAGACAGATACTCATAGCGGAGGACGATAAGCCCTTTCATAGAATACTCTGGCGAGGAGATTCATCCAACGAGATCCAGTGTTATGAATTGCAAACCGTAACTTATGGTACGGCATCTGCTTCGTTTTTAGCTACGCGCTGTTTAAAGCAATTAGCAATAGAGAACCATATCGATTTTCCTGAAGCCAGCGAAGCTATACTAAATGATTTTTACGTTGATGATGTCTTGACCGGCACAGACACACTTGAGGCATTAAGAAAGCTACGCGTGGAGCTCACTTCCATATTGTCAACCGGCGGCTTCACGCTTCATAAGTGGTTTTGTAATGTCGTATCCACAAACAAGAACGAATTAGAAAATTTACGCTTAGGCGATGCACACGAAACAAGAATGTTAGGCGTATTGTGGAACCCAGCTTCAGATCATTTTCAGTATGAATTCAATAACCTCAACACATCGAACGCGTGCACAAAAAGGGCTGTCCTCTCAATTACAGCAAAAATATTCGATCCCTTAGGATTAATCGGGCCTGTAACAATAATCGCGAAACAACTCATCCAAAGACTGTGGCAACTGAAACTATCATGGGATGAGTCATTACCGCAAGATTTGAATCATAAATGGATGAAGTTCATCGACGGGTTGTCGGCATTAACTCACGTTAGAATCTCCCGCCATGCCATTCTTCCAAATTCGTCAATTGTGCAATGTCACGGATTTTCTGACGCATCGGAGACCGCGTACGGTGCGTGCGTTTACGTGCGATCTGTAAATAATGCCGGTCAATGCACCGTCCAGTTGCTTTGTGCAAAATCTCGAGTGGCACCTCTACGAAAGACTACCATACCCCGGTTGGAGCTTTGTGCGGCGGTATTACTTACAAGACTCATTAAAAAAGTCAGAGAATCATCTGGTTTTATGTTCGACTCATTTCATCTTTGGTCCGACTCTACAATAACGCTTGCTTGGATAAGATCATCACCTTCCAGATGGCAAACATTTGTCGCCAACCGAGTAGTAGAGATTCAAGCCCAATCAGATGCAAAAAATTGGCAACACGTGAAATCCAATGACAACCCCGCCGACTTAATCTCCCGTGGCGTGGCGCTAACAACGCTGCTGTCCTCATCGCTCTGGTGGCAAGGTCCACCATGGTTGATGGAGGAACCCACTCATTGGCCTGCCGAATTCGAAAGTAATACCATTAACGAAGACCTACCTGAAGAACGAAAACGAGCAGTTGTCTTAACCGTAAATACAACTGAATGCGATTTATTCAACAAGTTCTCGTCAATCGTAAGGTTAAAACGTGTACACGCTTGGTGTTTCAGATTTATTAAAAACACCCGTGTAGAGATGATAGATAGGAAATACGGACCGCTTACGACGGTGGAATTAAACTTCTCGCTAACCACTTTATTAAAACGTGCACAATCCGAAGTATTCCTTACAGAAATATCGGCCTTAAAATCAACCGGCCAAGTTAAATCGAAAAGTCCACTGTTACAATTAAATCCGTTTCTAGATGAAAACGATCTTTTACGAGTAGGCGGCCGAATAAAATTTGCCCCATATGGTTTTGATAAAAGACATCCCATCATTCTACCGAAAAACCATGCGCTGACAAATTTAATAATTAGAGACGAACATGAGCGCCTGCTACATGGTGGCTCACAAGCGGTGTTAGCTGGGATAAGAGAAAATTATTGGCCTGTAGACGGAAAAAATGCGGTAAAAAGAATATTACGCAACTGTGTTACATGTTTCAAGATAAAGCCCAGTATCTCTGAATACCTCATGGGAGACCTTCCAAAATATCGTGTGACGCCCGCCGCACCGTTCCAAAACTGTGGGATTGATTACGCTGGCCCGTTTCTCCTAAAGGACAAGAAAACTCGAGGAAATAAAACCACAAAGTCATACGTTTGTCTGTTTATATGCTTGGTCACAAAGGCCATCCATTTAGAATTAACGAGCGACTTAACAACGCAGTCGTTTATTGCAACTTTGAGACGTTTTGTTGCACGCCGAGGCAAACCTCAGAACATATTTTCAGACAACGCGTCCAACTTTATCGGGGCAAACTCTGAATTAAAAGAACTTGCAAGGTTCATGGACAATCACGACACTCAAAACGAATTGATAAATTCTCTCGCTAATGAAAACATTGCATGGCATTTCTCACCGCCACGTTCGCCGCATTTCGGAGGTATATGGGAAGCGGGAATTAAATCTGTTAAGTATCATCTGAAGCGAGTAATAGGAAACGCATCCTTAATCTTTGAAGATTTTTACACCATTTTGACTCAAATAGAAGCGATACTCAACTCCCGCCCAATTACCCCAATGTCAGATGATCCCACAGACCTAACTCCTTTGTCTCCCGGGCATTTTTTAATCGGCAAGCCATTAACGTCACCTCCGGATCCCGACGTGCTCCAAATCGTTGAGAATCGTCGTTCTCAATTTCAACGTTTACAAGCCTTAACTCAGCACTTCTGGAAAAGATGGAGCAAAGAGTATCTGGTCCAATTGCAAACAAGAGTGAAATGGAAAAGAAATCAGTCCTCCATGCTCAAGGTTGGGGCCTTGGTCCTACTACAGGAGGAGAATGAACCGCCGCTGCGTTGGAAAATGGGCCGAATAATGGAGATCCACCCCGGTAAGGATGGAATTGTTCGAGTGGCTACGGTAAGAACATCTAACTCGATTGTAAAACGTGCAGTGCGGAAAATGTGTGTTTTGCCTAGTTCTGACTGAAGTGCGACATATTAACATAAGGATAAACATTATCATAGTTAGGAAAATAGAATTGTACTTATTATTACTATATTCTGAATAGTCACATATCCTGTAACCCTTTATCAATTCTATGTATATTATTCGAAAGATCTAAGATCATCTTTCAAGGGGGGCGGCATGTTAGGAAGTTATTTGTGTATGTTTTAATTTTAAGGAAGTCTAGGGAACTGACCTGCCGCTACCCTATTTCTCAGAAACTGTAAGGGTCAGAAACAAAATTCCCTCGGTACAATGCGGCACAGTATCGTTTGAACACTGCGAGAGAATGTAACATCTGAAGGAAATACAAGTTTAAAATCAATTGGCTTTTATTTCAACGTCGAAAACAAATAAATAGAAGTGTACAAATTAACGAATTAACATCGCCTATGTAAATTTTGCAGCCGGCTCCAAGAATTCATAAGACAAAATGGGGCGCGTTTGCCTAATGTACCTGTCAGTAGTTATTGCCGCTTCTTGTATTTAAAATAAACAAATTACTTGCCTATTTTTTTTGTAACCTATGCATTTGACCAATTGAAGAAAAATATTGAAAGGCGGGAAATTCAACTTGTCCTCAAACATTTATGCTCATACTGTATACGTTACTTGGAAATGTCACTGCTCATTAAAAACTACATTTTATTTATTAAAACATTTTTATTTACAGTTTGAAACGACAATTTTTTTAAGTTCATGTGTTGCTATATTTTGAATGTATGGAGGATCCACACATTTTCTTTTTTTTTTCAAATCTCTTATTACTTCTGGGGCTACACCTTCTGTATAGAATTTTGTAAGTATTGGTAGCATTTCATCATTCCACAGTTTTTCATCTTTTTGTATTTTTTCAATATAAAGTGGGAGTTTATCATTGACATATATGTACAACAAGGTAGCATTCATCCCTTTTCGTTATACTATGTGTTTTTTTTTAAATGCCATAAGGGGTGGCTGTGGAAAAGAAAATTCATGTCTTAGCTCCATTCATTTACTCTAAATTTTCAGATTTGGCATGTGTTAGATGCCAAGCTACGACATGAGTTTTAATTTTCATGGCCAACCTTTATGGCATTTAAAAAAAAAAACACATGTTATTTAATTGTCCTTGTATCTATAAGTAAATATTTTACTTAAGTAATGTTATAATTCTCTTATTCAATTTCTTGTTTATTATCTAGAAATCATAAGAGTGTTTCCTATTTAAGGATATTTCCTCACTCTCCTTTACATGCATAATACATTTTCTTGTTCTCCAAATGTCTTTCATCGATTCTGCTCTTTTGTTTTTTTTCGGCCGTTTTGTGTACGTTCTGGCCATTGTAAAAGCACAATAACAACACGATACCACCAAAACTATTGGGAAAACAAACAAACAGCTAAACACCAACTAAACACATCGACCACAATTGACCACAATAAACAAAAATAGTCGAAACGACGTTCCATGGACGGCGCACTTACTATTATACATTTTGAAATTATTAAAGAGCGAGAAGGACATATCTGTGAAATAAGTTGCAATAATACCAGCGCATTCTAAGCGCATTTCAATTGCGGCGCTCTCTGTTGTACATATAGTGAACTTCTTCTCGACAAGCTGTTTTCACTTTTAACACGCTTAAGAACTAAAATCGGCAATACTAATGCCAGCTCCATCTGTTGCTTATTTGTTGTATTACTTCAAAAATACTCCCATCCCCACCCTGCAAGCCGTGGTCTTAACCGTTGCCAGCTCTAGTTTACACACGCGTTCGTTCACAAAATGACTGATAAGCAGTCTCGTACGATAAGAATAAATTACAATATGACTACGTTTATCTCGCACGTTCAATCCGATTGAGATTTCAATCGATTGAAATAATAATGTTTGAATTCCGACATAAACAGATCTAATTTGTCACTTCAATCCGATCGAGAACTTAACTCAATCCGCCTGAAAATGGGGATTGGATTGACGAAGCCGCTTGAAAAATAGCGATATAAACACGGATTCAAATTATTATTGGTACTGGCTAAGTTCATGTTACATAAACATGTTATATTATCGAATTACTAGCACTGCCATTAATTTGTTTCTAAATTATCAATTTCAACTTAACATAATAAACACAAACTTACAGCTGATGGTTCACAGTTTTCATTTATTGTCCGTTATAAGCATGTAATCCATAATCTAATGTTAAGTTAGCAACTCAATGCATTACTTTTTACCATGTGGATGTCTCTTTTTAGAATTGAAAAATATTTCAGGCGGCTTGAGGTAGATGATCAAAAACAGTTCAGATTCACGAATCCACTTGAAATCTCAATCAGATTGAATGTGTGAGATAAACTTAGTCAATAATAACAAAACGAAATATTAAACGCCGGAAAAAAAAACCCGGAATTATTGTAACAAAAACCGGTCGACAGTGTAAGCACAATTAAAATAAATAACACAACGCGTAAATAAACGCACAATAAGTGTGAGACCAAACAAAAACTCCGACAAGAAATGGAGTAGTACCGCAAAACATGCGACCAAAAGCATAAAGTTTAACGCCCTAATGGCGGAGTTCACAAACGTTACTTAAATTTAATCATCCGTTAAAAGTAAACGTTGCCATGGTTACATGTGTTGAAGGTATAGGAATGATTATTGTTAATCGATGATTAAAATTAAGTGACGTTTGTGAAATCGATAAATAAATAAATAAATAAATAAATTTAAATGAGGTACGGTACCGTGAACCTTCCGAGCTCGTCGACTTCGCTCCGACCTCAGCGTCCTGGGGAGAAAACAGAAGGCTCGTCCAACACTTTCGCTAAGCTGTGAGTGTTTTCCATCGGCGAAACGGCAAGGTACGTCCAAGGAAGAGCGATGAGAGTTATATAAATCGCGTTCGGATCTCCAAAAGATTCCCTCACGAGAGCGAAACCGCTCAAAACGGGGGGGGGGGAAGTACTCGCTACGTTAACAAAAACAAAACACCCTAATTAAAACCAAGTGGGATAAAAGAAAATTAAAAGGTTAACTTACCTGGGAATGCGTCGCCAATTCGCCGCCGCCGATTCACCGTCGCCAATACGCCGTAGATCCAATTCGCCGCCGTTGCGTTCACAATTTCAACTAATTTAGTTTTCAAATAAATTAAAATGGACTGTAATCTTATACCAATATTATATCAATATTTGGAGAATGTATTCAGGAGACTAGTATAAACAAAAATTGCCTTATGAACATAAAGTTAGTTTTCTCTCTGAAAACTCCCATGAACATATTCTCCAAATATTTGGGAACGCATGTATCGAAGTTGACAGTGATATTTTGGAAAATTCTATTTAATTAAAACTCCTGAACGGTCCAGTGGTAAGAGGACTGGCCTTGCAATCGCATGGTCGTCGGTTTGAACCGCACTCGGGATTTTTCTCGGGGGTGGTCGGTATCGACTTTAGGCACCCTTCAGTGTTGGGGATATAATTCGACACTGCTTCCTCTTAAACGGCGAGAAGGTTGGAAGTAACAAAGCCATGGAACACTTTACACACACTCAAATACACTCCCGCTCCTGAGATCCTGACAAGTCTTTGACTTAGGACCCCGTTGGGCAACCACCACAGATTAAAAAAAATAATAATAATTTAATTTTTCTTTAGACGTTTCCCTTTATAATAGAAAATAAACACGTTTATCTACGACTAAAATATAATGGAAGTATTATATGTGTGGTTTGTGAACAATAATGCCATGCAATATTCTATTAGGGAATAATGACGAGGGATTAATAGTCATTATTCCCTCTTGCTCACCAATTACAAAATTTCTCTAATCAAATAATACCATGGCAACAAAATACATAAACTCAAAACTGTCATTGTTAAACGCGTAGTGTTTGTGAATTTGTACTGTTCATTAAAAATCTCTTAGTCGTAGATAAAGTAGAGCAGCGACGGGCGCGAGCTCGCCAAAAGCTCTACCCCCCACCATAAATTATTTTTGACGATCCCGATGTTTCAAATAAACATGCGCCGGCATGTGTAACAGACTCAGTCGTATCAACGAAATCAAAAACAGAGAGCGCCGAGCGAGTTAGTTCATGCTGCTTTATTAGCGTTTAACAGTGTCGTACAAGTTCGAGACCATTCTAAATTGAAAAACAAACCTTTTTTAAACAATATTTATAATAATTTTCGGTTTAATTCAATATGAACAGCATCAAAACGAATACACCGCGCCACCGCCGTCTACAATTTTATATTTCGTGGGACCAAGCTAGCTGCAATCGACACTTGTTTGACCTATTGCCCAGCGTAGTGGGAGATACTTCCCCTTTCCATGCCCGTGCCTGAAGTAGAGTATACTACTCGCAATAATGGCTACACTGAGAAAAATAAACTGTTCAGTCAACCAAAAACACGTTCAGTTAACAGTATTTTTCGGTTACCTATTAGCAATCACGCGTGGTCATTGAACCAACAGTCAAAAAATGTTAAATATTTTAGATTGAATCAACTCAATATTTTGTTTGAGGCAAGCATACAATGAAGACATCTTTCTAGTTGCTTTAATGCCCAAGAAGATTGATATAAGAACTTTAGATTGTTAAAATTGCTAAATATTTTATTTGACTGAACGCTGTTAGGGAATTAAAATTATATTTTTGATTTATTTAAAGCAATTTTTCAGTACGGCTAATAAAAGCGTAGAGTCAATTCAATCTAGACTATCGTTTAGGGAAACATCAATTAAATGTTCACCTTTTTGCGATACTGCCAAAGTAAGATAACCCTTCAAACCTTTGTTGAGGTGACAAGAGGAGCTGAATAAATCTCAACGAACTTTATAATGTCGGACGCATTCGAAATATGAATGACTTATCCGTTTAAAAAACGATGTCGAACAACAAGGTTATGCTGGGACAAGCAGTAAATATACGTGAAGTTTTAGCAGACGCCATCTGGAACTCGATAGCTTATTAATATGGGAATTAACCCTCGCTTTTACTTGACTTAATATTTATTACGTTAAATAAAAAATCAAAACAGACACATAAAAGCAATAGCACTTTACGATCATTTTGAAATTTCAACTTTTTGATTTAACATATTAAGCACTTTCGTTTTAAGGAAAACATTTACATCGTTCAGTCAAACGTAATAGTTCAACATTTTCTTAGTGTTACTTCAACAATTTCCAAGATGTTCAGTTAAGAATATTACACAAACGCACAAAAAGTGGACATTCAAAAAGTTGTTGACTTAACTATTTCATTTTTCTCAGTGTATTATTCCGTCGGAGTGTTACTCCCTCGCGCTGCGCGCTCGGTTCGTAAATACTTTTCCTCGGGAATAATAGCTATCATTATTGACTCGTGGTATAATCTACTATTATTATTTTATTTCCACCTTCTTATTAAATGACATTTTAAAGGTTCATTTTGCTGTTTATGGTAACCAAGTAAACGATACATTACGGGAACAGACCTGTAATATTTTACGGGCTGGTATAAAAGACCTGTAAAATTTTACGGCTTGGTTGTCTGTTTACATCACCATGACTACGTCTAGCTAGAAATAACGCCTTCGATAAAAAAAAACGTTTTCATAAATAGTAATTTGTATCACTAGGCCAGAAACTGTCATTTTGCAAGTGAGAGCACTTGAAAAGCAGTTTCGGGCCGTGTATTTTAAATTGTTTCAAAAATAAAAAACTAAATAGTTTGCGCTAGGGAAGTTACATGTATTTAGGTTGGCAACACAATGTCCAAACGATTTTGAATTTGAAATTAAAAATCAAGTTACCTACAGTTTTTTGACATTTAATAAAAACCAAACATGGCCTTCTAAATGAAAAGCGAGTTCTATCTGGCCTGCGCAAAAGTGCAGTTCAGGCGTACTCCGCCAAGCACTGCTTGCAGGGCGCTTTCTTAACCTAAAATTTTGACAGTTCTGTCACATGTGAATAGTGGATGAGTTCGTGTAAGAACAATTAACGTTATTGTTGTAAAAATTTGAGCATACTGGATATTATTTACGTTAGAATAAGGTGGAGTATTTATGTCCAATTTCGACAACTTAATTTAGCATTAAACTATTACGGTTTTAGATTAAAATCTCACCTGCATATACTCAGAATTTCTGTGGTAAGTTACAACATGTATAATAAAGCTTCTTTTCTCATTGTGCGTAATTATCAACGCCCTTTTTAACACGTTTTACATTATCAAAAGTCGAAACTCTTTTATGTAACTTGTTGTAATTATTCATAACACGAAAGTGCCAGTCTTTCTTTATTACACAAGCGTACTTCAGTCCGACAAGATCAAATGATTTGTGCATGAATCTATAAAGTTTATACCACATAAATTATGTTGTATTACGGTAATTACAATATTAATTAATTTTGCGTGAACTCACTTTGATTGACAGTAATGACAGTGCACTTCACTCATTGCCGTCAGTGCCCCATAACCAGCGCCAAAGTGTCGGTTTTTGGCGTTTTCTCGAGCACAAAAATTCAATGTAAATTTTTCAAGACGCCCAGGCCAGTTAGAACTCGCTTTTGATTTAGAAGGCCATGAAACCAAATATTATTCAAGTCCATTTTATTGTTTATACATATTTAAATAAGTGCAATGGATACTCCAGCACGCATTACTCAGGCTGCCGAACATGCAATTAATTCTTTATTACCTGAGAAATCTTCCAGTAGATATTGGAAGGAATATGAATTATTTGTGAAGTGGTGTACAGATAATTTGATTACCAATATTGCCAACATTATTTTGGTAATTTTTTTGATGGCCTAGTACGTCAATAGGGCTGTTTCCGGACGATTTTGACGAATGCAACATCAATGTTTCTGGCCGGAGGACCAAAAAATTTTTAAAGTAATTTAATTAAAAATTGCCATGTGAAGGTGGAAATAAAAGTTTGTACGTGACACGCTTTGCAATTAATCTTTATTAGGCTCACTGGATAATGGGGCTCGCACCTGCGTCGCTCGTCCCACAAACTTCCAGCTCGCCCGTAAAGATTAATTTACAAAGCTTGACACCTAAATAACTATTAAAACTACCGACGGTGAATTAACCGCTGGCGAATTTATCGACAGCGAATCGTACCTGCGGCGAATCGGCAATGGCGAATTTACCGACGGCGAATCGTACCTACGGCGAATCGGCGACGGCGAATTGTCCTAGACCCACTTACCTCGGCTTACATAAGCCGAGCACCTCGGGGTAGTAATGAAACGTGCAGCGACCGTTGAATCAAACAGATCCGCCAAAAAAAAGGCGTCGGAAAATAAGGTCGTAAAACCTTTCAATTTTCACAGCGTCTTGAGTAAATTCAACAAAATCCCAAACCGGACACGGTACACTCAATTTCCAAACCAAGACCACAGAATTTCTCAAGGGATCAACGGGAAATCACACACGTGAAACAAATGCCTGTACTTGCCACGCCACGAATGGTGCAAAAATTTTAATGCGCCGGTCCACGATGGAATCCACACGCTTCCGGCAGGAGTTCCATCACGGAAACAACCGCACGGCGCGAAATTCAAATCCACCAAACTGGTCAACAGATAGCATATAACGACGGAGGCCGTTTAGATAGTAGGCCAAATGAACAAAATAACTACGAAATGACTACGAGACAGTAGCCAAGTAAACAAATAGGTTAATGCGTGAAATCGACCGTAACCAACCGTAACAAGCTGTACAAGGAAGCTCGAGGGATCTACTGCAATCAAAACCGATTTGTAACAACATTTTTTAAAACGTATTATAAATGTTGTAAAAGTAAAAGGGGACATAGCTTCACGTAAAATGTTAAGCTTTTCTGTAAAGTTGTACAACAATTTTTTTGTTCGATCATTTAGTTGTCAATCCATGTTTCATTTTATCTGTAAATGTTAAAAATATACATAATTATAAAATAAAACAAAAAAAAAGTATTATGTAACAGAAGCATTTTATTTAGAATACCCAAATTAAGATTTGTTGTAAAAGTGTTCGAACATGCAGCTACACCGTGGCTAACTTATTTATTTTTCAAGATAGAAATTGTAATAGCAATTGTAAAATCGGGCCTAACTGATAGGATTACGAGTATTCTTCATCATTCTGTATAACACAGGCTTCCTTCGGGTAAGGACTGTGCTGCAGCGCTTTTAATAAAGCGTTAACGCGTTAAGGCTACTTAGCGTTTTTCTGTACTATTACGACTAATTTTCTGTTTAAACTCTACGAACGGCAGCCGCTCAAAGACAGTGATGAAGCAAAAGCGCTTTCGGATAAAAGCAGTTTAAAGCACGCTAAAACAGTAACTGTTTTACTGTGCTTTGAACTTTACAGTAACTGTTTTAGCGTGCTTTAAACAGCTTTTTTTTTAATATATGAGTGTGTGCCTGATCCTATTTAAAGCATTGAAAAAAACGCTTTCTAACAAAATAAGTCAAAAAAGTTTTGTCCGTGTATTTTCGAACGCACCCCGGAGGTTTCAATCAATATATGTCATTGAGCTTGTCGCCAATGACGTTGATGTCAGCAGTTGGATTGCGATGATAAATAATACACAAATCAAATAATTTTTGAATTGATTAATCTCAACAAATCATGAAGTGTACAGTCAAGAAACGTATCAGTCAATTCTGAAAAGATTTCCCTAGGAAGCCCACCATGGAGGAAATCAAAACTATCTTGCAATGATTACATGACAGTGAAACCATCTACATTACAGGCTAATGCAAATAAATTATGGATCGGTAATTTTTGATAAACAAATCAACGTAATGCTACGCAAAATATTGCAGAGATTTTCCGGGCCCCAGTTCAAGCGGAACGGAACCCGAAGGTCAATCAGAGGCAAAGGAAAAGAAAACTGCTACGACGACAGATGAACCGACACAACCCCAAAGTCCAAACGCCCTCAAAGTTGCAGCTACAGAATGTTTGAACAGTTGGATATATTATTTACAGGTATCATGTAAGGTTTTGTATGTATTCAACTTGTGATATACTTTTGCGTTTAGATGTTAAACAGTCTGTGCTCAGCCGGGCTTCGCCTTTCACAATCATTTACAACTTTGGCTCAGATGCAAAATGTCTCTTTAGCATCTCAGTGTTTAGCAAGTTGGGACGAGTTGGCTAAATCAACAATAGTTGCAAGCCATACTGTTAAAACCCATATTGCAGCTGCTATGCAAGACATGAGTATAGGTGAGACCTTCAGTGAGGTAGATGCCCAACGTCAGTTGGAACATAATCAACAGATCATTACAGAAAACATTTTCACTTTCATAAATCTTCAATACCAATTTTCTATTGCGGGCTGCGAATGCTTAGGTGCTATGGCAATGTGTCCATCTTGTCAAACAACAGCTGGGGGCATACATGATCCTGAGTGTAGCATGGCAACATTGCAGCAGTGTTTTGCTCAATTAAGCTCACAGGAAGTTCATTCTCAAATGTCCAGTCCTCATTTGGCTACTGAGAAGAGCCTACTGGATAGCCCTAAGGGTCAAGAACTGTCAAAGTCTCACTACATGGAATACTCACGTCAGCAAAGCCCACTTAATCCTAACCCTGAACCCCGTGGCCCTTCACCTTTCAGTGAACCAGTTCGAGGCCCAAGTCCTGTTCATGCTTTCACTGATACAATCCGAGGACCTGGACTTATTGAAAACATTCGAGGACCTCTGCCTAATCCTGGGCAGTTACATACAATGAAATCATCATTTCCTGGTCGGGGCTCCAGATCTCCTCTACACTTTCCTTTATTTCCTTTGAGTGGACAGAGACGATGGTCAGAGGCTGCTGCTGGTGATGTTGGAACTGACATCGGAGATGGCACTATGAGACGGTGGTCAATGCCATGGGACTGTGGTAGAATTGAAACTGCTCCTTGGCAACAGCGTTACTTACCTTCAAAACTTGCAGTACCCTCAACTTCTCAGGATAGGAGCAGAAGTACTACACCAGGTTAATACAATTTGCTTTTTGTACTGCATGTGATAATTTCCTTTCATCTTTAATTAAAATAATTAGTTTTGTTAATACAATTTGCTTTAAAATTTTCAATGTTCAAATGGTATAGTTTTTGTTTATAGAAGCTTTACCCCAACCTGGTACTATAACTAGTGGAGAAGGATTAGCAGAAGCAATACAGTTATTGTCATGTAGGCCAATGCGTTGTGCCATACCACATGGGCCGTTTCCTGGCCACCCACTACAAGGAATGCCATTTGGTTCTAGTGCATGGTCCGAAAGCCATGAAGAAAGAATGCATCGCAGAATGTACAGTCATTTACAGCGGTAGTAATGTATCATGATTTATCTTAGTTTGTTCTGATAGTGCAACTTTTACAGTGGAAACTGGCAATCTCTTGATGTTCCAACATCCAGTGGAATGTCTGTAACAGAGCACTATGACATTTTTCCACCTGGACTGCCTCTCACATCTCGAAAAAGTAGCTCTTCGACTGATTCCTCTTCTTGCCTTTCCATTCACAGCAGATCCACCACAAGTTCATCGGAAAGGGGTTCGGAGAGTTTTAGCAGTGGTGGAGTAAGTATAATTGATTTTCTTCATTTGTAAATGACATTTATATTACAGGATGCCATGAGACTGCATACAAATCTCTATTCCATGTGGAGTGGTAATGAACATCTCCCATTTATTCGCTTGCCAGAATCTCAGGAACCTCAGGACGACAGTGATGCAGAAGATACTCCCACCGAGGGTAAATCTCCGTTTCCAAAGCCAACGTAAATGTAGCCAAAATCTTGATAAGACTTCTTTGAAATAAGTATTACAATTTTCATTTGACAATCATTTTCTTGACATTAATGTCAGTTTGGAAGCAGGTAATAGCTTTTTAGAAACACATTCAATGCTACGAAGTGGTTCAAAATTATTGTAATGGAAATTACATGTACCGCAATTCTCACAACATACTCATTTTATTATTTATTTATTGCATTGCATCATTGAAACATACAAATTCAAGTTAGAATAATCAGTAAAGATTTGTCTTTACCTCAGGAATATTTATGTTACTGTTTAGTTATGTAGCTGTCACTGCTGAAGATGATTAGGGAGACCAATGTAAAGGTGACTGGAAAAATACAAATTTATTTAAAAAAGTGTTTTGTTGTGGTAAAGACAATTCTTGTGTTGACACTTTAATAGTTGTCTAAAACCAAAACAGTTAAGACTAAAGTATTACCGAATTCTATCATAAAAAGTTCATATTTTTGTGATATTTTTCTACTATTAGATTAATAAGTAACCAAAAGTCAAACAACAAAAATAGCTTATTTTAAAACAGTATATTTAAATCAATTTCATATTAATTTAAACAAGTGCTATTTCTATTCAATATTTATGGCACATCCCTTTCTCTCTTGACTGCTAATGTCACAATAACTCATAAAATCGAATATGTGAATAAAATAATATTCCTTAATGCTCAAATAATTGTAGAAAATTAATTGTGGTGTCTGACCTTGTGTGTTAGAGAAGGAATTGTAAACCATTCTTTGAGCTGTTTTGTGTATCTATGAGCAATATTTTTTGTAATCCCTTTTAAAATGTGATGAGCTGCACAAACTTTAACTCATCGGGGCCAATTGTGTCAGGTCATAAGGCCATGCTCAGATTAATTTCACCAAAACTCGCATTTGTAAATTTTAAATCTTCTTATTGTACATGTACTCATTAGGTGTTATACATATTTTTTCAAAATTACTGATTACCGTGTTTAAAGGAATTGGTAATTTTGCTAGTAACATGACAAACTGCCAGCAATTGGTGCCTTTAGTTTTTTATTGAATGCTTTCTATGTGAAAATATACTCAAATTTTGCCTAATCACATATTCAGGTCAATATCATGTTTTTTTTTTGTATATAAACTAATAAGGATTAATTTTCCATTTCTCTGCTTAATTCTAGTCAACTGTTGATGTTAGTTCATATCTGGTACAGGTGTATTTATACTTTTGTATTTATTAGTAGTATTCATACTGTGGCTGTAACTCCTACACTTTAAGAAATAGGCGCATTTTAGTGGGTAAACTTTATTTTTTATATTTAGTACAAATTTGTTACATTTTTATGGCGAATATCCTAAATATATGTTTACATCTATTAAACTATTATGTAATACTGTCCAATTCATCAAATCTTAGGTGTAAACAAGTTAAAACCAGATACAGTTACACAAAGTACATTTATTAAACATTTAAAAAGAACTTAATAACAAATTGGAACAAAAAGTATTTTCCGCTTAAAATAGTTTTATCAAATTATTATTTACAAGTAAGGAATTAGCAGCAGCAAACTTATAAAATAAAAATTAAAACTATTACATTAATTAACTGTTAATTAATTAAATGATGCATATTATATTTTATTGATGCAAATTATGTTTTCTTTGAGTCGGTAATATTTATTAATTAATTTTATTAAGATAAGTAATTAAGTAGCCAAAAATGACCCATCTTTGTTTAGGCAAAACATTGGAATTATTAATCATTGATAAGAAAAAAAACTTCCAAATTAAAAGACTGTTATTCTTACATAGTTTCACATATGTACAATAAATACTAAAATTATTAACAGTATTAAAATAAAAATTAATGGCAATTATAATAAACTCATAAGAAAATATACATTTGTAGTAGCAAATATAAATTTTTCCGTCGTCTTATACAAAAACTGAAGTAAAAGGTAAAATCGATGCAGAGATTCAGTGAATTTATAATTGAATTTTGTTTTTCACTATACATGAGTGATCATTAAAAAAGTAGTAATTAAAAACCTGTTTCTGTCACGAAATGTAAAAATTATTTTGTTTCTCAAAATTGCAGTTTTTAATTTATACCAAAATCATCACTCATATTTTCATCAATTTCTTCTATAGATTGATCGTCATAGTCCCACTTGTTGCTAAACTCTTCCATATCTTCTTCTGAATCTGAACAGTTTAGACACCTGGAAAATAAATAACTATTTCTAACTGCAATTTCAATTTACTTGTCTCAACATTATTATCTTTCATATCTGTTAGGAATTGACACTTTCTGTGCCTCAGATAGAATTTAAATAATCTTTTCAAAATAAAAAAAGGAAAACTTACTTTGCTTCACTCATGCCGTAATTTATACAAGTATCACCGACACACTCGCAACATCCATTATGAAACCAACGAAAACTTGATGCTCCCATAGACTGACAATTACTTCTGCACTTTGTCCAACTCATGCACTGGAACATGAATGCAACAGTGCAGTTGATAACTGTCACATCAGGCTTGACTGGCGTGCTTTCTTGTTCAGCGCTTTCTGCAAATATTTCTTTAATTAAGCTGACAAACAAGAGCTGAAATACTTACGCATGTGGAGTTTCACATCTTTTTTTGGGGCATACTGTGTAATGTCGAATTCAATTGGATAAGTGAAGCTGGTCCAGCGATCCTGAGGATCTGGCTGCTCTGTTAGTGCGTGAAAGAGTCCTGGCACTTTTTCCGAGAAGTCCTCAACATAGGATTGTTTGCCGAGGTTGACTCCGGTGTTGTTGGGTTTTGGGCACATATCTGGCATATTAAATCAAGGAAACTGAGTTCATTCACAGCGACAATTTGTAATTTTTCTTACCAACGCAAGAGCAACATTCACCGTATCTAACGCTTAAGCAATGGAAGCATTCTCTGCAGCATGTGCAGTTCTTTAGGTCGCATTTGCATGATTGGGTTAGCAAGCATTTGCTAACAATGCTTCCGCAGACGGCTTCGTTGCAGCTGTATACATTGTGTAGGACCAGGAAAAGACCTGTCGCTACTATTATCGGTACCGTCCAGTTCAACATAGCAAATCTGAAAAGAAAAAAATATAGTCTTGTTGATTGATAATTGCTAATTTGCTTAAAAATTTTTATATAGCTCTACCGATTTCGATATATCTTCAACAAACTGCTATCCATATATAAATAATACATAAATAATTTTCACTTCTGACGAAGCAGTCGAACGACTGCGAAACGTAAAGTGTGTAGTTGCGCGATTTAGTGTCCGCTTAGAAGATTTTGTGATACAAACTGCTATCGTCAAAAAATAATATTTTAAAAATAAAATCAACCATCGTTGAAGAGAAGAAGGATTGCTTTGCAATTGCTTGCAATTGTTTTATTTCTAATAAATACACAAACGAGTTTCATCATAAGAAAGAGAAAATACTCGCTAAAAATCTAAATATGAAAAAACCCGGTGTGTTTTTAACATTAGGAAATTAGAAATTTAAAGAAATCGAAGTGATTCCAGGAAATTTATTTTTAAGTATCCTTCAAAATGCGTATTGCTGAAAAACTAAACAAAAAATTACGCAAACAAATACCTAAAAATATCCGGAGTTAAATGCGTACTCCTTGCATACTTACAACAAAATTATTGCGTGCGAAAGTTGGAATCAGTTTTGCTGTACATTGACAACTTTCTCATGATTAAAAATTCATCAGTTAATCAGCGGAACAAGAAGGATTATAAAAGTTGAATAAAGAACTTTTGTATCACAAAATCTTTTAAGCGGACACTAAATCGCGCACTGTACACTTTACGTTTCACCGTCGTTCGACAGCTTCGTCAGAACGACGGTGAAACGTAAAGTGTACAGTGCGCGATTTAGTGTCCGCTTAAAAGATTTTGTGATACAAATTTCATCGGACAAGAACCAACTGTAAAAAACAACTTTTGCTTCATTATTTTTAAGAATAAAAAAGCCCGACCTACTAGATTTCACAAGAAGAGCTCTAATATTGGCCCGGGCAATATTTTATTTAATGAAAATTTTCCCCGTTTTGGCACTCGTTATCCAAATAAGAAACACTATAAATAACGAAAGAAAAATCACAAGGAAACAGTACTTACATATACAGGGTCTCCCAAATAGAGTAGCCTATTAACATATAGGGAAGGAAATATACAAAATTCTGAAAGTTGGTACACTGCCCTAAGACATAGTGAGCTTCCCGCGTAAAATATTTTCACTCTTACATTTCTTCCGGTTATACCGGAAATCGCCATTAACTTTCTTATTTTAAATGGAATGTTCCTTTTTTTATTACAAATTTTGATTCTGCACATTATTCTAAATAAAAAATGTTAAGACTTCTCTATGCCTAAATGTAACAGATTTTGAGATACCTTTAAATTTCTTAAAAAAAAAGTTTGGGTAACCTTCCCTTTAAAAAATTGTATCTATGATACTTTCAAATTTCAAGGTTCAAGTTGCATATCGTTTGAAAGTAGAATCTTCAGGCTTTCAAATCATATCGTAGTTATCCCAAAAAAAATACAGGCTGGTTACAATATGGTGTCCAATGTCATTATGTTTAACTGCCCAAAACTCAAATTTCCGTAAATGAAACACCCCGTATATTTTTACATCGTGAAATACAGAATCAAATTCTACATCGATTGGTATTAGCATTCCCTATACCTATTTCTTTTAGTTTTCTTGTTATCAATGATTGTTTATTTTATTCAGTTAATTAATGGAATGAATGCAGTTATTCGTAGCAAGCTTTGAAAAAAGAAGCAGATATTGAACTGTTACTTTTTAAGAAATAAATAATTGCTAACCGTAATATTTTGACGTACATCATAGAATAAAGCTATTAGGTAAATACCTATGGTAAGTTTACCATTTTCATAAACGAGCGTCTTTAAAAATTAGGCATGCTTTGAAAAACAATTTTCTTTGTCAATTTAACGTTTTTATTAAACAACAAAAGCAAAACTTACAATTGGTAAAGTGGTAAAAATAATATTGAATAATATTATTCATTCTAATAAACAGTTTATTTTACATTCAAGGAGAATGCAATAAAATGATTACGAGAACGAGCAGAAAATTTAATGAAAAGTATCCGCAGTTACTGCCAATGACCGAAAAAAATATAGAAGAACGTATTTTTTAAGAAGTGTCCAAAGAAAACTTCATCTGCTCCTGTAATTGGCAATGAAGCAAAAGAAATTTCTGTATTGGCATTCGTCGAAACTTATTTATTTATTTCTACTTATCTGTTAATGGTATACCTAACTCAATAAATATTTTTATTTTGTCGACACTTACTGCGAAAAATTTCGATAATTCTAGCAAAATATGCCGTTATAATAAACAATTACTGATAACAAGGAAACTAAAAGAAGTAGGTATAGGGAATGCTAATATCAATTGATGTAGAATTTGATTTTGTATCTCATGATATAAAAATATACAGGGTGTTCCATTTACAAAAATTGAGTTTTGGGCAGTTAAACATAATGACCTTCGACACCATATTGTGACCAGCCTATGAATTTTTCAGGGATAATTAGGATATGATTTGAAAGTCTGAACATTATACTTTTAAACGACATGTCACTTCAAACTTTAAATTTGAAATTGGCGTAAATACATTGTCTTAAATGAAAGGTCACCAAAACAATTTTTTAAATAAATTTGAAGATATCTCAAAATCGGTTACATTTAGGTATAGGGAAGCCTTAACATTTTTTATTTAAAATAATGTGTAGAATCAGAATTTGCAATAAAAAGTATAGCATTCCATTTAAAATAAGAAAGTTAACGGCGACTTCCGGTATAACCAGAAGTGATATAAAAGTGAAAATATTTTAATCTGAAAGATCGTTTTCCCTTAGGGCAGTGTACTAATTTTCAGAATTTTTGTATATTCCCTTCCCCGAAAACTTTTAATAGGCCACTCAACTTGGGAAATCCTGTATAAAATAGGAAAATAAAACAAACATGAGTAACATATCTCGAAGAAAATTAACTAACAAGTGTAAACTAACATTAGAAATTAAAAGTTCATTATCTATCTTTTAATATTGCAAAATTATTGACTGATTTAAAGAATCTTGTTGATACTTTTCCAAAAGAACAAAGAAATTTAGTTAGATTGGAATTTGTATACATATTAAAGGCTGATAAGGGTTCTACCACAGTAGCTATATAGATAAAAGATTATAAAAATGCCGGTTTCAAAATCAGAAATTGTGTGACCGTAGTTAGTCTTACTGTTTCTAACTTGTTCTCTTTGTGTAAGTTGAATAAATTTGGCCGAATATCCGGTGTATATCTAGGCCGGATAGCCGGTGTGTCCCGATACCAGATTGTACTAGTGACTTGATTACGAAAACGTGGCGACAGTGAAATGTTGGTTAGTAACAAAAAAAAACAAATGAGAGAAAAAAATAATTAATTTTATGTTGTACACGTTGTATCGTTTTGTATGATTAATAAATTTGTAAATTGAAAATACATCTTCTTAGAATTGTGGTGGTAAAGCGAACAGTACCTCCACAAATTCCGGCCAAATTTATTCAACTTATCCGGCCAAATCACCATCCGCTGCATCTCTGCATCAAATTATTATAAATGTAACGAAATACAAAACTAGTCGGACATTAAGCGTTGAAGGCATCACGGGCGTTAAAATTATACACCCTCGGGCCGAAGGAAAAAAATACGGACAATAAAAAATAAAATTCATGACAATGTTCCTACGGACAGATACCCCATACATGCGGGGTAATTGTGCGTGGGTTTGGGGCCATGGTGAGGTTTGGGGCAACTTACCGCAGTAGAATATTATTCTTTTTAGGTATTAATATTGAAAATATGTTGAAATAAAATATTTCTAGAGCATACTGTATGCATATCTTGTTACCTATAAAAAACATGGGTGATAAAACAAAAATAAGATTCTTTGAAAATAAAAACTGAAAAGAAAACATGTTCTTCTTCTTTGGTAATTGACATCTAAAGGATTATTTATTTATGTATCACAAAAATCACAAATATAGGTTTCGCGACTGGGGCCCAATTCTTGAAATCATTCGACATCATGTCGTATGCGACAATACGTCAAAATGACGTAATTCTCGAACGATTTGTATAGTTTTGTATGAGAGTCTACGTCATTTTGACGTCATGTCGCATACGACATTTGTCGAGTGATTCCAAGAATTCAGCCCCTGTTCCAACTCGCTATCAGAAAATTCCCCGAGAACAATTGACCGACGGAAAATTCCCCGAATACAATTGACCGATAGGAATATTGCCCGATGGACATTTGCTCGAGGAACAATTGACCGAATAGAAAATTGTCCGCGTAATGTATTTACTATTTAACTTTAAGAAAAATAATACGCATTACATTATTTTTATTATATTTAAAAAATTAACTACATACAATAATATACATGAACATGTTCTAGTAGCTTAAGTTATGTGCTATAACGCCTGAACGGTCCAGTGGTAAGAGGACCGGCCTTGCAATCGCATGGTCGTCGGTTCGAACCGCATTCGGGATTTTTCTCGGGGGTGGTCGGTATCGACTTCAGGCACCCTTCAGTGTTGGGGATAAAATACGACACTGCTTCCCCTTAAACGGCGAGAAGGTTGGAAGTAACAAAGCCATGGAACACTTTACACACACTCCCGCTCCTGAGGTCCTGACAAGTCTTTGACTTAGGACCCCGTTGGGCAATCACCACAGATAAAAAAAATATATCGCGTGAATAGTCGCATAAATGTTCTGCGTTATAATTTTCTACAAGGCGTGCGATTCTTTCGGCACAATCTGTGTATTGTTTGCGAGTAGGTGGACCTTCCTTGCCTGCTGTATATTGTTCTATTTGAAGCTCATGTAGGCTTTCCTCTCTTTGAATTGCTTCTATGAATTTCCATATACCTATTTGGGTGGTCAGCAACTTGTTGCTCGAATGTTCGATGCCATCCTTCTATAGAATTGTTTTTGGTAAGCCTTCATGTACCCCATCAAAACAGTTCCACATGTCATGGGAAAATCGTGGCGGACGACGACCATGACGTCTCTGAGGATGTCCGATCTAGGTGTCTTCAAAATAATCAATAACTGATTGCGCCTCCGGTGGTAGGATGTTTTCTTCGCAGATTGATTCGAAGGTATCTACGACGCTGTCAGCGGGGACAAAGGCAATAGCAGCTAAAAATCACAGCAAATTAAGAGCAAACTCTGGATCCGTTTCATATTAGTTTTTTAAATCTTCCGCTTTAATCTTCCGAAGTACACATTGCGAAAAATGGAAAAAATAGCCACGATGCGATGTTTTGACCGACGGAATTCTTGAGATAAAGCAATCCAGTTTCAAAATCTGTTAATATGCTTCGCGGCGAAACTTCCGGTAAAAATTCTTTTACCTTTCGAAGCATTCGTATACAGGGTGAGTCGGGAGGAATGAACCAAACTGCAGGAGTATATTCTACCCGTCAATATAAGAGAAAAAAATCCAAAAGTTGTAATCCGATTTTCATTTGTTTTCGAGTTGTAACGTTTTAACAAAATACCTTACATCATATTTTTTTCTCAATTGGTATTCAGATCAACTTAAGTTTGCTTTCAAATATTCAAATGTTCCTTAGATATTTTGATTTCGTTGTTCTGCATTACCTAAATACACACTTGAAAAATTTCACTACTCTGAAATGTTCAAATTTCGTAAAAACTACATTTGTGTACTAGCGAATCTTTTGATCTGAATACTTCAATTGAGAAAAAAATATTATGTAAGGTATTTTGTTAAAACGTTCCAACTCGAAAACAAATGAAAATCGGACTACAACTTTTGGGTTTTTTTCTCTTATATTGACGGGTAGAATATACTCCTGCAATTTGGTTCATTCCTCCTGACATTTTTGGGTTTGAGGCAAAAAAGATTGGAGATTTCGTGGAGTGGGCACTTTTCGAAATTGACGATTTTTGAAAAATTTTCCTGTATACGTAGCTTCGGTTTTATCGGGTAGCAGAGCATATATCAAGGGAATTGCGCCGTTTTTCTTCAACCCATATACTGTAAAAAGTTGGTAAAATAGGTGTGGCACAGTTTTGAAGGTACCATCAGCATACCAGTGACCAGCTTGGGCAAGGAGTGAGAGATTTCTCCTCGTACAAAAAATTAGTAACCGGTCGTCATTTGGACCTGAATCATACATCAAAAACAGTTCACCATTTTTTGTCCTTGTATATTCTTGAGGCAAAACGATGTCCCTACGGTGGCCAGGCAAAGCCGGCTTGCTGCTTGGTTCGCACATTTCTTATAATTCGCTTGATGCTGCTTAGTTTTGGAAGAATGGCTGCTGTAGCTTGAGTAAACTCGGTAGATGCAGTTGCTACGATGAAATGTGGTGCATCTTGCGTATGTTTAGCCTTGTCACGTAAAGTGTTCATGAACTTATTTTTCTCCAATTGCCATGCGTCTGCCACATGGTTATGTGTTCAAGTTTCTTTTAGAATGTTGTCATTTAACGTTGTCACACGAGCACTACACTTAAGTTTTTTATAATAATCGCACTTCCAATAAATTTTTTCGTCTCCTTTATCTTTTTGGTACGAATAGCCCACCCAACACCAACTTACGTTTTCCTTTTTCACTAAGTACAAACTCTAGCGCCATTTTACTATTTTAAAGCTGTCGCTTGCAGAGATTTTTGGAAAGTGAAGCTTCAGAATAGACAACAATTATTATATTCACTTTACGGCCGCTTTGTTGATCTGTTTTCGCCAAAGACGATTAAAGGATTAATGTAATTACAGGTATTTAAAATGGGCAGTCTAATTATGGTTTGAAGAAATTATTTACTACCTTCTTAAATGATTATCTACCTAAATTATTGTTTTTACTCTTACTCTGTCACAGGTATTACCTTATTTAATTTTGAATACTATGCTAATTTATGATTTTCTGGAAATTTTCTATACGGTAAATTGTTCTTCGGGCAATTGTCTTCTCGGTCAATTTGCCTGTCGGTCAATTGTATTTGGGGAATTTAGCGTCGGTCAATTGTTGTCGGGCAATTTTCCTAGATCCTTCTTCTGGATTTCAGTTACTTTTGTATAAATATAAATTTTGGGGTAACTATACGCGCGCGCACTTACCCCTTCACAATGCGCACAATTTTCCCGTACCTACGTTTTTTTATTGTTATCACAAAATTGTAAAAAAAAATTCAACAAATACCAAATGCGCAATGAATTCTTTAAATGTTACTGAATATCGTAACACAAAACTGAAATTAAAATATTTATAATTAATTTATTTACGGCATAAGTTTTCGGAATCCAACTTATTGCTAGTATGACGTCATACTGAACTTGGTTGGTAAAGCAAGGGTGGATAACATAGATTTCATGAGCAGTCATTACTACAGTCTATTACTTTTTGAAATGGTTGAGTGCGTACACATACCCCGTGCGCACAATTACCCCATTTTCCCCTATTCACGACCGGGAGTACTAATTTAATGTACCTACGCATGTAATTATTAAGTTAGAATAGAGAATGATAATAATTTGCATGATTTGCAAAAGTTTCGTTTTGAAAATTAAATAATTTTTAGCAAAATAAATAATTTTTAGCAAAATTTATTGTGTGATAAAATTTAGCCAACAAAAACAAAAACAACGTTTTTCATCAAAAACGTAAATATTTTTGATCTTCAAGTAGCGCTTAATAATAAACTGCACGCCACATGTGCGGCGAAAGTATGTATATATTCTTAACGAACAGTTTGATTAGTAGTTAACATTTTAAATTCATTTTTTAACTTTTATCAACATTTCTGACATAGGAAATTCCCACAAATAAACTAAAACTACACTGTTAAATAAACAAAATTATCAGCGCGCAATAATAAATTATGACAGAGATTCAATTGCATTGGAATTAATTAGGAATTATGATAATTACAAAACTACTTTTTTTATTAAAAAACACTGATAAACAGAATGCACTTTCACTGAAAACTAAACACGCTTGGAAGCATGTTTTCTATATGTCTTGAATGCGAGCCAATCAGGACAAAGGAACGCGTCCGTAAAAATTTAAAACCGCGTAATTATTAAATTAACCCCGAGGCGATTCTAAATAAATTACGTCCCTGATGAAAACGGTCCTTCCCGCTTGGAATTTCGGGCAACCGAAGTTAAAAGCCGACTCACCAGTCTAAATTGGTACTCCTTAATATTACTGAAACACTTAAAATCACTTGCACTCCACACAACTCAAATATTTTAAGAAACTTTGCAGCATCGTGCTTCTCTCAAGAAACTTGTTTTGCTACTGATATACCCCACCTCGCTTGTTTCAACAGCGGTAAGTTTAAAGGCAAGACAACTTACTCGAAGAGAGGATTACAGGAAAAACGGACCTGTTAATTCATCTCTTTCTTCTCTTTGGAATGTTGAAGGAACCTTTAGATAGGAGAATGTTAACAGGCCAAAGTAGTCTTGAAATTTAAGTCCGTTAAGATATTAATTTTGAAAGTAGCAGATTAAACATTTGAGAAGAAAAAAAGGAATAAAAAATTACTTCTTTTCGTAATATCAAAACGTAGGGTTGAAAAGATTTAAACGACAATTAAAATTATGATTTAAATCAAGCAATTTATATTCAATTTCTTGTGATATTACTCAACGATGTTGAGAATCTGACGTTATTTTGCCAACTATAGAAATTTCATTTCCAGCTTGCAATGAAATGTGAATAGTGAACTAAAACACTTGGTATTGTTTCACTAAAAATCTAATAATTTATTACTTGATAGGCATTTTATATAAAAACACAAATTTTCTCTTTGAATCTTTTCGGAACTGTTTCAGAATAATTAAAATGTTTTACAATTTTCTTCAGTGTTAGGCATTCGACACATTCAACGAGACAAGGTCGAATCCTGTGCAAACGAACGTTTTATTTCAGCACAGCAGAATTACTTCCGATAGATTGTTTACATGAACGTTTCAGATTTATGAAGTCGTAAATAACCATCTATTTAGAGAACGCTATTAAACTTTTTCGGTCAAATAAAACGATTACTGTGATGTGGCAAATTGGCAAGCTAACTGCCTGCATTCAGAAGAAGTTACTCGAATTAATTCATAAGCATCTTTATTTATTTATGATCGGTTGTTATTGAACTCACGAATCTAGACTGATAACGCACTCTTTATGGGTCAGGGGACAATGTTGATGATGCTATATCATGCAACGTAGGTGGGCAGTAGATTCTTTTTTTTCTTGGGACGAGGGCACATTCCATTACTAAGTATCAGGTATTCTGTGAAATGTTCATTACCTGAGACAGGAATAGTAAAATAGGCCCTGTATTTTAAATAAAACATTCCCGTTGTTAAGGGCCAGTCTATCCATCTCCTAATTGATTATACACAGTTGGTCTGGCCAAGACTAGGTATACGGTTATTGTGAGTAAATGAAGGAGAGGCTCATTGAAACTTGTGTGGAAATGAAATGGAGATATTACAATGTTGCGTGCGAAGGTAGGAATGCTGCGGCCGGAACGTGGCCCGCGTTATCAATCGGCAACGTCGATTGATGTAGCTATTTCGTTTACTCATGCGCTTTCTACTATTCCATCCTTCATTTACTCACGATAAACGCATAGGCAGTGGTGGTCAGGTCAACTATGTATGTATAATATTCGTCGAATAGTTACCACGCAAATAATTCATAAAATCAAACAACCATTCAGAAAAATCAAGTTATTTGCCGAATAAAAAGACCTTCAGCCTTACCTGCGCGACCAAAGCGATGCGGCAACGGGAGCGGGAACTAAACGTCAGCAATGCGGTAAAAGTAAAGTTGGATTTACATGGACGTCAAAACGACGAACGTACTGTACTCCCATTGGTTAGTGCTCATTACGCAAAGAGCAGCAACCAACGAGAGTACAGTACGCCCGACGTTTTGACGCATTCAACGTTCCATGTAAATCCAGTTTAATGATCACTTGTGCGACCAGGGGTGACCACAGCGCGACACAAAGTGTCAAAAATTTATTTTCAGAGGAAGAAGCAATTTATCGAGGGGATATTCATTCGTTGAACTTGGTGTACACATTGGTTGCACTTAAATATAAACTTCATGAATTCCTGAATTCTCTTGAACTTAAGAGTTCAAGGTGAATTTTCATGTGAATTTGGAAACACTCTCCTGCATTCGCACGAACTCACACGAATTCGCATTAATTCTAATGAATTCACATTAATTTTACTTCCCCTTCCATTTTATTTCGCCACATGCGTGCTGCTTCTAAATGGGCATATACACGGTCAAGTATGCCTTCGCGCCTAACTGAACGTTTTGAGGCTCGAAGGTAAGTGCGAATGTGTGTACGCTGAACTGATGGTGCGTTCCTGGCCTAAATGAATCTATCACACTTGCTCGCAGACTTGCCTCTCAAGCAAGCGCGAAGGCTTGCCTGACCGTGTGTATGTCCATTTACACCAATGCCACAGTACTTGAAGAGCAACTGTAGTTTGCAAATTTCTGCAGAGATTAATAAACATTAAGCCAATATTCTAGAAACATTCACAGTGATGAAAGGAAATTACTAAAGTGACCTAAATTTAAATGTTAAAGATATGTTATAGTGTATTAAATTAAAGAGAAAATTCAAGAAACACTAACAATAATTAGCAGAAAAATTTCTGCCACAATCGAGATTCGAACTCGAGTCTTCTGGTTACATGGCAGACGCTTTTACTTGGTAAACACCTACCTGATATTGTAACCGAGCATACACATAGGGCTCGTTTTTTTACTCTATAACATTTAAAACGCTGCATCTTAAAATTTCAACGCTGAACCTTGATAGCGTCAGACTTTCAGCTTTAAAATGACAATTTCAATCGCTACATTCAATAGTAAAAAAACACTAAAAAAACACCTTAACTACTCTGGAGGTGAAGCTTCAAGATTACTTTTTAATATGAAACGAAAATTGCAAGAGTTTTTGATATTAACAGCTGCAGAATTTGCCCTAGGGAATCTTATGAGCGAAAATGATGAGCCGCCTGGCAAGAAGCGAAAAAATGCAGATTTTTTCTTATTGCTATTTATTAACCATTATTAGACAAAACAGGGAAACTATATCAAAAGTTATAAATTACATGCTAGTTATAGAATCTTACAATCCTGACACTTTTAGGTCACGAACGTTGCACATCAAGCCGTCAAGCGTACTTGTGCAGCTCATATTCAAACGCTGCAGAAAATTATTCATCGCTGTAAGTTTTTAGGCTGCATCGTAAGTAAAAAAACGCACCGTGGCGATAAACTGTTACAACTTAAAGTGTAAAAAAAACGCTTTTGGTTTAATGGCTGCAACGGATGAACTAATCCCGAATAAAAAAAACGAGCCCATAGTATTATAGCAAAAGATGGTAAGCGACAGGTTGCAAAGAGTTTTTAAATTAATATAGTTTTTCGATACCAAAAACTGATATGAATTCATTTGTATCTTTAAGATCTACCTTGAATTTATATGAACTCGCCAGAAATCAGAAAAGAATTCATGAACTTACGAAATGTAGAGGATTTCTTGAATTCAAATATAACTCTTGGAATTCTTGTGAACTTTGAACTTAGTGTACAAAAAAAATATCAATGAGCATCCCCTCGCAATTTACTCTAGCAGAAGAAATGAAGTCGTAAGTAGCAGTAATTTAATTTTTTTGCGATTTCGTATGATTGATGTGATCGAACTCATTCAAGATAAGCTTGTTGAGTCATCACCACAGTGTTTTAAATCATATAAAATACAGTAAGGTCCGTATTCATAAAGAAAACTTACGCTATGCGTTCCCTAAAAAATTGCGAATATGTGTTTATGTACTGCAAAGATTTCTTTTACAAAAAGTAATTTATAAACTATACTTAAACTCTTGTTAGTTGTGCGTCCGCTACACCTTGAAATGCGTACAGTTCATGAATATTTAGCGAATTATTATTAAACGCATAGCTTAAGTTTTGTTTATGAATACGGGCGTCAGTGTGGACTTTTTCTACAAAAGCTTCTGTATTATGTAGTTGTTAGCCGAGTTGGTTGAGTCCGCTGACAACGGGCTTGATGTTTGGCCGAGCAACTACTAGGTGTGGGTTCGAATCCCTTCTTGGTGCATATTAGTTCTATTATGGTATAAATATAGTAGGTAAACTCGGTTCGAGACCCAAAATATGGATTGTGTTTCGGATTCATACCTGCTCCTTCGAACTGGGTTTTCTGCATTTCCCCAGTTTAAAATAACATTTGCAACACTACCTGTTTTTTTCAGATCTTTCCTTTAGTTTTTGAAAAGTCTTTGCATATGGCTGCCTTCTACCAGGAAATCGTTGAATATAATTTTACAAGCCAAAAAACAATTTTGTTGACATTCATAGCACCCTAAAAATGACAAAAGTCATGAAGCAACATGAAAACCAGAATTATTTCACAAATCGTAGGTTTTAGGTAGGTATAGGACTTTGTTTGGCAAAAAGATAACAAATTTAATTCTACATTGGTCGATGATTTTACTTAAGTGGTGTACCATAAGAAAAACTTGAAATATTTCACTTCTAAATTCAGCAGAAAGAACTGCCAGTCTCCAACAATCTGCCTAGTCTTCGGATTTGTTTAATATAGTATTACTTAGCTTAAAGCCTGTGTAATTACTAATGTAATTACACGCTAATAATAATAAAATTGATATTGAAGACTCTTCAGTCAAGCAAGTTAAAAGCAATTTAATAAGGGTCTGCATTTAATATGTTTCTTCGTTGACGTCATTTATCTCGGCAAATACTAGGTTTAGGTATAGAAATATTTTAATAAAAAATTTTCCAAATTTATAGATCTATCAAAATTCGTAATAATATAGTAATATTATATGATATTTTGTAAGTATTTTTATCAAAATACTGCAACTTTGAAGTCTTATAACTCGAAAAACACTTAATAAAAAAATATTTTATTATGGTGTTTTGGAAAGATCTCGAGGTAAGCTATAAGAATATGTAAAAATATATAGGGTGTCCAATTTAAAAAATTCAAGGTTACCATCATATGACCTTCAAACGACTATTCAAGGTCAAACAAATGGTACCATCTTATGGCTCCCTCGAAACCATACAACTTTTGTCTGAAACATTTTTAATTTTTGATAATAATTGATTGGTATTGGTGATATCGCTTAAACACATAATTAACTTGATCATGTGGTTAACTACGTTTCATACAATTGGCCTTAAGACTTCTTGTGCTTGAGTTTAACTCAAATAATAAACACATTATTGACGAAATATTTATTAATCATGTGTGAATAATACAACAACTAACAAAACTAAATATTGATGTTCCAAAATAAATACGAAACCTTTGAAAATTGTAGGAACAACAAGATAATTCTAAGATGTCCTATAATTGTACAATAAGTGTTCAAAATGTATGCATTTTATATAACAGAACTTAATAAACTTAGAAAATTGACATTTTACTCAAAACAAATAAAATATTTGAGTAAATACTCACTCCTGATTTTAATTAACACGTTAAAATGCAGAAATTATGAAATAATATTAAATTAATTAATTAAATGAAGAGATTGTTAGTGAATAATATACAAGGTGTCTGAGACCACCCATATACCCCTTCTATTTCGGAAACAGAGCATTTTAAAGAAAAATACTTCAGACAAAAGTTGTATGGTTTCAAGGGGGCCATAAGGTAGTACCATTTGGTGGTACCCTATATATTTTTACATATTCTTAAGGCTGTTTTACATTATACTTTTTTCGTCTAGAAACTTTGACAAGTTCAATACTAGAACTAACTTGAATAATGTAAATCAAACTCGAAAAATACTTAATAAAAAATATTTTATTATGACATTTTGGAAAGATCTCGAGGTAAGCTATAAGAATATGTAAAAATATGTAGGGTGTCCAATTTAAAAAATTCAAGGTTACCTTTATATAACCTTCAAACGACTATTCACGGTCAAACAAATGGTACCAACTCATGGCCCCCTCGAAATCATACAACTTTTGTCTGAAAAATTTTTCTTTAAAAAGCTCTGTCTCCGAAATAAAAGGGTACGTGTGGTCTCAGACACCGTGAATAATTAAATTGGAAGAAGCACTAACATAATCTTTTTTTCCGCCAAAAAAAAAATTATGTTAGTGCTTTTTCCAATTTAATTATACAGTGAGATTTTTTTAACGAAGAACATACATAAGTGCTATTGAATATTTTTAAATCGAACATAGGCCGAAAAGTATGTGGTAACCATGGATATGGTTAACATTAATTGTCATTATTTTTCTCTCACACATTTGACAAAGCAATTTGACATATATTCAAAACAAGTACGAAAGGTATCCATAGTAACGAAGCCCACATACATATTAAGCCTATGTTCGATTTTAAAAAACTCACCTTCTAAATTGCATATGTTCTACGCTAAAAAATTCTAAATACTATTAAATATCTCCTCAACCGTCAGTAATAGGTATTGGGTAGCTAATTGAAAGATAACTTTAAGGAGCATCTAACGACGACATAAAAATAACATCGTCCCATTTAAAAAACAAAAGTTATTGCCCTTCAATTGTTGTCGAAATGGAAATAGTTTTACTGAAACCCTGTTCAATGAAAAGTAAATTTTGTTGTTACAGTAGATACCTTCCACTTACCGTGTAACAGTACCACAATATCTGATTTCTAACTTTCTTCGTTAATGACTAATGAGATATTAATTATAAAACTTACATCAGTATTTTCCGAAAACCATTAACAAAGCCTAATATCTCAAAAACCATATGACTTAGGTATTGGGAACCCTTATCAAACTTACCCTAAAATAATCTGACAAACTCAAATTCGTGATAAAACGTAGGATGTTCTATTTAAAATAATGAAGTTACACATCGTACAGCCAAATTGGGACAGCCTGTATACTCTAAAACAATTTTAAATTATGCGGAGCTTGAAAGGATGATACTTTTGTATAAAACATTTTTCCATAGATTCAATAGGAATTGCGTTAACGAAGAAACCCGGTTAAATGCCACAGACTGCATGTATGTATAAGATAGAAAAAAAATTCAAACGAGCTAAGATGTAACTCAGTCAGCTCTAGTTTATAAAATTATTTTTGGCTATATAGAGTGTTCAGTAACTGAGAGCCATACCAAAGTTATATTTTTTTTAATGGAACATCCAGTATATTTTTACATACATATTTCGAAATTAGGCTTCACGAATAGGTAATAACAAAAGTTTCAGAAGTTTTACTTAAGAGTTTTAAAATATTGATGTTTAAGTGTAAAAAATTGCCATAATATGATAATACTGTAAACTGTAACAAAGGCGATTAAGATAAAATTTTCTTGTGGAAACAATGGTTATCAAGAATTATTAAACCAAAATGTTTCCTATCCTACCCTGCCTACTTTAAGTAAAAGACTGCAGGGCGTTTGTGTTGACAATGGTGAGTTATACCGAGTGTCCCGGCTCATCTGAGCTATAGGAAATTAACATCAGATTTCAAATATTATTGATTTTTTTGTTTCCAAGACAAAAGACGCCAAAAATTCACATTGCGTCTGCTAGTCCTCAATCGAATACAACTTAAGTAATTCCGCAAGTGCGTAATTGCTTTACAACTCGAGTTTTGTACTATACTTTGCTACCTACCTGCGTAGATAGGCAGAAGTTTTACATTGGAGCGAAACTTTACTCCAATGTTGCCAGCCAGCACAGTGGGACGGGGGGTTCTCTAACCAAAACGCGAAGGCCAAACCAAAATAGGCGCCACTTAATTTTTTTTTGTGAAAGGGATCGCGTGAAAAATTAAGAAAACACGTTACGTCCAAAACATGAACACTTTTATTGCTAAAAAAAACAAATAAAAATAAAATAAAACAAATTCGACGCAAGTCGATCGTTCTAAGTACACAACAAGACCATAGACCTAACTTTTCGGATCCGAAATCGCTACATATCTATCTTAAAATAAATCAACTCGTCACTAATGCCACAAAATGCAAGAGAATGCAATAAGTTGCAAGTTTTATTGCGACAAAATTAAAGCAATGGATCCGAAATAAAATCCGCGAAATATCGCTCAAAACTACGAAAAGAAATCAAAACGCTCCGACCTGTATTCCTTTGATGTTCGGCGTATTTGTCGGTGTCTTTGCGGCGATGCCGCCGCGGCACTTTGTAATGTGCCGGCTTCCACGTAGAGGGGCGAGGGAGGGAGCCTTCACCGCCGTAATTCGCGATGCACCCAACGAGAAATACCTCTTGATGTAGGTTCCAGATTAAAGCGCTAAAAGCTTACGATAAAAGCTCACGAGAAAAGCTTACGATAAAAGCTGACGATAAAAGCTTACGAGAAAAGCTCACGAGAAAAGCCTATAAGAAATGAAATAAAACGAACACATAAGTCAAACCGAGAGTTGCTGCGTATGGAACTTACCTCGGTCTATTGCGAAGCTGTGACACCCACGGGATACGCGGTTTTCCTGTCTTACACCTGGGTCTAAACAGAGTCGGCAATTAGCCGTAGAAATGCACTAACATCCCTTCGATGTAATGGCACGCACAAATAAAAATATTTACGAAAGAGAATGTGACCCAAGCGACAGCAAGTTTCGTTCTGACATTGGCGCAACATTTCTCGTTTGACAAACAAGGAGGGATTCTCAACAAGCGAGACACCGTTTCTTAGTAATAGCGGGAACCAATCGGCTGAAAGGACAAAGGTCACGCATAATACGCGTCCAGAAGTAGAACTTCGCTATAATTCGTTCAATTCCTCACATACACGCGATTTTGAACTCAATTAAGGAGGGATTACCTATATAAAATGAATTTGTTTGAATAAATGAAGGTCCTGTTAATAGAAATATGCTAAAACGAAAGTTTAAGAAAATTACGCCGGCGAAATACGGGTATTCCTACACTGACTGCAACATGTACAACGACGCGGTCCAAGGAATGATCTGACACGTCGAATTTCGCATATACAGGGCGTGTTCGGAACAGAAATGAAGGCTGGGCGGTGGCGATGCATATACAGGGGGTATTCAGAACAGGAATGAAAGAAATGAACTGTAACAACTTTATCTACGACCACAAAAATTACCTTCAAAGTGTAACCTGTCCACTGCTACGATTTCAGTCGCGTCTAATCAACGTCGTAAACGACTAGTAGTCATTGTCGTTAGTTTAGTACGACCTTTGAATATGGAAGGGAGGAAGGAGCATTTATTTCTTTCACCACTGAAAGAACGCTAGACGGAAGTGCTATCTTGTAAACCCATTTTAACGGTCATTGAGTGCGAACACGAATTATTCTATTTAACGGTGTAATCAGGGTTGCCAGCTCTTTAAAGCTAAAGTATAGAAGATTCTATTTAAAAAAAAATAGGAGAATATAGGAGAACATGGAAATGAGAAAATAAAAATATAATTTAAATAATATATTTATAATAAAAATATAATAACAAGTACTATTACATTCATTGCTGCAACTGTTCCCGCTTTCGTCATCGGCACTTTCATCAATTTTCTTATTGTCATCATGATTAATGCAATTCATATCCATTTATACTCCCAACAGTGAAACAGTAAAATTTCAGTTTTTAACCGATCAACCGATGTGAATGGGCTGATTCAGCAGAACATATCAGTAACAGTTCCCGCTCCAACAGTTGAGACTGAGCACTCATTTCTGCTGAATGAAGTTCACTCATCATAACATGTTCCAGTCAGATAGCGGAGAAGTTACGCTACAAAAAATGGCGACCGCTCCAACTCATCAACTTGTGAGAAGTCGCATTCAGCAGAAATTTGGTCAACAGTTGCACAACTTTCGGGTCTGCTGAATGCGGCCAATGTGATGCAGATGCAGCCATATTGTAGGCAACAATAGAAAACAAACAACATTCTCTGTAGCCAGTGTATCCACATGAAATGGCATCATGACAAATACTCTTAAACATCTCTTAAATTTCCCTAACTAATGCCCGGTTGCAGCAACTTTTTAAGCAGAGCTTAAATTTAAGTGGTGTTTAGACTATGACATTATCGATAGATTTAACAAAATGTTAGTCACATTCTAATTGATACTTAAGTTGAAGTTTAAATTAATTTAAATTGTTTAATTTTTAATTCTAAAAAACGAAATTTTGTTTACATTTAACAATTTCTTACGCGATGAAATTAAAATTTCGTTCGACGCTTATGGAGAAATGAGCCAGCGCAATGATCGTACATAAACATATATGTTTATACTTATACTGTGTATACACAGTATAAGCGGCGATCCAGGCGGACTGTTGCAAGCGGAATCTCATCCTCCTAACCCTGGTCATTATTCATGTAACACACTAAAAAAAATTTTTTCAATGAAAATTTTCACGCAGTCATAAAGTAAACATCTATATCTATTCAATAATGCCTTTGGAAAGTTTTAGCCGGTCGATTTTAATTAATTACAAATAAATTAAAAGTACACTTTCACGGTCATATGACAATAGTCAAATTAGATGCTCGTACCTGATTAACCAGCATCTGCATAAACATTTTCTTTACAGAATATGAAAGTACACATCGATATCTTTCATTTCAAGTAAACTCTGAGTTTTAGCCGGTTGATTTGAAGTAATTAAAAATTAATTAAAAGTGACGTTCTTAGCCGTAAAACAGTACTAGCTTGAAACGCCCATATCTCGTTAACCAGAATTTGCATAAACATTTTCTTTACAGAATATTAAAGTACACATCGAGATCTTCCATTTCAAGTAAACTCTGAGTTTTAGCTGGTTGATTTGAAGTAATTAGAAATTAATTAAAAGTGACGTTCTCAGCCGTAAACGAGTACTAGTTTAAAACGCTCATACCTCATTACACAGAATTTGCATAAACATTTTCTTTACAGAATATTAAAGTACACATCGAGATCTTTCATTTCAAGTGAACTCTGAGTTTTAGCCGGTTGATTTGAAGTAATTAAAAATTAATTAAAAGTGACGTTCTTAGCCGTAAAACAGTACTAGCTTGAAACGCCCATATCTCGTTAACCAGAATTTGCATAAACATTTTCTTTACAGAATATTAAAGTACACATCGAGATCTTCCATTTCAAGTAAACTCTGAGTTTTAGCTGGTTGATTTGAAGTAATTAGAAATTAATTAAAAGTGACGTTCTCAACCGTAAAACAGTGCTAGCTTGAAACGTTCATTTTCTAATTACTTCAAATTAACCGGCTAAAACTCAGAGTTTACTTCAAATGAAAGATCTCGATGTGTACTTTCATATTCTGTAAAGAAAATGTTTATGCAAATTCTGGTTAATGAGGTATGAGCGTTTCTAGCTAGTACTCGTTTACGGCTGAGAACATTACTTTTAATTAATTTCTAATTACTTCAAATCAACCGGCTAAAACTCAGATTTCACTTGAAATGAAAGATCTCGATGTGTACTTTCATATTCTGTAAAGAAAATGTTTATGCAAATTCTGGTTAACGAGATATGGGCGTTTCAAATTAGTACTATTTTACGGCTGAGAACGTCACTTTTAATTAATTTCTAATTACTTCAAATCAACCGGCTAAAACTCAGAGTTCACTTAGAACGGAAGATCTCAACGTGTACTTTCATATTTTATAAAGAACAATTTCTTGGTACAAGAAGAATGTACACATGTAACCCTTTGCAATGGATTAAATATTATTGATCTGTGATCGTTATTTTAGCGGCAACAGCGTTTTGAAATTTTATAACTTTATTGCTGGAATTTTATTGCTAACTTCTCATCGGTGTCGTTAGTAGTTACAAAATAAAGGGGTAAGTCTAGTTATAAAAAAGATGACTCCGCAGAACCTCCTGGAATGTTATTCTTTTTTTCACATCCTACCGACTCATTGGTCCTATAACTGGTCTTCTTTTTTTAAAATGAAGTACGTATATTCGTGTGTGTTTGTCCTACAGAAGCTATTTTTTAGATATTGCAAATAAAGTGCGTAAAATGTAGACTCTTTGCTTATAATCATTCTTAACAAACACCATTGTGAATATCCTCTAATTAATTTCTATACGCTTACTGCTTTTATACCTTTAGTATTAAAGCTATTGTAATCGGAAGCGGAAGCGTTTTCAGTTAAAAATCTGGTTAAACTTGTAACAAAGGCCGCGTTCGTAAGAACCAAGCGCTCAAGTAGCATTCGTCTGTAATTGGCTTATTTCAAAGAAATTCAAAAAATCCACCAATCACAGATGAATGCTACTTGAGCGCTGGTTCTTACGAACGCGGCCAATAAAACTTAAATGATTTAGGCCCAGTTGTACGTACAATTCCAGCTTAACTTAAACCAAAGCTTATACCCTTAACAACAATTGTTGAAATAATCGTTGTTATGGGTTTAAGCTTTAGCTTAAATTTAAACGGGCATTTTACAACTGAGCCTTATGGCCGTATGCACCGAACGAATTAACTCAGCTTAACTGTAAGCGTCACTCAGAATGTGACTTACATATTGGGCGTATTCGGGGACGCTCACCGACTGAGAGGGTAAGTAAGCAATTTCCCTGAATGGACAAGCTGACAGACCGCTGATATTTACTCAGCGCATAAATTGTAGGCTGAGTTCCTCAGTGCTATTAAAAAAAGTGGTGGGAGCATAATTTAAATTTACCGGTTGTCAGTATTCAATTTTTCTTGTAAATGTTGGTTGCGAGTCGTCAGGATCGCAATGGGGCCCCCGAGCATATTCTGTATAGCTATTTCGGCCCTAATTGGGGCCTCATCAGCAGAACAGTAGCTCAAGAACTCCACTGCAACCCCGACGACCAACAAGATATACGCACGCTTAGCGCGTGAAAGCAAACATGTGAAATAATTGCGCCCCAGCACAACTATTTTCCTTTAGGGCCGAAATAGCTATACAGAATATGCTCGGGGGCCCCATTGCGATCTTGACGACTCGCAACCAACATTTACATGTTTGCGATGACACGTTTTGTCCCCTTCGACTGCCATCTCGTGCGTGTTAGCTTATGAGGCAACGGTATTGTTGCTATTTGCTTTCACAACACGAATTATAAGTCGGAAAATAGTTGTGCTGGGGCGCAATTATTTCACATTCAATTTTTCCAGTCGATGATTGGTCAGGTAGTTTATTCTGACAGTTGACTTGACGATTTTGTGCAGATTGGCGGGATTGATCGTTTATTTAACTCGCCCATGTAGTAAGTCATGCACGTGAGACAGCTGCCATTCAGAATTTCGTTCAAGGAATTACTGTGTGCTGACACTTAGAAAACGCTGACTAATAGTGTTTTTCACTGGCTGCACCGGTGTGCACTCAGGATATCTCTATCTCGTTTTATTACATAAAGCTGAACCGAGATGAAAATATACTCAGTGCACACTAGTGCAGCCAGTGGAAAACGCTATAAATTGCAGCTTAGCTAAGCTGCTGAGCATCCCTGAATAAGCCCAATGTTATGAAACTTCAAATGTCACAATATAAACGTCACTCAAATTTAAGCTCGATTAAAATGTTTGGTGCATATGGTCCTTAGACGTTCAATGGAGAGGCTACAAGCAGGAGAAAAAGTTAATTTGAATAAATTATCATCTTTATGGACCCTGCAAAATCAGTAAATTCAAAAATTCTTTATTTATTACAGCAAACATAGTTTTACTGTCTAAATTATGCTAGCGTATTTACAAGTAGTGATTATTATTTAGTTTTTCGACGATGAATTTTCCGCTTTGGACGAGCTTACAGGGAGTGGATCGCCCGCGTCTTTTCTGAGGGATTCTTCGAAGTCTGCTGGTTCTATCAGTCTCTTTTTACCGTACGGAGGCGGGCCAATTAATGCTTCTACATCATCGTAATTTAACGTTTCATTTTTTAATAAAGTTTCTGCCAGCTAGAAAAAATATATTTAAGCACATCAGGCAGCTACTCGCAATCTCAAAATGAATTTTCCTAATACAGTAATTTTAACTGAATTTTATTTAGTACAAAAAGAGTCAACTACTTGCCAAGGATGATGTTTTCAATTCGGTAACTTTACCAATTTTTGTTCCGATGAGAAAAGTAAACATTTTCGAAAGCTCGACAAAAATATTCCGTAATAGTAAAGATAATTTTTCTTATATTCTTTTGTTACAGTCTTCATAAGTTTTTGAGATTGACATTTGTAATTTGCTAAAGATATCTTTGACTCTTTTATGACGGTTTTTTATATAGCTATTGTCATGTTTTTAAAGAACCATCTTTCAAACCCAATTTTAATCGTTTCTTTTATAAAAACAGTCATTTATTATATTTACGTTTAATAATTTATTGACTATTCTAAACTTACCAATTCTAATTTATCTTTATTCTTAATCAATACTTCTTCTGTTTTTTTATAAGCACGCGTGACCAATTTCTGGGCTTCCTCATCAATGATGGCAGCCAATCGTTTACTGTATGGCCTTCTTCCTCTCTCTTTAATTTCTTCTTCGGGGAAACAAATCAGGCCCACACTCTCGTTCATTCCAAATTCTTTCACCTGCGCGTAAGCCATTTTTGTAACTTTCTCCAAATCATTCTGGGCACCCGTCGTGATTCTGTTGAAAGTTAGAGATTCAGCCACACGCCCTCCCAAAGTCATACACATGCGCTCGAACAACTAAAAAAAAATCATAGTTTATAATTTAAAACGTTTTGTTCAAAGACAATTACTTCTTCTTTGCTGTGCAGTTTTTGGTCTCTCGGTATGTATTGTGCAAAACCAAGTGCCAAATTTGTTCGAGGTACAATAGTAACTTTGAGTAAAGCATCTGTATGTTTCAACATCCATCCTACTAAAGCATGTCCGGATTCGTGGTAAGCCACTACTCTCTTTGTTTCTGGTGTCATGGCATGACTTCTTTTTTCAGTACCACCTAAAATACTCAAGATATGTTTACTTTGAACTCTACTTTAAAATATTAAAGAAATGCAAGCAATATAGATATATTAAGTACTAAGACTAACCAACCACTCTTTCCACTGCATATTCTAAGTCGGCCTTGGTAACTTTATTTTTCTTAAATCTTGCTGCATGTAATGCTGCTTCATTGCAGATGTTTGCAATGTCTGCACCACTGAAACCAGGTGTAAGATATGCTAAACCTTTGGAGTAGTGATTTGGAGAATGTTCTAATGCAATGCCTTTTAGATGTTGCTCAAATATTTGCTTCCTTTCTTCCAAGTCAGGAAGGTCGATTAGAATGTGACGATCAAATCTTCCTGGACGTAATAAAGCCTGTAAGACAAAAATGAAAAGGATAAATCTGAAATGTGTCATCAAAGGAATTATAGTGTAATTAATGCAAGTCACAAAAGTCATGCAAGTCAACATAAATGTTTGTACTGATGTTTAACTTGTGACTAAACCTTATATTAGATTAATCTAAAGATGAAGTAAGGATGATTGAAAAATGTTAAAGAATTAAAACGGCAAAATTAATAATTAATGCAGGATTAATATAAATTTTTCGTATCTCATAAAATTAAAGGCAAATCAAGCCATTTGTAGCTCACAGTTTTGGAGAAATTTTAGAATTATCAAAAAGGGAGAATTCATGTTGATAAAATTTTTTCATGCTCGTGATAGAGTTCTTTGTGTGCATTAATTAGCAATAGTATTCAAGAAATTTTTATTTTAAAAACTGAAAACAGTTATTCAAACAAAAATTTATTGTAAATTCAAGATTATATGAAGCATCATCACACCTACTTTATCTAAAATATCAGCTCTGTTTGTTGATGCTAATATTATAACATTTTCTTTTGTTATCATCCCATCCATTTCAACTAGCAGCTGATTAAGAGTTTGTTCGCTTTCACCTGTAGCTCCTGTTGCTCCTGTAAGCTCTCCACTTCGTTTTCGACCAATAGCATCAATTTCGTCAATGTATATAATGCAAGGGCTTCGTTTTTTGGCTTCCTTAAATAAGTCTCTAAAATACGATTGTGTAATGATAAGAATGCAGACGAAATGTCTTACAGCAATATATCAACCTAACTCTTGCAGCTCCTAAACCACCAATCATTTCTATGAACTCTGATCCATTCATCGATAAGAATGGAACATTTGCTTCTGACGCGACAGCTTTCGCTAGTAATGTCTTACCACAGCCTGGGGGGCCTAGCAAGAGGGCTCCTTTAGGAACTTTTGCGCCAAGGCTTCGATAAAATTCAGGCCTTTTCAGGTAATCAACAAATTCCATTACTTCTTGTTTAGCTTCTTTTAAACCAGCAACGTCCGCAAGGCGAACGCCTTTTCCAGTGCTTAAAAGAGGATCTACTAAGGTAAATTTTGCTTTGCCCATTTGTGTCTGAAAAAAGAATTTTCAGAGTTTATTTCACTGACTAATGTTGATTTAAATATATGTAAGTTTCAAGAGAGTAATATATTTACAAAAAAAAGTAAACGATTACTGTAAAATAATAAAAGTGATTGCTCCAATAAAATGACCCAAAATTAGTAACTTAATTCAATCCTATACCTACTCATACAATTTTCTAAAACTTACAAATCCATCCATACTGATTGGAGGTCGAATATTTCTGCTTCTAGCTATTATGGACACGAGAAGTCCCACAACAAATAATGAGAGAATAAGTTTTCCAGCAGAATCGCCACCACGTTCATAAATAACTGGCACTCCATCTGTAATGCCCAGTCTCCTCTCAGCTTCTCGCAGCCTATCCTCAAACTTTTGAATATCGACTACATTCATGTGGTAAGATTTATGTTCTGCCTAAAATACCATAAATATATTGAAAGTTACTACTCCAATTCCTTTATCGGACCTTCTTGTTTTTAACTACAGCACCATCATAAAGTATGATCGTTACAATTTCAACATCTGGTCTGACTATTATCTCTTCGACTTCACCTTTCGCAAGCATTTGGTAGAGGAATTCGTTCCAAGAAACATATCTTACAACCTGCAAATACGTACATACGTGATACAACAGAGTGGCATGTTATGTTTGTATCAGTGGAAAAGTTACAACATTTTTTCTCCACTTCTACTTAGTGCATAGTAATGCAAAGGCCATTTGCCACTGTTTGCTGTCATAGGAACACCAAGTCTATTTATCTTTCTAGTGCTTTTAATTCCATATATTGATATGCAGAAAAATTAAAGTGGTGAAAAGATAGTGAAACGCAAGAAGTGATGAGCAGGTTTAATAGCTTTGGTATAACCATGCACCATTTCTTTCCATTTGTGTTGCATCTTCTATAGCTCATTTATGGAACAAGATAGAATTTTTTCAAACAAATATAACTAAAAGACTTCATACTTAGGTTTTGCCTTGTACTTTAATGTACAAGATTATGTTTATAATAAATATTTAAACTGAAATAAAAAGCTATTTTCAACAAAATATTAATTTACTCCCAATTGGTTAAATAAATATAAATATTTCTTGTACTACCATTTAGACAATCAAATGCTACTTCTTTCTACCTATAAGAAAATATACCGAATGTTCCATTTAAAAAGTTCAAGCTGCACGCTGCCACTATTTTACAGATATCCTGTACGTCAAAATAATTTTAAATATTTGTACTCAATACGGAGAAGCTCTCTGTGAAAAAAATGAACTTTCGAAGAAAGCATGCTTCTTTTATATACATTCTAATTGAGACTCGTGTTTTCTGACACACTTATTCGGAAATTTCACAAGTGCTGTAATTAACAAGATAATTAACTTACTTCAGGTTGATTGCTACTAGGAAACATAAGAGATATAATTGCTATCACCATGTATGCCGATAACATCCAAAGAAACGCTTTAGCAAGTAGGGATGAAATTTTGTCATCTTCATCTTTATTTGGTTTCTTAGGATCATTAGGATCTTGTGCGGGGTTCTGATTATTCTGTGCTGAAGAATTAAATTGCCTAACGTTCAAGTACTTTGGCAGATCATTGATGCTGCGCAGGCCAGAACGGTGCAATACAGAACACACCGCTGCATATTCTCTTGTGAGCAATCTAACAAACTAAATACACAGTCACTACAAAGCAATTTATCTCTCTAAACGAATTGGCTTACCTTTGGGTTGTAGTTAGTGAACACTAAATTTTTATTGCACAATGTTGTTGAAGCATATAAACCGTTGTGATATTCGACAGTATTCTTCCAATTTTGAGCTCCATTTTTAATGTAACGCAGTGATGTTGGTAATTTGTTAACGTGCTTGTACATGATATTTACTTACGGTGTAATTTCATGTTGATAGCTTAATTAATTTTAGGTTATGACGGAGATAGAATGATGACAACCAGCCTACCAACATAAGATAAGTAAATTCTTCAATTCTTCTCGTTATCTTTTTGTTTGTAGAAGTTAAAAGGGTAGATGGTAAATTGATATTTTAATACTAAATCAGAAATTAATTTGGCTTGCTTAGGAGGTTTATAAATTCTTCAAATAACCAGTTTTGGTAATCCTGGTTTCCTGTATTCTCGATTGATAAGTGATGTTCTTTTATTCATCGAAGAGCTAAGCGCACTCATTGGAAAAACATCAAAGCGTATTTTTATTCATCATACATTTTGCGATTAAAGTTATCAATCTGGTCTTTTATTCTTCGATGAGGTAATCTAAAACTCATCGGAGTCATCTGGATTTACTGCTGATGAACCGATGAATTAGGGAGGGGAGAGAACTTTGTAGAGGTTATATTGGTTATATTTGTTATGTTTGTAAACATCAAAACGTTATTTGATAAAATGAATGAAAATAAAGAAGAATGCTTAATACCAGTGGAAGTAACAAAGCCATGGAACACTTTACATACACTCAATACACTCCCGCTCCTGAGGTCCTGACAAGTCTTTGACTTAGGACCCCGTTGGGCAACCACCACAGATTAAAAAAAAATTAAATTAAATTAAAAAAACTAGTGTTTAGTTTTAGAAGTATGTATTATTACAACGCCAGTAAGTAACAGGTTGTAATTTTGCACTTGTCATTAATGGTACAACTTGTCAACAATGGAAATAAATTTTAATTGGCGGTCAGTTTTCAGCGAATCTCAACGCACATTTAACGCATGTTCACTTTTGGTGCACTAAAGTGCAGGATTACCCCAGTTTTAGCAAGAGATTTACTTACAAGTTTAACGCTGGATTTCACAAACGTCACTTAACTTTAATCATTGATTAAGAATAATCATTCCTATACCTTCAACACATGTAACTATGGCAACGTTTACTTTTATCGCATGATTAAATTTAAGTAACGTTTGTGAAATCCAGTGAAATCACGTGATGGATGGCAAAACCCGGATTTTTTAAAATTTCTGTGAACCAGGCTTGCTTGAAACTTATAACGTTTCCGATTGACTGCTCTAGAGCATTCAGAATATCTCCAACCCTTATTATTACATGACGTTAAAATAAGATGCGAGAGAGTGCTCTAGAGCAGTGATGGCGAAGCCATGACCCTGGACACAGCATAAATACATACAGCAGGTTCACTCTCCTTGGCGGGAAAATTTCCCGCGCAAACTGAGCCGCCATGTTCCGGATGGAGAATCTGTCACGTCACCTGTTCAGCACATTCAACTGGACGCACGGAGTGTTTCTTTTTTTCACTCTTACATGCACTGAAGCGCAGTCGCTCTCTCTCAGACTTCTGCTCATTGCGTGCAACGAGAATTATGTCGAATGCGTCCTTAAATTGCATATGAATACTCAGGGCCGTATTCATAAAGAACTCTAAATTGTTAAATGATACGATATGATTTATAAAGGGTTTCAGTTATGTAAATGAAATGCTAAATCAGACGTCGTTTCACAAATCAAAAATGCGAAATTGAATTAATTACACTGAATTGAAGAGTAAGTACTCCTCTCTAATTTATAATCTCATAAGTATTCGTATGCTTTAAGGTATAACAATTAATTGGTTAAGTCTACAATATTGGTGTCTTGCCCGATCCCTTGAACTACCTTCCTAATTTCTTTTTTCTGATTTGATACAGAAAGAAGAATGTAATCGAAAATGAAAAGTCTGGTACGGATTGTTAAAAAGAGGCCGAAGCATGGACTGAGATAACCTACAACACGAGGAAAATTTGCTATTTATAAAATTTCAAACATGTGTGCACAATCTGATTATCATTTCCCTTCGACTCACCGCATGCTTTAAGGTATGTATAACAATTAATTGGTTAAGGGGGTCATTCTAATTGGGGTTGCAAGTTACAACTTGTTATGATTCTGCTTCCGAGCATTATCGAGACTGCACAACGTTGTATCCTGTTAGCACCGAACATTGCCGAGATTGTAACTTCTTAGCTGTTACTAAGGAGGTACCACCGTTATTAGGTTGCAAATTCGATTAGAATGACCCCCTAAGTCTACAACACTGGTGTCTTGCCCGATCCCTTGAATTACATTCCTAATTTATTTTTTCTGATTTGATACAGAAAGAAGAATGTTATTGAAAATGAAAAGTCCGGTACGGATTGTTAAAAAGAGACCGAAGCATGGACTGAGATAACCCACAACACGAGGAAAATTTGCTATTTATAAAATTTCGAACATGTGTGCACAAACTGATTATCATTTCCCTTCTACTCACCGTATGCTTTAAGGTATAACCATTAATTGGTTAAGTCTACAACACTGGTGTCTTGCCCGATCCCTTGAATTACCTATCTAATTTCTTTTTTCTGATTTGATACAGAAAGAAGAATGTTATTGAAAATGAAAAGTCTGGTATGGATTGTTAAAAAGAGACCGAAGCATGGACTGTGATAACCCACAAAACGAGGAAAATTTGCTATTTATAAAATTTCGAACATGTGTGCACAATATGATTATCATTTCCCTTCGACTCACTGCAGCAATTTGTAATGTCAATCTTTTAATTATTTGGCAGAGAGATGTTTGTGAAATATTTAACTTCTATTTTATCAGAAGATTAAGAAGTTGATTATTATGCTCATTTTTCGGTTTTCTTCTTACAAGTGATGTGTATAGAATTGTTACTCCAGATTTAGGTATTGAAATAGCTATTTGTGCAATAAGTTAGGAAATATAATTTTTTTCCGTACTAGGCATGGGATGTACATACCATGTACATGCCATGTACGGAAAAAATGGATTTCCTATGTGTCACACACCATGATTTTTTCTACTAGAGTTTGGAAAAGAAATTAAATTTGGATAATTTTAATAATTTATAATCATTTCTAAATTGAAAAGTGGAGGCAAGATTGCTCTGCTTTTGTTACTATAGAGAAACAATACAATATATTATTTCCGCACTTGTTAGGAAATATTCCACTTTTCCTAACTCAAATTAGTATTCTAATGTTAAAGTTAACTTATGTACCTTAATATCTAATCTTCACTCTTGGTAGGTAATAAATTTATGAATATAATTATATTTACAAGAAAATTGTATTTAATAATTAATAGGTTTGCTCCAGCAGCATTTTCTGACTACTTCGGAACCGTTAAAAACTGTTGCCCACCGAAGTAATGATCGATTTTAACGGCACCGTCAAAATATGTACAATTTTGATGACTGCATGCTCTTGAACTAGTTACGAAGTGTTGCTGGAACAAACCTAATATATGTATATTGAATTAATCTTATAATACATTTTATTTATAATTTTGAATCAAACAAATTTGTTTTTGATAATTGTGTATTTTGATACGTATTAAACACACTACAGTAATAATAATACATTAAAGAAAGTTTGTTTAAATAAATTATGTATTAGGTTAAAATTGTAATTTCCTGGCTTATAATCTTTATTAGACATATTTTAATTTAACTGTTGTAATGTAACACTTTAAGCTTAAGCTATTAATTAGTAGTTAGTCAGTTTACTTCGTTTTATACAAATAAAGTTTACGATTTCAATATATACCGTACAGATCTACTGTAGATATGACCCTAACTTTAATTTCCATTCAATATGGAAGACAAACAAAAATCGATGTTTTATATGTTACATTAAGTGAGGCCATAGGGATTTACATGCTAAAAATTATATCTTAAGTTATATCACAAACAAATTATTAACGTCAGCCTATATGATTGAACGAATGTAGTTCAATAATTTGTGTATATTTTCTTCAACTTTTCACAGTAAAATAATTAAGGATAATTCTAGCAAAGTTCATCTTGTGTCAAATAGTTTAATTTATAACTAAATACAAAAACTTATTTAAAATTTGTTCCATAAGATAAATTAACATCAATAGTAAAATTTTTAGCATGTAAATCCTTATGGCCATACACAAAAAATTAACTGTATTTATTTTGTAAGAATTTTCCACAATAAACAATGTAAACAGTCAATCAGGTGTATTCCATAATGCAGTGGTTATTTGTCACTTTATTAACACTGTGTTTAATAATAACTTCTTAACCACCGTTTTTAAATCACTGATTGAAGACATATTTCATAAGCACACGGTGGTTATTTTACAATTTTATACATTAGTTAACTTCATTTGTAAACTATAATCACTGAACATAATTGCATATCCTTCTTTTCAATGTAATTTGTGCTTGTGGAATAGCAAAATCTTTAAAAAGTGGTTAAAAGCGACAACACATGTGCATAATTCAGTGTTTATTAATCACTGATATATGTAATACACTCGAATGTTTGTATTTGGAATGAAGTCACGTTTATTATTACGTACCTACTCCTACAAAGTAGAGAAAGTCTGGTTAACCCTGGAATACCACACTTATTTTTTGTGACGTGACTTCCACATTGAGGTCTTGTAGACCCCATACAATTTTCGATAATTAATTTACTAAAACATAATTTAAAAAACGTATTGCTTTTCAACATTTTTCTGTAGAGTATACTAAACAACATTTATATTAGAAAAATGTTCACTTATAAACTGAAAGTAATATAAAATTCATCAAAACATTAAATACAAGCCAATTTCAGAAAATCAAGAAACTGAAGAAACATTTCATCTACGCTACCCCAAATAGTGGTAGCTGGTACGCCTATCGATAGAGTTTGCTATTGATAGTGCTGTCGATAGTCCTGGCTATCGATAGTACTATTAGTAGTCAGGACTATCGATAGTAAACTGTTTCGATAGGCCCACCATTAATCCCAAATATCTAAAAATGATTTTCACAGTCTACATAATTTAGCTCGATGTTCTAAGCAATATGGTTTATGACATGACACACATAGAAAATTGGTTTTTCTACCTTTTTTGCGGTCACAAAAAACACATCGAACTTTTTTTCGGGTACTGTCGTTTTCTTTGTTGAAGTAGGTACTAGGTATATTCTCATCATTTTTCCATAAATTTTCTACTTCTTTCAATATCTCTGCTTCTGTTCAAGATCTCCTTCTCTCTCATTCTTCTAATTCCATAATAAACACAAAATCGAAGTCAACTAAAAACAAAAATGCTACATAGACTCCACACTGGGGTCTGCGGGACCCCATCAATAGATAATATATACATATTATTACTTACTTATTGTACACCTCATATCAAACTCACTCCCTTGATATATCTACTCGAAAAGTAAATTTTAAAGGTGAAAACTACGCACGTGCATTATAATGGCAATTTGCATGGAGTATGTCAGACCCCCAGTGTGATATTCCGGGGTTAGTCCTGCGAATTTACTTAATTGAATTCAAAATAGACTTATTCAAGTTAAACAAGTCTCTTTTTGAGTTAAATAAGTATTTGTTGAATCAAAAATATATTTTGTTCATTCAAATAAATAAAATCGTTGGTTATATATCACCGTGAAAATGGTAAATTCAATGCTATCTTTCTCCGTGTATTTTAATATAATTAATCTATTTACGTTTCACTTTATTTTTTTTTAAATAATATTTATTAATGTAGAATTAAAGAAATCGATGTGAATCAGTAAATAATGCAGTGGGACAAGTGTGCCCTGCAAAAATATTTTAATTGCGGCTCTGGTATTTTACATTCTCAAAATGGCGTCAAGGTCAAAAAATCTTGCCCTGCCAGATCAAAGGTGCCGACAAACAGTTTCCATGCTGATTATAATATGCTGTGCCCTGGAGTGACCCGTCAGAATATTAGAGAGAGCCTTGTAGATATTTAAAAATTGTAAAAAAATTTGTAGAAATTATTTTCATCCTGGATTTTTCTCACGTCAACAATAAGTGTTATATTTTATTTTATTTATTATTTTAATTTTCTTTTTTGTACAAGTTTATTTCATTTCTTATTTGTTTCTTATTATTAAGTACTTTGTATTTCGTTGATTTTTTGGCAGGTTTCTTTTGCTTTCTACCAGGCTTTGAGTTTCAAATTTTTTCTCGCCGAAGATCGTCGATTTTAATTTTTTTTTAATCTTATTCTTTGCACTTCATGAAACCTTTGATGTCGTGAAGATCAACAAATTACTTTCCTGACATACAAAAATTATCATCTGAAAAGCAAGAACAAATTTCGCGGTGAAAAATGCAAATGAACTGATTCAAGTTACGTTAAATGAATACTCATGCATTCATAGCTGCATTTAATAAATAAAATAGATAAATAAAATAATAGCTCTTTAAATGAAGTGAAAAAAAATTCTGCGATGGATTGCAGGTAAAATGAAGCGTTTTAAACTTTGGAAAGAAATCGACATGTTTAAGCGATTCCTTGTAAGTATGTAATCGTCACGTCCTGTATATAAGTATAATACGTCAGAATCAGAGAAGAAAAATGATGTATTTTTTAATGACTTAAGATACCTGACCCGCGGTCCATTACTACAAAATTTTTAACTTAAATTTGACACATTGGTAAAAAAAGGTTCGCCATCCCTGCTCTAGAGCAGCCAACGAAATCGCTAAAATAATCTTCTACGCCATTTACTTGTTATTTCTTTGCTGGATTCTATTCTAAAACTGAATTAAGTCAAGTTGCAAGTTTAAACTTGAATTAAGTCATGTTGCAACTTTAAACAGTTAATACAGATATATTCACTGTTTTAATTAAGCTATTTAAGGCCCAAATTTATAAATGCAAGAAAAATTTACTGTAGAGCATCGTTTCTCAACCTGGGGGTCGCGGTGATATTAAAGGGGGGTCGCGAAAATAGCCTAAACAATAATGAAATCATTTTATGACGTCATACATGTATGTTCATACCCGTCGCTATAAACGCAGCGACATAAAATTATAGGAGGGGGGTCGCGAAATATTAATTTTATTTATATTTACTATTTGGGGAGTCGCGGAGCTAAGAAGGTTGAGAATCGCTGCTGTAGAGTATTAATCACGATTTATACTTTTTAGAAAAAAAAGCAGTTAATAGCTGCTAAATTAATTTCCCATGGTCGACATGCTTTGGCTGAGTTAAAAATAAAGCTAGCTGCGGACGGAGAGCGATAATATAATATATATTAGCAATTTTTTTATGTGATGTAATATACCGAGTGAGCATTTTCAATCCGGGACATAGGAGATAAGCATGACTACCCTTAATAATGACATTTTTAATGACATTAACGCTGAAACACTAATGAATGTGATTAATGGATTTTATAATAGGTTAGAATACTGTTTTTTACTATAATTTATAAGAAAACGTTCAATTTGTTTTTACTCTTTAGTTTGTAATAAAATTATAATACTTAAATTCAATAATTTTTAATACCATTTTAGTCAAATATGTCATTATTAAGGGTAGTCATGCTAACTTCCTATGTCCCGGATTGAAAATGATCACTCGGTATATTATCTTTAGGCGGCTGCGGACGACGAGCGATAACATACTATATATTTACCCAAACACATGCAAAACTGCAATTATTTCTGCGTACATACACGCGAAATGCGAATGTGTGGGTTATGAGATGGAAGAGGGGGTAAGATATGTTTTGAAATATCGCTCAGAAAGCAAAGCCGTACGATATACAAATATACCGCCCGCCTATAAATATATATTATAGGTTCCGTCCACAGCGCTTCTACCAATTCAATGTTGAGCGATATTTTCGTAATATATGAAATACTTATAATATATATTATATTATCGCTCTCCGTGCGCAGCTAGCTTAAAGCTATATGATCTGTATATAGCAAAGCAAATTATGCCGTTAAAGAAAGGCAAGAAAGCCATTTATAAAGCTCAGCTAGTAGGATCTAAAAAAAACAAGGATGTGTTGTGCATCACTGCATCCCTATTTTCGCTTGTGCAATCTGGTTTTTGTATTTGCATTTTTTACACGTTTATGAAACTTAAACTCAATAAATAAATAATTAATTGATTAATTACTATTAATTATTTATAAAAAACTTCATATTATTTCACTTGCTGGCAGGTCGGACGTAGCAAAATACTACGTTAAAAACTACACAAAGTTTTTATTATTTATCACGTCTCTATTATCTTGAATAAACTACGTTAAAAATTATTTTCTACGTCATTTACGTTATTATTTCTTTGCCGGATTCTATTATAAGCGAAAGTAAGTCGGTCTCTGTTCTTCATTAATGAAGTTTTCTTGAACCTTCTTCTGTGGAAATTTATTGATTCAATTGTTCTTCACTAGATGGCGCCATCTTTTTAAAAAATACTACGAGTAAAGAATTAACAGGAGAGAATCATGCTGACAGTAGTTTCTTGTCCAAAAGGGTAACTAAATATGGCCGCCGTATGTCAGATGCACACAAGGGTTTTACAAAATTCTGACGATCACAAACACATAGTTCACTATTGTTTTTAATACACTTACTACACTAAGACCCAGTTGTACAATGCCAGTTTAAATTTAAGCTAAAGCTTAAGCCCATTGCAACGATTATTTCAACAATTGTTTTTAAAGGTTTAAGCTTTGGCTTAAAATTAAGCTGGAATTGTACAACCGGGCCTTAATTTAACAAAATAAGATCCTAGAAAAGTCTATTATATTCTAGACATTGGAGTTCTATCACTAAAAGTACTTGGAAGGAATTACTTACATTACGCTTGCTACGTTATTGATCATCAAATACAGAAATAATCAGTATGTCGTAAAAGTCAGTTTTTTGTTTAATTTATTCTTTCCAAATTTCAAGTAAATCGATTAAAAAATAAAAATTCTGGAAGGGTGAACACATGGCGTGGGACACCAGGTATATTACTAATCACATAAATTCGTATTACACTCAGACACAAATACAAAATCTGGCATTTATTTCTCAACCACGGATGTCAACAAATCGCCATAAACTGAATTAACGCAAACTGGTAACTTCGGTCAAATCTAATTGCACTGCCGTAGGTCCCCTCCTGTTAATTCTGTACTCCTGGGCAAAATATCTTGGAAACTTCAGTTAATCTTCACCAAATGGCACTTCACTTCCATTTTTTTCCCATCAAAATTTTGCGTCTTTGAAACTTATAATCTAGGAACTCTAGGAGCTAGCAATGTTGAAACCTACAGAATTTTGTCGTGCATATGTATAGCCTACTAAAGTATACCTGTCTTCAACAAGAGACGTTGCACATTCTTGTTTTTATATTTTTTGACTAAACCGTAAGAAATGTCAAAAATTACAAAGACACAAAAAAAGTCCTAATGAACGTCTCTTTCTAAAAATTTATTAACTCAACTTATCTTCCTAATCTCAAAAAGTTATTGCAAGATCTGTGTCGTCGCAACCGTGTATTTCACACTAGCTATCCAATGCAGATTACTAAAACTATCTAAAAATGTGACGATTTATAGCTTCCTAGATTCAAAAACAAAAAAGGTTTTTTTTTCGTTGTCATTTCTTAAAAAAAAGCTAAATTTGTGGATATGTACTGTAATACATATACATTTATTAATTTAATGTCTGCAAAACAATGTTGTTTATATTTTGTTCAGTACCTACTGTACTTACATAAAGTGTCAGTTCTTGAACATATCGGTCAGAGTCAGTAGCCGCTGTACTACGTTTGTAGTACACTACACATTTTTTTTTCTCAAAGCGATCCGGATAATTGGCGATTCGGATAATGGAGTTCTACTGTATTTCAAGATAAGTTACGCCGCCTACTCTTTAAACACGCAACAGGGTTCGTCAGCCAAACTTTCACGTCAGTGACTGAGACCGATTTTGTAGTACGAAAGGACTAGAATTTTCCGTGAAAAATTTTGTAGGTTTCGACGTTGCCCGGCTATTACGAATTCCCAGTGAAAAATTTGGCTGGTCCTGAAAAGTGCTGCTTCTTTTTTGCTTCTGGGCAAGCTGAAAAACAAAAAAATAAAATAAATAAAGATTATTGATGCATGTGGAAATAAATGTCATCATATAGGATGCCAATTTGTTAAAATATAGTGGATGATAATCTCGAAAACTATAAGACAAATGGCCGTATTCACCTTTCCTCAGTTACATGTTTAAAGGTTAGTTAAGCTGTTAACAGACTGTTAAATACAAAAACTGTATTCACCAACCACTGTTAAGAGCTAATGGTCTGTCAAACTCGCCTTTAACTTAATTATGCATTATTTGGCAGTTAACAGAACTAATATAGTTAAATTAAATTTACTTTTGATTTAACAGAGATTTAAATTATAACGGTACCTTAGTAAACTGACTGTGTTATATCCGCGACCCTCTGATGTACTTGGTTCCGCGTTAAATACGGCAGGAAAGAAAAATTTTGAAGGTTTAGTGCACTGATTACACGAAGAAAAATCGTATTATTAATTTTACCACAACCGAACTTGTTGAAATATTGTTGTTTACCTTCGTACAAATATTGACTTGAGAGAACAACATGTTGTAAATGCGGGTACAACTATTTTATAGTAAACTTTTGTTTGAAAATTACTTTTAAGAAATAGTTGGACAAACAAGTGTTTATTGTTAGAACAACAACAAATTAATATTAATTATTTTGTGTTTACTATACTAATTCATTATTTTAACCCCGACATGTCATTGTGAATGCATCATACTATACTACTACATTATTTTAACATTGACATGTCATTTGTGGATGCATCACCACCAATTCGTAGTTAAAAACTATAATATTGATGTTGGGTTGACGTCAAGACGTGATCAACATTAACAAAAAAACTTTGTGTGTTAAATATCTTTATGACACTGATAAAAACTACAATTTCAGTTGTTCACAAAAATAAAGTTGAAGTACTAATGTAAAATTTGTGTCGTATATATGACACCAAATCATTGTAAGGAAACCTAAATGAAATAATCTTTAAGGTACGGTCCATCTTCAGCGACTATTGGATGCGAATAAACGCAGCGATTAATCGCATTAATTATTCATATGCATTCCGACTATTAAACGCAGCGTCTTTCTGCGACTTGTTGCTGAAGATAGACCAATCACGTATGCAATGCATATGAGTAACTAATGCGACTATTCGTTGCGAATAAACGCAGCGATTAATCGCATTAGTTGCTCATATGCATTGCATACGTGATTGGTCTATCTTCAGCAACAAGTCGCAGAAAGACGCTGCGTTTAATAGTCGGATTGCTTTGAAGGCAACTTAGACGCGTGCGTTTTATCAATCGCAGTTTATACGGAAATTTTATATATTTACGAAAATTTTTTTCGAGTTTTATTGTGCTTTCTGCGAAAATGGGTAAAACTGATGGAGGAATTAATAATAATAGAGGAAACAGGTAAAGATTTTCAAAAGAAGAAGATGAAAAACTACTAAACGAAGTTTCTGTACATTCAGCACTATATGATCCAAAAAACTTCTTCTACTATTAATGCTGCATTGCTGCAATTGCTGCTGCAGCTAACACGACTTTTTCCATTATTTATTATGCCTGTTTTGCACGGTCATATTTTTGTATCAAATTTGTTACGAAGGGAGTGAGAAGTGCCAACTTAACCAATCAACATTCACTGTGGTAGCTTATCTGTTTCACTTTGTCACAAATTTGTACAAAAAATATGACCGTCTAAAACAGGCATTTTATTACTTTATAATAGAAATAACAACACTGCGTCACGCAATTTATGTATCGCTTCGACTAATGGCTCGATAGATAGACCATGCTAAGCAACTAATCGATGCGTTTTGTCGCAACGTTTAGTCGCTCCGACTAATCGCTGCAGGTAGACCGTACCTTTAGATGTAAATACATTCAGACATCTTATCCAGATATCCATCTTCTTGTCGATATATATAAGTATGGCCTTACAAAAAAAAAAAAAAACGACAGAAAGATCATAAAACCGATACAGAACTTGGACGACTATATCTGAAATATCTCGAACGGAAAAAACCGTTCGAGATATTTCAAATTTTTTTTAACAGATAATTAATCACTATGAAATTTGGCAACTTTGCCTCCATTTAACCGATTTTCTATCTCTTATAATAAGCGAGATCCCCATGCTGGCCCTCGAATTTCAATCACCCTGTAAAAATCTATTATCGAATGCCGATAAGTAAAATAAAAATTATCGATATATCGATATACATATTTGATACATCGAGTATCCAATATATCAAAGTATTCGATTAACGATGTATTCGATATATCGATAAATATTCAGCAACGAAATAGAAACTACGTGTTAACAGGTACTGTTTACTATATCTTTCGTACAAAAATCATGTGAAATAATTGCGCCGCAGCACAACTATTTTCCGACTTATAATTCGTGTCGTGAAAGCAAATAGCAACAATACCGCTGCCTCATAAGCTAACACGCACGAGATGGCTCGAGGGCCCCATTGCGATCCTGACAACTCGCAACCAACATTTACATGTTTGCGATGACACGTTTTGTCCGCTTCGACTGCCATCTCGTGTGTGTTAGCTTATGAGGCAGCGGTATTGTTGCTATTTGCTTTCACTACACGAATTATAAGTCGGAAAATAGTTGTGCTGCGGCGCAATTATTTCACATGTTTGCTTTCACGCGCTAAGCGTGCGTATATCTTGTTGGTCGTCGGGGTTGCAGTAGAGCTCGAGAACTATCCATAGTTGAGTATCAAACTATCGATAATTATCGATAGTTTTCGATAGGTACAAAATAAATAAGCAAATGTTGCAAATTTTTTCGATGGATAAATAAGGCAACAAAAAACTATAAAATTTTGTTTTTAAGAGAATAAAAATCTTCAAATATTTAACTTTTAGGCCCAGTCGCACAATGCCAGTTTAAAGTTAATAATCATAGCAATGATTATTTCAGCAATTGTTTGCCATTTTGTTTGATACCTTCTGATTTGCAAATTATATTAGGCCTGTTCGATAGCTCTGCACTTTCTACACTTTTAACGCTTTTACTCTATTTTTCTCACTCCTACTCGCATTAATTATATGCATCTCACTCTCTCAGGAGCGGTTGGTGTAAAAAGTGTAGAAAAGTGCAGAGCTATCGAATAGACCTATTATCAATTATTATTATTATTATCAATTACCAAACAGTATGGCGTTTTTTTTTACACTGACGTTTAAGTGTTGCTACTGGGTAATTACTATTAGCATAAGAAAAGAATACCTATCCTACACGGAAATGAGAGCACCCGACAACATAAACATTCAAGATCCAAACGCAGACTAGGTATCTCTTCGTAGGTGGTATCTGACGGTGAAAAGGAAAACTATCGAAAACAATCGATTGTTCTAGGAAACTATCGATTACATTCGATAGTAGTAAACTATCGATGTTTACCGATAGTGCTATCGATGGTTCTCGAACTCTAGGTTGCAGTGGAGTTCTCGAGCTACTGGACTGCTGATGAGGCCCCACGCGACGTTCGATGAGATTCTTAATTTTGTTATTCTGCTGGAACAGTATCTCTTCCACATTTTCTTGCAGATTCCTTGTCTTTTCCGATAGCAGCAAAGGGAAACGGATGGACAGTCAGTGAGAAAGCTACTTCGTTGATTGTGGCATTGAGGGGGGACGCTATCGATGTGAGTAGTTAACTATAGCAGTAAACGCCCAATTTTTCCCGTGTATTTCTTATGGACTTCCGTTTGAGATAACAGTAGTATTCCTACGCGTAGTTTAGCATTGCAGGAGTGTATGATGCGATCGCGTGTACGTGTAACGTCCTCCGCGTAGTTTAGCATTGCAGGAGTGTATGATGCGATCGCGTGTATGTGTAACGTCCTCCGCGTCGTAAAGTAACGCCCAGTGATTCCCGTGTATTTGTTGTAGGGGTAGTCCGGGGCGCGCGCGATGTAGGTCGGGGTGGGGGATGTAGGTCGGGGATGTAGGTCGGGGGATGTAGGTCGGGGATGTAGGTGGGGGATGTAGGTCGCGGGGGTGTAGGTCGGGGATGTAGGTCGGGGGTTGTAGGATGGTGGGTTCTGGGGTGAATAAAAACACAGAATGCGTATATGTTTTATTTTGATTTGTTAGAAAAGAAGTAATATTCCTTGATAGTAGAGAGAAAAGTATTGATAGTATAAATGTTATTTAAGGAGCAAATGCAGTAAGTATGGTTGTGATGTAGACAGGAATTGTGTGAAGGTTTTAGATTAGGAGCATTTGGAACGGATTCTAGATTTATAATTTCTACATTGTTGTTGTATAGATGATTTCTGAGGAAATTCGCTTTCTGATGTCCTTTTACGAAGATTCTTTGGTATCCTTTGGTGAATCGAAGTAGAATTCCTTGAACATCCTTGTAATCTGTATATCCAAGTGTGTAACGTAAACAATGGTGATTTCTTTCTAACCAAAAAACTTGTTTCTTGTGTTTAGACGGCAGTTGATTGAAGGAGAGCGGTGGTTTAAATATGAAATGTGCAGGCGAAGAATGACCATTGCTAATTGCTAATTCTTTTACAATGAATTTTTCAAAGAAGAAGCCTTCCATGTCGATAATCAATGATTTTATTCCTGTTTCTTTTTTGTATAATTCATGTTTTTTGCAGAGAATAGGACCTAAAATTTTTGATAATTTTGCGATTTGTTTTTGAAACTGTGTATATGTCCATTTTGTATCTTCTATTTCTACTCTTCCTTTTTCTTTCTCCGACAAATTTTCACTGTTGTTTTCATCATCGATGTAATTATTATCGTAACAATTTTGATTGCTTTGTCTTAGTGCGTCGGCAAATGTTACACTTTTTTTAATCATTTTATTTATTTACGTGTCGATTAACTTGGAGAACGGCAAAATGATTTGTTTCAAACACACACACACACACACACACACACACACATGTATTTTAGAGCAGTGTCGATTGAAGATTGAGACTGTGAGAGATCATGTAGGACTCATGCTTGTTATTTTTATTAATTAAGATATGTGTTGACGTTATTAAATTTATGACGTAGTTCTTTACAATAATAATTGCCAAATTCCATCTTAGCTTCTAAATCGTCGACTTCGTCCAAATTGTCACAATAGCATTCAACATTGTAATTATCGCTTCTAACACCTAATCTTGCCAGTCCACCATAACCACATGTGGCAGTTATAATTAAAATGTATTTTGCGTTTTCAGACGTTTCTATCGTAATGTGATTTCCATTCTCGTGTTTAATTCTCTCAATCTCGTTCAACAACGAGTGTAATAATCTCGAGTGTGACATGTTTACGAATACACAATCTAACTATGAATGTTAAGTTTCAATAGTTTGGATTTCCGGAACCGAAGTTCCCTTACTTACTCATAATAAATCACAAATGCTTCTCGAAAAACGTCGTTCTTGTAACTTTGTTTGAATAAATCTATTTAAATCGTACACGTTGGTTAGGGCACAGATGCAATTTCTTTGTGAATGAAATGGGCACCTCGGTTCCGATTTTTGTAATTTTTGTATGTTGCCGTAAATTTCGTTTAAGTTCATTACTGGTATCACATATTTACTTCGCTTGAGAATTCCACGTAGAAACAGTGTCTTTTCCATTCCTTTTACGTAAACAACTTTGGCTGTAAAACACAAAGAATCGATGATTGCGTCGAATTGTGATAAGGGAACGAATCCGACATTCCAATTAATGCAATGGTGATTGCTCATTAACCAGTTTGCAAAGTTCTGATATTTCTTGGGCATTAATGATAAACTGGTGTGCGGTTGAAATATAAAATGACTTAATCTGTTTTCACTATCGTAAGAAGCCAACTCTTTCGGTATAAACTGATTGTCTTCCACTTTAAAACCTTGGATGTCGATGATAATGAACTCCTTCATACTTATGACACTTTTTATTGAATTAGTGTTTTAAACTTGTTGTTGTTGTTGATTTGTTTTTGAGATTATTACGTATTTTTGTGAGTGTTGGTGCGTTTTAATATAGCATTATACTCGTCTTGTTTCTTGTAATAACTGAGAAAGAAATCTCCATACATATGTATGTATTGCGTGTATGTGTATGTGTGTGAGTGCGTGTGTGTGTGTGTGTGTGTGTGTGTGTGTGTGTGTGTGTGTGTGTGTGTGTGTGTGTGTGTGTGCATGTGAGAGGGAGGGGAAAAAAATTAGAAAGAAAAACGGAATTATTTAAAAAATAAAATTTTATTCTAGTTCTCTCTATCACATATTATTCATAATAATATGCAACTCACATAATTTCTCTAACGATATTCGTTGCAGGATTATATTCTACAATTTTATCGTGAATGATTAGACAGTAAGAGGTCATTTCTATTTTGAAATCATTGTCGCTTTCCAGTTCGAGTCGTATGTCGACTGCTGAAGACTTCACCGATTCGTTTTGTTTCGAGCAATCTATGACGTACAACGCTTTAGTTCGAAATTGTGTTGGATTTAAAATAGGCTCACTGTTGTGACGTCCGTAATAGCTTTTCTGAAAATCTGTGTACATCATGTATGCAATTTCGAATTTATTTCCAGTCATTGAGAGATTTAAATTTTTATATGGATAACTTTCAGCATTCAAATACAATTTTATATTCCTAATGTGAGCGTGATCGAAATCTGCACCATCCTTATCGGTCTTATCTTTTTTACCATCCTGAAAAGCTACGATGACGTATCTCGGTTTCTCCAAGTTTGTTGACGTTCTTATCGGCCACACATCGTTTTTGTAGGACGCATACTTGGTAACTCATGCATTTCCCATTGTCTGAAGGGGATGTAAATTGGTTGTGATTTATGTAAAACTTTTAACATTTTCAATTTCATTTCGTCATTGAGAGTAATGTGAGGGATGTGCCATTCGATTTTTGTTATGTTTATAGTGGCAGTTTTCGTACCTGTACTTATGTAACAGTTATTATCAGTCCTAGAACGAAGCAATATTATTTCCTGCTTGGCGTTTATGATAATTCTCCGATAGTCTTCGGCAAAACCCAGCAAAAATTTAAGCGGTATGCACGTTGTAAATGTGTTGTTCACTAAAGTCGGTTGTTCATCTTGCATGGGTATCCAACCGGCCACTTGTAAAGCTTTGCTCTCTGCTTCGCTGTAGGACAGGTACGCTTTCATCGTACTAGTCATTCCAACATTTCGAACTTTATCGATTTCCTTCCCATCTATTTCGTAACGTAATTCCTCAAACAGAAATGCGTACGCGTTATTTGTTAATTTGCAAGAACCTGTGCCATTGGCATTCTCTCGAAACGTGCCCTCTATGTAGAGATAACTTTCGTGCGGATATGTATAGATGTCTTGATGATTTATTAGGATTCTCACTTCATCGTTGTTATTGAAATTTTTATATGTTGGTGAATACCAGTGGAATTCTTTCTTGGTTATTGATTCGTCAAACGTGAGACCGTCGAGGATTTGCAACATAGTTGTTTCTCTTTACTTTGAATCCCAAACTTTGTAAAAACTTTACGTTGTCCGATGTTAATCTCTGAAGAGACGATTGTTGAATGACTCCAGTACGGTTGATGAGTGTATTATTTCCGTTGTTATTGCTGTTGTTGTTGTTATTGTTGTTATGGAAACACAAACCCATTACTTTGCTTCTTGCCTTCTTAATTCCAGACTGATGCGAATTTGTTCACCTCTGAAATTTATCAGAGATCCGTTCTGGTCTAACAGTGTTAGAGTAATATTGTCAATTTTACTCACGACCACCGGTAAATATATGATATTATTAGGTGTAATATTGATGCTATAACCGGGATCAACAGCTGGTGAAAACTCGAAAATCGTATGTGACAACTTGTCATCGTAAAATGAATTCGTTGCAATGTTGCATTCAACTCGGATTGTCGTGACTTTAATAATTTCCACAGGCATATCCGATTGATACATTTTATTAGCTTCCAGCACTTGCGGTGAAAATCCCAACATATGACCGATGGAATCGGATTTTTCAAAATCAATTTCAAACGCGCATTTTATTTCACATTTCAATGTATTATTGTTTGGTTGTAGAGACAACAATTTATCATTTGACGTTTTTTCATCATCCGTTTTCACTGTCACAGTTGTGAACGAATCCTCGGAAGAAATTGCTTTTTGTAGAAATTGTTCCAGATCTGCAATCTCGTACGACCCGGAAGGGATGTTTATAACTTTATCACCTCCATAGTAGAATTTATTATTTTTTCCCTCTTCAACATTTGGTAGTGTTGTAGGTAAAAAGACTGAGCAGACCGATCTGATACTCATGATTAGGATTTAATTCGATTGGTGGATAGTAATTTGCAGAAAGTATGCTACTATTGCTCACTAACGTGAACGTTCTTGACATTTAGTGGGGAGAGAGGAGCACTCATAAATGAAAGTAAATAATATCAAACTCAAATAGCGACTGTTTTATTTCCCTACAAGTCTACATTCTTTATACAAAAATTCTAGACATAAATGTCCACAATTTACAGCATTGAATTTTTGAAATCTATCGTGATTATATATTATGCGACTGCCTTCAAAGTAACGAATTAATTCCAAGGGCGGTTGAAGATTTCCAAAACTATCGAAGTACAAAACTGTATCATTTCTCTTAACGTAGGCAACCCAGTGCGAGCCGGGTCCGTCATTAGAATCCAAATTTACTATACCGCTTTCGAAACGATGTGGAGGTTTTCTGGGCAATGCATCTCGCATAAAACACCTCTGAAATAGCTTATATTTTTTGGCAAATTTCATCAGTTCAGAATCTGTCAACGCTCTTCGAGGCAGTCTATTGATTAGTTTTTTTTCTGACGTAAATACAGTCCCAAACCTTTACGATACGGTTTCAGATAGAGACCGCTACCTTTTTTCCCAAGGCGATCGCCTCCATCGTTTCATTGTGTCGTTTTGATTCTTCAAATTTTTTTCTCGCCTCTTTAGCTTTATTTACAGCGCTTGCAATAGATGCAGCTCCTCCGGCAAGTGATCCTGCAGCTCCAAGACCTGCAAACAGCGGTATGAGGAACGGGATGATACCTCCAACTTTTGGAACTGGAATTACACGAGGTTTTCGAATGTTTCTCCTACCACCAACCTCTTTCAACAGAGTTTTTGCCGATACTCTCGCTATCTTTATCGCTTCCTTTGGATCATTTAAATTTTTGAAATTTTTGACTTTCTGACGTATTTTTTTAACAATTGCTCCCAAACCAACTTTACTTTTGGCATGATTTAGACTATGGCGACGAGGACGACGATTACGATGTCCCATCCCCGACTTGCGTTTAGCTTTCATCGCAGTGGTGACAAACCAACTCGCCGCCCTTTCACCTAAAGAAGCGTCTTTCGCTTTCACACGACTCCAAGCTCGTTCTTCTAACACCTTATCCGCTAAATGTCTGTTTTCTAAATCTTTGAACTTTGAATATGCAATGTCGTGTTGTTTACATGCACGATCAAGTTCGTTAATGCCCGAATCACCTCTTCGTAAACGCTTATTTAACTTTGTACCGGGTCCACAGTACTGATAACCACCAGGGATGTGTAATTCTATTGGTAATTTGTTTATAAGTGAATTTAAGACACCCGCACCGATGGACATAATCATTTGCTCTGGGAGAACAAAACAGAAAATACCGCATATATGTAGCAGTAGTAGCAGTAGTAGTAGTAGTAGTAGTAGTAGTAGTAGTAGTAGGAATGAATAATAAGAAGAAGAAGATAAGAATTGTGAAGCAAGCACATTCACTACCAGTTGTCGATATGAATTGTTTGTGTGAAAAAACTCAAAATAAAAATCATCCTCTATTACCATCGACGTTAAGGTGTATTATTGCGGGTGCTTCAAACTGCGGTAAAACCAACACAGTGCTGTCTTTAATCATTCACCCGAATGGATTGTTCTTTGAGAACGTTTACGTTTACTCAAAGTCTCTGTATCAACCGAAATACCAAGCACTCGAGAAGATTCTAAACGATGTAAAAGGTGTAAATTATTACTCTTTTAAGGAGAATGAAGAAATAATCAATCCGGAGGATTCAAAAGAGAATTCAATATTTATTTTCGACGATGTGTCTTGTGATAAGCAGGACAAGATAAGAACTTATTTTAGCATGGGCCGTCATAAAAGTATTGACTGTTTCTATCTTTGTCAGACTTACACCCGAATCCCGAAGCATTTGATTCGTGACAATGCAAACTTTCTAATTTTATTCAAACAAGATGAAACCAATTTGAAACACGTATATGCAGATCACATTGGCAGTGATATGTCAATTGAACAGTTCAAATCAATGTGTGCAGAGTGTTGGAAAGATAATTACAGTTTTCTATGCATTGCAAAAGATTATGATATAGACAAAGGTAGATATCGAAAAGGTTTTGACAATTATATACAGTTATAAACCACTCTCAAAACAGTTTTGAAACAGTTTTGAAACAGCTCTGAAACAAGTCTGAAACATCTCCAAACAGACCTCAAACAGGTTTGAAACAGCTCTGAAACAAGTTTGAAACATCTCCAAACAGACCTCAAACAGGTTTGAAACAGGTCTAAAACAAGTTTGAAACATCTCCAAACAGATCTCAAACAGGTTTGAAACAGTTTTGAAACAGTTTTAAACAACTCTGAAACATCTCCAAACAGATCTCAAACAGGAAGAACTGGACCAGACAAATAAAACAGCTTTACAACTGGTTTTAACTGCTCGGAAACTGGGCAATTGGTTTAAGAATGGACAAAAAGAAGAAAATGAAATTAGAAATTATCAAAGCAAGTAAAGCAATAAGAAACAAGTATCTGGCTTTGAAAAGAGGTAAATTGGAACGAGACTATGAGCTGTCGGAAAAGTATAAACCGATCACCAAGTCTCTCAAAGAGCTTGAGCGAACGGTAAAACTGAAAAAGATTCCGCTAATTACTTACCTGTAAAGAAATCTGCCGACGATAGCATGGCGGAACCAGAAAGAAAACTGCAACAGCAAGTCGTTCTTCCACAATCCAGTTTTGTTGAATCGGAAGCTGCTGCCGGATATAGTCCGCTTTCGGATGTTGTTCCGCTTTCTTCGGACGTCCAAGAACGACCCAGTTTTGTTGCCGGACAACAACAACAACAACAACAACAACAACAACAACAACAACAACAACAACAACAACAACAACAACGACGATTCAGGCTTCCACAACCCAGTTTTGTTCAATCGGAAGATGTTGCCGGATATGATCCGTTTTCGTCCGAGGAGGAAGAAGAAATCGATGAAGAGAGAAGACTTTCCGATTTCCAAAATTTATATCAAACAATGTCTCCCACTCCTAGAGACGAATACCTTAAGATGTACGATCCACTTCCCAGAGGATACATTGATGGTTTATTACAAGACGCCAATAATGAATACGACAATGTGTACGGCATTCGCTATAATCCTGTTACGGACGCTTGGCGAATCGGCGATAGCGACGTGCAATTAAAAAAAAAAGATTTGATAATTAAAGGTGTTACATATATTGGCACACCGGGGCTTTATGAATTACTCTTTAAAAAGCAACCGATCGGTCATAAGAACGAAGATCTCGAGAACTATCATCATATACTAGATCGCACGCACGCTCACAGAAGAGACAATGATCCGGCAGGGCAAATAAAGGGAAGTCGAAGTGAAAAATACAAAAATATAATTCAACCGTTGTTCGAAAGAAGATCTCGCTCTAAAACTTGGAGCGGTAAAGGATTAGAAGTTGAAAATAAACCGTTTCAATATATATACTGGGATAACATCAACGAGCTGGTGGATCGTCTGAAATTGTTGAAGGCTTCTCAACAGGCTGGAAACACAAGTCATAACAACGAAATCGTTGCAATCATTGAAGAATTAAAAGAAGCAGGTGTTATATAATGAGCACCGACAAGTTTGGCAGATATTTAAATAAAACGAAGACTACAAGAGGTCCTCCTGGAATTGGTTTCTCTCTCACCTCAACCAACGATTATGACATTCAAAATAAAAGACTTTGTAATGTGGGATCTGCAGTGCAATCTTCGGATTGTGTGAATAAAATTTACGTTGACAAGATTATGCAAAAATTAATAGTGAGCTTAATATCATGCAAAATATAAAACATGAATTTAAACAAATCCATGGAGATGTGAACGTAGCAATTCAACAATTGACATCCAACTTCGACGAATTTAAGAGTGATCTGAAAATAAACTAAGCAACTTCGATAATGAAATTAAGAGCGAGCAACAAGCTAAACTGGACAAATTCAATTCTGAATTACAATCATTTGCAAAGAATACAACTAGTAATATTGTTGATTTAAATGCATCAATTGGATTCACCTATAATTATTACTCTAAAGAAAATGACAAATTAAAAACTATGTGGACGATCGAATCAAACAGGTTAATATAAGCTTAAAACAAATAGAAGAGTCGGTTAGTAATTTATTTAGTAAGGTGAACGCTACTACAAGTACAAATGAGTCAAATTAAGCGTGATGTTGTGAATGAATTACATAAAAGTGTAAGAAAAAAATTCCTAGGAGATCTATAATCGTAAAGTTTATAGATGATCTGTGGCAAGCTGATTTATGCGAATTTATTCCTTACGCGCGTGAAAATAAAGGTCATAATTACATCTTGGTTGTTATAGACTGCTTCTCAAAGTATATGTGGACTCAACCTGTAAAGAAGAAAACTTCTGAATTTGTTACAAAAGCTATGCGTAAGGTGATTCAAGATTCTAACAGAAAACCTGTAAATCTACACACCGACGAAGGAAAAGAATTCTACAATAAGGATTTTAAGAATTTAATGAATGAATATGGAATAAATCATTATTCGACGTTTTCACCTATTAAAGCAGCCATTGTGGAACGATCTATTCGCACATTGAAGGATAAATTGTACAGAGAATTTAGCATGCGTGGTAAATATAAATGGATCGACATACTGCAAGAGATCGTTAGCAAATATAATACAACTAAACATAGAACTATTAGGATGGCTCCTGCAGATGTAAGCAAAGAAAACGAACAAATGCTTTTGGAAACTGTTTACAATAAAATAAAAATTCGTGGTAAATCAAAATTTCGCGTCGGAGACGTTGTTCGTATTAGCAAATATAAGGGAATATTTGCAAAAGGATATATTCCCTCATGGTCCACAGAACTGTTTAAAATTGTTAAAATTCAAGTTACTAATCCGGTTACCTACCTGCTTGAAGATATGAAAAAACAACCGATTTCCGGAGGCTTCTACAATGAAGAACTTCAACGAGTCAAACATGATGATGTTTATTTGATTGAAAAGACTATAAAAACGAAAGGGGGGAAGGCCTATGTAAAATGGCTTGGTTTACCCGAAAAATCTTGGATAAAATTATCTGATGTTGTTTGAATTTATGTAATATATATATTATATGTATATGTTATTGTAATTTTTTAATTTTAAACAAATAAATACACTTATTAAAAATAATGGTTTATTTTACATACACATAGGTACAACTATTTTCCCTATTATTTATTGATTCCACGTTTAGAGTTTTTTTTTTTTTTACATTTCAACAATTAGTTGTGCCCAAATATATTACAGAAATGTTTTCGAGGACACGAGTAAATTATTAATAATATTAAATTACAGAATAGTATGATACATGTTGTATAAAAAGTAAACATAGGGTAATTAATTTCAACGTTTTTAAAACCATCGATTGGATCGCTTACATTAATATAATTATTATCAAAAAAATTTTGTACAAGAGAAATATTTGTCGCAAATTGCCAATTGATATCTTTAACTTTACGACTGGCTTGATATACACACCGGATTTTATATATCAATGCTGCTTCGTTCCGGCTTTCCAAGGTTGTCTTTAATAATAACATGTTAGAAAGAGAAGGCGATACATTATTGAGTTTCGTGTAATTATCAGGCCAAACATCGTATCCGTTATTTTCATAGTCTATACACACATGACAATAATCAAGATTTCTTACATTATCATAATCAATATATATATAAAAGTTGTGTTTACAATTACAGCAAAATTACTGATACATTCATTTTTCAAAATTTTTGTTCGATACAGTTTTTATTTAAACACTCACAACACAAATAAATTGGGCTCGGAGGACCGTCAAACTGGTTTCTTCCAATGTTATAATGCTTGTAGCACGGCAATCTTGATTGTAGCTCCTTGTCCTGTTGAAAATGCAAAGGTAATTTCCTCCAGACGTGATTTAAATTCGACGGTGATTGTTGCAATAACGTGTGCCTTGGAATATATGAAATTAAATCGCTGCTAATGTTTCTGAGTCCAAAATTTCGCTCGTTGTATTCTAGTATGAGGTTGACTTTGAAAAGTGTGTCTTGAATCACATCCATTGAAAATTACAACTGAGATTTTATTAAACCCACATCTGCTTTTATTTTGTCCTCTCGGAACGTCAAAACTTCTAACATGCAATCAATATACTCGGATAACCATTGAAATGAACCGTCCTGATTTCTCGAGCTCCCCATTGCAATATCCATTGTAAATGAAGCAATACTTTCATCATCCGGCTTATGAACGGCGATTATTTGGATTATGTCATTGTAATATTTAAGAAATTCAATTTTTCAATTCTTTTCATGCGGTAATCGACAAGGTTAGTTATTTTCCGCAATTTGTCAAATAAAGTTTTATCCATTTGTATTAGTACATTCTCATTTCTAGCAATATACATTTTCATTTTACCGCCTCTCGTTTCGACAAATATTAAATTTATTTCACTGTTGCTGATTTTATATTCGGAACACTTACGCTCATTTGCTTCTGGTACGATGCAGTGAATACATCGTGAACTTTTCACATTCAAATTCTTTTCAATGAGCGGAAAACACAATAAGAATTCGCCCCATTCATTCTTCGAAAATGATATTTCTTTGGACCGTCTTGCTCCTTGAATTAATCTCACCTTGGGTTGGAAATTGTTGTCTACGTCCAAACCGTTTGAAATTTTCACTGATTTGTTGACACTATAGCGAACTTCATTTATTAATGAAACACTTCCATCAATTCCATGCATAAGATTGTCGAGAAATTCTTCAAATGATGTAGAAGCAGAAGCCATTGTCACAGGTATTGTGTGCACTACTAATTGCAGAAGCGTTAAAAAAAAACTCTAAACGTGGAATGAGTGAGAAAATAGGGGAAAAGTTATATATGTGTTATACAAAATTTTTCTTGTCCAATAAATGAAAAGCTTTTTTTAAACTCAAAGATAATTTTGAGCCAATGAAATTGCATTAATTTTACCGCTTAAAAGAAACTAATGAAATTGCACCAATTTTGCCGCTCAAAATAAAGCGGTATTTGCGGTAAGAAACTTCTTATCTAAAAAAAACCATTATTTAATTAATTACATAATTAATTATAATTCACATTTTCCACTGTGGTATTGTGGTAATTATGACTGAAACATTCGATTGTCAATAAGAAAACGTAATCATTTGTGGTTAAACATTTCCTGTTTTGTATACAATTACTATAATCTAAATTTTTTTTATCTTTTTTGCATTTTTCCCAAAACGTCAGTTATACATATTAAACCATTTTCATTTTTCCGACAGTTATATATACATAGATTTGTGTCTCTATGCGAATTCCGGTTTGTGTTATCAATTATTATATAAATGTAAGAAGCGTATGAGAAAAATTATTTTTATTAAGTGTTGCGCGTATTGTGATATTCTTTTGTGGAACAACATGCATTCGTTAGAATACTTGGAATCATTAATTCCACCTACAACGGAAACGAAAACATGTACAAAATGCAATTTTACACTTAAGAAAATTTTGAACCATCGTTGGTTAAAGAAAAGGAAATATATATTACAACGTTGTGCGAGATGTGCAGATTTAACAATACATTTAGTACGGTACTCATGCATTGAATACGTGAATAAGAACTAGTCATTTGTGGTAAAACATTTTCCGTTTTGTTTATAATACATATACATTGTTCCCAAAACGTCACTTATACATATTACACATTTGTGTCTCTGTGCGAATTCTGGTTTGTGTTATCAATTATTATATAAAGTCAAGAAGAAGCGAATGATGCATATAGTATTTTTATGAAGTGTTGTGTGCGGTGGTGACTGTCGTAATGGATTTAAAAAATTTAAACTCCAAACTTTCGCTAGAAACATTACCTCTGAAGAAAGTGAATGAACTAATACCGTTCAAAAAGTACAAAATAACAAATTTGAAATTTGTTGACAGTAAGTACGGAAAAACGTTATTGGTGGAAATTCGAAACGAATTTTCGGTGTTTTTACCAAAACGCTTCGCTCAGATATTAAAAGAGGAGGACCTAGTAAAAATATTAGAAGATGGCAGAGGAATTATCTATAAAGGTGAAAAAATAATACCAGGAAAACCTAGCAGAGCCTTCATTGTAGAATTTGTATCAATGGAATAAACGTGTAAAAATGTAAGTTAAATACAAAATGTTAAATTTTTTATTTTTTTTAATCTAAAACTAATTATTTTCAGATTCTAATTATTTTATCTTCTTCTTCGCTTTAAAATTACTATATTAGTTATTAACTTCTTCTTCTTCTTCTTCTTCTTCTTCGCTTTAAAATTACTATATTAGTTATTAAGATTATTATCATTAATTAATTAATAATATTAAGAATAATATTAATAATGGATCAGGAAAATCATTCAGAGGTTAAAAATAATCGAATTCAGTGGAATGCTGTAAGTAAAAAAATTATGAATGATTATTAAATAACTTCTAGTTTTTATTTTTTAATTTCAGCTGCAGACAGCATTTAAGACACGTATTCAAACTGGAGTAATCATTAATAAAGCGCACATACTACCGCGAAATTTTCTAGATGATACTGCTTCTCTCATAACGAAACGTATTCGAAATCTTTTGAGAAAAACACCAGCCATGAAAATGAACTTAGTTTTTTGTGGTCAGTTTATAAAGAAATCGGAGGGTGATGATGTCACAGAATTCAAATTTTTCAACACCAAAAATCATGTAATCAACTTTGGAAGTGATATCAATGAAGTTTTACATACATTATTTGGAGAAATAATGATCAAGGTATGTTAAACTATTATCTATACTAATAAGATATTAATTCTATGTTTTCTTTTAGTTAGAAAAATTTCAAGAACGCAACAGTGGATGGGGGCTATTAGCAGTTGTCAATCTTGTTGTAGCTTTTTGCAAATATTCACCCTTAAGAGGAGGTGGTGGTGGTGGTGCTGTTAATCGAGGCACATACACAGAGTTACCTAAAGAACTACAATGCAAGAAATACGTGCTAAACATCAGGAATCAAGATCGTCGCTGTTTCTCTTATTGTCTTTTGGCACATTTATATCCAGCAGAAGATTGTAAAGATGCAACCGATCCCGACTCTTACCCACAAAATATTCTTCACCGAATTTTTAATTTTAAAGGTATCGATTTTCCTGTAAAGTTATGTCATTTGCAAAAGTTTGAAAATAATAATCAATTTATTTCCATTAACGTTTACGGTTATGAAAATAATTCGATCGTAGGACCTCTTTATCATACTAAAACTGTCAAGGATTGTCATGTAAATTTACTATATTTAAAGAAAAATTTACATGTCGGACATTTTTGTCTTATTAAAGATTTATCCAAATTATGTCGTTATCAAATTTCAAGAAACGAACGCATTAAATTTATTTGCGATAGATGCTTATGTTATTTCGCTTCCAAAGATAAATTAGATTCGCATATTTTAGACTGTTCCAGGCATGAAGCTATTAAAATTGAATTACCCAAAGATGAAAATAATATTCTTCAATTTAAACAATTTGCCGCCACTATGAAACTACCTTTCGTAATCTATTCGGATTTTGAGGCGTTAACGAAACCCATTCAATCTTGCAATGATACTTTGCAAAAAGCATTTACGAGCAATTATCAGAGACATGAGGCGTTTAGTGTTGCTTATCTAACCACTTCCTCTTACAATGATCAATTTAATCGTTTTGAACTTTATCGCGGTGAAAACGCTGCAACTTGGTTCATCAATAAACTAGTTGAAGAATCTAACAGGATAGAAACAATCTTAAAAAATCATCAAATAGTTCCAATGAAAGATTTAACATGTGAACAACTAAATGCCCATCAGACAGCGAAAAAATGTGAAATTTGCGATTGTAATTTTACACTAGACAATATAAAAACACATCATCACAATCACTTCTCCGGTGAATATATTGCAGCTTTATGTAACAATTGTAATTTACAGTGTCGCACTAAAAATATTATTCCGGTAATTTTGCATAACTTATCTCATTATGACAGTCATTTCATAATAGAAGCTTTAGCAAACGTAAATTCAGAACCTGTTGAAATTTTAGCAAACACTAGCGAAACTTACATTTCATTTTCGAAAAAGGTCGGTCACTTACAATTACGTTTCTTAGATTCTTATCGTTTCATACCTTCGTCCATTGAAAAATTAGCGCAAAATTTAAAACCGGAACAAATGTCTATGCTACGAAAAGCATTCCCCGACCTACAATCATTTAATTTAGCAACTCGTAAGGGATGTTTTCCCTATGATTATGTCAACTGTTTCGAGAAACTAAAAGAAACCAATCTTCCAACCAAATCACAATTTTATAGTAAATTATATGAAACTAATATTTCCGAACAGGATTACCAACATGCTCAAAACGTTTGGCAACATTTTAATTGTAAAACTCTTGGAGAATACGCGGACTTATATTTAAAAATAGATGTGTTTTTACTTGCAGATATTTTTGAAAACTTTAGAAAATTAACACTAAAAACCTATGGTCTAGATGCTTGCGGATTTTATACAGCTCCGGGTTTATCATTTTCCGCAGCTCTAAAAATAACAAAATTAAATTGCCACTTCTGCAAGATGTTGATATGATTCTGTTCATAGAAAAGGGGTTACGAGGCGGCATAACACAAGTTAGTTCTCGCTATGCGATTTCAAACTCTATACATTCACCCAAGTTCGATCCTAGTAAAGAAATCACTGAAATTATTTACTTAGATGCAAATGGCCTATATTCATATGCAATGACATCAAAATTACCGTGTGATAATTTTAAATGGATTCCAGAGGAAAAATTAAAATCCATTTTTCAAATGCTTTCCACCAGTAACAACTGCTCAACACTGTACGGTGATGAAACAGGAAAATCTTGCATTCTAGAAGTTGATTTAGAATATCCCAAACGTTTACATGACTCACACGTTTACTTTCCGTTTTGTCCCGAACACAAATCCAGCACAGGAAAAAATACAGATAAAAAATTACTACTAACTTTATACGATAAAGAAAAATACGTTTTACACTTAAGAAATTTACAACAGTGTCTACATCATGGATTAATATTAAAAACAATTCATCGTGGAATAGAATTCGATGAAAGCAATTGGTTAGAAAAATATATTAATTTAAATAGTAAGTTGAGGGCAAAATCTGTAAACGATTTCGACAAAGACTTCTACAAAGGTATGTCCAATATGGTTTTCGGTAAATTAATGGAATCCGTGCGTAAGTACAGGAAAATTATTTTAGCAAATAAATGGAAAATCGCACAAAAATACATTAGTAGGCCTAATTTCAAGAGAGTGACAATTTTTAATGAAAACTTAGTTGCTATTGAAATGTCAAAATTATCCGTAAAATTTGATAAACCTATTTATATTGGCATGGCAGTTCTTGATATTTCCAAGACTGTAATGTACAGTTTCCTTTATGACTACATTCGTAACAATGTAGAACCTCTTTTAACGTTACCGTATGTTACACAGACACAGACAGTTTCATTTTAAAATTCGCGCCGAAATTTCCTGAACATGTTTCCAGTATTTATGAAATAATAAAACGTGACGCCAATTACATGTTCGATACATCAGATTATCCCGATGATAATCCCTTCGACATACCACGTGTAAATAAGAAAATTATCGGAAAATTTAAAGATGAACTATCCGGACAAATAATAACTGAATTTATAGGTATTAGAGCCAAAATTTACGCGATTAGATTGGGTGAAAAAGAAAAATTTAAAAAACTAAAAGGTATAGGACGCTCGGGAATAAAGCAAATTACATTTCAAGATTATTATAACTGTCTATTTCATAGTACAACCCTAATGTCACAATTCAACACAATACGATCAGTTAATCATCAACTTTATTCGATGACCGTAAACAAAATGGCACTAGACGTTCATGATGACAAAAGACATTACACTTATGCAAATGACATAGACTCGCTCCCTTGGGGACATTACAAATTAATAAACTAACTCTCATGCTATTAAATCAATTCCAATGATTCAAAATAAAAACATATACGCATTCTGTGTTTTTTATTCACCCCAGAACCCACCATCCTACAACCCCCCGACCTACATCCCCCGACCTACACCCCCGCGACCTACATCCCCCCACCTACATCCCCCGACCTACATCCCCCCGACCTACATCCCCCGACCTACATCCCCCCACCCCCGACCTACATCGCGCGCGCCCCCGGACTACCCCTACAACAAATACACGGGAATCACTGGGCGTTACTTTACGACGCGGAGGACGTTACACATACACGCGATCGCATCATACACTCCTGCAATGCTAAACTACGCGGAGGACGTTACACGTACACGCGATCGCATCATACACTCCTGCAATGCTAAACTACGCGTAGGAATACTACTGTTATCTCAAACGGAAGTCCATAAGAAATACACGGGAAAAATTGGGCGTTTACTGCTATAGTTAACTACTGATGTGCTACAAACGATGCCGCCAGAGGAACAAGAGGACTACAACAAGCTGGTGAACAGGCTGGAGATGCGTTGTGGCCAGGCGCATCTGATCGAGGTGTACCGTGCGCAGCTGAGAAACCGTTACCAGAAATCCGGAGAAGGTCTTCAGGAATTCGAGGCTGACGTAGCGCGCCTGGCCCGGTTGGCATATCCTGCAGCTCCTGAAGAATTCCTGCAATGTTTGACGGTGCAGACCTTCGTGGATGGAATCCGTGACCCGGACAACCAGCAGGCACTGATAATGGCCCATCCCAAGACATCCCAGAACGCATTGGCCTACGCCTTGGAATATGGTGGCGAAGCAAGTCTCAAGAGGGCATGTCAAGGTGCGAGCTGCCACAGACTATCAAAAGGAGGAACCCGCCAGCGTCAAGGTTCTATCTGCTGCAGAAGAGCGGCCCAAGGTGTATGTCACCGCCGAGGATGTTCGCCGCATTATGAAACAATTCTTGAGGCAGAAGAATCCGCTAGTATGTCAGAATTGCCAGGAAGAAGGACATGTTCGCAGGCGGTGTCCCAAGGCCAAGCAGGATCCTCCACAAAGGAAGCCACAAGGGAAACTAAGCCTGGTCGGTGCAGATGGACAAACGTCGACCGTATTCAAAGGCCCCCAAAGACAAAAGCCACGAAAGTAATAGCCCTGCGGCGATTAACCAGCAGTGTCTTTGTGGATGCCACCATTGATGACATCCCTCACACCATGTTACTGGATACGGGTGCGACGAAGACTATCTTGAGACACGATGTTATCAAGTCATCAAGACGCACCGAGCCGACTAAATGGAGACTGAGGACAGCAACCGGAACATCAGCGACTGTCCATGGTGAAGTAGAGGTGATCATTACCATTGGATCGACCCCCATCAAACACCGTGAGCTGGTAGCAGAAATAGAGGACGAGGCGATTCTGGGTATGGATGTCATGTATGCCCATGGGTTCCAACTGGATCTGAAGCGTGGCGTGATGGCGGTTAACAACGAGGAGTTGGTTCTACATCAATGAGAAGCCGTTGCCCTCGAGTTATTCTCGCCGAAGATGTCATATTACCTAGCAGGACCGAGGTCATAGTCGATGCAAACCTGAACGGCACTTTCCAAGATGGGCAAGTCATTATGGTCGAACCTAATACTGACGATAAGAAGAATGGAAAAGGAGTTCTCGTTGGAAAAAATGTTGTTGACAGCAAAGAAGGAAATACCAGTCCGCCTAATGAATGTGAACTGTTACCCCGTCAACATCAAGAAAGGTACGATCTTGGGAAGCTGTGCCATGGTATCCTCCATCTCCCGCCAACTAGAAGCAAACGTACAAGAGACGAAGGTCTCGAAGAAGTTGTTGGAAATGGTCATGTCGACGGCCCAGGAATTGACACCAGAACAAAAGACAAAAGCGAAGAACCTGATCTGTCAGTATCAAAATGTGTTCGAGGTAGAAAATGGACCTAAGGGAAGAACCGACATAGTCAAACACAAGATAGAGATCGGGGAAGAAAGGCCCATCCGTCAAGCTCCAAGGAGGTTACCAATAGCGAAGCGTAAGGAAGCAGAACGCATTATTCGTGAGATGGAAAAAGATAATGTAATTGAGCCATCGAGTAGCCCGTGGGCGTCACCGGTAGTGCTTGTGAAGAAGAAGGATGGATCCACACGGTTCTGCGTAGACTATCGACTGCTCAACAGGGTTGGGAAAACTACGTGTAAAAAATATTTTCTACATTACATTACGTCTAAACGTAGTTAAATGTAATTTTTACTCAACGTAGTTTATGTGAAATGTCACATTTCTAACCTCAAAACTGAACGTTCATTTGACGTATTTCAAATAAATATTGCGTTTTTGATGTTTTTTAATGCTTTTGTACAACAATTTTATCCATTTTACATCAAAATAGATATTATATTGTGTATAAATAATTAATTATAACCTGAAAATGAAGAAATAGAAAACAATGTAGTTTTTACAGTAGTTAATTCATCTTTTACGACGTAGATAATTGTAAAATCTACGCGTAATTAATGGGTATTTATACGTCTCATTATCTACGTCCCAACCCTGCTGCTCAACAACGTCACCAAAAAGGACAGCTATCCTCTGTCACGGATTGATGACACCCTGGACACCCTAGCCGGTTCAAAGATCTTCTCAACCTTGGATTTAAAGAGTGGTTATTGGCAAGTGGAACTAGCGCTATAAAAAAATCGGAGACAGTAATTTTTGTATACAACAAATAATTTTAAAAGTTGTTGGAACTATAGATTTACTTAAAAATAGCAATATTAATTGTTCGGCATGTTCTCCTGTGATCGAACTACGACGATCATTTATTACATTGGCATCAGCACTGAATATGCATTCAGATGAGACGCTGGTAGCTTGTAAACATAAGTATATTTTTGCTAATTGTGCCAGTGACGGAAATCTCATATAATTGCGTTTCCACCACTCTAATGAATCCCCTTCGACATCTATATTTGGTAAACTTTTGAACATTTCAATTTCATCTACGATTTTCTCTGAAGCAGATAATTCAGATCTTTTCCCCGTTGTCTTTAATATAGCTGCCAAATAGGGCTGTTCAAAAATATCGATAATATCGATAAGTGCCGATAAGTAAAATAAAAATTATCGATATATCTATATATTCGATACATCGATATTTTTTTCGATGCACATATCGATAATTTTATCAACATTTTGTGCAAATCGGTTTTGATTACAGCAGATTCCTCGAGCATGCTCTGTACAGCTGTTTTAGGCTTATCGATATTTGAAAACTATCGTTATTCGATAGTAAAATCTTCTTATCGCACAGCCCTACTCGTAACAATAAATGATTTATTATAACATGAATATTTTCAGTAAAAAGTCTTTCTATTTCTGTTAATATACATATATTGTTCTTAGTGTAAGCTTTTATTTGTTGCAATTAAACTTTTGCCATACGTAAACATATTGGTACATAAAAGTTAAAGACTCCTATCAAAAATACGCATTTATTTGCTCGAGATAAACAGTTAATTGTTTGCAGTTTACCAGTAATTTATCCATTAACAAAATGAGATCAAATAAACTGTTATTTTATCTCATTTTTCTCAGTGTATTGATAACAGAAGTATTCTAACATTTTTCGGCCCAGTTTTTAAGATTGTTAACAGCATTGCTGTTAATACTGCTATTAACAATGTTACCTCCGGTGTAAAGCCAGTTTTGCACAAACGCTAAAGTTCAAATATTTAAATTTATTTAAAAAGTATACCGATACGCAGTTAGCCTGGCATAGTAAAAAGGAAAAAAAATTATTACATTTTCCTGTTTTGAGCAATTTCATTTTAACCGACTTCTCTTAATTGAAATTATTTTTTACGTTTCTGTTGTATAAAACAAGAGTTTCTCGAGAATATTTATCGGTTAGAAAAACAATATGATGAAACGTAGTAACGAAGAATTTTTTATTGCATTCGCATAACTGAAAAGTGAATAGAATTTCTGCGATTTTAATTTCGTGGAGCCCAGCTGCACTTCGCTTATGTAAACAGGAGGGATTGCCAAATCCTGTTTTCTGACAAAACATTCGCCCGCCTGGGCGAAAGAAAAACAAAAATAAATGATACAGTTCGCAAATTGTAACCCAGTTTTGAGATTTTCATTAGGTTTAGGTCTTTCATGGAACGACTTCACCGACATGAAACATTCGGTTTTTGTAAAAGTTTTAAAAAATATAGGAACTAATTAATTAAAGTAATATTTCTGTTTATGTCTTAATTAATTCTAAAAGAAAATAGTATGTAGTAATTGCATGTTCAAAAAGTCATTTGTTCAATTTTAAGGAGAAATTTGTGTTTTCGGATCCTTCCAGCTAGTGAAACAAAGTTTTATTTCAAATAAGTATACCGGGTGTCCACTTTGATGTCGCATCATAGGAATTTCAAAGTAATTTTTTTGAGTTTTAAATTCCTGCTTCCCTATTGAGGGTTATACCGGGTGTTCCACGCCATATGCTCACCCTTCTAGAATTTTTATTTTTTAATCGATTTCAATGAAATTTGGAAAATAAAAATTAATCAAAAAAATGCATTTTTCGACATACTGTTGAGTACCGTAGGACTCGGTTTCGGTTTCGCCGAAAGTGACGTCAACTTTCTTATTTTAAATGGAACATCCTACATATTTTTACATATTTGGAATCTGCAGATCGTTGCGAGTTCGAATATGTATCATTTGGTAATTTTGGTTTCTATAACAACGAAAAAAAAAACTTTTTTGTTTTTCAATCTAGAATACTATAGTTGCTTTCGTTCATGCCAATGATTACTAATCATAAATACTGGATTAACTTTGTGTACTTACATTTATTCGTAACTTTTATGTATTGATTCTATAAAAAACGAAGGAATGAAACTCATATTTCATAAAGTAAACGGAAGAAAGTTATGAATAAATGTGCACGAAGTGAATCCAGTATTTATGATTAGTAATCATTGGTATGAACGAAAGCGGCTTATGAATCGCGTATTTTCGTTCTAATACGATCAAGCAATTCGAGAAAATCACTATTTTGAATGTATTTAAATTTTTAACAACATTTTACACCATTTCAAATTTTCATTAGGTCGTAACTCATTTTTTTTTAAATGGAATCTCATGTGCTTCTTAGCCTAGTTCAAAAGAATTTTTTTTTCTGAGTTCGCTGATACCAAACACTTTACACTTTCTTTGAAAGTCTTTTAAAACAGAGCGGACGTAAACCCTTGATAAATCATGTTCTGTTTTAAATGACTTTCAAAGAAAATATGAAGTATTTGGTATCAGCAAACTTAGAAAAAAATATTCTGTCGAACTAAGCTAAGAAGTACATGAGGTTCCATTAAAAAAAAATAAGTTACGACCAAATGAAAATTTGAAATGGTGTAAAAATATTAAAAATTAAAATATTCATAGTATTCTAGATTGACAAATAAAAAAGTTTTTTTTTTCGTTGTCATGGAAACCAAAATTACCAAATGATACATATTCGGACTCCTAATGATCTACAAATTCCAAATATGTAAAAATATATAGGGTGTTCCATTTAAAATAAGAAAATTACGTCGCTTCTGGCGAAACCGGAAGTCCTACGATACTCAATAGTATGTCGAAGAATGCATTTTTTTGATTAATTTTTATTTTCCAAATTTCATTGAAATCGATTAAAAAATAAAAATTCTAGAAGGGTGAGCATATGGCGTGGGACATCCGGTAGTTAAAAAAACAATATACTTATTTATAATCAAAATTTTATCAGACTTTTTGCCGCGATTTGAACGAGTTGAGAGGTAGAATCGTGGAAGAATGGGCAACTATTACTTCTAGAATGTTAAATAATGTTCGTAGAAACTTCTATGACATTATTTGGCCGTAAACGGCGAATTGTTTGAGCATTTAGTGCAGTATAAATAAATATTTCAAATGCAAATTATTTTTGATGTTTCTATTTTTAAAACCAGTAAAGCTTGTCAACTAGAAAGCTTGCCTGCTTGATCGAAACTGTGGTATTGAAAAATGTCTGCAAATTTAATACATTTTTAAAATCTTCAAAGTCCATCTATTTGAAAATATACTAAAAGTAGTCTTAGCTAATGCATATTTAAGGACCTTCACCACGTCGCGCTAAGCCTCCACTATGTCGCGACGGTGTGTCCTTAGCCTTTGGGTTGATTGGGGTGCGTAGGTTTATCAGAGGGTAGAGCTGTGGTAGAGCTTTAAAGACAATGATTTACAAAATTAATACCTCTTTATTTACCTAAATGATTAATTTGGGTGAGGGTAGTTTGTCCGTGAAACTTGGGGGTGCGGTCCTGGGTCGTTCGCGGCGACCGGGGTTGTTGATTCGACTAAGACGGAGCAGCGTGCGACGTTTCCTTAGCCGGGAAGACTGGCGAAGTTCAAGGCCGGTCCGCGACTTGCGTGGTTGGTCAAGGTTGGTCTCAATGCTCCTTTAGGACGAACGGCAATGTTGTCGGCGGCAGTGGCAGATGATGGGCTGCAGCAATGCTGATGCTGGGGTGGCGACGACGATGATGCGGGGCGGCGGCGTCGGCGTTGTTGGGCGCTGGCGGCGGCAATGTTTGCTGGACGGCGATGTTGGGCGTCCCCTCGTGGGTTGGCACTAGGACCCACTGAGTCGGTCTGATGGAGACGACTGCCTTCCTAATTTTGGCCCGCACTTTAAATACACGTTTTTTGCCTATTCGAACGTTGCATATTTTCGTCACTTGCTTTGTGTCTGTTTGCGTCATTCGTACTCATTAGTATACGCGCGTGGTCCCGTTTGTAATAAATTCCGCTGATGTGTTATTATGAAATATGAACATTTACGTATCAGTTACCTCCTTATCGTGTTTACATTTCAACACGGTCGTAAGCTGCCCTCAATTACACAAGTCCACGTTCAAATACTTTTTATGATTTTTATCCGTGGAACATAGAAAAAACTCCCTTGTGGTTTTTAGAAAATTCCCCCTCGTGACAATAATGCTACGTATTTTGCCATTTAAAGCTTTATGATATATTCGATAGAAAAGCAGGAATTTACAATTATTAAATAATATTGCATTTGAAATGTCTATGGTGCGTAATCAAACTGGACACCCGGTATATAAAATAGAGATGTTTCTAAATTTTGAGTTTTTTTAGTTTATAATCTTTTTAATCATAATACTCTGACTTATAGTTAAAGTGAAATTTCTTAATACACATATTTTTAAGTCTCGACAATAATTTCAAAACGTAGATAATTCTATATAATCAAGTGGTTAAAATACCATTTATTTAATTATAAAGCAACTTAAATGAATTTTCAGCAATGAGTCTTTACGCATACTGATGGATTTTTTAATTTTTTTATCAACTCTTGCTATGAAATTTGGTCGGTATGTCTTTGCATTACTGTGAAATAACCTCAAGAAGTGCAATGACTTATCAGTTAAGCTAAGACATGCCGTCTTAAATTCATAGCAAGAGTTGACAAAAAATTTAAAATATCACCCAGTAAAGGTTTATTCGTGGCCATGGAGGCAAATTAGTGTTACAAAGTTCAATAACTCTATATTATTATATGCGATTTTTTGAAAACAAGCCAGAGTTGGCTTTGGAATCTACAAACGTATGTCTTAAATAAATTTACTTATGACAATCGATGTCCAGACTTGTCAAGGAACAAATGTTAAAATATTTTTAAAATCGTGACATGACAATCCCAGACTTGTCAAGGAACAAATCGTCGGTGCGCGTGCAAAAGGGTATAAGTCCAATTTTGTGTCAAACAGAGATAACAACTTATTTTTTTTCTTCTTCTTGTGTGCAAAGGAATATAAGTCTGCGCCCAATGAATGCTGAAATACTTTAGTGTACAAATGTTATAAGTTAACATACATATCTATTTTTTTGTGCAAAAAGGTATATTTAATATAAGTTTCAAAATTTTTAGTATGTTTTATGTTAATTAAAATTCGATAGCCAGTATACTTCGAGAAAAAACTTTTTGAAAATTGTACAGTTTTTCAAAAGCTATGTTATTTCACTGCAGATTTTATAGATCCATTTGAAACATTAAAGTGCTAATATCTCGAAACTATATTTTGGGTACTTATATCCTTTTGCACGCGCACCGACGAAATGTTAAAATATTTTTAAAATTGTAACCAGAATGCTTTCTAATGAACAAAAATCGTCTCTATTAGAAACTTTAAATTTAATAAGACGGATACAATAATTATATTTTGCAAGTGAAGGTCAGCACTTCAAACATTTATTGTGATGTTTTGACATTATCTAGGACATAAGTTTGCACATTTGGAGGCCCACTCTGGCCTGTTTTCAAAAAAATTACAACGGTATCATAAAAGTTGTAAAGCACTAAAAAGTTTTATGCCGTAAAAATAACATGCGATCAATTGAATTTCAGATTAGGGTAGGCTATGAAAAAAAATCACGTCGTAACTTACATCATACGTTTGCAAATATCAAAAAAAGATTGTCATTTGAACGTTTATTTCAAAATCATTTCAAAATAGTCTTTACAAGACAACAAAGGGCTTTTATTGTGGACTCATTGGGTAGGTTTAAGCGGAGGACCAATTTTCTTTCAACGTATACTAACAGCTGAACGATATCGTAATATTGCTTCCTTTGGTGAATGAATTACACGATGACGAACTTCAGGAAGGGTACTTTCAACAGGATGGAGCAACAGTTCATTTTGCCAGGGCTACTTTGGATTTATTACGTGAATTTTTCAATGACAGGATAATTAGGTAGTAAAAACATGCCAAACATTTGGCCTCGAAGATTCTGTGACTTGACGCCACTGAATTTTTTCTTTGACCCTACCTAAAAAATTCAATTTTTAAACCCCTCGTTGATAATCTGAATGTGCTAAGGGAAAGAATAACTGAAAAATGTGATGAAATTAATAACTCACCAAGATTACTGCAAAATTTTTTCGAAGGATTAAAAAATGCCTGAAGGTAGAAGGTGAACATTTCCAGCACCTTTTATAAATTGATTGTTTATTTTTATTGCCAGTTTTGTGTTCTTAAAGCTCTTCAACCTCAAATTGTTTTCATAATTTCACATTTCTTTGCCTTGTTTATAAAATTTAGGTTTTAGGTGATTTTAAACGCACATTTTTGGATTTATGATAAAGTAACGACACCCTCTCTTAATCCATAGTATACTCTAATTTGAAATTCATTTGATCGCATGTTATAATGTGATGCAGGTTGTTTCTCAAAGGAATGACACAGAAAATGTTGACTTTTTTGAATTGAACAGGCTACAAGGTGAGTCATGGTTATGTACTTTTAAAATAACTTTCTCATTTTGGAACATACAGCAAAAAGTTTTTAAGAAATTTTGCACTGCATGTTATAGGCAACAATTCTTAAAACTTAATGATCTCGATCTTCAATTGTTTTGAAAGTGCCACACTTGCTTCGGTTCTTGTAAATAGCATGGTGTATTTTATGATGGATTTTAATAGGTATTTAATATTACTGTTTATTTATATAAAAAGTTTACCCCCATAGATAAAAAAAATTCGAGAAATTGCGAAACATTTTTGCGTTGTGGTAGACCAGACAGATCTAGCGTAAAATTCTTATGCGGATAATTCTGTAAAACATTCGTAGATTCACATGTAGATTCACACAACCCTGCATCGATTTAATCATTTATAATAATTACTGATATAATATTAAAGTACCTGCTTCAGTGCAGAAGTAACAGCAAAATGTGACCTATTTCAGTTAAAACTGTAAAAATACAAAAGCATATTTAAACAATTTAAAATGCATTGTATAAATAAACGATTTCGAAATACAACATATGAATACCATTAAATGGATTTACTTAAAAAAACACTCGTTAACGAAATTGACAAGACCATTCTGAAACCTGTAAATGAGGTGGAGCGAATTTAGTAGACACGTTCAGACGCGAAACCCTTTCAGTGACATTTACGTATCACCATCGGGACTGGGTGCGATCGCCTTTGATAACTGGACAATGGTGTCCTGGGGTCCGGCGAGGGGCGCTATGAAAATATTGACGCAGGCTGCCGCGTGAAGTGGAACATAGGGGCCTCTGGCACTGCCCTGGCATTGTTAGCTCTTTGTCCTCATTGGTCAGAACGGCCATGTTTCTCGTTTCTTTCAATTCACTCCTGATTATTAACGTGACACTCACAAAAAATAACACGAGTGCTCTTAAATATGTTCCATAATTATGCGCCAGGAACACACTAGGTATTAAGCCAGTTGAAATGATTGAGGAAAATTATTCAAATTAAGGACGACTTTTATCGAAATGAAACCGGAAACAGGTTTTTATACTTTTTATATGTAAAACGCTGTTAGCCAATGTTTTATAGGATTGTAAGTTGAGAAGCTTTAATTCTACCTACCTATAATCGTTACATACAGGCTGTTACAAATTCGAGGCTCACCATTAGGATCTCGGAAACAGTAAGAGATACGAAGTCGGTTAAATTGGGGCAAAGTTGCGTATTTTGGTGCTGAACAATAATCCGTTCTGAAAAATCTTCTACGTTTTGTAGTTTTTGAAACATATCAAAAAAACAAGAAAACGTAATTTTCTTTTTTATTTTTTCCTGAAGTTATTGTCGCAGGGATCATAACAAAATTAATACATTCTACAGACACTTTTTTAAGCTCTTTACAATGATATCATTAGATTTTACTTAAAACGTTTCGTCTCGTCCTGACCATCATCAACTTCATTTTTTCTTATGGGCGCTACAATGGGTTTTAATACCAGTGAATAGATCTATTTTTTCTGATGCTTTTCCATATATCACACATCCCCATTTATTAATTTGAAACAGCTGGAAATGCAAGAAATTGTTGAAAAATAACACTGCAAAGAAAAACATGGTATGCAGTGAAAACAAAAACCAAAAAAGTTTGATATACCTTCGGAGTTTTATTTCGTCTATCACAAAAGCAGATTTTTGACAAATTTTTAGATATAAAAATGAATGATGTGAATCCAAGAAAGACGTACATTTTTAAAACGTATTGTGTTAACAACAACAATTTAGTAATAGCAAGAGAAATTTACTTCCAACAATGACGATGACGCAGTATTTAATTAGTTTCGTAATTAAATTATACATTTTTATGATTAAAGCAAGAAAGTATCACAAGAAATTATGTCTTTAAAAATCTCTCATTCTTGTAAAATTAAAAAGGTATTGTGCTAACAACGATTTAGTAATAGCAAGAGAAATTTACTTCCAATAATACCCAGAAAGATGCCATCCACACAGAACAATGTTATTAAGTTAGATAGAAACATTGCACTTTATGGATATTTTAATGAAGCTCGAAGGACGTATCGAGATCGCCTTAATGATAATGAGAATGAAGAATTTTATTAGTAGAGGTAGTTAAATAGTTCCTTATAAAATGTATAAAATTATGAGACTACAAGAAAGAATGTTTCCTCGAGCAGTAATATCTCTTAAGAGCTTAAGCTTAAGTTTTCTAAAGACATACATAATTTAATTTGATATTTTCTTGCTTTAATAATAATAATAATGTATAATTTAATTACAAATCTAATCAACTGTTGTTTTGTAGTTTTCTTTCTGGATATTGTTGGAAGGAAATTTCGCTCGTTATTACTAAATTGTTGTTAAGACCACAACAAATTTTTAAATTTACGTCATTCTTGGGTTCAAAAACATTCACTTTTAGATCTAAAAATTTTACTAAAATCAGCTCTTGTGATACACGAAATAAAACTCCGAAGGTATATCAAACTTTTTTTGTTTTTGTTTTCACTGCATGCCATGTTTTCCCTTGCAGTGTTATTTTCAATAATTTCTTGCATTTCCAGCTGTTTCAAATTATTAAATAGGGATGTGTGATACATGGAAAAGCATTAGAAAAAATAGATCTATTCAATGGTGTTAAAACCCAATGTAGCGCCCATAACAAAAAATTAAGTTGATGATGGTCAGAACGAGACGAAACGTTTTAAGTAAAATCTAATGATATCATCATAAAGAGCTTAAAAAAGTGCCTGTAGAATGTATTAATTTTGTTATGATCCCTGCAATAATAACTTCAGGAAAAAATAAAAAAGAAAATTACGTTTTCTGGTTTTTTTGAAATATTTCAAAAACTACAAAACGTAGAAAATTTTTCAGAACGGATTATTGTTCAACACCAAAATACGCAACTTTGCCCCAATTTAACCGACTTCGTATCTCTTACCGTTTCCGAGATCCCAATGGTGAGCCTCGAATTTGTAACAGCCTGTATAGTTAGAAAGTACTTAGAAAATAGTACTAATATAGTTAAATTCTTAATAGTTAGAGAACGAATTATGATATCCCATCAACGACAATGAATTTCTATAATTTTGTATTCTCATTAGTTACTTTTTAAAGGTTTAAAGAAAATTGATTAATTTCGTTGTCCCACATGGTAAACTCCGTGATCATAAATGATCAATCAAATCAATTTCATCAACTGTATACAAGTATATACACATTTTAAATCGTGACTCCTGAAGATTGTTTAATAGACGACCCATCAATCAAATCAGAAACAAGTAAGACTCGGTTTTTCAATCACAAGCAATTTATTTCATAGTAATAATTATGAAAACAATTGTTTTTCTGGCAGTAAACCCAAGGTTAACTTGTGATTGAAAAACCGGGCCTTAGTGCTTTTATATTTTTACTATTTATTGAAAGATCACAGGAGGTAGGTCGGGTTTCTGGAACGTTTCATTAAGTTAAGGGTCCGATTAAAATAAATATTCCTACAGGTTTGACATGTGTAGCTACAGCAACGTTTATTTTAATCGGACCATTAACTTAATGAAACGTTCCAGAAACCCGACCGTAGAGGCTTAAATAAAACTATCAAATAAAAAATTGTTAGAACAATAGATTACACAAATTAAAATCAAATAAATACAAACATACTTAATTTGAAACAAATGCATTCCGTTAGTTTGGTTCTCCCACGGAGAAAATTTCTTCTAATTTTATCCGAAGCTTGAGGAATGACTTAACGGTGGTAATTCTTTCTCATACAGCATTTTCATTTGCATTGGGCTCCCGGTAAACATTTTTTTATTTTTCCCCATAAGACGAAGTACAGAGAATTGAAATTCGGATTGTTAGAGGATTGTGCACATTTCAAGCAATTATCCGATCACCAAAAGTTCTTCTGAGGTGTCTCTAACATCTCTGTGAAAATGGGGAGATCTCCATCATTTTCGGAGCATATTGTTTTGAAACATTCTGTATATTTAAAAATCGTAAACCTTGTATCGTCCGAAAATAAAATGTACCTCACGAAATTTGAGTTCAAGTTCAACTAATTCCTTACAAAACGTAAAGGAAAATAATTTTTTAGTGGCTGCTGGAGTGGCACAGAGTGGATAGCTACGATATGAATTAGTAATGAGAAGTTTAAATAGCGACATTCTGCGATCGCTTTTTGACCTAACATTGCATTAGGATTGACAAATTGAAGCCAGTTTGCTATAAAATAAGTTATCTCATATAAGGTGGCCATGGCTGCTGTCAAAGCATAATGAAAGTTTAAAAAAATTGTTGCTAGTTGGTTTTGATTGCAGTGGATTCTTCGAGCATCCTTTGTACAGCTGTTTCGCCCCTATTTGGGGCCTCGTCAGCAGAAGCGATCAAAACCGACTTGCAACATTTTTTTAAAAACTTTCATTATGCCTTGACAGCCCTCATGGCCGCCTTGTATGAGATGACTTATTGGCGATGCCAAATAACTGAAGCGCCTCTTCCGGAATCAGTCAGTGAAACGGGGAGTTTTTTTTTTGTAATTTGTCCTAAGCTGCAGTTGTAGCAGAGTACAATAATAATTATTTTTGTTTTGCTGTGTTTTGGTCACTGAAATACTATTTTATGTATACAGGGTGCTGCATTGATGAACGCAACATAGGAAATCCCATGTTAATTTAGCAGTGTTCAAATATTGGCTTCCCTAATTATTTTACAGCAAAATTCCATATAGGTTTTTTAAAGTACTCCTCAAGATGGATCTGTCTGTGCAGTTTGAGAATTTTTCATTTGCTCAGATTCAAAAGATTCAGTAACCAAATTTAATTTATATCAAACTATCAGCAAGGCCTTGATCAGTGAACGTTAAAATAAAGTAAAGCAACTGATCAAGGCCCTGGTGATAGTTTGATATAAATTGAATTTGGTTATTGAATCTTTTTAAAGTATTTTGAAACTGAGCAAATGAGAAATTCTCAAACTACACAGACAGATTCATCTTGAAGAGTACTTTAAAAAATCTAAATGGAATTTTGCTGTAAAATAATTAGGGAAGCCAATATTTGAACACATATAAATTAACATGGGATTTCCTATGTTGCGTTCATCAATGCAGCACCCGGTATAAAAAGCAACACGTACCTGACGCATCTGACAACTCCCCGTTTCATCGGCCATTACAGCTAGTTACAGCGCCACCTACGGTTAATTTGCGTTGCCAATTATGTAGAAAATTGACTTCAATTTGTCAATCCTAAAGCAATGTCAGGTCAAAAAGCGATCGCAGGATGTCGGTATTTGAACTTTTCATTACAATTACATCGCAATAGCGAATAACCTAGGACAGGTCGGTTTGGTTTGCAGTGGAAATCTCGAGCTACGCTTCTGCTGACGAGGACCCAAATAGGGCTAAAATAGCTGTACAGAGGATGCTCAAAGAATCCACAGCAATCAAAACCAACTTACAACAATTTTTTTTAGATATGAATTAGCTTGAAAGGTGTTACATACTGGGCCTTTGCTGATATGAAGAGTTTGGGAAACATTTCTTTGGCTTAGGCGAGGATGTTTTGTAGTTGTTTCTATTAAAACACCTTCTGTGCTTTCATCAGTTACCGTTCGACTTTACAAGAGGCATTGTTACAATTTATTTTCGAACGTGCGCGAGCACGCCCTGTATAATGCATATTTCAACGATTCAAGCTAATTTTAACCCGTTTTGTTCTGTTTCTCCACTAGGCGTAGGAATGTGCCATGCCATGCCTACGCATTTCACTCAAAATTCTCTTTTTAAAATATTTTCGCTAAAAATTTCAGACCAGCCGAATAATTACATATTATAATAATTAACCCCATCCTTGCTTTGTGTCAAGTTTGTGTCTGCGTAATTTTTAATTGTCCAATTTACATGGTCCTATTTTGCGACGCGTATATTAGCGGACGAACGAGTTCACGCTTAAAGAATGTGGTTAAGACCGGAAATTGTCGCAGATGCCAGTAACCTATACCCTTTATCGTGACGACTTAAAATCTGTCATTGGCATATTCGAATTTATCTCTCTCTTTAGTTGTTTTTTTTCTCTTCCACCGGTCGGGGGTAGCGTCATTGTTCCAGTAAAATTCTGTCTGTCCAATGAACTGCATGTGCCTGTCGTGGAAAATTTAGTGTCGTGTTCGCTACATCGAGGAGGTGAAAGTGATTGATACGGCTTTATGCCGGACTTCTTTAGTTCATTTGGGGACAGGAAAGCTGCAGTTATCCTGCGGTTTGTGTCAGCCTAGTTTTGCGACTGGGTAAGTTCTGCATGATGCTATTTTCTCTCGACCTGAGTCTGACGTCCGTTTTTCTCTTCCTTCGTTTATAGGCTTTAGGTTACGGCGTTGACCATTCCTTTAGGTCACCGCGTTGACTATTCTTTAGGTCACGGCATTGACCTTTCTTTTGGCTACTGTTTTCGACCATCCTTCGGCTGATTTCAATTAAGGCCAACCTCCTATTGTTGATCTTGGATTGGCCCGAACTCCGGTATCTCGTGGCACATTGCGACTGCAAAGCGACGCATCCATCCGGGGAGAAGCCGACGTCCACGGAAACGCCCCATAGACGGACGTAACGACGCTATTTAGCAGGTAATATTTTTCCATTGACTAATGTAATTTTCTTCGGTTCTCGGGGGATTGAATGTAGCCGCATTTGTGCACGTAGTTCGCGTACGCTCGCGAAATTAAGTTTCGATTAGCGGAGAATTCTCCGAATAACGCGTATCAAGCGCACAACGCGGTTTCTTTGCCGCTAGAATAGACGATTATCATTTCGTGTCATTTTAAATAGTTTTGTAGCAATTTCGGATCCGAAAAATTAGGTATTATCGTATTATGTTTATGGCCTAATTGTTTATGTGAATTGTTCGACCTGCGTTGATTTTATTTTATTTGTTTTGTGTGTACATTAATAAAATTGTTCATGTTTTGGACGTAACGTGTTTTCTTAATTTTTCACGCGTTCCCGTTTACAAAAAAAATTAAGTGGCGCCTGTTTTGGTTTGGCCTTCGCGTTTTGGTTAGAGAACCCCCCCGTCCCACTGCAGCTGGCTGGCAACATTGGAGTAAAGTTTCGCTCCAATGTAAAACTTCTGCCTATCTACACAGGTAGGTAGCAGCATTCAGAATGTTCTCATTTCCTTCAAATTACGTTCCAGCCGTCTAAAAACATTACGGCTCGAAGTTAATCCATTTAGAATTGGAAAAGAATAAAACCTATCAGCAATATTAGCATTTTCTTGGTACTTTCCGAATATGAGGGCCAGTCTGAAATTTTTGAGATATTTTGGATAATAATTGGAATTTTTTTGTTCTTATGTTATCTTACAAAAGCGATTGTTATTGTATTTAAAATTTTGTTAATCAAATTATCGTTTGTCATAATTTAGTTGTCAGCTGCAGAATGCAGTTTACAAAAATGATCCGGAAATTCATTACGAAACAAACAAAGAATCATATTTAGGTATAAAGGCTCAGTCAGAATTGAATGAGTGCAGAAAATTGGTGCAAATCGGTACTGCAGATTGGCCGTGCAAATGTTTGACAGATGTATTTTGATGTATCTATTCACAATCAATAGACGTTTTGCACTAAGTTGATTGTGAATAGATACATCAAAATACATCTGTCAAATATTTGCACGGCCAATCTACAGTACCGATTTGCACTACACCATTTCCAAGTGTAATTCAGAAAAGATCAAATTTATTTCAGAAATTGTCAAATGTAATTCAGAATTGTTAATTTAATTTCAGAATGTATCATTTGTAATTCAGATTTGTTAATTCAGTTTCAGATTGCATCAACTGTAATTCAGATAAATCAATATAGTTTCAGAATTCGTCATTTGTAATTCAGATTAGTCAGTTTAATTTCAGAAAACATCAATTGTAATTCAGAAAGCTTTCTCTCTATTAAAAGTGACGGTTTATGAATTACAATTGATGCAATCTGAAACTGAATTGACAAATCTGAATTGCAACTGACGAATTCTGAATTACAATTGGAAATGGTGTAGTTTTCTGCACTCATTCAATTCTGAATGATACTTTATGCATTCAATAAAATGTTGGAAAAGCTTAAGAAGGTAGCCAAAGATCCAAAATAACAACATAAAATGTAAACCAACACAACCTAAAAATAAAAGTCCAATGTACAAGATACGGGAACTAAAAGAAGTCAGGCTTCAATGGTAAAAGCTACTAAATCGTGTAACTTTAGTTACTTATTACAAAAGTGAATGTACTTTAGATAGAATATTTAAATTTTTCCAAATGAAACCCACTATCTAGTGTGGCATCTTACATAGATTGGGATTTGTCATCTTTTCTTGGAGTATATCGTATTCTATAACTCAATGTTTCAAGAGATAATTGCGAATTTCTTATTTAGGTGATTAATTTTCGTTTCTAGTTACTTTATTTTTCCCACTTATACGTCGAGTATTTTTTTCTTCGTATAGCCATTAACGTAAGTCGTCTGCATACAATAAGTTGTCTATTTTTATCATCTGGAGTGGTCTACATAAATCACTTGATTTTATTTAGTTCTCTCTTTCAAACTTTTTATTAATTTATCCATTTCTGTTAAAAATAGCAGTGAGTTCAAAGTACTTCCTCGTTTATACCATGTTAAATTTGTTCGATTTTTTTTATCTGCATATGTCCTGCTGCTTCTGTGTCCCATAATTTTCTGTAATAGTTTTTGTGGAAAGTTTGGATTCGATTAAGATCTTTGCATTGTTTAATATCCGAAGTGGGTATAGATTTGACCTGGACTTTTTAAATTTATGATTGATAACAATGATCAGTATCCAAATTTATATATACATATAGTTGATAAATAACAAAGATTTTGTTTTGTTTCCTCAAATATTGACAATAATTGTAAATATATTTATCGGTGATGTACCTAGTTCTGTTGCACCGCGAATTATCATTAAATTTTTATGTGCTGAGGTTGAGAAATTTGGAACGAATTATTATTGCCGTTGAGATAAAAAATGATGTGAAGGTCAATGAAAGTTTAAAAAAATAGAGAAAAAAGAAACAATAGACAGGTCGAAATGAAATTATATTGTTAAGTAAATTGAGATTCACAGGCTTGAAGTTTCATCAAAAGAAGAGATAAAGAAGTGCGTTACATTTTCTGCAACCATTTATTTTTTAACGGGAATTAAATAATCTCGTCGATTTTCTCGTCACATTTAAATAAGATAAATTAAGGTACTTTAAATTGGAAGCAGTAAGTATTCTGCTCACTTTTGAAACAATAATAAAAATGGCGTCGCTTTATTTATTAACAAACTGTAGTCAAGTCTTAAATAAACGGTTTTTACAATGTAATATTTTATTAATAATATAGATACGTATTTGTACAAAATTAATACCTATTAAATTTTAAAACGTTTCATTTCTTGACGAGTATCGATTTGACAATTTTTAATTCAGGAAATCAACTGTACAACATATCAAAAATAATTCTAACAATTAGAAAATTCGAAATTCAGTTCAAATTGTCATTGTATTTCCCAGACCAAGTTCTGCCATAGATATTTTTCTGAAAATTGTTTTCTTAAAGTGCCATTTATCATAATTAATGGCACTTTAAATAAATTGCTACTAAAAAATACATTTGAAAAGAAAAGACTCAAACAAATTGCCAATAAATAACACAAATAGAAATAAAAACGGTAAACGGTATTGTAAATGACTTACAATAATTTAAATTAATAGAGTTTTGTATTTTTGAAATTATAATAAATAATCAAAGACATAGTAGCATGATGACCAAAGTAGCCTAAAGAGACAAAGGGGGTCATTCTAATTCATGCTTGCAACCTGACGACGGTGGTACCTCCTTAGTAACGTGGTAACTAGTTGCAACCCTCTTGTTTTGGTATTCTAATTGTAATACAGCAGTCGCAAAGTGCATCTAAAATTGCAACCATTTTAAAGCAGTGGTAAACTTGCTCTCGTCAGTGTGCGCATGAGTATGTAAGAATTAACGTTTTAATAAAAATTTTAATTGAAATGTCAGGTTACGCAGTAGCTTAGGAGTTCAAGTAAAACAGCAATGACAGCGAAAGAACCTTTTAAAAAAATTTACTTCTTTTTTGTAGGCTAGAATCACTCTCATTTTAATACATACCTCAGTCTTACACATCCTTGATATTTATATACTTACAATTTATTAATAATTTAAAACTTTTTTGGCAAAACAAACTGTAAGTAAATAAATAAATTAAATAAACTAGTTTTCCACTGTGAGGCTTCTGCGTATTGCTACTACACATCATCATTCATTGCGCATAACGTATTACTACAATATAAGTAAATACACTTTTGAAAAAATAATGTTGGACAAGGACCAGATTTTCTGTTTCTTTATTATAAATGATTTTCAGAGTAAAAAGCGCGGTAAGACGGGAGACGTGCGTTCGCAAGCGTACAATACGACACTGAAGTTAGCTGCATATGTAATTTTGCCACTGAACTACCACCCTGAATTAGAATGCAAAAATAAGTAGGTGGTACTACCAGAGCAGAGTGCACGGTAGTAACATGATACAACGTTGTAACTTGCAACTTCGATTAGAATGACCCCCATAGAAAATAATTTTGTAGATATTTTGATTCTATACAAGAACAAAAATATAATTTGTTATATCATAATATGTCACATTCATTTTTTTAATATTATAACTACACCTTTTCCAGTTGTAATTAAGATGTCGTCAGTTGTAATTCAGAATTGTTAATTTAATTTCAGAACATATCGTTTGTAATTCAGATTCATCAATTTAGTTTCAGAATTTATCATTTGTAATTTAAATTGATCAATTTAGTTTCAGATTTCGTCAAATGTTATTCAGATTAATCAGTTTAATTTCAGAAACCATTAAATGAATTTGAGATTACATCAAATGTAATTAAGAAATCGTCACTTTTAATTGAGATATAAATTATGTACTTCAAAATTCGTCAAATAATTCAGATTTTTAGATTATGCTATTCCAGAAAACATCAAATATCATTTATATTTGAAAAGGACAATATTATTAACAACATATAACTCAGATAATATTACTTCTGCATACATAATTCAGGTATAACACATTCTATGTAAATAATAAATACAAAAATAATACGTAATCTCTTAACCACACGTATGTATAGGTATGTAAATGAAAAGAACCAAGAAAGAGAAAATCAGTAACTGCATAAAATTATTTATGTAGAACTCAATAATCTATTCACCCATGCGCATATCATTCAGTGCTAATGCCGCTGCATGGAAAGAAGTTGTGCTGCGCCGCTCGAGCACAGTCACCTCCTGCAATTGTACCTTTTGTTTGGTCTATTGCATGTTCAAGATAAATCAGTCTTTGCTCTCCCACACCTCGCGCATTCACATTTGGTATCCGCAGATTTGATTTTACATGAGATTTAATTTTGGCCCAAATAATTTCGATTGGGTTTAACATTGGAGAATATGGACCTAACCGCAATAAAGGTACTTCATTTGTATTTATCACATTCTCCAATGTACAGTGACAGGGGGCGTTGTCGCAGACTATCACTAAGTCTCTTAGTTGATTGCCCATCTCTTGCCATTGTAAAAACACTGTCATCAGCAACGGTTCGCAGACTCTGATGTAAACGAACCGCGTCGTCGTTCCATGGATACTACTCCCGCTGCAGAAATTGCTCCTATTAAATGGACGTTTGGTCCTCAGCTGGCAGAACTTGCACAGATCGTGAACCTTTCTTTGAACGGCCTTTACTTCGCCGACAAAAAAATTGAAGTTCGTTTCATCTATCCACACGATTTGTTTTCCGGCTTGAATGCTATTATTCAGAGCAATTACGTATTCAGCCCGTTTTTGTTTGTTCTCTAACGTATTCATATTAATTGATTGATTATGAACATTTTTATACGAATACATTCTTCCCTCTAAATAATTACCGATTGTCGATACACTGAAATTTTTTCCGAATTGTTGTTCAACCCTACTTTTAATTTGCTTTAAAGTCAAACTGCAATCTTCTTCCAACCATAAGAGCATACTATCTGTATCATCCTCCGTTAATTTTTTCGGCTTAGAACCACCTTTAGGTAACATTTTCTCCCGTCCAGAACGTACCCAGCGAAAGGCAGTCTTGTACTTCACCCCTAATGTTGAAGCTAATGGAGTCCAATTCTCTTCTCGTTTTGCAGATGTTACAATTCTTTCGCGATCTTGATTATTATGCCTTTCGTAGGCCTTTCTCTCGACCAATTCCGCTCCTACCACAGCAGTTCTACAAATGGGGCAAACAACATCATGTGCAGCAATTTCTTCTATTGCCTGGAAGCACTTCATAAGTAGTAGATGATTACATGGTAGAAGCCGCTTCACAGCATTTCTTGCCATGGATATTCGGCAAATAGCGCAATTATCTTTTAATTCCATAATACTTAATAAACTTGCTTATTTTTGACAGTCATTGAAGCATCTTAAACAAATGCGATTTTAAAGTTTACTCAGTTTAAATTACAATTAACATAGACTGAAATTCATTTTATGCTTTCTGAATTACAATTGAGATTTTCTGAAATTAAACTCACTAATCTGAATTACAAATAACGAATTCTGAAATGAAATTGATAAATCTCAATTACAAGTGACACGTTCTGAAATTGATTTGATGAATCTGAATTTCAAGTAACATATTCTGAAATTAAATTAACAATTCTGAATTACATTTGAAAATTTCTGAAATAAAGTTAACATTTTCTGAATTACAGTTGGAAATGGTGTAGAATAAATTAATTCAACAAATAATACGTAAATCAAGAATGAAAAGACCTTAAAGTGACGACATGAATGATTTGTAATTTTGCATTGCGATATTTTATGAGAGTTGAAGTGGCCATTCACGTTCACTTTTATCCTTGGAAATCCTTTTAAAGCATTCGCAAGAACTGGCAGAAATTGTTAGCTTTATCTACATATTGCATTGAGGTTTTTATATTCGTTGGTGAACGCCTATCCCTTAAACAGCCAGTTGTAAGACGTCAGAGTAAATGCTTCGGCTAAAATTAAATTAGTGAATGTCAGATGAACTGGATGCGTGACACAGGGTGGAGCTTTATATTTAACCTCCAGTACTGTAAAAATAGCCAGTTAATTTGTTTGCAATTCCGAGTAAATATTTTTAAAAATGTTGTAACGCGTAATTCATATTAAATTTTTATGAGATTCTGCGGTCGCCACTAGCACTACTGGTAAACACCAATAAATATAATTTTGTAATATATGCGTAGGATAATGTGGTTAATGTCGGCAATAAATCGCCTCATTACATTCTATTTAAACATTTTCGGGCGCCTCATACAAAACACATCTTTGTTTATACTTCGAGCGGGTATTAAAGGCGTTTTATATGCACTTTTTACGGTTTTTGAACTTCGGGTCTTACTCATTAATTTATTTATTCGTTCAGGATTACGAGAATTATTTTTTTATACCTGATGTATCAGATTTTAGTTGTATTTGTCATTGTTAATATTACCTGTTTATTATGTTAACGATTGTAACAGAATATTCATAAAAAGTAATATTTGCGAACTCAAAGAGAAATACATTAATAATAATAGATTAGTTTTATTAAGAACAACACAGTGTACTGTTAATATACAATAAATTTGATTAGTAATTCACAAATGTACAGACTTTTTCACAAAAATACAACCACTTTTGGTATTTCAAACCGTGATTTCCTTTGTAAAAATTGTTTAAAAAAATTCCAACTTAAAAAGAAATATTCTGTAAAATATAATCGACGTTCGAATTAAAAAAAAAAAATAGGAAAATTTAAAAAAATTATCGATACACGACGAAATAACGTGGACAACAAATTTTTTATTTATTATTGTTACATGTTTGTTACAGTTCAGATTATGGCACAAAAACCTCGTACGTATGTGTGCGTATACGTGGATGCCGTGCAACTTGTTTCGAACATTGATGTTCGCTTACACATGGATGGAAGGCCCGCGGCAGTACTTTATCATATGTGATGGAAATGATGGAATAACACTCAAACAAGTGCCAGAAGGAACGTTCACACTGGGGCGGAATATTAATTGAACAAATACATGCACGCATGCAGTCGATGCAGACGCGGTGCATTAGGGTTTTGAACGCAGTTGGTAATGTTATTTGCGATAAAATCGAATGAATATTATTCTCTAAATTTAAACGAAATAGTTTTTAATTGTTAAAGTAAATTAACGATAAATTATATCCTACAAAACTGTTTAAACAAAAAATATATTCACAATTTTGATGAAACTAACAATAAGTGAAATTCAAAATCATTTTGTTTACTTTAAATTGTTTATTATCCATTATTATATTACTATAATATTATTATTATTGTTTAGTATCCACCTTGAGAAAAAAGAATCTTTATAGTGAAGAAATTTGTACCTTTGACATTTTTTATTTCAGTAGAATAAATATTGCTTCATTAAAATGTGTTAAAAAGGCTACTTATTGGGGTGGGTCATTTTTGTATGAAAAAAAACGAATATTGCGCTTTTGATTTTTAATAGCAAAATTATATTGCTTTTACATGAAAACAGTGTAATGCTAAAATTTAAAGTAAAAAGCACCTCACCTTCAGGTTGCGCCTTGCCTTGGAAATACGAATAACTTGAATATATTCTGGTAGTCATATAACATAAATGTCTCAAGGAAAATAGGGTTTTTAGAATAAAATAATCATTTATTAATAATTAAAAAAATAATACAACAGAAAAATTAATGAAAATCATTCAGTATTGAAATCTTTCTTGCTATTGAATTTAGGCATTGCTGCGAGATTCGAGTTTTAATTTTATCCACCTTCTCTTGCCCTTTTAGTATACAGTTTTGATCATAACTCTGTTATTATTACTATTGCAAATACGAACTTTTCATGGCATAATATATGGCCTTTCTTGTATAATTTCAAAAATTCAAACGTAAGGCGCACCCTCTAAATATTAATTAAATTCAAAAATATTTCGTAGGTGTCATAATATCACTAAAAGACAACATAATTTTGCTATTAGGTAAGATTATCTCAAAGTTTGGTTTTTCGACCCACCCTACTACTTATTCACATGAAAATAATATTTTATCCTGAAAGAAAATACATATTTTATCGGGAAAAAAATATATCTTTGCTACCATTGAAAGAAACAGTTTCTTTAAATTAAAGCATATTCATTAACTACAATAAGAATTATTTTTCGTGTAGTTGACAGAAAAGTGACACAATGTTTAATCATAAATCGTGAAGAAAAGTGGGACTTGTCTCGTTAGCAACACTTTTCTTCACGTTTCCGTTAGCAACATTTTTTTTCATTCATTTTGACGTATCAGAGGTCGAAAATTGATTGATGTCACAGATTGATGTTTTGTTACTATGTCAACAAATGCTTGACATACCTTGATGTATTATTATTATTTGTCGACACTCTCATAATTTTAGCGTTATTTTCGTCAACTACACGAAAAAATAGTATGATCTACACGTTAGAAAAGAGAATTTCCATGTTCCTGTAAATTTGATCCACTCGTGAGCTAACGCTCACTCGTGAATTCAAACATTTACACTCACTGGAAAGCAGTCACTTTTCTAAACTTGTAAATCAATATACTATTTTCTCAGTGCATGAGCATAAGGTGATATAGCTTAGATAATATAATATAAATTAATTTCATACAAAACTACTAAGATGCGATCGACTTTTGCATTAATTACATTCGAGGGGCACTAGTACACTTTTTTAACGAAATATGCTTTAATGTAGCCTAAATTCTTTGATAATGTGTCAATACGAATCATACACATCCATACTGACATACCATACAAACATTTCAGGTTGCATTAAAGCGTATTTTGCGAAAAAGTATGCATTGGTGTACACCAGTTCAGGATAACAAACAGACCTAAAATTGACACATGAGCAAACAGTTAGAAAAGCAAGAAAGAAGCCTAAAACTCTACTGTCATGTATGCTATGAAATAATAATTGAATATATTGTCAATCTTGTTATTATAACAAGTGTCTAAATAAAAACCTGGTCAAATAGGCTACATTTAGTAATTCTATTATGTAAATGCAATGGATAAATTCTCGATCACAACCTACTTGACCTGGTTTTTATTTAGACGCTCGTTATAAACAATACTAATATATATTGATGTATTTCTAAAAATAAAGAAGTATATTACATGGTGCCGAAACCCAGTGCTAATTAATTGAGAAGTTAATTCACAACAAGAAGATGGAGAACGGACAACACAGTGATGGTGCAAGCGTACATCCACCCAAGCCTTTAGTTATCAGTAAAGACTCCAACTCTCGAGCTCGAATGCATAGGCTCTTCGATACCGCGTGTGGCACCGATCGAATTACGGCGCTGCAAACATTATTTCTTCGGTATAGCGAGAATATTTTGATCAACTTTATCACATTTTATTTTATCATTTGCTATATTTTTTACCATACGATATAATTTGAAAAAAAAAACGAAAACATTCGTTTAAATAAATCTCGTTATATCTATGCATCACGCAGCTGTAAACAGCACTGGATACACAGCCAGTCGACCGATTGAGGGTTTACAGTGCATCGGCGCGAGCAGCGAATAATATACAACTGGACGGACAAACGGAACTTTCTTTTGGAGTCTTTAGTTATCAGCAATGAAATTAATATGTCAGTCGAATGGAAATTATGGCTACAGCAACAATTCGACTGGTATGCGGTTGTAACAAATTTAAACTCCAAAAAACAGGAAGTACAGGTAACAATTTTCATGTCTGTCTTAGGGCCAGATGCGGCTACAATTTATAATACGTTTAGTTTGTCTGAAAGTGATGTTAGAAACTTGACAATCATAAAAAATAAATTTTCAAGTCACTTCGTACCTAAGATCGTTAATCTTAGGTCTAACATATGAACGACACGTCTTCAATAAATCAAAACAAGGTCCGGAAGAGACATTTGACGAATTTCTCGCATCTTTGCCTAACAAATGCAAAATCTGTGCGTTTGGTGATCTTGAAGATAGCTTAATATGCGATAAAATTGTCATTGGTATAAGAGATGATCTTATTAGAGAAAGATTGCTATCAGAAGAAAACGTAACTCTTAAAAAAAGTTATTGACATCTGTAGCGCAAACGAACTTGCTAAAAAAAGCAGTTAAATACGATAAAAGGTTCAGATTTAAATGCCAAAAGCGTTGACGTGTTAAAAGTTTACAAGAATAAACAATTAAAAAATGGAAACTTCAATCATAATAAAATTTTAAATTTGAATCATAATAAATCAGAAATTTTTGAATGTAAAAAATGCAAATACAACTCACGAACGAAAAGCATGTCCTGCATTTGGCAAAAGTTGTAAACGTTGCAAACGAAAGAAACATTTTACACATTGCTGTAAAGCTAAAAATGTCAATACTGTTGACGTTTCCAAAAATGAAATTGACACACATAATTTATGTATCGGTAATTGAAAAACAAACCGATTAGCTTCAAAAAGATTGGTTTAGCAAATAACCCTACACTGAGAAAACAAAATGTGTTAATTCAACCAAAAAAAGTGTTCATCCAACAAAAAGTTTCGGTTCAATACGTTCAAACAAAATTTTTGGTTGAATTAACACATTTTGTTTTCTCAATGTACCTCGAAACAATATCGTAAATCTCAAATTGGATAGCGGTAGCCTATAGGTCTTTTCGCGGAGACGTTCCGAACTAGTTCGGAACCTTAAAATCCATGCACTCATGAAAGTTATACACTTGAAAGCGTGTTAAAATCGTTCATTATTTCGATGGGCATTTGATTTTAACCGTTCCGAACTAGTTCGGAACGTCTCCGCGAAAAGACCTAATGTAACGTAATTACTAGAGAAATTGCAGAAACCTCTGAACTAAAAATTTTGCGGTCAGAAGTAAAAAGTCTTCTGACATTCTCGAATCATAAGTTATCAGTTATTGGGGAAACCATAGTAAAAATTAAAGTTAAAAACAAATTTGATATGGTTAAATTTCTAATACTAAATCAGTCAGTTCACCGAATACTTGGTAAAGATACTTGCGTTAAATTTGGCTTGATTAAAAGAGTAGAAGCAGTTAATGTACCAAATGATTTATTTGATGAAACTGGTTGTTTCAGAGGTTACAAATATAATATTGATCTAATAAAAAATCCAGTTCTGGCTACATGTACTTACTGCAAGAAGAATTCCTTATGCATTACGTGACCAATTAAAAAAAGAATTAGATAGTATGGTAGAATTAGGAATTATTAAACTCCAGTAGTATCGCCGATGGTTGTAGTACACCGCAATGGAAAACTACGTTTATGTATTGACCCTTCTGCAATTAACAAAAATTTAAGACGTCGATATAATCCACTGAATACCATAGAAGGAAATTGCAACAGGGAATAAAGGATCTCAATGGTTTACACTTTTAGATTCTACGAAAGGATTTTGGCAGTTGCCAGTAACTGACCGGACGTCAAAGTACCTGACTTTTGCTACGCCGCGCCGCGCCGTTCGGAAGATTTTCCTGTTTACGTATGCCTTCTGGCTTAGCGTCAGCTCCAGAAGTTTTTCAACAGATTATGTGTTCGATTTTACGAGGCATAGAAGGTGTTGAAGAATCTATGGACGACATATTTATTCATGCACCTAGGAAAGATGAACTGATCAACATTACACAAACAGTTTTAAAAAGACTTCAAGGTGCTGGTCCTAGAAAGAAATACTTATAGAATGCGATGTTCCATTGCATTCTATAGAGACAGTGTTTCTCGCGCCATCTGTTATTGGGGACAGGATATATCATGTAAATATATATCACAAAATCTTCTAAGCGGACACTAAATCGCGCAAATATACACTTTACGTTTCGCAGTCGTTCGACTGCTTCGTCAGAAGTGAAAATTATGTTGTCAAAATAAACAAGGTTGTCAACGGAAACTGAAAAAGTAACTTGATTTTTTTTTTAATGTATATTATATTTATTTTTTAATCTAAAAATAATTTGAACATTAAAAAATAAATATAATATACATTAAAAAAAAAAATCAAGTTACTTTTTCAGTTTCCGTTGACAACCTTGTTTATTTTGACAACTTAATTTTCACTTCTGACGAAGCAGTTTCGATTTCTGGCTAAGTAGATTTAAATATTAGTGTCCGCTTAGAAGATTTTGTGATACAAATTTCATCGGACAAGAACCAACTGTAAACATATAAATATAGGTAGATAATGTTTGTTTCAAAATGTATTTACAATAGCCAATAAATGTATCACAAAATCTTTTAAGCGGACACTAAATCGCGCACTATACACTTAACGTTAAGTCATAGGCAGAAATTTTGGATTGCCTGTTGCTCTCACCCACAATCGAAAGCAATCTAAACCTTTCTTTGGCTTTGGGAACCTGTAGTTTGATCTGATATGAACATCCAAAACTTCGTCTCTCGGACATCCCAAAACGACACATTTCTTGGACATTATAATTAGCAATAAAATACTTAAGGAAGTGGTTCTCAATTACCTTTTCTACTTAAGCTTCACAACACAACAAAATAATATGACAAATGACAATTGAAGGAGTAAGTGCTTAAAGGTGGTATGACATTCTTGCAAAATTAGAGTTACATTATAGAAAAATCTACCATAATCTGTGGGTTTTATGATAAAATGCTGAATAATAACTAATTTACCTATGGATAAATTTTCAATAGTAAAAGTTATATGATAAAAAGTACCAAAGCAAAATGTTTGAATGTTAATTACTTAAAATTAGGTTTTTGTGACATACCACCTTTATCCACTTACCTGACTAATAACAAGGGGTTATTTCAAACAAAACGGAGCCACTGCTCATACTGCATGTGCCGTTACCCCTTCAATTGCGTTAATGAGTGTTATAAAAACTTAAAAATAATGAAAGACCGCGAATTTATCAATTTCAATCTTTCAAGAACTCTGTAAAAATATGTATCTGTGCTGTCCTCTATTACTGGGGATAAAAAGTTATGACATCCAAGCCATGGCCGACTCCATTAATAAGCTAACGCTTATATGGCCGTTTCAATTCGCCTAAAATTCGGTTCCTTCAAAGCATGCCATGATATACGGTGACCAACGTCATCTATGAAAGTCACTTTAAACTTAAACCTACAAGATCGTTGCAAATTTCTTTGTATTAAGGAAAAGCAATAAGTCTGTTTGTTAACCTGCACTGGTTCAGACTTTTTTTACGAACTATGCTTTAATGAAGCCTAAATTTTTTGATGATGTGTCAATACGAAATCATATATTGAGTTTTTCTGTTATTTCCACGAGACAGTTTAAAATCAGTGGTCTCGCGATAAGAGGTCTGTTCCATTCGTCAGGATTTCGAGTTCTGAACCGTTCAAAATCGTACTGAGCATGAGCAGTGCACAAAATTGGATATAAATTTCATACTGCGCATGACTCGAACGGTTCAGAATTTGAAATTCTGTCAAATGTAACAGACCTAAGATCATGAACCCGCTGAAGTAACATTTTTAAATGCGGCAATTTTAAAAATTTAATACTGCATCAATTGTGAGAATACTAAAATCATCTCGTATTGCTAAAATTAGTTTTGAATTGTCTAACTTGGGATCAGAATTTAAATTTAATAATAGTTATATAATGATTAGAAAATGTATTGCTTGTGGCAACGAAAATATGTCACTTTGAATTTCTTAATGCAATTCCGCTTCGAACTAATTGTAAGTGGCTTGAAGCAATGAAAAAGTTTTATGGTACCTAATTCTATACCTTAGAGGTAAAGAATCGTAACTCCAGTTTTTGGTTAAATGCCTTTACATATTTCTTATCCGGTAGAGCATGTTATATACTGCCAGTTATAATGTAAAACATGTTAGTTAAATTACCTAATAAAATAAACCAGAAGTTACATTGCTATTTTATTTCATTATTGTAAAAAAATACTGCATTTTAAAACTTTAAACTTCGTTTTCTCTAAATCTATCATAATGGAGATACGATTCTTTACCTCTGAGGTACAGAATTGGAAATAACAATTCTAGTGTACTTTATTCATTTCTTCTGTAATTTGTAGAAATCATTTTCGCGAATCATCTTTAAAAATTATAAAAACAAGATTGGATTTACTAAAGAAGCTGTACCATCTATTTGTAAGAATTTTTTTCTAAATTTTACTTTACTATATCATTTTATGGTTTGTTTACATTCTGGAGTTAATTATTAAGAATATTTAGCAGGAAACAATTATAAGGAGATGCAGGTAGATTCCATATCCACACAGCAAATTTCAGATTTGCAATATCAAAACAATGTCTACACAATTTATAACCAGCTCTAAAAAAGGAAATTAAAAACACAAAAATTATACAAAAAACCTCCAAGGAATCAACCTATTAATAAGCATAATTTCTCCTAATAAATTTCTTTAAAATTAAAAAGACTTAATGAGAAGTGTTCAGAAAATTTTAATAAGGTTAAAGAATTAAAGGAACAATTGGATAAACAATCTACTAAATTAAATTTTATTCATTATATGGAGAATATGTACCACTTCTTTCAAGTACACAATAGGTCTGTTCGTACAGCATTTCTGATTGGTTTGAAACTGTCAAATATATTCGGCGCATGCTTCTGACAGTTTTGGACTAGTCAGAAGCTGCTGCACGAACAAACCTAATATTTCAAACCGAACACAATATAATCATTCTTTGAACAGCAGTGTTGCACCATATGTTGATGTTACAGATGAAAGATTATATTGGTTAGAAGTCACATTGCAACATTACATTGATGGTATCCAAAAAAGTTCAGCAAATGCAGATATTCAAGGACTGTCTACAGAAACGGCCCTTGGTTTACAATTTACAACCTATGTATTAAATTTCTTTTGCAACAAATCAGATGTTATTATGTAATGACATATTAATTCATAGTTCAGATGCAGTGGAACTCATATTTTCTCATGTTCGTCTTAGAAGTGGTTCAAATGACATGACTGAAGTCAGAGTGGCAGAATATGCACTTCAGCAAATTTTACATTGTGGATTCGTCAAAGCTTTGATATCTGCTAATATTGCTGATAATATAGATTACACGAGTCAGGCAAATTTCAAACCAGTACCTACAGAATAACAAAAAGTTAAGAAAGAGTTATCTCATATTTTAAAACTTCAAGTTCAAAACGTATCTTTAAAAATATTACCTGATAGCAGTATTTACTTTGCTTCTGTGGCATTCTTAGCTGGTTACATAAGGCCGGTCGTCCTTTGGATGCGTCTTCATGCGAATTGACTCCGTCAGAAATCGGACGAAACCATGCGATGTGCGAACTATCCGAAATAAATGGGATTTTTCGTCCGAATTCGGACGCAGTGGACGCCTTTCCGTAAGTTTCAATAATATGGGAGCATTCGCACTTCTTCGTTCGACTTCTGACGAAGTCAATTCGCATGAAAACGCATCCAAAGGACGACCGGCCTAATTAAAAATAGAGACGACAAATTTCACTGCAATACATTGCTTAGAACCTCTTTTTTCTTATCTGATTCCTTGATGAAACTTATTATGATTCAGGACAGAGGAAGTTTAAACTATCCTAGTAATAAATTTGTCGGAATTATTAAGCGATTAACAGATATTATTCCTGAAATTTTACCTCTCTTGGAAAATACAAAAACCTGTGCACAACTAGGTATTTGAAATTCTTTGTCCTGTATTCCAACAAAATACAATTTTTGCTTGTGACAATCACAAAAGACAGCAGAGAAACCTGTTCTCGATAATACAAGTAGAGAGAAAACAGATTTTTTGAAGAAACAAATGTTCGAATTTAAACTTACAAGCAGAAAAATTCTGAAACTGTTACATTTGACAGTTCACTGACGTAGAACTAACTAACAATTTTAACCACAGGGGTCACTGCTCACCGTATAATCTGTAAATTTTCTGGAACAATTTCAACAATGAAAAACCGCCAATTGAAACGGCCATATAAGCGTTAGCTTATTAATGTAGTCGGCCATGTCCAAGCATGGCCAGCAACATTAACATTCACTGACGTGTATGTATGGCCGTGTCAATTCGCCTAAAAATCGGTTCCGGAAAGCATGCCGTGGAGTACTCCCCTCAGCGCTCTCTATTAAAGATACTACAGAACTACTGACAGTAACGTAATTAAAGTCCCTAGATAGTATAAAGTACGGCAATAGGGAAGCCATTTTCTGGCCCATTATGCGCGGGAATTTTAAAATGAAAATTTTTGTTGATTTCTATGTCAACGGAAAATGAACGTAAATGTCAATTTTTTAGAGCCTTATTGCGCAAATCTGAGCATGTAAACTGTACTGTTTGTCGACTAGTAAAATTGTCCCATAATAAACTGTAATAACGTCCTTACTACAACCCTTTATCATGATTAACCATTGTAAATCGATAAAAATAAACAAAATCCAATAACCGTCACAAACCACAAATGAACAAACCAGGAGCACCACAGGGCACGGACGAGCACCTTCGAGTTTCGAGAAAGCACAAATATTTTACAAATAACTCAAAACTGCAATATTTCCGTTACCTGCAAAAACTACTCCATGTTTTTTCTATCAAAATTGAAAATTTTAAGCAAAAGGGTTTTAATAATCATATCTCCAACGTCTTTAGATTAATACGGCTTATTTATTATGGTGTTTTTAATATGATTTATTTCGTATTTCTAATTCCTTTTGGGAGCTGACATTTATCAACTGCCAAAAAATCTAAAACTTCTCCGTTTCCATGACAGATATTTGTTTATTCAACTCATATACACAAGTCTGTTTGTGTCACGTGACACAGACGCCATGTTCTGGCTAGTTTTTAAAATTTGGTCCTAAACTGTGTATTGCCGTACTTTAGTAATCTAGGGACTTTAAACGTAATGGCAACTGCAATTACTTAAAAACTCACAAGAGGCGCTGAGTGGAGTACCGTCAAAATTTTTAAAAGTCGAATTGAAACGGCCATACATACACGTCACTGAATGTTAATGGAGTTGGCCATGATCCAAGCGGGTACCAACTCTGCCTATATCGTTGCTACCCCGTGGTGCTGGTGTTAAACTAAATTCCGAAAAATGTGTTTTTGAAAAGCAGCGAATAAAATTTCTTGGTCATATAGTTACTCCTGAAGGACTACTTCCTGACCCTGAAAAGGTTTCGACCATAACGAAAATTAAACAACCTACTTGTGTCAAGGAACTACAAAGGTTTTTAGGACTTATAACATACCTGTCAAAATTTATAAAAAATTTGTCAGACTTGACAGCACCTCTACGAGTTCTTCTAGAAAAGGATTCTGAATGGTGTTGGGAATATGAACAGGAACAAGCATTCCAAAAACTGAAGAAAATTTTAAAAACTCCACCTGTTCTAGGTTTCTATGATGTAAAGTTACCTGTTGTTTTATCTGTCGATGCTAGTAGTACTGCTTGTGGCGCAGTTCTACTTCAGAATAATAAACCTATTGCTTATAGTACTAAATCGTTAAGTAAAACACAAAAAGCATATAGCCAAATTGAAAAAGAGGCGTATGCTGTATTAGCTGCTCTAAAAAAAATTCACTGTTATGTATGGAGTAACAAGGATATTACAATTGAATCTGATCACAAATCACTAGAAACTATTTTTAAGAAATCAATAACAGAAGCACCGCCAAGATTACAACGAATTTTTTATGAAGTAATACCTTATAATCCGAAAATAATTTACAAAAAGGGATCAGAATTGTACATAGCTGATACTCTAAGTCGTGACTGTGAAGAAACAGAAGTTACAGAAGAAGAAAACTGTCTCCAAATCTGCGTAATATTACCACTGTCTACTGAAAAACTAAATCAACTGAAAAGAGAAATTAAAAATTCTGGTGAACTAGCAGAGCTAAAAAATATAATTCATCGCGGATGGCCTGAAAAGATTAAAGTTCCAAAGAACCTCAAAAAATATTGGTCATACAGGGAACAACTTGCTGTTCCTAATGATATTCTCTTCAAGAACGATAGAATTTTCATTCTAAATAATATGGTCCCATTGGTGCTAAAATGCAGTCACTTGGGGCACAAAGGAATACAAGGAACACTTCAATTGGCGAGAGATTCGGTATTTTGGCCTAATATGACCAATGACATAATTGATTTCGTGAGTAAGTGCAAAAACTGTGCAAAGAAACAACGAGATAACCCGAAAGAAACTATTTTGCTGCAAGAAACTGCAAGCCGTCCGTGGTGTCAAGAAGCATCAGATTTGTTTCACATTAATGGGAAAAATTTCTTAATAATAGCAGATGCATATTTTCGTAAGAATTAAACAAATAACTAGCTATTCTGTAATTAATGCCTTAAAGAGAGATGGTTTTCGACATTTGATGTACCGGATTCATTAATCACAGATAATGGAAGACAATTTATCAGTGAAGAATTCAAAAAATTTCAGGCAATTTGAACATCGAAACTCAAGCCCTTATTTTGCTAGATCTAACGGATTAGCTGAACGTTATGTTCAAGAAGCAAAAAACTTATTATCAAAATGCTTAGAAGAAGGTACTGATATACATCTTGCATTATTACATCATCGAAATACACCAAGAGGAAACTTAGGTTTTCCTGTACAAAGGCTAATGAGCAGAAGAACTAAAACATTATTGCCGACTTCAGAAAAATTATTACAATTCAAAATAATTAAAAATGTAAAAGAAAAATTGAATCTAAAGAAAACAATAGAAAAGTCATATGCTGATAGAGGAAAACGAGCGTCACCACATTTTGAGAAAGGAGAAAATGTTTTGTTTAGGAATGATCACAAGGAATGGTTACCTGCTAAAGTACTTGAAGAAACTAAGGAACCGAGATCAGTTATAATTCAAACAGAAGACGGAACGCGGTACCGGCGAAATTCGTGGTTCCTGAAACGTGATCGCTCATCACCTAATGAAGATGAAGATTCATCAAATATAAATATTTCACAAACAGAGACAAAGACACCCGAACAAATAAAAACAAGCATACCTAACATATCTATAATCCCAGAACAAAACACTACAGAACTTCCTGATTATGCTACAAACTCAGAAACTGAATCGTCAGATGCCACGCAAGAGTTGAGAGCTACCACTCAGACGAAGCAGCCGTCGAATCATCAAACCTGATCGTCTAACGTACTACTGAAAAAGAACGATGTCATGTATGCTATGAAATAATAATTGAATATATTGTCAATCTTGTTATTATATAAACAATTCAAAATGCCATTTTATTTCGGGACCAGAACAATTGGGCGCATGAAAAAATCATTGAAACATTGAAAAAAAAAATCACAGAAGATAAAAGCTTAAAATTCTTAAAAATACCTTCATTTGTAGACACACCAAGAATACCTAGTCCATGCATAATCGTTGAACGAGGCTCAAATACCATGCCTTTCAGACAGCTGACAATGTTACTTCATTTCTCACCCATCTTTCTTGTAGGACCCAAGATAAATGTATATTTCTGGTTTGAGTAATTGAGGACAATTGGGCACATGAAAAAATCACAGAAAATAAAACCTTAAAATTCTTAAAAATACCTTTATTTGTAGACACACCAAAAATGCTTAGACCATGCATAATCGTTGAACGAGGTTCAAATACCATGACTTTCAGACAGCTAACAATGATACTTCATTTCTCATCCATCTTTCTTGTAGGACCCAAGATAAATGTATATTTCTGGTTTGGGTAATTAACAAAAAAAAAAGATTAAAAATTACCAACAAAGGGGCTAAAATAACAAAAAGTTCTCCCATTTTCAGACATCCCACAATACCTTATTTTCATTTCAGGACCAATGTGGTTTGGGTACATGAAGAAAAAGAACAGTTCAGAAATCACAGAAAAAAGTCTCAAATCTTATTAAAATCTTTTTTCACCCCAAGAAATGGCTATAACTTCTGGATCAACTGACATTGTGCATTTCAAAGACCAAATAATCACTGAAAACAGATCATACTTACCACGAAAATAGTTAGAAATCCATTCCTAATTTGCGCTAGCTACGCAATTTGAAAACTAAATACTAGAAATATAACTTCACATGTTTGGAAATAATGAAAGAAAAATATATGACGAACAGGCTTCTCAATTAACAAGGAACGAATTTAATAATAACTTATATAACATTGATTGGTCAGAACCATACGAATTTTTAGGGAGTGATGAGACAAGACAAAAAAGATTGCTGTTACAAAACAATGAATTATCTTTATTTGAATAAATGGGGCGTAATTTATGTAATAAACAGTGTGAAAACACACAACCTACTGTAAATTTGCTAAAAACAGTTCAGACCTATTAATCATTCTTTCGTCAAGTGCACACCATGTAAACCATCAACTCATAAAATACAAACAATAAAATTCAGAAGGTGTTCCATGGAAGACGGGCCTGGTCTTCAGGGAGAGGGGGGAGATCTGACACTGGCCGGTGCATTTAAAAAGCTTAAATTGATCATAGTATTTTAGTTAGAATTTAGATTTTACAACGATTTGCTTTTAGACAATTAGGTTTTAAAAAATCAAAAACATTAGTAAACAGAAATAAATTTAATGTCCGACTAGACTATTATAATAAAATTATGAATCACTTTTAAGTCACATTCAGGCCTATGATGTATCATGAGTGTTAAGATAACATTCAAGAGTTATGTTATCTTAACTGCACTTGGATAACACTTCATTTAAAGGCGTCGAAATTTGTTAATATTATGCATCAGAGATGTAACGTCTTTCAAATAAATGTCTATCAGATCACATATAACAACGCTTGTGTCTAACAGAATCCAGCCTTTGAAGCGGCTGCATGATTTTCTACAGCGTTGACGTTAGACGACAGCGCTGCATACAGCGACTGCATAAAGCGGCTGCAGGAAATTTCAGCGAAAAATTTTTCGTTGACTGCTGTTAAAGCGCTTTCGAGGAACAAATTTGTACGTTATATTTTTAAATACGTTTTGTACCAGAGTGTTGTTTAGTATCACATGTCTTTTATATGTGTAGGTACTGAAAATTCAGTTATGCCCGTATGCACAGACAAATCTTAGACTTAAGCCAAAGTAAACCTTTACTTTGAACAATGTAACTACACGACGCACAATTGATTCACTTTTGATGTCACTTTTCCTCAAGTCTACCTTGAGTTCTTGAGATTTGTCTGTGCATACGGGCAATAGAGCTGATCTTTTTATTTCTGTGTAAAGTTGCTATTTTTTGAAATGAGCATTTATTTAAACTTTAGATTAATCTGATAAGGTTAGAGTGACATCAGCGTTCACATAAATCGTCTAATATGTTTGCAGCAAGTCAGTTGGCGCTTGAAGTCACATTGCTGAAACGCTGAATCCTGTTAGACAGAAGCAGAATCGAGCATAAAATAACATCACAAAGTAATTGTAGAAGTTATGTTATGATGATACATCATGTCATTTTTTGACAACGAGAGCAGTTACACACATAACAGCGCTGTTATTCTTAACACCAATGATACATCATAGACCTAATTATCATTCAGGCCTATAATATATCGTGGGTGTTAAGATAACTTTCAAGAGTTATGTTATCTTAACTGCACTTGGATAACACCTCATTTAAAGGCATCGAAATTTGTTAATATGATGCATCAGGGGTTTAACGTCTTTCAAATAAATGTCTATCAGATCGCATATAACACTAACCGGGCATAAAATAACACCACAAAGTAATTGTAGAAGTTATGTTATGATGATACATCATGTCATTTTTTGACAGCGAGAGCAGTTACACACATAACAGCGCTGTTATTCTTAACACCAGTGATACATCAGGCCTGATTGAAATAATGCCCTAGGGCGTTATACATTTTCAAGGCACTCTATTATTGGAAAATACAATATAAATTGTCAGTAATCTTTATTAACGCAACAATTCTTGAAAAAGGAAATACTCTTTTTCGTACAGTTTTTTTTTCTTGTTCTTCAGCAGTAGTTTTTTTTGTGAGATTAAACTCTTCATTTTCCATTTTAATTAACTAACTGACATCACTTAAATGAAAAGTCACATTGACAAACAAAATATGTTGCTTACATACGGTCGGCATTTAAAAAGAAATTTATGATTTATGATTTTCATCAAATTATATTGCATGACATTGAAAATGCAACATCCAGTAAACATCAATATATTGTAATAATTTTTTGTTAGTAAATTAGGCATATTATGTAGTGTATTAAACGATCAAAATTTGGAAACGATTAAAAAAGAAATCAAATAGTGGTTGAGGATAATATCTTCAAAACAACTTAAGCTTTTGTTCCTCCTGTGTTTGTGGCAGATTGTTGTGCAAAGTTAGTTTTAGTGTCGTGGTTGCTGTTTGATGTAGGCGTAGTTTCTGCAGTAGATGGAGGCGTAGTTTCTGCTGTAGATGGTGGCGTAGTTTCTGCAGTAGGTGTAGGCTGTATAAACAGTGATTTCTGATGCCTCAAGTACGCAGACGCAACAATTTCCGCCAATTAAGCGAATTTGAAAAAGGACGTGCTACCTACCTGAAGGACAGCAAATTGTGCGAGTAACTTCAATGATCTCCAGCACCGCCGGCTAAACTCCTGAGAGAAGGAAGAGTTTAACGAAATCCCAAAAGCAAAGGGGGGACAAGATAAATAAAATAAAAGTCACTAGCTGAGCACATTTGTTTTTATTTGAAATGCTTAAAAATGTAAGAAAATAAATAAGTAACAAGTAACGAGTACGACCCAGAAGGGGTCTCAATGAGTAGAACAATGAACTTGTATCAGTCTATGATTAATTAAAACTTGACCGAGAAACAGATCTGCTTATCGTTCACAGAAAAGCTTAAAATAAATATCCAAAGTCACTCGATTAACATTAAATTAACGTAACATAGCATTTAGACGACGCAAACAAATAAATAAATAAAATAATTCCGACCCTATAAACCAAATCCACGTTTAAACAAATAAATAAATAAAATAATTCCGACCCCATAAACCAAATCCACGTTTAAGCAAATAGCTGTCAATAGTGGAATGGAAGAATCCAAATGAGCGCCCTCCAGCGGAGGACAGTGCTGTCAATGACGTAAAACGACATTAAGCATTACGTCACGAACTCTCCGGTTATGGCGTCACGTTCGAGGTCAAGTCCAACTTTTACCGGGCGAAGGGGGGACCGTGATGCCAGGACCTCTAGCAGCCACGACTCCGATTACGGCTTTCTCTTCTACACAAAAGGTCGTAGTTAATTGTCAGAAAGGGGGTATGACTACCACTAGAAGCCTAAGAATAGAAGAAAGATACGCGTTACAAACTGAAACTACGCATAAAGTTGCCGATGAGAACCTACCGGTTCTCTTGTCCCAGGAACAGGCTTAGAGAAGCTTATAAAGAGCTTGAATTTTACTTGGCGTGCACTTAAGCAAATCTCGGAGTAAATTCCGTTTCAGGCTTCAATTAAAAGATTCACATGAAAAGAAGCATAAAGATCGTAATCATACACAAACAATAGATGTGCACGCCGAGAAATCTGTTGCAAGAATGAGAGCGTCGCGGAGGGAACGCGTTTTGCCTAACTGCGCTAGGGTGGGGGTTGTTACGAGATGAACTCAGTTTTAACCGGGCGAAAGAGTGAAATGGACTGATACCGTAGGGCTTAGAAAGCAGCGTAAAATTTTCTGATACAATCTGGTGCAACGTTACAAACGGCACGTAGGCCAAAGCTAACCGTTGTTTCCTGCATAAATACAGGGCGACTGACAAATATTGTAAATAATTTAAATGAATTTTTCAACCGTAACAGACGAATGGGTCTTCGAAAAATTGCTAATTGGGTTGACAGAAATGCATCTACATCGCATAATGCGATGTTGGAATACCCGGACAGAAGAGCACAGACATCAACTCCGCAGAGATACTGGAGCTGTTCGTAGAACTAATGACCTTGAAGAACGCCGCTTAAGAGCAAATGCCCTTAGCGATCGGTTCAGCATCACCAGGTCCATTGAGAATGAACGGTTGGCTACTATAGGATAACAGCTCTCTATTAGGTCAGTTTATCGCAGAATGAGGGCTTTTGGTCTACAATCCTATCGACCGTGCTTCATCTTGCCATTGACCCAAAGACACAGGCAGGCGAGACTGCAATGGTGTCAAGAACGCATCCAATGAAATCAGGAATGGAATCGGATTGTGTTCAGTGACGAATCCCGATTTTGTCTCTGGGCCAACAATGGACGTAAAAGAGTCCGTCGAAGACGTGGAGAAAGGTAAAACTTCAGTACTACATGGAACGTGAAGTTGCGCTTACCCGAGGGCATATGGTTTAGGGTGCCATAGCATATGGAAGCAGGTCTCCTCTAGTCTTCTTGCAGGGAAACTTAAACGCCGAGGGCTACATTCATAGTGTCTTGGAACCTGTTACATTGCCCTATCTTCAAGGACTAGAAAATGTTTTCCAGCAGGATAATGCCAGGCCTCATACTGCAGCTGTCACTATGAGATTCCTCCGTTAATGTCACTACAATGTTACTCCGTTAATGTCACTACTCTTCCGTGGCCAGCTCGATCACCTGACCTTTCGTCCATCGAACATGTATGGGATATGGTGGGCAGACGGTTAGGACGATTACCTGCTCTCCCGATGGATCTACAGCACCTCAGAAATGAAATTCAAATTGCTCGGGACACTATACCGCAATATCGACCACCTCATTCAAAGTATGCCCCCGTAGAGTAAGCGAATGCATAAACTTAAGAGGCGCTCCAACTCATTATTGAATTTGAAGGCAAACGACTTCTTCAAACTACATCATTTAATACTCCATATATAACCAGTTTATTAGCAAAAATATACACACGTTTACTGGGTGTTGCATTTTCAATGTCATGCAGTACATTATAAACGTTGAAGGTACCATGGGCGTTAAAATTAGACGCCCTAGGTCAGCGTATACGTACACTGCCGACCTCGGGCGTTATAAACATTATAACGCCCTTGGTACCTTAATAACTATTATTTTATTTTCATGTGTTTAAAACACAGAGTTTCGTCCATTTTAATAACTCCAAGTTTATTATTTATACATATTATTTATATTCTGTTAGCATTAATTTTAAGAGATCCTTTTCTAAGCGGTCACAGTTTCCACTAAGCACGAATCAATTTTTGTTTGACAGATGAAATGGTATTCTCCCTTATTACCATACTATTGCTCCAAAAGACAGGTGTAGACCTTGGCATACATTTTTAAAAACAGAAATATTACACCTCATTTCCAATTGTCTTTAAAGTTGACCTACGGCAGCGCTTCTTTCTCTACTGCTTCTGAAATATGCAGACCATTATTCCACTCTGAGTTTTGGATCCGAGACATTAATCTTCTCTCTCTCTCAAATGTGACAAGAGCCGATCTTAACCTTTGCAATTCCTGTTCTTCCATTAAAGTGCTCTACAAATAAAAAGGAAACATTAAATCAATTTTTATTAAAGCATCATTCATTAATAACGTCAGTATGATTTTGTCGTTTTAATATTAAGTATAGATAGATGAAGAAATTAGCTTCCCAATTCCCAAATTAGCATCCCAATGCCCAATTGTGGGCATTTAACTTTTTAATCTGTAAAGCTTCTTAAAAAGATCGACCTCTTTTTTGCTGCAACTTATTAGTTGCTTTTGACATATTGTTAGTTCTTTTTGAGGTTGTTAGTTCCTCTTGGCATGTTATTATTTTAAGAAGGAATTCAAGTTCTTTTTTCCTCAAATTCGCATTTCAGCTCTCGTAGTTTATGTGTCAACAGTCAACTTATGTACGTTTTACTTATTCTTTCATCTTTTGTCTTCTCCAATGTACTGTATTTGTCCTGTCTAGGTACTATTTATCTGTTCTTGAAGTGCTATCACAGCATTCCGCGATTATTCCTTTCTTTAATGATACTGTCATATTTCTTTTCCAACTCAGATAATCTTAAGCATTGACAATGCTAACACACTACTCGTCCATATTAATGTTCACTTCTGCTACAAAAAATAAAAACGTGTTATCCATTCATTCACTATTTAGATATTTTCGATAAATAATTCAGCCGGTTCATAACCGGGGGTAGAAATGTGAGAGAGAATATTTAGAGACTTAGTGTATGTAAGAGTGACAAAAATAGAGTATAGTGTACAATTATAGAAAATGCTCGGGGTAAGCCGTGATTTTAAGTTAGTAGGATAGCTATCATGTTAAATTATACACATTTTAATTTGATGTTATCAAAACATACTGCGGTGTTTATGAGCATTTCATAAAGAAATAATTTTCTAAATAATAAAGTAAAATGAGAGTAATGTATTAAATGTGTTTTACGGGAATCGTTTGTGAAATTGTTGAATTCAAGAGTGTTTTTCGAATATATTAAGTTTATGTAATTATTTTTAGAAATAGGCGAATTAAAATTACAAGTTTATTATAAATAAATTATTTAAAATTTTAGAAATAGAAATAGAAATTAAGCTTAGAATTGTAAAGATTAGAATAATTAATTTAATAATGTCATAACGACCCAGATGTTAGAAGGAAACTGTAGGTAGTAAGAAGTTCGGAAATTGAATAAGTGAGGGGCCCCGTATACTTTAGGGGAAGGCACCCGATCGCGCTTCATAAGCAACCGCCGGAAAAACGGAGGAAATCAAGCACGCGTTTCGGAACCTAATGTAAGTAAGGTATATTGGCGGTTTTGTGAAAAACCGACCAAACGTATAAACTTCGTCTCTTTAAAACTTCGAACTTCTTTATGATATAAATTTGTTTGTGCAACTCTTTGAAATTAAATTAATAAATTGTCGTTTTTCCGTTCGATTCTACGAAATATCTTCTTATTTATTCACCCGCGCGCACACACACTGACACACACAATTTTGAATGTGAAGGCTCACGGGTGCCATCTACAGTCAGGGATGATATTGTGGGTACTGCATTTATATTACTGGTTATTTCCTGCACACGTTTATCCCATAATACCTACCTGCTTCAGTAATAAATTCGATAATGGTATTCTAAAAATAAATCAATAAATTAATAAATTATTAATAAATTGTCCAGTGGATTTTTTAATTTATATTTTAGCTGCGTTATGTCCTTTTCAAATATAATGGAAATTTATTCCTGTACTCACAATATTGTCCCTGACTGTAGATCCAAAATTTATCTCACAACAAATACACTCTACGAGCAAGAATCAGTGTACGAGATACACTGCAAATTATATCATCGGGGCAGGAGCCGTCGCAGTAAACAACGAAGTAAGAAAGTAAATAAGAATAACAATAAACAACAAAAAACAGAAAAAAAATAACAAATTACCCTGAGAAAACAGAGCAATAAATTAATACCCAAAAAAAAATAAAATAAACAAATACCCAAGCCGGGGTATAACACAGCATGTTTACAACAACGTGGGGCCAGGAAGAGAAAATTTGCAAAAAAACTAAAATCTGGAAGAGTCCAGATAACACTGCAATACGTCAAATTGTGACAGTTCAAATCAGATTGATTTACCGGTGTTGTCAATTGAACTTATTTTGAATGTATTGTCTGTTTACTTGACATCTGCACTGTCAAACTGATAGTATGTTGGCATTTCCTGCACTCTCCTGTTTTATTTATTAATATTTTAAATTTAATCATATCTAATAATTTAATACATTTTAGAGAGACGTCGTTAATTTTGAACGAAAACAAATATTTTGTAACGTTATTTAGACGCCATAGCATACCTAATCTGGCTTTTATCCACTGATATGTTAGTAACATAATGTCCCGAATACCTAAAATACACTTCCTTGCACATAAACCTCACCCTTAAAACCTTGTGATACAAGGCTCGCAGAACTGTCAAGTTGTAGTACTATACACAAGTACACTCAAAATAATGTTTTTTTTTCAAATTTTGACACTGACAGTGTGGATGTCAAGTAAACGCACAATAAATTTGGCCGTGAATACACCTCGTGATGAAAAGAAAATATTACGGCATTGCGAAATTCGGAGTAACCTTAAAATCTAAGTCGACATGACATTTATTGTCAAAATTTAGTTACATACATCAGTACCACATTCTCACTAGACTTTCACGGCACACTGCGATAACAAATAGTGAATGAATGGGTTAAAGTAAAGTAATGGCGGATTTCACCAACGTTACTTAAATTTATCCGTTAAAAGTAAACGTTACAATGGTTACATATGTTGAAGATATAGGAATAATAATTCTTAATCGATGAATAAAGTTAAGTGACGTTGGTGAAATCCAGCATAAGTGTTGTAAAAATACGGTATTTTAAAATATTTTATACAGCCGTGCGTGTATTTTATGATAAAATATGGTGTTGATAAAATACGGTATTTTATGATAAAATACGGTATAATATACGTAGGGCTGTACAAAATATTTTAAAATACCATATTTTTACATCACTATAGGTATGTACCATATTATCCGTTCATGTATTTTGATAGAAGTCAAAATCTTACGTGAAAAAAGTTATAACTATGTCACATCAACTGTACTGACTGTGTTGCTAATATGTACAGTCGCGAGCATTGAATTGTGGTCGTCACTGTCAATTAAAACGTTAGTTTTAATTCCAAAAATTTCAGATGAATATCCCATTTTTTTACCTGAAAAATGTCGAAAATGAATTAAATTTTAAGAGATTATTCCTAAGAGTCAAAATTAAGACATCAACCTCCTTATTTTTAATGACATACAGGTACAAATCTTTGACAGCACTGGCGACCAAACTTTAACTTGGACTGCGGAAGCATGACTAAAGTAAAAAGTAACTTAAATTTAACTCTTATTTAAATAGCCATGTGTTACTTTCTTAATGAAAAACAAATAATTAATTATTATCGAATGTTTGTTTGGGATAAACCTTCTCGTTTTCATGGATTAAAAATGAATGTCAATCAAATTTCTGACAAGTATAAGTTTTAGTGGTACCAACAAAAATGTCACCCTAACATGGATTACTAGAGTGCAAAAAAATCGTGAACGGATAATAATAGCTTTGTTCGCGGAACACATTTCGAACCAATTCAGAACGAATACGGAACTAATTCAGGATTGTCGTAGTGCGCATGCTCGATTATGAACCGGTTCGGGATGTTTATTTACCGCGAACGATTTCGGAACCAAGAATGAGAACTCGGAATTGTTAACTCTATAAATGACGATAAATGATCTGACATTATGGCCGTACTCTAAAAATATATGTTTTATTAAGTGAAAAGTAAAAACATTTTTTAATTTACTTAACAATTACAATTCTAATCAATATCAAATTAAACCTAAATAAAACTATCACAAAAAAACTACAAGAGAAACCCAGAATAACAAAAACAATCGTGAATATAGCCCCGCAAGCTGCGAATATAGCCACACTGTCGCTATACATAAAATTGCGCATGTCTCGAACTTACGGTTCTTGTTGAATCCCTAGAACCAGTAGAACTAGTTAAGAATCGATCTCGAACCGAATCTGGCTGACCCGCGAACACAGAACTGTAACTAGAACTTCGGAATTTTGTGATCCGCGAACGTCATTATTTCAACTGCGCATGCGAATAGTCCCGAATCACTTCTGAATCCTTACCGCGAACAAACCTATTAAGTAGCTGCACAAATTTTAAATTGATCGTAGCATGCTGATTAGAACATAAATGTTTCAATTGTTTTTGGAAGTTGTTCATAGGATCTTGATATTGTTGTTAATTACCTTACTGTCAAACTTTCATGATGGAAGTAAGCGAACAAAATTATTTTCGAAAACGTATGTTTGAAATGCTTGTAACTTATAATAGAAAATATGTTTTAAAGTATTTTCTAGAAGAGAGTGTTAGCAGGAGAACTGTGTATTCAATAATTTCCAGATTTTATAATAATGGTAATGTAGAGAATAAGAAAAAGCTGCTCGGACACCGATTTTAAATGAAAAAAATTGACTTTATTGTAAAAGGAGGCTGAAAACAAGATCGGGATAAGCACACGCAAACTTCCGAAGAAATTTAAAGTTTCGAAAGATACATTTTCCCGTAATTAAAAAAAATTGTCTTACATACGTAGATGCAAAAGAAAGAGTCACATCGAAATATACTGAAAAATAGTTGAATGAAATACCCGGAAAATGTAGATTATTCAAAACATTTTTAAGGGTGATTCGATTGTCATTATGGGCGACGAAAAATACTTTACATTTGCGAACAGTTCTGCTATTGCAAACTGAGGCTATTTATTATACATAAACAAACACGTATCTTCTGCTGCTAAGTTCATCGGAAAATCTAAATTAGAACAAAAAATTCTAGTGTGGTGTACAATATTAGCTAAAGGAATTTCAAGTCTTTTTGTTGAAACTCTCAAATTAAACAATTTTATTAAAAAGCATTGCGAAAATAATAATTTTGTGTTTTGGCCTGATCTAGTATCGTGCCATTATGCAAAATCTACGCTGGAATGGTTAAAGAGCAAGAATATAACTTTTGTCCAGAAGAAGGCTAATCCTCCTAATGTAGCCGAGACGCAATCGATTATGCAACTTTGTCTCAACTAGTACAAATATGTACAGTCGTGTTAAAAAAGTGTTGTACAGAATTTGTACTGTGTAAAGTTGTATGTGCATTCATGAAGTCAAAAAATTGTTGTACAAGGTGTTTTGTTACATATACGGTTTCTGGCAATAATAATATCATTGAACACAAAAATAGAAAAGCCAACTGCCGCTCAAAAGCAAGGATATTTAAAACGTAGCTGTACAACACCTTTTTGAACACAACTGTACGTTCAATAAAAAAAACGGTCAAGTAACTGTGACACGTTTTTATTGTCAGGGACGTATGTCGTGATTAACTTCATTTATATTTCAACTTTGACAAGTTGACGGCGGTTAACCTCGTGTCAACAAAACTCGAAAGCTGTTCAAAGTTTTCTGGAATATTTTGGCAAGTATTATCCATTCACTCTTTTTCCTCGTCCCAGTAGACGAGTTAGGGTGACATTTTTGTTGGTATCACAATGAAACATAGACGTCAGATGAAACGCTTATGTTTATTTTTGATTTCATGGTTATAATTTCAGTCCACTGACGGAGACGTTGTTGCCAGCTCGACTGTAGTGCATATTTCACGGTGCCATAGTCGGTGCTCCTTCGTATAACATTTGGCAACATAGTCAGATTAGTGGTGTGGAATTGTCATTAATATTTTTAATGTCAGATTCTGGCATCTATCAAAATTCAGGCCAGCAACTTAGCGAAACGAGAGCACGGCCTACTGAGACGAGGAAAAAGAGTGAATCGATATTATTTTGTAAATATTTGTGCAAAAATTGATGGAAATTGGACGTATTCTGTGGCAAGGTGCTTTGAAGAAGTTTATGGAGACAGAATTATTAGTCGGAACACTGTAATTCCTTGACCTCCGAGGTCCGGTGATTTAACCGTTCGTGATTTTTTCTTGTGGCTTTACAGAAAAAAGTCTATATTTATCGCATCAGTTGCTGATTTAGATGATCTAAGACAGCGGATTGCTAATAAAATTCAAGAACTGAAGGAATCTCCTCGTGTCCTAAAAACCTGATGAACACAATTAAGCATAGAACCTTGAAATGTTTTCAAGAAGAAGGTAGACACTTTCAGCATTTATTGTAATTGTTGTAAAAAGTTTTATAAGTTACAGTTAATAAATGTTACTTTTTTAAATGTTTTCTTTGAGTTAAAGTGAGGTTAGAAATGCAGGTGACACTAGTCGTATGAAGAACCCTACGCTATACGTTTAGAATAATTTCATGGCTATCTAAACCGTTTTTTTTTAATTGAACACTCGTTATAAAGATGGTTGGGAAGCATCAACAGCGGATCAGTTGAAAAAGCGTATTTTGTATTGTGTCAAAAAAGTCGATTTAATTGTGGTCCAGCGTATAACGGAAAGGCTTAAAAAGACAGTAAGAAAAATTGAGGAAGACGGTACACTTTAAGTTGAATTATTCAATTGTGTATTTACAGAGCTATAAACTTTTCATTAAAAAAAAAAATTTACTTACCTTCAACTGTTTTTAATTATACAGTGACCGCCAAAAAGTTCGTACCATATGGGAAAATTATTGTTTCTTTTAAAAAAACTCTTTTCTCCAATAGTTTGTGCATGATCGATAACCAAATATAAACAGGACAGATTCGATGAACAATTTTTAGTGTGGCTAAAAATGATACCTATTTAAAATACGAAAATTAAAAAAATATTGTATGTAATTTGTAATTAGTAGGATCCGATAAAGTATGTATTGCAAAATGTATCGCTTGGTACTTATTGTTAGACAAAATTTTCCAAAGCATAATATTTCGAAAAAAAGAACATTCTTCATTTTCTCCGTTTTGTTCAAGATATGAAGCGCTAAATGGGCATATGGTGTTTAACTCTTACGAGTAGTTAGCTTACTCATTAGTACCCATAAAAAATATTTAAAAGAATCAAATGTGCCCTTGGGTTCTTAACTGTTGCGTGTACAGGAAAATGTGAGACGATTTTTCACGTCTCTGGTGCAAGGCTTTTTTTACATAAAATTTTGTGTTATTATTTTTGATTTCTTTGATAATATAATTCTAGTAACACCAATTTAGCCCAAACAGACTGAAAATTGCAAGAATTACAAACACTTTTTATTTTAGATCCGTTTAATATCCGTACTTATAAAATCGACATTTTTCAAGACAGTAAATATTTCATGGCTATACTATGAAAAATATCAGCTTTTTAAATACGGATATTAAACGAGTCCAAAATAAAATGTGGCAATTCTCGCAATTTTCGGTTTGCTTAGGCTAAATTGAGATTACTAGAATTGCATTACCAATAAAAAATGAGAACATAAAATTTTATGCAAAAATATCCTTGTGTATACAACAGTTAAGAACCCAAGAGCAAATTTGATTCTTTTAAATATTTTTTATGGATATAAATGAGTAAGCTAACTACTCGTTAAAGTTAAATACCAAATGCCCATTTACTACTTCATATCTTGAACAAAACTGAGAAAATGAAAAATCTTTTTTTTTCGAAACATAATTCATTTTGTCATGTTGCCTGAGTACCAAGCAATACATTTTACAATAACTTATCGGATCCTACTAAAATTTTGTCTGATATGTCCAACAATTCCAAATTATAACATTTTCTTCATTTTTGTATTTTAAATAGGTACCATTTTTAGCCACACTAAAAATTTCTCACAGGATTTGTCCTGCTTATATTTGGTTATCGAACATTCACAAATTATTGGCGCGAAAATTTTTTTAAAAAACTAATAATAAAAATTTTTCCCGTATGGTGCGAACTTTTTGGCGGTCACTGTATAATTTTGAAACGTGTGCAGCAACATAGTGGGTGGTATGCATAAAGCGAAGTACATGCTAATACTTCAAGCACCTACTTCGAAAGTGAAGTACCTACTATAGTAACGTAGTATATACTATGCGATCTAGTAGATTCTAGAGCACAAGAGTACATAGAAGTTTTTACTTCGCTGTAGAAGCACCTACTGTAGTATCTACTTCAAAGCCTCAGATTCATTTTAATAGTAAATACTACTGCAGCGTAGTATTTACTACGTGCTGTAGTATAAACTTTGCTTTCGTAGTATATGCTTCAGAGCTGCAGTAGGTACTTTATGTAATAGAAGATACTTCGAAGAATATACTAATTTGAGAAGTATTAGCATCTACTTCGTTTTATGCATACCACCCAATATGTCGCTGCACATGTTCATATTATGATACATATCTTATACACTGTGTTTCATTTCTTATCTACACACCCCTGTATTTTTTTAATTTATTAACGGATCGATTTTAAATTTTCGCCAGTTGTACGTCCTTTTAAAACAGACACTTTTCAATATTGAAACCTTTTGTATTGCAAGACATGGCTTACTACGATTAAAAATAAATTCCAAAAAAATAAGAAAACATAGTAGGCCTTGTTTGATAAAAGTTGTTAAGATATTTAGAAATACGAAATAACTGATTTATTATTTTATCTAGGACCACTATTGTAAATGACGAATTACGTACAACGCATAAATTAAGTAAGCGGGTGTTTACAAACTGTCGTGCGTAAAGTAATAAAATCGCACAGCGAGGACATTTGAACCTAACATTACGCACGTTTGTAGTTAGATCTACGTAGCCGCATCATATTTGATCGACAGTAATCGAAATTGCAATTGTCATTGCTGATTATTTTGAACTTGAATAATAAGGTAATTTTTGTGGTCGTAGATAAAGTATAGTACAAAACTCGAGTTGTAAAGCAATTACGCACTTGTGGAATTACTTGCATTCGCCGCTGCGCGGCTCATGCCCATTTTTTCCACCGTGCGTAATATGCTATTTACAACTCTCGTTATGTAATATATTATTATATGATATAAACTTTATAGATTCATGCACAAATCATTTGATCACGTCGGAGTGAAGTAAATGGAAGTACGCTTGCGCAATAGAGAAAGACTGTCACTTTAAAAAGCTTTCGTGTTATGAATAATTACAATAAGTTACATAAAAGAGTTTTGACTTTTGATAATGTAAAACGTGTTAAAAAGGGCGTTAATAATTACGCACAATAAGAAAAGAAGCTTTATTATACATATTGTAACTTACCACAGAAATTCTGAATATACTGCTTGTTTTTGGAAGTGTAACTGAAAAAGAATCCGGATACAATATGAAACAAATCAAAAAAATGGGAAGATTTATTTTTCTTTTTTCTCTGTTAATTTTGAAATGAAAAATAATTTCATAAATTTTTATAAATTACTGAAAATTGGTACGCGGTACTGATTTTGAATTTTTACTAATTTTTATTTTTTTAAATTTGTTTTTGAGCAAAAACAAACTGTTCAATCATATACTCAGAATATGTAAATACCAAGGTTCTGTTTTCAGCCACACTTCCGAAAACACTCTGTATATAGGTAAGATTTTAATCTAAAACCGTAAAAGTTTAATTCTAAATTAAGTTATTGAAATTGGATATAAATACTCCACCTTATTCCAATGTAAATAATATTCAGTATGCTCAAATAACAACAATAATATTAATTGTTCTTACATGAACTCATCCACCATTCACATGTGACAGAACTGTCAAAATTTAAGGTTAAGAAAGCACCCGGTAACCAGTGCTTAGCGGAGCACGCTTGAACTGCACTTTTGCATTGGCCAGATAGAACTCGTTATTTATTTGGAAGGCCATGCTTTATGTAACTGGATTCGACTTTCTTTTATATGTTCTCTTGCTGGGTTCGGTAATTCCTCTGAGCTCACTCTATTCACTCCTCGAGCACTTTTATCTCGCTTTTACGTATATCAAAACAGCTGCGTTCTCACTCTACTTTTCACTCCGAGCTTGCACCGCGTAAATTTTCGAACTCAACATCTGTATAATGTAAACAATATAATAATAAAATTGATTTGACAAATTACTTTGACATGAAACTTCAAATACCTTGCCAATCTTGCTATTTTGATAATGTTTTATAGGGGATTTATGTTTTATACCAACATATCGCAGCAGGTGGTGGTTTTTTAATTTGTGAACAACGTATACAGTTTGTGGCATTTAACCGGGTTTCTTCATTTACGCTGTTCCTATTGAAAATATGAAAAAATGTTTTATATAAAAGTATCATCCTTTCAAGCTTTGCATAATTTAAAATTATTTTCCAGTATACAGGATGTCCCAGTTTGGCTGTACGATGTGTTACTTCGTTATTTTAAATGGAACACCCTATATTTTATAACGAATTTGAGCTTATCAGGTTATTTTAGGGTAAGTTTGATAAGAGTTCCCTGTATCTAAGTCCTACAGTTTTTAAGATATTAGGCTTTGTTTACGGCTTTTGGAAAATACGGATATAATTTGATAATTAATATCTCAATAACGAAGAATGTTAGAAAGCGTGGTGGTGCTGTTGCGAGCTAAGTGAAAGGTATCTACCGCAGTAACAAAATTTACTTTTCATTAAACAGGGATGCAGTAAAACTATTTCCATTTCGACAAGAGTTGGAAGGCAATAACTTTTGTTTTTTAAATGGAATAGTGTCATTTTTATATCGCTGTTAGATGCTCCATAAAAGTATCTTTCAATTAGCTATACACTTTCCTAAACCAATTACTAACGGTTCAGAAGATATTTAACGTTATTTCATAATTTCTGCATTTTAACATATTAATTAAAATCAGGAGTGAGTATTTACCCAAACTTTGAATAAATTGTCAATTTTCTATGTTTATTAATCTCTGTTGTATTAAATGCATACAATTTGAACATTTGTTGTAAAATTACAAGACATCTTAGAATTATTTTGTTGTTCCTACAGTTTTCAAAAGTTTCGTATTTATTTTGGGAGACCAGTTCTTGTTGTATTATTCAAATATGGTTAAATATTTCGTCAATAATATTTAGAGCGCACTTTATTATTTGACATAAAAAAAAGTTAAACTGAAGTACAAGAAGTCTTAGGGCCAATTGTGTAAAACGTAGTTAACCACACAATCAAGTTAATCGTGTGATTAAGCAATATCACTTGAGGAAACTTAACAATACTTAAAAATACCAATCAAAATTATTTCTCTCGTTATTGTTTAACCTATCACAAGCCTTAACAATGGAATTAAATAATCATGTATTTAACAATATTTTATACGACCAGGACTTAAAAACTTAGCAAATTGACATTTAATTCAAACCAAGTATTATGTTAGAATAAATACTCACTCCTGCTTTTAATTAAAATGTTAAAATACAGAAATTATGAAATAATCTTAAATATCTTCTGAATCGTCAGTAATTGGTGTAGGGAAGTGTATAGTTAATTGAAAGATAAGTTTATGGGGCATCTAACGAGTATCTAAAGTTATTGCCTTCCAACTGTTGTCGAAATGGAAATAGTTTTACTGAATCCCTGTTTAATGAAAAGTAAATTTTATTACTGCGGTAGATACCTTCCATTTAGCTCGCAACAGCACCACAATATCTGCTTTCTAACATTCTTCGTTATTGAGATATTAATTATTAAAGTTATATCGGTATTTTCCAAACACCGTAAACAAACTCTAATATCTTAAAAACTATAGGACTTAGGTACAGGGAACCCTTATCAAACTTACCCTAAAATAACCTGACAAGCTCAAATTTGTTATAAAATATAGGGTGTTCCGTTTAAAATAACGAAGTAACACATCGTACAGCCAAACTGGGACATCCTGTATATTCGAAAATAATTTTAGATTATGCGGAGCTTGAGAGGATGATACTTCTATATAAAACATTTTTTCATACTTTCAATAGGAACGGCGTAAATGAAGAAACCCGGTTAAATACCACACACTGTATGTATATTTTCCACATTCATCACACTTGATCTTTTTTCGGTAGCAAATAATTTGACTACATTAAATACTCGTATTTTCATAAAATATGTCAGAGAAGTTTTATGTGTATATTTTTAAAAATTGATGATTTGAAATATAACAGTGTCTTAATGAAAATGATACTGTGTATGAATTTTTTCATTGTTCCATTCAACTGATACATCATCTCTAGTTTGTCCATTAAATCTCGTCACATTAAATTAGAAACTGGAGTTACGGACTAGAGCTGGCAGCTATAAATTGTTCGTTCACTATAATTTTGTCTCCTCTATAAACATATACAACATGAATACAAAGATCTTAAGCCACGTTGGAAAGAAGCAATAATTTGCGGCTAATAAGCAAGGTAAACAGAGATTATAAGATCGACCGCGTGGTTGATTTGTAGCCGCTAAATGAGTACACGTGTCGCCGTAAATACTCCCGCCGACGGGATGATGGATTACAAGCTCTCCCTCAGACAAATTTCACTTATGTGAGTGACAAACCGCCCAGTAGATTACCGGAATGCCGCCGAACTCACTGGCGAGATTACAACTTGGCCTGGAAGTTTTCTTTCCTTCGTTTTTCTGCATTAGACTAGTTTTAAAAATATATGTGTAAGTTTTCATTTTGTGGAAAATGTCCTGGCTAATTGAGATCAGTCAAGACATTTTTGTGTTTTCATTTTTTTTTCTTGCAGGTGAATGCATTCTCATTTCTAAAAACAGTTCTGTTCAGCAAAATTCGCTGCGAGGAAAATAACGTGACTTTTCGTTTATATACAGTGTGTTTCACTTTACATAACACATTAATGTTTTATTAATAACGCAATTAGTATAGAACTTTTACCAGTTATAGAAACCATGAAGATGAATCTTTTTATAGGAATAAGATTTTTACAGTCCAAATCTAGTCAGCTATGATTAAAATAAATACTAGCGTTTCAAGAAAGTCAGCGATTAAGACAGAGCAAAAAAGTATTTACAAAAATCTCCTATTTTATAACTGTTACAAAATTATAATTTAAGATTTAATTTATTTATGGTATCAGTGGCGGCTCGTCGGGGTGGGCAAGTTTATCAATGCAATTTAATCTTTAAAATAATTTAATAATTTAATAATTTTTCAAATGTTGCCCACCCTCTGCAGATCTTGAAGAGCCGCCACTGTATGGTATATGTATTTATTTTTGATTTGAAATAAAAAAAATAATTTTTTCAGTGAATCTTCATATTTGGAGTATTTTTGTGATTATCAACAACTTTTGTAAGTATATGCTCTTTTACATTTTTTTATGCTTATGAATACTTAAAACGCGAGTTTTTATTTTAATCATAGTTTTATATTAATTGTGTTATTAATAAAACAATTATTTAGGTGTGAAGTTCAATGTATACTGAAACTTTAAAGACCTTTTTTTTATTTTTATTTTTTATTTATTTGATTTTATTTTTATTTTAACTGCAATAAAACATATAAGGCCTTCAACCTTACATCTGAAAGTGATAATTTTGTCATTCAAAATTTTATATGAAAGGAGATACTGTTGAGTCATGAAAACTTTCTCCAAGAGTCATTTACTCTCCATACGACTTAACGATGTCACCAAGCCCCGTAAAAAGTGCTGGCAAATGGCAAGTTTTTTTCTCTTTATAGTTTGTCGAATAAATAACATACGTACATACCTTCCTAATCTATATTATATGTACATAATCTGTGGCTTGTTACAAGAGGTGGCTAAGTCAGTTTTTCATGGATAAAGTAAACGCTTTGTAAACATGTCTTTCTGGGTTTTTAAACCCTATTTTCAAAAATAACAAATTTATATGTCCCTCACTAGAGTCTTCAAAATTTGTACAAGATATATCTAAGTCAAAACCAACAGATTTTGACTTAGCTACTTATTGTACCAAGGCACAGGTATATCGCACTCTCCTGCATTTTTTACGTAATCTTTTTTAAATTTGAAATAAAGTTACTGTGCTTGTGTCTTAGGTATTTGCGAGGAAAATACATCTCTTGCACCGATAAGTGTATTCTTAGAAATGTGAGGTCATCTGTTCTTCAATGATTCGAAAATTTTCGAATCGAACTCCGGATGGTACTAAATTGTGCGAAAATGTTCCAGAATGTAAGGACCTCTACTATAAAAACAGAACCCGTTGGTCAATTTGGATCAGTTATTATTTAGAGAGCAACGAGTGTGCTAAACTACGACCGGAGTATATCTCTAGATTAAACCTAGTCTTATTAAGCTAGCGATATCGTTACCCTAATTCGCAAATGTCGTAAGTCCACTTTTTGTCAAAATTGAGCTTTTGACACCATTTCGTTAACGAATGACTAACCTACCTACTAAAGAAATTGTAGCGCAGAGACTTACAGTTTTCTATTATTAAAGGCTATTTTAGAAAACAACGTGACTTCGGCACTTGACAATTTGAATAAGAAATTATCGCAAGTCTGTCAGTTTACATGGTCAAATCAATAGTGTGTGAATCATTTCAAAATATTAAAAAAGTATTATTATATTATCTAATTCAACAACAACAAAATTACAGTTAATAAGTAAACTGTCATTACGGTTTTTATCGTATCCTGTAAAATTAGTAGAAATGGAGTTACGACATTTGCGAATTAGGGTAACGATATGCGGTATAACTTTAAGTATCGGTTAGTAGATGAAGCTCTTTCATTGCGGTACGCATAGAACGAGTAATTTTTTTTTATTTTTCGACACAAAGTTGTGCACTTTTTTGAAATGCCATATCCACCAATGTGTGGATATGGCTTTATGTGTTTCATGTCCAATTTTATTTCAATTTTTGAAGTCAAGCCATGCCATGAATTATTATTTGTCCACTATCAAAGGCATTTTCAAATTTCTAGAAACGTATTCTATAATAAACCGTAACTTATCACTACCACTTTCTTCTCTTGGGCATTCCGCAAGGTCGACTCTAGGATTACTACTATTCTTAATTTATGTAAATGATTTACACCATGATTTGCTAATTAATAGAGTATTGCATTTTGCTGATGACGCGTCCTTTCCTCTGTTAACGGTCTTTCTTAACTTGGTACGTCATATATCTCCAAAATGGCGTGAAAGAAATTGTCATAAATAAAATATTTATAAAAGTAATCTAATACAATTTTATCCCTTCCAAAAGCCCCGCAATGTCAGCATTTCTGAATGATTACATGACTTAACAATTCCTGTACATTCCAAACTTCATTTCTTTGTTAGATAATACTCTAGTTTGGGAACCTCAGGTTGATAAACTTTGTGGGAAACTTTCATCAGTTCTATTCGCTCTGAGAAAGTTAAAACCTAATGTTCACTTCAAATCACTACCTACTTTTAATCCATTCATTATCTATTTACCATCGTAGTATGCCGTGAAAGTCTAGTGAGAATGTGGTGCTTATAGGTGCATTCGACATCACACTCGGAGCGCTCGGGGTCCTCCTTTGTCTCACTCTTACATGCACTGAAACTCATTCGCTTTCCCTCACACTTCTGCTCAGAGCGTGCCCCGAGCGTAATGTCGAACACACCCCATGTATGTAACTAAATTTTGACAATGAATGTCATGTCGATTAGATTTTAAGGTTACTCCGAATTAGGCAATGTTGCGATATTTTCTTTACATGAAACTTTTGAAAGTTTCAAAATGAAACTTTCAACACTCACATCACTTATTGTACGGTCTAGAGAAGACTAGACTAGCCGACGCTATCCCGACATATTACTTGTTACAGCAACATACCGAATATACCTAGAGATCGACTAATATTTATTAAAAGCTTTGTTTCCTAAGTCACAGTTAATAGGGCCACTGCTAAAGATTATTATATCACGACGCTGATAAGATAGTAAAAGAAGAAACTGCGAAAAGAGTCAGCGAAGTATGAAAAAATAATTTAGCAAATACAAAGAAAAGCGAAATAAACGACATAGAAATATGAAAAACAACAACAAAAGAAAACTGACGGTTCTACAACAGAATGCAAGAAAACTAAAGAACAGAATATAAAAGAAGAATCTGCGAACACAAATGAATGTCAACTGGAATATTCTCTGGAGAAATATTAAAAAATCTAAAAACTAACAACTATTTTCTTTCATTTAGTCTTCTCTGTTAATTTTTATTATTTTTTTCTTTTTGCCAGTTTCTTTTTTAAATTTCTTTGGTATTATTAAAAAAATAATAAATAATGCAATAAAATGAAAATAAAAGAAAATAATAAAAAAATAATAGACAGCAGAGGTTTTTGAAAAAAGTTTGAAAGTTTTTGGACTTTTTAACATTTCTCCAGAGAATATTCCAGTTGACATTCACTGTTGTTTATTTCAATTCTCTTTTATTTTTTGTTTCTATCGAATTGTTCTCTACATATCCGCCTAATTCTGTATATAGTTGTCAGTAGTTTCCGTTCTCTTTATTTCTTCATATACAATTCTGCATACTTTTGTAGACCCCAAGATTGAACAATTTTTTTTATATTGTTACCGTCTCAGTAACTTCACTGTAATCCTGTATAACATTAAATACGTTTTAAAATTTTAAATCAGGCGCTTTGTCATAGAATACAGGGTGTTCCAAAACAACGTTTAAATATTTATAGGACATGTAGTACGAAAACAAGTTAAAAAGACTTAATGTACATAGGTCTGCAAATCAACCGTTTGCGAGGTGACAGCGATTTTGGAAAATATTCTTTTTGAACTTTTGGGAGATTTATCTTTAAATCAGAGACATAGATCCTGTGTGAATATGGAAGGACGACATTTTGAATATTTCTTTAATATTGTAAACACTGGAACACCCTGTATACATATTTTAATATGCTTAAAGAAAAATATATTTGAGATATTCCTCATAAATAGTAAGAAAATATAAACAAGTATTTAATAAAATTTGTACTCAATTAAAGGATGTACTTTTAATAACTCCATAATATGTGAAATTCAACTAAATAAATTTCCGTCACCGATAATTAGTTTCGTTTATTTCCCTGGTTTAACTAACTTTATAAAATCGAAATGGAGCTGAGAGAAACTACCCCTGAATGCGATCTGCATATTTATTAGCACGAAGGATTAAAATAATCCTTCCGTGTGGCACGAAGAACCCATCACAAAGGGTTTCGAATCCGGCAAATTGAGTGTTACGATTCAATTGTGTTTCGATGCGAATAGCTTCTGTAATATTACCTAACAATAGCCTCAATACAGAACTGTCACGTTCTGATAAGGTTCCGCAAAATTGTGTTCACTGGTATAATGGAAATTTAAATTTGTATCGCGTTTTTTGGATATCAGAAGGAGGATTGTTAAATGTAATCGTTAGTTAATTATATTTTACAATGGTTCTCTGCTTTAGTTTTATATTTTTCAGAATATTTAATTTAAAATTTTTATAAAGAAAAACTGTGCAGACAGTTTTAGTTTAATTTCTTAGAGGTCATTTATAAAGTAACATAACATGTAAAAATTTACAATACTTCTAAAAGACCAAAATAATACATTTAATAAGTATACTGTACATTGTAGATACTAACGATATCATAAAAAACTAGGACAACTTTTAAATCCAGTAGCCATGCGTTTCTATTATTTTATTATAATTAAGGGTCGAGATATCCATCTCCTGTTAAAGTTATTCGACGAATAACTTGATTTTTCTGAATTGTTGATTGCGATTTTTTATGAATTGTTTCCATGGTAGTTATTTTTCTAATAACTATTAGCCAATTTATTAAGACGTGGATATCTCCGCCCTAAATCTTACTTTATTTCAAGTCAGTAAGAATATTTTCGTGAATGATCAAATTCTGAGTAACTTGAACTGTGACACCCTCTTCTATGCAAGTAATTATCCTAACATTTAAAACAACATTTATTTTAGGCATGACTGACACAGACAGTTTCTTTTCAATTTATGATTGGTGGCAGTTTTGCAGAGCTTAAAAAGTCTTGTCCTAGTTTTTTATGATAGCAATGGTACATAACATTTTTGCACTAAACCGATTGTTTAATAGCGTAACGTAACAGAGACGTATTTTTGAAGGTAAAATGTCTACTTTTCGTAGGAAATATAATGTCTAAGGCAATATTTTGATGTTAATATCACTCGGTTTGTAAAATATTGTCTTCAGATTCTAGAGGTTGTTACACTTAATTTGGTATAAATACAATAATTCCGAAAAAAAGATTAATAATTGCCAAATAGCTGCAATTTTTCTTTTTTGGCACAGCCAATTTTAAAAATGGCACTATATCACTAAATTTTCATATTGTAAAATACTTGCCGTCATTGTGGGCATAAAATTAAAGTTTCACTTAAATATAATATTTCATATTAACAATAAATTCACAACTTGTTAATTTAATATAAATGAGGATGAAATTCGGGATAGAAAACGAACGGGAGCGAACAGAAACGTGCTCGGCTTTTCCCAGTTAATTGTAATTTCTATGGAGCAAATTGCATTGCAAATAGAGAGTGGCATTAGCGCGCAGTGTTTATACAAGAGGAGCAGCAAGGGGATGCTGTTTATTTAGAGCCCCAGGAATTAACCATCCAACCGCCGATCTCTCATTCGATCCGACGACTCGCAGATAAAACCTCTTAATTCGCATCTCCCCAGATGTATCCTGTTTAATTTTCTACTTTAATCAGTAAGAGGTGGTTCAACAATTTATCGTATTCTAATGAGCGGCGAATAAATTCAGCGAATTGTTGTAAAATTATTCCTTAAATATTTCCATGTTTAATGAGGAAGCCATGAAGTTTAAGGATTATTTATTTTAGTATCCTTTTTTCAAAGAGCTTAGTAAGAACTTATTCGTTAATGCTGCTCATTTTAATTTAAATATTATTTTTTTCAGTAAAATCACAATTCTCATATATTCTGCTGAAGAACAAATTGAACTTTTACTTTTGTTGAATTAAAAAATATATCATTTCCTTCATTAATTATTTATAGATAAAAATTTGTTTATTTCGCTTTGCATATTTTCTTTTGTTTTTTAAATGAATTTATTATAATTCTATTATTATTGCTGTGACTATTTTCAAATAACGATATAACTTACACCTTAGAAGAGTTGTTAAATTTTTGTTACGAATTCGGGTTCAAACTGAATCACTGCTAATCAAATTAAATAGTAGTATAATTTAATTGTTCACATCGAGCACATTAAAGCAATGAACAAACAATAGTTTGCTTACATATAATAGTTATTTATTGTATAAGTGTTTTAGATACACGCGAGAACGAAATTCGAGCGTTTAATTTTCTTAAGTGGATAAAATACGTCTAAAACACGCATGCAATACAATGTTTTATCCACAATCACCACATTTATGGAATCAGAATGAGCGAAATTTAATTAAAAAATATTCGTATTCGTAAAATGAAACGTGACAGGCTTTGTCATACCTACTGGTTGCTTTGATACGTTGTTTATTATTATCCACTAGTGGAATAAATTAACTTTATTCCAGTTAAAATGCTTCATAAGTGTGGATAAAAGACCAATTATATTGTGATAGTGGATAAACACATTTTTTTACTCTATTCGCATATATTAACCCATACTCAAGTCCCAAAAACAAACTGCTCGAACTTCGCGCTTACGTGTGCTTTTACAATTGGATCAATTGGATTTGAATTATTCGCCAGCCAACGACGGATCTGCGAGGTTATTCTACTTGTTGGTGCCTACCCATTAAGGTATAACAGTAAAAACTAGCTGATCTCTATAACAAATCCAACCTCAAAAATAATGTTAATGAAAAAAAAATTGGATCCTATGAACGTGGTATAAATACATAGTCATTGAAAGAACTTCATTGTGTGCACTAAAATATTCAAATTTGGAAGAATAGAAGACGGAGACACTCAAATATGTTCTCTCCTCCACCTACAATAAATAGAGAAAGTACTGGGCATGCTAAGAATAAGAGACAAATATAAAGTGAATATAAAAAACAAAAGATAAAAATACTGTTAAAATAATAAAATCGAAGAGATTAAGTTGGCACCGTCACATGCCGGCTGTCCACTTTGATTATGTACCATAGGGATTTCAATGAATTGTAAATTCCTGCTCTTCTATGAAATATGTCATAAAGCACTGAACGGTATAATACGAAGCTTTGTGTTACGCATTACACTGGTCAACATTGAATTTTTTTCCTGAAATTTAATATGTATTCTAGAGAATATCTAAGGCACTAATTACCAAAAAAATATTTGTTTGATTGTATCAGCTCTACTTTTTTATTTATTTGAAATTATAACTCCAAAAAATAGCACTTTTTAATGAATTTTTTTGTTATTTAGCGCTATGAAATGTACTTTTATATGATTTTCTTGAATGTACGGCTCCAGGCTGATCCCTTTGTAAACTCCAACAGTGGTCGGTCATCATATGAGTGTCCCACCTTCCTTGATAATGTTCTTCCATGGTACGTATGTATATCTTGGTGAAATCTTTCACCATGTTCTTCATTAAAATCGCCAAGATTTTCTGGGAATTGATCTAATTGAAAGTGCAAGTAATGAAGCTTGATACTCATGTTGCAGCCAAGGTCTTTTAAATTAGACAGTATACAGTCAACTAATTCACAATAGTTGTCCGACTTAGCGCCAGTTGTACAAAGGAGGTTTAAACTGACGTTCAACTGAACCAGGTTCAGAGTGAACAAAATCGCATCAAATTTTATTTATGTTTGCATGAATTGCCATATGTCATTAAGATCCTATGCGAATTTGTTTATTTTAAACCTGGTTCAGTTAAACTTGAGTTTAAACCTACTTTGTACAACTGGGCCTAAGGGCCAGTTGTACAATGCCAGTTTAATTTTAAGCTGAAGCTTAAACCCAAAGCAACGATTATTTCAGCAATTGTTGTTATTAAGGGTTTAAGCTTTGGCTTAGGATAGCTTAGGCAAGTTAGGATATGTCCACTGCTTTCGATTGTCGAAATTAATGCCGTTAATATTTACGACGCAAAAATAGCAGTCATGATGATCTTGAAGTTCCCGCCATATAATCGATGTTTTATATTTGACAGTATTTCTTTGACCATTACCGCAGACACAATACAGTTCTGGCACACAATGTGAGGCCAGGCACCCATTGCATGTCTTGATTGCACCGTTTTTATTGAAAGTATTGGAAATATGTAGTTTTAACAAAGTTTGATATCGGTTTTCAATATTTTTTAAAGACGTATTTGCCACAAATATAACGAAAACTATTCGGATTATGTAAACAACATCTCCGAGCCGTAGACATATCGGAAATTTGAGAAATAATAATTCCAAGTCGAGTTGAATTTACAAAACTGCACGTAACTTCTAATTGCGGGTAATTTGAAAATATCGAATAACAAGAGCTGTTACGAACAAACCAATGTCTAATTCGAAATCAGCGCATGCGTATTAGCCCAAAAATACCTAATTGTAAGAGGAAAAAATTGAAAATATTTTTTTGTTGACCAGTGTTAGCTAAGGCTACTTTTACTTGTTTTTCAAATACATGACCTTTTAAATTTAAGTAAGAAAAAATGTAAATAAGCAGATATTCCACAGTTTTGATTAAGCAGGCAAACTTCTAATTGACAAATTTTATTGATTTTTAAAATTTTGTAATGAAAAACAGATACTTCGAATATGATTCATATTAAAAAATATTTATTTTAATTAGTAATTAATAGGTACTACAGCAAATGTTCAAATAATTTGCCGTTTGCGGCCAACCTGTCCTAAAAACTTCTACGAACATTAATTAACATTCTAAAAGCTTCTTTTGTTTGCCGTTTTCCCCGGCCACCTTAGACAATTACTCGTTTTAAAAGAAATAATTCAAATAAATCTAAAAAATCACAGAAAGTATCGTAGATAGGTATAAGACATACTTAACAAAAATGAAAGTACTTTATTAAACAAAGAATTTAGGATAGAGAAATATAGGGCATGCTATTTAAGAAAATTGAGTTCTGTCATTTTGAAATTTCTGATATTTTGTTTAATACCAAACTGAGAAAAATAGGCCTAAAAAATACGTTTATATCAATAAGAATTCCGAATATTTTATTCGGATTCGCGTTAAAAACCGACTCAGCGTAGTACTGCAAAATTAACACTATGTGGTTTGTAGTTTAGAGTATCATTTCCTGTCATGATAAAATTACCGGAGTAATTAACAAAAAGTCAGACATGACATTTTATTACTAATTTATTCAGCATAATATTTCATTATACGGTTTATTATTTTAACAATACGTTTTATGCAGAATGATAATTTTACATTCTTAAACTTAAACAGTTTCATTGTGCTAAGAATCATGATTAATTTAGAGTAAGATGGATCTTATATAACATGACAGCATTATACTTTTATTTTATCGATAGGAATGATGTTTTATCAAAATCGCAAAATTCCATTTTTCTCAGCATTACCACCCTGTAACGATAAAAGTACATTTAATAATGGCTTATAATAAGCTTATGTATCAACTACATCTGTACCAAAAATCTTTTTCTTATGCCCGGTTGCATCAACTTTTTAAGCAGAGTTTAAATAAGTTATGTTTAGATGTCACATGTGACATTTACGTATGGTCAATATAAAGTCAATACATTCTGATTGACATTTATGGCCATTTGCACCAAGCATTTAAGCTCAACTTAACTTTAAAGGTCACTTAGAATATGATTTACACAATGTTGTGTAATCTAAAAATATCACATTATAAACACCACTTAAATTTAAGCTCAGTTTAAGATTTTGGTGCAAATGGCCACTAAACGTCAACTTAAGTATCAATTATAATGTGACTAACATTTTCTTAAATCTATAAATAATGTCATAGTCTAAACACCACTTAAATTTAAGCTCTGCTCAAAAAGTTGGGGCAACCGGGCATTAGAGTTAAAAATAAATAAAATATGAATAAATAAAATAGTGGCTGCAAATTGCAGTTTTTAGACAAAATGTTAAATATCTCAAGAACCGTTAGGTTTAGGTAAGCAATGATATACAGAAAATGTGTAGAATTTTATGGGAAACTCAAATTTGGTTTCATATATAGGATATGCCACTTGAAATAAAAGAGTTGTACCCGGCACCACTGTTTTGATTAACTCTGTATAGATAAAAATAATTTTATGTTATAGACGTCTAAAATTAAAAACGAAATTGTGTTGAAAATATTTTTGTATCTTCAGTAGTTATCGAGATATTGCCCGAGAACACACTGTTGGGACACCGTATTTATACAGGCTGTCCACCGAGTGCCGCGGTCTTGTCTACCGTCTACAGTATATAAGTTAGAAAAAAAATTCAAACGAGCTAAGATGTAACACAGTCAGCACTACTTTATAAAATTATTTGTGGCTATACAGAGTGTTCAGTAACTGAGAGCCATACCAAAGTTATATTTTTTTGAATGGAACGCCCAGTAGATTTTTACATATTTCGGAAGTACGCATAACGAATAGGTAATAACCAAAAATTTTGGAAGTTTTACTTAAGAGTTTGTAAGATATTGTTGTTTAAGTGTAAAAAATTGCTATATTATAAGCACTTATATCTTGATTATTTATTAACATTTCGTCGTGAATATTTGTAAAGTTTTGCAAAAGATAATTTTTCTCAACATTTTTACATGGAACACCCAGTATATGTAAACTTTCGTGAAACACTGTTTTAATAAGCTTTCATAAAACGCCAATTGTGTCTGCCTAAACTGAAGAAATCGCCAGACAATTTTCTTTCTTTCAATATTGACGTTAATAGCCTTTGCGAGCGGTTCTTCTGTTTTGATTTGCTGATAAATCAATGAATATGTTTTATTTTTCGTTCAAAGTAATTGAATATATTCCTGTTAAACTAATTCCTATTATTTTTTACTTTGAAAATACTTAAATATCGTTACTATAATAACACTAGCCTGCGAAGGTTTGGCGGATGACATAAAACTAAGTTTATGTAGTAGATTTGATGTTCCTGGGTTCGAAAAAAATGTAATAATTTTTTCATCACGTCCCATTTTTTTTAATACAATATTTCAAAGTACGTTTTTCAAATATAATTTTCGAGAAACTGACTGTTTGTTCTCATTTTATCGGCTTTCGGAATACTCCTTGTAACTTAGGCTCTAACTACTAAGGTCATATGGCCAACCCCACTAGAATTTAGCCGAATCACTCTGTATTTCGTGACTCCAATTTGAGTATGATTTCTGAGATTTGCAGAGAAAATAAATCTTTTTATACAGAATGTACATGTAGTCAAGAAACTTAAATTTATGTGTGGTTTCTGAAGGAGCTTGAACAGTAGAATTTTTTGTAAAGAATACATTTTTTGCGTAGTCAATAATAAAAACGTTACTTTGATATGTGCAATATGAAACTAAGAAATTTGAATTTTATAGACAGACTGTAGTTAAAAATTTAAATTTAACCATTGTTTCTGAAGTTTCTTGAGAAGCAGAACTTTTTGTAAAGAATAACTTTTTACGTAAAATTGATATTAAAAAAGTTTTTCCTCTTGTCAACTCAATCCGGGGAGAATTGTATACAGTAAAGTCTGGTTATATTATAACGAATCCAAAAAATGCACCAAAACAGGTTCGTTATATCCAAAGTTTGCTATAACCGTTAAATAAATACGAAGCATGTGTTTAATAGGTTTTTTAATTGCTCGAAATGTAGTACGTTATAACCAAGAGTTCATTTCAAATGGGTTCAATATAGCCAACCTTCACAGTAATTTCATTTTTTTTTAAACCTGACTGATAGAAAAAAACTAATAACAGATTCTTCTTTACAATGCCAAAATCATTCAAAAACACCCAATTTTATTTCATCCACAAAAAAAATATTTTTTTCGCAGGCTAGTGTAATTAAAAAAAAAAAAATTAAATTTCGAATCACGTTGCCGTTTGCTAAAAAAGAGGAAAACAGTTGCTATAAGTTTTGAATTAACAGAACAATTACTCAGATTAGTGTCACACTACTTTTACAGTTTTGTATTTTTTTATAACAAAATGCATTTTAATAATGAAGAGTTACATGACATGACTTATCTAATAGGAGAAAGCAACCAAAACTGTCTTTTGGCATCAAGATTATATTCGCAACATTATCCTAATGCCTGTTTTAGACGGACATATTTTTGTATCAAATTTGTTACGAAGTGAGTGAGAAGTGCCAATTCAAACAATCAACATTCACTGTGGTAGCTTATCTCTCTCACTTTGTCACAAATTTGTACAAGAAATATGACCGGGTCTTAACTTGCCCCCCCCGTAACGTTTTTCCAAGTTTTCTTGCACCAAATGATTGCACTCTTAATGCACCCTTATGCACCACCAAAATAAATTTTTGCACCCTTTCAGGAGAGAAACTGCAGGCAAATTTCACTGGGAGGGGCCAAGTTAACCGTAGCGCCCCCCCAGTGAAAATTTTCAAAGTTTCTTTAGTGCACCTTGTTGCACTCCTAATGCACCCTTATGCACCACTCAAATAGCTGAGAAAAATAAATAAAATAGAAAGTCAGCTAGCTCCCCCCCCCAGTGAAAAATTTTTTTTTGGTGCACCATATTAATGCACCCTTATGCACCACCTTTTTTAATTTTTGTACCGCTCAAATAGCTGAGAAAAAATAAAATAGAAAGTTATTTCAGTTACTTTTTAGTAATTTTCACTGGGGGGACTAGCTGATTTTCTATTTTATTTTTTAACTTTTTTAACTTTTGCACTATTCAAATAGCTGAGAAAAAAAATATAATAGAAAGTTATTTCAGTTATTTTTCAGTAATTTTCACTGGGGGGGGGGGGCTAGCTGATTTTCTATTTTTTTTTCTGAGCTATTTGAGCGGTGCAAAAGTTAAAAAAGGTGGTGCATTAGGGGTGCAACAAGGTGCGCTAAAGAAGCTTTGAAAGTTTTCACTGAGGGGGGGCTACGGTTAACTTGGCCCCTCCCAGTGAAATTTGCCTGCAGTTTCCCTCCTGAAGGGGTGCAAAAATTTATTTTGGTGGTGCAAAAGGGTGCATTAAGGGTGCAATCATCTGGTGTAAGAAAACTTTGAAAAACGTTACTGGGGGGGGGGGGCAAGTTAATTGACCCAATATGACCGTCTAAAACAGGCATAAGAGAAGACACCCGGATATACAAGAGTTTTCCAAAGATTGAAAGAAAGATTTGAAACGCCCGGAAACATTAAATACAGTAAAAATGTTTAACAGGAACATATTCAATTACTTTGAACAAAAAATAAAAGATAAATAAATATTCACCGATTTATCAGCAAATCAAAACAGAAAAACCGATAGTTGGAAATGCTAAATAATGTCAATATTGAAAGAAAAAATAACTATTTTGGTCTCGCGATCTTTTTAGTTTTCACAAATACATTCGGCGTTTTAAGAAAGCTTATTGAAATAGTGTTTCACGAGAGTTTAGATATACTGGGTGTTCCATTTCAAAATTTTGAGAAAAATTATCTTTTGCAAAACTTAACACCCTGTACACATAATAACTGATAGACCGAAGCTGTTCTGATATTTCTCTAGAAAAGATATTGCATTGACTACCTATAAAAATTCACAACGAAATGTTAATAAATAACCAAGATATAAGCGTTCATAATACAGCATTTTTTTTACACTTAGACATCAATATCTTACAAACTCTTAAGTAAAACTTCCGAAATTTTTGGTTATTACCTATTCGTTATGACTACTTTCGAAATATGTAAAAATATAGTGGGTATTCTATTTAAAAAATATACCTAACTTTGGTATGGCTCTCAGTTACTGAAGACACTGTATAGCCAAAAATAATTTTATAAAATAGAGCTGACTGAGTTATATCTTAGTTCGTTTGAATTTTTTTCGTATCTTATATTCTACAGACGGTAGAGAAGACCGCGGCATACGTTGGAAGCCTTTATATACAGGGTGATTGGTAAGACGACGTATTCCTTTGAGGGCGCGTTAGGAGAGCTCATTTGCAATTGATTTGACCATTATATGCGTGATGAGATATTTTAATTTTTGTATTTTTCTTAGAAATACGCCCCCTACTACCATTTACCTAAAATTACTCAGAGAGTATAACAGTTTTTCTTAATATTTATATCTTCCTAGTTAGACTAAATAATAAGTACATACTGCGTAACAAACAATAATCATCATCATAACAAGCGATCAATATAAAAATGAATTAGGATATAGGCGTTGGAATTTAAATGCATGTCTTGAATAACGTCATATTAATACTAGTTGTCAATCAATTGTAATACAAATAACACGCCGGAAATGTTTTTTAACGTTACTCACCCTGTTTATTCATAGAGTTCAAACGTGTCTTGATGCAGCAGGCAGTAGTCATTTTAAGCATCTGTTTTAATTTTTTCTAAATAAAACTCTTTTCTTGCTTTGTAGAAACGTCAAAGTGACTGAAGGAACGTTCGATGAACTAAATGCACACATGCGTGCTTAGTTGCATCGCCAACTCTGATTCATTTTTCATTTGATCACTTCTTACTTCCATCATACTATATGTCCAAAGAAATTTTTGATAAAGGTAGGTCATGGAGTGTAAAAATCTACAACACTAAGCAGTTTTTGAAGTTAGTGACATATCAAGCTGTAAGATGTGCATGTGTGCATTTAGTTCATCGAACGTTCCTTCAGTCACTTTGACGTTTCTCCAAAGCAAGAAAAGAGTTTTATTTAAAAAAAATTAAAGCAGATGCTTAAAATGACCACTGCCTGCTGCATCAAGACACGTTTGAACTCTATGAATAACAAGGTGAGTAACATTAAAGAACATTTCCGGCTTGTTATTTGTATTACAATTGATTGACAACTAGTATTAATATGACGAATTAAACTTCAATTTTACTTAACTACTCAAGAACTGGACTATATTTTAATGTAAAAAGCTAGCTGCGGATGGAGAGCGATAATATAATATATATTTGCAATTTTTTTATGAGATGTAATATATATTATCTTCAGGCGGCTGCGGACGACGAGCGATAACATACTATATATTTACCCAAACACATGCAAAACTGCAATTATTTCTGCGTACATACACGCGAAATGCGAATGTGTGGGTTATGAGAGGGAAGAGGGGGTAAGATATGTTTTGAAATATCGCTCAGAAAGCAAAGCCGTACGATATACAAATATATCGCCCGCCTATAAATATATATTATAGCTTCCGTCTGCAGCGCTTCTACCAATTCAATGTTGAGCGATATTTTAGTAATATGTGGAATATAATATATATTATATTATCGCTCTCCGTCCGCAGCTAGCTTAAATAATGTAACAATTTATCTTCCATGGCCTACCTTTATCAGAAATTTATTTGGATATATGTTATCTCAGTGGAAAGTTTGGTCAGTTTTACAACAGTCTACATCTCTACCGCTATATAAAAATTCAAGGGCTACAGGAGGGCGATCTTGCACAAAGACTTGAATTTTGCAGATTCATTTTAAAAAGCGGGTATGAACGACGCAATGTTTTATGCAGAATTTTATGGACAGACGAATCCAAATTTACTAGTCTCCATAATTTACATTATCGGGTAGAAGAAAATCCGAAATTAATAAGAGAGACTAGTTTTCAAATGAAATTTAGTGTGAATGTGTGGTTTGGAGTGATAGGAAATAATTTAATAGGCCCACACTTTTTATGAAGACTTCTTGTTCGAGTTACTGGACGATGTTCCTTTAACAAATCGGTGCAGGATGATATTTCAGGACGACGGATGTCCTGAATTATCGGCACACAATTCGAAACTTATTGGACCAGTGGTTTCCAAATCGGTGGATTGGAAGAGACGGACCAATATAATGGCCTACAAGGAGCGCTGACTTAACGCCGTTAGACTTTTATGTATGGGGGACACATGAAAGAAATCGTATACGCCACAAAAATAAATACACGAGAGAAATTAGTTCATGGAAGAAGCAGCAACAATTTTACGGAATAACTTTTCTAACAGTTAGTGAAACGGAAGTACGAAAAAGAGAACGTTTTTGCATACGAGCCAGAGGGAACCATTTCGAAAATCAAACATAATTAAAAATGTGGACAATAAATTTACTGAATTTTATTTACTAGTCTTTTGCCTGGCTAGTAAAGATGAGATTGAATCCATACCTACGTCTAGTATAAGTTATACTATTTATGGAAGTAAAAGATTTTTACTAAAACTTTATACCTCACTCGAAAGGCAATAAATCAAAAGTAAAGTTTTTAGAATAATTTGCAAGCTGATTGTACTATGTGTTTTTTTAAAAATGCCATAAGGGGTGACTGTGGAAAAGAAAATTCATGTCTTAGCTCCATTCATGTACTTTAAATTATCAATTTTGGCATGTGTTAGATGCCAAGCTACGACATGAGTTTTAATTTTCATGGCCAACCTTTATGGCATTTAAAAAAAAATAAACCGTATTATCAAATTTTGGAAATAAATCAGAATGAATGTTCAAGTAGGTTAGACTTTTTTTTAGGAAAGTGTCTTTTCAGCCATTGTATTTCAAACTTATGAAAGTTTTTAACTTAATGTTTGTTGCGTAGTATGTACTATTATTTAGTCTAACCAGGAAAACATAAATAATAAGAAAAACTTTTATACTCTCTGAGTAATTCTAGATAAATGGTAGTAGGGAGCGTATATCTAAGAAAAACACAAAAATTTAAATATCTCAGAAACTATGGCATTTTATAATTATATAAAATGCCATAGTTTCTGAGATATTTAACGCATATACGCATTAGCGTATTACGGTCAAATCAATTGCAACTGAGCTCTCCTAACAGGCCCTCAAAGGAATACGCTGTATATATACAGGCTGAGTCCAAAAAAAACGCTTACGCGTCTTACATCGGTCTTTATTGTCGAATTTGAGCTGTCAAAAATGAAATGGCAGAAAAAACTCTACTATATTCTATATTTTGTGTCTTTAATACATTTAAGACAGCTGTCTGACAGCTGTCAACTTTTGTTTTTTAAATGCAATTACTGTAAATACTGTAATACTGTAATTTTGAAAGAACTTTTTTTCTGCGTTCAATGATGTGCTGCAATAAACACTTATTTTTTAAAATAACAGAAAAAAATAAAAAGAAACAAATTAATAATTGTTAACATGAAATGACGTAATAAACAGTTGCTGAATGTATATGATACCTGTTTTACAGTAAATAGTAAGTGTAATTTATAAGTATTTCCTCATAGGCAAACAAAAGACGAAAACTGTCAACATTTTTTTTTGTTTATGCTGATCTACAGTCGCGAACGAAAAAAAGGAACACTTTTTTGCAGTAATTCCAAAAAGTCGAACATTCTATTGAGTGACTGTAAGGTTTTGTGACACTTAAAAATTATTCCATTTTGAAAGCTAGTAGGGAAGACATACCCGTATGTTTGAGCTACCCGGGTACCCGAATAAACTACCCGGATACTACCCGGGTACCCGTATCGTACTCGGGTAATTTTATGAGCTCGGGTACCCGTATAAATTTGGATACCCGTGCAAAACTGAAGTCCGGATCTGACACGGGTACCCGTATATATTCGGGTACCCGGATAAGTTCGGGTATAAGTTTGGATATTTCAACATAAACGAATTCACGAATTTTACGTGAGTGTCCGAATGTTAAAAACAATCAAGTTTTCATCATGTAATAACAGATAGGTATATGATTTTCCAAGATTCCGTGCTGACAAATTAAACCGGTAATAACGAGTACCCGGATAAAGAAATGATACCCGGGTAATAATCGCACGGATAGTATTCGTGTACCCGATGTACCCGGGTAATAACGGGTACCCGGATAAAGAAATTATACCCGAGTAATAATTTCACGGGTGTGTTCGGGTACCCGATGTACCCGGGTAATAACGGGTACCGGATACAAAAAATGATACCCGGGTAACAATTATACGGGTAGTATTCGGGTACCCGGGTACCCGATGTCTTCCCTAAAAGCTAGGTACTGGTTTTCTTTAATTTATTTAACTTTATTTTTAATCAAATAATGACTGACTTATTAAATACTGTCTGTCATGCGGTTGATAATTACAACTACCCAGTAAAACTTTTAGTATTATCAAATTTACGTCAAAAAAGTGTCCCCTTTTTTTGCCCACAACAATATGTAGTTCCACCGCTGTACGTACACACTTATAACAAGTGATCAAATGAAAAATGAATTAGAGTTGGCGATGCAACCAAACAGACATGTGTGCATTTAGTTCATCGGACGTTTCTTCAGTCACTTTTGATGTTTCTATTCGAACCAAACCTTAATTTGAAAACTAATGCTGAAAACATTTCTGGCGAGTTAGTTACGTCACAATTAATTGACAATCAATATCATAATTAATACTAGTATGACGTTATCCAAGAGACATTTTTAAATTCCAACGTCAATTTTAATTAGTTTTTACTTTGATCACTGCTTAAATTGATAAATTGCAGATACTTTTTTTCTTGTATTTGTATCTACTCTGTGACATTGAAAAAACTACAATGCATAGTACCACGCAATAGAGGACCATCAAATAATAAAAAAAATGTCTTATACTCTAATGTCCGATTGCCTTTTGTTTATATAGTAGCGATTTTTTTGTTATGAGATATTGAAGAGAAATAAATTTTCTAAAAAAACTTTTCAAACTTTAACATCCTGTATCTCGAAAACAAAAGGCAATCGGACATTAGTGTAAAAGACCTTTTTTTATTATTTTATGGTCCTCTATCGCGTGGTACCTACTCTGTATTGTAGTTTTTTCAACGTCATCCTATATCCATATATTTTCCGAAAAAAGATATGGATCTAGAAATATATTTTGGAAAGTATTTATACTTGTAGCGTCACGTTGACATTTACGAAACAAAGCAACGATGACGCTCGTTGCAAATAAACAAAATTTAGGCCGCCCTTTGACGAATTAAAGTGAAACCGCATTCGTTCATGATTGGCTCGCAAATAGGATCGCATCTGCAAGTTTGGTCGCTAAGACATCAACTGGAGTAAACTCAAGAAGACTGGCCCCTGACGAATGAAGTACAGCTCTGATTATCTGTGATTCGATTACACATTTAGACCAATGAAGCAGAGTTACTTCAGCCCCGCTACGAAAAAGCCCTATAAAAGCGAGAGCGCTAACCGTTCCAGCTTCAGTGTATTCTGTGCAGTCATTGTCAGAAATACTCACAAGCTTGCCGTGCAATCATTGTCAGGAGCAACCCAAAGCCTTCTGTGCAGCCATTGCCGGAAGCAACTACAAGGCTTCTGTGCAGCCATTGTCAGAAGCATACACAAGCCTTTTGTGCAGCCATTATCAGAAGCAGACACAAGCCTTTTGTGCAGCCATTGTCGAAAGCATCCACAATCCTTCTGCCATTATCAGAAGCACACACACCACCTCTTTTGGAGCCATTGTCAAGGGCCTTCCACTACTATAACACTTCTTAAGCAGCCTTTGTCGAGAGATTACTCAGACTCCATATATTCTTCACATCGTCGAAGCCAGCAGTTGTAGAAGAGGAGAATAGAAACACCGCAGGAATCAAATCGACCTGAAAGAGTTCCTACGCACTCCACACTCCACCAACATCATCGAAGACTTGTCGTTGAAGAGAGAAGAGTAGAAGCACACGGAAATTAATATGTCCTGAGACATCAGTTCCGTGTTCTGTATCCGTTACTCTGCTACTAGAGACATCGCCCTCCAAGATCCCACGCGATAACCGGCCCTGAAGAGCAAAGCGTCGAGCACATTGTTATATATCGTTTTTATTATTCATTCATTTATTTCAATTATTTATTATTCAGTTTGTTGTATTTGTTAAAGTTCAAGTTGTATTGAATAAAATTATTTATATACGAACACGCTAAGTTCATATTTTTTTTATTTTGACTTCTAACTTTTCAAACACTCTTTTCAATTCAAAGTTGCCCATAATTACTATATTTTCTGCATATATGCTATTGCATGGGGTCCCTTAATTATCTATATTATTGTTACAAGGCGGAATAATTATATTTTTCGCATTTCATACAGTAGCGTATCATATTAATATCCTCAAAATCGTATAGTATTGGGTTAGTTTGCAACATAGCAACAACCATTACTGTATAGCAACGTACTAACTACTATTATTTTTTTCCATCAATTGTGACAGTTATTAAAGTGACAGTGATTAATGTCACTTATATTAAACATTAATAAAATAATAATAAATAATAAAAAATAGTATACGCAACTAGTTAGAAAAGTGTTGTCTAAACTCGTATGGCTTTTAAAGTTACTCGCTCGCTACGCTCGCTCGTACTTAGCCAAACTCGTTTAATAAAACTTCACTTTTTTACACTTGTTACGTAATAAACTATTTTCAAGGTTACCTGCTAGAGGTGTACTGAATTGCGCGCGTTGGGAGAAAAGTATACCATTTCCATTATCTACAAATTAGTCGCTCGATACTTTGCAATTTGCAAGCTTTCCGCTTACCGACAACTTTGGAAAATATAATTCGTCCCCTGCTTAGTTATTATCTTGAATTTTACTTTCCGTCATTATTATTTCCAAAATTAAACTGAAGAGCAGCATGGAAAGGGTAACTCTTTGTCTTAGTTGTCTATTTACTTTAAACGAAGTTAACAATTGACCTTTTTGGGCAGATTCTCGCAAAAAATTCTTTGCTTATCGGGACAGTTGCCAATCAGCTTTAGTTTAAGTGTAAAAGTTCTTTGAAATATTATGATATTTTGTGGTGTTAGTAATACAACTTTAAGGACCGGTACTTTAGTTATTGGTTTATTCCCGTGCCTATAATTGTTTCTATGTTAAATGTTAAGAATAAAGTCAAGGAACAACCGATTTCGAAATTGAAAATGTGTTCCGGTCGCAAAGTAGTAAATCATTCGGCCTTACGCCGACGACGACGGTGGGATACATCACAAATATTTCGAATAACTCTTCGCGATGGAGACGTTGCGGCTGCAGGAGCGCGGCTGAATAAACACACGGCGCCGAAGGATAAATCCATTCCGCACGAACGTCACTCCGCAACTTTACAACTTCTTTTTATTTGCCCTTTTAAATTAGAACACCTCGAGGAACCTTATTTTTAGAAAAGGTTTTCATTGTGAAGTTAACTTAATTCTCTTCGACGTCTGTGAATTATTGATTTTGCTCGGTCCCTTCACAGTTCCAGACAGGAAGGGCAATATCTTTTGTTAGATTTTTCAAATACATACTTCTTAAGACAGTAAATCGATTCATACATACTTACGGAGGGAATTTTGACAAATTAAGTAAGTACATGGGTTGTTTAATGAAATACAAGTATATTCTGTAAGAGTCATAAGTATGATATTAAAAACAACAAAAGTTTCAGAATGTTCCTTTGAAAACCTACCAAAATATATGTAAATTATTTTAAAACTACATAACTTTTAGCAATTTTTTAATATAAAACACACAAGCTGGTATTATTTAGAAACAATTAAATGAAAGTATTTTATACTGCATATATTTTCAAAAAATCGATGCGCATAAATCAAATAACCTTTTCGATTGACTGAAAAAGTGTGCAACTGTGCACTCAGAGTATCTTCATCTCGTATTATTAGATGGAGTTAAAGCAAGATGTAAATACATACTCTGAATGCAACCTGTGTAACTGTTCCGAAAATGCTAAAAATATTCAAAAATTGACTATAAAATGGTAACACTAAATACACAATGAACAATTACTTTGAAAGTATTGGCTAATAATAAAAAAAACACCTTTGAACTTTTTAAAAAAGATTCCGCTTTGTTGTCTTTTTTGTTTCTGTGACATAACGGAAGAAAAAGACAACTAATCATTTGTGAAAACAATACAAAATTCTCTGTCAATTTGAAAATTATAAAAGACAAAACTGCAGCAATGGTAATGACGAAGAAATAAATTTACCTCGAATCTCACACTTCTTAAAAAAATATACTCACTGAAGAAAAAATGTTTCACTTGGAAATAGTGCAGAAATTAATTCTACGTCTTTCTACCGTTAGGTGTAAGACTGGTAAGTTGAGTTTACCATTTTTTCCACTCCCTTCCGTTTTGGGTAGGATATTCCATTCAGGTGTTTCTTGGTTTGACTTCTACATATTTTTTTCTTTGTGCTCTGAGTTTGTACACTCTTCTGGTAAGTTTATCTTTTGCCGTTCTATTTACGTGACCTAGTCGTCTTTTCTGAATTTTTCTTATCACTGATTTTATTTTTAACTGTTTTCCGAAGATCTCATTTCTGATACGAATGTATTTTGTTTTCCCTGAAATTTCATCTCAAAGGCGTTTATTCGACTTTCGTTTCTCTTTGTAAATGCCCATATTTCACTATATTGACCACTGTCTTGTTTTCCATTGCTTCTGACTTGCACGATGTTATGCCCCTCCAAGCTAATATTGTGTGTTTTATAGTTTGTTGTTACTACTACAGTTATTCTTTTTTGTGTATTTACATTCATATTTATTCTCTTCAGTTCTTCATTAAGTAAATTTAGACAAGACTCTTCTTCGAGTTTGCTAATACGAGGGCTGCTCTGTAATTCGTTATTATCAGACCATGGATGCAGACAAAAACAAAAACATTTGATCAATTAAGAGTCCATTTTTCTGACAGTTTTCAATTGCATTTTTTCGAAATTGCAGTTAAAACATAATATAGAGAGTCACAAATTTTTGATTATTATAAGACGTTTGTTTTTCACTAAGCATTATAAAAGCGCCGCGTAATGCTTGTCGGCCGATGATTTATTTCGATTATAAACGAAGTTTAACGTGTGACCAAAGTCACCAAAATTTAGTGGGAGCTTTTGGCGACAAGAGTCCTTCTTTATCCACAGTTAGTTGTTCCGTGAATTTAAACGTGGAAGGCGTACTTGCGTTAAAAGACGAACTAAGATCTGGACGACTAGCAGTAGCTGTTTGTACTGAAAACGTTAGTGCTACCGAAAATCTATTTAAGGAAAATCGTAATATCATTCTAAGGCCCGGTTTTTTCATCTCCAGTTAACTTTATCTGGCGATTAATTCCCATAGCAACTATTGTGATCACAATTGTTACTATGGGAATAAACCGGGCCTTAGAGACATTAGATAGAGATAAACTAGGCAGTAGATAGCGGTTAGCATAAATATCTGGATGTAAGGAAGTTGGCAAATCGGTGGATTCCACATTTGTTGGTCGAAGAACAAAAACTAGCACACGGATAGACTGGTGCAGGTTTATGTTAGAACAGTTCGATAAAGGATCTTCAAAGCAGGTATTTAATATCGTTACATGGTTGATGAATCGTGGATATATAATTATAACCCCGAGGTGTTTTAAAATGAGAAAATGTTAACAGAAGTGTAAACAAAACAATGATTGCTACTTTCTTTAAATACAATGGTCCAGTTGCAGTAATTTCTCTTGAAAATCATAAAACTATAACTGCAGGTTGGGTATACAGCAATTAGCCTGCATCAGGATTTTAAAAAATTGTGTAGTGTTAGCCCAAGATCTGGTTTGTGTGGAATTTTGTTACACCATGTACAATCCAACTCCGCACGCGTTCGCAAGAACTTTAAAGTTTTTACACGAATCAGGAATCGAATTAGTCACTCATCCACCACACAGTCAAGATCTTGCTCCTAACGACTTGTTTGTGCAAATTAAAAAAAATCATGCCTGGCAAGAGATTTTCAGGTGCCAATGCGGCGATTGTTGAATTCGTGACGGCCTTTCAAGGAAGGAATTTCGAGAAGCTGTTTGAAAAATCACAAACTTCCGTAACTAATTTCGCAGGTTATTTCGAGTAAAAGAAATTGATGTACGCTGATGTTTCTTTTGAGATAATCAACCTTTTTCGAAATATTGCAATTACGTACTTAAATAAATACACCAAACTGATATCATTGCTAGATTATGTCATAACTTACATAAATTCGCTTAAAATACATATTTAAGTTCAGCAAAGAAAATTGGTTTTTGAAATTTCCAAAGGGATTTTAAAGTTTTCTAAAGCAAGGAGTCTACATGAATTTTCTGTTGTAGATAAGGAAAATCTAATGGATGCTTTGATCGACAAACCATCAATTAGCATCGACGTAAAACAAAGAAAGTAAGTCAAAATTTATCTAACAATTAATTCAAGATGTACCACTTATTGCTCTCCAGAATAAGTGGTTTTTGCATTATGGTGGTGTAACAAGGAAATTAGAACGCCATCAACATAAGAATTCGCAGCTGCATGAAAGAGTCTGCCAAAGCTTCCAGGAAATTAATATAAACAATTACATAAGACGATCTTGCAACGCACCAGTATGTCATTAGAAAAGCAGCATTTCCCAGTGATTAATAGGTTACGGCAAGGATTATATAAAATCCTCCGACACACTTTAATATGATTTTCCCCATGACTCATATGCCAAGGCAGAATTATATCAGATCTTCTGGCAAACTTTCTAAAAGACAAACCCTTTATATACTCGACAAAGTGACTTGCAGAAGATTAGAGTGGTATCTAGTTAGAGGGAAGTTTCCCTTGTGGATCATACTGCAGTGTAAAAAACCATGTAAGTCTATTTCTAATTAATGTTAATAAATGGACCTATTAGGTGAGTTTCGTCCCTTATTTTATGTTACATAATTTATTTCGTAACAGTGGAAGACAAGTACAAAATTTGTTGTGCCATAAATTTCCTAATAAATGGATGGATGCCATAATCGCAATACCGTGATCATCTAGACTGCCAGATCTTAATTTTTTTTCTTGTGGGATTGTTAAGGGAAGTGTTTACGTAGTAAAAATCAACGCGAATATCGACATGAAATGGCTGCAAATTATGTTCGCAGTAGTTAATGCGTGTAAAAGTAAATGTAGTGCACTGTACAAGCTGTTGGTCATAATTTTGAGCAGTTATACACTTTTAATAAAAGCTGTTGTATGGTTTCTCTCAACTACGTCCATGTACTTATTTAAAAAACTTAAAATATCAGCACCTCCGGAACGCAAGTGAACAGGAATTATGGGCGTATGAATTTTGTTCCTTAAAATGTCCTCAGAGCTGTTGAAGTTCGTGACCGATCTCGTAAAACAATTTGTATAAGTATAAGCTATAAATAGGATAAACGTAATTTCTTTAAAGCATAATATTATTACAAATATATAAAAAGAGAATAACTTGAATTCATTTGCATGAAATATCTTGAAATTTTATGAGCGTGTTGTGGAACCAATATTTTTGAGATGTAGGGAAATCTATAAATTTTTGTGGTTGCTATGCCACCGAATGCGATCGGTCTGCCGTTATATTTATTTAAAATTTACGTTAAAATAAGAAACCAAAGCACGCGAAGATACTGAGTGTGTGGGAACCACCCGACATTTCATATTTGTTTACGTTAGATGTCATCGCAGGAGGTGAACTGTTTCCACGTATTCATCAAGCATTTCGTAAAACGTTCTTTGTCGTCAACTTTCCTTGTGTAAACTCGAAGCAATTCATTGACAAATATATTGTGAGTACGTAGACGCTACTCGTACGCATTAATAAATTTTCTAGAGCTATTTTTATAGTATTACGAGAACTAACAGGCGTACAACATACTTACAACTTTACGTCAGTTACTAGAATACCCTAAAAATTGAAATTATTTTAAATCAATTGTAACTTATTTAAACTATTAAACCGTTTCACATTTTATAATGCTTTCAAATAACTTCGTTTAATTTATAGATTATTATAACTTGCCTGTAGAATTTTATCAAGTAAACAAGCTATAATTTGTCTGCGTAATTTTATTTTGTCATATTCAGTCTGAGGCGTGTTTAGACAAGAAGGTAGTTAGCGACATTAAACCTGTCACATTACTCGCCTTAAGTGTACTTTATGCTCTCCCTCTTCAAATCCCGTGTATTTTATCACTCGCATGTGTAAGTAAATTTTCCCATATTTTTATACCCTTTCGAATTTTTGTTTATAAAAAAATATAATAACGTAAAATGTACAAATCACGTCTACTTTATCTTGAGACGGGCCTTACACTGTTGACATTTGATTAAAATTTTATACAGCGTGTAATCGAATAAGTTTCACATATTAATACTGTAAGTTCTTCATCACATAAGGAATTGATTCTGCAAATATCAATGTTCTTGCTCGAAAATAAAAAACTGACCTACCACAACAGCGCATCGCCTTTTGTTTGAAAACCTCTGCTCGTTCGTCAGTGCGTCTGCGATTTTTATAGACGCATCGTAAAACGATAAATTCCGCAAATGTCACGGTCACTGGGTTAGTGTCGCCCGCAATACAATTTGAAACGTTAGAAACGGAATCTTCGAACATCTGTTTCATTAAATAATCCACAATAATTACATCGTCATATTTCACACTTTGTAAATAAATAACACACTATGTGATATAATTTGTTAATTTCTTATGTTAAAATAATGAATGTAAGTTATAAGTACATTGATAAGAAATAAATTGTTGACAGGAGAATTTTGCGGATGCAAACTTTTTTTCGGTTCCGTTAAATAAATAAATGCATTGACTGGGCTAAATACAAATGTTTAGTTTAACGCTTTTCCTAAGTTTTGAGAACATTCTTAAATCAATTACTGTATTAAAGTAATTTTATCACTCGAGTTTAACAGTACGATCGTTTATTGTTTAATTCACCTATAAATTATTATTTGCTTTCAGAATATTAAATGATAAAGAACGTCTAATCATTAGAAAGGCAAATTTCAACACAACACTTGCAACTATCGTAACCAGCTGACACTGTGAACAGGCGTACACACAGTACCTCCGCGATCTTTCGGAATTTTTTTTGCTTAGTCTGAACGTAATAAAGAATCATAAATTAAGGGATGATAGTTCGGCGCTTTTTGTTCCAATAATACTTTTAATGTGACCTTTGTTGAATTAATTGTCACCTATTTTTTTTACTTATTGTTAGATAGGATTCATGATTACTGTTTTATTTTTAATTAAGGAAATAAAATTATTATGTAAACATTATTTTGTGAAAAATCTGCATATCTATTACTTAAATATTAAAAATCAGCTGAGAATCTCTGTATTCTTTCGTACGAAAGTATTAAATGACCTGCCTCAACGTTTATTGTATCGCATCTGCGGGTTTATTGCTCTATCATATTGCGTATAATAGTAAATTTCGCTCAGCCGTTCGGGCCGTCAGGGGCTTTAAATCAAAGCCAGCGGTTCTCAAACGTTTTATGCAAAAACTAAACGTATATTTTTCCGGAGTTATTATTGACATTTTTTTCAAACGTATGTCATAACTTCGCTTCTTTTCTTTTGTATTAGTTGTGGTTACAATATGTGAAACTTATTATTCGATTACACGCTGTATAATTACATGAATAACATTTATTAAAACTTCTAGATTAAGCAAAACGTATATTTTGTAATTTTAGATGAAACACCAATGTTTAAAAGATGTTCACAATGTTCCTCTTCTGTGCGGTTTACAGTGGCACCGCCTCCAATTTATAGAAATCAATAACAACAAAAAATCAGCAACGACATAAATAAGAAGAACAGCACCAGCAAAAGGCAAAATAACCCGGTACTAACGGAAACTAAAAAAAAGATGGATAAAGTTTCGCGTGAGCTTTCGAGTTTATTAATACTGCTTTCTCTTAAAAAATAAAATTTTATTATTATTTACTTTTATTCTTACTTAACAAACAATAAGAATAATTACAAGAATTGTAGTAACTTTTATATTCATTTTGTTGTTGCGATGATTTTGCCGAGTTTAAAAATAATACAGAAAGTATCCTATTGTATTGGAATACATTCGCGTATATCCACAGCTAAACATAATGTTTTCTTTCTTATTTTCAAACCAGAAAAAATCGTCACGTATATATAAAGTGTGATAATTCTACGAATTATGCTTATTTTGCAAAACATAGATCTTTTTACTAGCGTTTACGCGATTTTGTTTTTCGAGAAGGAAAAATTTTAATTATCCTAGATATAATTTGTGGGGACTCTTGCAAACTTTAAAAGAATATCTTTAAAAAATATATATATCGACTGTTTCAAATTAAATGTGCACCTAAACCATAAGAGACACAGATGGGATGAATGGAAGAAAAATTGCCTCAATCATGGCCTTCTAATTCGTATCTAACAATATAATCGATTTTCTCTTGCTTATTCTAGAGATATAGGCGAAAATATTAAAAAGTCGATTTTCTTTTTCCCTTTGTAGGGTGGTAAAAGGGACAGTGATTGGCCACCAAACAATAATTTAGAATTTAAACTTATTTAATAAGAATTCTCTAGAAGCTATTCTTGATCGATGTCATTCAAATTTTAATGTACACTCGTAACCTGGAAAGATGAAAGTTCGTCATAAATCACACGTGTTTGGTTTAATATTAAAAATATAGTTTTTGTCATTTGTTTGCCGATGAGGGAATGCTTATACCTGGACATTACATTGTTTACCTTAAAACTGTGTATTACGTATTTCATATTAATAATTAATTTCTTTCTTTTAATTTTTTCTATTACTTTCAAAAATAAGTGTTTATTGTAGCACATCATTGAACGCAGAAAAAGAAGTTCTTTAAAAAGTTATTACAATAATTATACCATGATATTTAAAAAACAAAAGTTGACAGCTGTCATGCAGCTGTCTTAAATGTATTAAGAATGCAAGAATGGGTATGTTGTAAATTTTTTTCTGTCATTACATTTAACTTTTTGACTGTTCCAAACCAATAATAATAAATACCAACGCTATTCGCGTTGGCGCTTTTTTGGATTCAGCCTGTATGCAGCTCGATTGATCGACAAGTCAAAGAACTTTTATAGAGTTATCTCCTTCTAACTTTCGTGAAACAATTTTGTGGCTTTTGTCATGTCATGCCATTTCGTTGTATATTTTCTTAACTCAGATCTATATGATCGGCATATAATAAACAATTAACTTTAGTCAAAATGCGGTAGAAATATAAATAATTTTTTATCTTTGCCTTATGTGTACTTACGCGTTTTGCGCGTACACAAATTAGTGTAACTAATTCTAACTTTCGTGAAACAATTTTGTGGCTTTTGTCATGTCATGCCATTTCGTTGTATATTTTCTTAACTCAGATCTATACGATCGGCATATAATAAACAATTAACTTTAGTCAAAATGCGGCAGAAATATAAATAATTTTTTATCTCTGCCTTATGTGTACTTACGCGTCTTGCGCGTACACAAATTAGTTTGTCTTTCCTAGCTTCATAGACTTGCTGACAAGCCTTCATCTTTCCCGGTTACGATTGTTGGTTCCTACCATGAGTAGATAAAAAAATAATTCATACTATAAAAAAATAACTCATATTATTTAAAAATGGTCAATAATTGTAAATTTCACATTTTGATAAATTTTGCTTATTTTTTTTGTTAAATAGATGACATTTCTAATTTGCACGTATAAGTATTAAACAGTTATAGAAAAATAATTGAACAGATCCCTATACCACTTGGTTGAATAATAGAACTTCTAAAGTTAAATTTTTCTTAAGAGGCCAATAACTATACGGTTTACCCTATCTTTTTGCAGGCACATTTTGTTTCTAATATCAAATTCACGGAACTTGAGCTCTGCGTCATCAATCATCGACGTTAGAACCGACAAATATTTCTTTATCAACGGTGAATAAGAAAGAAGGACAGAGTTATGTTTTTTATTATGCAACGCCAGACGCGCTTTATTTATGACGTAGAGCTCTATACATAGAATAGATCCAATATAATTGCACTCAAACGTTTCGTCGCTTTAGTGATGTATCGCACCTTATACATATTCATTTTATTTTTGTTTGACATTAAAACAAATAAATTTAGGGTGGGTTTAGAGAAAGCAAATCAAATATTTAATTTCGAATTAAACTAATCACGATGAAGTTGCCATAAGAATTACATTGCGAATTGTCAAATTAACAACGTCATTAAAATTTGATTGCAATTAAATTTTCTGTAAACTGGCCCTTAGTTATCATTTGACATTAAAACAAATCAATTTTAGTGAAATATTTCTAACTTTAAAATTAATATCGATTGTAATATAAACATTTTTATTTACAATGGTATTGCCTAATTTTTCTCGATTTGAATGTCACAAGCACAAACGATGGCTTCGTTCTCCGTAAAAAGAAAATTTCTCAGCATGAAAGAAAAAATTAAAATTATCGATTATATGTAATATGTAATTTTCTGCATCTGTTTTATTCAAACATTAAAAACTACAAAATGACAAGAAGAAATAAATGTAATGGCTTTTCCATTTCGACATCGCATTAATTTTAGAATTCAGAAAACTCAATGGCAAGGGTCATAATCAGCTTAAGCAGCATCTTCGAGTGAGTGGCCAAACAATGTTCAGGAACATTTCACACCTTGGACCAACACAGGTGGTCAGTCACTTCATTGCATTCCAGCCAGCACTCAAACCTCCCCTGAAGTAGTTTATGTAGCCACATGTGTTATCTTAGGCTAGTTAGGCCGAAGTTTACCTAAAATGTAATAAACGAACCGCTGGTGCTGCAGTGGTTGATGCATGGGCACTCTCTGAAGCTGTTTGCCTTCAAATTCAAGCACATAATTGTGTGTGCACCATCCAATCCGCTCAGTGTTTTCTTTAATAATAAAGATGAACAAATAGTAGAACGTTACCGTACACATTAAAATTAGTACGAATATTGTTACATTAGTTGTGAACTCATGCATTTAACTCCTAATTTCACGGCATTTTAAACTAGTTAAAATTTTGTATTTTAGGAGATTAAAAAAGTTGCTAGTAATGTCTCTCGGACAAGCTCATAGGACTTGGGGTTCCAAATGGTGAAAAAAGTTACTGTTTATTAAGGAGAACGCAACGCCAAGGGAGAAGGACATACTTTAATGAAATGTGATACATTGTTTACTTCAGCACAAATAGTAAATGATTACATTATTTGCAAAAAAATACTTTGTCAAGCTTCCTGAGACACTTGATTACTTATGATTTATCATTTTGATATGTTCTTATTTAATTTTATTTATAGTGAAAATTATTATCAAATGATTGAATTTAAAAAGAACCGCACAGTAATGTTTGTGAGTGGCTGAAATTTCAAAAAAAGAAAAAATGGATGACAATACCACCGTTTAAAATTATCATGTATATTTAGCGGAAAGTCGTCGTCAGGTTACCGGAGAAGAATCCTAGCATGCCAAGCTCGACTTTTTATTTTCGCCCTCAGAAATCGCTTTTCTACGAAGGCCCTTGCATTTTTCAATGTGGTATAATTGCTATATTGTATATTTCAAAGTGGTTATTTGGTAATTCCAATATTGGGAGCACCCATTTCAGCGTTTCTACTGGTGAAACCAATGAAATCGGCCGTCTTCTATAACGAATCCAAATTTTTGGTTGGGGTCTGACACGTACACCAGAGGGTTAGAAGACGTAGGATGGAACGAAGGTAATGTTCGAAAAGTTAATTTTTTCATTGAACGGACTAGTGTTAAATTGTCTTTTGTTACAAGTTTGTGTGCAGTGACATTCTGGAAGTTACGAAATATACCTAGACCTCTCAGTGCTGGAGAACTGAGTGATTTCCAGAGAGGGCGTTTTGTTGGACAATACGAAGGTAGTATTCCGCTATCCACCGTCAATCGGAGAATTTTGTATTTCAAGACGGTAAAAAAGGAAACATTCAGGTCACGTCCAGGTCAACTAGGACCATCAGATCGACAACCGAGAATTATAAACGAATTTTCCACGTAAATTCCTGTTTTGAGGCTCTAGCCTTCATCAGAGTGCCTATCATGGCAGAACTGCTAGGCTGAAACCATTTCTCACTGCAACGAATATTGCAAAAAGAAAACAGTGGGCAGTCGAAATGATCGGGTATTCTTTAAGCTTTTGGCATCATGTCATCTCTTTCGATGAGTTGTCCTTCGCTCAGTTTTCATCTAGCGAACGCGTATGGGTCTGGAGAACGACCATCCAAGAATTGACCGTGTACTAATTCGCAACCGACCGTCAAGCATGGTGTATTTTTAGTCATGGTATAGTTTTCGAGCCGAATTGACTAACATTCCATACGCTAAGATAGCCTAATTCATCAATATCACGTCTGACCGGGTTTTGGTTTTAAAAACAATGAAATATTAATATATGAATTTGGTACTTATGTTGAGTGAATTCTGTGAGAAAATAAAATAATGTCAAAAATAAGAATGTCTATTTACTTATTGGGTCTCTTTATGTGGTATATGCCTTACACTCTGAGGATGATGGTAAGAGAGGTAAGAGAGCCAACAGCTTAGAAAACAAGACTTCTTTAGGGCATTGCGAGGCAGAGTGTTACAAGATATCCTGAAAGAGCATAACTCCTGTAAATTGTGGGGATCGATGTACTCCCGTGTGATAAAAGAATGGTAGAAGAACAATGATCTTCCTAAAACACTGGTCTTCGAGATATCTCGAGCTTTCACTCATCGAACATGATATGATGGATCTTTCTCTGACATTGACAGCTCTTCAATATAATTATGCCCTAAGACGAAATTGTCCACCTCATTAGAACTATGCCTAGACTAGTCAAGTCTAAAGCTACCTACTCAGTTAAGCGGATAGAATTTTGCGGCTCTGGTGCAGCATTTGTGATTGACTATAATTTTGAATTAGTCAATCACAAATACTGCACGAGAGCCGCAAAACGCTATACGCTTACAAAAATTTTTCGGCTGGATTGCAATGGGGCCCCCGAACATCAGCTATTTCGGCACTAGTTGGGTCCTCATCAGTAGGAGAGCAGCCCGAGAACTCCATCGCAATCCCGATAACCAACAAGATTTACGCAAAGATAGCGTCTAATTGCAAACATGCCACATAGCCGCGCGGTGTGTGAGTAGGAAGCTTAAGAGTGCATAACAAACCGGTGATCCTGTACACAGGACTATACAAATTGTATTTACAAATATCTTCATGTATTTCGTTTCACTTCTAAATCTATTTCACGTTATATAGAAGAATTGTAGTATCACAATATTGTATGCAAAGCGGAAATAATGAATTAAACGCTTATTATTAGTAAATCCTTTTGATTCTTCTATTATTTCAAACGTAAATATTTATTCAAAATTCGCCGTCCCGGCCAGCGTAAATATTTTTATAGCCGGAGTATTAACTACTATCTTAAACTTGCTTTGTTATTCTTGCTAAAGACTAGTGTAAACCTGAACAAAAAATAAAACAAATGATCGAATTACTAACTTAAATATACCCCTAGTGAAATGTAAGATTTAAATGTCTACAGGAGGTCTACAATATGTCCAATCTGACACTGACATCAAACATCTGCGGATATACGAGAGTTCGCCATCAGACGTATATCCGGGCTGGGGCATTTAACTCTTTTTGATTTTTTGTTTCGTGTCGAAACTGCTTTTAAACCATTTACTATTAACATGAATGGTTTTTCTTCTTTATAAATACTTTTAGCAGAAACTAAAATTAAAAAAAAAAAAATTTAATTTTATAGTTAACAATAATTATTATTTTAGATTTCACTTTCAGAAAAATGAATATTTTCATTAAGAAAATCAATACAAAAAAGTAAATAATGTTGGTTCACTGCCAACAAATTCGTACAAATAACTTTAAAGTAGTGTAAACTTATGCTAATAGTTTTTCACATGTGCTTGTTGAATTTTATGTTATAATGTAAAGTATTTTTTAAAACGTGTTTTAATTTGTATTCTTTCAAGTTTTTATTTTTCTGTATTAAATAAAATGGAGCAATTAAAAAGGACAAGCAATTTTCAGTATATTTTATTTGCAGTTTAATATTCAAGTCAAATTACATATTATATTAAAAAATATCCGTCTGCACGACGCGACGGTACAAATTAGAAAATGAAACTTTGCAAGCAGTAACGTGGTAATGTATAAACAATTTATATCATTGTGAAAAATTTCGATCGGAATGACTTTGGAATTGTTGCAAATATCTTTACTGTAGCGAAATAAAAATTGTTAACTTTAAAAGATACCTATCCGTAATATTTGTGTTATGTCTACATACATCGAATATTTGCAGTGCACACTGTATTGTAAAATTAGCAACATAATAACTTAATAACATTCCACAAGTACGACTCTCCATGTGACTTTCACTCGTGGGTGGGATACATATGGGACAAGAAGAAGCGTAAACATAAATCCAATATTCTTTTTTATGTTTCTCTCATTTGCTCTTTCATATACAGGGTGTATCACAACCTTTGGCAAATATTCACGCCACGTGATTCTACGTTACTTCTCTGGTTTTGAATTCTTGGGGGTTGCTAATTTAATAAGGTATAATAAATATTTCCCCGATATTGTAAAAGTTATATGCACCCATGAATACATAAACTCTTTTATTGTTACGGTGTCAAGGTGTTCCTTAAATTGCTTCTTCCATTGTTTCTTGTCGCTTCCGTCCATATGCACTAACAATAAGTGCACAAACCCCCTTAATTGTTTGCACTAGATTATAACTAATACTGACTCAACCCCAAACCACTGTTGAGTTTTCGTTCCGATAATCTGTCCTTTCTATTAACGGCAGCTGGCGTTCTAAGCTATCTCATTTCCTGCGCTTTTATTTTGCTCCTCACGCTTCGGAGCCGGTACATACACATTTTTAAACACTGTGATCTTGGTTTTCATCGGTTTTTTCCTAATAAACGCCCCACTTAAGATGTTGTACCACCTTCGTATCTCCATTAATCCTGCTGCTAATTTCTTCCTCCAGATTTCTGCGTATCCAAGTATCTGTTAACCTGTTTCATTTTTTCTTTTTCTAAGTACATATTCAATGTCTTCTTTGTCTTCTTTTCTTTAGCAATTACTTACTATAACTTCCATTTTCCGCTTGCTTTGACAGATACCATAGTTTATTAATTCTCCACGCCAGAGTTTAATGGTATTCTGCAGCTCACTCTCCGCATTGGCAAAGATTACCAGATTATCAGCATTTCACAGTTCCGTGACACATACACCATTGATCTCATCTCTGTAAATTTCATCCATTAGGGTTATAAATAGCACTAGGACAGCACTCCTTCTTGTCAGACTTCTATTCTGGTTTTAAATCCCCTGCACACACGTTATATTCTCGTTGTTTTATACAAATTTTTATGGCTGCTAATAGTTTACCATTGATACCTCTCCTGTCCAAAGAGAAAAATCTTTTTTCCTTACTTCAGTATCGAATGCCCTTTCTAAATCAGCAAAACATAATTATTCGCTGCTGTCACAGTACAATGCTTTCTCTGTTAACTATTAAATTGTAAGGTTTTAGTTTCTCTTTTCTCGAGAGTAGAACACGGGAACTATGACTTTGAGGTTAACGTTTTTAAATCAAAGATTCTTTCAGCTTATTGCATTTATTATTTATTTGTTCCACACAAAATTCATTAAATTATGAACTTAAATAAAAACTAAACTTACAAAAATTGGTTATAACTACAAAAAATTGACTCCACAAAATTGTATTTAAAATTTTTTCGACTATCTGAAGTATTCTCTTTAGAGTCAATAATTTCTCAACGAACTCCCAAAGAAACTAATCTTTCATAATCACCATCCAGCTTTGCAGGTAACGTTGCCACAAAAATCCATAATAGATTTATAACTCGAATTTTTGCGTAACAGGAAAATATGAGGCAGAACTAAAAATGTATCTAATTGACTATATTTAAACATCAATAAAAATAAAGTATTCTTATAGACTAAAATAATAATAATAAAATAAATAATGGTCCGTAGAAGAAACTACCCCGAAACCCGTTGCCAAAGTTAATTAAAGCTGTCAAAGACACGATAAGAGAATGTCCCAATCTTATTAATAAACAAAATATATTTAAGATTAATATATCTAATCCTACTGTACCCAAATTATACGTCCTTCCCAAAATACACAAGGCAGGTAAATCGGTGAGATCAATCGTGTCCGGTATAAACTCACAGACTTACTCTCTTTCCAAATGGTTGAATAGTGAGCTCAGTGCACTTCCCAATCCTCAAGATAATTTTTCGGTAAAAAACTCAATGGAGTTTATAAATAAGATTAAAAATGTTTCTTTACAAGAAGGGGAAATCCTGATCTCTTTTGATGTTCAATCGTTATTTCCCAGTGTGCCCATACCTGAAACGCTGACTTATTTGCGGGAACTACTGACAGTTAATAATGTAGATAAAGATAGGTTGGAGGAATACGTCAGGCTCACATCTCTTTGCATGTCTCAGAACTGCTTTCAAATAAAAGGTGAGTTTTTTGAACAAGTTCAAGGGACCGCAATGGGAAAGTGTTTGTCACCGTTTCTGGCCAATTTATTTATGAGTAAATTCGAAAATGACGTAAGAGATGATAATCAGTATTTTCCAAGAATTTGGTTGCGTTACCTTGCTGACATTTTTGCAGTTTTTGATACCAAGAAATGTAATTTGGAAGATTTTTTAGAAAAATTAAATTTAAAACTTGATAGCATTAAATTTACATACGAAAAGGAAGAAAACGGTGCGATTCCATTTTTAGACACTCGTGTAATTAGAAACAGCAAAAATGAATTAGAAATCGACATTTATCTTAAAGATACAAATACTAGCCGGTTTATAATTAACGAATCACAACATTCTGTACAACACAAACTCGCGGCTCTAAATTTTTTAGTAAATAGATTATTCTCATTTCCACTTACTAAATCCCGATATGACAAACAACTTAAATATATTAAAAATGTTGCGGTTCATGATGGTTATACTCCCCAAATAGAAGATAATATAATTAGGAAGATTAGCCACAGGAAACAAGTCCAAAATTCTAGCACTCTAACGACAACTTCATCTCTAGAAAAATTTGTTAAAATGTCTTTCGATGCACTCTGCACTAAAGTTTTAAATCATATTTTTAAAACTCAAAACTTACGATTAGCTTTTTCTACTAACAATACCATAAAAAATTTATTGGGAAACCCGAAAGATAAAGTTGATGTTGAACAAAAATCTGGAATTTATGAAATTGAGTGTAATGAATGTGCTAATAAATATATTGGACAAACAAAAAGAAATATATTAACACGTTTTAAGGAACATTTAAGTCACTATAGGTACAATAGGTTTGAGAAATCAAGTGTTGTCCAACATATTTACAATACTGGACACAGTATAATTAAAGATAATTTAAAACTCATTAAGGCGGTATCAAATAATAGGGAATTAGATGCTTACGCAAGTATTTTTATTCGAAAAAATAAAAACAATTTAATGAATTCAGATAATGGACCAATACCTAGTTCCGTATTATTTGATTTACTCTAATTTTGTAAGTTTTATGTACGGATATATATACAGGGATGGGCAAAAGTCTGGAACCATGCTAATATCGTCTGTACCGTTAGTTCAATTTTTGTGAAAATTTGCATTAATATACAAGACTTCCTGGCGGATCTGATTAGCAAATACTCGTTCGACTGAGACTTCCGGTTTAACCGGAAATTATATCAACTTTTGTTTTTTAAATAGAACACCATATATATTTTTTAAGGTTTCGAAAGAGCTCTCTCTCAGGAATTCAATGATATAAAAAATTAATTCCTGCGATGTTAAACTACCACAATAGGCAATTTTTAAAATTTTTCTCTAGGTATTTTTTTATCATGTGAGCCATGAAACATAATTGGAAAATAGAAACTAAAATTGAATAATATTGACAGAGTCAATGTTAGTTAACTCAATATGGCTCAATTAATAGAAAAAGAGCGAATACAAATACTGATGATAATGATTGGTTTTGGTGACCACATAAGAACACAGCAAGAAGTTTGCAATCTGTTTAATAACTTGCATCCAGATCGCAACAATATATCTCGAAGAGTTGTAAGCAAGACTCTGAGAAGATACTCTCGAAACCGATCTGCGACTTACATCATGATTTAACGCTATAACTGTGGTTGATGTTTGAGGTAATTCTTCCAATTCGAGAGCAATATCCTCAGCAACAGTGTTATTCGTTGTTGCAGTATTCGATCGTCCGCTTTTACTTAAATTTCTAACACTTCCTGTTAAATTATATCTTCTCTGAGTCTTACTCACAACACTTCAAGATATAGGGTTGCGATCTGGATGCAAGTTATTAAACAGAATGTAAACTTTGTGCTGTGTTCTTATGCGGTCACTAAAACCAATCATCAATGAGTATTTTTACTAACACTTTTTCTGTTAATTGAGTCATGTTGAGTTAATTAACATTGACTCTGACCATATTTTTCAATTTTAGTTTCTATTTTGTAGTTTTGTTTCAAGGTTCACATGATGAAAAAATATTTACAGAAAAATTTAAAAAATTCCTTTTGTGGTAGTTTAACATCGCAGGAATTAAATCTTTATATCATTGAATTCCTGAGAGAGAGCTCTTTCGAAACCTTAAAAAATATACAGAGTGTTCCATTTAAAAAACAAAAGTTGATATCATTTCCGGTTAAACCGGAAGTCTCAGTCGAACGAGTATTTGCTAATCAGATCCGCCAGGAAGTCTTGTATATTAATGCAAATTTTCACAAAAATTGAACTAACGGTACAGACGATGTTAGCTTGGTTCCAGACTTTTGCCCATCCCTGTATATATATATATATATATGTATGTGTGTGTGTTTGAGTCAGAAATCGGACGCAAGATGTCGTTTTTGTTAGGTCAAAAATCAGCCACAAGATGTGGCGACCTAAATTTTATATAAAGGGGTGTTAGAGACAGTTAAGCGCATTTGCACTGGATATGTGATAAGGAGAGGATTCTCCGAGATAAATATCGTGAAGTGCTCTTAACTTGTGGTGTGTGGGTGTGATCGGCTCTAATCTGTAGGTTGCGTTTTTGGCGATTTATGCATATATGTATATATATATGTTTTTGTATGTGTAGGTGTGTGTATATATGTGTTTGAGTCAGAAATCGGCCGCCAGATGTCGTTTTTGTTAGGTCAAATGTCAGCCGCAAGAGGTCGCAACCTAAATTTTATATAAAGGGGTGTTAGAGACAGTTAAGCGCATTTGCACTGGATATGTGATAAGGAGAGGATTCCCCGAGATAAATATCGTTAACTTGTGGTGTGTGGGTGTGATCTGCTCTAATCTGTAGGCTGCTTTTTGGCGATTTGTGCATATACAGCGTGATTCAAAAGGGTCGCACCATCGCTTTGGTGTAAATACAGACCATTAACAGGAGCACAAAATGTTTTCAGAATTTTTTTGCCATGAATAGTTTTTAAGATATGAATGTTTAAAAATAACGCAAATAGGCAACGCTGCACCTTGTAGATGCACTTACAAATTTGAAATCATAGATCATGGGTACCCTCTTTTTTGTTGACAACTGCATATGCGCTGGTTTGTCAAAACCTTTGGAAATAAAATTTGACATAATAATAAATGTCATTGACGGAAAAACGTTGTTGAAATGCTCGTCAATGTATTACATGAGGGTTTTCTATTGCTCAATAATGATGATTGTGCATGTTAAACACACCGTCAAGAGTGAAGGTACATTCATCCGTCCACAAAATCAGATTTTGAAAATTTGGATTCAAATTGATTTGATCCAGCATCCAATGGCAAAAGTTAATACCAAGAGGAAAATCAGCTTCACACAGAGCTTGCACTTTTGTATAGTGGAAAGAATTTTTAATACACGCTGAACAACATTGTAATCTACGTTTAAATTTCGTCCAATATCTCGAATGCTGACGTTAGGATTGTCTTCAACGACTTGTAGAACAGCTTCCTCGACTTGAGGAGTTCTGGCGGAGCGTGGCCTACCTATCACTTCATGGATTACATCCAATCGACCTGTTTCCCTCACACGCTGATCAAGCCGCTGAAAAACATTTTTGTCTGGATGTCTACGTTCACCGTATCGTTCAGCATAAGCTGCTGCAGCCCGTCGAAAGTTTCCTCCACTCTCTCCCAGAAGAAGATACATATCACAGTATTCATTTAAAGTAAACATTTTGAATTTGAATAAATTCTCCAAATCAATTAAAAAATTTGACTTTCAACATCATTGATAAATTTTATTTGTATGGTACTGTGGTAACCATAGTAAAACCGAATTTTCGGTGCACCGTTGCCGGCTTGACTTCTAAAATAATGTTAACACTTCCAAAGACTTTTCCTGCTTCATTACTTAATAAATATTATGTTTTATTAGCAAGGATAATTTTACAGGCGTTTATCTACACCTTTCATTAATAAAAACATAAAGTTACATTATCTAATTACTATAAAATCAACATCAGTTTCGTAACTTTGAAAGCCTATATCTTCGTAAAAGAATCATCTAGAAAATTTTAATTTACACTTTTGAGAACAAATAAGTGGGTCTAAAAACCACCTAAGTGGTGGTGCGGTCCTTTTGAATCACGGTGTATATAGGTGTATACATATACATAGATATATATAATTTTTATTTTTTTTTACAGGGATAAATTCAAGCGGTATCAAATAACAGGGAATTAAATGCTTACAAAAGTTCTTTATTCGGGAGAATAAGAACATTTTTCGGATATTAGACCAATACTCATTTCCGTTTTATTTGATTTGCTTTTTTGGTAGGTTTTGACTGTTAATATTATTGTGGGCGGAGATAATTTTCAATTATTTCTTAAACCACAGTCTCGTTTACTATTTTTTAGTGTTAATTTTGTTAATTTTAGATACTATTAGTAGTATAGATAGTATGATCAGGTAGGTAGGTGGATAGGTAGCTGTTAGATTTTATTTAGTGTTTTTTAAATTGTACTGAAGATGGCAGCTTAGCTGCCGAAATACGTATCTACGGATATAAAATTATCGTGGGCGGAGATAAATTTCAATTATTCTTATAGAATAGGTATACAAACATACATATCCATCTTACAAATTCTAATTTAAAAATATTAGCAAATTATTAATTCCAAGTGGAAATTATAATGCATCAATCAATGTCCCATCATTACAACAATCTTCCCGAGTTCAAAGCAGATGAAAATATGTAGGTGGACATAATTTTAATGCATCTCTTTTTTTTGTGGAAAAGGTAATCCAAAATACACAAACAGGTGTTTCTATTGTGATACGTATCAGCTCGTGTAGACATTGTTTAACAAACAAATACAGCGAGTTATGATATATTTATGTAGAGTATTTTTATATTTGGATGTGTAGAGGGCCCCGCCGTTTGGGCCACATCGGATGCCTGTCAGATAGAAGAGAGTTTGTTTCTGCTATTCCCTAGACAAATACACAGTCTGTCAAGACTATACTACGATATTCATACAAAATGTATATTGGAGTTACATTTCCGTACATACACAAAATGCTTTTTCCCCTTCGTATTTATTTCGATTTTGATTTAAGGAACCGCACGGTTCGAATGAAATATGCGCCGAAAGGCAAGGAACAATCCGGTTATTTTTCTTTGTCTGAAAGCTTCGGGTCTGTCGCAATTAAGATTCTTTGCGGGAATCGAACGCAACATTGCACCGATTCAGAGAGTATACTACGTAGTAAGCGATTGAACTAACCGCTTCCAGTACCCTAAATATTTACGGGCTTCTTATAAACATTCCGCATCACGACAACGTAAATTCTAACGTATAAACGGCTGCGTCATTAAAAACTTCAAGGAGGTTTTTCGATTCACTTAATTTTTATTCACGGACTATTTAGTCTGCTTTTGTAAGGTGTGAGTCAGAATAAACGTTTCAGTTGCAACCACTCATTTCACAGAATCAGAAAAAAATTAAATTTAGGTACCTAATTCACATAAATTTGACCAAACGAAAAACATTCGAAATCGAATACGCCGTGTATTTAGAGACGAATTGTAAGTACAGTCAGAATGTCTCCTCAATAAAACGTAAATGCGTGGTTTTATCCAATATGATCACCATAACAAGCAGGCGGCCAAGTAAACAAGAATTCGGTGCGCGCTGCCCGCTTCTCCGCCTACTCATTATAGAGACCAGAAGAGATTAGGCAGCGATTCAACTTCTTATTGGGGCTACATTACTTTTAATTCTGACTGTACATATGTATATGATTTTATGATGTGTATGTATTTAAAGTTCAACTATATACTGTGTGATCAATAAAAACGACTGTAAAAAGTACTTTCCAATAAGATTATATCAATATTTAGGTCCGAGTTACCTTAGCTGTATAACTTGAAGTTACTACTTGGAGAATCTTGGGGAAATTTGGTAAGTTTCGAACAGATCGAAGCTTATGGTATAAAATAAGTTAAATAATTCTCTAGTAAGATCCGGTTTTTCAATCATAAGTTAATTTCAATTTACAGTTAATTTTCATAGTAAGAATTGAAGCGTCCAATGCAAAAACGGGCTATCTCTACTTTTACCAATTTTAGAACAAAATTATGTCTGAAACTGTATAAGATAGTGTCAACCCAACTAGAAAATACAAAAACCTGATTCTTGCACTGGACGATGAGGCATCATGTTATGGACGTGCCTGTATGCATAACTCAATTTCGGCAAAAAATGGAGATAGCTGGTTTTTGCATTGGACCCTTCAATTATGATAGCAGTTGTTCTTATAGCAATAATCTAAAGCTTAAAGTTAACTTGTAATTGAAAAACTGATCCTTAGAAAATGTTTAGAAAAATAATGTTGGCGCCTTATTCCAGACGAGCAGAACTTATTATGTCTATATCCCTAATGACGAAAATCAGCAACCAAGAGATGGCGCTTTTGGTAAGGAAAACAAAGAGCTGTCATTAATGTTTTGCTTCCATTCATTATTATTATTAAGATAGATGAAGTCTTTGCATATGCATAAGCTTAGCACACTAATCACACAATACGTACATAAGAATATTTATTCGTGTGGCAGTATCACTTAATCTAATTAAGGAGCACAGCTCTCCAACAACTAATTGCGTCCTAACGAAACCACCAGCTGTGTGATTTGAAATCAGTTTGGTCGCTCCGATATTCGAAAGTTAAATCTGTTAAGCGAGTTCCAGTGTACTTCCTGATAACCGTAATTTTGTTTCTTTGTATTGGTTTAACGTAAAGGTTTTTTCGCTCATTATATCAGATCCCTCAGTGTCTGGTACAAGGAGTTTTTACCCTTTTTTGCAATAAATAATTAATTAAATCTAACTTCCGTATTTTTATTCAAACGTAATTAGTTCCTTTGATCTCTCGAGTTATTCGCCGACGCACCAAAAAGAACTGAGTTACAACAACGTAAGTCCAGATATGCAGCGATCACGAGCCGTATTAGAAGTATTATTATTTTATTACGGATTCCCCGCAAGGGTCGTTCAACATAATAAGTAGGTTAACAGTAGGTGGTCCTAGCGCCGGCCATAAATCTTAAGTAGCAGACCTGTAGCCGTAGACAGATAGGGAGTGCATGCTCAATTGCAGTAATAAAATTTTGGGTGACCCTTTTAGGAATTTAGGTAAACTGCCGGTTCAGTTCGGTTCAGTTATTTAATTTGGCAATAAATTTAATTTGTTTTTGTTTGGACAGTTTTATTGGTTATTTAGTTTGCCGTAAAAGTCAACAAACAAGGTGACACGTCGGCGTGTTACACGGTATAACCCTATTTTCTATATTTGGTATTTAACTTTTCAACAGTAGCAATATCACAATATATTAGCAGTGCAGTTAAGTTATTTCTCAAATAAATCCTTGTAATAAACAATACACTGTTATAAACAGCTCACACACATGACCCAAACTGCAACGCCATACTTAATCGCAGTTGAATCGTAAAATTTTTACGATGGACAATTTCACGATCGAAGTTGAATCGATTCTGATGCGTTGAACGCTAAACCGTATGTAATCATAAATCGATTGCGTCTCTTGAATACCCCTTATAATTAAGCTTAATTGACAGTTAACCTATTGACCGTTTCTCAAAACTGAAACGTCAATACACATTTGAGGACAGTTGAAAAAATCTCCTAATTAAATAAATAAAGGTTTGTTAAAACTCTTTAATATGATAACAACCAATTTCAAATGTCGCGGGATTGCTTGCTGATCAATGACCACGATGTTTGAGAGTGTTTGAACAACTAGATTAGATTAGATTTAATTTAAGGAGTCAGAAAGCAAATGTCAAACAAAAAGTTTCGAATCAAGCTAAGAATCTAATGAAATTTTTGATAGCCTCCCCTTATCTAAATAACTTTGGATCACACAGCACTACATCTACGAGTATATGCCAGGAAAATATAACGCGATCAATAAAGAATGTCTGAAAAAGCTACTTTCCAAGTAGATATACCTACATATTGCTACGTTATTGGTTGTTGTTAAATTCGATTTTGTTTTTACTTCATAACGCATATATTTGTGTATAAACATGAAACTAAAGATTCAGGGCGCAAACATTTTTCTTTTGTTAAAATCTTTGAACGTTTTTGGGTTCTTTTCACGTAGAATATTTTTTTTGCTCATAAATGAATTAAAATAACTCTACTCAACTTAAAATTCTTTATTAACGATTTCTATTGATGCAACAATAGTGACTGTTTGTTTGTTTTAGCTGAATTTAATATAAACTAAGTTCTGTAATGGTCATTTGTCTAAATACGTAATTAGATAAAAATGATTAAATTATTAATTAATATTATTAAAAGCAAATTTAAAAGTTTATAAACGATTTTATTAATAATCTGTTCAATCTTACGGTTTTATAAATACATCAACTAATGTTTACACTTCATATATTTAAACTTCACTTTGCATTATTAAAATGATCCGTGGTGGCTTCACATAACATTTCGTATCGTCTTGTACATTGAAACCGGGTATTTCGAGTAACTGTCCCCAAATTTAAACTCAGTCCTATTTATGGTCTCTTTAAAAAAACTCTCATATCCATCATACGGTGGTGAAATGAAAACAACAATTTTTTGTGAGAATGCAATTATTCAACTCTCGCATTCGTACTTAGTTTCAAATGAATCCCCATGTAATTCTGATTGCAGTTATGAAACAAATGAAACCGTACACGTTATAAAATCGGCTATATTGGACTTGCTCTGCAAAGCACTGCAAATCCTCCACGATGTTGTAACGTCCGAACTGCTTTTAGACTGGTGTGTGTGTCAGTCTAATGATGGCGATTGCATATTTTCATTATTGCCCTCAGTTTGTTTTTCTTAACAAAAATTTGTGTTTCAGTGTTAGCAACACTTGAGTCGAAATACCTTGGGATCATAATTTTTCTTGATATACAAAATTTAACTGTTGTATGATGAATCACGAACTAAATTACAATTAATACATCATAATAATAAATACAAAAATATTGTTCCTACAATTTTCTAAACCTTAAAACTAGAATAACATAGCAATATGTAATATTTACGTCCGAGTTATATTATATTGTGACCATTCCGTAGTTCTCGGCGCCAGCCCGTCTCATGCGTCACCGCCGACGCGCCTTAGACTAGAAACTTCGGGCACTTCGAGATCACGCCAGCGGTGGAATCAACCCTAGACTCTCCGTCGCCTTCCAGGCGCTTCTCGAAAAAAAGAGCCCGGGTTATAAGGAAGCAAGCCGACCGGGAATGAACAATTCGGCATTGGACAGTTCGGCATTAAAGTTCGCGTTAGACTTTCGCTCGGCTGTTAAAATAAATTAGACATAAGCTTGTAAATAAATTATTGTTATAGTGTAAGTTATAAATAAATTGGTATTGCTTTTGAATAAATTAGTTTATTAACTATGTCGTGTTTTGTTTTAAAATAAAAATTAATAGAACCCTTAAAATCGTAACAATATCATTAACTGTATGACTTAAAGTTAGAATCTAGGGAATTCTGGGGAGATTTATTGAATTTTATTTGTCTCAATTCACTTTATATTCCTTGACGTTCGTTAGCGATATTGCTTATGTCTGTTAATTTTCTTCGTTGTAAAGTTATTTCAATCCAATCAATCGTTTTGCAGACTACTACATTAAAAATTTACTATTTAAATAAGGGAAAATATGATACGATTGTCTATATTTTCTTTAATGGTTAATACGTGTGGTCAAAATTTGCTTTATTTTTGTAATTATATAGCGAACAATTTAATTACAATTCTTATGTCATCAACTACAAAAATAATAATCATGTCATTTTTTACCAAAACCTACTTAATTATAAAATCTCCTCTCCTTTAAGGTGCGTTTAGACTTGAGCACGCACGCACTGAGCATACGCGCACGGTATTCGTTCGCGCTCGCGAAGAGCGTTTTAATTAAAATTCATTTTCATGGGCTGATCCAGTTGTTCGCAGACGTGCGTTGAAAATGAACGACAAAATAGCCGGCCGCGTTTATTGTGATGTATACTTTCATGAAAAAAGGGAAATTTGAAAACGTAGACGTCGTCGTTGGTGGCAAACGCCAATTTTTTGTAATAGACAAAATAATTTATTAAGCAATTTAGTGTCAGAGTGTCGTTATGACCAATTCAGAGACTTTACAAGAATGACCAAAACCGATTTCGAATATTTGCTCAGCTTGATAGCACCAAAGATTGTAAAAAAAGATACAAGATACCTCGAACATACGCCGCAAATTCAGTGTGGTTCAAATTGAGCATTCGCGAACCAATTAATTCTTTTGAGCGTGTACCCGAGACCGACACGAAGCGGATCGCGCTCGCTGCTGTTCGCGCATAGGAAAACACATAGTGAGCGTGTGCGCATAACCGTTTACACTTGAGCATTCGCGGTGGATCAGTGCGTGCGTGCTCAAGTCTAAACGCACCTTTAGGTTTCAACTGCCTGATGAAAAGCGTACTGGAGGGAGTCGTATACGCGTTGAACGTCTCTGCCCTGATTAATCACATGGAAGTGTATGGGCCAGTTGTACACTTCTTTCATGAAAAGTAAAATGTTCAAACTTAAAATTATAACTCTGTATTTGCAAAAAATAATACCTTGTTGGAAAGAAAGAAGAAATCATTCTTAAAAATTAATCATTCACATGATATGGGGAAGTTCCTCCAATACAGAGATATCTATTTAGACTTTATTTTTAGTCAAAATTAGCAGAACGAGATATCAAATGGTTACTATTTTTGTCACAATTGATAAATTATAATTTTTATGGTAGTTGATTATTTTCCAGATTTTCATTTTCAAATAGCAAAAAAAAACTTTTATCATTATTCGACCCATTTCAAAGAAAATTTAAAAATCCGTCAACATACTATGCGGTCTACCTGCATGTTTCTAATTGTTCTTCCCGAAACTTGCAAACAAAAACAAATTCATCCTTTAATACGCCAAGTTGTAACAATATCCCTCATCTTAATTAGGCCCAGTTTCATAAAACGTAATTAACCACTCGATCAAGTTAATTGTGTGATTAAACAATATCATTGGAGGAAAGTTTAAATTTCCTTTTTTGAGCAGTGTAAGTTTCTCGCCTTCAAAATTCAGGTGACATTCTGCAAAAATGCTGTGTGTGCTAAGCGCATACATTTGGAGTAACGAATTACTTCAGTTATTGACAACAAACATTTATAGTATCATAGTAATACATACTTTACTTATTTTTGTCTGGACGCAAAACACTTCATAAAAAAGTACAACCATATAGTTAGACATTAGCTGCTTTTAAAATAAGTTATTGGACGGGAATGGTTAGTGGCGTCTATAGAAGCCACTTTAATTCTAGGTAGGCGGGGATAAATATGTGCTTTGTATACCGGGTGTTTGTAGAACGGTAGCCAGTCGATAACTCCGTTAAAATAGAGATATTTTAGTACTTTCTTGTTTTGTTTGACAGAAGGGAGCCTATATGGCAATATGCATTGCTCTTTTCCTAGGCCTACTGTGATTGAGTTATTATACAGGCTGTCTTACGAAAAACGCCCCAAGCCGTAACTCCGTTATTTATAGATTAATTTTAACAAACAAAGAGGCAAATAAAATGAGACTAAAAGTACTATAAGGTGAGTCCAGTTTCAATTTTTTTAAAAATTACCTTCGAGGTCAAACGACTGTCAACTTTTATTTTTCAAATGGCTCTGTATATTTTTTATTATTATATCTGGTAGAAATTTTTTTTCTAAATCCAACAATGTGCAACACTTTGACATTTAAAAAATATTTTTCGTAAAAAAAAAGAACTAGTCTATTACGCAAAACATGCTTTTCATAAAAATGTTAAAGTTTGTCGTGAAAACAATGTCACTGAGCGTTATTTTTCAGTTGTTTCAAATTGTCAAGTTATTCTCTTTGTATGATTTATTGTTTCCTAAAAAAAAGCCGATTATGGATAATACTCAGTTGATTGACTTACTCCAAGCATATTTTGAATGCAATAAAAACACAAGCACTGCGTCTCTATAGATAGGGATTTTTTCCCAAAGCAACTTACACAGTTGTAGACTTAATTTTAGTTATTTCATTAATGTTTTCTGTGCTTGATTGCTGTTTTTATTGCATTCAAAATATACTTGCAATAAGTCTGTCAGGTGATTGTTATCCATAATCGGCTTTTTTTTAGGAAACAATAAGTCGTACAAGTAGAAGAACTTGATAGTTTAAAACATCTGTGAAAAATAACCTTAGTGACATCGTTTTCACGACAAACTTTAACATTTTTATGAAAAGCACGTTTTGCGTAATAGAGTAGTTCATTTCTTTTTTTTACGAAAAATGTTTTCTAAATATCAAAGTGTTGCACATTATTGGATTTAGAAAAAAAATCTCTACCAGATATAATAATAAAAAATATACAGAGCCATTTGAAAAATAAAAGTTGACAGTCGTTTGACCTTGAAGGTAATTTTTAAAAAAATTGAAACTGGACTCATTTTATAGTACTTTTAGTCTCATTTTATTTGCCTTTTTGTTTGTTAAGATAAGTCCATAAATAACGGAGTTATGGCTTGGGGCGTTTTTCGTAAGACAGCCTGTACATAACTTTGTTTTTAAAAATGGAACACCCGGTATATTTTGTGATATTTGGAATCTACTCTAAAAACTCTATCCAATAGCAAAGGTTCGACAAAATCAAAGACATGGTTTAACTTTTTCGTTAATTTTTTAATTGAGTACAAGTTAGCCGTGAATTGTTTAAAACTGTCAAAAATGCTCTTACATTGATATAATAAATAAAATTAAGTCAATAAAATGCTTTACTAAGGAATTATTGCATCTTAAAACATAAAAAAATATAATTCATTAAAAAAAACTCTTTTCTTAATGGAAACATATGAGTTTCAGTGCATATTTGACAAGTGCATAAATTAGCTTTCCAACGGTATAAGACACTTGGTTATTTACTGTTCCCTAATTATTTAAATATCAATTAAAAAATTATTGAAAAATTAAACCATGTCTTTGATTTTGTAGAAACTTTGCTATTGGATAGAGTTTTTAGAGTAGATTCCAAATATCACAAAATATACCGGATGTTCCATTTGGAAAAATAAAGTTATGTATAATAACTCAATCACAGTAGGCCTAGGAAAAGAGCAATGCATATTGCCATATAGGCTACCTTCTGTCAAACAAAACAAAAAAAGTTTACTAAAATATCTCTATTATTAACGGAGTTATCGACTGGCTACCGTTCTACAAACACCCTGTATAAACCACTAAACGTTCTAAACAGCACCAAAAGCTCGTAGAGTTGAAAATACAAAACCGTTTAAATATAGCCTTTAATAGGAAGTGGTTTTTATAGTAGCCACTAACCGTTAAAGGGCTTAAGAAGAAATTGTTTCCGAAAAGAATCGATAGCAATTTATGTGGGGAAAAACAAACTATTATAAAATTGTGGGGACATTAACCTAAACAAATAAATTTAATAAATTTTCTAACGTAAGCTTCAGTTTAAATTAAATCCTTAAAACCTGTATAACTCTGCGTAATAAATTTTGTGTTTAAAATGCATTTTCATGTCCTCAACGCGATTCGCTACGTAATTTTTTCAAGAATCACCCTGTATATAAGGTCGGTCAAACTGATCAACCATCTTATTTGCAAGAAAAGTTAAGTTTTCGCTATGATCTTTTCCAACATAATGTTATTCTTGAAATTAAACTTCACATCCTTAATTAAGCTCTCTGTATCAATGATTGAAGAATCATGTCATGTTCTTTAAGTAGCTTTGAGTGGTTATAATAGTTTCAAACAATTTACAGTACTTTCAATTTTAAAAGAAACGTTAATTATTGGGCAATGATTTATGATTCGCTTGTGTGTACTCTGTTTTATGTTTTCTGTACTTCTTACTTATTCCTTTTTGTAATTTCTTATATTATGATTTGCAGTTGTAAATGATCAATACACTCGCCAATAATAAATTCTTTGAAAAATACCAACGTAAAATAATTTTAAATACGGTTTAAAAATTCACTAAAGGAATAATCATTTTATTATTTATTTTATTTGCAATTCAAATTATTAATAAAATAAAATAAAAATAAGTACAAGTTGCTTATTTTGGAATGAAAGATTAAAGCAGATATTAAAAATAACTTTAGTAGGTATTAAGAATGGAAAAATTAAACGTCTTAGGCCTGGTTTTATAAATGCAAGATAAATTTTCTGTACAGTTTAATACCATTGTTTTTACAATTATTGTTACTAATACCCGATCGCACCAACTTTTTAAGCAAAGCTTAAATTTAACTCATTCTGATTGACATTTAAACTTCAATTATCAAGTAGGATGTGACTGACATTTTATTAAACCTGCAAAAATGTCACGTTTTAAACTTAAGCTCTGCTTAAAATATTTGTGCAACCGCTCATTAGTCATTAAACTGTACAGGAAATTTACCTTGCGTTTGTGAGACCGGGCCTTACACGATAACTCATTTAAGCTAAAACTTTTCTTCTCTTATACAGTTGTAGTGGCAGCACCTTTAAGTTAAACTAATAAGACAATTTGCAACAAACGTATATGACTTTTTGAAAACAAAAATTCAAATTGTAAGAGAACTCTTTAGGAGTTATTAAAACTTTTAGAAATTCTGTAAAATTGATGACTTTTACAATAAGAATTGAAATAGTTCTGATTTGTCTCTTATTTGAAAGTGTTGTAAATTGAGGTTTCGTTATTTTATTGGTCGTCTTATCGTTTAGGGATATTTAATATTTTATTGTCGACACAGCAAATTTTAATATAACAGTGACATTTTATAAATTTTACATAACAAATTCTTTTCGACCTTTTAACGGATACTTCGTCAGGAGTAAAAAATAAATGTACTTATTTATTTATTATTTATTTTTCATTCCCGATGAAGCTATCAACCGATAGTAGTTGAGCGGTTGGACGAGGCCTTTTCCAAAGTGCTCATTAAAAAAAAAGTTTTTCTGAGTAACCATTGTAAAAATTTGTAAAAACATACAGGAACAAAAAAGGAAGTTCCTTCAGTGGGTACACCTTGTCATCAGTTTTGGTAACGGCTTGTAGCAATCAACATCATTTTGTGCTTGAACTTTTAAAGAATCATTTGCTTTAAAATGTCTAGCAAAGTAAGGATCGATACTACTTAGGGAGTATTTTATGTTGAATTGGACAAAAATATACAATTTTTAAGATGACCATCTGTTAATAAATCATCCCTTGTAAAACATTTATAAGTGGTAAGCCGCCACAATCAGCTCGCTCTTGGAGGCTTGGACGCACTCAAACTCTTTGTTTTCGTTAGTTTTTTTTATAGCTAATAACAATATAAGCTGCAGAAGCGAGAAGTATGTCTTCTTCAGTCACGACTCTCAACAATATTAACTTGTTTCTTGTGTGTGTGTATAGATTGTTACGTGCAACAATTTACAACAATGGAACAGAACCAAAATTCAGATGTTTCTCTATTTTGTTATCTTTAGTGTGGACAAAATATTTCCATAAGTTGACGAAACTTAAAAACTTTTTGAAACATTTGGCAACATCCATCAACAAAAAGTTCCTGTGTGTTCCTCCAGTGTTTAATCAGCTTAAAGCCTACAAACGTACCAAGTTTCATCAAAATCGAGTGAGAACCTTGTTTAATAAAATTCTAGTTTTTGTTTCTGATTCTTTTCTTCTGCGGTTGAAGAAACAGTATTTTCTAATGTTTCTACTGTCTTGAATATGACGGTAAAATTGAATTTAGCAAAAAATGCATGCGTGGAGAAATATCGCTATTTAAATTGAGCGGGTACGTTAATATGCATTAATTAAAATTTTGCTGCACTACTTGAGCTAATACTAAAACAAAATTATACAAAAAATGATTATTTTCTATACGTCATTACTATCTACTGAAGTTAACAGGAAGTTACAATTTAAATTTAATTCTGTGTATCTTTCAAAATTATAAAAACGTCTAAAAAATTTAATCACTTTCTGCTTAAGTATGTACTTTACTTACATGCATTTTGTACCTATATTAATATTTTCTTTTTAATTTCTAAGAGAGTGAGAAGAAAGCAAGATTGTCAATTGCTACGCGGTCTGTTTTCCTTTGATAATAGAAGTTCTTTTTTTCGCTTTCAACAGATATTGTGGGACCTATTTTAATATTTACTGCAGGAAGTAATTACGACGGCAGTTTTGGTTTAGTTATATAACAAAGCCTTTAATCTCGTGCGTGCTTTATAATCGTTTAACACTCAATGCGGTGCGCTTTGTCGGCTGCCGACGTTCAAACACTGGCATCAGCAGCAGAGTCGCTCTCCTACTCTTCGTGTTGTTACAGTTTGCGGAAGCTACCCGTGTTTCCTGGATTTTCTTATCGTACATAATAATGAAGAGCAAATTATAAACAGGGAAAGCCATAAAACGTTTATTTACAATATAATTTGTGAATAAGCTCCAATAATTGCAATTTCAAATTATTTATTTATGTTGCTTTTTTGAAAAAAGTCTATAAGGAAAATAGGTTGAAAATATGTACACGTATCCAAAATAATTAATACAGTTTAGATGTACCAGTAGTTTAACGTTTGTTATAGTTTCTGTAAAACCCAAAGGTATACAGTAACTTTCATAAAGTTCGTAACAAAAGTTTCAAGTTTTCAGTCATATTTTAAATAATTGGTTGTATGGAATTATGTTTACTTTTATTTTGGCTGATGCACGAATTCACTGTAGCAAATTTTTTCGCAAAAATCAATAATAAAAAAAATTCCCATTTGTTACGAACTTTATGAAAGTCATTGTACGTACAGAGTAGTTTTTAATTTGATAAAATGAAAATATTTCATGAATTTAAATATTTATTGTCAAGGGTACATACATATCTACATCAATACTAAATGATGTGTACAGTTTAAATCGTAATGTGTAAATTACGATTTAAAAGATACCTTCTGACCACTATAATAAGTAGACGGCAGGCAAACTAGTAAGCAGGTAAACAAATACAAAATAAAAACATGAAATAAAATTTAAGACGTGCTTGTTTACCTTTTAGCTTGTGACTCAAAATTTTATTGGGGAGACATTAATTTTAACGCTCAGTGTACATACATAGAGCAAATAAAAACCAAACGTGGCATTAGACTGAGATGTAAGATAATTCTCTTGGTGCTTCCTAAAGCGGGACACACATTGAGGCCGTTGCGGTGGCGATGGCGGTCACAAGCGTTCAGACAGGAGCGATTACACAAGCTGCGTCCTGTAGACCGCTGGACTATGTTTTACCGCCCAACACTCTGCGGTGGCGATCAAACATAAGGCTCCTTTCACACTGTACGGTTTTGATCGTACGGTAAAAAACCGTACGGCTTTTTGCCGTGATCTTGTCAAACTAAACGCTCTTTTCACACTATGCGGTTTTGGTCGTACGGTAAAAAACCGTACGGCTTTTTGCCGTACCACTACAATGGCTTGAGGGTAACTGACCGTATGATTTAAAACCGTCTAATGTGAAAGTGTGCGTTTGGTCATGTACACCACTGAGTTATCGGTCGCCGTCCGGGCGCCGTGTGCGTGCAGTGGCAGTGGACGGTTGCTACACGGCATGATGACAGCAAAATGCCGTCACCGTATAATGTGAAACGGGCTATACGCTTCTTCACTCCACTAAAAGAGTGTAGCCCTACGGTTTTTTACCGTACGATCAAAACGTATAGTGTGAAAGGAGCCTTAACCGCGCCGAGAAAAATGGAAAATGTTACGGAAAACTCATTGATTATGTTAAGAATTACAGAGTGCTTTATGATTTAACACAGCCGGATTACAAAAATATACGGTATTAGTTGATTAGGTAATATTAGTTCTAATATCTCGTCAAAACATACGAAATTCATTCAAGAATACGCATAAAAACGTTTTTTTATCGTTTCGCAGTCGCGGATATAATTTATGGGATTCATCCTCTTTTTTGCGATTCAAGTTAATCTCATGGATCCATATTTTTCTTTTTTTTATATCTGAATAAATACAATTAAAAACAAAATCGATTCTGTAGAACATCACTTGACTGTGACTTGACAATGATTCTCTTCTGCTTCTGCTAACAAAGCTCTAAGCAGTGCTGCTTCCTCCTTTAAGAGATCCAAGATTGTATCTTTAATTATTATGTATTATTACCCCACAAGTGTTAACACTTACTGCGTATTACAGTATTTAGAAAAATAAATATCATCGCGATTTCAGTGTGTGCACCAGAATCGCTATCGCCACCGCTCCCATGATCGTCACTGCAATCGCTACCGCAACCGCCTCAATGTGTGTCCCGCTTAAGAAAATATTTGACGTCGATTAAAGCGGGAGACACATTGAGGCGGTTGCGGTAACGATTGCGGTGGCGGTGGCGGTCACAAACGTTCACATGCAAGCGATCACGGTAAAGTTACGTAAATTTATTGGCAGATCTATCTTGTCGCATACACACCTGGTCTAACCAAGACTAGGAATGCGTTTCTTATGAGTAAATGAAGGATGGATTAATAGAAATCGCATGAGTAAACGAAATAGCTACATCAATCGACGTTGCCGATTGATAACGCGGGCTACGCTGCGGCGTGCTCCGGCCTCAGCATTCCTACCTTCGCACGCAACATTGTAATATCTCTATTTCATTTCCACACAAGTTTCAATGAGTCTCTCCTTTATTTACTCACAATTAAGTGTATCCCTAGTCTTAGTCAGGCCGCTCCGGTATATGTGAACGTTTGTGACCGCCACCGCCACCGTAATCGCTACCGCAACCGCCTCAATGTGTCTAGCGCTTTACAAAACAGAGAACGAAACAAAAATTAAGGAAGCGGTCATAAATGATAATATAATCGCTGTGCGTATAATACGTCTCTCATTAATGAAATGAGACGAAAAGAAAGAATTACAGTTAAGTGATGGTGCAGCAGTAAAAAAAGCTACTTCTTGTGGATACTTGGTCTAAAACGACACACAAGTAAAAAGCAGAATTGAATTTGCTAGGATTAATTTTATAAAAATAAAAGCCTTACATCGTAATAAAATTGAAATTTACAAATGAAACTCAGGGGAAGAATAGTATTACTAACCTATAATAACTTATGTTACAAGAAGGACATTAATAAGAATACATCACAATATCCTTTCACAGTTTTTACAAACTTAATATGGGATCAGTGATTAAATTCAAGAAATTAAATTATAACTTTGACAATTGATTTTTTAAATAATAGAGAAACATGCAAAAACAAACAAAAAATAAATACCTACTTTTGGTGATACAAATATTAACTTAGAAGTTTATATTCGATAGCGGTTCAATTTTCAAATACTGAATTTTGCCGTTTTTCAAATATGGAATTTTGCTGTTTTTCAAATACTGGATTTTGCTCTCGAAGAAAAAGCTTTAAAATAATTGGAATCTTATAAAACTCTTTAATTGTATTTAAGTAAAATATGCGTAATAAATATATCAGCTTAATTTGGTTTAATTAATAAGATTATTCTTATTTTATTTAAGTTGAAGCCTGTAATAAGCTTTATGTTTTTTTTTCTTTTAACTCTAATATATTATCCTATTAAGTACCTACTCTAAAAGTTTACAAATGCTTTTAAATATATTATAAAAATAAAATGCTTTCATAAAATATTTTATTTACTCAGCAGGAAGCTGTTAATGTAATAACTCAGAATCAATTGCTACTGATAAGGTGATTCTTAAATCTTCCGCAAACATATGTAGAACTAAGTATACAGGGCTATCCACATAAACCGTTCGTTAAAAGTTTTTAAAGTTGAGTAGATATTTGAAATTTAAAGGGCAAGATAGATATTTGAAATTTAAGGAGCAAGGGTTTTCCGTAGAGATCTCTTTAAATAAAATAAAATTGTCTTTGTATCGCTTCCGGTTGTACCGGAAGTCGCTATCAACTAGCTTATTTTAAATGGAATGCTATATTTTTATCACGTTTTTGAATTCTACATGTAAAAATATGTTAAATTACAATACATTTCTCTATCTCTAAAATGCATCATTTTTGAATTTTCTTAATAGTTTGGATTTTCAAAAAATTATAACTGATACTCTAATAGCCATAGTCACCATTGACATGTAGCTTTTGACTGAAATTATTTTTTTGATATGACGAATGGTTGAAATTTCAATCATTAATTAAGGTCTCGATGTACCGTGTTAAGCGCTGCCGTTTGCGTGTTGATCGTGTTCGATTTTTGATAATTCATTATTTCATTTGGTGTTAAGTTAGTGTTAGTGTGAACCAATAAATAAATCACATGCCTTTTCATTCCGTGTTTTTCCGTTAGAAAGTCAAAGTTAATTAGTTGAAGAATTTAAATGGGCACCAGTTATTTAAACAACTACAAGTACAGGAAATATTAAACTGAAAATTGTAATGAATCTCCCTCCTTTTTCATATACAAAGACGATACTTCTTCTTATTCTTATGTGTGAAATTGCCGCTTTGATGTTTCGACGATTTCTTTTGACTATATGAAGCATGTCCATAGTAAGAAATCTGGCGAAGACAAATTAGTCGATCTGGAGGGCCATAAATTCTTTGAAATAAGGTGACTGCCAAAAAATCTTCCAACATCGCCATCGTTTCGTTGAAGATATGGAAAGTCGATCCTGAAGCCATCATCTTCTTCCAATAGAGCAATGAATAATTGGTTTATCAAATCATAAAGTTCTGGTATATTATTAAGATAAGAATTAAGCAAATGTTCGTCAAATTTTGCTTTTCCTTCTTTAAATAATTTGTTATTGTTTGTTTGTTCTCCTAATGATTTTATTTTGATGGAATAACTAAGAATCGCCCTAAGTAAGGGTATCAGAGTAAAAAAGTAACAGTATAACTTAAACGTCATATTAGTTGTTATAAATGATTCATAGGTTCAGTAACATCTGAAAAATAAAAAAAGATGAAGATTTGCCGTTTCTTATTGTTAATAATGGTGATAGTCATCACGATATCCTAAAAGTATGTAAAGATTTTTGACTCGGAGTTTTATGAAGAACATCACCACGCGTAGCGTTTTCGTCAATTTATATACACCCGGTATTGTACGTATAGATTTTCCCGAAAAAAAGTTAACCGATTAAATTTTATTTCCATTACAAAAAAAAGTGAAAATTATCAAGTTTCAACAAAGTAAAGGTAGGTTTCTGAGGTAAAAATACATAGACTTCAGCGTTACGACTCACTATAGGCGTTTTCGGAAATTAAACCTGAGTCTCTAACCAGGTAACTTACGTGACGTCAGCAATTATCAGAGGTTATTCGGGTTCCTCGGTGATTTTACGAACGCAATTTGTAATGAATTTAATAAAATAACCTTTTTCAGTTAGCGGTCTATTCTATTTTAAATATGAATGAAAATCTAAAATAAATAAAAATTAAGCAGATCTTCACTTTATTCGTTTATTAGTGGAGTTATATTATTATCACATTATCAGAATTAAATTTATTTATCAACACTGAAAGAGACTTATAACCTTAATTCTTTGTAACCGTACTCACGGACCATGGTTAGTATTTGATAACAGAGTTAGTTAACCTGATTACTTTTGCAATTTTTTGAACACGGAACACGGAAGTACGACCAGATTTAATAAAAGAACAGTATTTTGTAACCGGATACATAACCCGGTTAACCCGAGCGATTTTCCGAAAATGTCTTATGAGTCGTGCGTCGCGTACTACCCTTAAATCGTACTTGAAGAAAAACCAAGGAAAACTCAGTAACAAACTTATGTGCTAAACTTAATTGAGAATTGAAAGATGTTATTTACCAACAAGTACAAAATACTAAAAGATCAACTGAAATTTAATAATTAATTTCTTTATTTTATCTGCTTGTTATAAGGAAAAGAAAATAAAATTTTAATAAAAAACGAGGTTTTACACAGGTATTTTTAACCCAAATTATTTCTGACATGGTTGAAAAATTATCACTCGTCCAATTCAACAAGCAAAGTTCTGTATTTTATAAACGTGGAGATGTATCCAAGCGGGGAGCACTTTTAAAAATGGGTTGCTTTATACAGGGTGCTTCAAACAAATGGTAATTGACGTCAACTTCGTTTTCTAAACGCCACCCTCCTCATTTTTAATGCAGATATGAATTTTATATAATAATGAAAAACTAAAATTTTCTCTCTGATTATGATTCTTTTATTCGAGCTCCATTTAAATAGTGCAATCGTGTGAAAGGACAGTATAGTTCTCTAATTTCTATTTCGCATTTATGACAGGACGCTACTGTAATATGAAGAGAAATAAAATAAAAATAATTCTTATTTCAATCATTGTGTCTTGCAGCATTTTTTTCTCAACGTTTCCTATATTTTATTTTGCAGCAAAACGTATATTTGGAATAAAAAAGGGGAGGTGTCATAAAAAATATTGATTACTATAAGTTTGGACTACCCTATATACGAATAATTAGCACCAATTTTAAAATATGCACCTTGTAAAATGATTAATTATTTTTATTGGTTGTTTTTATGTACACACTGCATTTAAGAAGTAGGTACTAAACCTTTTGAATTGTGCATGCTGTGTATTACTTTATCCAGCTTTCGGCGTTTCTTTCTCATTTCTAAAGAGAACGAATCAAATTTTCATTCTACACTGATAAAAATGGCAGTAAAATTACACATATTTTTACAAAGAATATTGATGTGATTTTATATAGATTGACTAACGATTTGAATTTTACAGAAAATTACATTTATTTTTCCTTAATTCTTGTAAAATGTTGTACATTTTACGTATTAATAGTAAATTGTAACTCAAAATTACAATAATATCTAATTTTAATTTGAAAATACTGAATTATTTATACTAAACTATTGAAGTATGTGTATTTACAGAGAACGCGTGTAAATTTTCTTAATGGTTATAAGTGTTGTGGTAAAATTACTAGAAATTACTGGAAAATATAGGTAAAATAAAATGCATTCTGTAAATTTACGTAGTTCCCCTGGAGAACACCACGGAAGATTACCAAGAATGTGTAAAAGTACTGAATACTGAATAACTTCTAACAATTGTAAATTTACTAGGAAAATCATAGGTAACAAAAAACCAATGTTTTTCTTAGTAATTTTACAGAATAATTTTTATCAGTGTATATCTTAATATTGTCCTCTTAGCAGCAAACGTGAATAATCTACTAAAGTTCACGAAATTAGTTAAATAATAGCTTCTCGAACAAATACTTGCAATAAAAAATATCAGCCTCTTTAAAAAATGTTGATCCATACGTCATTTGTTAAAATTATGCCTTTTACAGGCTTTTATTTAAATTTAATTGCATTTGACAGCGATAAAGGTGACTGCATGCACTTTTCTATGTTGAGACGTACTACTTCTACCCGATTATTTATTGCTGAAAACTATGTTATATTTTCAGCATTGTGTAATTATGTAGAAATAATACGCTTTAACATAGAAAAGTGTCATGTATTTCGTACTAGAGGCCGGTCTGAATTATCACATAAAAGTCGGTGTGGACCGTAAATAATACCTATCGGTCTTTTTTAACAGAGCAGGAAAGTAATGTCTAAGTCAATCAATTTGAATGAAATTTTGAGTTATTTCGATTTTAAGTTGATCAATAATAGCTTATGATTTTTCTATTTATAGCGTCTTTTTTGGATATTTATAGTTTGTATAAAAATATTTTCAATGTCGTTTTTTATTCCTATGTTTAATCTAAGATAAGTTAACAACGATGTTGGTGCAACTCAGCCTTATATTTTATTCAATTACAGAGTAAGATAATAGACATAAGAACAAAATTAAACATTGCCTTATCACCTGCATCAAGTAGATTAATAATCCCCCATAATTAACAGTAAAATGTCATCTTCGTTAAAGTTTTTTATTTTTCTAATTGTAAGTTACGTTTTACTTATTACCTGCATCAAGAAAATTAATAATCCTGTACCTATATAGATTCAACTATTAATAAAATTGACGATTCCTATTTCTTTTGTAAGTCTAGGTTTAATTTGCGGGATGAAATCAGTGAAAAGTGACTAAATATGTATTAAAGAATTTTTCGTAGCAAGTTTACTTCTCCCATTTTTAAAAACACATTTATTTATAAAGATTTAGCAAGATTCATAACACGTGTTAATTTAATAATCCGGTAACATTACCTGTGGAAATATTTTGTTTCGGAAAACGTATGTCGCAGTGTTAAATTGAACATAATCTGACTTTTAAATGTCAGCACGACATAAATTATAAATAAAATAACAATTACTACTCACTCACAAATAATTTTGTAATTTATTATAAAAGATTCACAGCAATCTCTGTATCGGATCACTGATCAGCAAGCAATTCTTTCCCCAATATCATACGGTAAGGATAGAGTGGAACATCTTTACATAACAATTTTTGGCACGTTCCTACAGAAAGCTCAATCTGTTGTGATAATTGGCGAATAGAGATGTGAGAGGCATTTTTCATTATGTCTTACAGTTTCGATAATTGGGGCAGTACATTTTCGAGGTTGACATGTTGTTTTTCTTCGGAAAAGACCTCCAATTACACGAAACAACTGTACACACCAATGCAGGTTGTCTTTGAGTGTTTTGTGATCGATCAATAAAAGTATCGGGAATTTCAACTTTAAACTTTTCCAAGCAGTTTCGACTTTTGAACTATTACAAAAATAACTTTCAATCACAAATGTTTCCTGTTCTAATGTAAACACCATTTTGTAATGCAATAAATGTACAGTAAATGAGTCCTGAAAATAACTTATTTTTGTATAAAAAATATACGCGACGAGCTTAAGCTATTACATGCCTTTACAAGAACAAAATATTTATAAAGACAATGCTACCGGAATATTAAATGAACACATGATACTTTAGTCCTAACTACATATTGTATGAGCTATTCATGTACTGCTAAACAATTTACAATCAAAATACTAGAGGAGTAAGATATTGTCATTCCAACAATAAAAAGCACGAGGAATGAATTAAAAAAATTGTGAAGATAAGGCCGATGAGGTAACTATTGGTGTCTATGGGGGTTATTCTAATCGATTTGCAACCTAGCAACGGTGGTACCTCCTTAGCAACTGGTAAGAAGCTGCAATCTCGGCAATGTTCGGTGGTAAAAGAATATAACGTTGTGCAGTCTCGATAATGGGCGGAAGTAGGATCGTACCAAGTTGTAACTTGCAACCCCGATTAGAATGACCCCCTATGATGTCAATACTATTGGGTTTTTCTAGAGAACAATAATAACAATTGCCATTTCTGAATGGATTGTTCGTTTTAGCCGGAAAAAGGTTAAAAATAAAGGTTTCTGGGAAAAAAAGATAATTTCTCCTTCCTCCCATGTTTTACTGAGAAAGCAAGGAATTCTTATTTTTTCAAAAGACTCTGTCGGTTTTGTCATGTATTAGTTAATTTTGCAATTAAAATTTTCACTTAAAATAAAATACCAAATCTGCGTAAATTTAAGAACAAGAAAATTCTCTTTTACTTAAAGTATGACAAATTTAATGAAGGTACATTTTATAAAAATTTGCAGAATACCTACTTCCACGCAAAAATTTTGAAGGTTTTCAAATTAATAACACTGAAAATACCCGACATCAAAATATCCTCTCGTTCATACCAACCAAATATTTCATGAAGTGTTTTTATCTTGCGAGCGTGTGTACTGAAGATGGCAGTGTAGCTACCGAAATATGTATCTACGGATATAAACTAATTGTAAGAGATCATTTTTTGATTTACAAACATTTGTGTTAAATCTAAAATATTCTTAAGGTACGTTGCCCGATAAAAAATCTGGGACATATAAAACGTTTTATTGTAAATACGACAAATTAAGTATTGTTAAAAATATTCGTCCGTTTGTTTATTGTTGTGTTTTCTTTACTTTACTATAGAACAAGATCTGTATAGCAAAATAAATTGTTTAGAGCTGCATTCAATAATAAAATAACTGAAAAATGCATGTGCCGAGTTGTCCCAGATTTTGTTGGTGGACATAGTACATTAATTTTTTTTTAATTAAAAAAATATTATATTATTACTAATTACTATACCGACTGTCCACTTTGATTATGCACCATAGGAATTTCAATGCAATTTTTTATAATTGTAAATTCCTGCTTCCCTATTGGAGTTATTGTTAAAAAAGCAGCATACTGAATGCAGGCTTATTGATCCACGTGGTCTGCAATTAACTGGATTTAATGATTGAACGAGTTGAGATGTAGAATCGTGGAAGAAAGGGCAACTATTACTTTTAGAATGTTAATTAATGTTCGTAGAAGCTTTTAGGACAGGTTGGCCACAAACGGCAAATTATTTGAACATTCGCTGTAGTTCCTATTAATTACTAACTAAAATAAAAATTTTTTAATATGAGTTATGTTCGAGGTCTCTGTTTTTCATTACAAAAAAAAATTGTCAATTAGAAGTTTGCCTGCTTGATGGAAGCTGTGGAATAAAGAAAATCTGCTTATTTACATTTTTTCTTTTTTAATTTTGAAAGCCAATGTATTTGAAAAACATATTAAAAGTAGTCTTAGCTAGTGTATAACACAAAGTTACGTATTATGCCGTTTAGTGCTTTATGACATATTTCATAGGAGAGCAGGAATTTACAATTCAAAAAAATTGCATTGAAATCCCTATATGGTGCGTAAGCAAAGTGGACACCCGATACATGCAAATATGTACCTACAAATTGAAATTACAATTACTTATTTTCATTGCTTGATGAAAAGTACTCAAATCGACTGTTTTTAAGACACTAATGCCCGGTTGCACCAACTTTTTAAGCAGAGCTTAAATTTAGACTATGACATTATTTATACATTTAACAAAATGTTAGTCGCATTCTAATTGATACTTAAGTTGATGTTTAAATGTCAATCAGAATGTATTTGACATTATACTGACCATTCGTAAATGTCATATTCTAAACATAATTTAAATTTAAGCTCTGCTTAAAAAGTTGGTGCAACCGGTCATTATTTTTGGTAAATCATTGATCACTGAAAATTATGATCTCGAATAGGATTTTATGTAATTTAATTTAGCAGATTTATTTTTAACTTGCTAAAATTATTGTATAATTTATACAAGTGTGGATCCGATGAAAATTTTAAAAAATCTGGAAATATTCTTACTTAATCTTTTGCTTTTTAATTCATAATTCAATATCATAATAAAATGTGTTTTTTTTTAAGGAAGATTATGACAATGTAAATGTAAATATATTCGAAGACCTTAACATTGGATGGCAGAAATTTTCATTTGCTTTAACTCTGCTAATTTTACAATTTACTTCCTTATACACTGTCTTTCAAAAAGTGTGCTACAAATGGGATTTTTTTTTATTATCGATTTTTATAAAAATTTATTGACACAGAACGCTTCTGCATCCCTTAAACTCAAATTGAGAAATGTCAGATGAAATTTATCTTCAATGGTATACAGCGTCGATACCGAGAAATGAAGATGGTTTAAGAGTAAAGTGCCCTTATTTTACAAGATTGAATGAAAAGTTATAGCTAACTATGAAATTACAGCCTCCTATCACATAAATAAAAAAATCACATTTTATTGTGAATCACTCTTTATACACATTACATTAGGAAATACTGGTGGGATTAAAGTGTCCCCCAAAATAATATGAATAGGAAAACACGAAATTTGTTCTTATATCTCATTTATTTCATTTGGTTATGAGTGTTTATTTCAATGCGTTCCAAAACTTTGTGCTTTCTTGTAGCACACTTTTTGAAAAACACTGTATGTAATAGGTTTTTGGTTTTTTCTCTTTCAGGTTGATTTCAAACGCATCTCAGCGTCTTATATATAACTCTTTTTAAATTTATGCTTAAACTATATATTAAACGTTAATATAGTGGAAAAACATGGAAGAAAATTCTAAATGAGGCAAAATTTAATACTTTTATAATTTGAATTAAAAATGTACTTGGTCCCAGCTTTGTTCTTTTTGTTCAAATTAATATTTAAATATGGCCCTTTACTTTAATTATTTCTGGTTATGAATATTAATGTAAAACTAGTTGAGTACTTACAGGAATTTTTCCGAGGATTAACTTGTCACTTCATTTAAGAACATTTAACGTTATAATCCTTTAATACTTCTGCTGGCGTTCCCGTGCTCGGAAGTCGAAATACGTGGGAATGCCTGAAACTTTTGCATGTCGCTACACCACCTAAGCTCCTTAACCCTAAACACGTGGTAAACCGGGAACTTCCGGAGAGTCTAATCTGCGGCCCGCACGGAACAGGTTCTATTTATTTGCGATTATCGATTAGGCGTGAAGTTCCTCCGGGACACGGTTTGTGGACTGAACCAGCGGCTTCAGCGTGGTTAATATGAATGCCGACATTGTTTTCTCTGGCGCGCGTCCGTCCTCGCTCGACTCCGGAGGCTGCCAAGGTACACAACACCGACATATATTATGTTTGTGTTCATTTCATCTCGCGCAAAAATAAACGAGAGGCCGTTGCTCCTTCGCGATAATCTGTTTTCGAGGGTTGGAATTTGATAGAGGATGTTGACATTAAATTCCGAAGGTGCCGCAGATTCGAAGGGCGCTCGCGGTTCATCCTCTTGAATTTTGGCGTAAAAAACAGCGCGCGGTAGGCGTGTATATTAACGCCAGGGGTGCCAAAAGCGCGCTCCTTCAACAAAGAGGTATCGCGATGGTCGTCCGATGATAGAAAATTGATCGAGGGTAGGCGTACCGGCGCTACGGCGATTGGTCGGGGCGTCGCGGGCGTGTCTTGCGCCCCTCCGCTTTGCGCAAGGTCCCTCACGACCCCACACTAATTCGGCAGGCTCATGGACCCATCTGTTTTCACTAGTAACATTGTGTCCCGGCAAGAAGCAACATACTCTGTTTTTACTTAATCTCTGTGTAAACTGCCCTATGTTGTGTATCATAATATTAAGTGAACGCAAACTTGTTTTCGGAAGATTGATTGGAACGAAAACATAAAACACACACTACTAAACTAACAAGTCTGTTTTCGTTTTCGTTGGAAAATTCAAAGCGATTTTCAATTTCGAACTGTTTGTTGTTTTTACACGGGAACTTTGTTTACCGAACAACAAGTGTCGACAGTCTATTGGACCCACTTTATTTTCTTCTTCTTATGATCATGCACACCATCTTCGGCGAACACCAAAACGCTTACTACAGGCACGCAGCTGGGGGAGGCTACGCAGCTGCCGTGACTGCAACCCCTAGCCCCTACACTTATGAGCAATACTCCAGGTATGGTTACGCCGCGTGGCCTCACCAACAACACCAACTGTCATCGGCGAAAGACATGGTCAAACCCCCATACTCCTACATAGCCCTGATCGCTATGGCAATCCAGAACGCGCCAGAGAAGAAAATCACCCTCAACGGTATCTACCAGTTCATCATGGAGCGCTTTCCTTATTACAGAGAAAATAAACAAGGCTGGCAAAATAGCATCCGCCACAATCTCAGCTTAAATGAATGCTTCGTTAAAGTACCTCGGGATGATAAAAAGCCCGGAAAAGGAAGCTATTGGACTTTAGATCCTGATTCTTACAACATGTTCGACAATGGGTCATATTTGCGCCGACGGAGACGCTTCAAAAAAAAAGACGCCCTCCGGGAAAAAGAGGAAGCGCTAAAACGTCAGCAGTTACAAGTGGAAGGCCCGCTCAACACAAAACGCGAAGATAAAAACATAGAAGATACCAAAAGTAAGTTGGAGTGTAAACCAAAACGTGAACCGAATACAGAGTTAAGCCATTGCATGAATAAATATCAAGACGCCAAGTCGGTGATTGTGCATCAAGATCATGTAATAAGCGACGTTACAGCGTCGTTACAAGCCATGGATACGGCGGCGGCTTTCAGCGTCGATAGCTTAATGACGACGAGGGAGCAATCGCATAATTACTCCAGTCCTAGACTTCATTCTTCAGGGGGTATGTACGCTTATTGTCCGAGTGCGACGCCCCAACAGTATGGAATTTCCGACGACGCCACCCCTCGTTACAGTCCCTGGTACAGCCCGGAAACGTCTCCGGAATCCGCCACGACCACTACAGGATACAGAGATCTAATTTTCGAAAGTGCACCCCCAAGTTGTCAGTTAGCTGGTTTCCGACATAGCGGGGTTTCCCCGAGCCCTCCCAATTACAGACCGTCAACTGCATCTTACTACCAGCAGGATTGCGTCGGGCAAAAGTACTGAGATTTCGCCATTAAGTGCAACGTTTTCATGTAAATAAGACTGACGGACTTCTACGATATACTGTGCAAGAGAAACTGTGGGGCAGCTCTGATAGTTTCATTTTCAATGTGATAATATTTAGGTTTATTGATTTTACCTTGTATAGGGACAATAGGAATGGTTTGTTATGTAAATAAGAGGCGTGTGCTAGTTGATTATGTTCCTATGTCATGCACCATTCCCTTGTATGGTTTTTCTTAAATTAATTAGTAACAATCAGACCCGAAATGCATTTATATTAACTGTCTATACCGTGAGATCTCCGAAAGCGGTTCGTTAATACTTAGCGGAATTTGTGCTATGTACAGAAGTTATTTGTAAAATAATTTGTAGATGTATAGTTGGATGTATTAAAGCGCACGTACGTACATTATTTATTGAAAACGAAATAAATAAGACCTGTGAAATTTAATTTCTTGTTTTATTTCTATACTTTAACCTCCTTAAAATTCGAGAAGAAATCATAAATATTATTTTACTTGTTTTTGTGTTTGTTTTTTTAGTGAATTAGAATATCTGGAATGTTTAAAACTTATATTTAACAGAAAATCTCATGTTTTACTTTATCAAGAGCCATGAAATAAACACAAAGTTGTCAAGATTTAGATAAATTAAAGAATTATGTCTAAAATAAATTAAAGTATATGTATTACATTTATAAAATATGAATCACTACGGACATAATTATTGCCAATGCATCTTGAGAATCTTTTAAATACGATAAGAAATTTCAGGAGATTACACATTCCAATTTCTTCAATGAAATGGTGAGTTATGTGAGTTACAAAACTTTCAGTACTGAAACCATATACTAATTTCGTGTAAAACACTAAAGAAAGGTTTTTAAAATTTCAAGCTTTCTCATCGATATTTGTAATTACTAATGAATAATATATTCTTTACATTTTCTAACTCTTTTTAAGCAGAAACTGTTTAAATTTGATTCAAAAGTGAACAGTTCTTATTTTAAAATAAATTGTACTAAAGAACTTTTATTGACTCAGTTTACATTTAGCATTTAAATAACTGTTCTTGAAATATGAACAAAACTATCATATCAAAGAAATGAAATATTGTTAAAGTTAAATTAATAGTCTCTTTGTAATATATTTAACAAGTGGTGAAATAATGAAGAAAGAAATAGTATAAAATTATCTGATTCAAAGACACACAAGAAGTTAATTAACTTTATTGCATTAAAGTAAAAGTTGAAACCAAAAATTAGGGAAGGATACAGATATGTGTACATAGATTTATATATTTTGAAAATCATTCTAAAAGAAAATCTCATTGTCATAAATATAAAACAAATGAAAAAAGGAGAAGTAATAACTATAACAAAAGTAAATAATTTAAGATTTTCACGGCTTATAATAGAACTTTGTCCATGATAATTGCTAGCTGCATTTTAAAGCTGGTGTATCGGTGCATGTTAATTATGTTAATGATACATAGCTGACGTGTAATAATAAGAATTATAATTTGCATTCAGAAAATATCAATGAAAGATTTTAAAAGCTAAAAATATGTAGACTTTGTGCAGAAAAATATGAATCTCCACCTCAGTTCCATGCGCTTAAATATATAAAATATGATTTTCTTTCTGTTTTTTTCACAGAATAGGAAAGGAATAGGAATAGAAAGAGTAATAGGTAAATATAGATAAAGAATATCCATTCAATTAGAATGTATAGTTGAGCTATTTAAAATATTAAACGTAATATAAATTATTTGATTTATTTCTATGCAAAGCTATTGTAATGTAGATGTTCATTGACAAAATGATTAACAAATTATAATTAGATTCTGTTGTTATATTATTGTCAATTATATAAAACAATGTGTATTTGCACTGCTGGAAAGCAGGGCCGGATTAATCAATAGGTAAAGTAGGCAAATTCGTTTGAATTGGCTTCCGGTTGGAACCGCGTCACGTTGACTTCTTCTACTGCCGACGTTTCGTTCTCCATTGCAGAAGAACTTCCTCAGGGCTGCTGCTGCTGGTGGTGTTGCTGCTGCTTCTTGTTTGTCGTTGAGTCTCAACGACAAACAAGAAGCAGCAGCAACACCACCAGCAGCAGCAGCCCTGAGGAAGTTCTTCTGCAATGGAGAACGAAACGTCGGCAGTAGAAGAAGTCAACGTGACGCGGTTCCAACCGGAAGCCAATTCAAACATGGACGACGGCCGCGGAAGCCTTCAAGTTAAAGTAGGCAAATTCTTTAACGGCGAAAAATCCATAGGGGCGCCTAAGGATTTATAAAAATTTGGAAATATAATGAAGTTATCAATAAACTTTATTTTAGTGACATTATAAAAAAAATTGCTGGAGCAATATCACATAAAAGAATTTGAAGTTTTCTTTTGTTTACATTATTATTATTAATTTGGAAATTCTTGACCGGTATTTTAATATGAAAAGAAAAAATCTTGAATCTCGGTCATTAATTTATTGTTTGTTTTACATAACGTTTTCAAACCCGGTCGGGTTTGTCATCAGTGTAAAAGCAAAAATCGAACGAGTCCTACTCCTACCGAGTCTCTCCACTTTCTCGGTAGGAGTAAGACTCGTTTGATTTTTGCTTTTACACTGATGATGAACCCGGCCGGGTTCGAAAACGTTATATAAAAGAAACAACAGATCGAGATTCAAGATTTTTTCTTTTCATTATTATCTTTTGTTTTCTCTTTTATAAAAAAAGGCTTGCTTACACTAGCTGTTATGTAGGGGAGTAGGGGGCGCTAATAGGTTGGGTTGGGTTTCCTAGAAGTGCATATTATGTTATCTCGGCCCTGCTGGAAAGACCGTGTTATTTGGAGTCCATACCGACTTTTTGTGCGAAAATTAACACGGATCTGTAGTGTGAATAATTTTCGTTACAAGCACAGCATGTACTCACACTAGTAGGTGTTTTCATACTAATTTTGACACAAAACTTGGTGTGGGCTGCAATTAACACCGACTTTTTCAACAGTGTAGAAAACATGTACTATAAATTATATTAAATAATTATTTTTTTTGAAACAACAAAATATCAGATTTTGATACACTTAATTTAAAATCTAATTTTCTGTGTTTATCGATTATAATTTCTATTTAATGATGGTATTGAAATTTCAAAGTAAATTGTAAATAAATATTAAAAAAAGTTATAAATGAACAAATAGACATAATGCATCTACATACATTCTTTAAATGTTATGCTGTGATATGCTATTTCTAAATAAACAATTAGATTGAATGGTTATTAGATAAACAATTCTATCGAATGGTTATTAGATAAATAATTCGATTGAATGGTTATTAGTTAAATAATTCGATTGAATAGTTAGTTACTAGAAAAAAAAATCATATTAATTTTTTTTTGCATTTAGATTCAGTGATAACCAGCGTTAGGAGGATGAGATTCCGCTTGCACAGTCCGCCTGGGTCGTCGCTTATACTGTGCATGTTTATGTACAATCATTGCGTTGGCTCATTTCTCCATGAGCATCGGATGATATTTTAATATCATCGCGTAAGAAATTGTTAAATTTAAACAAAATTTCGTATTTTCGAATTAAAAATTAAATAAATTAAATTAAATACTAAACGTTCTTTGCTATTGCAAATTATGCATGCGATTATTTGCTATTCCCGTATCGAGTGCATTTAGATGTGACGCTCTTGCCAACGCGAGCGGAATCCGATCCACCTAACCGTGGTGATAACGCTCCAAAATAATATGAGCTTCAAAGAAGACGTAGGTATGCCACATTTGTTTAGGCTACAGAATATTCATAAGAATTCTAAACGGATATAGGTAGTTCAAACATTTTCAGATATTCATCCTATTCAAAGGGTACAATTAATTTCTTATATTTCCAGTGACGATTAAGTATCTTGTAATATTATGTGAAGTCAAATGTAAAATATTAAAAAAATTCAATTGTTTATCCAAAGATTATTATGAAATTTTCTGGAAGAGTAAAATCAATTCAAAATTTAATTGATCATACCTATTAGTACTGATTGGCTATTACACATCAGAAATTGTTGCTGTGAGAAAAGCACTAGATATACTCAAATCACAAACTATTTTCACGCAACAATTTCCTTACTTCAATTTTTTGTGGTACAATTTATACAAAAAGATTAGTAACGCTAGAAATAAAATTATTACTATTTGTTATAATAATGAAATGCAATCATACAGTTTACAATAGTCTTCATTAGACTAATTATGCAACATTATGTGATTGAATAAATTAAACATAAAAGTAACAATCTTACCAAGAAATTGTTTCGTTTTCTATGTTCATATATTTTTTAGTGGATTGCAATTATTATTTACTCAGGTTTTGAATTTTTAGTTGAAGATGTGTAACTGTTTCTTTATTTTTGAAATACGTTTTTTCAATATTTTGCTTTTTCAAAAAAAGTTAGCAAGAAATAATTTCAGAATAGTAAAGTGATTAAGTAGGGTTAAGGTGTCAACAGTGGATCAGTCGCGTATACAGTGAATCAGTGTAGGTAAATCGAAAGAGGATAGAATTATAATGTTATTCCTTACACAAAATACACTAAGTGACATTTCTGTGGAATACAGTAAATTAGAGATTAGAAATTCTTTTCATAATAAATTGTGACAAAAAAAAAATTACTATTAAAAATATTTTGCAGAGTAAAAACGTTTTTTACTTTAATTAACAAGCGATTTAAAATATTCTATAATGTTAATCAGAAAACAAAAATTACCAAAAAATCAATACTTACCAATAAATACATAAAAATAAAAACTTAAATTATGTATGTCCTGAATGGTAGCTAATTCGTGTTTAATAGTAAACTACGTATTTTCTTTACAAAACTTTTAAAATAATAAGTGTACTTTAGAATTCTTTTTGCTTTCGTCATCATTGTTCTAACTCTATTTTCGGCATTTTTTTTGTTTTCATTGAAGAGAGCCAAGTTAGTTATAAACCTTACAATCCATATTAATTACAGCGGTCCATTCAAACATGACAACCTAATCAGTATAATACCACGCGATCATTTGAATTTATAATTAGAGTAGGCTATGAATTTTGAATTAGATTGGCAGCATTAACTGTTGACAGCTTAATTTGAGTTTGAATTGTCAAAGTGACGCTTCAAAATGTTTAATTAATTGCCGGGGGCGAACACTTTGAACATTTGCTATGGTTATCACTAAAATTGTTTCACTTCCTTTAAATTAAAAGGATTGAATCCGATGAGAATCCTATAAACGTCAAAATATTTACATAACCTCTAATCTACACAGCGAGTCGATTGGCAAGGTGCACAACCGTATAAAAAAATCCCGCCTACTTTAATTATAAATTTAAATGATCGCGTGGTACAATTTAATACGCTTGAAGAAAAAGGTTATTCTTGTGTTCAAAAGATTTTCAAATATTATAATCACATTATACAGTAAGATAATTAGAATTTATTATAAAATAATTCGTTAATATTTATGTAAGAGAAAACGATGTTTTTAACTTCTAACATATTCATTGAGATTCAAGTAAAAGCATAATCTTTAATTAGATTATACCGTGTTTTCAAGTATTCCCGAGTTCCACGTGATCACCCAAATTAGGCAACCAAAGTTATACTTACGGTCATATTTAAAATAAAATATCCTAATTACAATAATAGGATAATCAATGGCATAACCCGATAAATTAAACATAAAAGTCACAAACGTAACCTTAAATATTGCTGAATCTTAAATAAAAACTTACACACGTTGAAATCTCTAAGTAAATTCTAAAATGAATATGAAACGTCGTGATTACAAAGTAATACATAAACCACGCACGCCTATGTTCGCTTGGATTACTTTTTTAACCCACACGGTAATATTTTACAGTGTCGTCAATCTGCACGAAACAAATTTTCTAAGCAAGGTAGTTAATTGGGGGTGGTGGGTCTCTAAAATTATTGAAAGCACGGTAGATTAGATTTTAATTTTTTTAATAATTACAGTGAATGTGTAAATTATCGAAGTTCATTATTTTGCTTCTTTAAAATGCTTCTTTAAATACTATTTAAATAATATATATCAGAAAAATTCAGTCATAAGGACTGAGGAAAGTAATAATTCACGATCACAAGCACAAAGAAAAGAAAAATTTAATAAAAGCGAAATTATGAAGCCAAATTTTTATGACATTATTAATATGTACATTCTTGTTGGATACATTACATGTAAAAAAATGAGAATGAGTCGTGAATTGTGATGTACCGTTTTTTTATAAATAATTCTGATCTTCCATTTTTCTTTTTAAACAAATTGAACGCTCATTTGCTTTGATAATTTTAATAGATTTATGGTTACTACAATTAGTAATTTCTTTTACCAATTTTTTTTCCATGGTCTTTTAATTAATCTGCTACGGATCAAACACGTTGGACGTTCGACTACCTGTTCATTATTTATCAAGTAAAAATAGTTCAGAATCAGAGCAACATTAACATAAACTTTAAATTAAAATGTTTATTTATTTTCACAAACAGCGTCAAAACCCATCAACTGATTTTCCCTCCGCATTTAAATTGGAGCGCGTGTTTTTTGTCATTTTTATAAACAGCAAATATCGAAACGTTTGCGCTATTATATTAATTCACGGAGAAATAAATTCTGCGCAAACACCCAGCCGGACGCGTGTTATCATGTTATCAATCAAAACAATACATTTCGGTCGCAAATTATTTAAAACTGCCTGATGTATTTATTTAAAAAATACACGGCGCTTCCATTTGAAATTTTCTTTTAACACCGATGCGCTTATATTTAACGCTGTCCGAACGTGAAATGTACGATATCAAACAATTAATCACTTCAATCTCGCTAGAACACACCACGTTAAATATTACAGGAAGTCATTAATTCATCGAATCTAATTTTGTAACACAATAAATACAATAATAATTAAAACATTACAGTTTCGAACTTTTTCTGGTTTTATAGTGAATAGTAAAATTTTTAGTTTCAAATATGTAAATAATTTTTACAATTATACTTTCAAATTATCTGCTAAAATGTAGCCTTTAAAATCTATTAACATGCAAATTTTTATTATTGACAAACATTTTTTTTGAAAAACAGAAAATTATTTCGTAGTTCTGTTATATGCATATCATATGATATAAAAATATTTCATGAAAAGGCTAGCAATTCTAGACAGTTTATGAATTGCAAAACTTTTTCAGACACTTAATGGACTATTATTCAATTACACAAAACACTTGGTGAAAGATTCTAAAATATTTTATTTTATTATTAATGTAATATCTAATAATTTAAAGGATAGAGAGAGAGAGAGAGAGCGTTATCTGTTTTGGGTGGCGTTACAATATGTTCACAGCGATATTGTGTGCTGTGTTTCGCATATTTTTTCATTTTCTTTAGTTTTTTTTACATTGATTTCGTTTGAAAATTATAAATGTGAAAGTTCAGCGTACACAATAGCATTATTTTTTTGTACACTCGAGCCCCACGTTGGGTGCCAATTTGTAACTGGGTGTGCAACGATGGAGTTTTGCTCACTACTAGTATTCTTAATGTGAAGTTACAGTTTTTTTATATTAACATTTTTTTCAATTTCAAGAGCCACTGTTTGTAATGTATTGGAATTTCAAAACGTATTAGCAGCAGCAGCAGCTAAGCATTTTTGTTTTCTAATCTTTAAAAAATCGTACCGTAAGTGTACTAGTTGCTGACAGTGGCCCTATAGCTGACAGTATTTTTGTATTTATAAGAAAAATAAGATAATTACTAAAGTGAAATTAAGTTAATTTAAATCTACGAACATTTTTATTCTTTGGGCTACTATTGGTATTACTATTTTCGTGGTAAAACTAACGTAGGTTTGGCGGGAATGTCGCAAATAACACGTCAAGTGTGCTGTGAGCATTAAGCCAAAAATCTTATCAGGTAAATTAAGAACATGGATGCTTTAATTAAGCAATATAGATCATCTACTTAACTTTTTAGATGTTTTGTCAATTGTCATGCTTTTAAATTAACTTAAATTTTAGTAAAAACCACCGCTTAACAAATAAATGTTAAGTGAATAAATGCTTTTTTAGAAAGAATAATGTGTCAGGTTTTGGAGCAATAAAATTCTATGTATCTTTAACCTGATGATTATGTGTCAGGCATTAGGACTTGCTTTAAAAAATATAGGAGTGATTTATTTATACACGCCTGTGAGAATGGTTCGCGATTTTTATTAAAACAAATTACCGCCTTCACAGAATCAGATGAACCAGTGCCTGACATGTTTTTGATGGTTGTGAAGTTAAATTTTATTAGTTTTCTCTTTTTGTCAGTCACTGGGACATCGGCTTCAGGTCCTAGTAATGCAGTATGTATATTAAATGACAAAATAATTTTAAGAAATCTGTACTGATAAAAGTTGTGGGCACCTATTTTTTCGAACAGAATGGAAAATAAAATATTCTTAATTATTCAGAGTTGGATGGATGCTTCAGTAGCGGACAATAAAATCCGGCCAAGAATTTGACATGTGCGTATTTTGACCAATTCCATCTTGAAGAGGAGAAACTTAAAAAAAGGAGAAGAGAAGAAAAAAGAGATTCTTTAGAAACTCTTGAAGGAAAAAAAAATGTAAAAGCACTAATAACTAAATTTCCAATAAGAAAAAAAAAGTGTTATTGTAAACATCGATCAGTTTAAATATGATTCGAGTTACAAACAGGAATGAATGACTTAGAAAAATAAAAAAAAATAGTTTTTACGCAAAAAAATTTAGTTAAAAATATATTTTTTAAGTACATATATGTATATTTATGTATTTAACATCATCATCATTGTTCCTAAAGTATAAATATTGAGTATTTAGGTAAGTATACCTTACTTACCTAAATATTGTCTTTGTCAGCTACTGGGACATAGAATACCCACTACTGGGTTAAGATCTGTCAGCTTCTGGTACATCTACACCTTTTTCGTTTAAAATTTAATTTAAATTTTATCGATATATGTCTTAACTGTTTAAAAAGTTTATCATAATTAGCTTTTCATAACGTTTTAATATAGGCAAGGAATAGCTTAAAAGTGTTTTAAATAAGACAATGATAGAATAGAGTGTCTGGGATATCTCCTTAAGACCTCAACTACTGGTACATTTACGGTAGTGGTTTTGACGTTTAATGTCAAAAATGTTAGCTCGCTTCAAAAATTAAAATTAAACGTATCAGAAAGATTTTCTTTAAACATCAAAGTCATGGTTAACTTTAAATTTTGAAATTCCAGTAGATCACAAACAGTGGCTCTTAAAATTGAAAAAAATGTTATTGGAGAATGGTAAGACATACGAAAAAATTTACTGGAAGAAAATTTTTATTTCGACTAGTTCTGCATACACAAAAATTTTGTTACCTTATATCCCAAACATTCTGTACTTAAATTATCAATCAGATATCTCTGATATTATTTCCAAAAATAAATACGTTCGCCAATTTAAACTCGAAGAAAAAACAAATAAAGTTTATACAAAAAATAGATTTTTCTTTAAAACCTCTCTCACACGCTTATGTGTTATCTTGGAAGTTATTAGTTTAGTTATATTGAATGTAAAATTTTATACAATATCCTTATATGTATCAACAAATGTTAGGAATGTACAAAAATATTCAGATAATTAATGATGATTAATTAATGTTTTAAATTACATTTTTTTTATTTCAATATTACTTGGCCTCCAATTTAAGTTTTTCTTCAGATTCTTATCAGTTCAGATCAGCTTTAAATATCTGATAATGCCTAGCAGTACTAAAATTTGACATAGTAGAAGACTTTAGTTTGCTTGGACCCTATGTTCGCAAAATCACTCACCTTTTATAACTTTAACCACAGATTAATATTATGGCCAAATTTTTCAATCACAAGCTAACTTTAACTTTTGGTTATTTGATATAGGATTTAAGTGTAGTATTTCGCATGGTGTATAGTAGCGAACTATAAGTCAAATTCAAAAGAAGAAAGTTTCGTTATTTGGTTTTCGAAGAGGTAGGGGAAAGTGGGGCAACTTCGGACATGGGGCACCTCCGGACAAAGCAAATTTAACAACATAGAGTGCTACAAAATTGGACATTTCGTGAATACGTATCCTACTAGAGCAGTAGTGTCGTGGTCCATTATTGTTGAACAACTTCGATCACGCACAATCCGATTATTTGAGAAAATTCAAAAAACCAGTTCCTCTTATAACTTTTACTGCAGACATCGTAAGCTATAACGGCTTGCGAATAATTTTGAGGTAATATTCATACTATTTACCTCTGACTTGGATACGTTTAGCGATGCATAACCACACAAAATAGTAGATTCAAACCATGTGTGAAGTAATATTTTGTCATTTATGTATTTTTGCTACGTGGGGCAAGTTCGGACAAATCAGTTTCAGACCAATAAAAAATACTTTATTTTATCGGTAGCGTGGAATTTTGCAATAAAGACGATTACGTCGTGGATTTCTTGAGAAATTATAAAGGCGGCTTCCGCTTCCGGAACTTACAAGACATTTCGCATGTTTCCAGAGAAGATATAGTCTCAAATTACCTAATCCAGAGTCAACACCAGAAACTTCAAAGATGCCTTCAATTTGCTAATTTAATGTCAATATTTATGGTTACAACAATCAACAAACTTTTTTCTGATAAATACTGTTGTTGTCCGGATGTACCCCACTATGGGGCAGTTTAGGACAAACGCACCTTTTACGGAAAAATATAACTGAACGAAAACCGCTGTATTTTTTTGTTAGGATAAGTCCTGAATGTTGGAAATCGACTAAGGTATCTGGACTTAAATTAAAACCTGAATTTTCTCTTGACTTTGAAATATTAATTTTTGAAATTACGTGTCCGAACTTGCCCCACGTTCAACTAATATTCTTTTTATAAATAAACTTTTTAATATTATCTTCTTCTCATGTAAGCCACGAATAATAAATACTGGTAAAACAGATTTATTGAAAACAGATCTTCGAAAAATTGTACAGTAGCGGACAATAAAATCCAGGCAAGAATTTGACATGTCGGGCGTATTTCGACAAATTTGTTAAATCAGGCTTTTATTGAGGTTATATTTCTGTCAAAACGTAAAAAAATTGAAAATCAAACTTTATAAGCTGAACTCTCTCTGCGACAGCTTCTGTCTGTCCAAGCTTCACCGATCAAAATCACTAATCTTAGTTTTTGAGCGGAACTTAAATCAGACTTTTGTCAAAATATAAAATAAAATTTGTACTAAACATCATAATTACCAGTAACATTTTGTATATTTATTTAACGTCAAAAATATGAAAGTGAGGTTTACATCGTACAAATGATCGGATTTTATTGTCCGCTACCGTACCTCATATTTTGAAATTAAAATGTTCTTGAGACCATAACAACGTACAATAAATTCTAATATCTAATATCTAATTGTTTCTATATTATGAAGAAGTTAGCAATATATTTTACAAATTGGCCGAAGGTCACAAAAACTAGATCCCACACCATCAAACGTGCTGGCAGAAAGTTTCGCATATGTTATAATAGGCATTAATCTGTGCTTTAGCCTCAGTCCTCTGGTAAATTAGACGTTTGAAATTAAAATACAATCGAATTATGGCGATCTCACTTTAATTATATTATGAAATAAGTAGCTCTATAAATCTTCTTAAATCTTACTCTTGACAGTTGTGACAGAAAAAAGTAGCTTTCGGAATACATGAAATGTATTTTATAAACGTTCACGTTTCTCTATCTATTCCATTACACAAATTGACCGAAATGACAAATTCTGTTATATTTATTTTATTTTCACGTTTTCAAAATTTACCTGAATTGAATATAGGCCAATTTACAGTATAACTACTCAATAAGTAGAATTAAGACCTGTACGGTTAAAGCTTTTCTGAAATATTCTTATTCCATTGCCTCTTTGACATTCAAATTATATTTCACTTGGTTTTAAATACCCTAACTAGTCCATCTTCATGACGTTTATGCAATTGAATTATTTATTCTTCGCCAGGCTCAAGTTTATTGTAATGAGGTCCACTTTGACGTTGAACGTAAATACTTTATAAAAATTTTCCGAACAAATTTATCGAAGAAATTAACACGTAGCAGCTACCGAAGGTAAACTGATAGATTTATTGCAAACAATTCATTTATTATTTTTCGGTGCTGTCGTCGACGTTTTTCTATAAAGGATTCGTTTTTCTTCGGGCTGTTTTTCAATATTGTATTAACGTAAATTTAAATGCTGAAAGCTATATACATAAATAAAGGGTACTTAAAAAAGAAGATCCGTCTATTTCATACATTTTTTTTACGTAACTGTTTATTTTATTTGCTAGAGCTTATGTTACTTAAGTCATCTTGTATGCAGGATTTAAAAATCAAAAGTCAGAAAAAGCAACACATTATAAAGAAATTTTTAGATTTTGAATAATAATAATGGCAATAATTTCTATCTAAGTATTTACTTTATTTCCCGTAAGATTTACGGAAATTATATTAACTTACGTTCAGTATAAAATAAAACAAACAAAAAAGAATAAAATTAACTTGGAAACTGCGTGCAAACTGAACGCAAGGAAAATCTGCCATAATGCCTTGTATAATTATGCTATCAATGTATATCAAAAAGTAAAATCAGAGAAAATATAACAGACACAGTTTAAGGTTTTAAGAAACAATAATATTATGTTTCGTATAATATGCATTCCATTATCCGAACATTACGGCGGCGTCTGAAGAAATATCCCATTTTATCAGCGATTCCGGTTTGCTCGTTTCCCCGACCCGGATTTTCTGGAAGAAAGACGAGCTTCCGACCGCCTAATTACAATTTTAAATTTCAGACTCGTAGCGACGGATGGGAATAAGTTTGTTTAATAAAGAGTTCCGCTCGCTCTTTCTAACTTTAATGTGATTTTCTGGATGCATGAATTACTTTAATACTGAGCGTTCCAAAAATATAAGATTTATTTACTGTAGAATATGTAGTATATACATATTTCATCCGAATATTTTATGGTATTTTTCAAATTTTTATTACAGACATCTCCAGACATATCTGCAGAGTTCGGCAAGAAAAGGGAACGAATTTATGTAAATATAATATACACATATATAATTAAATTGATTTTATAAACAAGTACCGAGTTATAATTTTATAAAGATTTGTGCACATTTACCATGACGCTTATTTTTTATATTTAACTTTCTCCTAGATTTCTTATTGTTTACTCTCCAAAATTTCGAATAAATGTGAAAAGTTACACTTTGCATAAATTCATATTTGCAACAGAAATGAAGTGATTATAAAATACATAAATTATAAATTATATTCTATTTTTGGATGTTTCAAATCACCGTTTCATTTAGTATTGGTTCAATTAGGTATAACTATAATGTCTGCTATAAGAATTTCATTACTTTCGATTTTTCTTATCTTTTAAGGAAGCATGTAGTTAAAATTTGTTTTACTGCTTTATTTTCTAGTCTTGGCCAATTAAAAATATTATTTATACTTTTACAAATTGTAATTTTAAACCAGGAGGTAAGATTGAATATCATTATACAGTTCTTCGGAACAATCCTACTCAAGACTCAAGACTCCTCGTTAAAACGTTCTCGAATTACTTGTGATAAATTGTTATACACGCATAACAGATTACAGAGTTTCTTGAAAATGGTAAAGCCCGAAACGAATCGACGCAAAATGCTCCTCAAAATAATAATCGAAACTTCAACAAAACTCCAGTCAAGGTGAAACCAGGTCCTCAACGATTCATCATCAATATACAGTTCCTTGTCATTGAATTAGGAGCACCAAGGTTATTTATGTATTTATTCAAAATAAATAGTGATTTAGTCTAATTTTAACTATAAAAATCGTTATGAAACAATACTAATTTTACATTATGTTTTAATTAATTTTCAGTAACACATGCTTTCGTTTTAATTGCTGTTGCAATTTTAATTGCAACAGCAATTCGTGGCACACTATTAATATAAATATGAATTTCTTTCTAAATTTCCGAATTTTTCCAGTAAAGTCTCTAATATTTTTTTCAGCTTCTTCTTGGTAGAACTTGTTGATAAATATACAATGCGTTTATTCCATACTTGCACAAACATGAACGGATACCTTTACCTCGTTTATTCCATACTTGCATAAACATGCAGGTATGGAATGAACGGATACCTTTTCAGTTGCATCGAAACTGAAAAATTGCTTAACCATGAATGCACATACTTTTATGAAGATGAAGTAATTTTGAACTGAAGAAAAATAGTGTTTATATTTAATCTATTAATAAATTAATCGGTTTCAAATTAGTAAAAGGAAAAAACTGTTAAATAAAATATAAAATAACGCAATTTATCAAGGTGGTCCTAATTCAATGGCTAGGGACTATGTTTATTAGATAATAATTTTAGGAAATTCTTCACTATTGGAATTGTAGATTTAACATTTTACGTCATAAAATTTTCATACATTGGAAAAGTTCTTTTTCGTGAAGTTGTTTAATGCCCATATTACGACAACCTTACTACAAAACCCATTCTAAAGGGTCCGTTATTAATGTGAAAACTTTTGGAAACTGAGTGTATAATACAATATACCTCTATGACAATATCCATGACAGTCAAACTGATAAGGATTGTAAGACAATTACGAATTTCAAAATTAATAAAATTTACTCTCAATCAGATACTGAAAATTACATGTTAAGAACTGAGTGTGATCATCAGATTTTTAATTTAATATTACCGTAATGTAACAAATGCTACTGCATTCCACAAATATTTTGAAATCTGAAATATTGTAACACAATTTCCGAAAAATTCAAAGTCAACAAATGAAAAGAGAATGCGACTGTAAATTATTTAACAATTTAGTAAATTATATCTGTTTTGCTTACATTTATAATCGTTCATTTTTCATCAGCTGTATCACTGACAGACACAGAATATGTTTCACTGTACCACAAACTCTTTTAAACGGACACTAAATGGCGCACAAACACTTAACGTTTCGCAGTCGTTCGACAGCTTCGTCAGAAGTGAAAAATATATCTTGTTTTTCTGACGAATGTACATTTTGTTTAAGCGGACATGTAAACCGACACAACAGTAGGTATTGGTCAGACCAAAATCCACATTGGATGGAGCAAATTCACACCCAACGACCACAAAAAGTCAATGTTTGGTGCGGCATTTATGGTGGACACGTCTTAGGACCCTACTTTATAAACGGAAATTTGACCTCTGAACGATACTTATTACTTTTGCAAGAGAATGTTGTTTCAGATCTTAGACAATTACTCCCGAGCAATCATAATCCCAATTTATCGGCAGAACAAATATGGTTTCAACAAGATGGGGTTCCTCCACATTTTGGGCGTCAGGTGCGGAAATATCTAGATGAAACTTTTCCTGGTAAATGGATTGGACGCAGGGGTGCAATTGAATGACCTGCTAGGTCTCCCGATATGACACCACTTGACTTTTTTCTTTGGGGTCATGTAAAAAATTTTGTCTACAAAAATAGGCCACAAAATATCGAAGAGTTGCGAGAAAGAATAAGGCATGAAATTTCGAATATTCCTCCCAACAACCTTTTAAATTCACTACAAAATTTTGTTCGACGAATTCATTACTGTCAGGAGCTCAACGGTGGACACTTTGGGCACCTTATAAAATAGAATTCCAAAGAAAATAGTTGAGTATTAAAACATGTGGGGCGTTGTTAGGGTGTTAGAAAATTTCTAAGGTAACTCGATATCTCGAAAACGGTTAAGTTTAGGTATGTGGTGTGTTATACAATTGTTTTTAGAATTTTGAGAAGCACTGAAATATCGCGTAAAATACAGAGTGTTCCATTTAAAACAAAAGTAACTTTGTTTTTCTACGTCTTTTTGTCTGATCCTGTATACTTAATTCGTCTTTATTGTAAAAGATTTTTTAAAGCCCTAAAACTTTTGTATTTAACATTTTTCGCTAGCTATCTTACTTTAAGAATAAATCGACCTTTTCCATACATAACAGCGACTCTGTATGTTTAAGATATACATTTTTTTAAAGTATACACTTTGGAATTGGAGTTGCGTATACTATTTTTTTGCATTTCACGCGAAAATTGATTTTATTAATGTTTAACAAGAGTAACATTAATCACTGTCACAATTGATGGACGAAAAATAATAGTAGTTAGTACGTTGCTATACAGTAATGGTTGCTATGTTGTAAAGTAACCCATTACTGTACGATTTAGAGGATATCAATATGATACGTTACTGTATGAAATGCGAAATGTATATTACCCAACACTAACGTTTAGTTACACAAATAAGAAAATTTTTAGGTACATTTTTTTAAATCTTTGGAACAAGAAAAGTTGTCTGTTGTACTTTGCGTATAAGGTTTTCCGTTGATTGTATAAAAGACAAGATATTAATTGAATAACCCTTTAAAATTAAATTGTGCTAGCGCAAATTATTGCGAATATTTCATAAATTTGTCAACGCAAATTTATTAAACTGGCACAACATATTATGCTTTATCTGCTCCAATTTTTAATCATAATAAAAATAATAAATAAAGTATTTTTCTGGATTTTTGGCAGAACCTTTGGTTTTCCTAGAAAGTTGTACAGCTGTTCACCGAGTGCCGCGGTTTTCTCTATCGTCTACAGTATAAATAAGATAATGTTATTTAAATATTTTCAAAATAAAGAAAAATAGGAATTAGTTTAATAGGAACATATTCAATTACTTTGAACAAAAAATAAAACATATTCATTGTTTTATCAGCAAATCAAAATAGAAGAGCTGGTCGGAAATGCTATATAACGTCAATATTGAAAGAAAAAAAAGTTTGTCTGGCGATTTCTTGAGTCTAGACAAATACATTTGGTGTTTTATGAAAGCTTATTAAAACAGTGTTTCACGAGAGTTTGTGTTGGGTTGTGAGTAGTGGGTGTTCTATTTGAAAATTTTGAGAAAGAATATCTTTTGCAAAACTCAACACCGGGTGCGGTTTGCATGTAGGAGTATCGTTTTAACTGAAAGTCATAGTACATGTAAATTATGCAGTTTTATAAAAAAAATGCCTGAGCATTATTACTTTCTATCACTGTACGGGGTGTTAATAAAAAAATTTACACACGTTGACAGGTGATAGTAGAGATTAAAACGAGAAAAAAATGTCTAATGAACCCAGATCTAATACTGAATGGTTTTCGAAATATGGTTTAATTAAAAAAAAAAAATACGTACAGAATCAATAACGCATTTAGCGTACTTAAAGTTATCACAAAAAACAAGAAAATCCAGAGGAGTTAGATCTGGAGATCTTGGTGGTCATGTAACAGGTTCTCCCCGACCAATCTGTCTGTTTCCGAACCATTCATTTAAATAGCTTTTTTTTATTATATTCGAAAAGTGGTGGCGCTCCATCATGCAAAAAATAAAAGAACATCCTCCATCAGCTCGTTTAAACTAACTGATACGTAAAAAGTCCCGATAGAATTCAACCAACTCGACAAACGAAATGGTTCAATAAAGTCAGTACTAGTAATGCCTGCCCAAACGTTAATCAAAAATCCAATTTGATGATTTCTAACATGACTCCGTGCGGAATTTTAATCGAAAGCACATGGATTGATCGGGGAGAACCTGTTACTGTCGTGACAAAAAAGGTGGATACATTTTTGGCGTAAATTTAATAATACTAAAACTTTTGCTGCATGGTTGTAATTATAAACTGACACTTACGGATGACAACCACCCAGCAAAAGTTTTAATATTATTAAATTTAGGTGTCCACATAAAGGTCAAGACAGTACATAGCAACCAGATCTAACTCGTCTGGATTTTTTAATTTTTTGTGATAATTTTAAGTGCGCGTTATTGATTCTTATGTAAACTGGAGTATTAGAATCTGTTTCTTATCTTCATCTCTACTATCACTTGCCAAAATGTGGAAAGTTTTTTTTTATTAACACCCTGTATAATTGTCAAGAAAGAGCTTCGGGTTTTATTTAAAGAAGATTTTAATTATAATTTGTAAGTTTGACTTTACATTTCATTATCATTTACATCTATCGAATCATTCCCAAAATTTATTAGGTAATTTATTCACATTAATTTGTTAAATTTTATATATATATATTTTTTTATCTGTGGTGATTGCCCAACGGGGTCCTAAGTCAAAAACTTGTCAGGACCTCAGGAGCGGGAGTGTATTTGAGTGTGTGTAAAATGTTCCATGGCTTTGTTACTTCCAACCTTCTCGCCGTTTAAGGGGCAGCAGTGTCGAATTTTATCCCCAACACTAAAGGGTACCTGAAGTCGATACCGACCATCCCCGAGAAAAATCCCGAGTGCAGTCCGACCATGCGATTGCAAGGCCGGTCCTCTTACCACTGGACCGTTCAGGCGTAATTAATTACTTCAATGTAAGCAATTTGTTAGGAAAGTATCTGAATTTGTGAATTTCTCAACATTTAATTCAAGTCAAATATCAAAAAACATTTTCCTAATCCGATATTTAATTAAATTTTTCTAACGTTTGATAATAACAATAATTCCCTTTAACAAGGCTTGAAGGCCCAAAGGGTGTAACAGAGCAAGTTTGTTACGGCTTAAGCCTAACTATACAGTGAGAATCTTGTAACGCTGCACATAGACGAAATTACGTGATCAGATAATACATTTCTGAGTCATGTAAAATTGCACATAGGGGTTTTAACATTACGTTGTTATGGTTACTACTCAATTTTCAATGCTGAATCATTTAAAAATTGCACATAGAAAGTATTAAGGAAGGTTTATTTCATAGTATGTATTTGTCTATCCGGAAATTTGGTAGCAAATAATGCAGAGACCTCTCTCAACGAAGCTCCATTTGAGAATAATGTGTACATTTCTACTTTATCGGCGGTTGTATACATTATTTTACAATTAATCAAAAGAACAATTTAATTCAATCTGACAATTCAAAATCAGTAGTGTCATTACTAACAACGCACGGTAACCATGGCGAATGAAATAAATTTGGAAATGATAATGTAATAAAGCTTCCATTGATAATTACTATGTGCAGTAGGGTGGGTCGAAAAACCAAACTTTGAGATAATCTTACCTAATAGCAAAATTATGTTGTCTTTTAGTGATATTATGACACCTACGAAATATTTTTCAATTTAATTAATATTTAGAGGGTGCGCCTTACGTTTGAATTTTTGAAATTATACAAGAAAGGCCATATAGTATGCCATGAAAAGTTCGTATTTGCAATAATAATAATAACAGAGTTATGATCAAAACTGTACACTAAAAGGGCAAGAGAAGGTGGATAAAATTAAAACTCGAATCTTACAGCAACTCCTAAATTCGATAGGAAGAAAGATTTCAATATTGAATGATTTTCATTAATTTTTCTGTTGTATTATTTTTTTAATTATTAATAAATGATTATTTTATTCTAAAAACCCTATTTTCCTTGAGACATTTATGTTATATGACTACCAGAATATATTCAAGTTATTCGTATTTCCAAGGCAAAGCGCAACCTGAAGATGAGGTGCTATTTACTTTAAATTTTAGCATTACACTGTTTTCATGTAAAGGCAATATAATTTTGCTATTAAAAATCAAAAGCGTAATATTCGTTTTTTTCCATACAAAAATGACCCACCCTAATGTGCAGTCTTATAAGGTTCTCAGTGTATACTAGGGTGTAACATTACACATCTACCTATTATTACACCGAAGTTCTACTTCTATAATGGCTTTAAATAGTTTGAGCTCAGCTAGGGCGGAAAGTTGACATTGATGGTCCGGATAACCGTTTGTACAATTAATTTTTTTACTATAAGTCAAAGAACTTTTATATAGCTATCTTCTCCTCACTTTCCCGAAACAGACTTGCGGCTTTTGTCATGTCACGTCATTTCGTAGCATATTTTCTTAATTCATATTTATACGATCAGCATAATATAGTAAAAAAATTATCTGTAGTCTAGTAACCTGCTTGCTAGACTGCCATACGTTTTGAATCGCAACACAATTCTTCTTTCTGCCGCGCCGTCTCGTCCTTTCTTGCAAAAGGATTTCCGCAGTGTTGTTGATGCTGATGTTCTTTGTTGCTTCCCCTGCTGCTGCTGCTGTTTTTACTTCTGTTACCCCGTATGAAAGAGAAATTAATTATAGAATAAATTATATTGTTATCATATTTTACTTAGTCTGTCATTTGACAAATTCTAAAGAAATAAGGAAAAAAATTCTGCATTTAACTTAAACTTTAATTTACAAGTTATCTAAAAAAATTATAAATGAAATAATTTCATCACATGATAGCATGATTCTTGAATAGGCCGACAAAAAAATACTGACGAAAAGAGAGATATCCCAGAACATGGGAAAATGTTAAAAAAGTTCTATACAAAAATTTATAATTAATTAAAAATTTACCAGAAATGTACTATCGCGGCCTTATAATTTCGCACGATTTTTTATCAAGTAGCCAGAATTTCTCTAAATTATAGTTTTGTAGAACAGGCTCTTTCCTCAGTTTTGACACTAACGACATTTAACCAAAAGTCAGATTGTTTGGTTATATTTTAAGAACAGCAAGATAGAACTGAAATAACATAATAAAAGTGGCAGACCAACCATCTTCTAATTTTGCGATTGCAAAACCCTTCTCTCCTCCAGAAAGCACGTGATTTGGCTTGGTGATCCTACAACTTTAGCATTTGAAATCTGACGTTTAAAATGATTATTTTTGACAAGCCGTCAAAGAAAGTCATATTTACAGCGGAAAATTAAATCGTGCGAAATTATAAGGCCGCGATAGTACATTACGACCATGCATAAGACGAGAACCAAAAGTTTACGTCTTTAAAAACGTGCAATAAACGTTTACGCAGAGAATCAGAGACGCTTAGTCGAGAAATTTGACTGTGAAGTAATACTACAGCTGATGATGAATGCATCGTCCAAGTATATGAAATTAATTAAAATCAATTTCGTTTTCAAAACAGTACAAAAGTGAAATACTTCGAAGGGAATAATAATTTACGACAGATAATTTCGTCGCTTTAAAAAATAACACATCTAACCCAATTAAACCAATTAAATAGAAATGTCTTCAATAAATTATTTAATGGCCAAAAATATACTTTTGTTACTCATTTTGAAAAAAAAGTGCACAGCGCATTTTGCATGCACAACGACGATATGCTGAAAATGCTGTCCTTCAACTTGAATGCCCAAACGTACCCTGCACTTCATGTTTTCAAACGTGTTTGCCAAGTGTTGGGGGACTATATTAGCTAAAACACAAACAAATAATTGGACAGCTGTCAGTGCTACTAACCTTTAGGAGAAAAAAACATTGAAATCATAGCCTACTTTAATTAGGAATTTAATTGAATGCACGGTTCTACTCTCTCTTAACCAGGGATGTCGTTTTGGGCATAATTTTTCACTAATTATTTCTGATCAACTAACATGACATTTTTCTAACATTTTTCCCATATTCTGTGTCTCTATTCTTTCAACATCTTTTCTTTGTCAGTCTATTCAACCTGTATGTTGTAGAATTTTGTATAAATAATTGAAACGAAATTATACTCGTATGAATGCAATTTAGATTATTTTTATTACTTTTGTGTTACTTAAATCATCCTATGTTAGTTAATTGCACCAAAGTTCAGCATGAAGACTATTTTCAATAGTTAGTGACTAATACAGAAAATACTCTCTTCTTTCTTTTTCTTATGTTTTTGACATTTTTTGTTTTTTTTTTCTTCATTTCCACTTTTTCATCAGGTATTTTGTCTTGGATTTCTAGTAATTTTTCTCTGTGAATAAATCTTTACTTTCTGACGTGGATTCTTTCATGTATTTTTTAACTTGTTCTACAGATTTATTCTCGTCTATCGCTTTTTCCGATTCTGATAGGTCACTTGTTTTTTACTTTTCAGTTTAGGCTCACCACTGCGTCTAAAATTATATTTACATATCGATTTTCTCACCTTCTCTTCTTCTGAACTTTAATGCTTGCTTTTAATTTTCTTATCTACGCTTGAATCAGAACTTGACCTACACCTCGTTCGAATTTTTTTCTCACTACTATTTCTTACATACCCCTTATTTTTTTAATCTTTTCATGACATTTTCAGTTTCATTCTTCATAATTTAGACTTCCTATCGTTAGCTGTAGCTATTTCATTATTTACATTGTAAGAGGTATTGCTGCTCTTATTACTTCTTCCTTTCTCTACTTTTTCAACCTCATAAAACGTATCGGTTTTACGAACTTCATTGAACTATGTGGCTGTTTTTTGTCTGTTTGACTCATCTTTCGAAGGTTGTCAACGTACTTTTTACGAACTGAGTTTGTATGTATTTGACTTCAGGCATCCCTTAGGTTGCAGCATTGCGGGAAATTTACAATGCACAATACCTCTGTCACATGATGAACACCTTCCAGTTTTGATCTCTTGTATTTTAATCAGTCGCGTTTTCTTTATTTCGTTTATTCGGTTTATCGTTGATGTTTTGATAATAATAGACTTTGTAATAACAAAGAAATAGCGATGACAACCAGAATTTAAAACGTTATAATCAGTAAACGCATTTGTAATTTGTTTGGTTTGTTAATTACATATTATAATTTCGTTTTGTGTGCGACATTCAATGAGAAACAAAATCTGTTGTTATAAAAGACGAATTATTAACACAAATTTGTACAAATCCCAACAAAATTAAATACATACGTTCGGTGTGTTATTTTTTAAAGCGACGAAATTATCTGTCGTAAATTATTATTCCCTTCGAAGTATTTCACTTTTGTACTGTTTTGAAAACGAAATTGATTTTAATTAATTTCATATACTTGGACGATGCATTCATCATCAGCTGTAGTATTACTTCACAGTCAAATTTCTCGACTAAACGTCTCTGATTCTCTGCGTAAACGTTTATTGCACGTTTTTAAAGACGTAAACTTTTGGTTCTCGTCTTATGCATGGTCGTAATGTACATTTCTGGTAAATTTTTAATTAATTATAAATTTTTGTATAGAATTTTTTTAACATTTTTCCCATGTTCTGGGATATCTCTCTTTTCGTCAATATTTTTTTGTCGGCCTATTCAAGAATCATGCTATCATATGATGAAATTATTTCATTTATAATTTTTTTAGATAACTTGTAAATTAAAGTTTAAGTTAAATACAGAATTTTTTTCCTTATTTCTTTAGAATTTGTCAAATGACAGACTAAGTAAAATATGATAACAATATAACTTATTCTATAACTAATTTTTCTTTCATACGGGGTAACAGAAGTAAAAACAGCAGCAGCAGCGGAAGCAACAAAGAACATCAGCATCAACAACACTGCGGAAATCCTTTTGCAAGAAAGGACGAGTCGGCGCGGCAGAAAGAAGAATTGTGTCGCGGTTCAATTGGAAGTCAGAAGAAGCTAAAAAAAGATTCTTTTTAGGGGTAAAATTACTCCCCTGATTTATTGTAAATATTCTCGAATTACCATCAAAATATTTAGTAAAAATTGCCAGAATTATTTTTTTTATAAACAAATGATTTTTTTCAATGCAATAGTTTGCAGTGTCATTTTGTGAAAAAGAGCAAATTAAATTTTGCACCATTTTTGAATTTTATATTTATAAAGTATGAATTTTATATATTTATTTTGTAATTAACTGTGATAAGAATGTCATAAGAAAAGAAAACGGTGAAGCGATGTGTGAAATATATAACTCGTTATTCTCGTATAGTAAATGTATTCCTACAGAACGTTAGTAAATGCATCCGTAAACAGCATCTGTTTCTGTTATTTCGAGAACTCTAATATGTCGGCATGAACTCTTTGACATTTTTTCATATTCTAAGTTAAAAAAAAAAACGTTTCACGTTACCAACAATGACAAGTATGTCGCACTAAATTTGTCGCGCGAAAATGATCGGTTCCGAAGAGTTATTAAAAATTGATTTATCTCTCCCGGCTTTAATTTGTTATGAAAATACGCTAATTTTAGACCAAAGCAGTCGTTTTTCTGTGAATCATTTTCTGTGAACTGGGTGCGAAGAGATGTGACCGCGTTCTGTATAAACACCGGGGTCTGGTTAGTTTCCTCGCCGCCTCAAAACATTTTACAATATGCAGCCCTGGCGGACGTGCCACTAAAAAGTACTCCATTTTCCAGCAAAATTGCACACAGCGCGATAAACAGAATAACACGTTTCGCAAAGATATGAAACATGCAGCGCGATGCATCTCCGAAAATAAATTCACGATTGTATCTGCAAGAATTTGATGATCCAGAAGATTCTAGAACGCGGAAAGGTTTTTTGATAAAGAACTTTAATTTGGATATGAAGTATACACATTCGATATTCACAGATTATATATTGCAACTAAAGAAAAAAAGGTTTTTCTTTATAAAATAAGAAGGTAATTCTATTTTGTGGAATAGTTTTAAATTCCAATATTATACCAAATTCGCCAGTTACAGTATAACATTCTTCCTCTACTATCAATAACAAATTAGACAGATAGATAAAGTTGAAGGCATCTGGGGTCATGTCCATCTTCTTCTAGTTTCTGAATGTATTACACCACAAATTCTTCTTCCTGTCGATATTTCGTTTTTTCTTGCAAAGTGACTTCACAACCCTAACTAAATTCGGTCCTTTAGAGAGAAATAAAGTTTCATTTTGGGGTAATTACTTAGTAATGAGCTTCGTTCACAAATATAATTGACTGAACTGGTAATTTTCTAAAGAAACAATATCAAACCAATTTTCTTATCAGTGAACAAACTTGCAGATTGTCTACTTTCCCCAAAAGATTACATTCTTTTACAATCAGATGATGTTTATGTACAATATATGTATATGTTACCGTAAAAACCCGATTTCAGTTAGAACCCGATATCCCTAGGAAGAACTAAGTCTAACTATCCTCATTAGTTAATTCTAGATTTAACTAGGTAAAACTAGAATTGTCTGAGAGCATCAGTAAAAACTAAAAATTTGAAACGTCATTACTTTAGGACAATTTTTACTAGTTAAAAGTAATTTTAACTGGTTTGTATCAGTTAATTAAAATTCATATACGACGAAATTTGAAAACTGCAGGCGATGGGAAGCTATTCTCTGATTGGTTATTAGAGGAGTAGCATGATGTAATCGACTGATCATTGCCTACCGAGTCAAGATAAAGTAAACTATGGTATAGCTAGCGAGTAGCGGCTGCTTTCACATTGTTTTTAACCTGCGAGTGTAGTGTTTTAGTTTTATTACGTTATTGTTTATTTTGAGTGTATTTTTTACCAGTAATAGCGAGTTCATGTGTGTGAATATGACTGATATTGGCGAAACTCAGTTTAGCACCAACGATGTAGGAACATGGAAGGAGCGACTTTTGCAAAAGATTTTACAGAAAGAAGAGGCCGAGAAGAAAGAAAATCGTTACAACGTTATAACAGGAAACATGTATAATAAACTGATGATGGAAGTACAAGAGACAGAATTAGCTGAAAAGAAAACACCATTATAAAATAGAAGATTGAAGCGTTATTAAGGTTAGTGAAACGGAAAAATTGGCTTCCAGAACTAAATATATTAGATATCATCTACCTGCTGACATTATTGAAGCCGCGCACGTTGCTATTGGACATGGAGGTAGAGATAGGTTAAAGACTGAAACTTCTAGATAATACGCAAATAACATGTGTTTTTTTAAAAATGCCATAAGGGGTGGCTGTGGAAAAGAAAATTCATGTCTTAGCTCCATTCATTTACTTTAAATTTTCAGATTTGGCATGTGTTAGATGCCAAGCTACGACATGAGTTTTATTTTTCATGGCCAACCTTTATGGCATTTTTAAAAAAACACATAGTATAACTATCGATATGATAAATATTCTTATATCAATGTTTGAAACCTGCCAACGCAAGAAGAGTAAAAAGAGGAGGGGTCTCGTTTCCAAACCTATAATAACAAGTGTCTAAATAAAAGCCTGGTCAAGCAGGCTACTTTTAGTAATTCTGTTATGTAAATGCAATGGATAAATTCTCGATCACAACCTACTTGACCAGGTTTTTATTTAGACACTCGTTACATTCAGAAATGAATAGCCGTTGCCAGGTAGACCTAGTAGACATGCAGTCACAAGATCCCGGGTTAAAGTTCATTATGGTGCATAGTAGCATGCATTTTACGTAGTCGCAGTTCCTCCATTAAATTACATAGCGAAACTGCGACTTCATAAAATGCATGCCACTATACCAGGACCATTTGATAAAGTCTGTATTGGTAAGGCCACTGCAAAACAAGAGGGTAGAAGAAGTTGCTTATCAGTTAACAGATATAAAGTAAAGACTACTTTTAACTAAAACCTGTTTACTTAAATCTAGAATTAACTGGTAAATTTTGGTTAATTCTAGGTTTACCTAATTAAATCAAGAATTGACTGAAGAGGATAGTTAAAACTAGTTTTTCCTAGGAATATCAGGTTTTAACTGAAATCGGGTTTATACGGTAACATATACAATATGAGCCAGTCAACTAGGATCGCGGTTTGGTAGCTTAGTATCAATATTGAATTGAATTGATAAATAATTCAAGACCCCCTCTTCTCTCAGTCAAATATAATTTCAATCGAACTCATTTGTGTACACATCTTTGCAGAATTCTTTCTGTATATCAGGGAATCAAAACCGGTCGGGCACTAGCCAACATAAACTAGAAACAGAGCATCAAATTCTATTTGTCGATACAAATCTCCTAGCGCGATAATCCTATTTCATTAATAAAAAAAATCACGATTCCATTGAAATCCTCAAATATCCTAATCCTGATACAGGCTTCCATCTTTATGGTTTTAGTTTCTTTGATTTGACCAACTGCTTATTCCACAGTTAATCTTGCAAAAAGCCAGTTCATGACTTTACTGTGACTTTACTCTCTCTATAAAGGACACCAGGGATATGTAAGACACTAGATCAACCCACTACGTGTACAGGTACTGCCATTCCATTCCTCTCGTGAGCAAATTGAGAAACAAAGATAACAAATTCAAATCTCGCAAGTGCAACAAGGAAAACAACAGTTTTAGGAGATTCTGTTTGTCACAATAACATTATTTTAGAATAAAAAATATAACCAGCTTTAAACGCCTGAACGGTCCAGTGGTAAGAGGACCGGCCTTGCAATCGCAAAGTCGTCGGTTCGAACCGCACTCGGGATTTTTCTCGGGGGTGGTCGGTATCGACTTCAGTTACCCTTTAGTGTTGGTGATAAAATTCGACACTGCTTCCCCTTAAACGGCGAGAAGGTTGGAAGTAACAAAGCCATGGAACACTTTACACACACTCAAATACACTCCCGCTCCTGAGGTCCTGACAAGTCTTTGACTTAGGACCCCGTTGGGCAATCACCACAGATAAAAAAAAAAAAAATTAAAAAATATAAGGTTATGTATGTAAGGTTATATCTAGTTATGTTATTTATCAATCATGAAGTCATTGGAAGAATGCAGAATTTTTACTTTACGGAAAAAGCGGAACATTTAATTACGTGATACCTGACCATTCCGTACAGAAAATTTACAACACTATTTCTGAAACTTAGGCATCTCGTAACAACATATTTATTACTAAAGCCGGATTTTTAGGCATTTAAGAAGACTGAATTAGGCAGGCAAATAGGTAGTTAATGTCTAAGAAATAGGCACACTTTTAGGTACCCTAAAAAATGTAGGATTTAATAATTTTTCCTTTTCCATCGTTCTATAATAAAAAAAAATATTAATACATACTTATTTTGGTTTCATGGTCATTTATCAAGAAATTGGAGGGAGGTTCTTCCGGGCTTATGGAACTGTACAACTGAATTAAACACATAATTTGCCGTAAGGAATGTATTACAAAAATAGGGGCAATAAAACGGCGTCAAAAAATGGAGACAGTACCTAAAATAGTTTTCTACCTGATAGAGTAGTTCGAGGACCTCGTTACAGCTTTCCTTTTTAGGGCCTTTCTATTTCTCTGTGGAGCTCTAGGGGAAGGGTCTTCTTTCCGTACAGTATCACATCACACGCACCAGGAATATTTAAAATGGAATATCCACTCGCAGAAAGGGGTCGACGATAAAGTTAAAGAAGAAGCAAAAATGACAATTTTTAAATTTGAACAAAGATATAAAATTAAAATAATAAGGGGGACATTTGTGTTCATGAAAAGGGTTCGGCGAATATTTTATAAAAATTACATCAAAGTGAATGTGAAAATTGGAAATGCAACCGTTTACGAAAATGTTTCGGTTAACATTAATTAATTTTTTTAAATTTTCTCTTCCTGCGGAACCGCCTTTTTTGCATTTTCAAAACCTCTTTTGTAATTTGCGACTGCAAGGTGGCGGCATCTGTGCGAATCCCCCTTTTGGTCCCGTTGATTTATGTCACTGGAGTGACTTAAGATGCTTATCTTCAAGCGATTGTGAGGTGTTTTTGGACCGGTTCCGTTACCTTGCGTGGGTGAGCTTATCACGCGTTCAGGGTCGCGTAGCTTATTTACTTTAATGTATCTTAATGGCCACATATCGAAAGGACAGTCAGTACTTTGGCTAAAGTTTGTCGCTTGATCTCCTTATCGCCTGAGATTGTTTATATTAACAATCAAAGCGTGAAATTCTTTCGTGAATAACCCTGAAGAAATTTTATTTACATTTATAAGTTTTGAATTTTAATACTCGGCTGTTTACAAAAGCGTAACAGCGCTGAGTTTAGGCCAGTGTCTTTAAAATGTTTTGGCAGGAAAATACGTATTTCTAGTTCTATACACAGAAAAAACAATTAATAAAAATTAATTATGCAGTCATTACCCATTTTAGACATAAAATAGGCAATTTTGTACGCGTTTAAGCTATAAAACTAGGCAAATACTTAAAATAATGTAAAAATAGGCACTTGGGCACAAAAAACTTACATCTGATTCTGGTTAAAATTGTAATCTAAATGTATAAAACTTAATTGCCTATGTTTTTCCTTAAATAAAATTTTAGACAATTGCCTAAAGATCCGGGATTTACTTATTACTAAAGTTTATTATTTAAGCAAATTGAACATAAAGCCGTTTTAAGACTACCTTATTTCTTGACCAAGATTTAAGTTCAATTTCTACAATAAATAAATATTTAAAATAAGAATTTTTTGGCCTGCAGATATGGTTCGGGAATAGAACACGTTCCATCTAAATAGTTTTTGATTCAATTGAAATTCTGATACTAATTACTGAATAAATTGAAATACATACTTAAAAAATTGAACCAAATCTTGTACAAGAAATAGGCCCAGTTGTATAAGGCCAGTTTAACTTTAAGCCAAAGCTTAAATCCTTAACAACAATATTTTTTTTATCTGTGGTGATTGTCCAATATAATAATAATAATAATAATAATAAATAATCGTTGCTAAGAGTTTAAGAGAAGTTCCAAAGTAGCCAACTTCTTAAATGTTAGTTACTAATGCTTAGTTATTAGTGAAGTTATATAAACCCTTTCTGCTTATGCATATATTTTAACCTCACTTTTAACTGTTTAATTATTAATTACTAAACGTTAGTTGTTAGTGTTAGTTACTGTATAAACCCACCTTTACTGACAATATCTTTGTCATACGTCACTTCAAATAATAAAAAAATTTCTACTGTATTTTTTTATCTCTACCTAAAAGCAAATTGTGCGACAAGATTAGGTATAAAAAATCATTAATCACGTTACCGTATTGTGTTGAGTTGTGTTGAGCTGATCTAGTCGTAGTGCCTTAGGGGTGCAGCGTGCTAGTTCAAACTCAAACTATATGGGAATTGTTTTCTTGCATAAAAGAAGTTGAACCTGCACGCCCCGGCATTTGTTATACAGTGAATTTTTTTAAGTGTGGCCATAGGGATTTACATGTTAAAAAATTTGATCTCATGTTAATGTATGTTATAGCACAAATTTGAACCAAATTTTTATTTTTATTAATAATAAACATATTTGTAACAATAACATGCTCTATTTCATTCTCTTCCGGTTAGAAGTTGAAATTAATAAGCATAGAACTGACCGAAGTCAAAAATCAAGGTAGTTGAAATGTTATTAAGAGAAAAGTTCCGTTACAGTCTTTTTCTATTGCTTTTCCTCTTTTGTCAAATGCGTTTCCTAATTTGTCAAATGACTTTCCAATCCGTTTAAAGTATAGTAGGCCTGAGAATTAGAAAGTCATTTGACGAATTCGGAAACATAATTGACAAAAGGGGAAAAGCAAAATAAAAAGACTGTAATGTCTGTCTATTGCAAATTTATAAAGAAAATGTCCGTTATTATTAAGCAAGCATTAAAAATATCAATTATGTTTGTGATAACAAGTTCCACTCATTTTTCAATGGTATGAAGAAGTAGTTTTTACAAGTGGTAATAAATTAATGTTGCAATAATTGGTTTATCAGCAGCAATCACAGTGACAAATTATTTATAACGTCAGCCTACATGGATTACATTCATTCAATAACTTGTTTCTTCAACTTTTCACAGTAAAATAAAATTAAGGAAAACGTATTAGGATATTCTAGCAAAGTTCATCTTGTAGTAAATCGTTTAATTTACGACTAAATACAAAAATTCACTTAAAATTTGTCCCATAACATACATTAACATGAGGTCAAATTTTTAGCATGTAAATCCCTATGGCCACACTTAAAAAAAATTCACTGTATAGGTAAAAGAACTGATGTTCTAAGTTATAGAATTTTTTTTTAGTATTCAAAAATTTTTGATAAAGTTGTGTTCTTATATGAAAATAAAAAGAAGTTGAACGTGAAACGGAATTGTGAGTAATTTTTCTTATTATTTTTCTCTGTCTTGAAATTAATTCCAAAATAAGTTAAATGAATTTTTTTTTTTGAACAAATTCATAAACTATCAAATAATTGGGGCTGGCCAACGTGTGAAGGCACTTATTTTTGTCTTTGCTGACAAAAAAAAGAAAGTTGACAGTTATCGTCATTTGTCAATATTTTGTTTTTGTCTTTGCTGACAAAAAAAAGAAAGTTGACAGTTATCGTCATTTGTTTGCCTATGAGGAAGTACTTATAGACACTACACTATTTACCGTAAAACAAATATCATTTATTGTTCAGCAACTGTTTATTACGCTATTTCATGTTAAGAATTTACTTATTTCTTTTTATTTTTTTCTGTTGTTTTGAAAAATAAGTGTTTATTGCAGCACATCATTGAACGCAGAAAAAAAATTTCGGATACTTTCTAGATGATCTATAATATTACAGTAATTATATCATTGTATTTAAAAAACAAAAGTTGACAGCTGTCATGCAGCTGTTTTAAATGCATTAAAGACGCAAGGTATGGTATATTGTAGAGTTTTTTCTGCCATTTCATTTGATTTTTTGATCACTCAAATACGACAATAAACACCGACGCTATTCGCGTAGGCGTTTTTTTGGACTCAGCCTGTATGTCCTGTTTAGTATATTACACTGTTGTACACACTAAACCAAATTAAACCCATGTAAACCCATCTTATATGAATAAATTAAAGAATTGAATTAATAATATTTCTAATTGCAACATAACAAAAATTCATAAACTGTTATTGTGTGTGAGGACCAATTTTGCGAAGCCTTAAAGAAATGACGAGTATTTTTTGAAAACGTGTGAAACTGAACAAAATTAATGGTATCTACAAATTTGAGTATAATTTAATAGCTGAAAATAAATGTTTTGGCGGTCCAGTTGAAACAATGACCCAATCCATTTTTGGTTGATGGAAAGTAACTTTTCTATACAGGATCGTTCTAAATAGTTTTGGCAAGGTCAATATAATTGATCATAAATTGTACGCAAAACCACAATACTCCAGTGATATTTGGGTTGAACCAAAGGGATAGAAATGAAGACGTATACATCTATTCGAGTCTATAGGATGAGTTCTCTATTTGAAAATTGACAGAAAACTCTGGTTTTTGTGCTTCTAATTGTGATTTATTCTTCGAAAAACGTTACAATATTTTCATTAAACAAGTGCGACTTATTTACACATACATAACAACATCTACAATTTAGTCTACGCTAACTATATACAAATAAATTAGGTACATATCGATTTATTTCCAACACCCCTTCTATCGATATGTGCTCTAAAGAATGCAAACAATTAAATTTGAATCATTCTATTTTAGATTTAACATTTCTACACAACGGTTATGTTTATATTTTGCCAATGATTTTGTAAAAATATCTGCAGGCATAAAATCCGTTTGTATGTAATTAATCGATATAATATTGTTTTCAACTAATTCACGAGTAAAATGAAAACTAATATCTATATGCTTACTACGTTTATGAAATACAGCGTTCTTTGATAATTCTATTGCGCTTTGATTGTCGCAAAATACATTGATCGGAGAACTTACATACTTATCAAAACCCATATGAAATAAAATTCTTCTGATATAAATAATTTCACGTGAAATTTCAGAGAGTGCTGCATATTCAGCTTCCATTGTTGATAAGGCTACGGATGTTTGTTTTCTTGATTTCCAACTAATTGGTCCTCCGGATAATATCAGTACATTGCCTGAACACGATTTTCGTTCATCAATATCTCCAGCCCAGTCTGAATCTGTATACGCTTTAAGGTTTTCACCGTCTTTTACATATGTTATACCGTAATTAGATGTTTCCTTTAAATATCGCAACACACGTTTTGCAATAAGCCAATGATCCTTACCGGGATTATTACAAAAACGACTTAATGTACTAGCTGCAAAAGCTATATCAGGTCGGGTTGCGTTTGCTAAATGAATCAATCCACCTATTAATTCTCTGTACGGTTTGTTCATCATTTCACATTTTTCATCCTCGGACATTGGACTCATTTCTTTTGAAATTTTTGTATTTGACTCAATAGGAGTCGATACTGTCTTCGCATTTGTCATGTCAAATTTTTTTAATAAGTCTTCTATATATTTCTTCTGTGAAAGATGTATTTTTCCAATTATACCTTCTCGTTGTACATTTATTCCTAGTATATTATTAATTTTTCCAAGATCTGTCATTTTAAATGTTGACTTCAATTTTGATTTTATAATTTCCAATTTTTCAATTTTCTTGGAACTTAAAATCAAATCATCTACATAAATAATAACTATGACTCGGTCTTCTTTTTCACCAAATACATAAACACACGGATCCGATAAATTTTTCTTACCACCAATTTCTGTAATATAGTTGTCCAATTTTTATACCACTCACGACCGGATTGTTTTAGGCCATACAAAGGTTTTAATAATTTACATACTTTTTCTTCTTGTCCACATTCAATAAACATTTCGGGTTGTTCCATATAAACTTCATCATGTAATTCACCTTGTACATATGCACAAATTACATCCATTTGATGTATATGCATTTCTTCATTTACAGATGCTGCGAGTAATGTACGAATAGTTTCATACCTTGCTACAGGTGCAAACACTTCTTCATAATCAATACCTTGTTTCTGTGTGTGCCCTCTTGCAACTAATCTCGCCTTGTATTTTTCTATTTCACCGTCTTGCTTAATTTTTGTCTTGAACACCCATCTATTCGTTAAAATCTTTTTATTCGTTGGCCTAGGTACAAGAATCCACGTTCCATTTTCTTGTAAACTGTCGTATTCTTTTTTCATTTCGGTTAGTCATAATTCTCTGTCGTTTCTCTCCAAAATTTCAGATGCAAATTCAGGATCTTCAAGTTGTGCTCTGCTGCATTGATAAATTTTTCTTGGTCTTCCTGGTTTGCCAGTTTTCAATATTTTTGGACGACCTGGTCCTCTCCGTAGTTCACAGTTTTCTTCGTCGACAATTTCAATATCTTCTTTTGATGAATCATCATTACTCGCCTCACTCATAACATCTTTGGATTCTTCAATCTTCGTATCATTAAAATATTCAGGTACTTCAAAAATTTCTTTTGTTGATACTTGAGGAGTCTCGATCCTTTCGAAGAATTTTACATCTCGAGCTTTAATTACTGTTCTCGTTCCTCGTTTCCAAAGTTTATAAGCTTTTGATTCATCTGAATAACCTATTAATATATATTCATCACCTTTTGGTTGGAACTTTCCTTTTTTTTTGCCCTTTATTGAGTACAAATGCTTTACTGCCAATCGTTCTGAAGAAACCTACATATGGTTTTCGTTTTGACCATGCTTCTATTGGTGTAATTCCATTCAAACATTTCGTCGCACATCTGTTTCTTAAATATGTCGCTGCATTTATCATTTCGGCCCACATAAAGTCTGGTAAATCAGCTTGCAACATCAAGCATCTGGCCATTTCTACCAGGGTACGGTTAGCTCGCTCCGCTACTCCGTTTTGTTGTGGTGTATATTCTACAGTTAATTGATGTATGATTCCTTCTTCTTCTAAGAAATTAGTAAATTCTTTTGATAAATATTCCTTACCATTGTCTGTGCGCAATTTCTTAATTCGTCGACCAGTTTGATTTTCAACTTTTCTTTTATAATTTTTAAATGCTTGTAAAACATCTGATTTTCTGCGAATTATGACCGTTTCTGTGTATGTAGAACAATCATCAATAAAAGTAACAAAATATTTAGCACCACTTGCTGATTCAGTGTTCATGGGACCGCATATATCTGAATGTACTAATCCTAAAATCTCTTTTTCCCGATTAATGGATGGTTTAAATGGTTGAACATGAATTTTACATTTTGCACATACTTCACAATTTATTTCAGGTGCCTTTGATGTAAAATTCATACCGCGTACCATATCTTCTTTTATCATCTTTTTCAGATCATTAATATTAAGATGTCCATACCTTTGGTGCCATTCAAACAAATTTTTATTACCTTTTTCATCTGTAATAGCTGCTTGGTTTACCTTTTCGTTCACAATGTAAAGTTCATTTTGTTTCTTTGCCGTTAAAGCCACAGTACCATTTTTCTTCCTAACTATCGCCTTATCTTTATCAAATGTAACTATATAACCTTTATCAGTAATGCTCGATACAGATAATAAATTATTTCGTAAATCTGGAACATATAATACATCAGTTACGTTGATAGTGCTATTTACATGTCTTTTTAACGTAATATCAAAATTGACATTTCCGGTGCCGAATGATTCTATAGAATGATTCGCGGCCGTGTATACCCTTGACTTTAAATTATTATTCATATTCGCAAATTTTCCTTCATCATTACACATATGCCTAGTTGCACCACTATCAAGATACCAAATTTTTGATTTTTCTGCAAGTTCAGTATTATATGTAATTGCTGTTAGCATGTTACTTACATTATTTATTTCTCTGCGTTTTGATTTACAATCTCGACTTTTGTGTCCGCTTTTACCGCAATTAAAACATTTCCCGTTAAATTTTCGCACGCTTGTAATATTACCTTTCGAATTGACATTATTTGACGGTTTTGACTGTTTAAAATGATTTTTCGTTAATAATGCATCAGTTTCATTTACTTTTAAGCTACGATCATTTTGCCTAGCTTCTTCCTCAATAAGCTTTATTTTTAAATTATCAAACGCTGGTATTTCATCGCGAGACTCAATTGCTATACTAAAATTTTCAAATTCTGATGGCAAAGAACCTAACAACATTATTGACAACAACTCATCTGGAATTTTAATACCGGCTTCTTCAAGTTTCTCAGCTTTACATGCGAAGTCGGTGACGTACTGCGTCATCGTGATGTTGGTCGGTTTCTCCATCCTCAGCAACTGCTTGTACAACGCGGCTTTTCTCACTGGACCTCTTGATTCGAATACTGCCTTGATTCCATTCCAAGCTTCTTTTGATGAGGTAGCTTTCTTTACATGGTTCAATTGACTGTGTGTAATACTTAAATTAATCAACGCCAGTGCCTTGGAATCTTTCTTCATCCATTCTTTGTCGTTGATTTCTGTCTTCACTTCTGTGCCGTCCACGTACTGCCATAAATCGTTGAAGACGAGTACACTCTTCATTTGAATCTTCCATAATTCGTAATTTTCTCCAGATAATTTTTCTATATTGGCGAAACCGGTTGACGTAGACATTTTTAGCAAATCTCTCAAAAATTACAATTTCTTCAAAATTATTGCGTAGCTGATAGCATCTGGTGTGCTGGGCCCGTAACCTGACAGAAAACTCTGGTTTTTGTGCTTCTAATTGTGATTTATTCTTCGAAAAACGTTACAATATTTTCATTAAACAAGTGCGACTTATTTACACATACATAACAACATCTACAATTTAGTCTACGCTAACTATATACAAATAAATTAGGTACATATCGATTTATTTCCAACAAAAATTTATGATTCAACGGTATAGATTAAAAAAAATCGGTGATACATTGCAGTATGAAATTCAGTATGTTGAAATGCATTTTTAAAAGAAACCAATATACGAGCCCTGCGCGAAAAGTATTCGCCTATCTCTCTTTGGTAAAGAAAGAGACAGTTAATTAGTTACTCAGTGGTAGATTATTTTTCGAGAATAATAATATAATAAATAAATAGAAATTTATCCATTTTTAAATAAACGTTTTGATATTTAAATTCTAATAATGATTTATTTTCAAAAACAGCTGTACTAGCTAGGCGAATACTTTTGACGCAGGGCTCGTAAGTTATGGTTATACACGGCCAGTGGCGCACCCAGAAATTTGTCTTGGAGGGGGCTTAAAAATAATAACAACTGTAAGAACATACAACGATATATTAAATAATAAACATACATAATATGAATTTATACCGATCTAACATTACGAAACAAAATTAAGTCGGCGTGCTCTCTTTTTGCAAAATTGAAATTAATTATTAAGTTTTAGCTGATTCTGGCGGGAGCTTCAGCCCCCTTAGCCGCCCCCGCCCCACTACGAGGCTGTGCCACTATACACGGCGAATTTTTAGAAATTTACGAGTTTGTACTAGAGGTGGGTGATACGGAAAATTGTGTATCGAATTTCGATACGATTTCTGTATCGATATGTATCGAAATATTGGATTGATATGTATCGATATATCGATACGTTTCGAAATATTGAACAGAGGTTTAAAACTTTGGTGCAAAAACCGGTTAAGACCAGTTTTCCAAGTCTCGAGAAAATTGAAATAAATTAAATATCTTCTAAAAGGTAAAATAAAATGAATTTAGTTTAAGGTTATTGCTTAAACTTATGATAAAAAGTCCGATATTTCGATACGTATCGATATTCGATATCCGATATTTGGATTCGTATCGATATTTCGATACGTATCGATATTCGATATCCGATATTTCGATACGTATCGATATGCGATACGTCGATACAGCTGAAAATGTGTATCGATACAGCTGGCGTATCGATACGTATCGATATATCGATACATCGACCCAGCCCTAGTTTGTACGCCCTGACTGCAATGTATTATAATCAGGGTTAGGTGGATCGGATTCCGCTCGCGCTGGCAAGAGCGTCACATCTAAGTGCACTCGATACGGGAATAGCAAGTAATCGCATGCATAATTTGCAGTAGCAAAGAACGTTTAGTGTTTAATTTAATTTATTTAATTTTTAATTCGAAAATACGAAATTTTGTTTAAATTTAACAATTTCTTACGCGATGAAATTAAAATTTCGTCCGACGCTTATGGAGAAATGAGCCAGCGTAATGATCGTACATAAACATGCACAGTATAAGCGGCGACCCAGGCGGACTGTTGCAAGCGGAATCTCATCCACCTAACGCTGATTATAATAGTTTAAAATTTCATTTTGGTTTATTATTTTATACACACTTGAACGAACGTACGGTGTATTTCTCGGTTTTAAGGATTTCTCTTGCCCACCATAAATAGCATTACAGTTTGCATAAAATTGTATCAATTATTGTTGATTTCTTAGCAGTTACTTGCCACTGTATTTACAAACTTAAGAGTTCTCTTCCACAGTGTCACAAACACTTAAATTGTACATAAATTTTTTAATTAATTTTAAATTATTACATAAAACTTGTAAACACTGTACATAATTTATTTCGTTTTCTAACCAATATATGAGTCACTTTATTAACCAGTTTTAAATAATTACTCCGTCAATAATAAATTATTTTATTAATAATTATTTGTGCCTTTTACTTTTAAAACATGTAGAAACTTTCACATTTATTAATTTGCTGCTGATTTATATATAGAATTTATTTTTATGGTTTGAAAATCAAAAATTGAAAACAGATTTTTTCGTGTTATATTAATCTAAATTCTTTAAAAACGAATTAGTCAGATAAAATATACAAAGTGTCTGAAAAGCAACGACCTGGAAACGAAGTTATACACAGAAACGTACGTAACATTTCAGTATATATATTTCATCCACCTTCCAACGTGTAAATAGTTGTAAATCAAAAGTTTCATATTTTGTTTCAAATAATTCCAATATTAATAAATAGAATTTTCATATAAAAATAAATACAGTTTCGAAAACATTTAATGTAAAGACTTTAAGCTAACGATAGAATTTTAATGTCTGTTTAAAATTGGTACACCTAGATTGTTTATACAATTTTATGATTTGTTTTAAAAAGAGTAAGTGTGTAAAACCTCACACGAAGCCAACATACATGCGCTGCTGGTATATGTGGAGAAGTAGATATTTCACCCAATATTTACGTCAGGGCAACAATAAAATTATAGCAGCCCGGTTTATTTTAACCATCCTCGTATATTACTATTATAAATTATTAATTGTCAGCGTGCGCTTATAACTTTATTTAGGAACTGTTGCAAAATAGTATATTTATCTTTTCAAATTTACGTTGTTGCCGAAGAATCATCTAAACCACTGTATTTCATATAGTTCTGCGAACCAAAATACTCATAACTCATGAAAAGTTACATTTATAGCTTCGAAATTACAGCTTTACGCATTAAAAGCTGCATAAATACAGGCCTGTTTTTAACCGTACTTTTAAATGTAATTTTTTAAAAATAAATTTACTCCTTATAACTTGCACTCTTATGTAATCCGTTATTTATTTTAAATTTTTATGATCAATATTATGTGTATAAATATTTTAGGGAAGTGTAAAAACTCTCGGGCAGTGTAATTTCCTAATAAATAAAAGGAAAAAAGAATTTGCAAGACATTGAATTATTATTTATGAAAAGTGTAAATACTCCTTTAAATAAGGGACGTAATGTCCTGTATTATGGAAAGTTATTTAGCCAAAATATTTATTTACTGAAAGTAAATTCGAATTGGTTTCTACATACTTTAAAATGATATATTTATTAAATTTAAAACCAAAACTAAAAATTAAAAAAAAAATCATTTTACTGTTAAGATTCATATATAAAAATTAAAAAAATATTTATATATTTTATATGTCTAATGTGACTTATTTTTATGGTTCCAGTTCAATTGTATTTTGTTATATTGTTTGTTCTAAGCAAAATTAACTTGAAGGTGTAACTTCCATATGCACATTATTAAAAAGAAAAAAAAATTACTGTTTTTGAACAAAAACTCTTTAAAAAAATATATCAATTGGATCAAATAAATTTCCGCTTGTTTCTTCAAATGACATTCTAAGATATTAAGAATTTTATGGAAAATTGTCTATTAACCAATCGTAGTTCATGGTTTATGCATCCTTTTTCTACGAAACTTCGATAAGATTTTAAACAAATTATTTGGAATATGCAATTATCTGCATTTTTTTCATTATATGAGTATCCGTGAAGCCATTTCTTGATTAATACAGAAAGGCAACAAAAAAAAGTTATAAAATTTAGTCTGTCAACAATAAAATAAAAACAAGAAGAGTAGAGGTAAATACAGCCTATTTTAGAGACCAGATCAAAATCCTAAATTACAAATTAAAATGTTGACTTTATAGAAAATCTACTGAAAGCTGCTGTATCCCTGAGATATGAACTCCCTATAAAAAAAGGTGAAGGATTCGCAACGAAATAGGTACCTATTAAAAAAATCTTTAACCAAGTGTAAGAATGACAAGGATTTACATCAGATCATAGCACAGTAATTAAATTTCACTGGTCGCTTTATTCTCTTAAAGAAACACCGATTCGATTCGTTCTTTAAATCTTATCATTCCTCCGATTTCTTGTTTCAGAACTGATGAAATTTGAAGCAATGAGAAGATAGTCAGAAACCGACAACTTGCAGCTTTACTTACTTAGTAACATTACATTTCCGTATGCCATTTCTGTCCAACCATACATAACGAACAGAGAAACACAAATGCTGTTACAAAATTGAAACCTACAGGAGACAGTCTTAGAGGAAGATTACAAAATAAGGATTGGATGTGTGAAGACGATGGAAACCAAGAGTTTTAAAAATGTCGGAAATAGAAGATGGTAGTAAGAATTTGGTGGACATCAAAATCCCAAAATTTTGTAAAGTTTCAGGAAAAAAAGCAAATTTAGAATAAATTCTCTAATTAATTGTTATATAACTAATAAAACCCAAACCGCATGCATAAGGATTTATTCTTTTTAACTTGAAATTCTTTAAGAAGCTGTCCTGAGTCGCCTTTCGACGTGTTCTTATAAATGATGAGAACTAATACTCTATATTCACGATCTCTTTTCAGTAAAATATGCTGTTTTTATTAGATTGCCTGTGTATATTTAGGCAGAGATCAAAATCTGACATGGCAATTTTTAGATCGACCCAAATCCAATGTGCTCCAGATTTGAATATGAAAAAATATTGTTCAATGGAGTTGGACAAACCGCTCACATTTTCCCGTAACGAAATGCAAAATACTGTAGTAGTAGGTGGTTATTATACGACGTCGAAATTAACAAAAATATAATTAGGAAAATTAAGAGAATTAATTAAGCCTTTTAGAAAAGACAGAACATATTAAAAAAGAAAGGTCTAAAACATCATCTTATCGAGTGTATAAAAAGTCTATACAAGCAAACAGATAACTACGTAAGAGTAAGAAATGAGACATCGAGTATTTTTACCAGGAAAATAGGCCTCAGGCAGGGATGTATATTAAGTCCATTGCTATTTAACCTAGTGTTCGATGAGGTAGTCAAGACATGTAAAGAAAAATTGAAAAAGTGCAGAAGAGGATTTCGGAAAATGAATAGTAACTATAACCGAACTATGCTACGCAGATGATATGATAATTATGGGAGAATCAGAACAATAATTGCAAAATAATCTAAACGTACTAAAAGAAGAACTCAAAAAGAAAAACATAAAGATTAACATACAGAAGACTAGAACCATGGTAATCGGAAAAAAAGAAGAGAAAACACAACATAGAATTGGATGGAAAACGCTTAGAACAAGTAAAAAGCTATAAGCATTTGGGAGTAATGATCAATAGTAAACGGAATTTAGAGGACGAAATAAATGAGAGAGTAGCGAAAACAGGTAGACTATTCAAGGGTATCAAGACAACTTTTTTGGGTAATAAAGAAATTCCATCCAATATAAAAAAGTGAAATAATAAGGAAAATCATGAAACCAGTTCTAACTTATGAGAATGAGACATGGACAACAAATAAGAAACAAATAAGTAAGCTAACGGGTGCGGAAATGAGATTTCTTCGAAAAATAGAAGGGAAGACTAAAAGTGATAAAATACGAAACGAAACATTTAGGAAAAATGTGTGAAGCTAAGAAAATAGACAAAGAGGCTGGCCTAGAAAACTCTGGAAGGGGAAGTACGCTTAGCTGCAGAGAAAAGAGGAGTAAAATGGGAGAGAATAAAGGAGCAGAAAGGGGTGGAGGAAGATATGGAAGAGAGCAGCCCCCGAATACTCAACTCCAACATATCTTTACACCGAAAGGTAGGAAAGCTGAAGATTAAGTAAGTAAGTAAGAAAAGACAGAACAATAATGACTACATAATCCTTTTGGAATAAAGCAGAAATTTTACAAATAAGTATTCTTCGGAATTGCAAATTTATAGCGTGAGTTTTTTTCAGAGTGTATTTTATTCTAATTTAAGAGGATTGAATAAAAAAGAAGTTGAATTTTTTTTTATTGTCTGTCCGCAAGTCGCAAGAGATTTGTTCTTCCACTTTCACTAATATTGTTTGTCACATAACAGAAATTTACTTACCTACAACAATATGCTTTATCCAACGTACTATCAATTAATTTTTAAAGTTTATAAACTTGCTATGTTAGTTCTTACTTATTTTTAGTTGTGTTAGAACACTCAGGTCGAGTTAAAACTGACTTCCTATTGTAGCGCTATTACGTACATTTTTCATTGTGTGAAATTTATCTTCGAATTCAGTGCCTAACAAAGCTCCATGTTTCCATACTCTTAAATATTTGATAACGAAGTTTTAATATGTTTTGCCTTTTTACAAGTGACACTTCATCCTTTTTACAATGTGTCTTCAATTGTTTTGGCCAAGTTTCGTTTGTGAATTACTGTTTTTATTGAAACTTTATTAAATTGTCCTGAAGAAGCAAATAAACATTTCTGAAAGTTCGACAAAAATTTTAAATAGTTTCTAAAGCTCAGTAGTAACTTCATCTTCAAAGCTTCTTTCTCCTTATTAATCGATTGAGATCGTCGTCCCCTAAGACAGTATGTTCAGAAATTGGTGGACCCGGAAGTCGTAGCGCTGTTCCTTGCATGATTCTAAGAAGAAAATCTTAATACAAAAATGTATTTTATCTTACTTTTATTTTACTTATTTTATTAGTTTTAATTAAACTGCAAGGATAACAAAAACTTTTACATAATTATAATTTGAACAAATATTGGTCGGTTAAATGCATTGAAAACGCATTTTTCATTCCTCATATCTTCAACTTTGATGACCTCGCATATAAACAGGAGGGCTCGCACAAAGTTTTTGTGTTTAGATTTTCTTCTTCTGGATTCTGGATTTAGTGTGGGGGGTGAATGAAAATCCACGTGCACTTAGGCCACAATTTGGGCCCATTATACTACCCCCGTGTTTAGCAGTGTTTAACTGTCAGCGTTCCTCGAGCCATCCCTCAGGCCAGAAATCCCCTAACATAAAACCTCTGATTGAGGCAAGTGCTGGGCAATCACAAAGGATATGTTCAACCGTTTCTTCCTCTAGATTACAACCTCTACAAATTGGGCTGTCTATTAGTCCTATGCGATGCATATGCTTGTTCAATTTGCAGTGGCCCGAGAGTATTCCTACGAATAAACGTAGTCTTTTCCTGGGTAGTTGCATACAGAATCGTGCCAGTTTAAGCGATGGGGCCGTTATAGCCTCTTTCGCTTGGCGACACTTGTTTAGCTTTGCCCATCTATCGGTATGTCGATTCTGGGATCTTTGTTTCAGTAAGGCATTGAACAGACTTGATGACGGCATTATGGCCGGTTCGGGGCCCCAAAAGGGTTGCCCTTCTTAGAATCATGCAAGGAACAGCGGCTACGACCACCGAGTCCCCTAATTTCTCAACAGGGCGTATAAAAAAGGAAATGTTGATAACATTGTCAGATTGGGAAAAGAAATGAAAAAGGAAACTGTTGGTCACCTTCAATCTCTGGAAAAAAGAAGAACTTGGAAATAATTTCTCGAGCTTATGAGAAGGAAGGAGGTACAAGGGATCCTATCTCCTTAAAAGTAGCGAGAATCCGGAATGGATTGTTGAATCGTAGTAGTGAAAATAAAGAGAAACATCACAAGCAAACGCATAGTAATATAACTAATTCATAAGGAGCTTTAAAATAAAGGGCTTTCAAATAAAAAACTTCTCTAGCATGCCATGGAAAAATATGATGTTGAAAACGTATGTCTGCGCATGTGGCACAAGTAATAGGGAAATATAACTTAACTATAATTTACTTTTGAAGAAAGAAGACTCTTCAGATATTTCATATGTTATATTTATAAAAAATGTGAAAATGTTCGTTACGAAACGATTTCTGCTTTAACATGAAAACCATTTGACGGGACAGTACGACAGAAATTAAATTTTAACATCGTAAAAATGTATCTGTCAGTTGACAACGCAAACGTGTTATAAGCTAAGACATGCCTTTTTCGGTTTTTGTCATTTCATGGCACATGGCGAGAAGTTTTTTAATTGAAAACCCTTTATATTTGTACCTTAGAGCGTATTAAGTAAATAAATATTTGTTTTATTTAAGAACTTTCATGTAGGATTAAATATGAAGTAATAAAATATGGTGGGAGTTCATAACTTCCTTTTGTATGTAATTAGCGTAGAAAAAATATTTTAAACAATTTATAAATGTCTATAAAGCTTGCGAACGACTGCTAAGGTCATACCCATAATTCGTTCTGTAGTGCGCTCTCGTATCATTACTTGCTCTGTTTTAATTTATACGAGGAGCTTGATCTGTGCTGGATAGCCCATTCGTTGTTTTCTCTTAATATCTATGTATATTACTTTGTTTCCTTAAATACTTATTGAATTATAATCGCTTACTGATCCTAGAAACCGTTCGCAATCTGTGTATTACAGTGGAACTGATTCTACATTTTTCAGCAAATTCCAATAAAAATTGTCACTCCAACATCGTCAATCAGTTGAGAAAAAATTGTGTATCCTGTGTTTGTTCTGTTTTTAATAGAACCGGACTAGGTTTTTTGCGTTTGGATAATCCTAAAGAATTATGCTGAATGTACCAGAACTGAGCAACAGCATTCACACATTCATTTCGAGTAATGGTATAGTAAGCTTTTAATCAATTCTAAGCTTTTAATCAATTTTCCAAAGCCATTTGATTAAATGAAAAACCTCAAATTTTCTTTCATGATGACGAACAAATCCGCTCAAAAACACGTCGCCCCTAACCTAAAATTTGTTTTGCTTGCTATTTCTCATTACATTAACATATTTACATTATGATGAACATAAATACTTTTTCTTCTCATTTAGAAGCAAAATATCGAATGTTGGCAGTTTTAAAAGAATTATTGTGGTTTGCAAAGGAGAATGTTAGGATGATATTTCAAAATGACTAAACTTTCCTTGTTCCAGTTAGAAACACTGGTCTGTGCAATTCCGATTTAAATTGGTGCATAATATTTATGTCTCAACGTTCCGTTAAATCGTATATCAGTCAAGGATCTCGCGTAAAATCTGCATGCTACCGGCGGTTTTAAGATTTTCGCGGGCACGTCAACATTTGTTTATAATAGATGTAAATAGACGGAAAATCGTTTTATGTGTTGCAATCAAAGTGTAATAAAGATGGTGTATAAAAGTGCAGCTGACGGCTGACATTGGCCAGGGCCCGCGCTTGATGTTCGCGTTTCTCAGAATCCGACCGTTCAGGACTTGTCTTTTGAGCCTGCAACCGACTCTTTTTCTTGTAAATATTATGTCTCTGTCAGAGAGAAATATTAAATGTTTAAATTCTATAAAGGCTGCAGTGTACTCGCATTAAGAGCTTTACGTTCGGTTTATGTTAACCGAGATAACATTTCGTTCACGTTTTCGATTAATAACAACAAACGATATCGAAATCTCTTATGTATTACTTTCAATTTTGCTAATAATTTGCTTTTAGTTTATTTTGAAATTATAATTTTGCGGGCATTATTTGGCCTTTATTGTCCAAGGGCTTTAAAATAAGCAAACCCGTAGTAACGCACCTACCTACATACTTATTTTATGGAAGCAATATGCACAACAACACTCGCACACGATATAAAAATATTGAATTCATAAATTTTGACCAAAATAAAATAAAACATTGTATATACCACGGGCATAATTGTAGCATCTAAAAGCACTCCGTTTCACGTCGTGCTCTAATTATGCCCTTGATGCTTAAATAACTATTATGTGACCCATGTATTAATTAATATTATTTAGATTAAGGGAATTTAAAAATGTTATAAAATAATAATAGTTGCTACATGCTACAGAAGAAAAAGTGCAAATTATAAAATGATATAATTGTAATGATATTGATGATGATATTGTAAAATCTGAATCGATAATTAAATAAAAAATATGAAGTATTATGTGAGAACGCATGTAATAGTGCAAGTTTCAAATCTCCCGTTAACTTCGTTTCGTACCCTGAATTCGTTCGCTTAACTGTTAAGAATATCAGCAACAACATCATAAATTCTCCTCTAACTTTGGTATGTCTCGCTCACGCTTGTCAGGCTTCTCAGACTTTAATGATATTCTTTCCTTATCTGCATATGATACATAATAAATATAATATTAAACCCTTGTATTGTTTTATCCTACAAATCTACAATTTATTAGGAGAGCTGTCCGTTTGGTGTTCAAATTAGCATAATAATATTAGGTTGTTCGGAAAAAAATGTCGTTTTCTTTTTAATTCGGAACGTTTATTTACATAAGCATATAAATTTTGATTAAACTATATGACCATTTGCATCAGTGACCTTTTGCCATCTTTCTGCTAGCAGTTGTATTCCACGATGATATCACCCAACTTTTCTGGAATCAAAAAATTGTAGACATAATACAACATTTTTTTCCGAAACCTAATATTATAGAAATATATTTATTTTCGAAAGTGTCAGAAACAAAATAGGCAGATGGAAAGCACATTTCTCGGAACTTCGGCTTCGCTGGAGGAAACAAAAATAAGTCACTAATTTTATTAAGTAGGAATTGTATGTCGAATATCCTATTATTCTGATGCTGCTTCAATTATTTTCTTTTTGGAGTTTCTCCATGAATGCTTTTGATGACTTTAAACAAGTCATGTATACCGCTTGGAATTAACAGCGCTAATCTCAAGCGCTTTACGTGTCTATTTCGGAAAACGTTTTCTTTTCACAGATGACTTTGGTCGAAGCCTCTTAACTTGGAAACATTTAAAAAGCCAACTCCAGGCTTTTTTGGACGTACAGAGGAAAACTAAAACAAGAAAATAAGTGTAAAGTGGTTGCACAGACGAGTTGCGTAGGTCCTCTGCCAATTGAATTGATGCTTGATTTAACAGCGATCGGTGTGGGTTTGATCCTCATCCAGTGCAAACGAATTTTATGTGAAAAATAGAATTTTCATGTATCTATTTATGTTCGGATTTAAACCGGCTCTTCTCTACATTTCACCAAATTGTAAGGCGAATGCCGAAGGAGAAATAACAACAGTAAGACGGTCGCAGCCGCAGCAGACAGTTACGAGTAACCAGCCTTCTTCACGACTCTCCGACAAGCGCTAAGCTCGGGTAATTAAAGGGGTGTTATAGAAACAAAAATAGTTTTCAGACAAATTATTTTCGAAAAACATTTAAACACCTTCAACGTGAAAGCAATATTATTTACACGTTCCCAAAAGTCAAACGTCACTTTTTTTGTTATCAGATGAGTATATACGAGATGTCGTATGCCAAGTGAGAGAGTCTAATGTGTCGATTCTGCTCGTATCTGTAGCAACCGTAAGATCTGTGAACCTGTAAAACTCAGTTATTAAAATATGGAATTTTGAAGTTATGTGGAAGGTATGATTTCTCCTAGGTCCCTAGGATTACTAGTAATTATCTGTGGTATTATCTTATAGACTTATAAGAAATCGTATCATACTGAGAACTTCAAAATTCCACCTTTTAATAATTGACTTACAGGCTTACAGATCTTACGGCTGCTACAGATATGAACAGAATCGCTCCATAAATCTGGTCTAAATAACCTCAAAATATAGCCTTACATGTAGTTTTGCATCAAATGACATCATTCATTTTCTGGGCCGATTGCTTTTACACCAAATTCTGTCGTTTGAATAGAGGGAATAATAACCGTGGTATGTAGTTATTCAAAACTTCAATATGTCTTTACAAACTGTTAAAATTTAAAGAAGAGTGAGCTCGCGTCTAAAAGGTTTGTTTTAGGCATGGCGTTCTTTTCATTTAGAAGGCCATGGTTTTAGGTTTAATAATGTCATGCTTAGTGCTATACAAAAGCTAAAATTACCTGTAATTAAAAGTCGTGTTTAAACATTATTTTAATAATAGGGAGTTTTTGCAATTACGTCTCACGTGCCCGTCATCCTTTAACGTTAACTTTATTAACCCCGTTGTAAGCATTTACGTAATTTACACTTTGAAAGTGTTTCCATCATATTACGTCGTCGTAAACGTGAATATGAATCAAGAAAGTAAATCAGAATTTTATCTTATCAGATTTGGTTGCAGTCATTGTCATTTAATTTATGTACTAAATCGGAGTTTTGTGACTTTCGATAACATATTCTAACGCTTTGAAATGTCAAATTTCATAAATTGACGGGCCCGTCATTGCACACGTGATGAACTTAAGTTTCACGTAGTCTGTTATACTGGGTGATCTATGACGTCGGGGAAAAACTTCACCGGTTGATTTCTATGAGTAATTCAAACAAGAAACTTCTAATAAACATGTGTCCGATAATGCTTTTTAACGGAAGTGTAACCCTTTAAAGTTTATTACATGTTGAATGTTTACAACTTCAAGACGATGTTAAGATACTAATTTTTGTTTTCATAGGTAACAAATGAAATACGAAATAAGCCTACTGCTATTGCTTTGATTGATTGGGTTATATGTTATAAACTTTGAAGGGTTACACTTCCGTTAAAAAGCATTATCGGACACATGTTTATTAGAAGTTTTTTGTTTGAATTACTCATAGGAATCAACCGGTGAAGTTTTTCCCCGACGTCATAGATCAGTCTGTATAGAAAACGTGAACGTAAACGTTAAAGTTGAATGTAACTAAGCAACTGGACATTAGGAAGTTTTTGCAATACATAACGATAACCTTAAACGTTAAAATTCGATTTCTGATTGGCTAAATCTATAGGGTTGCTAAACAAAATAGCCTTTAACGAAACGATATTTTTATCGTAATGTATTGCAAAAACTCCCTATTAACGTATACGGTTAATACGAAAACGTAATTGCAAAGTTTTAGCAAGACATTCCGTTAAACTTTACGTACGTTAAACGTTGAAACTCGATATCTGATTGGCTCAATCCATAAGGTTGTTAAGCAAAATAGCTTTTAACGTACGACATTTTTGTCGTAACGCCTTGCTAAAACTCTCTATTTTTGATTAAATTAAACGTGAGGTTATATCTTTATATCTAGGTACATATTTTAAAAGACTGCATGTATATTCTAAACTTTGTTATTGTTTCTCTGTTTGTTGATCTTTATAAAAAGTTTCTGTTGTACTCATAAAACAATTGTTAAATGAAGAGAACAAAATTGTATTGAATCTTTGGTTGTAAAACACTGAAACATTTCGCCTTCAAATTAGCACAAACTTGAAAAAGTTTTGTGGATATATGCAATTGATGATACATTTACGACTTTTTCTTCTTCTAGAAGAGTTCTTCTTTTTCTAGAAGAAGAAGAAGAAGAAGGAAGAAGAAGAAAGAAGCTCGAACTCCCAAAGTTTTTCGGTAACTTTCTGGTAATTTTCCAAAAAATATTTACAAGTGCATACCGGCGCCTAAACCTGTTCTTGGGTTTCATATTGTCGACAATAGTTCTTCTGTATCCTTCACGTTTAAAGAATATGACGCTTCAAAGTGGCAGTCATGTTTATTCATTTAAATTTATTTGTTTAAGATTTTTCAATGCCTGGAAACGTTAATACTGCTCGCCATTTCAGTTTCCATTTATTGCAAATTTCTCAGATTTACTTTATGTCGAGTATGTATCTTGAAATTCAATTCAATTTCAATTTACAAAATTTATTTTCGACGATAATTTAAAGTTATTCCTTTCTTCTCAATAAAATAGTTGAAATAAACAAACATAAAATAAGTTTCTTTTTATGTATAGACAAAATTAGTCTAGACAGTAAGCAGTATCTAATAGTTCAACAAAATATTCGTTATTTGTAGACCAAAAACGAATATTTATTTGTTTATTACAGCTTTTTGTGTCGGTAAGGCATAATTGAGGTTTCATTATAAAACATCAGATGATGTTGATGTAAATGATGAATATTTTCTTCTGGAATCTTTTTAGAATTTTTCGAAACATGAATAATCATGGTCAAATGAAGTTTTACTCTAATTTATTATCAAATTAACTTAAATTATTTTAAATTTATTGAAGATATAGTTTAAAAAAGTTACTACTACCTATGTACTATGCCCGTCAAAAAAATCTGGGGCAACTCTACGCATGCATTTTTGAGTTATTTTCTTAGTTTGAATGCAGCTTTAAATAATTAATTTCTATGGTAACGTAAAAAACACAGAAATACGCACATGGTCGAATTATTTTGACAATACTTAATTCGTCGTATTTACAATAGAACACATTACATGTCCCAGATTTTTTTGTCGGGCATATACATACAGCAAACTCCACAAGACAGCTTCTCTAATATGTTATCAATCAATGCTGTGAAATATTTTGTAAAGCATTACACTGAAAAAAAAGAGAAGTGTTAAATCATTCATATTTTTCGTTGTATTTAAACAATAAATTGATTTTTTAATGACATTATTTTTTTGTTGAATCGGAAATGTAGTAAATTATTTTGAATGAAGGTTTTATTGGGGATGCAGTCAGAAAAGGTTAAATAAAACTTCTTTAATTTATGTCGAGCTTTCGGGAATGGTTATTCCCTGCATCAGAACGAAACAGTGAAGTTAAATGTAGAACGAAAGCATGCCTAACAAATGGAGGAAGATCAATCCAGTAAATTTGTCAAATTATGTTAAAAAGTGGTGTAAACGGGACGTAACACAGTTTGTTTTGTAAAACATATTAAAATAAACATTTGTTTAAAGTAAACCTGTAATGATTTTACATTGATGGCTTACATTAACATCAGTATTGAGAGACAACACTTATACCGGTGAGGTGGACAATTAGCGCGACATTTTGTCGCATTAATTCGCGTTAATTGTGTTAAGTCCGTTTATACCAATTTTTAACATAATTTGACAAATTTACTGGATTGATCTTCTTCCATTTGTTAGACATACTTTCGTTCTACATTTAACTTCACTATTTCGTCCTAATGCAGGGAATAACCATTCCCGAGAGCTCGACATAAATTAAAGAAGTTTTATTTAACCTTTTTTGACTGCATCCCTAATAAACCCTTCATTCATTGAATTACCAGTGAAGACATCAATATTTCTTCGTAAATGATTTTGTTGTTTATGTACAACCAAAAGTGATTGATTTAATACTTATTTCAGTGTAGAAAAAAAATCAATCTAGAATTGTAATTAGACATAGGACATTTTTAGCAAAATGAATAGTATTGCCAAGTTATGATAGAAAGTTTAGATTTGTAAGTAATAATTTAGATCTGCGGATACTAAAAAAAATTATTCTGTTCAGGATGTACGAAAAACTAAGCTTGCTCCTCTTGCGTGATTACATTGGCGTCATTTCTAACAAACTCTCGTCGACTTGAATGAAAATCCAAGCTTGTGCGATTTTTAAACAATTTTTTTTAAGCTAAAAAAATCAAAGTTTTCAGAATATGATGTCACCTTCCACATATTTACGATAAATCCGTTTTCTATGCAAAAACCCTCTCCGTTTACGACACTCGCATTTTTCTGCGGCACATGTTCCCCATAAAAAGCGCAGATACAAAATGAAACACAGACATCCGAGTCACCGCTCGCGGCAATCTTCGGCTCACGCAATTTTCATTCTGAGCTTCGACCAACTGAATCGCTGAAAGAACTTTCCCACGAACTCTGAAATTTTCCGTCTGAAATGTTTCGGTCGCTGCTTCGCGGAAGTGCGATTATTAAACACTAAAGTCATGATTTTCTTCATGTGCACAGTCTTTTTATATTACATCCGCCCCAATTACGTTATTTCTTTCAGGTAATATAATAATATTTTATGTATAATAATAATAATAATAATAATAATAGTGATAATCTCTACATATTGCCTAAATTTCCTTAATATTTTGAATTTAAAATTGTTTACTTTAATATTGTATCATTTCTATCATAATAAATTACTAATTAATAAAATATTTGTTTTAAATCGATGATATCTATTATATATTCAAGATTTCTCAGCTTAAAAAAGTGAATAGCTATTAATTAAGGAAAAGTTGAGAGATCCTGCTAGATCTCTCAACAAGTTCGCAGTCGCGATCAGAAGTCGTTTTGCTATGAATTAATATAGACAATTAAAACAGTTGTAAGTATTTTAAAACACTAATTCTATTATTTCAATTATAAAGTATTTTATATTTTGTTACCTTATAACACTCAACTGTAATAGTAACTGATTTTACATTTTTGTAGAATTCTTTTAGAATGTCTTTAGAATACCTTAGGATGTGAAAACTGAAAATTAGACCGAAGAGAATTAGGGTCTGCTGCAAGAGACTGTTGTTCCTCCACAGTATCCAGCCATGGCCACGTGGTCTTTCCCATGGCTCTTGAATCTTACAGACACCGTGGTTTCCACGGCAACCCTCAGAATAGGTACCACATTCGATTGTCTAGTATTAGCGCATGTCTGATTATATTTTTCCTCGTTTCTTGCCGAAAAATCGACGACGACGGCGACGTCAATTTATCCCTCGGTAAATTAATGCGGCGCGAACGCTATTTAACAAATTATTGTAATTAATGAGCGCACGGGAAAACAATAACAAAACCGTTACGGAATTAATTACGACACGTGTATTTGTTTGTAAATTTTGCATTAATTTCATACGTGTGCGGACCGCGAAATGTAGGCGCGCCGACCGAAAATTTCACCGAATGGCTGCTCTCTATATTTATTATTCAGTATCGTAGAAATTATGTAAACTGCAGGTAATTGTGTAAAGTCAACATGTATCATCGCTGTGCTAATTTACTATTCCAGTTTTAGGTAAATCGAAAAACAAAAAATATCGTCATTGTACGTACATTAAATTTAAACTTGTTTTCTGCTTGTTTTGAATAATTAATTGATTAATAATTAAATTAATCTGATTAACTTGATTTGAATTATCTGCTAATGACGAAAATATTTTCTGTGTAATATGAGTCAATAAGTATTTAAAATATCTTTTGGAATATGCAGTTTTATGTCCATTTTAAATAAACATACGAACAGTGATGTGTAATGATAGTAATGATTGATATTTTCAATTTTGTATTCCAACTCAATCGAATATACATAACTTGTATTTCATATGTTTTTCAGAAATTATAAGTATACTGAAATTAATGATGTAGCATATAGATTTCACGAAAAAAATTAATATTGAAGATTAACATTTTGCTTATATTCCGTTGTCTACTTATAAGATTTTAAAAAACCACTAATAGTAGCTGCTAGCAAGAAAGAAATTATGAAGAAGACCAGCCGAAGTAACATTTGAAGAAAAGGATGTAGAAAACAAAAAATTAATTTAGATTTCATTTAAATATAAAAGAATGAAAAGGTTAAGCACAGCAAAATATAAAAATTGCTCGATGAAGTTGAAGAAAAAATTCCTCAAATATGAGATTAAAACTAAAATATCAAAAGAATAATAATACAAACAGACAAAGTCAACTGTAGGATTTATTATACAAATTTGAGAGGTCTTTTACTTTGCAACTGTATTTATTTCATAATACTATCTATGATAATTATACAGGTTTAAGTTTATACAGTTTTTTTACAATAATTATCTATTATCCTTGGCCTGTCAATTTATTTTTTCTTTTAGGAAGCGGCATGCACATCACAGAATGAATTAGATTTAGATTTAATTATTTAGTTTAGTTTTTCCATTCTTAGATTTAGGCACGTCTTACAAACACAATGTCTTTAGATTCAAGGTTAGATGTAAGAGCAGGAATAGATCATTCTACAACTGAATCTCGCCTTGTGATTGTGTTCTGCAAAACATTTTTTTTCGTTACATTGTTTTTTTTTGTTATCTTTATTACATTCTTGCAAGGACACAATAAAGACCATATTATTATTATTATATACATATAACTAAAAAAATATAAATGAAGACAAATAATTAAATAAAAATAATTAACAAAACATTTATAAAAGGCATTATTTTTACAAGTTTGAAATAAAACCAGAAAAAAAAATACTGGCAGATGAAAAAATTTAAAACTATAATTAAAGCTCTTGAAAATGATCACAAAATTTCTATATACATATATTATTTATCGGATAGTTGTAAATTAAATTTAGAAGTTAACGTTTCGCTTCAGAATAAAGAAACTGCATTTTGAAAGGCCAAAGCAATGTGATTACCTACGTAAAAAAATATAACAGAAAAGTATTAGATTAATAAAAAAAAAATTACGAAATAATTTTGAAATTAAGAAGCGATCAAGCAAAAACAGAATTGAAAAATGCACCCAAACATGAAGATAAATGAGAAATTTTCAACTGAACTTTAAAAATATTAGGAAAAATTTTAATATGTAAAATGAAAAAAGAAGTATCAACGACATAAATTAATGACAATAAGGAAATATGTAAATGTGCAATCAAATAGATAAATTGAGAAATATAAAAACTATTTCTATAAATATTTTAACGGAGTATTGAAACATGAATATTTAACACAGAAAGTTAAATAAATTTTAGGAATTCACAAATAATAATAATCGAAAATCTTAAGTCAATAGCATCGACAATGAAAATAAAATTACAAAAGTTTGCTGTAAAGATGTGTATATTCAATAATGATATGACGTTTAAATGTATCTTATTACAGGTAATTTGATTTGACAGTAAATAGAATTATTTCTAAATTAATCCCTTTGTTATTTAACAGTAGCTTATAGCTTGAAAACAGTTCAACATCTACATTTGTTACTGAAGCATACTTAAAATAAGGGGTTAAGGAAGCTTGAATTGTTTGGAACGCATTCTTCGATTCCACTTAAAGTCTTTGCAATAGATTTTAATGTGAAATAGTCGAGCTTTCTTGTAACAGTTTTTTTAAATTTATTTTATTTTTATTTATTTGTATTCAAAAATTACGTGTAGCGAGGATGTAAGAGGATTCGAAAAGTTTCATACATGTATGATATGGGAGACAAAATATTGACGAAAGAAACGAGAGGAAGAGCGGGAACGTGAGAAAGAAGAAGGAAATGCTCAAGTTATGCAATAGCCAGATCAGAGTACAAAATCACTGCGTACACGAAGTAGACGCACGTTATTTCCACAGCTAAGTTTTGTGCATTACAACATTTACATCAAATGTATCAAACGCAAATACATATACAGATATATAGGGTGAGTTTTTAAGCGCCCCTTCTTCCATAGCTCATTTATAGAACGAGATAGATTTTTTTTCTTTCACGAAGACGTTCTACCTATTCAGCACTATAACCTAAAATTATTATGATGGCTACTTTCATGCAATAAAAGATAAATATGGCTTGTTTGAAAATGGAACCTCTTGGCGACTTTTGATTACAAGCAGAGGATCTTGAATCTTAGGAAAATCTATAACATCATCTAGAAAAGCGATGTTGATTTACATAAATTCATTATGGAGTTGTATCCAAAAAGGTGGACAATTTTAGTGCATTTTATGTCCATTATTTTTTGAGGACTTTGATTGGATTTTTACCCAAAAATAAGAAGTATGACATAGTGAACGGTTGCTTTGAAGAAGGTTACGGAAGAGACACCTGTGAGTTTCTAACCATGGACTTTCCTGAAGATATATCTCAGTTCATCCCGGTTCGAGAACGAGAAATTTTCGACGATGATAAACTTTTGCAAGACGAAAGGCTGATTTACATGTACCCAATAAATAAATCAATTCGTTTACTACGAGAGCTTATTAAATGAACGTCGAGTATTTATACATGCTGTGTAAAATTTGAGTACGGTGATGAATAAGATCAAATCTATTGGAAAAATTTTGAAAAGTGTGCGATGCCAACATAGATCTTTGGTAGTTTCAGAATAAACCAAGTAGAGTTTTGGAATACATAAGCGACATGTTGACATCTCGATCGATTCATCAGCTGAATTACAAACTGCATGAGGTATTGAAGTTGTTGTTTTTGCTCTCATTTAAGTCCATTCCAGAGAAACCCATGAGCTTTGCTCTAGATGGCTTCCATCATGAAAATCGTCTGCAGTCTAATCATTAAAAATACTACAAATTAAATAATTTCTTTCGCGATTACACGTTACTATTGAAAATCTAAATTAAAAAACGCACTTTGACCTCGAAGTACTTCCTGTAACAGTATTGGGATTTATATTCGGTGCATTTTCAAGGAATTCTCAGTGTGTCAAACAATTTATGCAAGAACGAAAATATACTGTGCATATGTATCTTCATTTATAATATACTGACGTTTTGTTTAAAGCCGCTCATAAACAAGATTACTCCCCACATGTAATTTACTGGAACAGTAGCGTGCATGTGCACGCATACATACGTACGTATGCACATACAAAACGATGAGAAATGCGCTGGGGGCGGCAGGGGGTGGCGCGACGCGTCTGCACGCTCGGACGCTTCGCTACGGGCTGCCAATACGTCCGCTATTTTCAATCCAAACAAAGAAACCCATTAATTAAGAGCTCCATCTCGAGGTTTACTCGCTGTCATAACAAACCCATCCCGATTCCGCGATTCATTTCCACAATCCTTTCCGACGCTTTGCTTAGTTAGATTATTCGCTCTACTTCTTAGAACGAGGAAAACAGAATTAAATAAACTTTAGAAGTTGAAAAATGTGTTTTCGTTGGTTAAAACACGTTACTTCCTAATTCCTTTGCACACACCGACGGATGACTGCGTTAATTCGATTAAGAAAACACATTATTTTACATTTTATCAAATTAGGTTCAATTCTTTTTTTTTTGTTAATTAATAATGAAAACAAGAAGGCGTTAATAAAATATTCGTAAAATAAACCTGAGAAGATGGTAAATTTCGGATGAAATGAGGTTCTTTCCGAATGTTTCATAATTTCTGTCATATTTAATTTGAAGGTTCAGGGTTTTTAATCGACTAGCCATATTTTATTCGTTTAGAATTGAAATAGGCCTTTTACCAGACTTAGGTTGTTTATGTTAAGTGAAATTTACTTTTTAATTTCTTGAACTTTTTTTATAACCTAGGTCGTATTAATTTTCTTTCATGCTCTAAAATTTGCGAAGTTTCTTTCCTACCATCTTTTCCTTAAAATAAACCTTACTATTTGACAAAGCTCGAATTGAAGATGTAATGCAAAAAGGCAAGAATATGATAGTGCAAGATTGACATATCGTCGGGTTACTACAAAAACAAGCCAACTCCACTTGTTGTCAATTCGGAGTTAAGTTCTCTATTAGATTAAAAAATGCTTAAAAAAACATACTTACAAAATTTTTAAAACCATATAAGTCAAAACAAAATGTTAAGGCAGGAGAAACAAGTGGCCGAAATAATCTAACTCTATTTTAAACTGCAATTTTGAATCGTCAAAGGACGACTTCTCAAAAGTTCCAAAAATGGAGTTGTCTTGTTTTGGCAGTAACCCGACGATATGTATAAAGGTCTCTGCTATTGCCATCGAAGTCTCTTTATCCGAAGCAAGTGTCCTGAAAATTTCAAATGACGATTTTGGTATAAAGAAAGTGTCTGCGCGGTGAATTCTCAGATTGTTTACACCCGAGCAAGAACTGGTCAGAAAAGAAATTTCTTAAGAAAGTTTGGCCGCGTTAGAAAGGGATAGATATTTTTCTTTCTTGATTTATCACCGTGGATGAGACTTGGGTATATCACTGGAATCCTCCCATTAAACAGGAATTCATGCAGTAGGTTCATAAAGGCTCCACCAAATAAAGCCCAAACACAATTTTCTTGAAAAAACTAATGGCAACAGTTTTTTTTAGGATGCGGAAGGAGTCTTGCTTATTGAGTGTATGCCGAGGGGATATAACATAAACGTAGATGCCTATGGAAACACAATTTAAAAGCTCTGTCCTAGCTCCGTCAGATTTATTTTTATTCGAAAACTTAGAAAAGCGTCCCACAAGAGAGCGTAAAATTTACAAATGTTTTATTTCTTCCAGAGATGCTATTTAATTTTAGTACTACGTGCTTGCGCTAATTGAATCGGTTGAGGTTTAAGTGGCGTTTACTTGTCTACTTGCTTGCCGGTCGCTTGTATGTACATATATCTATTCGTTAAAGTAGTCAGAAGGATTAATTGCAATTTAAGATTTTATTGGAGAGACCTGACTTTAGATTTTACTATACGAGTAAATAAAATGGCGTACTCAAATGATGAAATCTCGTCAAACGATTAAGAACGGGCGTTTTCTCCTCCTCCCGCCTCACCCCAACAGAACTGTTTACTTACGTGTCTACGTATCTTTTTTGAGCAAAAAGTAAAATCACTCCCCGAGGCTCAAATTGTAAATTCGTCCCTGTTTATTCAGAATTTCAGAATACTATGAAAGTATACTGAAAGAGAAATTGCTGAAAACCAATAGGATTTTCTAAAACAAAAAAACACAAAAGATGTAATTCAAAAGTTACATGAATCAACTGGAAGCTTAGTGAAGGTGAACAATAGCCACAAAAGTCTTCAAATTAATTTATATTTCGTATTGTATTGATAAGTTCTTAGCCTAAGTAACATAGAAACGTTACTGTATTTCAGAACATTTTATTTATTCAACACCATAACCTTTTTAACTCAACACAAATGCTCATAAAGTATTTCTAAAGCTAAATACACACTGGAGGAACAATCGGGAACTTTTAGTTTCTGTTCCATGTTCCTTGAAAAAGTTACCGGTAGTTTCCGAAAGTTTATTTAAGTTTCTTCATGTTTCTGTTTCCAGTAACAAAAGTTACTGTTTGTTGCGTGTTTCCATTCGGAGCGGTAAATATCAAAGGAAAATGGGAAACAAGCAGCAACATGCAAGAACAAAAAAGGAAGTTCCTTCAGTGTGTACACCTTGTCACCAGTTTTGGTAACGGCTTGTAGCAATCAACACCATATTGTGCTTGAACTTTTAAAGAATCATTTGCTATAAAATGTCTATCAAAGTAAGGATCGATACTATTTAGGGAATATTTTATGTTGAATTGGACAAACATAAAATTTTAAGATGACCATCTGTTAATAAATCATCCCTTGTAAAACATTTATAAGTGGTAAGCCGCCACAATCAACTCGTTCTTGAAGGCTTGGACGTACTCAAACTTCGTTTTCGTTAGTTTTTTTTTATAGCTAATAACAACGTACGTCTTCTTCAGTCACGACTCTCAACAATATTAACTTGTTTCTTGTGTGTGTGTACAGATTGTTACGTGCAACAATTTACAACAATGGAACAGAAACAAAATTCAGATGTTTCTCTATTTTGCTACTTTTAGTGTGGACAAAATGTTTCCATAAGTTGACGAAAGTTAAAAACTTTTTGAAACATTTAGCAACAACCATCAACAAAAATTTCCTGTGTGTTCCTCCAGTGTGTACTCAGCTTAACCTTTCAAAACAAATTGTTTATGTTGGCCTTGGAAGCCAATCCTCTACAGTACTTTGACTGTTTAGCTGAGTACACACTGGAGGAACACACAGGAACTTTTTGTTGGTGGTTGTTGCTAAATGTTTCAAAAAGTTTTTAACTTTCGTCAACTTATGGAAACATTTTGTCCACACTAAAGGTAGCAAAATAGAGAAACATCTGAATTTTGTTTCTGTTCTTTTTTGTTGTAAATTTTTGCACGTAACAATCTGTACACACATACAAGAAACAAGTTAATATTGTTGAGAGTCGTGACTGAAGAAGACGTACTTCTCGCTTCTGCAGCTTATATTGTTATTAGTTATAAAAACAAAAACTAACGAAAACGAAGAGTTTTAGTGCGCCCAAGCGAGTTGACTGTGGCGGATTACCACTTATAAATGTTTTACAAGGGATGATTTATTAACAGATGGTCATCTTAAAAATTTGATATGTTTCTCCAATTCAACATAAAATATTCCCTAAGTAGTATCGATCCTTACTTTGCTAGACATTTTAAAGCAAATGATTCTTTAAAAGTTCAAGCACAATATGGTGTTGATTGCTACAAACCGTTAGCAAAAGTGGTGTACACACTGAAGGAACTTCCTTTTTTGTTCCTGCATGTTGCTACTTGTTTCCCATTTTCCTTTGATATTTACCGCTCCGAATGGAAACTCTCAACAAACAGTAACTTTTGTTACTGGAAACAGAAACATGAAGAAACTTTCGGAAACTACCGGTAACTTTTTCAAGGAACATGGAACAGAAACTAAAAGTTTCCGATTGTTCCTCCAGTGTGTACTTAGCTTTTCATTCAATGGGAACTTGTTTCCTTTTAAGATTTTTTTTAGTTTAGGAAATAGATAATAGCCCGAGGAAATAGATAATAGCCCGAAGGTACTAAATCTGAGGGTGGTCAATTAATTCGAAGCCAATTTTATCAATTTTTTGCAATGCAACTAAGGACTTGTAAGCGGGGGGGAATTTTTCGTCGTTTTTGCATAATTTTTTCACGAAGCTTGATTAATAAAGAGTATTACGTTCCCGTTACAGTTTTATCTCGTTCTTAGGAGTCAGTCATAAGTATTACTTTCTGGTCTCAAGAAACTGATGCAAGGACTTTTCCTGCCGATTTTTGAACACGAAAGTTCTTCGGGCGGGGCGAACTAGTGTGTTTCCACTCTTTTGATTGTTCTCTCATTTTTAGATCGTAAAATAGATGTTTCGTCCATAGTTACAATTCGATCCAAAAAGTTAAAAGAATCCTTTTGAAAAAAGCGGCAAAGCGACGTCAAAGTTGTCACCCTGAATCGTTTTTGAACAGCGTTAAGGTATTTGGAGATCTAACTTAGCAGATATTTTTCTCACGCCCAAATCATGAAGTACTATGTGAAATAATTGTGTAGACGGACACCGGAATATTGTCCCTTGGACATAATTAATTAATTATAATAGTTGCTTTCAACAAATAAGCAGAATCTTTTGTAGTTAGCGTCAGTCTTAAGGAAACTGTCAACAGATTCTCAATGTTCCAAACGTTATAGGAGTCATTCGGAATTTAATTATTACAAATTTCTGTTATTTTAATTATATTTAATTCCATAAAATATTGTGAAATGGTATGTACAGTTGCGGACAGAAAATTTCGGATGTCGCTGTCAATGCACTGACGTAAAAGTTAAGAAATTCCTATATGTATACGTCAGATAAGTGACAGTGACATCCGAAATTTTCTGTCCGCAACTGTACATACGAGGGGTGTTTCTTAAGTTCGCGGAATGGGATATAAAGAGAAGCATATTTCTTAATTTTAATTTTTCATTTTTCAATGTAATCTCCTCGAACAGTGATACATTTATTACATCTCTGTATTAGTTTTTGTAAACCTTCAAAAAAATAATTTTCTGATTTTCTCTCAAAATGTTCATTTACGGCAGCTTCTAGTGACATTTCGTCCTCAAAACGTCTTCCACGAAGGTCCTTTTTCAGGTTGGGAAACAAAAAATAGTCACTAGGAGCCAGGTCGGGACTGTATGGTGGATGATTAATTTCTTCAAAGCCGCACGACACCATAGCAGATACGGCAACGCGAGCCTTGTGAACAGGCGCATTATCGTGGAGTAAGAGAACACCTTTTGCCAACTTTCCTCGCCTTTTTTGTCTTATGGCCTCTCGCAAACGAGTTAGAATATTTGCATAGTATGCTCCTGTAATAGTCTCGCCCTTAGCCTTGTAATCTATAAGCACAATTCCTTGAGAGTCCCAGAAAACTGAAGCCATTACTTTTCCAGCCGATTGCTGGACTTTGAATTTCTTTGGGGCTGGTCCGCCCTTCACATGCCACTGCTTCGACTCTTCTTTTGATTCAGGGTCATAAAAATGAACCCATGTTTCATCCCCAGTCACAATTCTGCCGATAACATCTGTCTGATTGTCCCCACAGAGCTCTAAAAATTGTTTACAACAATCAACGCGGTATTGTTTTTGATGAGGTGTAAGATTTCGGGGGACCCATCGTGCACTGACCTTTGACATTCCAAGATGTTCATGAAGAATTTTGAAGGCAGTTGTTTCGGAAATTTTGAACATTTTTGCGATCTCCTTCAGTTTTAGTCGACCATTTTCCATAATGGCAAGTTCAACTTTCATGATCATTTCGTGTGTCGTCACGTCACTTGGTCTTCCAGGGCGTTCATCGTCTTCTAAGGATTCTCTGCCTTGTTTAAATAAGTGTGTCCACTTATAAATCATAGTTTTACCAGGGCAGGTATCTCCGTAAATAGCTCTCATTTCGTTTAAAATGATATCTACACTTTTCCCCTGCGTTGTGAGGAATTTAATAACCGCACGAAACTCGATATTCGACATTTTTCAAAGAATCTGATGTATTTACTTAATCTTTTAACTACAGCGAAACCACTATTATAAATATCGGTATGAAATTTGACGTTTCTACCCAGAAATGATTCACAATTAATAATAAAAAATGAAATGCTTGTTTTTCCATGGCCAACTTAGACTTTCCGCGAATTTAAAAAACTGCCCTCGTACTGTAAGTATGTATGTATTGAATGGCGACTTATAATGAGAAGTCAAGTCGTCAAATTAAATATAATACATTCATAAAAAATTTCAAAACCAAAAAATAAATTTTGTCCAACAATTGCACTTTTTAGATGGTTTTCACGTTGGTTTTGACTAAATAGCTATTTGTATTAAGGGCATGAATGAGGCGATTTTGGTTCGCAGCAGAATTATAAACCCGAGGCTCGAAGGGGCGAGGGATTATAAGACACAAAGGGCCAAAATCGTCGTTCACGCCCGAAATGCAAACAAGATTTTTTGCAATGTCGTTTAAATCCACCTTAAAGCTTTGAAAAAATAAATGGCACGATTCGTTCTCAAAAATCAAGATACGTTGTTGGTTGCTAATATGTTGCTAACATGTTGGTTTCTTAGGTTTTAGGGCGCAAAAGGCACTATTTACGCCCGCAAATTGTTGTATAAATGACTTCATTTTGATACGATTTTACAAAAATTTAATTTTAGTCACTCATAGTGCAATATCAACAATATGACGACAGACCATGACTGCTTGACTATGTTTTAAATGTCACTTCAAAAATATCTTTTCAAGATTCTTTGTTGTTAAAAAAATGCAACTGTTGGACAAAACGTCGTATAGAGAGTTGTCTCACTCATGTATAATTTTGCATTTCTCTCACTTATAATATAATTTACTATTATATTTTTTAAGTCATGTAAAATTAAATGTTCTTGTTTTAATATGAGCTTCATTGGCTACCTTATGCCAGTTGAGTGTTTTATGAAACAAGTGTAAAGATTTACAGAACATATTTTAAAAACAGTGCGTGTAAGTCTAAAAATAGCGACGATGGAAAACGCTTTTTTTTTGAGATCGAAAACAATTTATAAAAGTCGTGCTTCCGCCCCGAATTTTTGAGTTATGCTTTCCGTATTCTACCGCACGCCAACGACAAACAAAATATATCGGTCAACGGAATCACTGAGAAAATATTATTATATCCCGCCCCGTAGAAAATCAAAATAGGTAAAGTTTATTTTCTTAGTGAAAAAGCACGGCGACCTATCCCAACGTCGTACACATTGTGCCGTATACAAACTTGAATAGATAATTACTTATCTAATCTTAAATGTTTATTTAAATTACATCATGTTACTTTATTTTTTTAATAAAATTATTGTTTGCCGGCTATTTTTAAAACCGTTTTTACTCAAATATTTAGTTTTCGAGATACACTGGCTGAAATATTTAGATAAAGTTGTACGCGTTTCTGTGTCGGTAATATTTTCATTAAACATTCATAGTCCGGGGAAATTACTCTCATTTTTCTAATAACGATTTGCAAAGAACACGTCAATCTTAAACAAATCAATCAAGTGATTTGCATCACTGAAACTGAAACAGGCCCGATGTATGTACAATCATGGTTTAACTTTAAACTTCGTTTCATTTCCATGGAAGCAATTGTCTTTACAATTAATACTATGGGAATAAAGCGAAGTGTAAAGTTAAACCATGATTGTACAATCGGGCCTAACTGTAATAAGCACTACTTTAAAAACGCATGTCATGAAAGTGCAACATTATAAGAATATATCAACGTTTTTTATTTGCCAAGAAACCTGTTCAGGTTTCAAGGTTTCCAATTTATAACTTTGAATTGTAAACTTGCGGTCAAAATAACTGACCCATCCTTTTTTGTATTGTAAATTGCCTTTCGATCTGTCAAAGTACTAAATTATTGGAGCTGTCATATCGTGTCAATTAAATTACTGCTTTGACATTTAGTATAACCACGTATAAGCTCCAAAACTGCAAGGCTGGTACACACTATGTAAATGTAATGAAATTTCAATGTGATGGGTCACTTTTATTGGCCGCAAGTTTACAATAATTATCTAATAATAATTTAGACAAAATAGAATGTTTTTGTTAATTTTTTAACATTGATTTTCGCTTATCAGTCTCGTACTACCTTTAAGGTACGGTGTATTTTTTTAAAAATGCCATAAAGGTTGGCCATGAAAATTAAAACTCATGTCGTAGCTTGGCATCTAACACATACCAAAACTGACAATTTAAAGTACATGAATGAAGCTAAGACATGAATTTTCTTTTCCACAGCCACCCCTTATGGCATTAAAAAAAAAAACACATAGTACATAGATTGTGATGTTTCAGAAAATTTTAGCCTGAATGATTGAAACACATTATTCATTAGGAATTAAAAGTTAAATGAAATACAACGAAATCTAACAGCAAAACATTTTAAGAAAGCTTTGAAGCAAATCGTGAAACAATTTTTTTTTATTTCCACCTTCTTAGTAAATGACACTTTACAGGTTCATTTTGATGTTTATGGTAACCAAGTAAACGATACATTACGGGAACAGACTTGTAATACTTTAATGGCTTGTACTATGTGTTTTTTTAAAAATGCCATAAAGGTTGGCCATGAAAATTAAAACTCATGTCGTAGCTTGGCATCTAACACATGCCAAATCTGAAAATTTAAAGTAAATGAATGGAGCTAAGACATGAATTTTCTTTTCCACAGCCACCCCTTATGGCATTTTTAAAAAAACACATGTTATAAAAGGTATAGCTTTACAGGCTTGTAGAATGTTTACATCACCATTACTACGTCTGGCTAGAAATAACGCCTTCGATAAAAAACGTTTTCATAATTAAATTTTACTTAAAAATCGCTATGTGAAGGTGGAAATAAAAGTTTGTAGGCGACACGCTTTGCAATTAATCTTTACTGGGCTCACTGAATTATTAACTTTCAGCTCGCCCGTAAAGATCAATTTACAAAGCTTGACACGTAAATAACTATTATAGGAAAAAAGATTTTTTTTTTAATTTTAAATTGTAATTGATAATACATTTGTAGATCCAAAAAATAAAGAGCCAACAAGTTGGGAAAATAAGTAATTCTAAGCAACTACCATTAACCAATAATATAAATATTGTACCTATTTAAAAATACTTTTATTGAAAGCTCCCTTTTATAAAAGCAGTTCTCCCTCCGACACGATTATGGCTTTATTTCTTTTTATTCTCTACCCTGCATATGTTTATAGCTTTTCGTTAAACTAAAAATGAACAATACTATTAACACGAAAGTACTTACGAATTCCGAGTACTTTTTGAACATAATGTATGGTGCAAAATTAAAGTCTAGTCAACCAAATAAGAAGAGTACAAAAGAATCAACTAAGAATATAACCCAGGGAATGAAGACAAAAAGTTAGAAATTATTACAGTACATACAGGCTGAGTCCAAAAAAACGCCTACGCGAATAGCGTCGGTGTTTATTGTCGTATTTGGATGATCAAAAAATCAAATGAAATCGCAGAAAAATCTCTACAATATACCATACCTTGCGTCTTTAATGCATTTAAAACAGCTGCATGACAGCTGTCAACTTTTGTTTTTTAAATGCAATGGTATAATTACTGTAATAAATTTCGAAAGAACTTTTTTTTCTGCGTTCAATGAGGTGCTGCAATAAATACTTGTTTTCAAAACAACAGAAAAAAAATAAGAAGAAATTAATAAATTATTAACATGAAATGACGTAATATACAGTTGCTGAACAATAAATGATATCTGTTTTACGGTAAATAGTGTAGTGTCTATAAGTACTTCCTCATAGGCAAACAAATGACGATAACTTTCAACATTTTGTTTTTGTCTTTGCTGACAATAAACAAAGGTGAGGGAAATTAAATCTAGACAAAGAAATTCAAAGAATTATATAAACCTAATAAATAAACACATTCCAATAAACAAATTAATTAATAATAACAACAAAAGCATTTCTAAAGAATTTCGGAACCAAGGAATCATAAAAACTTATCTGGAAAATAAAATCAACAAAACTTTTAAAATTGAATCAATGGGACTTAGAGGATGATCTAGTCTAAAAGAAATGGATTCTTAAAGTTGGACCATAGTTTCTTAAAGTCGGTGCTATGGCCTCTGGAGAGATTTGATGGAGGAGGGAACAGAATTGGTGGCTTTGGAGTAGCAAGGAAAAATTCCGAAATAAATGACAAACAATAAGACGTTAAAAGAAAAATTAGCCTTACTATTCCGTACTGTAATTGTCTGCTACGCAAAAATTACATATATTGGGATAAAATTTTTTAACAAACGTCCTAACAATATCAAAGAAATTTCTAATTTATCCTCTTTTAAAAAGAAGGTAAAGTAATTATTAACTAAATGTACGTTTCATTCGGTATAGGAGTTTCTAAATTGATCCTCTGTAAGCATACTCAACCTTTGTAATTAATCTCAACCTTTTTTTGAAGTTATAGATTAAACTTAAAAACTAGGAGATTAATTGACATTAGTAAATTAAAACATAGTACTCAAAGTTTAATCTATAACTTGACCATGCCTTAGCACGTGCATGCAGTTTATGGCTAAATAAACATTACATTACAAAATAACCTGTGAGCAACTAAAAATCAGATTAGAGTCGGCGGTGCAAAGAAAAAGTATGTCTGTTACTAACGCGGGGTTAGGCTGATCTGACAGTTCATGAATGTATTAGATTAATTAATTCAGTTAATCACAGACATACATTTTCTTTGCACCGCCTACACTAATCTGATTTTTATTTGCTCACTTTTTATAATATGAACATACGAGGCTACCAAATAAAGATAAATTTCTAATCTGATTTAAATTTTGGTACTAAAATGCAAGTTATAAGCCGTCCAGTTTATCTCTGTAAAGAGGGATGATGAGAAAAAAATATTTGGCAATCTGTGATTTAAATAATCATTGTAATACCTACTTGAGTAAATAAAAAACTTAGTAGCCTCGTTTTAAATTGGCTATATGGGAAAAAATGTTTAATTAATTTGCGCATGTGTAGAAATAATTCTTAATCTAAACACATTTTCTTCTTTTGTTTTGTATGCTTTATACAGGGTGAGTTATTAAGCGCCCTTTCTTCCATACCTCATTTATAGAACGATATAGAATTTTTTTCTTTCACAAGGACATTCTACCTATTGAGCACTATATCCTAAAATTATTTTTGTACATACAGAGTGTTACGTAAAGTAATGGCAGCATGTAGCAGGATTTTTTTTAATGGAATACCCTGTGTATTTTCCTATAGAAAGATATAACACTCGATACTCTAAACAGCAGCACATAAAATATTTAAATTTATTTAACCAATTAAGAGTAAATTAATATTTTATTGAAAACGGTCTGATTTTCAACTTCTCTTAAAATACTAACTGTAAACGTACCGTTTGTCGTACGGAAATAAAAATAGGTAGTGTTATAAAGTAAAGTATAGGGAATAACCCAGATATAAACTGATTTAGTTTCATTTGTTTTTTCAAGTGTTCAAGCCTGTGTAATTGTCAGATTTTCCAATTGCCGTTATTCAATTTTTTTAAATGCAACCCCCCCTATCTCTTTTCACGAATAGATAGTGTTCATGTTCCTCTTCAATTCTGTTATAGGTTTTCTGCATCTAATCCTTACAGTTTTTTTGTTACAAGAAATTTTTTACATTTTTACTCTAAAATCAATATTAAAAAGTTATTTAACGTACCGTATTTTAATTTGTTTAAGACAGCGTCCTCTATTTCATAAAACAGATGGATAATATCAAGTTTACAATTGGTTACAAACTCTTATTACATTATAATCATCGTATTTTTATTGTAATACAGTTCTTTCACTTTGTTGTAATTAACGTCTTAAAATTGATTCGATGTGGTTTACAACAAAAGAAAACATCAGTGTTTGCAAATAATTACCTTAATGTAAAAATTGTTGTACAAAAAAATATACAAATAATAAATTAATAATCTAACAAATAAATGAAAGTCGATGAATTTCTTTTGTTCAAGTATTCAGATTTTATTAAATCAAATGTTAATGAAGACAACTGAAGCTTAGGAATTACATCGAATCAATTTTAAAGCATTCTTAATTAAAACAAAGTAAAAGAATTGTATTATAACAAAAATACGATTATTATAATGTAATAAGAGTCTGTAATCAATTGTAAACTTGATATTATCCATCTGTTTTATGACGTTGTCTTAAAGAAATTAAAATACAGTACATTAAATAACTTTTTAATATTGATTTCAGAGTAAAAATGTAAAAAGTTTATTATAGCAAAAGAACTGTAAGGATTAGATACAGAACACCTATAACAAAATTGAAGAGGAACATGAACACTATCAATTCGTGAAAAGAGATAGGGGGGGTTGCATTTAAAAAAATTGAATAACGGCAGTTTGAAATTGTGACAATTACACAGGCTTGAACATTTGAAAAAACAAGTAAGACTAAAAGAATTTATATCTAGGTTATTCTTTACATTTTAATTTATAACACTACCGATTTTTATTGCCGTATGACAAACAATACGTTTACAGTTAGTATTTCAAGAGAAGTTGAACATCAGACTGTTTTTAATAAAATATTAACTTACCCTTAGTTGGTTAATTAAATATAAATATTTTATACGCTACTGTTTAGAGGATCGAGTGTTATGTCTTTCTATAAGAAAATACATAGGGTATTCCATTTAAAAAAATCTTGCTACATGCTGCCATTACTTTACGTAACACTCTGTATGTATCAAAATAATTTTAGGATATCGTGCTCAATAGGTAGAATGTCCTTGTAAAAGAAAAGAATTCTATATCGTTCTATAAATGAGCTATGGAAGAAAGGGCGCTTAATAACTCACCCTGTATACTACAAATTGTAGGGTTTATGCGTTAACAATCAGCCGTGAATATAGTAATTTCTTTCAATATATTTCTTTAATGATAAAATTAGTTATTGTTATCGTTTTGTATTAGATTAGAATGTTAAAATTGGGTTTGCGTTTGAAAATAAAAATTGGCTCAATTTCCCTTATTTTTACTTTAATTGCCATGCCCTGTCTGCAACGTTTCTAATTATTTGAGTTCCCTTTTTACTTCCAAAACTAATATTCGACAAAAAACTGCATAAAATAGGTCTCTTCCATACGCATAGTTTTTGCACCGATCCACTCCGAAACCAATTTTCATTAAAAACCAAACAAGACTGCACCTTTTCCGCGTTACCCCGCGCCCGTTCATTTTAATGTTAATTTATTTGCGTGTCGCCCCGTGAACAGATAAGTGAAATTTACCCCGCATTATTAAATTGCTTTTCGCTGTCGTCCCGAGCCTGGGGGCGTGGTCGGTGGATTTTATTGTGTTGACACTGGGCCTAACGAAAGAGCTGTGCAAATATGCGTTTTGTATTAACTTTCCCTCAGAGCCGCGCCTCTGCCATTATATTGGTTTATTTTACGGTAACAGTTCACATTTTCACACCGCAAGGTAAACAGCTATAATTGGGGAACTATGAAAATAGGGAGGTCTAGATTCGACTTTAGGGGGAGCACATTTTTTTATTCACTTTTGCATCTGTTCTGAGAAAAAGACAGTAGCTTTTTATTTTTTGTTGATATACCTACATTATTGTAAATAATATCTAATTAATGTTATTAGTTTACTGATATTATCATTATATTACAAATTGCATAAGTGAGAAAAAGTATTATTAATTAAAAAATAAGTATAGAATTATGAATGCTGATTTTCTCTAGAAAGTTACATTTAAAATATATTTGCAAATGTATTATAAGTAGGCAGCGGGCGACCGTCGGGTAGGTGAGAGTGGGGGCGCCTCTAACTGGCGAAAAATGCGTAAGCAGTAGGGGCGAATAATAATAATTGTTAACATAATAACATGTAACATGTGTAACATGACCTATACCTAATGTTCACTGTTTTCGAAATATTTCAATATTTGTAAGTTCGTAACATTAAAACGGGCACGTTTTTTTAAATAGAAAAGTTGGCGTTTCTCAGAAATATGTAAACGTCAATTTTAAGTTAGTGTGAAGCCCTAGCCGTTGTTGAGATAGTTAGAGGTTTCCATACTTTTGTTCCATAGTGTATAATTAATATCCATTCACGATTTTTTTAGACTCTAGAGGGCCGTGCTTTTCTTTCGTTAAGTTACGTACATGAATTTTGATAGAACTCAAAATGTGACATATGTAAAATTCTGACACTTTAACATCAGTCCCATCGACTACATTGCTTCTTATACTCTACAATGGCATGAAGAAAGTAAAATAATTGCATTAAAACAAATAATTACTTGTGACTTTGTAATACTAAGTCAAAATGCTCAAAATCAGCAATGTTTTATGGTGTCAGTTTTCAAAAATATAACCATTAAATTAAAATGGAACGTATTCACTTGGAGGTACCAACAAAAATGTCACCCTAACATGGTCTACTCTGAGTCTAAAAAGATCGTGAATGGATTATACTAATTGATTTTTTAAATTTTTTATCAACTCTTGCCTTGGAATTTGGACGACATATCTTAGCTTTACTGTAGAACAGTATCAAGAAGTGCAATGATGTACTTTTCACTTAAGCTAAGACATACCGTCCAGACTTCATGGCAAGAGTTGATAAAAAATTTAGAAAATCACGCGGTATACAGGGTTACAACTAATTAAAGGCTCACCATGGGGATCTCGTAAATTATAAGAGATACAAAGACGGTTAAATTACAAAAAAGTTGCGTTATTTTGGGGTCTATAAAAATGTGCAAAGAAATCTTTCTTATCTTTATTCATTTCCGAAATATCTTCAAAAAACTGAAAACTCTCAATTTCGAAAATCTTGAATATCTTGTTTATTTATCAAGATAGAGTCACAAAATTCTGTAATTTTACACTAAATTCAATGGATAATCTAATACAGTCAAAATAAATAGGTTAGGATTGACAGTTACACAGATACGACTGTCAACTGTTTTTTTTTTCTTATGGCCGCTATCTTAGATTTTCATACCATGTGATGCAAAAATAAAATCTGAATACGACGATATGACACACTTATGCTTTTGTTTTAAAACAAAATATGAAATTACTAAGAAATATTTTAGAAAATTTTTAATCTGGTAGGTGAATGTATGAGAATGTTCTGTGTTGACATGCAAATGCCGTATACCAATTGTTGGCAATAAACACCCGCCTACCAGATTAAAAATTTTCTAAAATATTTCTTAGTAATTTCATATTTTGTTTTAAAACAAAAGCATAAGTGTGTCATATCGTCGTATTCAGATTTTATTTTTGCATCACATGGTACAAAAATCTAAGATAGCGGCCATAAGAAAAAAAACAGTTGACAGTCGTATCTGCGTAACTGTCAATCCTAACCTATTTATTTTGACTGTATTAGATTGTCCATTGAATTTGGTGTAAAATTACAGAATTTTATGACTCTATCTTGATAAATAAACAAGATATTCAAGATTTTCGAAACTGAGAGTTTTCAGTTTTTTGAAGATATTTCGGAAATGAATAAAGATAGGAGAGATTTCTTTGCACATTTTTATAGACCTCAAAATAGCGCAACTTTCTTGTAATTTAACCGTCTTTGTATCTCTTATAGTTTACGAGATTCCCATGGTGAGCCTTTCATTAGTTGTAACCCTGTATAAACTAATACCTGATCTTCTATTCATATTGTCACGAAAGTGGTCCTTAGGCGTCTCCTTATGTCACGCTAAGGCCTTCGGTGTTGATTGGGGTGCGTAGGTTTATCAGAGGGTAGAGCTTTAAGACAATGATTTAAAAAAAATGAATACCTTCTTTATTAACTTAATAATTAAATTAGTTGAGGGTTGTTTGTCCAATAATTGGGGATGCGGTCCTGGGTCGTTCGCGGCGACTGGGGTTGTTGATTTGTCTAAGACGGGTCAGCGTGCGTCGTTTTCTTAGCCGGGGGAAGACTGCGAAGCTCGAGGCCGGTCCGTGACTGGAGTGATTGGTCAAGGTCGGTCTCGGTGGCAACGTTCCTTGGCCGGAATGGAGCACGACACGTCCTTGCTCAGCCTAGGAGTGATTGTGTTGGAACAGCGTGGCCAGGGCAGGGTCCGGTGGCGTCTTCTCTTGGACAGCTGGCGAGGGAGATGGTCCTCGTTCTCTTAGGACGGGGTTCGGCAATGTTGTCGATGGCAGTGGCAGATGATGTGGCTGCAGCTGCTGATGTTGGCGGCGGCGACGCTGATGTTAGCGGCGGCGACGCTGATGTTGGGGTTCCCCTCGTTGAGTTGGCACTAGTGCCCACTGAGTCGGTCCTATGGCTCGACTGCCTTCCCAATTTTGGCCCGCACTTTAAATACACGCTTTTTGCCTATTCGAGCGTTGCATTTTTTCGTCACCTGCCCTGTGTCTCTTTGCATCATTCGTATACGCGCGTGGCTTCGTTTGTAGCAAATCCGCTGATGTTTTATTATGAAATGTGAACCCTACGTTATATCGGTTACCTCCTTATTGTGTTTATATTTCGACACGGTCGCAATTTGCCCTCGATTACACAAGTTCGTGTTTAAATATTTTTTATATTTTTTATTCGCGGAAACAAAAAAAACCCATCGTGGTTTTTAGAATATCCCCCTCGTGACAATATGATTACAAGTTTGGAAAAGTACGAGTCGTACATGGTTTGACATTCCTACTCCCACTCTATTCCCAGTCGCGTCTATATCCCAACACTAGTGATTTCTTTTGCGCATGCGTATTATTCGAATTTTTCCTGTAAATTTTGTAAACGTTTAGATACTGTAGATACTCGGTAAATACCTTGCGATTTATTCAAAACACGATATATGCAAATTTACGTCTTGGCAAGATTACGTTTAAAACAAACATCAAAATAATTTAACCTACGTTAATGTTCATCACAGTAAATGTTCGAAATGTTAACCTTTACCAACAAAACATAACTGCATCTTTCTTTTTATGTCAAAAAAAACTATTTTTATTCATTGGAAAGCATTCTGGTCACAATTTTAAAAATATATGCCCGTTTTCAAAAAATCGTATGGTACTTGCAATAATAATAACAATAATTATAATTGTTGATTTATAAATGTCAACAATTATAATTATTGTTATTATTATTTATTATTATAAATGGTGTTATAAATGGTGAGGAAATAAAAATCAGATTAGAGTAGGCGGTGCAAAGAAAATGTATGTCTGGGATTAAATGAAAAGTCAATAAATTTGACAGTCCATGAATGTATTACATTAGAGTCGAAATACTTTCGAATCAACGCAATGCGCAGCAACGTGAATTCGTCTGAGGATCAAATAAGCCCACGAAAGTGCTTCTGAAGTGGCGTGTCTGGCTTCGTACGTGTTTGTACATTCTTTTGTATTACAATTTATTCACTAATACCACTACCACTTGCAACTTTAACAGGAATTCGCGCAGGTCATTGTGTTGATTCGAAAGTATTTGGACTCTAATTAATTCAGTTAACAGACATTGCAGCGCCTACTCCAATGTGATTTTTTTTTGCTCATTTTTTATGAAACAATTTGCAATATTACCGTATATCTGATGGAAGCTACATTATACAAGGTGGTCCAAAAGTAATGAGACACAGAGCAACAGTGGATTCCTGACATCAAAATATTGGGATTTAGCTAAACTCTCCTAGTCCAAAAGTTGATAATAAAGGAAATACAGAGCGTTAAAATCAAATTTTTTGTTTCAATTTTTTTTTTCAATAATTCTTAAAGCTTTTGATATATTGTCTTAAAAATTGATATATGGGGGTTTTCTGCGACAAGAAATATTAATATGGCCATTATGTAGTAGTATAGATGTCTTTGAAAATAAAATCATTAGAATTTAAATATCATAACTTTTATTTAAAAATGAATCATTTCTAGTTATTATTATAATTAACTAGAAAAATAATCTACCACTGAATAACTTATTAACTGTCTCTTTCTTTACCAGAGAGAGGTAGACCAATACTTTTGACGCAGGGCTCGTAGATAGAGGGCACCACGCACATTATCACACTTGCTTTTAAAATGCTCTAACTTTTTTGTGAGTAGACTTATGGAGCTTTTAACAAAAAATAGTTATTCCCCTATATTTTTTAAATCAATTAGGTACACCTGTTCAATAGCGCTAAAGTTAACCGATTTCGAGATATTTGCTACTTTAGCTTGAATGGAACGCGGTTTTTACGATAGTTTTTGTTTGATTTTGTTAAGTCCGAGAAGTAATAGATGTGTGTTAATCATAAAAAGCATGTTCAGGTATTTCGTAAAAAAATAACGTTATTAGAAATCATTTCGAAGAAAAACGCATATACTATCGTAAAAACCACGTTGCATTCAAAGCAAATATCTTGTAAATGGTTAACTTTAGCGCTATTAAATAGTTAGTTGGTTTAGAAAAAATGGGAGAATAATAATTTATTTTTAAAAGTTCCGTAAATCTACTCACAAAAAAAAGTTATAACAATTTAAAAGCTAGAATGATACCGTGCTTATTATTATTTCTCGTCCCAAGAAATCTCCATATGTAAATTTTTAAGGCAATACGTTTAAAACTTTAGGAATTATTGAAGAAAATTGAAATATAAATTTTGATTTTAACCCCCTATATCTCCTTTATTATCAACTTTTGAACTAGTTTAGCTAAATCGCAATATTTTGATGTCAGGAATCCGCTGTTCTCTGTGTCCCATTATTTTTGGTCCACTTTGCATACACAAATAAAATGAATCGGTAGCTAAATGAAACTAATAATTTTTTAAAGATTTTATTGACAAAAGCTACAAGGCTGTTTCACGAAGGTTAGAAGAAGATAGCTGCATAAAAATTCTTTGACTTATCTATCGATCGATCGGCATGTAGAGAAACAATTAACTGTAGGGGAAGTCCGTGTAATTCGGACTCCCTAAGAAACCATGCCTGTAACTTTCTTCAGATGGTATATAAAAGGAATCTATTTTTTATCATGTGCACTGTTTACTGAAGTGAATCGATATGAATATGATATCGAATGAACCTCAAAAAGAAGTTCCTAAGAATAGTTATTTTGTAAAAAAATAAAAATGATTTTTATTGTTGCGTGTAATTTGGACCCAATCAAGAACTGAACAAATAATAGAAAAAATATATAATTCTCTAGTTTTAGGGTTTATTAAAGTTAAACAAAAGCAAAATACCTAAGTTAAATAAATATTAAAAGAAACAATGTAATTTAATTTTATAATTACTGAGACTGCGTTCATTATATTTTCAGGTTGCCACATTCCATATTTCCCTTTACTTCTTCGCTTCGCTCGAATGGTCATCTTTTTAAAATCTGAGCCAATGGTTTAAAAAGTGCACTTTGCCCAGGCACAAATTACATATTCGAAACTGGACCAAATTACACCGGGGTAGCGACCACACTAAATTGCTTTATTTTAAATACCTGATTAAGTTATAGAGGGTATTTTATAGGAACAATGTACGCTAGATAATTACTGAATGATATAGTACACTTGGATTTGTAAAATATTTACTTACTTGGACGATATTTTAGTTTTAATTTCCACTTTTCTTACATCAGTAGTGCACGTTTCAATAATGTCAGTTAGGTTATTTTAATTATTGACGGAAGAAATCTACACTTCATCCACATTAGTTTTTTGGTAGTCCTATCCAAATGACACTTTGCAGATGACGCTCCCTATTCTACGATTTGAAATATTCAAACAGGTCCAAATTACACAGACCTTCCTTACATAATTTATTTTTAACAGTCAATAAAATTTTAAGAAAATTGTTAGTTTCATTTAGCTACCTATTTATTTTATTTGTGTATACACATATAATTTAGCTCTCATCAGGCAAATGATAATATTGCAAATTGTTTTATATAAGTCGATAATTATAATTATTGTTATTATATTGTAAGTACCATGCGATTTTTTGAAAACGGGCATATAGTTTTAAAATTGTGACCAGACAACATCTCCAACATTTATTGTGATGTTTGAATCACGCATGGGTTAAATTATTTTGACGTTTGTTTTAAAAGTAATCTTACCAAGACGTAAATTTGCACATATCCTGGTTTCAAAAAATCCCATGGTATTTACCGAGTATCTAGATCTACGCGTTTTCAAAATTTAGAGGGAAAATTCGAATAATACGCATGAGCAAAAGAAATCACTAGTGTTGGGATATAGACGCGAGTCTCTTTTCCCGACGAAAATCCTCTGCCTAATTATAAGTCTATAAGAAAAGACAATAGAATGAGTTAAAATTTTAAAAACAAATAGAAATAATTTAAATATTTTGTTTATTAATGTTAAATTAAATTGGTGGCAGAATATGTGGTAGATGAAAAACATTACATACCGGGTGTCCCACGCCATGTGCTCACCCTTCTAGAATTTGTATTTTTTAAACGATTTAAATGCAATTTGGAAAGAATAACTTAAACAAAAAAATTAATTTTCCGACATACTATACTACTCGAGCACAGTAGGTGGAATCTATAGATCATTGCGAATCCGAATATGTATCATATGGGAATTTTGGTTTCATGACAACAAAAAATAAACTTTTTTGCTTTTTTTTTCTGAGTACGTTGATACCAAATACTTTCACACTTTCTTTGAAAGTCATTTAAAACAGAGCATGATTTATTGAGATTTTAGGGCCGCCCTGCTTTAAATTATTTTCAAAGAAAATACATCAATTAAGTTTTGCGTATTAAAGGAAAATCATGATCCCAAGGTATTTCAATACAAATGTTGCTATTACTGAAACACAATTGTTTGTTAAGAAAAACAAACATGAGGTGAACGATTAAAAGATGCAATCGCCATCACCAGACTGACACACGCACACACAGTCTAAAAGCAGTTTCGTTGGATGTACTCCATCGTGGAGGATTTGCAGTTCTTGAAGACACGTTCGAAGTCAAACTTCCTATACTCTATTTATTGAAGAAATATAGTAATAAACACTCCCACAGTAGCCCGCGCGTCAACCTGTACAGTTGAGTTCCGGTGATACTTATCTAATATTGAAGGTACAACTTGAAATTGTGTGTTACTTTGTAAAACTACCGTCTGTGCTATAAGATACTGTCCATAAAACTCTCCTACTTTATTTTATTACTATATCTCTTCAGTAAACAGAGTATAGATCAGGAGCAAGTCCAATTTAGCCGATTTAATAACATGTACGGTTTCATTTGTTTGACAACTAAAATCAAAATTACATGGCGATTCATTTAAGATCAAGCACGAATATGTGGGATAAAAATTAGAAAGTTATTTTTTTTATCAGATTTGGATTCGAGTTTTCACAAAAAGTTGTTCATTAATGTATGACGCGTTTCAGTCTTTTTTAACACAACTTATTAATACGAGCAACGTTAAATTGGGGTGGAGTCTAATAAAACCCGCGAGGTTGAATGTATCAGAATTGAATGAAATACACTAGTTTGAACGTATAAAGGGGCGTTTACACTACATAGCAAAGAGTCTAGCAAAATACACGTGTTTGAACGAATCTATTTTTACTAAAAATTAATGAACGCGAATCAGTTAAACTACGCAAGGTGAAGTGATAATAAACAATAGTTTAGTGTAAAAAAAAATCGTAAGGAACTAAACAAATTATTAATTTTGTAAATAAACAATTTTAGAACTTGCTTTTAAATAACAATAATAATTATGCATTCAATTGTATTCAACTGTTTTGTGATACACGTATTTAAACAAATGAATTTAATTTATATTAAATTCAACTAAATAAAAAACTGTCACTACTGCTGCAATAAAAGAAATTGTTAATAAAGAACTTTAATTTGAATAACGTAGCAATAAGTACTTAATAAAAATGAAGGGTTTTATTATGTCAGCAAATTGTTTCTTTAATTCAAAATACAGCCAAAATTTTTGCTTAAAGAACAGCAAAAATATTTTAAAATTTTTACGTTCTAGTACTCTCGCGTAAGATCCTTTGCCATGTCATAATAACATAATTATTAAACGATCGGCCGTAAATACTCTTAAAAAGTAAAGAGCGTAATAAGATCCAAAATTTACGTCCGTATTATAAGCAAATAAAATCAAAACGTTCACATATTGTGACAATTAGTACTACTACTCGGAATGCCTGCGGAATATTTATTAATAATACACCCGTGAAACATACGATGTTTTCGTTCCAGGCTTTAGATTTTTGAACCCGAAATGAACCATAAATTTTCTCGTTCCACAATCCAATGATGAACGCCGACTGGCTGTTACCAATTGGATTTTACTTGGTTTTTCACAACGAGCAACAAATTTTGGAATGCCGTAATTATTATTCATCGCACCGAATTATCTGCGTTAAATAAAAATCTCTGGTGACATTTTTGTGGAGAGAGATTTGCCGGGAGTCGTACCGAATTCGTCTGCGTTTTGTGTATCTTGGCTAAGCGCCTGGACTAGAATACCTTTATAATACTGCAACTCTTCAATTTACACCTCGAGACTTAACCGCACCATTTATTTAAAGACACTTTAAAGTCCGCCTTATTTATAAATTTCTTTAACGATATCCGATAAATCATCTTTAAAATTTTTTCGCACAATATTTCATAAATCAATCTATAAAGTCATACTAAACAGTATTAACTTGTACAAAAGTGTCACGTTCAGTTTTCATTTAGACTATTATACCTGTTGGTGAAAGTGACTTTCTGTCAAATCATCTTTAAACATCTTTGGGTTTTTGGACATATCTTAAAAGTCACTCTGAAATTTCTTTTTTTTTTTTCATGAAAGTATCAGTTTCGACTTTCATTCTTACTGATAACCCTTGCTATTTGAAAGATTTAGTATATCTTAATTATTTACATGTTTGTAATTTTGTCATTTTTTTAAAACTGAGAGACCATACCATTTTAACTCAATTAATAGCAGATAAAAAGTGAAGTTAAGTAATATCATTTGCTAGGAACACCTTTCAAATACCATCTCATACCAATTTCAAAGCCACATTTGCCGAATTCTGTAGATTGAATTGGGCGCTTTTAAACTTCCAACTATTCCATTCAGTGAAAGATGAACTGCATAGATGACACTGTCAACGCAGTTATGAAGAATTGGATCGGCACAATTAGTGCAGATTTTTAGTCGCATACGGGTTCCCATTTTAGTACAAAAGTTTTTTCTATTCAACACTAATTTCGAAGCATTTTCGTGCATGCCCTAAAATGTACTGCAGAAAATGGATTTTAATTACTAAAAACTTGAATACAACAACAAAAAACGGAAATGAAATACTTAAGAAAAGTAAAAAAGAACAAAAAGTGATAAAATCAGAAATGACAGTATAAGAAATTAAATAGTGATAATAAAATCAGAAATTATGGAAATAAATATTATAAATTCAGTAATCACGATCATGACTTGAGAGAGATTATTTAAAAGTGCAACTATTATAAATGCTATATATTCGTTAACAAAATTTATAATGAACAACGCAGTATCAAAAAATAGGACAGTGATTTTTTGTGATGAAAGTACCGGCTTATTTTGTAAATTTTTTATCAACTCTTGCTATGAAATTCAAAACGTAGGTATGTCTTAGCTTGACTGAAAAATAAATTATTGCTCTTGACACTGACAGCTGCTAAGACGAGTAAGAATTAAACGATGTCTTTAAACCTAACGAGCGTCTAAATAAAAACCTGGTCAAGTGGGTTGTGATCGAGAATTTATCCATTGCATTTACATAGCAGACTTACTAAATGTAGCCTACTTGACCAGGTTTTTATTTAGACACGAGTTATATTTACAAACAAAATGGTTTATACACAAGAGCAAAACATTTTCATTAAATTGATTCTTATTTTCGTAATGGAATTCGAGAAAATGGTGAATGGATATATAATCTCTAAACTTGCATTGATGAGTTTTGTGAAAATTTTTCTGCGGTCATCGATATTCAAAATTTACGTGTAACCATTACAAACACTGTTGCACCATTTAGAAATACAGGTAGTGTTATCGCAAAAAAGGAAATAGACCTTCTCTTATGCCGGCAGTACACGCTCGCTGAGGTGACCCGAGACCAACCGAGCGCGAGAGTGTACCCGATGTTCTCGTCCCACCCAAGGCCCTCTCGCCTCGCCCTCGGAGCGCTCGGTCTAGAAGCGGTCTCCAGCACGAGTTAAAGGAAGCGAGAGCGTTAAGTGGGGGATCTCGCGAGAGTGTACACGGTACTCTCGGGAAACATTTGCGTTCTCGGTACACGTTCGTCTCTTGAATTGTTGGAAGTTTTGGCGTAGTTCTTTTCGGTGTTTAATTTCGTTGTTTATTTTTAATGGAGTGGACAAACAAACGATTGTACTCTCCAGTTTTTAGAATTTTATCAGAGGGAACCCTGTTTGTGGGATCATCTTCATCACTACTCGGAGTGCTCGAAAATGTCTCGCGCGAGACGTTGGCGAGAGCCGATCCGAGGTTTATTCGCGAGAGTGTACATGGTGCTCTTGGGTCTCGCACCTCGGGGCATCTCGCCTCGGGATGTCTCGTACTCGGGTCGCCTCGGCGAGCGTGTACTGCCGGCATTAGAACTGCAGATACTGTTGAAGATGTAAGACAGCGTATAGATGATAAACTTAGAAAATCCATACATCAATTATTCCAAGAAATAGGCTTATTTATCATACAGTACCTGTCAAAAAATTCTGAAGAAAAACCTGCATAATATGCATCCATATAAAATGTAAGTCTTCCATGAGTTTTTGCCAGCAGATGACCAGAGACGAATTTTATACTGCCGTTGGTTGTTCATCCTCTAATGGATAACGATTGCTCCAAAAACATTGCAGAACATTTTTACCAATATGAAACGCTGTGTAAACTTATGTTTATAAGCTGAAGGCAACCATTTTCAGTAACTTCTCTAATTACATCTTTTGGATTTTCTGACCTCTTCAAAACGGCCCTTTTCAGGACTACAAATTTGTAAACCAGGAATTCCTATAATTTGTTGCAATCATCTGTTTTAACGACGTAGTGGACGTGACTGCGTTCGACATGTTAAAACTCTTTTTACAGGTTAAATTTCAATAGCTGTCAGAGTAATAAACGTCAAGAAGTACAGTAAGTCTAAAGGTTCAAACAGAATGCAACGCCGTTACGCGCCGTTATCTGTCAAACCAATATTAAATATAAAGGTTCAAATGTCCTTGCACAGAAAGAACGACGTCAAGCGGCGTTGTACGCAAAAAGTTGGTGAACTTCCAACTTTGACGGCGGCAAACGTCATAATACATAACCAAATATGTCCCACCATCGCATTTTCATCTGGTAATTTTTTCTATATGTGAATAATATAATATAAAATACATCAGGTGTAACAGATACGTACATAATACTGTAAATAGTTGAAATTTATCCATTTGTGGCACAAATTTTATTTTTCGGTTAGATTGACAACGTTCCACGCCGCTTTATCTGTGCATGTCTTTTGAAGTGACAGTTAGCGGCGCTGTAGCGGCACGTAACGGCGTTGCATTCTGTTTGACCCTTAAGACATGCGGTTTAAATTTCATAGCAAGAGTTGATAAAAAATTTAAAAAATAACCCGGTACAAGTAACCTATGAGCAACTAAGAATCAGATTAGAGTCGGCAGTGCAAAGAAAATGTATGTCTGTGATTAACTGAATTAATTAATCTAATACATTCATGAACTGTCAGATCAGCCTAACGCCGCGCCGCGTTAGTAACAGACATACTTTTTCTTTGCACCGCCGACTTTAATCTGATTTTTAGTTGTTCACAGGTTATATCGTAACATTGTAACAAATGCTTGGTTATTATAGACTTAAGGAAAAAGTGTTACGCTTTGAACATAAAATCTAGAAAAATTAATCTAAATCAAATGAAACTACCTGTATACTTGCTTGAAACGTTGAAAGGAAACATTAATTCACTCAATTTAAATCGTTGAACGCTTTTTGACTGCTACTATGTGTGATTGCTAATATATAAACGAGAAACTTTGAGGGTGAGAATAGTTTATTTTCTTAAGTGTACATATTAGCTCCTCGATTTTCATAAGTCTATCAAAAATTTTCAGAAATTTTTCGTGTTTTGGGAAACTTTTATTTTCAATTTTTCTTTCAAATAATTTTCTTAATTTCTCAATAATTTAAAATTCAACGTTCATCTTGAAAATCTTATTTTGGAAACAATTTGTATTTTAAATGTTATTTTACATTCTCATATTTGTAAGTAATTATTTGAAACATGTCAAGTTAATATTCTGCAAATATTATTAATTTACAATTTTTGTTAATTTCAAATTCAACAAGAGACTCCTAGGTACATTTTTGCAGTTTGGTATTATTAAAGAAAGCTTCTTTCAAAATAAATTTGATTATCTATTGCCGACGCGATACTTTCACAGAATTTCTAAGGCAAAAACGTTTAAAAATTCTGGGCATAACATACAATGAAACAAACAATGACGTGTAACTTCATTGCGCAAAAGCTACCTGAGTTTAATAGGTATTGTCCGAAATTATTGTACTTTTCCACCAAATTTACCCGGGAGTGCAGAAATTAGGCCGAGTCCATTGATCGCGCTCGTAAAAAATTTCCAGCAATTCTAATCCCACCAAATATGTGTATTTTAAGGCTTAACGGCGGACCACCCAAACCGCTCGCTCCTGGGACAGTGTCAATCATATTCGCTCCAGTAAATAGGAATGTAAACAAATACTAAAGATCTAGGAAGTTTGGATTTTACTTTAAATCATCAAATATATTCACGATAAAATTTCGGTAGAAAAACATTTTTGCACTTCCTCAAACTAAAAATATTTAATGGAATTAGAGAATGCGTTATATTTTTAATTAAAACATCTGAAATTTACTTTCGTTTTTTCCCTCATTGGTGGTCCGCATCAGAAAGAGAGATTATTGTGGTTAGCTGTACCCTCGATGCCACGGCAACAGAGGGTTTATATCATCCCTTGCAGCCACACTCATTGTGATCTTGACGCCTGTGAAATGGGGATACAATAATGCACTGTTGCATCTATTCACATCGATTCCATGCCTTTCTGTTGCCCATTGTGCTTATTATACAGGCTGTCTTACGAAAAACGCCCCAAGCCATAACTCCGTTATTTATGGACTTATCTTAACAAACAAAAAGGCAAATAAAATGAGACTAAAAATACTATAAAGTGAGCCCGGTTTCAATTTTTTTAAAAATTATCTTCAAGGGCAAACGACTGTCAACTTTTATTTTTCAAATGGCTCTGTATATTTTTTATTATTATATCTGGTAGAGATTTTTTTTCTAAATCCAATAATGTGCAACACTTTGATATTTAGAAAACATTTTCGTAAAAGAAATGAACTAGTCTATTACGCAAAACGTGCTTTTCATAAAAATGTTAAAGTTTGTCGTGAAAACAATGCCACTGAGGTTATTTTTCACAGTTGTTTTAAACTATCAAGTTCTTCTACTTGTACGACTTATTGTTTCCTAAAAAGAAGCCGATTATGGATAACAATCACCTGACTGACTTATTGCAAGTATATTTTGAATGCCATGAAAACAGCAATCAAGCAGTACAGAAAACATAAATGAAATAATTAAAATTAAGTCTACATCTGTGTAAGTTGCTTTGGGAAAAAATCCCTGTCTATAGAGACGCAGTGCTTGTGTTTTTATTGCAATCAAAATATGCTTGGAGTAAGTCAATCAACTGACAATGAGTATTATCCATAATCGGCTTTTTTTAGGAAACAATAAATTATACAAAGAGAATAACTTGATAATTTGAAACAACTGTGAAAAATAACGCTTAGTGACATTGTTTTCACGATAAACTTTAAAATTTTTATGAAAAGCACGTTTTGCGTAAAAGACTCGTTCATTTTTTTTACGAAAAATATTTTTTAAAAGTCAAAGTGTTGCACATTATTGGATTTAGAAAAAAAATCTCTACCAGATATAATAATAAAAAATATACAGAGCCATTTGAAAAATAAAAGTTGACAGTCGTTTGACCTTGAAGGTAATTTTTAAAAAAATTGAAACTGGACTCACCTTATAGTACTTTTAGTCTCATTTTATTTGCCTTTTTGTTTGTTAAAATTAATCTATAAATAACGGAGTTACAGCTTGGGGCGTTTTTCATAAGACAGCCTGTATAACGATTTTTCTTCGCTTAATTGTAACTAGCAAGGGAAAAATAAATTCACTCGATGTACTAGTTAATTTACTAGCAAATTATTTATTGTTTTAGTGAAGACACTTGAGAGAGTTTGTTGTTTTAAGGTTTCGAGCTATTGTGTGTTTATTGTCTATGTATATTTAATACTGAACTAACAGGACACGTTTGCAAAGCGGTGGCTATTAGATCTTTTGTTGCTTTGTGAAACATGCTGTGAATGTCGTTTCAAGAGATCTGTAAATCAGCGTTTCTTTTAGAGCCTAATTAATTAAATAAATATAGAAAAACACTTTTTAAATGTAATTACTAATTAGACATGTATAGGAAATAAAAAAGAAAATCTTCATAACTGTTTTAATATGAATAGAGCACGCCGCTGAAGAAAATTTGATTAGACTTACATTAAATACATACACGTTATTTTTAAAATCGTAAATTGTCTTTTTGTTAATTTAAAAGCGCCGTATTTTTTATTTCAAATCGAATATTTCCTCTTGAATTTTTGTTAGTAGCATTTCTATAAAAATAGGGGTTCTTCTTATTAAATAGAGTCAACTTAATAATATGAATTAGTAATTTCCAAGATATTTATTCTATTATTTATGATTAATTGTTGGTATTTGTTTAATCGTTTAATTTATGGTACCTATATATTTAAATAGTTAAAAAATATAGATATCAATTATTCATTGCTTATACACTGGGTAAATTTAATAGTTGTGGAAATATTTTACACAGTGACAGTAAAGGGTTTTTGTTTATATTTTGAACGGTATCTACACATTTTATTATTAGACATATCAAAAAATGTTAAATACAAAAGTTTTAATGATTTATTTGATCCGCCAGAATTTACTAAAAACGAAAACAAATGACGATCGGAAACCTAAGATATTTTCTTCCTAATTCCAAAAACATGTAGTTTGTCTATATTTGGTTTCATACTTTTTGGGATATTTAAGTTTAAAATTATTATTGTTTTGGTACATTTTGATTAATTTATTTTAAATAATATGTTAATTTGTCTTAGTTGTTAGCTGATAAAATGTCTTTTAATTATAATTAACACTTGTCAAACATAATAAAATTCTTATTAATCAAAGTAAATTGATTTCTTTTTAATTTCATACTTAAATATCGGAAAAAGAGACAAACCATATATTTTTGGAATCAGGTAAAAAAATTATTTCTTAATTCGAGAAAATATACAGAGTGTTCCATTTAAAATAGCAATATTGATACTCATTTGTTAGGTTTCCGATCGTCATTTGTTTTTATTTTTAGTAAATTCTGGCGGTTCAGGGAAATCCCTAAAACTTTTGTGTATAACATTTTTTTCTGTGTCTGTAGCCTATCCAACGATTTGGAAGTCTATGATTCATCCAAGCTGTTACTTATGCAGCATGATGAGGTGGTGCCCCATTATGAAGAAAGCACATGTAACGTCGAATCTGCAGTGGAATTTCCTCAAGTAACTAAAGTGAGTTCGCGATTACGCTCGCCGAGCGCTCTGATCAAAAGTGTGAGAAAGAGCGACTGCGTTTCACTGCATGTAAGAGTGAGAAAAAGAAACACTCCGATCGATCTGAGCGTAATCGCAAACTCAGCCTGAGGCAGAACAGTATCGAGAAATTCTAGGCCACCATCACCATTCAAGCGTAAGGACGAATGATGTCATCTCCAACAATTCTTGCCCACACATTTATTGAAAGCCATTGATGGTTATAATGTTCCCGAATTGCACCACAAATGTGTAAACCTCATTTCGAATGAAACCAGCTTAATTTGTAGCTAAGATCTTAGTTACAAAATTCGGATTCTCACCTTGTTTTTGAAGAAGTGGATGCGAATAAGCGAATGCAACGCGGCGACCTTCAGGTTTTAAAGTCTGAACTTTTTGGACGTGGTGGAGATGCGAACCTTGTTCTTTTAAAGTCCACATACTACAAATTGTGACACCCTTAACTACAGAGCAAGGCGTCATGTACTCATTTCTAGCCGATTTTCCACTTATTGCAAAATTTCTTGGACATCAAGAATTGGATATTCACGTTAACGGCCAATATCGCGCTTGTCTATTTCAAATGATTAAAAATCTCTAAGGTGCTGAACCATATTCTCAAATGTTCGCACGTTGGGTATTCCTTTTTGGGAAAAACGTTCTCAATATAGTTTCAGTGCTAATGCAGTACAATAATAATGTAACGCTCGCTTCGATGAATAGCGACAACGTTAATTAAGTTAAGGGGGTAGCTCAGTGGTATAGGGGCCGTTTTGCGGTCTGAAACGTATGAGAGGTCCGTAGACTGTAAACTGAACTTACCGGTCTCCTCAGCGTTGTTCCACAGCCGTATACAGCAGGGTCCAGGAATAAGGGATTCCAGGAAAAACTCAAACACTTATCACCACTTTATTGGACACAACCCACCAGGTCTTCCGGGGACGCACCTTCCTGAGTCGTCCTTGCCCATCCAAATCCAGGAACCCTCTGCTCGATCGAAGAACGATCGAGCGGTTTTCAATATTGACGACTCAGCAAAGTTTTAAGTGTTTAACGAAACAAAAGTAACCTTCGTGACAATAATAATGTTTATTTGTTATCAATATTACATGACATGTCAAGACCCAGAAATATATTTACGTAAAAGTTCACACACAGTAAGCATGGTTCACTAACGTAATTACGAATAAAAAATACATTAAAAAAGTAAGATAAAGAAATTAATTGAGCAGAGGATTTATTATTATCTGTCTCAAAATTAAAAAAAAACACCAACCTCGCAATTTACCTCGTACATACAACCGGCAACGCTGCTGCACGTATCAGCTAGTGACAAATTTAGGGGGAAGAAAATTTTAACTGCACAATTTAAAATATTTCTGCGTTTTTGCACCATCGCAAGGTTTTAGGCAAATGATATGTTAACATGACATTTTAAATGTTGACGACAAAATTACTGATGCGGATAAATTATAGTGACACGTAAAGTACAGTAGTGGACAATAAAATTCGGGCAAGAATTTGACATGTCGTGCATATTTCGACAAATTTGGTAAATTAGGCTTTTATTGAGGTTATATTTCTGTCAAAATAAATAAATACAATTTGAATTAAACGTCAGAATTACTAGTGACATGCATTAAACGTCAAAAATATTAAGTGTGGTTTACATTGTGCAAATGGCTTGCCCAGATTTTATTGTCCGCTACTGTACCAACTAAAATATATCGGGGAATTTTGTTTCTTGGCAACATAATTCAACAGGTGGTGGTTTTTGTTTATACAGTTTCGGGCCCAGTAGCCTACATTAGGCTGAGTGACACTTATGGCCATTTGCAGCAAACGGTTAAGCTCAGTTTAACTTTAAGAGAGTCACTTAGGCCCGGTATTTCAGTCACAGTTTAACTTTAATCTTTAGTTTATTCTCATGGTAACAATTATCAAAACAATTGTTTCTGTGGGAATAAACTAAAGATTAAAGTTAAAATGTAACTGAAATACCGGACCTTGGAATATAACTGATACAGTGCTGTGTAACATAAAAATGTCACCTTATAAACATCACTTAAATTTAAGCTCAGCTTAAGTATAAATGGCCATTATTAGTCTAAGTCTATTTTTGTGACAAATTGGAGGCATTATTGGACAGACTATTAAAGTTCTGTACGTGTTTTGTGGTCTGTGGGGACTTCAACGTGGACTTCTTGTCGGAGTCAAATGCCAGCAGACGTGTTGAAAATCTGCTCCTGGAGTACAACCTGCGCCGGTGTGTGAACGTGCCCACTAGAATAAGTAAACAATCAAGTACTTGTATTGATAACTTTTTTACAAATATTGACAGTTTATTGGAATGTAAGGTATTTAATACTCATTTATCGGATCACACAGGTCAACTGTTAAAAATAGATAGTATCTGTGATCAGGTAACTGAAACTGGCTCTAGTAAACGTGTGTTCTCTGATAGTAATAAGCTAAAATTTAAAGAGATTATTCAAGATAGTGATTGGAGTTCTGTGTACAAGGCTGATAATATCAATCTCATGTATAATAATTTCTCTCACTTATTACAACTCGCTTTTAATGAGGCTTTTCCTCTACAAACAAAATCAGTATCACACATTAATACCAGTAGACCTGGGTGGTACACTCCCACATTGAAAGAGATATCCTCTTTCCTTAGGGATATGCACTGGTTTGATAAACAACTAAATAGTCCAGTTTATCACGAACGATACCTTTATTTGCGCTCCTTGTACCGAAAGACTATTGTTGATGCTAAGCGTACTTGTAATGACAAACGCCTCTACGAATCAAATAATATTGTAAAGGAAGCATGAATGCTGAATTTATAGACACATTTGGTCATAAAATTGATAGCAAATCGGATCTCTGTAATGAATTTAACAATTATTTTGTTAGTCTTGTTCCTAGCTATAATACTAGGTTGCCTACCTCACGGATCGAGGGCAACAGGGACATCCCCACTTTTTTTCTCGGTCCAACTTGTGCTGCAGAGGTGAAAACTATTATAAACAACGTGTGTAAAAAGGATTGTGCTGGTATTGATGAATTTCCGGGATCTCTGTTGCGGTTGGTCTGTGATGATATCGCTGAGCCATTGGCCTATATAATAAATGAATCTTTCATTAGCGGTGTATACCCTGATCTGCTCAAAACCTCAAAGGTGATTCCGATATACAAAAATAAGGGCGAAGTCAACGACATGGGCCAATATCATCCGATTTCTGTCCAAAACCAAATATCGAAAATAATTGAAACATGCTTTTATCAGCAATTGTATAAATTTCTAGAACAAAACAAGTTGCTCTATGAAAACCAGCACGGTTTTCGCAAGGGAAAGAGTACCATGACTGCTTTATCAACGGCAATTGATTTTATTATCGATTCACTTAATGAAGGAAATGTCTCCTTGGGGCTCTTCTTCGATTTTAGCCGTGCCTTCGACTCCGTGAACCACACAGCGTTATGTAACAAACTAAATGACCTCGGAATACGAGGAATTGCGATTAAATGGATAAACTCTTATCTAACTGGTCGTAGTCAAATAGTACAAATCGGTTTGAGTCAGTCGAAGGCAATGGCTGTGGGAGTGGGAGTGCCTCAGGGATCCATACTAGGTCCCCTTCTATTTGCGATTTTTGTCAACGATTTGCCAGACACTGCTGGTAGCACTGCACTTGTAGTTAACTATGCAGACGATACAAATGCTCTTCTTAGCAACAAAACTGTAAATGGGCTTACTTCTAATGCATCTATAGTTGCTGAAAACATTGATAACTGGTGCCAGGAAAATGGTCTATCATTAAATAAGAACAAAACACAAATGATGCAGTTTCAAACTAAGAATGCTTCCATTAACTCGAGCTTATTAGTTCGTTTAAACAGCAAAACTATAACGCAATGTAGCACTGTTAACTTTCTTGGTGTGCGGATCGACCAGAAATTGACATGGAATGATCATACTGCTGATGTTCGTAAAAAGCTAAGCGCTAGCTGTTTCCTAATAAGAACTCACAAAAATACGGTTTCACTGTCAGTACTTTTAATGCTTTACTCCGGCATTGCACAGTCGGTGATGGAGTACGGTATTTAATTTTGGGGTATAAGTGCAGGTGCTATAGAAGTCTTCAGGGGTCAGAAGAGAATTGTAAGATGCATGGCAGGAGTGCCCTCAACTACATCTTGTGTACCTTACTTCAGAAAATATAATATCCTAACATTACCGTGTATGTATATGTACAGTATGTGTAAGCGACGCCCTACACATGCCTTTCAGCAGATTAACAATTGGACAAAAAAGTCCGGCTTATATGGGTACAAAACTGTTCAATAAACTACCGAGTCATGTAAGAAATATGAAATTAAGTCTATTTGAAACGTATGTGAAAGATTTATTTATTAAGAAAAGTTACTATTCTGTAAACGAATTCTTGGAGGATTCGATTTGATACCTACTAACCCATGAACTTGTGTATGTGTGCTGTTGTGTTCTGTGTGTTTACATGCATATGTCTATATATTATCTTTATTTATATTTATGTTGACGATTTCAAAAAATGTATACAGCTTTATGTGCACATTTATGGAAAAATAAATTTGAATTTGAATTTGAATTTAAGTTTAGGTATTATAAGATTTCTTTTATTTCGTGTAATGTACTTTTTATTGCTTTTCTTTTATTATCATTTAACTTAAGTTGATTTACATTATTACCCTGTGGCCTGTGTTACCCTCTGCCTCCGTAAATTGATACCATATCGGATTTTTCTATGTCTCTAAAATCTACTATTTTAAAAATGTTGACGAAGGCGACGATTCTATCAAATTTACTGCCAATAAATTGACAATAAAAAAGCCAAAAATAGCCTTCTTTGAATTTTGATCTAATCTGTATTTTTTCAAAAACTATTAACTTTGTATAAGGTACTAAGCGAAACTAATGTTTTATGAGAACTTTCTCTGATACCATTTCACTTGAAATTGTAAAAGAAAAATATACGTCAGAAAGAATTTGAGACTGGATTTTAGATTAAAAAAAAATAGAAGACCAAGTCAGTTGAACCACTGCAAAATTGTTGAAAAGATAATTGCTTTCAATCGAATCATCTTCTTAGTGTGTGCTAGCAAGAGATATTTGATTACTTGGCAATTTTTAAGATTACCTTTTCAAAGAAACTCATTGAATGCGGAACAATTTCAAGAAATTGAACCGTAAATGCGCGTCAACAAAGAAATTGACGATTTTCGGGCAATAAGTTGCTGCGACTAGATTGCTTAAATATAGAACGTTAGGACTATACAATATGTCCAAGATGACGTTTCCAACTTGGAGATTTCCGTTCTTATAAGAGATACAGATTTTGTTAAACGGGAAGTAATGCAGATAATTAAACCAACTCATAAAATCAAAGAAAAGGAACTTTCATATTTTCGGAATATAAAAAAAGATTTTGAAATAAATAAAATAAAAAGGGCTTCTAAAATTACTAGGCGTTAAACGAAATATATTAGAATGCAGGACATATACACGTAGTTATTAAAAATAAAGTACTTATGAGAAATTGTCGGCCTGACAAAATTAGCATAATAAGAAAATCATTGAACAGGAATGACCCAGCGAAAACACGTACGTGTAAAAAACGTTGTAGAATAACAAGTAACCAAACGTTGAATTCATAGGTTATTGTTACGTTGAAACAACGAAAAAATGTCGCGGCAATCAATTTCTTTTAAACGTCTCTGTCCACGTGTAAAAAACGTTGTAGAATAACAATTAATCAACGTTGAATTCGTGTGTTATTGATACGTTTTAACAACGCTCGAATCAAGTTCTTTTAAACGTCTTTGTCCACGGTATTTCAACGTTAAATCCCAGTGCACACATACGTATAAAAAACGTTGTAGAATAACATGTAACAAACGTTGAATTCGTGTGTTATGGTTACGTTGAAACAACGAAAAAATGTCGCGGCAATGTCCACGTGTAACGTTGAATCAGTTAATTACGACGTGTATTAAAGCTGGGTCGGTCTAAATCATTAGACTGAACAAACATACATGGCTAATGGTGACATTCGAACCCACGCCGCCGAGTGACACGACTTTCCAAGTCGGCTAAGCTAGACCGCTAAGTCAATTGGTGACCCCACTTCCGTATCGCTTCGGTGACTGATTCGTAAAGCGAACGGAGGCTGTGGTATAAAGCCGAACCGGGGACTTTAACTTCCAATAGCTACGCGCCGCCCTCACTCGTTCAATTTCCGAACTCCTTACTACCTACAGTTTCCTTCCAACATCCATATTGTCATAACATCATTAAATCAATTTTTCTAATTATTACAATCCTAAGCTTATTTTCTTTGTATATACATTTCAAAAATTCTAAATAATTTATTTATAATAAACATGTAATTCTAAATCGCCTATTTCTAAAAATATTTACACTAACTTAAAATATTCGACAAAACACATTTAATACAGTACTCTCAATTTACTTTATTATTTACAAAATTATTTCTTTATGAAAATTTTAAAAAAATTACATGCTGCTCATAAACACCGCAATATTGTCACGCTCTCTTTGCGCTTGCAATAAATTCAGCTGTTGGGGTACACGTAGCTCTCGGTACACGGTTTCGTCCAGGTATAGGCTAAAGGCACTTGGGGGTAGTTTACCCGAATAACAAAGACTTGCTTACTTTGTCCCGGTTCTCGGTTCTAAAAAGGAAGGTCCTCTTCAGAAAAACCACCACTTTTAGGCTTTATTGAGCACCCTTCGCTATTGGGCCACCTTCTCGCTCGGTCCCCAATCGACTGTCCCGCGCAATTAATCCATTATCTGTAGTTCAGCAAAGTGACCCCGTTAACAATTATACAGAGTGGAAAGTTTAACTGGAATAAATTCTGTAACTTAGAAAATTGCCATTTGTAACAAAATTCTTGGGACAGGTCAATTTTTATTTTTATGGCGCATATTATAAAAGGATTTCTTTAACTTTTCAATTATTTGGAGGGATGAAACAACCCCTAAGTATTTTTTTTTAATGGAAGGGTATGTTGAGTAATTTTTTTTCTTGTTCGATTGGGAATACAGCTACGTTTTTATTTTTTAATTTTTCTTAAACAGTAAAAAAATTCTTTTTTTATTTTTTACCTTTTACTGCTAAAGAAAAATAAAAAAAATAAAACGTAGCTGTATTCCCAATTTTTTCAACATATCCTTCCATTAAAAAAAAACATAGTTAGGGGTCGTTTCACCCCTCCAAATAATTGAAAAGTTAAAAAAGTCCCTTTGTAATATGCGCCATTAAAAACAAAAATTGACCTGTTCCAAGAATTTTTTTACAAATCGTAATTTTCTTTAGTATTTTTAATCACAGATTTTGGGCATCAAATTCAAACTTAAAAAAAATTGACAGATTACGTCAACTTAAAAAGAGGTTATGGTTGACTCGTATGTACAAATCAGCAGTATTTTTCATATCTGGTTCGTTTCATTTCAAAGCTGCCAAGTATGGAGAAGAACCTCACATTTCAGAGATTTTTAGTAAAATTAGAATTCAAAGGTGTGAAACACGATAGAAAATCACTGTAAAATTAAGTGTTTTCTAACGTCAACATCACGTTTTGTAGCGCATATTTATTCGGTATACGTTAAAATAACGTTATAAAACGTGAGTTAAAAATTTAGTTGTAAATTATGATTTAAATAACGTATTAGTTTCGTTCATTTTTTTCTTATTTATTACGTAGAATTAGTAGATGTTGAATTGACGTTGAAAAGATATGGTAATCAACGTACGGTAGATACATTGCATTTACTCATAGTATAAATCACGTCTTAAAAAGACAAAATTATTACATATTTATTTCACGTTATAATTACGTCCATATTTAACTGATCGTTAAAAAACACGTTATACAAACGTGGTATAATTATGGTTGCTAATTCAACCAAAAAACAACGTTGCATTTTTCAACGAATAACGTTATTTCCACCGTCACAACGTGAAATTAACGTTGAATAAATGTACATGTTTTCGCTGGGGAATAATAAAACCAGGGATACAAAACATAATCGAAACCGTTCCATAGTTCCAGCTGCACCCAAAGCGCAAAAGAACCGGTCCAAGGAACCGAATTTACATTACGTTTTGCATCCAAAGAGGAATAATAAGTGAACTGGTTCGGACACGAACCAACAGCAAAACAGAGACAACAGAGACAACAGCAAAAGAAGATAAAAATGAATAAATGAAGATTGTGTAAGACTTGGATGGATCGAAAAGTAGAAATATTAAACAAGAAACAAGGAAGAAGAGAACATAGAAAAAGGAAAACAGTGATAAGAAACACAAAACCATGGAAGATTTGAATCTGGACTGATGACGCACAATTCAAAAAATCCAACATTCGTAAAGACGAAAGAGAAAATAGAAAGAAAAAGGATAAGAAGGGCTGAAAAATATTTTGATGTTGTTAATAATTTTTATGGTTATTTCATGATTCAGTTCAAAATTAGTTTTAAAACATATTTTTTGTCGTGTTTGTTAAAATTGTAACATTGAAGTTTGTAACTGCTTTGATTTACCTGGGCAGATTGTCCTGCCGAATATCTAAGGAAGATAAATTTAAAATTTCCTGAAAGCAAATTGTATGATGAATAGAAACTTATTATATAAAACAGTATACATATTCATAATAAATAAGTTACATATTCTGGACAAAATTTTTAATAATTTAAAAATAAAACTATTCGAATTATTTTCACTATATCGCCTTTCCTATAAATCTCCAGATGTGCAAATAAGTAACTTCAGAATTTTAAAGCAAACAATTCATAATCCTAATATTTTAAGAACAGCCCGTAAAAAATGGCTCATCTGTCACCGCCCCGTAAAAATTTTTCGCGTTTCGTAACGAACGTCGCCCACAGGTTTGGACGGTGGTTGTTTCTCTGCTTTGTCTCCGGGCACCTGTAAGAAGTGATGATGTCTCAATGGCAGGCGAGCGCGCTAATTCTGTATCATCTGGCGCTTTCTGTTTGCACAGTAAACACCTCATGAGCCAGTTTAAACACACCAAATTGTGGGTCAATTATCAAATACACTAAAACTAAATTGAGCTATTGGGATAGGTCTTTAGACAACTTAATTGACATTGAAATATTAAGTGTAAAGCCAACAGATTTATTACGCTTTTGACTTATATGTGAAGCACAAAGTAAATTTTTAAAATAAATATTACGTAAGATCTATTGGAGGACTATAATCTTTTGACTTTTAACACTTTTAGTTTCTATTACCCATTTTGTAAAGAATATTTCGATTTTTCAATTATGCCCTTATTCAATAGTGATACAAATTAGATAATGCATTTCGAATTCTTTTCTTAACATTGTATCAATATTCAATTTATTTATCGTGTAGATAACAAAGTTTTATAACAATTTCGTGATAATTCCTTACGAAGAACTTAAAAATCATACACTTTCTCAACGTTTCATTATTGATTGACAGCTACTTCTCCAGGAGTGAAAAAATAATTATGAACAAGGTTGTAAAGAGAGAAACTAAAATAAGAAACAGTGACGATGAGAAAATATACGATTTTTGTTTGTAAAGAGTTATTACAGTCTTTTTCTTTTGCTTTTCCCCTTTTGTCAAATGTGTTTCCGAATTTGTCAAATGACTTTCCAATTCGTAGGCCTACTATGCTTTGAATGGATTGGAAAGTCATTTGACAAATTCGGAAACACATTTGACAAAAGAGGAAAAGCAATAGAAAAAGACTGTAAGATACTGTTATACTAATTTTCGTCGGACAAGAAACAAGAACTTAAACTTTTAATTAAAGAAATAGAAGAAAAAAACATTTTCTAACAAGTATTTTGAATAGAACAATGTATTATGCTTAGTCATTTTCATTGAACGATCTGCTCGCATATTTGCAGATGAACATATTGCGAAAGATAACATTTTCTTTTAACAAGCTTACTAAATATTTGTGGTAAAATTAACTGCAGCACCTTCACAAAACCGATGTTGCATACAAATGGGAATTTAGAACGTTTACTTTTGGCTATACTGGATGTCTCATACTCATAACATACGGAGGAGATTGAAATGGTAGCTGGTGGACATCAAACTAAAGCTTTTTTGTTAAGAAAATTTGGATAAAAACTCAATAATAAGAAAATTACAGCAAATTAAAGTTAAATTAATTAACAAGCCATCGTTACCAACTGTAGTAATAAATTATTAAGTGATATAATAAAACAACATGAAACTACGAAACTAACATTTTAAATTCAGGTATAAGGCACCTAACTACGCATTTACAACATATTTGTTAGATCCTCCCTCCTTTTTAAAGGATAGTTTTAGGGGTTGACTTTTCAGTATTTTATTCGTAACTTTTTATTTTTACATATTTCATTTAAAATTTACGAAGAGAATATTCCTTATGGCACAAGAAGACTCTCTTGTTGCATTTCGATAAACCGAACCGTTTTCCAGTAATTGAGGTTTAAAAGTTAACATACGTCCATTGCATTTTGTTATCATCAAATACTGAAAGTAATCCCCTCAAACTACCCATTAAAAGGGAGGAAGGATCTGACAAATGCGTTATAAATGTTCAGTTAGGTGCCTTATATCTGAGTTTCAAATGTTAGTTTGGTAACTTAAAGGGTTCAGAAGATGTTGGCAAAAGAAAAATACGTTTCATCCCTCTTTCAGGGAATTATAACTCCCTTATTATTGACTTTTGGAAAAAAAAGTATTGAAAAAAGTTGTTTCTTTTGCGCCTCTCTATATACTGTTTCAGTCTCAAACAAGGGTTTTGGGACAGCCTGTATAGTTTTTAAGTCATCCACATGTTGTTAAAAGTATTTCTTAAAAAAATTCTCAGATATTTTCAGAAAGCTGCGCTCGCAGCCAGCAAGAACCGTTCCAGAGTTACATGCTCGGCTTCAACAAATTTGGGACAATTTCCCACCTGATGAATGTCAGACTTTAGTTAACACAATGTCCAAATGTATCGAAGCGATAATAGGAAGTCGAAAAGGCGACGTAACGCAATGATAGCTTTATCTTTAATTTTCCACAATTTTTTATTTTGCGATATTAGATGTACTTTCCTGTTCCTATTCTTTATTAGTTAGAATTTAGTTTTATATGTTGAAAGTTAATAAACAATTTCCATATCATTACAAAATTGTATTGATTTTCATAAATTTTCCTTCTACAAGAAAGATTCTTTGTAAAAAAAATATTATCGTTAGTTGGGCCAACTTCGCTGAGACAAGGCTCGTACCTAAACAAAGCAGGAATTCAGAAAACATGTAAGGATAAAGAAGTAGTGAACAGAAAAAAAGTCCTAGCTCCTAGGAAATATGAATTCAAACTAAACAACAAAGTGTCAAACAAATATAATGAGATGAAAATATGTAATTGAAGGACACCGAAAAAAGTGGACGAACAAGAAAAGAAACCAAATCCTGCATTTTCAAATAACAAAAAGACGTAAGAAGATCAAGAAATTGTATTTCATTTCGTTAAAAGTCGAATAAAATTCACCAATTTAATTTCAATGATTACAACTGGCTATGTAGTTATGAAAACTCGAAAAGCTTTGCAATTTACTAGAAAACTAACTTATTATAAAATTTTTCTGAAAGAATGGTTGCTGTGCATGGGAAAGATGCACCATCTCATTTTCAAGTTAAATACATACATAGTAGAAATGGATATCCTGCACACTATAGCCGTAATGATTCCAATATTAGAAATCAGCTGATTAGCCGTTTTAAGGCAAAACAATAAACGTTTTATATGGGTTACTGACGGGAACGTCGCGTCGCGTCGCGTCGTGTTGGGAACAATTTTAGTTCTACATTGTAGCGAAAACGATTCTATTAAATTAATAAAAAAATTAATCATTTCTTATCTCACAATCAGTCATGCAAGTTACATCAGGTGATTATATTTTCAGATTGTGTGAGGTCCACGTCTACTCATAGTGAAGATGTAAATGTTGAACGAAGGAAAGAATAAAACTCAAATCTTCTTCACTGGTATTTTTTTTAAGATCCATGTGCAGTTTCCAAATTTGGAAGGAAATGTCATCTCGGACGGAGTACCATTTGCGGAGTTCTTGCTTAAGCCAAGTTTTCTTCGCTGATTTAACGGCAGCTCTGGAGGCTGTAGTATTTAAATTTGTACGGATGTGCATAAATTTGGGGGTCAGGTTATATCTGAGACAGTTGGATAAGAACCATATCTTGAGGGAAACTTTCTTCTTTTTCAGAGATAGTTGTTGGTATGGGTGGGTTGAAGCAGCTCGATTCGCTGAAGTTGAAGTTGTGTGAGATCCATGTCTACTCATAGTGAAGATGTAAATGATGAATGAAGGAAAGAATAAAACTCAAATATTCTTCAATGGTGAAGAAGATTTGTGTTTTATTCTTTCCTTCGTCCATCGGTTATATTTTTCTTTCTTATCTATCTCTTTTTAATGTTGGAGTCATTCGTTTCCTATGCACTTGCATTGCCACACGATATCCATTCTACTATATCTACCGTTAAATATTAGTCAAAACTCTTTTGATGAGGCAAAAAATCAATTAACGATGACCCAAAGTCCGAACAACTCGTGGAAGCTCGAATGAAAAATTGGTAAGTCGAAAATTTAATACTACAAGGTCTCTGTTATTGCTAAAAAGGTCTGTATGTCCGAAAAAGTGTCCTGAAAATTTTGCTTAACGATTTGCGCATGAAAAAGATGTCTGAAAAGTGGATTCCCAAATTTCTTACACCTCAGTTAAAACTGGCCAGAAAAAAAATGTCTTAAGAAAGGTTTGACCGTGATTGAGACAGAATTATTTTTTCTCGAATTTTCACCAGGGATGATATTTGAGTACCTACATGACTGGCACCCTGCCACTAAACAGGAATTCATGTAGTGGGTTCATTAAAGGTTTTCCAATATCAAAAAAATCAAAATACAATTTTCTGGAAAGAACTGATGGCAACAGTTTTTTGAAACGCTGAAGGAGTCTTGTTTATTCACTATATGCTGAGAGGGTCCAACATAAATGGAGAGGCCTTCCAAATTTTTTAAAAGGTTCTTTGGAGACATTCTTTTTCGTAAAAAGTTGTTGCTGAACGACAATTGTCGGGTTCATAAGGCAAACAAAGTGAAGCAGGTAATCAATGTCTGTGGGTTCATAGATTTAAGGCGTCCACCTTAAAGCCCTGACCTAGCTCCGAGGTCAGACTTCTTTTTATTGAAACACTTAAAAGAAGCATCTCAGGAGAAAGCGTTTTGCATCTGATTAAGCACTTAGAGTACCTAGCTATTGAATAATATTGTGCAGGGCTGCCGAATTAATTTTTATCTGAAGGTTTGGGACAATTGGGAAAAAAAGATGCAGCAAGTTTATTAGTGTTGAAAGGAGTTAAGTAGAAAATGAAAGGGTCGTTAATGTCATACGTTGCTTTTTGTATGGTTAGGTAGATAACATAAAAATACGCCCTCGTATCTTTGCTATCTAATAGAAGGAGGTTCATAACGTTCGTTTTCCAAGAAACTTGATTTCATTCATCAAACATTTTAAATAATTCGATATTCGTCAAAGAAAGGATATAGATTTTAAATTTAGATGCAAGTGGTTAGAAATACAAAAGGTCCGACTTTTTACGTTATCAACGAAACTAATAAATAATTTAGCAAAAAAGTAAGAAAGTAAGAAAGAATTGTGCCAGTTATTGCCGCTCAAATCACCATAATTTTTGAAACATTTCACTCACGCAAGATGTCCGGAATCTATTTCATATAAAACTTTAAAGAAAACAATATACAGCAAAACAGAGAAATTTAATTCGAGTAATGAAACTACTTTTTTTAACTCTTTTGCTTGTTTATCGCTGCTGTAGTGAGCATCAAACTTACTAAACTTATCGAGGAGGCGTGTTTGATTAGTTTCCTACTAGCTTCGTACTGTCCGTCGCGACGGGCGGCGTCATTCTTACTAGATGATAATTTCCTCTTTTTTCTTTCTCCCTACAAACTAATGGAGAGTCTAGTTTAATGAAACCGAGACGAATCCGAATATTGCCTGAGACATGGGAGTTCCATACTTCTAATTTATCTAAAGATCCTAATAGCAAATCGCAGGTGGGAACTTTGTTTCTACAAAAAGTTTTTCAGTTTGCAGTTAAAGTCGATAGACTCTCTACTTTTTGGTTTCGACTTCTGACATTTTTGGCTAACTCTGGGAGTCAAACATGCGTACATTTTTTTTCTCAAAGATTGTTTCATGAAGGTTCAGTTGACTTTACAAGAAAATCTAAGAAAATACTTAATTCTATTATTATTACTTTTGTGAATTTTCCGAATTATTTAAAAAAAATATTTGAAAACGCAATTATATTATTTGTTGAATGAAGTCCATAATTAGGTGAATTCAATGTATGAAGAAAAAGGCACTTCCTAATTTCTTAAACTTATTTATTCTAGCGACCGGTTTTTAAGAAATTAGGAATTACCTTTTTCTTCATACAATTATATTGTGTCTTAATATCTGTATGTGTGATCGACATTAATATTTTTTAAATTTCTTGTCTTTGTAAATGCTTTTATTATAGTTTCAAGAATAATACGAAACCTGCTCTACCTTACTTGTGTCGCCACACAAACCGTGACTTAATTGAGTCTTAAGGTATTCAACCCAGCCCTTTGCAACTTGTATGTAATAAATAATACTACAAGATCAGGTGAATTCTTAACTGGAGTCGGGCGTAACACAGCAACACTGCTGAATACATTATCTAAAGGCATTGCAAATCACAAATCTAACCCCGAAGATGAACTATTATCAAAACCTTGATTAGTCCTACAATGTCCATTTGATTTTATTTCACAGTTTAAACTAGTTCTTTTCTTTCAAACTAATTTAACGTATGTGTTCCAACAAACATGATCAATTTCAAAGTTTCAGGCTAAAGAATTCTGGACGGTTTCTATTCATTTTTAAAGAGGAAAAATGAGGATAAGATAATTTATTCCGATCAGCAATTTTTAAGGCTGAACTTGATCTGGTTTTAAGCATGTCTTTAGCCGAAAATATCAATATTTAAGCGAGATTATTTTTCCAGCGTTAGTCTCAACATCCTCTCATCGATCCCGGTAGGGTTCCGATTATATTTATTTACTACGGCACAATACCCCAATCCTCACAATATTGGGATTTACACAAATAAATATGGTTAACCTCATGTTTGATTATTTTCTTATAAAACATAACACACTCCAGTATCCCGAAGTCCGAGGATATAACAAACCATAAGATACTCTTCTTTACGAGACAACGCACGATATCCGAAAAGAATAGCAGCGGAAACAATCTGGCCGTGTTTACCAAAAATTGTCAGCACCGAGTAAAAATAACAGCGGTATTGTAATTGCCCGACTGTTGTACTGTTAAATATAACGCTTAAGTAATAATCTGGAAAATGTATAATTAGAGTTCGATAAAACGTGCATATTAGTGCGTTTCGCGTCACCACTTCGACGATTTGTATTTACACTTCAACGGTAAAGTTACCAGATGTTCTTAACAAAGTCTGTTTGTTTGTGGGTACTATTCAATTATATTTATTCATTGTATATACACTTATAATGCCGCAATAACATTCATTGAAATGGTACAAATCGTTTCAAAAAAGAATTAAATGGCTATGATGAGAGGGAAAAGGAGCCGACGATATCCAGTAGAAACAAATTGGAAAATCAACATTAATACGAAAATAAGCGTTAAAATCATTTTTAATTTATCTCGTTATACTTATTTAATTTATTTTTAATTCAAAAATGAAAACCACATTTAATAAATACTTGGTTTGAGATTACCTGTTTGTATTTGTTTGCATAACCTTAGACATTCAACTACATAGAGGGACTTGCTGTCAATCAAGTAATTCTTCTTGTCCTGAAGTATAGCCAACCCATTGAGGCATTAATATGTCTACCCATTTGTCAAACCGTACACATTCGTAGTGATCTCTGTGGCTAAGGAAGAAACGGTACTTTTGACAGTTCCAAGAAGTTCCTAGTTATATTGGCAGTTTGAGAGCAAGCGTTATTCTGCTTGAATTTACGTTATCCTGCTGAATTTTTTTCTGGAATACTATGAACGTAAAGAAAAATTACAGATTCTAAGACCACATTGATGTAGCGAACGGCATGCGTTCATATTGTCCTGAATTAAAGGAGAGTGAAAACTGAAGCAAATAGTCCCTCATATAATAATCTCCACGGTACGGAATACATGACTAAATTTGATCCTTCTTATCGTAGTCAGTATACACTTGCAGGTCTGTTGTACACGCCTAAGCAAAGTGGGGTTCGTCACTGAAGGTGACAATACAGTCGTCAAGTTGATCGGCTGAAGGTTCTTAGAGTCTTAGAGCCAACTTGGAAAGTACCAGTTTGTTCTTCTGCGACCTGCAGTGTTCTTCAATAACGTCGAAAACAACGTTTATGCGCAAGTCGAAGATTTGATCACTTTCAAATACGGTATAACGATAACAGGATATTCAATTCATTTTTTCAATATATGTCGATCGATCGATCAATAAGTAAAACAACTTTTATATAGCTATCTCCTTCTAACTTTCGCGAAATGGCCTTGCAGCTTTTATCATGTCATGTCATTCCGTCGTATATTTTCTTAACTCACAATCAGATCTATACGATCGGCATACAGTGAAAAAATGATGTGTAACTATTGCATTTTCTTCTGGGAGGCATTGCTTAGATCTCATTGTAGACAAAAAGCCAAAGTTACTTTCTTCGTAAAATGTTAAAAATGACAGAGATAAATTTTTCCAAAGTTGTGAAATTCCCCTTCAATTAATGCCCTTGTGAAGGACTTGTATACATGTACAGTAGACTTTAATATTTTTGACGTTTACTACATACATATATCTACACTAAATGTTCACAGTAATTCTGATGTTTAATACAAATTTTGACAGAAATGTAACCTGAATAAAGCCTGATTTACCAAATTTGTAAAAATACGAACGATATATCAAGTTCTTGCTCGGATTTTATTGTCCACTACTGTACAAATTGATGTATAACATGTAAATAGCATAAGTGCCTATATTTAAATGTAATTTTAATTATTTATTAATCATTTAGTACTCAAAATGAATAATGTCCAACTGTATAAACGGGCACAATTTGCACCTTCTAAAACCCATTCGGTTTTTCCGTTAAAACTGACCTCAACTATTGACAATTAAGATTCATAGAAATCCTAATCCTCTGCAAATATTAACGCTTATTTCGTATTCAACCCTAATAGAAGCAAGCCGCCAACAATGACCGGTATTTCGAAAGTTACTTTCAACAATACCAATTATCAGTTGACACCCTCTGTTAACACCTCATACCGCAATTTATATAAGTATTTACTACCTTTATTTATAGCGTTTCCTCTTTCACCTCTAATTTTTTTTCTCAGAAAAATGTACGTTTCCAATCTCCAGGGTTTTCACAAGATTAGACAATTCCTTCCACCCTATACAAATTAATATAAATTTTCCTGCTAAATTCACTTATAATAAATCAAAAAATCAGTTGCTTTTTCGGACAATTAGGCCCAGTTTACAGAAACTTTAATTGCAATCAAATTTTAATGACGTTGTTAATTTGACATTTCGCAATGTAATTCTTATGGCAACTTAATCGTAATTAGTTTAATTCGCAATTAAATATTTGATTTGCTATCTGTAAACCCACCCCTAATGTCTTAATTAATTGTGTAACAAACAGAAGTATCTAAATGAAAGAATGAGTGAAGTATCTAAAGACAAAGAATGAATATATGAAGCTTCATTCCTTCTGGGTGTTCTGCTGCGAGCAGTATAATAAATATAAATAGTAAATACGAAAACCAACAATTAATTATAATAATAATTGTGAATACAAAATTAAATCAAAACAGGCATTCTCCTAAGCAACAAAGTAGGAAATACGTAATATCATTTTGAAATAACACTTCTTGTAGTCAAATCCGACGAAGTAAAACAAAATTGGAAAGAAATTATTAACAACAAAGGAATCATTTAAAGTTTCAAAAAATTTAAAAAGTAAGCAAATCAAGTGTTAAATTTTTCAAATTAAAAAAATTATTTAAATTTTTTATAAGATTAATGTAATTAAGTAATAATTTTTTAACTTTTTAAAATTTCGTCATTTAATTATTCCTCTTTATTTTTTTAAATGAAAAAGAATATTTGTCAAGAGTGGCAATTAAAGTAACTGTCAATATCAAAAATATTCAATTCTATCAATTATTTAAACAAGTATTCACAAAATGTATAAAACAGCTAGAATTGGTTAAAAAATAAAAAAAAAATATATAAATCATTAATTTATTATAAAGTGGCGGAAAGTTAAACTTATACCAACAAATATTTTTTGCACGACCTCTATGTAATGAGCAATTTTACTTCCTAATTTGAGGGAGTAAAGTGGCTGTTTAAGGTCGGGTTTCTGGAACGTTTCATAAAGTTAACGGTCCGATTAAAGTAAACGTTGCTATGGCTACACATGTTAGAACTATAGGAATATTTATTTTAATGGGACCGTTAACTTTATGAAACGTTCCAGAAACCCGACCTTACTCCCTTGGGCAAAAAGCATGTCCAATTTAATATTTCGTTTGCCATCAGAACCGATGTGATTTTTGTGTTCGTAAAATAAGAATGTCATGTTGACAGTTAAAAATAATTTAAAAACTTTAGGCTTTTTTCAATTAAAATCGTTGGGTCGTGCAAAAAATAGTATACGAGTATACACCTCGGAAATGAATGATTTTTCCCCTCGGTGCTTGTGCTACAAACCCTTGTGCTACAAGCTACACCTCGGGTAAAAATCATACACTTTACTCTCTTGATTGATCACTATTGATTGCAAATTTCTCAGAAGCATTTACCATGAAAATTTCTGCATATTTTCAATTTTAAAATATACACTGGGTGTCCTAGACTATCTGATCTATAGGAAATTAATAGGATTTCAAAATATTGTTGATTATTGTGTACCCGAAACAAAATACGTCAAAAATTCACATTGAGGCCCGGCTTTTCGATCTCGATAGGAATAAACTGAAGTTTAAAGTTAAACTGAGATCGAAAGACCGGGCCTAAGACTGCTAATTCTCGAACAAATAAGAACTGAATCGAAAAGTTTTTCAACAATTTTATACCGCAATAACCTGCCTTTATTTAATTTTACGCTAAAGCAACTTATTAAAAGAAGAGTTATAATTCTTTTAACGTTTGCACAATTAACAATTAACGTTTGCACATCCTTAGATGCAACTTTCTCGCTGTACTTTTTTCACTTTTTCTGATAATCTTCGTTGTTTGCTGTGGCTTCTTTTCTAAAATTTCTATCCGGTCGAAGCCCAGAGAAGTTTGGTGAATTATCCGTTTTCGCTACAAAAGAGATTCGTCGTCCATTAAAATGCATCCATCGCCAAGATTACAAAGCAGTTTATAAAGACGTCTTGATCGAGGATATGGCAGTGTTAAACTGTTTCTTCGATATTTTGGTATTTTTGTTTTTATATGTATGAAAACCATTACTTTGTTTCATTCGATGTAGCATTGAAGCACTAGTATTATATTTTTTGGCTAAATGTCTTGGGGAAATATTATATTTGGTTTCCGTTTCAGTGCACATACTAACTTTCTTTCTAAAACTTTACCTTTGGGACCTGCACGCCAGCCGCTTCTTGATAAATCCATAGATCTAGTAAGAATAGATATCGTGTGGCAATGCAAGTGCATAGGAAACGAATGACTCCAACATTAGAAAGAGATAGCTTAATACAATTATTCATAGGAGAGTAAAGAAGGAAATTAAAACAACGTGACTTCGGGCAAAAAGTCGAATAACTTGCATAGCTGCGATAAGGAATGATCAATTTTTTTATTAATTTAGTAGAATCGTATTCGCTACAATGTAGAACTATTGTTTTCGTCAGTAATCCATATAAAACGCTTATTGTTTTGCCTTAAATCGCTTAAATTGACTAATCAGCTGATTTGAGGTAAGCGTCCCTTTCTGATATTGGAGTCATTACGACTAGCATACACAATATCCATTTCTACTATATCTATGGGTAAATCACTTTTCAACAAACTTAATGACATTTCTTCGACTTGTTTTTGCAACACTTGTAAACGACTGATTGCTATTTAAACTCCAAGTTTCCTTTCTTGTTTAGACGCCACACGCCACCGTTTCTGCGTGACAGATATCGCAAACAAAAGTTGCAACAGAAATCTTATGTCACTAGATAAAAAAAAACATAATTGATTTAGTGTAACTTATTATTGCCAATTTTTTTTTACAGTTAGGTATATTTGTTGAATAACTTTTCGATTCAGTTCAATTATATCACGATTTTTTAAATAATTAAAGAAAGAGCTTTCCAGGGGATGCTCGAGGAGTCTATTGCAGTCAAAACCGACTTGCAACAAATTTTTAAATACTTGCTTTTTAACATTTGATTGGAGCAAGCAAGTATAGTCTCCCGGCTTCCGCTCGGATACCTCAGGTTCGAATCCCATTACTTTTTTTTTAAATTATTACAATTTATAAACATCTAGGTACATTTTAATATTAATAATTTCAGTAAGAGAATGTACTGGAAGCCTGACTATACAATTTGCCCTACTTATTTAGTCAAATCAAACGTTAAAAGTAGGAATGGAAAGTTTTAATCGCAACATCCTGCGATCGCTTCTGCTGACGAGCCCCCAAATAGGGCCGAAACAGCTGTACAGAGAATGCTCGAGGAATCCACTGCAATAAAAACCGACCTGCAACAAAAAATTGTTAAAAATAGGATATTAAAATAAAATTAGATTTTCAAAATATTTTTATTCAATTATTTAAATAACTGTGCTATAATTTTTCGTAATTTCAAACGTTAAGATGGATTCGCTCGAGAACTAGCAGATGCAATGTAAATTTCTGTCGTATTTTGTCTTGGGAACATAAAAATTAACAATATTTGAAATCCCACGTTAATATCCTATCACTCAGATGGGCTGGGACAGTCGGTATAAATTCGAATACGTAGGTATTCGTATTACGTTCGTAAGTTAAATGTGACTAAATCTTGGCATTATGCAAGAGCTATTATATTAATTTTTGTTAACAGAAGAGAATGTTGGTCGCACGAATGCGAATGAGAGAATTATCCGTTGACCTCAAAGCTGAAATGGCTTGCCTTTCCCGTGTTACTTTTGGGTTTGGAACGATATTAAACGATCATTTTAGAAAATTGGAAGAAAAGGCTGTGTCGACGCTACAATTCTTTTATTTTCTAATTTAGCACATGACTGGTTTCGTCCACATTATCAAATGTAAAAAAGAGTTTCCCTTTGCTACTGAAAACACGTTCTCATTTTATCTGTTTTTTACTCGTTTTGTTTTAAATTTGATAATGTCCAATTTGTGAACGAAACCGGTCATGTGCTTAAGTAAATTAGAATAATAAAAGAATTGTAGCGTCGACACAGCCTTTTCTTCCAATTTTCTTCCAATTATCTAAAGTGATCGTTTAATAGATAGCAAGGAGTTGCTTCATATTAGATCATTTATAAACAAGTCCCAATTTTTTTTTAAGAAACCGAGAAAGTGCCTCCCAAGCAAAAGAAGCTTAATATGAAAAATGTGTAATATATCTGTACGTCTACACTACAAACAATAGATAATGTATAATTTTTTTATCTCTTTATAATATTGTAAGATTGCGATTTATATTTCCTTTAAAGATTTTAAAGATAAAAATTAGAAGTTAGCTTACGGGTGCTTTATAAACTTTTTTATTTGCATATTTTAAATTTTAATAAAAGAGAAAGAAATACATAGTGATATAAACAAAACACAGGTCCAAACATTGATTTTTACCATATTGTGGATGCGTCAGTTTTCCCGGAAGCAATAAAACTATTTTAGAGAACCATATTTGTCATCCGCTTTTAATCTTACATTTCGTACGTCACTGGGTGAATTCTAAGGAAACTGAACTATGCTTAAGTTTTTCTCGGTACAAAATGTTAAAATTTACGCAGCGCTATTATAGCCATGATAAAATTTCCACTGCAGTTAATTTGAGTACATTTTTGTTTCAAAGAGTATTTTCGGAACAATTCAAGAAACAAATCGCAGGCATTATGACGGTTAAAACAGACGTAATCGCAGTTTAGAACAGTTTTACAACTTCACACGTCCCAAAAGAGCGAAGTGACAAATTTGGTTGACGATTGAGCGCAATGTGCGCTTAGAGAGTTTAACTGTCACATATTTGGACATTTATGTTCCCCGTTCAACGTGGAAATTTATTTTTAAACTGGCATTTTTCGTTTATCCTAAATTTTATTTTTGTATACTTGATACTATGATGTGTTTCATTTTTATATGTTGACGTTACTGTCAAAACATATTTGATGTGAAATAAATACCAGATGGAAATTGATGGAAGGTAGATTTATTACATCATTAATTATACTTGACATGTGTATAAAAAAGTTCCCCAAAATTTAAATATTATTGTCGTTTAATAAAATCCAAATGTAAATTCTCCGAATTTTTTATACTTAATTAAATTATTTGTGCACCGTAAATCCTGGGATTTTAAGATTATATAGTTATGTTTACCAAACGTCCCGCCGTGTGTTTGAGTTGATTTCTCTTGCCATTCTTGTTCATACAAATAAAAGAAAACTCCGCCACTTGTTTTTTCAGTATTTCCTTTGTCATGGCGCACATAAATCATTGCATTTACAGTTCCAAAATAAATTCGAATACGTTTAAATTTGTTGGTATATTTATTCGATTTGTTGAATTGTTTAACTAATTTTTTCTTGTTTTAAAGTTTACTGTTTATTCAACGAACCAGGTACTGAGCAAATTTGTATATGTAGGCACGCGTGGTTAAACTTATATTCGTGCTCACATATACTTGTATACACAGAATTATAAATGGTCTTTTACTCTATCACATCAAAATTAACGTACTAATCCTAAATGCAGTACTAACATTTAACGTATTGCTACGTTATTCGTTATTGAAAAATTAATTTGTTTATTTTTCAATAACGTACATATTCGTCTATAACATGAAATTCTTTCAGTTCAGGGCGTAATCTTTTTCTTTAGTTTTAACTTAATAAAATCTATGAACGCTTTTGGGTTCTTTGCACGCTCGTACATTATTTCTTATGCTAAATTGTTTATTATCGTTATTTACAATAAAACAAAAAATTGTTCAATTCCTTACGATTTTATACATCAAAATCTATGAACGCTTTTGGGTTCTTTGCACGCTCGTACATTATTTCTTATGCTAAATTGTTTATTATCGTTATTTACAATAAAACAAAAAATTGTTCAATTCCTTACGATTTTATACATCAACTAATGTTTACTCTCACTTCACTTTACATAATTTAATTGATTCGCGTCATTAAATTATAGTGTCAATTGATACGTTCAAACACGTATACCCTTGCTAGACTCTTTCCAATTTAACTTCGATCTTATTTAAAGACTGTCCCCAAAAAAACTCTATCGCGTTATACAACGATGAATATGGATCAACAATTTTTTGTGAAAACGCGAAACCACACTTGATATAAAAAATAGTTTTGTAATCCCTCATCTCACACATTCGCGCTTGATCTTAAATGAATCGCCATGTAATTCTGATTTTAGTTATCAAACAAATCAAACCGTACACATTATAAAATCGACTATATTGGTCTTGCTTCTGGTCTGAGAAGTCTGGCTTCGGAGGTGCTTCAAGAACTGCAAATCCTCTACCATCGTAGAGGATTTGCATCCATACATCCATCGGAACTGCTTTTAGACTGGTGTGTGTGTGTCAGTCTGGTGATGACGATTGCATCTTTTAATCATTCATCATTCCCCTCATGTTTATTTTTCTTAACAAAAATTTGTGTTTCAATAATAGCAACATTTTTGTTGAAATACCTTTTTCTTTTAATGTGCAAAATTTAATTGATGTATTATGAATTACGAACTAAATTACAATTAATACATCAAATCATAACTGGAAACAATATTATATCACAAAGTCTTTTAAGCGGACACTAAATCGCGCACTATACACTTAACGTTTCGCAGTCGTTCGACAGCTTCGAACGACTGCGAAACGTTAAGTGTATAGTGCACGATTTAGTGTCCGCTTAAAAGATTTTGTGATACAAATTTCATCGGACAAGAACCAACTGTAAAAATGCAAATAATATTGTTACAACAATTTTCAAACTCCAAAACTAAAATAACATAGCAGTATGTATTTATTGCAACTTCATTTTCAATAATTAGATGATGATATAATTTTAAAAGTCATTACCATTTGGTATTGGATATTTCTTGTCATAACAGGTTCAATATCAAAACATAATTTTAAAGTTCAGACACGTTCAAGTCAACACTGACCAAAATGAAATCAGAAAATGAAGATCAGAAATCTAAGAACTATGTGTACTAATGCGGTTGAGAATGCATCGGATAGACAAAGAGAATATGTGTTTCGTTTCTTCATGATGTTTTCGTGGTGAAATGCTTGAAATCGGTGCAAGAAAATTAACCAAATTGTTTTTTACACCAGGTTCGTTGATGATATTTTCCTAATCTCAAAGGAGAAAAAGAACAAGCTCTAGACATTCTAAATTTATTTAACAATATACATAAAAACATCACTTTCACTTTAGAAATCGAAAAATTAAACACCTTCAATTTTTTGGATATTTCTGTTTCTAAAAACAATCTCAATCACAGTATTAGTTTTAAAATATACAGAAAACCAAGCCATACTGATGAAATTATCAACTTTCACTCTTCACATCCCCCCCAATAAAAATTCTTTTCGTTTAACTCTTTCTTTTACACAGCTTTTTCTATTCCCATGTCTTATGAGGATTTCTCTACAGAAATTAGAATTATAATACAAATAGGCAACAATAACAATTTCCCCATCAAATCTATAAAGAAACAATTTTTGAAAGTCAGAAGTAAAGTGATTGATCAAATTATTTTTCCCCATCACACTAACATCAATACAGAGATGAAATATTTCTCCTTGCCTTTTTTAGGCAATTTATCACTTAAAATACAGAAACTTCTTAACAATCCTAATATAAAGATATCTTTTTCTAACAATTACACAATAAAATCAATATTTTCTAAAATTAAAGAAGTGCACCTCTTCTTTTAAAAAATGGAGTTTATAGTCTTTCTTGAAACTCTTGCAATGCCGTATACATTGGTCAAACTGGTCGTTGTCTGGAAACCAGAGTCAAAGAACATATACGTTCCTTTAGATTGTTAAAAGAAGATTCTAACTTTGCTTTGCACCTTCAAGACACCGACCACCATTTCGTACCTTCTACAAACACGAAGTTAATCCACTCCTTGAATAAGGGTAACACCTTAAACATAGCAGAAAACCTTGAACTAATGTTACATGAAATAAATAGCAATTTTACTTTATTGAACGATCAGACTGATTTTCACTACAAAAAATTCTTTAAATCGATCCATTGGAACCTCATCGAACGTTAATCCAGTTGACTCCTGGAGTTACATTTTTCTCACCCTCCTTTTGTATCACAAAATCTTCTAAGCGGACACTAAATCGCGCAACTATACACTTTACGTTTCGCAGTCGTTCGACTGCTTCGTCAGCTTTTGTAGTTTGTAGGTTTGGCTTATAAGCTTACCCTTTTAGCTTTCATTTTAATTTTGTTTGCTTTTTAGTTTTGTACTAATGCCAATTGTCCAAGTTTGTTACATTTTGTTAAAAAAAAAATTTGTTTTGTTTTTAAAATGTTCGCATATTCAATTTTAGAATGTTTTTGACAACTGCGTTTTGCGCAGGAGCGACTTTGCGCCTCACATGCGCACACACACATACACACACACTTCGGTGTCTCCATGTTAGCGACTTACACCGCACACATAAGTTTTAATTTTAATTTTAGTTTTAATTCGTTTCTGTACAATTTTATATATTTCCTCGTAGCTATGCTAACCTAAAACTACCTGATGAGGGCATAACTGCCGAAACCGGTCGTCATATTAATAAAAGAATTTCGTGGTAAAACAGATATATTTTTTTGCACCCAATTTCAAAGAGAATATGTCTGGATTGAAGACAACAAAATGAAATGGCAAGAAGCATTGTTGATATAACCAACAAAGACAGAATCATACGCAGAAAATTTAAAGAGGTAGCATTCATCGTAATTGCCCCTAACCCCATTGATTAAATAAATCTTGTATCAAAGGTAAGTGGATACCAATCATACGGGATGACCTAAGAGAAATATAACATAACGCAGACATGACTACTCTCGACGTATTTAATCAAAGAACAATGAATCTGTGCAATTCCAACTACGCATGAACAACATCTTCCTCACATCTAACACCAAAAAGTGGTAAGAGAATAGCTAGAACTGTAGGTTTCATAGTAGTTTGTAACTATTTAAATTTACCGCCTTAGTCAAGGTTACTAAAGAGAGAAGGTTGCCTGGTAAATCGTGGAGTGACGCGTCATTCAGTAGGCCATCTATTTGTGTATATGCATTAAATGGGCCTACTGAGTGACGTTGCAGTGACGTTGAAAGTTACCAGGCAACCTGTCTTTTTAGTAACCTTGCGCCTTAGTAGCTCAGTGGTTGGAGTACTTGGACTAACAATCTAAAAAAATGCAAAAATTTTAATCATCAGATTTCCACATAAAGCAGTAGAAAATTAGGGACGTGATTAATGAATTGCTTTCAGTAAAGGTATAAATTATTCAAAAATTTTCTTGGTCGTGATATTTAAAAATAATTCAAACACCTTTTAGAAACTGAAAAAAATTATGTATTAAATTTTTGAAAGGTATTTTTTATGACGCAAACATAAAGTTAAGCTAGATAGACTGTGTATAAAAAATATTTCTTTTTGAATTCCATTTTCTACCCACTGCCCTTAATACTGTACAATCTGAATCTTTTCAAACTATTACTATCATCCTTTTTTATTTTTATACTAAAACTTCATCTACACTTACGTGCAAAGAAATCACACTTTTGGCTTCAAGAAATGTTAACAAATTTGGTTTCATGTTAAAGGTTATTAAATGGTCTTTCAAACAACATAGGTCTTTTTAAATCTGATATCTAGTTTCAATAAAAGAAAACAGTCAAAGTCAAAAGTGTGAAGTATGCGCTTAAGTGTATAGTTTTTTTTTCCTTGCTGTTTAGGTAAGCCCAGAATCTCGTTCAGATTATTCATCACAAGTTTGAAGTCCTTGCTTTATTCATTCTGTGTACTGTTTTTAAGAATTTCTTCTTCACTGAAGTAACCATTTCACTGGGTACGTAATCAGTATGAAAGCAAAATAATTGAATTTAGGAATTTGTCCGAAAGACTTAAAATAAGATTACATTGGATGCGCTGACATTGTTTCCTTTATTAAATGGTTTAAAACATGAAACGGTTCACAATTTTAATCGGAACACTGTGTTAGTACAGAACGAGCAATGTACGATTTTTTAGCGTGTTGGAACAAATCTGTTCTTTTGAACTTCTTGGTTCTGTCTAAATTTGCAAAAAAATTCTTAGACATTGCAATCTTCTTAACGTCGATAGTCTGTCGATCAAAAGGTGTACCGACAGTGCTTCCTAAAATTTCAAAATCAGTGACCCTGTATGGATAGAAGGAATCAATCTCGTGACTCTTAATTAATACGAGTATTTCTAACGAATTGAACAAACGTTGTAAAAAAATTAAATTAGCGAAATAATTGTTCACCAGTAGAAAGAATTACAAATTCATAAAATTTCAATTTTCAATGTTATACTTTTAATTTAAAGTGATGTCAAAGACATAGTTTTCGAAATCAAAAGCCAATTCTTTGTGCAATAGCAAGTGCACAGATTGTAGAGGGTATGTGACATTTCAGATAATAGTAAACTGTCAACTTATAGCTCCACCTTTTTTTTTCCATCGGGGGTTACAGTTGGGGAACAGTGAAACATGACTCTTTCACTGAGCCCCAAATGTTTTATAGTGTTTACCATTGCTAAGTTCACGGTCAGGTATTTTATTTGACTCTTTAGTTTTGCAGGTGGCAAGAAATCGTAAAAAGAAAACTACAATTGGTCTGGCCTTAGAGATATGATAAAAAATGCTTTAAACCTACTACAAAGCGGTTTGTCTTTCCGAAAAGTTGCTGAAAGTTTATTTACGTTGATAACATCATGTATTTTATGATTTTTGGATATTGTTTCATTGTACCCCACTAGTGTTCCACAGTGACACAAAATACATGAAGAAATAAAACAAAAATTTATTCGTAAATTCTTATGATTAGCTGTATTTTATCCACTGTATTGATGATCCCATATCCCAAGCCAGACTGAGCTTTCATTGTAATCTATATTTTTTAAAAAAGGAAAAGAAAAAAGTGTTACTGTGGAACATTCTCCCCAACATATAAATATTAGTTGTCTTTGTGGTACTGTTCAAGGTAAAACAGCACGACTTTTGTGGGAAAAAATTCTTTCAATTAGTATAAAAAAAACAACTAAATAATTGAATTAGCTGCTTCTAAAAATTTGCGTAAAAAGTGACATCTTGTTTGTTTGCAATTTATTATAATTGCTTTCAGTTGGATACAGTGTTTTTAGTGCAAGTTCTAGACGAATGCTATGGATTTTGACTGCAGGTTCGATCATAGCACAGCATAAATACACACAGCAGGTTCACTCTCCTTGGCGGGAAAATTTCCCGTGCAAACTCAGCCGCCATATTCCGGATGGAAAATCTGTCATGTGATTTGTTAGAGCGCATTCGACTGGACGCACGGAATGTTTCTTTTTCTCACTCTTACATGCACTCAAACGCAGTCGCTCTCCCTCACACTTCTGCTCATTGCGTGTATCGAGCATTATGTCGAATGCGTCCTTCAATTGCACGAATACGATCAGTGGTGTCTCGTGTAATTAGCAGCATAATAGGTGCTTTCGGGTATGCATGGTGAGGTGCACTGAGTAAACTTAAAACTCTAGGCTTTCAAGTAGTGATCGGATAATTCAAATTAAAAATAATCTGTCATCCGATTATCAAAATAACCTAAATAATTCGATTATCAAAAATATTTTTATTGGGGCACTAGTTTATACATCCGCAAAATGGCGCCAAGGTCAAAAAATTTTGCCCCGCCAGATCAAAGGTGCCGACAAACAGTTTCCATGTTGGTTATGCTGTGGTCATAGTGTCAAGGCAAATACAGGTGAGGAGTAATTAGAAGCAAATTAAAAGTCCTTCAAAATTTTTTGTACAATTTGTTAGAAGCGGAAGCACCATATCCACAAAATTTTAGGTTCCTTAGACTTCATTGCTCGGACAAAGACCACAAATTGCACAGAACTGCAATCAGTTGAAAAATATTGAGTCCATATTAAAAAAACACTAAGGCTGGGTTTCTCAGTCCTGGTTTAACTTTAAACTCCTGTTTATTTCCATAGTAACAATTGTTTTTATAATTGCTACCATGGGAATAAACAGGAGTTTAAAGTTAAACTAGGACTGAGAAACCCAGCCTAAGAAAAACAAACGTAAAGGTAATGATTTTTATAAAAAAACGGAAGAAACTTCAAATACAATAAAATAAACACTGAAGGTGTACAAAAATTAATGTGTCATATAAAACTAAAGGCCATAACTTTGGTTTAGGTCAAGAATAATGTTAATTTTAATATTTATGTAAGTGTAAGTTAAACTACGCGATAATGTTCCAAGCGTTTAAAACGTTGTTTTTTTATGTGGCCAAATATTTTCGTGCACTCCCTTTAATATAATTATTGTGGAGCATCCAATATTCCACGATTCTTTTATATCTAAATTATCTTTCTCTATCTGAATTCTCATATCTCATATTGTTTCACAAAAGGCATAGTTTTAATTAACATCGCGCACTAAATTACTGTTTTTATCAAAATTCTAATACGACTTTGTATGTTAATACATTCAGTCTTAGTACCCCCAACTATGAAGATAATTGTATCCACATATTTCTGATAATATCTACATACACCGTTTGCACAAACACTGTATGTTCCATCTCGTCATAAGTTGACTAGTATACTACCTACTGCTATTATTTATCTTTTCCCATGAGACAAGTGATTAAAGATCGCCATATTAATAATGCATCAAACATAAGCAGAAATCAAAGCAATTTCTTAAATCTTTATCATGATATATTTTGATTTTTACTTACAATTATTTGATGTTTGTATTGTGTTACAATAACTAACATCTCAATAAATTTTAGAATGTAAGATTCTAACATGTATTCTTTCTCTTAGGTACCTAAAATATTCTTTACATTTACCGAATTGAAAGCTTGCATATTGTAGTGGTTTGTTTGTTATTCAATTCCACTTTATAAATATTAGATTTGTGTGTAATATTTTTCTGATGAGGCTTATCACAGGTTTTCAGATTCCTTTTAGTTAAAAAAAAGTCTTTTCTTTTTCTTTGTGTAAGTGTAATTTTCTAATTATGAAACTATCAATAAATTTAAATAAATTGTTTACGATCTTTGCGAATAATTTATTTTAACATTTACTTCAGTCGGTTTAAATACCTCCACTACGATCTTTGCTAATCGTCTTTAAAAAGCATTCATTAATTGATACATTTTATTTAAATGTCATGCGTAACTGTCATTGACTTGTCAAAAATATTTCTCTTGATTGTAACGAGTGGTTTTTTAAATCCGACGTCATGTTAGCTGTGAAACATTCGTTGTTCTATTCATTGTGAATAGAACAACGAATGTTTCACAGCCAACTTGACGTCGGATTTAAAAAACCACTCTATATATTTTCTTAATTGATCTGCTTTTTTAATTTACTGCCATTTTTTTAATGTTCCCTTCCATATAATATGGTTCTGGCCTTCTTTCCGGAGGTTAAGTAATAGAAAATTCAAAGAAAATCGAAGGTAATTTGTAAATATTCTATTTAGCCCTGGTCTTTTCATCTCCAATGAACTTTATCTGACGGAATAAACCGTTAGATAAAGTTAACCGGATATGAAAAGACCGGGCCTTAATTAACCAAGATGTGTACTGAACGAGAATTGAACTAAATTAGTAGATAAAAATCAAAATTTAATTAGAGTATTTTATTATAACAATGTGAACGAAAATCTAAATTAATTCAAAATGAAAAAGGAAATATGTATTTAAATTCAAAGTTTAAAATTCAAGATTCTTTGTGAGATGTTATCAGTGTGAGAGGCAAATTGTGAACGAAATTTATCTTCGCGAAATGTTTATTTATACCTCTTATTAATATTTTCCCTATGTCAACGATTTATATGACAACCATCACTTTTTATAAACGTAGTTTTCGTACATGTGTACTCTAATGTCATAATTTTGACATTTATAAACGTCATGTGAGTGTTTTAGTGCAATTTTGTTACAAAACAATAATTTTCTTATGATCTAAACATTTTGTAAGTATAATAAACATTTCTAATACATTTATATACAGGGTTGGGCAAATGTCTGGAACCAAGCTATCGTCTGTACCGTTAATTCGATTTCTCTGAAAATTTGTAGTAGTATACAAGATTTTAAGGCGGATCTAACTAATATTTGCTCATTCGAATCAGACCTCTGGTTTAACCGGAAATGATATCAACTTTTGTTTTTTTAAATGAAACACTCTGTATATTTATAAAGATTTAAAAAGAGCATTCTCTTAGAAATTCAATGATATAAATATTTGGGTCCTGCGATGTTAAATTATTCCAAAAGGAATTCTTTTAATTTTCCTGTAAATACATTTGTTATCATGGAAATCTTATATCAAAACCACATTTTACAGAAAAAAAGTTGTAAAATTTAGTTTAGGATGAAAACAGTTTTTAAAGAAACAAAAGTAAAAAAACTTAAATATCAAAAAACAATATAAAACTATTTAATAAGTTGCTGAAAGTGATAACCGTTCACTTCTTGACAATATGCTAGTCTGTCAAAAAATCCTTGTGTAACATTTGCCAAATTTTCTGAACGAATCAATTCTATTTCATCTATGTATTATTCTTTGTCTTAATTCTTGCAAATTACTTGGTCGCCGTTTATATACAACTGATTTTAATTAATTTAACTTTGACATTACTCAATTTATTTTGTATTTTATAGGGTTTCCATGATAACAAATGTATTTACAGAAAATTTAAAAAAAATCGTTTTGGAGTAATTTAACATCGCAGGACCCAAATATTTATATCATTGAATTTCTAAGAGAATGCTCTTTTTAAAACTTTATTTATATACAGAGTGTTCCATTTAAAAAACATAACCCTGTATATAAAGAGCTATATTCAATTTTTGATCGAAAATTAACCCAACAAATCCCCACAATTTATCTTGACGTCTTCATAATTTTAGATGTTCTTTCAACAGCCTTACATAATCCACCTGGACGTCTTCTACCTGTGACCGCTTCAGTCTTACCCGTCTTCCATCTCGTAATTTTTCGCAGTCAAAGGATGGTTTAATTTCCTTTGAACCTTGTCCTGGAACTCAGATAATTCTATCCAAATCAATTTATTTTCAACGTCTTGGACCCAGGCTACTTCTTCATCTGATATGTTTATTTCGATGCTTTCTTCATTGTTCGATCTTTAAAGGATCTGATTTGACTTAGATTTTTGTAAACTTTTAACTAACTTTGCCCTCTCAAATTTATTCTAGTACTCTTTTTAGATTTACGACTTTGAATTTGACTTTGTATGACTTTAGTAATATAATTTTATTTTCAGATACTGTTTTTGGTGTTTGTATGTATTGAATACTTTATGGAATGATTTGGAAATTAATAAATTTTTAAAAATAAATTTATTTGCTGCTCTTCCTTCTGTTCTTTAAAAATATACCGGAACTATAATATCACAGTAATATATTATTGTAATTTATGTATGCCATCTAAAATTTTCAAATTCAAGAAGGAAATCTCTCTAAAAGGCACTGATATTAGGGAATTTCGTTTCATAACAATTTTAGCATCGGCATTTGGTATTGAATTAAACTTTTTTTTATATACGTGGCCCATTCCGTTTCTCCGAAAACCTAAAACATTTTAAAACATCAATATATCCATCAGTGAATAATTTCCGTCAGTGTGAAGTCTGGTGTAACTTGGATGGACATGTTTCTAAACTTATTTAGAGATAACTGACAAGTTCGATTTGAGTTAAAGCTCGACCTATTTTTAGCCGGTTTGAGTTATTAAACACGTGGTGTGAAGTGGCTCTCTCGCCCTCCTCGTAATTTAAGATCGCATAAACAAGTGAATGGCGCTAGAATTGTTTAGCTTAGGACCATTTCTCTTATTTATGCGGCAATAATTAAGCAGGTTTAAGCCGCGGAATGCGGCGCTACGATCGCACAAAAACCGGGGATCATTTTCATAAATTCTTTCTGGTTTTAGATAAACGCGATTTATTTAACTGCGAAGATCGGCGGGTAAATTTTATTTCGAAATAAAACTGTCATAGCAAGAATTCCATTTACCTATGAGAAGAAACGCTATTTATGACAACTGCGCACTCTATTCTTTATCTAATGAAAATAAACAAACAAAAATAAATTCTGAAACTAATAATCGCTGATGTGGTTTAATACAATAATTTGAGATCATCGTGAAAAACAAAATTTTCTTCTCTCATTTTGCTTCTTTTTGCATCAATTAAATTTAAAATGCTTTTACATTTGTTAGTAGTGTATTTTAAGAACTTTAAGGGTCGATCTTTCCACCTCTTGCTAAACTAACTGACGGATAAGTACCTTGGAAATAATTCATAAAAATTAAGTTATTCGTCGGATAACTTTAACGGGAAGACGAAAGACCGGCCCTAAATCAAGTGACTTATGTGGGTTAGTATTGTTGTTGATAAGGTGTATCGTGGGTGTTAAAGATTTTCATTCAAAATTAGTATTGTTAGTGATATTAGCAACTTTTTGTTTAGAACGGTTTACTGTTTCAAAGATAAAGCCTATTTGCTTTATCTTTGAAACCAAAAATTAGATTTTACTATTTTCGTAGGTCAAAGGTCAGTGTGGTGTACTTTTTACTTCGTACGTCACTTACACCCTGTATATGCGCTAATGACGACTAGTCGACAACTTCTCAGGAAAATTATTGAAACATTGTATTGTAGCCACCGTGCGAGTATACGACAATAGATGAATAGAGGGATAATACGGAATGGGCAACCCCCGATGCCACGTGAAACAACACTGCGATTTTTTTTATGTTCGACTGATCGTTTCACGGGCGATTTAAACCTGATGGACACATTTACGAACAAACGGAAGCTTAGAGCTCTTTTTTTGCTGACAATTGCAGTCTGGAAAGATATAAAAATTGTTTTCTTAGAAGTTATATGTAGTTTTATTTTCTTTTGTGAAAAGTTATCTGAATGTGATACAATGTTGTACTCTTCATATTTTGCGTTAATAACTTTTAGTGTAAATATCTGAAATGAAAACAAAAAGAAATGTTAGAAATAATTTGATGTGCTCAGCATTGGACATTCTACTAACAGTTCAAAGCTCTCATTAGCATATCAAAGAGTGCCGGGAAATTCGCGGATGAGTAAGCTGTATTGTCATGGAGATGTCTGCACTATCTCATTCGCCCAGAGACCACTCGAATCAATCGATGTTGAAACAGTCATTTTCAAAGGAAGTGTAATTTTATCAAAGGGTAAAAAAATATAATATTCAATAGTATTGTATAACCTAGTTGTGCCTTGTACATTGATTATATTAACTTTAATAAATAATTTGATAAATAAAACAATAAAAAAATGTGATACAAATTCACAGTATACATACAGTATGAGCATAAATGTTTGAGGACAAGTTGAATTTCCCGCCTTTCAATATTTTTCTTAAGTTGGTCAAATGCATAGGTTACAAAAAAAATAGGCAAGTAATTTGTTTATTTTAAATACAAGAAGCGGCAATAACTACTGACAGGTACATTAGGCAAAGGCGCCCCATTTTGTCTTATGAATTCTTGGAGCCGGCTGCAAAATTTACACAGGCGACACTGAACAAAAATTAATTTCTCAGGACGGCCACACACAAAGAGTAAAAATTACTAGATAGAGACGCGGGAAATTCAACTTGTCCTCAATCATTTATGCTCATACTGTACTTATAACGTTATAACGTATACATATTTATAAATTATTATAATTTACAAATTTGTTTTAAGCAATGTTGTTGTTTATTGTTCATGTATATTGCCTAATACATATTAAATGTCTGTATGTATTAAATGCAAAATATTTGCAAAGCTGAACGTTTTGCTTTTACTCAATTTAATTTCACATACAAATTGCTGAGTTTTATTATATATTTAGTTTCCATATATTCATCGTTTAAAGGCAATTAGGACACGATTTACTATAAAATGTTGTTTTCGAAAATTAATTTCGATGTAGGTACTATACACTGTATCCACGGATGGAGATCGAAAAAAAGTCATTCTTTATTAAAGTTTTTGCTTACCTTAAAAACCCCACAAACGTTATAGGAAATGTTATATTCCGCTTAATAGCCGGAAAATATTCAAAATTCTCTTTTCACTTTCGGAAAAAATGGCAATGTCCAAAAGTTCTCTTAATAAAATTACGTTATCTGGTAATGTCAATTAATTTACGAGAAAAACATTTTAAATCAGAAATGTTAATCTAGAGCAGCGAATTTACTTAATCAAGTGTTATGGAATCGGAAATGTTTCTTATAACTTCCCACTTGAGATTTTTCAACAAAAATTTCCGAATGGGCTGATGTCGGTGAATGCACTGAAAAGATTAGTTAAAAAATTGATGAAACTGAGTTGGTGTTAAATAGAAAGAAAACGAAGAAAATTTATAATGAGGATCAGGCAGTTTTGGTAATGGCTTTCGTAGCTGAAACACCGCACTTGTCTTTATGCAGAAGAGCCGCTGATCTACACCTTAGCAAGTCTTTATTGCAAGCCATTGATAAGGACAGAAAAATTAAGCCATATAAACCAAAATTTAGACATAGACTGGAAGATGCAGATCACTCTTTTCGATTGGATTTTTCTTTGTGGACTGGAAAGAAAATTTTATATAATAACTTTTCATTACAAGATCTTATTTTCGAACGAAGTTTCATTTTCAACGAATGGTATCTCATTTGAAAATGGTAGATACTGAGCAAATAAAAAATCCAAATTTCACATTTAATGCCAAAAGTCAACGACACAAGAAAATAAATATTTGATGCGGGTTATTAGTAGACAGAATTATCAGACCATAATGGATAATAATTTAAATCAAAACGTTTGCCGTGAATTTCGAAATCGGGTGGAAGAGTGTGTCAATGTGGGTGGAAATTATACAGGGATATCCACATAAAGAGTTCGTTAAAAGTTTTCAAGGTTGGAGTTCACGTAGATATTTGAAATTTAAAGAGCAAGGGTTTTCCGTAGAGATCTCTTTAAATAAAATAAAGTTGTCTTTGTACCACTTCCGGTTGTACCGGAAGTCGCTATCAACTCGCTTATTTTAAATGGAATGCTATATATTTTATCACGTTTTTGAATTCTACATGTAAAAATATGTTAAGTTGCAATACATTTCCCTATCTCTAAAATGCATCATTTTTGAGATATTTTGAAATTTCTTAAAAATTTAGATTCTGCAATCTGATTTTCAAAAAATTATAACACAGCTATGATTGAAGCAATTTTATTTGTAATAGCTGATATTGTAGTTGAAGCTTTAAGGTTCTTAAAAATTCCATAAGCATAATCTATTAAGCTACAGGGTGTCTAAAACGCACCGCTCCACTCGAAGATATTCAAACACAGAAAAATACTTTTTTTCAAATGGAACGACCAATATTTTAATACACTATCGTATGTGGAATTAAATGCTGTGTCGAACTATACTGCATTCCCTATACTTAACTTTAACAGTTTTTCAGTTATAAGATATTTTTGGTTTAATACATAAAAATTTACATTTATTAGGTTAAATATTTCTAATTTTGTTGATATAGTTATGAAAACAACAAACAATTGCATTTAACGTTTCCTGTTAATACAAATTTTAAGCAAAAGCAAAAAAAAGGTGAGAATCAAAATCAAAATTATTCAAACGCTGATATTTTAAATCTATTTTTTAAATTCATGATCTAAAATTGTTCAGAGCAGAGAATATGTGTTCAATAAAATGTACGCCTCTTATCTCCTATGAATAAAACACAGTTTGGAAAGTTTGAACCTAACTTTATACAATTTGGAAAAATAAAATGTACGAAGATCAATAACAAATAACGAAGATAATTAGACAATGGTTTTAAATACTTTCACGCTAATCCAGAGAATTGCAAACTAGCGGCTATTTTATTCTTCAATTTAAAGTAATGAAATTCATACTTTTTCGTTTTATAAGATCACAAGTGTCCTAAGAGAAGGATGATTAAAGAACTATTAAAATTTGTGAATTTCCACTTGCCAAATTCTATTTTCTTTGGTTGACTACAAAATTTGGAGTAATAGTAATCATTGTTATAATTTCCATGCTATCTTAATAAAATTAAAAATATTTGACCTATTAAAATTGTAATTTTCTATGAATTAAATCGAAAATGTTTCATAACTCAAAAACTGTTAAAGTTAGGTATTGGGAATGCTAGTACAGTTCGACGCAGCATTTGATTCCACATACAATGGTGTATTAAAATATCGGTCATTCCATTTGAAAAAAGTATTATTCTGTGTTTGAATATCTTCGAGTGGAGCGGTGCATTTTAGACACCCTGTAGCTTAATAGATTATGCTGATGGAATTTTTAACAACCTTAAAGCTTCAACCACAATGTTAGCTATTACAAATAAAATTGCTTCAATAACAGCTGCGTTATAATTTTTTGAAAATCAGATTGCAGAATCCAAATTTCTAAGAAAATTCAAAATATCTCAAAAATGATGCATTTTAGAGATAGGGAAATGTATTGCTATTTAACATATTTTTACATGTAGAATTCAAAACGTGATAAAAAAATATAGCATTCCATTTAAAATAAGCGAGTTGATAGCGACTTCCGGTACAACCGGAAGTGATACAAAGACAATTTTATTTTATTTAAAGAGATCTCTACGGAAAACCCTTGCTCTTTAAATTTCAAATATCTACGTGAACTGCAACCTTGAAAACTTTTAACGAACGGTTTATGTGGATGTCCCTGTATAGAGTAGGAAAACTAAATAATTAATTAAGCCATACCTACGTAATAAAATAAATTTGTTAATTAAAATTTTCAATTTTCAAAAATTATTTGCAATTGTTTAAATTTTCTATTGCGTTTTTGGAGTTTTGAGAACACGCATTAAGAATACCTTTTTTTAAATTTTGCATTTTGCCATTTTTTCCGAAAGTGAAAATAGAATTTTGAATATTTTTCGGTTATTAAGCGGAATACAATATTTCTTATAGCGTTTTTGAGATTCTTAAGGCAAGCAAAAACTTTCATAAAGAATGACTTTTTTTCGAAAACACGAAAATAAAAAAGTTTTTCCTCAATCCGTGGGCACATTGTATTTTAATTGTGTTAAATTAATTCATAATATGATTGAATATGACACAAGATTTTATAACTTCAGAAACATTTAGAAAATATTGATTTGTTTTATATGGATAAAACTCGATGATGTTTGTAAAAAGATGCATTAGACAAACTGTATAACAATTCATTTTTGCATAATAATTTTCTAAACCTAACTCAAAATTAATTTTATAATACCCTCTCCTATTATGAAAAGTTGAAGTTATTGAACTTCAGAAAAAAGTTCAAATCACGGATAAAATCTCGTTACATTTACATTATAATTAATTATAACATGATTTTAGATTAGTATTTGACTTCTTCAAATGCAAACCAATAAATTTTACTATATTTAAAGTGTAATATGTTTATTGTAGAAATTATCTAATAATTTTTTACATCTTGTTGAACACAATAATGCTTTAACATTTTGATTAATGAAACTAAATGAAGTAAACAACAATTATCCAAAAGAGATTCCACAAAAGCGAACATGAATCTAGGACAAAAAATCAAGAACATAACAGTTATGAGATGACAAACATCATCCTTAGTCATGATGAATTTACACTTAAGGTGACTTTTCTTTAATGAATAAGCATTATTAAAAATTGTATTCATTTAAGCAGCTGGCCTTTGCAGGTGCCAGACAAAGGTTTTAAAATTGCGCTGAGAATTTGGCTCTCATAATAATGCTCAAGTCCAGAAGTTAAATATGGAAAGATCACTAAAACGTTACTGGTAATCGGTATACATTTTTGATTTAAGTAAATCTTTAAATTTAAAAAATTTCATTACACGACTGCGCAAAGATTTTTAAATTTTTTTTATGATTTCAACGGTTTTCTGAGGTGACAAACTTAGGAATTGTAAGAATCTCATTTTTTTTTAAATTTACTTATAAATGTAAATCCAAATATAAGTAAATACGAATTATAATAGAACAAGTTGTACGAATTATAATAGAATAGGTTTTACGAATTATAATACAAGAAAAGATACAAGTTTAGAAAAATTTAGTTTAGAGATTGTAGAAGAAATCTCTGACTAGTGATTTTTATTCTTTGTATGTGTCCTTTGTGAAAAAGGAAAAACGATATCAAAAACGCTGGTATTTTGTAATGATAGGAGACTACATTTGGGCTTATAATTTGCAATCACAACAGTTCATTTCACAAGCGCAGAAAACGATCCAAAATTAGTATTGAAGTTACTCTTATAATCTTTGAATTAATTATTTGTTAATAGAATTTTGTTTTTATTTTGTTTATATGTAGTTAAAATTAGATTTTTTAACATAATAAAATTAAAAAAAAAGACATTTCTTTTGTCTGTTTTTGCGGATCTTACCGACACAATGAGGAAATTTCTTGCATAGTCTTACTTAACGGAACCTAAACTTCTAATAAACACCAATAAATTAAAAATATACACGAACTTGATCAAATTGTGTTAGTGTTAGCTAGTGTTATCTATTATCTATTTCCGAAACAAAAGAAAAACAACTTAACCCATTAGAATGTTCTTATTGAATGGAGCATTACTGTGGAGGAGTGGTTTGCAGACCAAGATAAACACTGTTTTTTGAAAGTTTAGAAATAATGTGCGTTTTATCTAAAGAAAGTTAACGGTACTCAATTTTGAACATTTGCTTCAGAAAATGTGTCCTTTTTATCTTATTTTGGTTTCGTTTCAAATCGTTTCCCATGGTGATTATTTATTATTTATTTTATTTTATATTTTTTCTCACAAATGCATTGCATTTTTAATTGTTTATTGTCTCTCCAGTTTTGTAGAAATTATTGCTTGAATACGGTTTGTTTCGTCAAACTAATTTTTATTAAATCTAATGTATTTTTTATGCCAACGTAGAAGTACCGTTGAAAAGAGAAAAAGATTCTACTTAATGATGTATTATTATTTAAAAAAATGACGTAACTGTCGCTGCGATTTTGTTTTGAGAGCTTAGTGAAAAACTGAACAGGTTGATAAAAAATATTTAAAAATATTAGTGGGATAAGGGCATTATTAACATACGAATGCGGTGAGTTGCTCGACGAGGTCGTTAAGACAAGTAAGAGCATGAGTATATTAATAGGCCTTATCACATGTGTTAAAATACAACTTTTTATCTACGACTGCGCAGAATTGAAGAAAACTGCATTATTTAAACTGTTAGAATAGTTTCCTGACAAATCTCTTTTTCTTTTTAATTTAAAATCAACGCAGCTTCATATTTCAAAATATAGCAACCAGAACACTTTTTTTGTCAACTTGTGATGTCAACAACCACGGTGAATTGAATACTAACGGTGGCAGCATTCAAGTGAGATATAGAGCTGTTACGTCATCGCATACCCGCTTCTCCCTCTAATACAACTGTCAACCGTGACAGTTAATATTGGTTAATAATTGTGTAAAAGGAGGAGCGGGTATGCGATGAAGTAACGGCTCTCTATCTCGCTTGCCGAAATGCAGCCACCGTTAAGCTAGCTTTACACGATGCCTCATTTCGTGCATCTTGATGCATGCGTTTATAGCACAATGGAACGCATGCTTGCCTGCATGTGTTAATTTATATGACAACGCGCTTTTTTCTCATACTTTGAGGCATAATTAAACAGGCAAGCGTTTGTTGCCTCTTATTGCATACCAGATGCATGCAATTAGCGCATGCTTTGCTGCACGAAATGAGGCATCGTGTAAAGCCAGCTTTAGTATTCAATTCACCGTGGTCAACAACATAGGGCCAGTTGTACAAGGGAGGTTTAAACTGACGCTCAACTGAACCAGGTTCAAAGTGGACAAAATCGCATCAAATTTTATTTATGAATGCATTAATTACCATATGTCATTAAGATCCTATGCGAAATTGTTTACTTTGAACCTGGTTCAGTTGAGCGTCAGTTTAAACCTACTTTGTACAACTGGCCCATAGTATATATTAGAGTTTTTGTAATTTCTGTTTGTTTTGTTGTTGAAAATTTGGGGAAACCATTCATAAATAATTATTCTCTACTATTATTAATTCAGAAATAATAAAGTTTTCGTGTTAAAAGAATGAGTTTGATAATGATTTCGTTACCACACTGGGTTGCACAAAAAATTTAAGCCAGAATTAGATTTAAGCCTAAATCAGAATGTGACATGAAGGCCCAGTTGTACAATTCCAGCTTATCTTTAAGCTAGAGCTTAAACTCTTAACAACAATTGTTGAAATAAACGTTGTTATGGGTTTAAACTTCAGCTTAAATTTAAACTGACATTATATCATTAGACCTGCAAAGGCCGTTTTCATAATAGAACTTTAAATTTAAAGTGACTTTAACCTATAAAAATACATTAGTTTTCCTATACTTAAAGTGACTTTAAATTAAAGTCTCCTTTAGCACGATTATGAAAACGGTCCTAAGACGTACAGCACATTATCTGTCACAATCTAATTTAGGCTTAAATTTAATCATGACTTAAATCTTTTGAGCAACCCAAGTTCAGTGTGCTACCACAAAACTCTAATGTGAATTACTTCTGAATTATTTGCCTTAATCGGTGACAAGTCTGCGCTCTATCTTTCATCAGCTTTTCCTCGACTAACAACAGTGAATAACGGATGCGAATGCATAAATTTTACAGTAGGCGCCAGGGTGAACAAAATATCCAGCTGATCCGAAATAGAGTTGCCAGAGTTGTGTCTTGGCTTTGCAGTTGATCATTCACAACAATCACAGGAGATTTAATTAAAACTCACTTGTACACTTAGGGTAGTGGCACAAATACACAAACAGCTAAAATAATACTTGCTTTAATTACAAATGCACAAAATATTTACAATTAAACCGAATAATTACAATGTCTCAAACAGGTTAATCAAATGCGACAGAATGTTGCCAAAACACTAAGTCTAAAGTGACTCAACAATGTTGCGCCCGAATGTACAACTTATTTATTTACTCAACTCGATACTTCAGATCCAATCCGCCTTATTTCTACAACAACAATTTACATAAAGGCGGAAGACCTGTCGAAAATTTGCTCTTTAACAACGCAGCGGCACGAAACAGTTAACAAATTCAGACAACTAAAAATGTGATCTGCAGGTCAAGGTCGTTTACGCCTCCATGTGTGTATCCTGTACGATGTCATAAGCGGTCACCTCCCCTTTAGCTGGTCACGTTCTCCGATTTAGCAGTACGAAACCGCCAAAGGAAAGTGGCGAGTTTCGATAGCAACAGTTTCCAAAATAACAGTTAAATAACCGAGTACCAAAAGAGTATCCAAAAGGAAGATGTCCAGAAAGCCTGAGTTAAAAGAAGAATCATTATCACTAATAACAAGATGGCGTCATGCCTGGATTGCAGGAAAACCAGGCCCTGGAAGGTTTGTGAAAATCATCCCAAACTCGTTTGACGATGCACTAAGAATTTCCGACCACGTCGAATTCGAGTTTTCCTAATCGAGAACTCCGATAACTTTAATCACATACGATACAGGCATTACCAAAGTTAAAACGAGAAGTGAAGCGTTAAAACAAGCTAAATTGGATGACGCAAGATGATTTCAGATGCCGCTAACCTCAAGAATCTCTCCGAAATAATTATTATCGAAATGCCCATATTAAGATATGTCACGTGGCGATCGAGTGTGGCACGCCTATTTATTCGTTGACAGGGTTGCCACAATAAATTCTAAGTTTGAAAATTTCCTGATATTTCAAACCTATTCCTTGCGCAGTTTGGGACTATAACAAGTGCAGTAAGAAAGAAACTTCGTTAGCTAACGCAAATGAATGTCATAATAGGTTCTTATCCAAACAGTCATAGATAAAGAATATTACGAGTATATATTTTTGCCCTACTTGTGGACGGAGTACATACATATATCTACATACCGCCTGCTTCCCTGAAACTTGAAAAACGGCAGAGATAGAACAGGCAGTTGTATAAAACAAACAACCAGTATATGATTATTAAAATGATGGCAAGAAATATTTTAGTAGAATTACAGAAGTTTTTGATTTATCGTACCGTACGACTCTAAATTTATATTTATATTTATTAATACCCAATTTAAGGTAATGAATTAACAGATTGTTTAAATGAAGCGTTAAACACGTCAACCGGAATTTATTTTCGACCCAGCGTCCCCTTGAAGTCTCGGGCGAGCCTAAACGATTTGATATTCTCCAATTGATGTCATATTTTATCGTCGGCGCACTGTACTTCAAAGTGCGTTACTTCTCACTTGCAGCTAAAAGGAGCAATGATAAAAACCAACATATCACGACGGGCGTCTCGCCTCGCAGGAAATATCTAAGTGACGAGCTGGCAAAGACGAGTTCATTATATTTATAGGTCAATCCTGGCCATTAGTAAAATGTGCCTTCAGATATTAGATTGACACGACAGCGCGGCATACACGTAATTAATTTTACTAACTAGCGCGCGGCCCGTCTATCCTATATCACCGTTGAAAGCATCAATTCATTTTTAATATCATTAGGGACGTTTGAATAATTTATCATATTTATTTCATCGAGCTTTTTTTCATAAAATTATGATTTTAAATAAATAAATTTAAACACTCACGTAACCACGAAATAATAACTAAAATATTTTTCTACATAATGCTCGTAATATTTGTTTAAAAAATCACATCCTTTTTGTTTAGACAATAACTTTACGTGAAGTAAATTTATTTCATATAAATTAAATTTATAAGCTTCGTAAAATCGTAGGCGACTTCCATGACATGAAAATATTAGTGCGCATTTTATTATGTGCCTTAAGTAGTTTACGAGCAACTTTTGAAACTGAACATTGCGTACAATTTTCACATCATAAAGCGTGGATGCGCAATCTGTGCGCCACAGTTTTGTCTGAAAAAGTTTAGTTTATCACATGTTTGGAGGGGCGACGAGTGGTTTACACGTTGTTTAGATGAGAAACGATTTCTCGTTGTGTGGCCCAACTCTGGGGCCCATCATTAAATTGTAAACAAATATTTGTCATACTCATTGCATCTCCTTACTCACACACGCATACACGTACACCCCAAGAAAGGTTCTAATTTAGAAGTACCTTAAAATAACACAACACAGGTTGTTCAATTAGGTATTACATATTTCAGAGCTTATTTTAATCCAGGTTAAATATAATTTACTCCTTTAAAGTTTAAAGTAGATTATTGCCTTATTTTCGATAAGTAAATACTTCCAATTTATAAAATTAAACAAAATACAACTGAAGAAATGAAGTAATGTGAAGTAACAGTTCGGCCACGAACCTCCCTTCCAAAAAGAAATAAAAACCTTGCAAGTTTCAGTTGATATATTATAAAAAGAATTACTTACAATTAGATAAATATCTATGGAAATAATCAGATATGAACTTCGTTAATGATCATAGTAGAACAGGAAAAATGAACATTTGCCACTTTTGCACAATAGTGCATTCGAGAAGAAAGCCATTGAAGGAACCCCCGTTCGTTATCCACAGACATCAAGAGGCTACAGAGTTTGGATTCCATCAGACAGAAAAATTATTGTTTCAAAAGATATTAAATATCTCGTTGAATTCCAAAACCAGAAAAAATATGAAAATAATAGGTCTCAGTGGTGTAGATAGAAACATGTTTCGGGGGAGGGGGGCGAACAAAAAAAATCTAACGAGGTCGAACTCTACTTAACATTTTATTTGTGAAATGTAAAACAGCGCACAAAAAATAACGCGATGCGAAAAACTTCTTTTGTATGAATTACGCGGAACATTATATTTATTTTAGAAAAATGTCGGGGGGGGGGGGCGGAATTGGTTAGTTCTCTAAAAATACAAATTCGTAATGTAATTCCAGGCGTTAATCAAGAAATTAAAAGTTTAGTTATGTATATCTTATTACTACTATTTTCATTCGAATACTATTTTCATTCGAATTCTATTTTTATTCGAATACTATTTTCATTCGAATACTATTTTTATTCGAATGCAATATTCAAATACTATTTTCGCCCATCACTAGTTTAAACGCTCTCAAACGCTGTAATCATTGGAAGATTTTTTCTACTGTCGTCAAATGTATCTTGACGTTTCATTTTTGACAGATGATCATTAGGAGTTTGCATCTAAGCATTTGCCACCTGGTGTCAACTAAACAAACCCTTGCATACTACATAACATATTGTGTGTCTCAAAATCAAAAAACCACCAACCTCACAATTTACCTCGTGGATACAACTGGCAACGCTGCTGCATGTAGTACCCTCCTAGTGACAAATTTAGGGGCTGGGGAGGTATTTCAACTGTACAATTTAAAAGATTTCTGTGTTTTTGTGATATCATGAGATTTAAAGCAAATTAAGTGTTACCTGACATTTTAAATTTTGAGGCTAAATTACTGACGCGTATAAATTACAGTGACAATGTAGAGTACCAACAAAATATACAGGTTGGTTCCGAAATAAGGTGCCAAAGAGAAATCAGTTATAGAAGAAGATGAGTAAAACTCATTTACAAAAAATTTTTCTAATAAAAGTCTTTTCTTCAAATAGGTTCTTGTCCGATGAAAATTGTATCTGACGAAGCTGTCGAACGACAGCGAAACGTTAAGTGTTAGTACTTAGTGCGCATATTCAGTGTCCGTTTCAAAGAATTTGTGATATAAAAGTCTTTTCGTTTTTGAGATAAAAATAATTGAAAATTTGTTGAAAATTTGCTGTAAGCTAATGTTAATCGAGATTGAAAAGGTAATACTGGTTGTATGGCAACTTGCATTTTTCTTAGCAACGGTACCTGTATCATCTAAACTTATTAGCATACAGCAAATTTTCAACAAATTTTCAATTATTTTATGTCAGAAACGAACTTTTATTAGAAAAATCTTTTGTATGAGTTTTACTCATCATCTCCTATAACTGATTTCTTTTTGGCACGTCATTTAGGGACCACCTTGTATAGTCATAAACACGGGCATTATGGGCATTACAAAAATTCCGCGTACTTTCAGATTTATCCGCGACAGCGCTGCGATCTTAAAATCGAACGCCTAGCTATTTTCACTGGCTGCACTAGTGCACACTCAGTGCATCCTTATCTCTTATTATTACAAGAGGTTAAAATGAAATGATAACGAGTGTGCTCTTTCGCAGCCAGTGGAAAACGCTATTAGACTCTGGTTTTATTTGTCTTAGCCTCCTCTTATCTAAATAATTTTGGATCGCACCGTATTTCTGATGAAACTAGGAATGGACGATAAAATTTGGAAGGTTCTCAAATGAATAGAAATTTCATGATCAATCCAAAGCAATTAGATGTTACTTGAAAAGACGAATTGGGAAGAAAAGATCCTTCAATCGATCGAATCCATAACAATGGAATCAAACAAGTACAACCTCAATCAAAACTAATAAAACGTTCAAAACCGAAACGCTGTAGTCAGAGAGAGAGAAGATACCGAGTGAGATGAAGCCTTATGGCGAACGAATGTTTCCGAAGTCCGAAGGTCGGAAACATTCGTTGATCGTTGCGCTCTCTCTGACTCGACACCGTTGCACTCTGACTACAGCGTTTCTGTTTTTAACGTTTCATTAGTATTGATTGAGGTTGTACAGTCGTGTTCAAAAAAGTGTTGTACAGAATTTGTACTGGGTAAACATGTATGTGCATTCATGAAGTTCAAAAAATTGTTGTACATGTTTTGTTACATACATATACGATTTCTGGCAGTAATAATATTATTGAACACAAAAATAAAAAACCAATTGCCGCTCAAAAGCAAAGATATTTAAAACATAGCTGTATAACACCTTTTTGAACACATCTGTACATATCTGTGGAGGAACAAGTAGAGCTGCCAAATGAGGTTCTTTCAAGCTGTTCGGAGCGAGGACCGGGAAGATCGAGTGAACTCAAGACAGGGAAAAGAGGTCGTCCTAGAAAAATATACAGTGAAACTAAATTTAACACACATGAAGTGGATGAAAAATCGAGGAATGAATAAAAAAAAAGAGTGGCATGATACGGGATTTGCCATGAATGCTTCTGAGATACCCTTTAGTCAAGCAATTCCAGGAAATGATAAATCAGATTGGGAAGACGCAATCTACGTCAAAATGAGAAACCTAATCGTAAATGACACGTGGGATTTCGTTGTCAAACCTGACCATCTTAAACTAATCGTCTGTAGAATGATGCTGTGAAACAAGTGGACGGCTATGGTTCACTGGAAAGACGAAAAGCAAGATTAGTTGCAAAAGGATTCTTACAAAAGGTTCTTACAGAGTCCAAATTTTCATGACACATTTGCCACTGCAGTCAGATTAAATTCATTGAGATTGTTAGTTGCTCTTGCCGTGAAGCAGAACATGAGAATTTCTCAGCTCGATATCACATCGGCTTATTTAAACGGTAAAATCGATGAAAATCTTTATATGGATAAGCCAGTACTTTTGGAGGAAATGTTAATAAGAACGGCTGATAAGGATTCCGACAAACTTATTAATTACATAGAAGACTAGTGATATGCTGAAGTATTTTCGAGGGGGAGTTAATTACTACACTGAGAAAAATGAAATAGTTGAGTCAACAACTTTTTGAATGACAACTTTTTGAATGTCAACTTTTTGTGCGTTGACTTAAATAAAATGTACTTGTTTCAATGGTAATATCCTTAACTGAACAACTTGGAAATTGTTGAAGTAACACTAAGAAAATGTTAAAATGTTAAACTATTACGTTTGACTGAACGATGTAAATGTTTTGCCTTAAAATGAAAGTGTTTAATATGTTAAATCAAAAAGTTGACATTTCAAAATGATCGTAAAGTGCTGTTGCTCTTATGGGTCTGTTTTGATTTTTTATTTAACGGAATAAATGTTAAGTCAAGTAAAAGCGAGGGTTAATTCCCATATTAATAAGACGTCATACATTTAGTCATGTAGCATTAGAATGATATACGAATCTACGTGTTATATTTGCAGAAATAAACAGTAAACAGTTATTGAAATTCTTGCTATCGAGTTCCAGATGGCGCCTGCCAAAACTTCACGTATATTTACTGCCTGTCCCAGCATAACCTTGTTGTTCGAAATCGTTTCTTAAACGGATAAGTTATTCATATTTCGAACGTGTCCGACATTATAAAATTCGTTGAGAGGTTTATTCATCTCCTCTTGTCACCTCACCAAAGGTTGAAGGGTTAACTTACTTTGGCGCCTTCGCAAAGAGGTGAACATTTAATTGATGTTTCCCGAAACGATAGTCTAGAATTGAACTGACTCTACGCTTTTATTAGCCGTACTGAAAAATTACTTAAATATATCAAAAATATAAATTTTAATTCCCTAACAGCGTTCAGACAAATAAAATATTTATTAATTTTAACAATCTAAAGTTCTTGTATCAATTTTCTTGTGCATTAAAGCAATAGCAAGCTTCATTGTATGCTTGCCTCAAAGAAAATATTGAGTTGATTCAATCTAAAATATTTAACATTTTTTGACTGCTGGTTCAATGACCACGCGTGATTGCTAATAGGTAAACGAAAAGTAGTGTTAACTGAACGTGTTCTTGGTTGACTGAACAGTTTATTTTACTCAGTGTAAGATTTGTAAATTAAAAAAGCCTCTATACGGTTGACAAGTCGGACGTCAGTGGAACATTGAAATAGACAAGATGTTGAAGAAAACTAGATTAATTCCTACAAATCCTGTGATGTACGAAGGTAGTATGAAAAATTTCCGACCTGAACGTGAAGATGGCAGCAGTCATGGATGAAAGCTAGGGAATCTGGTTGTGCATCTTTTAACAGGTACTCACCAAAATTTCAGCCATTTTGGACGCGCAGTTATTGTTTGACAATTGTTTGAGTGAGTCGATGTGACTGTTTTTGTGAAAATGGAAAAAATCGAGTATCGAGCTGTCATAAAATATTTGTTTTTGAAAGACAATACGCCTACGCAAATCAAAGATGAGTTGGACGCTACGTACGGGGACTCTGCACCATCATTTACCACCGTGAAATTTTGGGCAGCTGAATTTAAACGTGGTTGTACCAGCTTGGGAGACGAAGAACGTTCGGGACGTTCAAAAACTGCAACCACTGTCGATAACATCGCTAAAGTTCAACAAATAATTCTAAACGACCGTCGAATTAAGGTGAGAGAGATAGGAGAGGCTATGAATATGTCCATAGTACGTGCTTGTCACATATTGAAGCAAGATTTAGGCATGACAAAGCTGTCCGCACGTTGGGTGCCGCGTTTGCTAACGTTAGAGCAAAAACGTGTTCGAATGAACATATCCAACATAGTTCCTGACCTTTTGAATTCGAAGCAAATACCCCAAAATTTTCAAAATCTAGAAAATTTGGCGCAGTTTAGGCGCAATAAATCAGAGTTTTGGCTCCGATTAATTACTGTAGGTGAAACGTGGATTCATCATTATACGCCCGAAACAAAAATACAGTCAAAACAGTGGACTGCGAAGGGGGAATCGGTTCCAAAAAAAGCAAAAACTGTTGCTTCGGCTGGGAAAGTGATGGCGACTGTTTTCTGGGATAGTCATGGAGTTATCTTAATCGATTATCTTCAAACAGGAAAAACCATTACAGGAGCATACTACGCATCATTACTTGACAAGCTGAAGGCAGAAATTGCGGAAAAACGGCCACATTTGCAGAAAAAGAAAATTCTGTTTCACCAAGACAATGCGCCGTCTCACACCTCAGCGGTTGCCATGGCGAAAATCCACGAATTACGGTTTAGTCTGCTTGACCACCCTCCTTACTCACCAGATTTAGCCCCAAGCGACTTCTTTTTGTTCCCTAATCTAAAAATTGTGCTCGGAGGACAGAGATTTTCGTCAGATGAACAGGCCATCACGTAAACAATTATTTTGCAGAGAAAGATGCCGAGTACTATTTGAACGGGTTAAAGAGATGGGAGCATCGCTGGGAGAAGTGTGTAGACTTACAAGGAGACTATGTAAAAAAATAAAAATAAATTTAACGAAAAAATATCTTGTACCTTTGTTAGGTCGGAAATTTTTCATACTACCCTCGTATACGCAGACAAAGACAAAAGAATTTAATATATGTGGATGATATTTTAATTTTCTGGAATAATATGACAAGAGAAAATCAAATAAAAGAAACATTAGTTTATTCCCTTCCTGTAAAAAAATACTATAATGTCATCGTCTTCTTTTATTCAAAATGCTTCTTTCTCAAACATTTTGTAAACAATGAAAATATTAACACTAATGGCCGTATGCACAGACAAATCTTTAGACTTAAGCCAAAGTAAACCTTTACTTTGAACAATGTAACTATACGGCGCACAATTTGATGTGAAGTTAGCTTTAAGTATCAAGTCCACCTTGAGATTTGTCTGTGCATACGGCCATAAGATTTCTGGCCATTTCATAAATATGTTGAATAACGAAGAAGCAGACTAAAAAAGAATTGGATGGCGGCAGTGAGTATCAAGGACTGGCGGAAAAAGCACGAAATAGAAATATTAAAAATTTGAGAAAAATCTTAAAGCGATTTAAACTCGCTGCCCTATAAAACTTGTAAACACAATTATTATAACTATCTTGTAAAATAATTTTTAGTTTGTATAAAGAAGAAGTGGCCGAACTTTTTGCGCATCATTTCTCAAATGTTGCATCAGTTACCTTAAACCAATGCCTTGGTCCAACCTCCCAGACTACTCCAACAACAGGGATATTCAACTCTAAAACCTCTGCGTTTTTGCCCACTGATACAATCGAAGTGTACAAAATAATAAACGGTTTCAGAAACAATTGCAGTGCTGGAGTGGACAATCTTTCGGCGAAAGTGCTGAGATCCATTGCAGGTTCCATTTCCTCACCCTTAGCCCTCATTGTCAATCGGTCTATTGAATGCGGTAAATTTCCCTCTGCCTTAAAAACTGCATTAGTGACCCCTGTCTTCAAAAAGAATGACCCGCAAGATTTAAACAATTATCGACCAATTGCAGTCCTAAGTGCGATATCGAAAGTCTTTGAGAAAATTATGGTCAATCGACTGACCCATTTCCTTGATTTTTGTAATGTAATGAGCGACTCACAATACGGTTTCCGTACGGGTAGATCGACAGAGGGGGCCGTTATCAACCTTATAGAATATGTCTACCAACGAGTCGACGAGGGCCATTTTGTGGCTGGCCTCTTCTTCGATCTGACCCGTGCGTTTGACTGTCTAGACATTAACATGATTTGTGATAAACTTCACACCTTAGCCTGGTTCGAATCATATCTGTACGCAAGAACAATCTATGTTAAAATTCAAGATGTTAAGTCAAACAAACATACCTTAAGTCATGGAGTACCTCAGGGGTCCGTGCTTGGCCCTCTTATTTTCTTACTGTATGTTAACGACATGGCAACTCATGTGGAAGCTAAAAAGCTCGTACTATTCGCAGATGATACCACTATGATAGTCACAGCACGGACCCCCGAGGTTCTCAAACAAGAAGTTTGCGCCGTTGCGGAGAACTTTCTCTACTGGTGTACAAAAAACCGACTCATTTTAAATATTCAGAAGACTGTTGATATCTTATTTTACAATAGGAAAAATCCGGGAAGTGAAACTTTTCAGTTTCAAAACGACAGAATTACTTCCTCTAGTACCACCAGATTTTTGGGAATAACTGTTGACGAAAGGCTATCTTGGCAACAGCAGATTGATGCGGTATGTAAACAGCTTAGCAAAGCTTTCTTTGCCATACTCCAGTTAAAGAAGGTTCTCCCATTTGACAAGTTAATCGAGATGTACTACGCGTTAGCTTATTGTTATCTAACGTATCACGTCACGCTATAGGGAAACACTGCTAATATTCGCAGGGTATTTATAGCGCAAAAACGTTTGATTAGGCTTATCAGCAACTTGCAACCCAGAGACTCCTGTAGAGAAGCCTTCATAAGTAGTCGCCTGTTAACATTTCCGTGTATCTATACACTGTGTCCACATTTCGATGCTCACCATTGGTATCTCGGTTATTAGAAAACATAGAGCAACGGTTAAATGGGGAATGTTTTGCAGAATTCAATGATCGCCACATATCTCATTTCAAATTTACCATAACTTTTTTAAATTTTAAGATAATTAAAGAAAACCAAAATTTGCCGATTTCAATGTTCCTCAATAACTCGATAACACCTAATGTGATCTCTTCTAAAGTTTTACAATGTTCAGACACTTTTTTAAGACAAAGCTTTTGATATAAACAGAAGCCCCCGATTGTCATTTGTTTTCAAGTTATTAGTGCTAACTTTTGTTTTTCATATGGCAGCCATATTGGATTTTTGATTAGTTAGATAGTCTTTAAAAAGAGCTTTTCAACGATGTATAACATACCCGAAAAATTTTTATTTGTAGGGGAGATATTAACAAAAACATAAATTAATTTCTAATATGAAATTAGTAGGCTATGCGAAATTAAACAACAATAAGGAATGAAAGCTTAAAGATATGCTAAGTAATACTGTAAAATAACGAAATGTTACTGATCTTTAATTTCATACTAACAAATACAGACTACCCAATAAAATTAGTAAGCCATGGAATTAAACATCCGCGTGAAACAAAATGACAAGCTGTCAAATTACAATTAGTGCTGCAGAGATTAGTTAATTAAAATCTTGTGTATTCTTAATTCGTAATTATTGATAAGTAATTATTTTTAAATATTAACATTAATAAGTATTGATGTAATGGCGCATAAATATTCAAATGATGAAAGTTGATATGTTGGAAGTGTATTTCAAAGCAAATAGAAACTCTGAAAATGCTTGGTACGAGTTACGCGAGTGTTTTCCGGAAAGACAACAACCTCACAGGACAATGTTTGGAAGGATAATTAGCAATTTACGGAACTTTGGAAGTTTCGAACAAAAAGAGCTAACTACGAAGTTAGTGATGCTGTTTTACGTCGAAATAATATTTTGCAAAATGTTACGAACAATCCAAGCACATCAGTTCGCCGAGTGGCTCGTGAAACTGGAATTCCAAAATCGACTGTTCACAAAACCTTGAAGAAAAGCAAATACCACCCTTACAAACCAACAATTGTACAAGGTTTAAACGATAATGACTATCACCGAAGATTACAGTTTAGTAGGTGGTACCTACGAAAATGTGAAGATGATGCTAATTTTCCTAGGAAAATAGTCTGACAGATGAAACACGATTTACCAATTGCGGGTGTTCAAATAGGCATAACTATCATCATTGGTCTACTGAAAATCCACATTTGGTAAATCAAAGAAGATTTCAAGTTCGATTTGGTTTTAATGTCTGGTGCAGGTTTAATTGGTATGCAGTTTGTTTATATTTTGTTTTGTTTTTTGAGTTTAGTTTCATTTTAGATAATCACTTAATAGGTCCTTTCATCTTTGATTACAATTTGACTGGTAACAGATATGTGGAGCTACTAACAAACGAGATAATACCTGCTTTGAGAGAAATTATTAATCCTGAGAACATGCAAAACATTTGGTTCCAGCAAGATGGGTTGCCCGGCCCATAACACTCGTGACGTACAACATTTTTTGAGAGAAAACTTTAATGAGAGTGCTTTCAAATAATGGACCAGTGCAATGGCCTGCGAGATCACCTGATCTTACCCCGCTTGACTTTTATTTATGGGGTACCACTAAAAACGAAGTATTTAATTTTGCACCGCCAGAAACTCGAGAAATTTTAGAAGAAAGAGTGGTGGATGTACTAAGATCATTAAACGGAAACACACTTCGTAGAGTTTGTAATTCTGTTAGAAAAGGTGTCAAAAGTGTGTGGATCAGAATGGTCGTCATATTGAACAGTTTATTTAAGTAAAGCTTGAGCTTTTAGTACTCTTTCTTTACTTTTTACTTTTATGACTTTTCTTATCGTTTCCTATTTCGTTTTCAGTATTACTTAGCATATCTTTAAGCTTTCATTTCTTATTGTTGTTTAATTTCGGAGCTACTAATTAGAAATTATTAGAAATTAATTTATATTTTTGTTAATATCTCCCTTACAAATAAAAAATTTTCGGGTATGTTATACATCGTTGAAAAGCTCTTTTTAAAGTGTATCTAACTAATCAAAAATCCAATATGGCTGCCATATGAAAAACAAAAGTTAGCAGTAGTAACTTGAAAACAAATGACAATCGGGGGCTTTTATTTATATCAAAAGCTTTGTCTTAAAAAAGTGTCTCAACATTGTAAAACTTTAGAAGAGATCACATTAGGTGTTATCGAGTTATTGAAGAACATTGAAATTGGCAAATTTTGGTTTTTTAAAATTATCTTAAAATTTTAAAAAGTTATGGTGAATTTGAAATGAGATCTGTCACGAGTATTGAATTCTGCAAAACATTCCCCATTTAACCGTTGCTCTATGTCTTTTAATAACCGAGATACCAATAGTGTGCATCGAAATGTGGACACAGTGTATATACAAGTGTATAATCCATGTAAAACTGAATATTGATGAATTTGTTATGAATTATCACTATCATATGTATGAAACGCGCACCAAAAACCTACTTGCTATTCCGACGCACAACTCCAAAAAATTCGAACAGTCGCCATCCTATATGGGAATCAAACTTTTCAATAAGCTACCTACATCTATCAAATCGCTAAAATATCTAAAATTTAAAACCACATTAAAAAAGCTTCTTCTTAGCAGGGGTTACTATACTGTCCCTGATTTTCTAGATGATGACCTGGAGCGCCACCTCAATCTCTTGTAATACTTGTAATTAACATTTACCGTATTATATATTATGTTTACACTGACGATGTACACCCGTTTCTTTTATAATGGCTAAAGTACAAATAAAGATGATTATGATTATGATTATTTTGCTTAGTAAAATCTTCATCAATATTTTGTTAAAAATTTTTACATATATTCTCGTTTATTAATGTTGCATTGTGATAAATTACTAATGTACTCTTTTTTGATTATATTAGGCCCTAACATTTTTAATAATTGCAAACATTATTAAAATATAAGTTAATAATTTAGTGTTTGTAAAGTTGATCGGTTTGTTAGGACATTAGAAAACTAAGATATCATTCAGCTGGCCAGTTTCGGTTTTATTTTAAACCTTCATCAGAGCCTGTAATATGTAACATTTTACTTTACATTAATAATTTAATGAAATGAACAATTAATAAATACTTATATGCATCACGGATTATTATTTCAATAAAACAAAAAAAGTAACTGAAATCTAGAAGAAATATGATGTAAAGTGATATTGTCAAACATTATACTCCTATTATTTATTTTCCTGTAGAGTTTTCTTTCTTTGTTTTCCATTAACCTTTTTTTTGTTTTCTTAAGTTTTAGTCAATATCGGTAGTTTACAAAATTAATCCTCTGCAAATGGTCTAATGAATTATTAATTAATTAATTAATTATATTGTGTTATCTTTCTATCGCTATCTTCAAATTTATCTTTTTCTTCTTTCTTTACTTTATTGTAAATATCTGTTTATTTAATGTATAAATTATATTGAGCTTTAGCGTTTTGAAGAAACCTGATGTGAAGTGATACCAGCAAATATTTTACTTTTTATTTCTCCTATAAAATTTTATATATTTTTCATATTTTATTAAATTAAATTGTTCTCTAGTGAATGGTCTAATTACATGAAATAATGTTTTCTTTTTGCATGTTCTTTTCACTTTCTTTTTCTCGTGTTTTCATTTTGTCATTTTATATTTTAACTCTATGTTTATGTAAATGTGATTACTTTATGTTATGCATCATCAAGAATATTGTTTAATTTGAAGCGTATTGTTCCTACAATTAGTTAAGTTGAAATAGTGTGTTTAACTACACATTACGGACTGATTTGACTGACTCAGCAAATTCCAATTTACTTTCAATATGGAAGTGATCGAAGTAGGTTAAAACACGAGTATTGAGTTTGTTTTTCAATTTCAGTTTCATTTATTCACAGAAGCGTCTATTTTTAGTACCTTTTAACCTTGTAATGCATAGGTGTACGTAAAAGAAGTGTCTGAGATTGATGGATGCCACTAATGAGCTACTCCCGGCACCCCGCCAAAGACGAGTCAGCTGTAGGCTCTATCTATTATGACACGCTTACTACACATGTCGAGCCAATCAAGGGGCTATTTTTGAATATTGCAGTTTTTTGTTGTTGTTGTACGCGTTCGCCATCGCTTTCTGTATGAATGACACATGTTCCTCGAACATCCTTACAAACTTCCTCTAATAACCGATGTGAAAGGAAATTCCTGAGAAGTGAAAGTCGACTTGTTTTTGGTACCTAAGTCTATTCTGAATATTCTAATGACTCAAACACAAAACGTTTCTCTCATTTAACACCCGCAAAACTGGCAAATCAGCTTCAGCGTTAAAACCTACTGAAGTTTCTTAAAGTCTGTAGATACAATATCAAAATAAAAAAAATTAATTAATTATTAATGAGACTGGGGTAACGGTCAGGTAGAATATTGACAATCAAATGAGTTGACGGGTAAAAAGCACAGGTTTTTTTTAATAATTAAAGCTGGTTCTTGTCCGATGAAAATTGTATCACAAAATTTTAGTGTCCGTTTAAAAGATTTTGTGATACGTTTTTTTAATAGTTATTAATTGTCACTTTTGCTTTGAAAATGTTGAAAATTAATTTTTCAAATATGTGTTGAAGTTCAAAACGCTAATGTGTTAGAAAGAAAGAGCTAAATAGTCATTACTCATTAACAGGGATCATATTTGGGGCCACTTCCTGCGGAGAAAATACGAAAACTTGCTATTCAGAGTGTACACAGGAACAATAGATCAAAGAGTGAGAAGATCGAGTCGAGTGAGCGGAGTGTTATTTTTAGCAATAGATAATTACAACGATAGTTTTATAACTTACAAAGCTTACATACTATTATTTAATAATTATTAATTTATTCATAGGCGTAGGTGTTTTCTCAAAAATTATATAAAAGATCACTGTTATGCTCAATGCTATTAATTAATTAAAATTAATTTGATGTTGCAATGGCTACTTTGATCATTTGCGCGCAATTTATAATTAAAAAAAAACAATATATTACAGAATTGCATGATTTGCGGTAACTATAAAATGCTTTTTTAGATTTTCAAAAATAAATCGTCTTCGATTATCTCGCAGCAAAGCCTTTCTTATATTGAGAGAAACTTCTCTCTACATCACAAGAAACTACCGGTGCAAAGCAGAGTTTTCTTATTTCATCCACTGTGTAATTTAAATTGTGGAAAAGAGAATTATCTCCAGTTGTATGAAATTCAGAAAATATTTTTAATTTACCCAAATCAGGATTTATTCACCCATTGATAACGAAAAATTATTTAAATGTAGCCGTAAAATACGATCGCCGATTGCACTGCTGCCTTAAGGCGGCTTCCCACGGCCCGTGATATTGCAGGTCGGGCCGCGCCAGCTCGCCAACACGTCGTAGGAAGGGTACCGCCCGAGGTTGCCCGAGAAGATCCGTGATGGCGCGCCCGATCCAAAGGAAGTCGGTAACTTCAAAGACGCGACGCGATCGTATCCGGAGCAGCCCGTGGCGGTGCGAGCGAGTCCGTCACTTTTGCTTCGTATTCATTTTTATGTCAACCACGTTTTCAAATGTACGTAAATGTGGAGTGGACGAACGGCGATAGTGTTGAGTTTTTAAGTTTATACGAAAACGAACTCGCTTTGTGGAATACAAAAATTGCAAACCATAAAAATAGAAACGACCAACAAGATGCGTGGAGTAGAATTCAAAGTAAATTGAAGGACGGTATTGTCGGTAACATAAATCCAATAAAATCCACTAAATAACACAAAAGCGGCTGCAGCAACAGTGCTTTCTTCACGCGGCATTTTGGGAATGACAATCGGCTCGTTGGTTGAGACAGTTATTTAAAGCCTCAGACGCGCCGTGGGAAGAGTACAGCCCGAAGTGGTCCGGGCTCGCCTGAGGTGCGGGCTTGTCCGCACAAATCAGCACTGCGCGGCCCGGCCAGCAATATCATGGGCCGTGGGAAGCCGCCTTTAGATAAGATGGGGATGGCCGAGTACAGTCAAGTTAGAAGTGCGTGGCCAGTAAGTGGTCTCAAATATGATCCTTGGTCATTATACATAAAATGAAACTAATCATTAAACATATCTAAAGAATTCATAAATTGAATGAAAATTAACTGCAAAAATTTAAAAACTTGTTCTAATTAGATTGTGCGTTTCATTCTATAACTGAAATATCTAACTTATTATATTTCATGTTAATATATTATTGTATAATAATAATAATACCTATTAATTAATAAGCACTGCCTAATTTGCCCCATTCCTTAACAATTAAACGGTCTGCAACGTTTCTGTTTCATGATTTTTCAGAATAATGTCTTATATTTATTTCACTCTGTAAAGGCTAAATTATAAATATCCCAAAAAATTCACAAATATTTATAAATATTAGGAATACTTGAAAGGTAGTGCCAGGTTCCATTTCTTGTCCTATCCATTAAAGGTCTCCACCCACAGGACCTGACCGTAATAATATCGTAATAGGAGCGTAACCGTGACGACACATGCAACATTCTCTTTGTTGATTTATAAGAGATAACGCCCACTCTCACATATCACTTCCGTCAGACAACAGACCGTACCATGCCAGATCCGGCAGATATTCTCGAGCGAAATGTTTTGCTGGTGTCAAAACATTCATAAATACATTCATAGAGTTATAGTAGAAAAACTCTATCGAGGTATTTTGCTAGATACTAAACAAAAATACAAAAGGTAACAAGTAACTTTTTCAAAAATAAAAACATTTTCTTCTTCCGAATTTCACAAAAACAATTTTTGCTTTGCATTTGCAGTCGATTGAAGTATTGAATGTATTATTTCTGGTTTGTGTAAACGGAAACTTTCTGATATACGTCCAACACACGGTTATGCTCCTATAGGCGCCATGCACATCTCTGCGTTCAGCGCCGCCTGGCGTGGTGACTTGTGAATTAGTAATATGAAAATATTTCTTGAGACTCATTGCATGGGAATAATATCACTCTTATGAGAATTTACGATTGTAGTACCTAATACTTGAGCTTCCTGGTACTGAAATACATTACAATATTCAAGTTCAAATGTACACTAATAATTTGAAATAACTCGTATTTTCATACCACTAACGCACAATATGGTCATTGGTGGCGCTGGCTTCGCATGTGCATTAAGGTTACTGTATTTAGAAGGTACCGCCATTCATTTCCGCGGCTTCGTCCCCCAAATTAAAAAGGAAGCGATGAAACGCTAAAGAAGAAAAAGGATAGATACATAACAAGTTACTGTTGCTAAGGAGTTTATGAATGAATTTGATTAACCCCAAATTAAAAGAGATAGAAAGTTGGCGCTACCTTCTCGATACAGTAACCTTAATGTGCATGGTTCCTATAATGATGCTATTATTAACGTCAGGTCCAATGGGCGGATACCTTAAAGCATAATACCGAGATATCAAAAATTATTTTGGTCAAGGGTGATCATGAAGTGGAAAGCGAAATCAATCATGTCTAATTCTTTATCTACGTGTTTTTCCTTCTATTCTTTGTGTTTATAGGAATCTCATCTCACCACTGCTTAATCTTTTTTGGCTCACAGCTATAAATTAGCATTGGACTTGAAGGCTTCCGCGGCCGTCGTCCATGTTTGAATTGGCTTCCGGTTGGAACCGCGTCACTGCAACGGAGAACGAAACGTCGGCAGTAGAAGAAGTCAACGTGACGCGGTTCCAACCGGAAGCCAATTCAAACAAATTAGCATTGGCTTAATTATTTTTTGTTTCCGTTTTTATCACCGTCGGGATATTTTTTTGGTAAGGTTTGGTAAGGTTTTGGTAAGTTTTTTTATGCTGTTAAATAATTTTTCTCATTAATTTCGTCATACAAGTCTCCTTTGCTCAAGATTTTGTATTTGTTCCAATTGTTGGCCTTTCTAGTTTTTAACTTCGTCTTTCATGTGGGTCTCCTACAATCATGGGTTTGGTCATTGCCGACTAGAGGTATAGGCCGTGTACATACTGAAATCTCCACCAAATCTCTAATGGCCATTTGCACCAAACACTTAAGCTGAACTTAAATTTAAGTGGTGCTTATAATGTGACATTTTTATGTTACACAGCGTTACTAAGTCATATTCTAAGTGACCCTTAAAATTAAGTTGAACTTAAGTGTTTGGTGCAAATGGCCATAAGTCGGATATTCTAAATTCGAAGTCTTCACAGACGCTTTGTAGCCGCGTGAGAGGACGGAGCGCGAATGTTGCTTTTGCCGTTGTAATTCATTTCTGTTTTGTATGATAATTTTTTCACGGCTTTTAATGAATTATATTCCAAAAGAAATGAAATTAGCAATAGATGTTTTGAAATTACTACAACACAAGAAGAAATTAATTTAAGTACATATACAGGGTGCCCGTTTTTCGAGCCTAACCAAGGGGATCTGTTATTTGCAGAGATACGAACTCGGTTAAATTGGGGCAAAGTTGCGTATTTTTATGCTGATTAATGAGCTGAAAAGAAAATTCACATATTATCTTTTACGGTTTTCAAGATATTTGAAGAAAACGAAAAATCGTGATTTACGTTTTCATTTTTTTTTAACAAAAACCGTTAAAGATATGTATTTTTAAATTCGACATTATTGAGGCAATTTTTTACCAGGAATTTAATTCTCTAATCGCCTTTATCATTGCAACAAAATTTGCAGGAAAACGACATTCAACTTTTTTTTCTTATGGGCGCCATCTTGAATTTTTATATTTTTAAATAATGTTTTTCTTCTGATTACAACGATGTAGCACACTTGATAATTTATAGTTGCAATTTGGATAGAACACCAAAGACGTCTTTTTCCAGAGAGTGCTTTGCAAAACTTCCAAGCTAGTGGGTCAACGTCATGATATTGCCGGGAGCAAAGTAGGCGCAACATAGGCGGCAAACGTAACTTATAGAAGAAAACAAAATTGAGAATAAATTTTATGGGCATGAAATTTGTTTTGGTTTAAACAATATTAAAAAAAAAAACTAGAACCCAATGGTAAAAGAAAAAACACTGAATTACAACATAATATGCTCAAATTGTTCACCATCCACCTCTAAGCAGAGTTCTAAACGTTCTAAACGATTAGAAATTTCCCTTCTGACATCCCTTCTTCGCATGTGTTGTAAAGTAGTAACAATTCTTCTGCGCAGGTCTTTAATGTCTGTAGGCTTCGTTTTAAAAATTTTGTTTTTCACGGTACACCACAAAAAATAATCTAATGGGTTTAGGTCTGGAGAACGTGCAGGCCAGCATACATTACTACATCATTGTAATCAGAAAGAAAAACATTATTTAAAAATATAAAAATCCAAGATGGCGCCCATAAGAAAAAAAAAGTTGAATGTCTTTTTCCTGCAAATTTTGTTGCAATGATAAAGGCGATTACAGAATTAAATTCCTTGTAAAAAAGTGCCTTAATAACGTCGAACTTAGACGGTTTTTGTTAAAAAAATTGAAAACGAATATCACGATTTTCCGTTTTCTTCAAATATCTTGAAAACCGTAAAAGTTATGTGAATTTTCTTTTCAGCTCATTAATCAGCATAAAAATACGCAACTTTGCCCTAATTTAACCGACTTCGTATCTCTTCAAATAATTGAGATCCCCATGGTTAGGCTCGAAAAACGGGCACCCTGTATATCGGGCTATATAATATTTAAAATTTTACCAAAACTGTCTTGCCAAGAATGTATTAATTTAATATCCACTGATAAAGAACTTATTTTGCCTTAACAAAATGAAATCTATATCTATTAAACTTTCTCGCAGAAAATTAAAATATCCAACTGTCGATTTTGCGGCTATTTGTGTATCGTTCCTTTGTACATTTAAAATAATAGTTGAGAAACATGAAGATATTTTTAAAGTTGTGGGGTATTCAAAGAAATTATTATCAAATATGTTTTTCTATCATTTGGAAAATAATATTAAAAGATATTTTATGAAATACATTATTAAATATTTAATTTAGGATAAGAACACGAAAAATTCAAAAAGAATGATGATAGGGCCGTGCACGAATTCAACACTATTATAATCCCCAAGTATCTGCATCCTTTCTTTACCTGGGCAAGATACATGAATTCGGCACCGCAGTTTAGCAATTACTTTCTAATCCCTAATCCACATCTTGTTGATAATTTTATAATTATTTTTTTCGATATTTTAGCTGGTCGTACTTGTCTTAAGCTCAAAATGGCCAATGGGATGACACCCCTACATCCCTTCTAATAATTGCACAAAATATATTAGTTTATACAATTTCATACATTCTTGTACAATTATCTGTGCTGTATACATCGAAATTGATAACTACGAATAAATAGTACGATTGTTGAAACAAGTGAACGTGGCAAAGAAATTCTAATTGTAGATGGTAGCAAATTTACATTTGCAAAAGTGTTGAAAACTGAAGAAACGTTTTGGAGGTGTTATATAAGAACATGTAAAGCAAAAGTATGGACCGTGGGTCCTGAAAAACTCATATCAAGATGTGAATTACAACATACGCATTTCAAAAATACGAAGGTACTAAACAGGCAAATAGGTTTGTATATAAAAATATACAGTGACCGCCAAAAAGTTCACACCATATGGGAGTATCATGTTGCAAATAATGAAGTCGGAAAATGGCTAAACTATACCTTTGGTTTGTAATTTTTAGAGCCTAATGAAGTGTCAGACTGTTTTACTTTAGATCTAATGAGTACCAACGATAGAAGAGTAGCCAAATTTTCAGATTATTTAGTTGAAGAAGCTATATTTCCTCCTAAAATTTGGGCTAGTTGCACTAGTTCAATCACTAGAACAACTAATTGCTGGGAATCTTTCCATTCAAAATTTAATGAATGTTTTTATAAAACGCATCCATCGTTATTTATTTTTATTAACGTTTTAATAAACTTTCAAACCGAGACATATATTAAACTAAAAAGTATTCAAAAACCTGTGCGCTGTAGGGATCCTAAAACAAAAAGAAGACAAACATTCTTAGATCAAAAAATTGCGAACTACTTTGTGAATAAAATAGAGAGACTAGAATTTGTTAAATGTCCATAATGTGAATAAATTTATTTGAAAAAAACTATGTTTTGATTTTATCTTGTGTTTTTATTTTACATCTTTAATTTGAACTTCGAGAATGTGAACATGATTTATGCGTTGGGTTTAAGATGCAGATACATGGTGCCGAATTCATGGTCACCCAAAAGCTTTAATCCGAGGTCTAGTGCCGAATTCATGTGTCGGGATTAAGATACAGGTATATGGTGCCGAATTCATGGCCGCCCGATGATAGTGTTAATAAATAATAATCATTTAATTATATTCACGCTTGCATTCCTAAAACCCCGAGAGAGATTAGCCCATTGCCGGCCGCTACTATCTCGCTAGGTGACGACTTCGACTCCTACTTTTATAACAGAGCCTGTATCTTCTAGGAAGCTTTGGTTTGGTCTTATGTTTAATGATCGTCATATTTCTTTTCTTAAGTTCTTTTTTTAATATGTTTATGTCGTGTTGTAGTTATTTTTTAGTTTCTCTTAAATCATTTGTATAGCACAATTCAGTTAAAGCAACCGTCTTCATTTTCCATTTTTCTACTTTTTTAAATTAACTTTTAAGTAATTGAAACAAAGTGGACTCAGTTAGTACATACATTCCTGTTTTAATCCTATAGTACTTGTGAAGTTATCCGATCTTTTGGAAATATAAAGTGGAATTAAATAAAATATCTGACTATAAGGACAGAAAAAAATGGAAGAAAGCAAGAAAACTGAAGTCAAAAGCTCAACTCCACCCAGTTTCAGACTTAGAAGTCATGCTGTAGAATTAAGTAAGTAAGTAAGTAGTCTTAGAACGAAAACCACGTTATATGCATCTGAACAGTGCAATTTTAAATGGTTCTAATAAGAATGAAAAACAGAATACAAGAAAATTTAAACAATAGTTTAAAATAAGGTATTTTTTATTACCGTCAAGCTGCACTCTAATATAATCTAGTTTTCTCTCATTCATAACTCGGAGTTATATACATGGACTAAGGTGAATCGTGCTTGCTTGAATGCGTCAGCAAATGAATGTAAATTAACCTATTTACGGCCAAGTCAAGAAATACAGAGCAGTTACAATTTCTCTTTAGAAAAACGGTATTATTAGCAAATAAATTAGGCAAAAATATTAACAATTTATTTATATTTATTCATAGTTTGAGAAAAAATGTTGTTGCGTTAACGCAACATTGGCCAGATCCATTAAATTTTGTTTGTGATATTTTTTAAGACAATTTGCTTGCAAATGTAATGATAATAACAGACACCATTTTTCATTTACAAAAACAGAGCTTTTAAATTTCATTTGTGTTCTTATTTTATCTGGATATCATACGCTACCTCAAACTGACTTGTACTTACTAGTCGGCGGAAGAAGACAAAGTTCCGCCAAAGGAATGGATATTGTGAAAAACTACAGGAGCAGAAACAAATTTAGAAATATCAAAAGAAACTTACATTTGAATGACAACAGTAACCTTGATAAAAACGATAAATTCTCAAAGTTGAGACCATTTTTTAATAAAATAAATGGTCTCAACTTTTAATTTTAAAAAAATCTGTTCTTCCACCGATCAGTACAAGTCAGCATATGATATCCAGATAAAATAAGAACACCAAAGAAATCTAAAAGCTTTTCTTTTCTAAAAAAAAATCATGTCTCTTATTATCATTAGTATACTTTATTGAATTCTCTATTATCATTGGTGAGTTTTGTGTAAGGACTGGCAACACTGACGTGTAAATGATAAAGTGGGGAAGGGTGCGCATTTCCGGTGGTGAAAATATTATTCATTAACATTATTCCACAAGTAGCAGCTAAATAGTAAACATGTAACTGATGTAACCTTGATTGTAATTTCTGTTAATAAACGAATTATGCCTTTGTGAGTGCTCTTCTTCTAACATCGTAAAGAAAAAATACAGTCCACTTTTCGGAGCCCCGACATTGGTCCAGTCGAGCCCGATTCTTCGAAGAGGTTCAAGAATAGGAAGCCACGTGGAATCAAATCATCTATTGGAAACAGAAAAAAGTGAGTACCATTTTCCATTTCACCTATTTCAATTACTGTAGCTTCAATTGCTATCTATTTAAATTGACGATTGTTGCGATTTCGATTTTAAACATGCGAGTTGTTTATTCAAATGGTGACAGATTACACAAATTTGGTACGCAAACGTGGTCGTTTGAAACACCGAATTACGAATTTCACCATGCATGTTAAGTCATTAAAACAATTATTAGATAATAATGAAACGATTAATGACGATTCCCTGGAAGAGTTAGACGCCAGAGGCCTTATTCTCGAAACGAGGGAGAAGGTTCGTTTTGCGGGAGTGACGTCAAAATGACGTAGACTCTCGTATAAACCAATACAAACCTTTCGAGAATTGCGTCATTTTTACGTCATTTGAGGGAGCGATCGCTTCTCTCCAGTTCGAGAATAACCACCCAGGTATAAAAGGTTTGAACAAGTTTTCAACGAATTTATTGAAATCCAAGAAAATATCGAAGCGGCTTGCAATGATGACTCAATCGACGAGCAGTACCAAGAACGTGACGATTTTGAGAATAAATACTATTCGGCTTTGCCTCTAGCAAAATCTATTTTAAAGCGTAAAAATGTTGTCGAAAATAATGCGATTTCTGATATTTCAATTACTCATTCAAATACGAGCACAGGCAGGTTACAAGGTGTAAAGTTACCGACAATTAGCTTACCAAAATTTAATGGATCATATGATCACTAGCTAGAATTCAAGAATACCTTCCAATCATTAATCCATGACAATCAATCTATTAATAATATCCAGAAGTACCACTATTTGCGAGCTTCACTCGAAATTAGTGCTGCGCGAGTTATTCAGGCAATCGAATTTTCATCTCAAAATTATCAACTAGCATGGGATATTTTATGCGAACGGTATGACAATCAGCATCTATTATTCATAATCATGTGAAAGCGTTGTTCAATTTAAACAGTATGTCAACAGAATCAGCACTAGGTTTGCGAAATTTAATTGAAAGCGTTCAAAAACATCTTCGATCACTTATACTCTGTTTACTGAAGAGATGTAGTAATAAAATAAAGTAGGAGAGTTTTATGGATAGTATCTTATAGCGCAGAAGTTAGTTTTACAAAGTAATACACAATTTCAAGTTGTAGCTTCAATATTAGATAAGTATCAGAGGAACTCAACTGTACAGGTTGCGCGCGAGCGACTGTGGGATTGTTTATTACTGTATCTCTTCAGTAAACAGAGTATAGTCTATTACAACAGCCAACCGAGCATTGGGACACTTTGATTATTTACACCGTTACAAATAAACTTGACAAAATTACTGCGCGTGAATGGGAAGATTCAATGTCAAAAAATAATTGCCCGACTTTAACTGAATTAATAGAATTTTTGAAAGCGCATGCTAGTTTACTCGAAACTCTCGATACTAAAGGTATGGCAAGGGAGTTGAAGGATTCCAATCAACCTAATACCAAGCAATTTGGGTTATTGTCAACCAATTTCAAGTGCAATTTCTGCAAAGGTCAACATTCCATTTATAAGTGTAACGAATTTCTGAAACTAGACATACCAGTCAGAATTGAAAAATGCAAAGAGTTGAAGTTATGTTTAAATTGTCTTCGTATCGGTCATTTTAGCAAAACTTGTCAATTAGGCTCATGTAAAAATTGCTCAAGGAAACACAATACATTGTTGCATCCAATATCAACACAAGAAAATTCTGTATCTCAGTTATTTTTCTCTAATCAAAACATCGAAGTCTCAAATTCATTAACACTTTTGTCCACAGCACTTGTTTAGGTTTCAGATGATCGAGGGTTCACCAATGTCGAGCGCTGCTAGATAGCGGATCTCAATCAAATTTCATAACGAAAGACTTAGCAGATAAATTAAAACTAGAGCAAGTTAAAACTGATTTTTCAATTATAGGCATAAATGGTGTTAAATCAAATTTAGATTCCAAAATAAAGTTATCAATTAAATCTAACGTCAACAAATTTTCTGACATAATTTCATGTTTCATTTTACCTAAAATAAGTGGCAATTTACCATCACAGGAATTAGAAATTTCCTCATTAATTATTCCATTGCATTTAAAACCTTCGGATCCATATTTTGGTGAACCTAACAAGGTTGATTTGCTGCTAGGTGCTGGCATATTTTGGAATTTGCTTGTTGATGGCCAAATTAAGTTAGGGAAAAGCAAGCTAGTATTACAGAACACGTTGTTAGGTTGGATTATCGCAGGTTCAATTCCAGTTACCTCAGAGTTTTCTCAGTGCCATTTTACTCAAAAGAATGACATGGATAATTCATTAGAGAAATTTTGGGCGATCGAAGAACTTTCGGATACTCGTGTTTTCTCTTGCGATGAAATGACATGTGAAAACCGTTTCAAGGAAACTACTACGTGAGATGAGAACGGTCGATTTATAGTTCATCTACCATTAAAACATCCAATAGAAAGGTTAGGTGATTCGAAAACAAAGGCTATGAGACGATTTGCTTCATTGGAACATAAACTTGAATCAAGTTTGAACTTTAAACTACAATATTCTCAATGCATGTTAGAGTACGAGTCTTTAGGGTACATGACCAAAATAAACAACTTCATATTATTTTCCACACCATGGTATTTTGAAAGAGAGCAGTGTCACGACCAAATTAAGAGTGGTCTTTGATGACTCTTCAAAAACAAATACAGGTTGGTCTTTGAACGATTTACAATTCATCGGTCCTACTCTACAAAATGACCTTATTTCTATTCTTCTCAGGTTCAGACAATTTACTTACGTTGTAAGTGCAGATGTAGCTAAAATGTACCGGCAAATTATGGTGTATCCAAGCCAACGCTCATTGCAAAGAATATTTTGACGTGATAATTCAGAAACAGAAATTCAAACCTATGAATTAAATACGGTGACACATGGCACCACATCAGCTCCTTATTTGGCAATCAGGGGTTTGAGAGAATTAGGTTTACAAAATCAGGACAATTTACCATGTGCTGTGAATGTTATTCTACAAGATTTTTATGTAGACGACTTGCTAACGGGTTCAGACAATCACGAAGAATGTTACAAATTTGTCAAAACATTTCAAGTATTAAAGTCAGGATGTTTCGAACTACGGAAATGGCTATCAAATTGCCCATCGATCTTAGAACACTTCCGAAATGATACAATTCCAATTAGTGTTCTAAATATAAACAATGACGTCAATTCTAAAATTTTGGGTCTACAATGGATAAGCAAACCATTTTCAAATTCTAGGACAATTACCAAACGAGCTACACTCTCAGATATTGCACAAATTTATGATCCTCTTGGTTTTTTAAGTCCGTATTATTTTAGCCAAAATTATCATTCAGCAACTGTGGTCATTAAAACTCGAATGGGATAGTGTAATTCCTGAAAATTTAAAGAAGATTTAGTTACAATTTAGAAACCAGTCAATGCAATTAAATAACGCGTGATCAATATCTTTTCTAATCAAGTGACCTAGGGAAAAAATTATGTCTTTGTTTGGTTCATTATTTCAAATGCCATTTGAATTATTTTTATTGCATTCCTATCGCTTTGTATAGGAATGCAATATAAATATGAAACTCAAGTGGCATTTGAAATAATGAACTAATCAAAGACACATGATTTTATTTCCATAGGTCACTTGATTAGAAAAGATATTGATCACCTGTTAGTTTCGTAATTCCAAGACACGTCATTTGTTCAAATTTTGTTTCCATAAGTTTCCATGGTTTTTGCGACTCATCGCAAAATGCTTATGGAGCATGTGTTTACTTACGCAGTGTTAATGTGAATAATCAGGTTCAAGTCAGGTTACTTTGAGCGAAAACCAAGGTAAGCACCATTAAAATTACTAACGATCCCAAGGGTGGAGCTTTGTGGTGCGTTATTACTAGCAAAGCTTGTCGATAAGGTGTAGGAATCTTTGTCTAGTAAACCCAGTTGTTTTCTGTGGAAAGAATCTGAAGTAGTTCTATCGTGCGTTCAATAAAAAAAAACGGTCAAGTAGGCTATAACACGCTTTAATTTTTGTAAAATATTTTGTAAATTAGTAATAAACGTTTATTTTTGAATGTCTTCTTCTAACATCACTCCAGTTCAAAAGAGACATTGTAAAAATAAATGTTTATTACTAATCTATTAAACTTTACAAAAATTACAGCCTACTTGACCATTTTTTCTATTGAACGCACGTTATGTTGGCTCCATACTCAACCAAACTTATTACAAATATTTGTTGGTAATCGGGTGGCTGAAATACAAAGATTAACCGATATCGACACCTGGCATCACATACAATCGCATGAAAATCCTGCTGATGTGGCATACGAGGTCTTTTGCCCCATGACTTGATAAACTCAGATATCTGGTGGAAAGGTCCATCATGGCTCATGCAAGATGAATGTATATGGCCAGTCAAAGGTCATACCAATTTAAATGTCGACATACCTGAATTACAAGTTTTTCATGTCACTGATAACGATTTCTTTCTATTTTTCCGCTATTCATCATTCTCAAGGTTGAAGAGAATTGTGGCCTATTTATTACGATTTAAGAACAATTGTATTCGTTCTAATGAACCTCATCTGGGAAACTTAAGTGTAGAAGAACTTCAAGAAAGCACAGTACGGCTGGTCAAATTATCACAGTCAGTTAGTTTTTCTAGTGAAATTTGTACATTGCAATCAAACAATTATTTACATAAAAATAACAGATTATTGAGTTTAAGTCCCTTTCTAGATTCACAGGGGTTATTAAGAGTGGGAGGTCGACTTCACATGTTACAATTAAATTATAATGCCAAACACCCATTACTATTGTCAGGGAAACACATTCTTGCTAAACTTGTAGTCAAAGAGGAACATGAACGCTTACAACACGCGGATCCATCATTGTTACTTGCGTCCATTAGACAACAGTTTTGGATTATTTCAGGAAGAAGTTTATGTCATAAGATAACACGCGAATGTGTAAAATATTTTAACTGCAATCCAAAACCTGAAAACAATATTATGGGTAATTTGCCTGGTGCACGTATAACTCGAAGGAGTCCATTTCAAGTCACAGGGATTGACTATGCTGGCCCTTTTACAATTAAAAGTAGAAGTAGTAGCGGCTTTAAGATGTCAAAGGCTTATATTTGTTTATTTATACGCTTCTGTACAAAAGCTATTCATTTAGAATTAGTATCCGATTTAACAACAAACAATTTCATTTCTGCATTGAGGCGATTTATTGCAAGACGTGGCAAGCCATCAGATATTTACAGCGACAACGTTTTAAATTTTGTAGGCGCGGCAAATGAACTCAAAAATCTGTACTCATTTTTGTTAAAAAACAAATCCATTTTAGTAAACAACTTTGCACAGGAAAACACTCGATGACACTTTATTCCTACTTACACAGATAAAAATCTGGAGTTCCCTCGCGTCTGGTGTTTCCTCGCGTCCATCCGTTTTTGGTGTTAAAATAAACGGAGTTAGGACGTTTAACTTTAGAAAGTGTTAACGTGATCTACAAAAGTAGCATTTTAATCCTTGCGGTAGTTATTTCTATATATGTATTATATACAGGCTGTCTTACGAAAAACGCCCCAAGCCATAACTCCGTTATTTATGGATTTATGTTAACAAACAAGAAGGCAAATAAAATGAGACAAAAATACTATAAAGTGAGTCCAGTTTCAATTTTTTTAAAAATTACCTTCAAGGTCAAACGACTGTCAACTTTTGTTTTTCAAATGGCTCTGTATATTTTTTATTATTATATCTGGTAGAGATTTTTTTTCTAAATTCAATAATGTGCAACACTTTGATGTTTAGAAAACATTTTTCGTAAAAAAAAGAAATGAACTAGTCTATTACGCAAAACGTGCTTTTCATAAAAATGTTAAAGTTTGTCGTGAAAACAATGTCACTGAGCTTATTTTTCACAGTTGTTTTAAACTATCAAGTTCTTCTACTTGTACGACTTATTGATTCCTAAAAAAAAGCCGATTATGGATAACAATCACCTGACCGACTTATTTAAAGTATATTTAGAATGCAATAAAAACAGCAATCAAGCAGTACAGAAAACATTAATGAAATAATTAAAATTAAGTCTACAACTGTGTAAGTTGCTTTGGGAAAAAATCCCTGTCTATAGAGACGTAGTGCTTGTGTTTTTATTGCATTCAAAATATGCTTGGAGTAAGTCAATCAACTGAGTATTATCCATAATCGGCTTTTTTTAGGAAACAATAAATCATACAAATCGACAATTTGAAACAACTGTGAAAAATAACGCTCAGTGACATTGTTTTCACGACAAACTTTAACATTTTTATGAAAAGCACGTTTTGCGTAATAGACTAGTTCATTTTTTTTACGAAAAATATTTTTTAAATGTCAAAGTGTTGCACATTATTGGATTTAGAAAAAAAATCTCTACCAGATATAATAATAAAAAATATACAGAGCCATTTGAAAAATAAAAGTTGACAGTCGTTTGACCTTGAAGGTAATTTTTAAAAAAATTGAAACTGGACTCACCTTATAGTACTTTTAGGCTCATTTTATTTGCCTTTTTGTTTGTTAAAATTAATCTATAAATAACGGAGTTACGGCTTGGGGCGTTTTTCGTAAGACAGCCTGTATATATATATATAATTTTTGAACACCTATTTCTAGACGCATTTTAATCAGGAGAAGATTTTAATATCACTAAGGCCCGGCTTTTCATCTCTGATTAAGTGGCCAGTAAAATACTTGATGATTAAAGATAGGGAAACGCATTGCGCTAATCGTCAAGTAGTAACTTGGCACTTACTCAGAGATGAAAAAACCGGGCCTAAATGAGATGAGTTTTACAACTTTTCAAGTAAAACTCTATCCATATTTTTTAACACCGATTAGGAGGAGAACATTTTATCCCAAAAATTTTTATGTGTGTATGCACCACATTTCGGAGGTCTGTGGGAATCTGCAGTGAAAAGTACGAAATATCATCTATATCGAGTAACAAATAATTCAATATTTACTTTTGAAGAATTCTCCACTTTAATTGCTCAAATTGAGGCTACACTCAATTCCCGTCCACTTTGCCCATTATCCTCTGATCCAAGTGACTTGGAAGCTCTAACCCCTGTTCACTTCTCATCGGAAGACCAATAACAATTATTCCAGATCCAGATTTACAAGAAGTGAAGTTGAATCAGTTAACGAGGTACCAATTACTGCAACAATTGCACCAAGGCTTCTGGAAACGATGCTCTTTAGAATATGTTAGCCAGCTACAACAGCGCACAAAATGGAAGCAGCAACGATCACAGGTGCAGATCGGCTCTTTAGTTGTCATCAAGCAAGACAATCTACCTCCAGCTAAATGGTTGCTTGGATGAATAGTGAAGCTACATCCTGGAGAAGACAATATCGTACGAGTGGTATCCATCAGGACTTCGAATGGTGTTGTAAAACGGGCAATAACCAAGATTTGTCTATTACCTAAGCCAGAGACCGAAAATTGTTGAAGACATTTCTTCAAGGTGGGGGGTATGGTGAGTTTTGTGTAAGGATTGGCAACACTGACGTGTAAATGTTAAAGTGGGGAAGAGTGTGCATTTCCGGTGGTGAAAATATTATTCAATAACATTATTCCACAAGGAGCTAAATAGTAAACCTGTAACTGATGTAATCTTGATTGTAATTTCTTAATTGTAATGTTGGAGCCCCAACAATCATATTTTGAACTCAATACCATCTAAAGCTAGTTCCAATTCCGTTTGAATGAGATACTTCGGCATTTTGGTAAATTTCTTTGAACAGCAACTTTTCGATACATACACAACAATGTTATAATAAAAAATGCAAGTGGCGACAGAAAAATGCAAGAAATGAATCATGCAAGTTCTGACAGGAATTTGATTTCGACTTGACAGATTCGGCCGATGTTGCGATAACGCAACGCTGTTGCTTTTGTCATCATTACAAAAAAAGGAGACGTAAAAAAAATTCTGAAGTGGATGGTATATAAAGTTGTTATTTTTAAAGAGCACTATGCAAAGGTTTAACTAAAATTCTAATAAAAACATAAATGAAAATAAAAAATTGTTATGTATGTTCAAATATAAAAAAATCTATAAATATGAATTATGTTTTCTTATACTTTTTACTAAATTAAATTGGCAATTTAATTTTTTTCTTGTAAAATGATATCTAAATAACTGTTAGCACCCTTGAAACTGTGAAAAAATTAAATGTTCAAATTAAAAAAAAAAAAAATTTGAAAATGGCGTTGCATTAACGCATCAGTGGCCGTAAATGGGTTCTACGTTACAAATATGAAAAAGAATAATCACATTAAAATCGTAATGAATTTGTAGACTCCATGTTAGATATTTATAATTTATTATCGTGGTGCATATACAAATTTTTAGAAAATGCATATTGCATAACATACAGGAAAAATATAAAAACAATTCTACGTCTCTCAATTTTTGCGATATAAGATTTCTTCCATTAGGAGTTTCTAACTAGTTCGAAACCGTCAAAAGCATGCACTCGTTAAAGTTGTATACTTGATGGCGCTGTTAAAGTCGGCCATTACTGCGGTGACAACTGGACAACTGTTTATGACAGTTCCGAACCAGTCAGAAACTGCTGTCGGAACAGACCTATAAATTGTACCCAAAATGTCTGTACATGGTTTTACAAACATAGAATAAGAACAGAATAACTACTCGCCAAATATCGTTTAACATTCTTCTATATCTATATCACGTTATTCTAAAAACACCATTATACTCAGTTTATCCAACGATTGTAAAACGGGCCTTAGTCTCAGAATGTGACCTTGACATCGGAATGGAAATTCATGGAATCAATTATACTTCAGAAGTTATTTGCAGTGGAACTACAGGTCAAGTAATAATGGAAATAATTACATTAAAGCACCGTTAGTGATAGATTGGCGCATGTAAGTCTGTATTCAAATGAACTCTGGTACGTTTTTGGAAGAAACTGTTATGACTAAAGTCTCCAAACTTTTGTTGCACATATGGAAGGAATGAACTACGATTGGTAACAAGCATCATTTTTCTGATATAGCGAGAATATACTGATCAACTTTGTCACGTTTTATTTAGTTATTCTCTGTATTTTTGACGATAGACATAATTACAAGAATAAATAATAAACAAAATCAAGAAAAAATGGTTTAGATAAAACATGTTATACCAATGCATCATATTATAAGTAATTTACTGCATGACACTAATAAAATTAACAACAGACGTAAAATAATTAACTGCTCTTAAAGCGGTTTAACTACTTATAAAAATATAACAAGTTAAACACTATTACTATTATTATAAACGTCGTCTGCTATTTATTAATATGTTATTTTACATGCAACTTGATGCACATTTACCGATCATCATTTTCTCAATAAATCTAATAAATTTCCTAAGATCATTCGATCTTACTCTTTTATTACCAGCTAGTAAATGCCTAATGCATATGAATTTTCTGTATGTCAAGGCACGCTGTGATGTAGGATTCCAACCATAATCATTTACAGTATAGTTTTACTGCCGTAATTAAAAAATTTGCGTTGTATTTTATGGGAAGAGTCGTGCTTTTAGGACAAATTTTTAATTCATTCTAATTTATTATTTAGTATTTAATAAACATTTTCCCGTAGCCTATGACGTTGATTCTCTTGCTATTAATAACCTGTGAGCAACTAAAAATCAGATTAGAGTCGGCGGTGCAAAGAAAATGTATGTCTGTAATTAACTGAATTAATTAATCTAATACATTCATGAACTGTCAGATCAGCCTAGCGCCGCGTTAGTAACAGACAAAGTTTTTCTTTGCACTGCCGACTCTAATCTGATTTTTAGTTGCTCACAGGTTACAAAGACAATTACAGACTTTTGATTAATAATTTTTAAATGTGATAAATAACGAAAAGGATTCAGTCTAAAATTATTAACGAATTTGTTAGTAATTTTAGATTTTAAATTGGTAAAGAAAAGATAAAATAAAGTTAATTCCTGAATGTAGAACAGAAGATAGTAAAAATAAAGTAACTTACAGAAGTTCAATGCTGGAAATACCAAAAAACTATGAAAAAAGAAAGCACGATCCTAATCTATTCTTAAAAAAATTGTTGAAAATAAAGCGATTCAATAAGACTAAAGATTAATAACCTCTTAGTCACTGTGGTCCTAAATTTGGTTGACATTTAATTTGTTTAATTCGGTTTGGAAGCACACTGTCATTTTTGTTAGTATGTAATTTCAAATTTGTTTTGGTTACTCTGACTTGACTTTAACATAGTAACCCTATTAGTCACCTGATTGATTGATAAATTTTACTAACCAACAAAGCAATGATTGTAAATAAAAATGTAATTATTATAGTGCTTGTACTTATGTCTTAAAATATATGTACTTTCAATTTTCAATTTAAAGAAAAAAAAATTATGAAAGCTACCACAATTTGGTGCACGGTTTATGTAATTTTGTTTTAAAATGGCAAGCCATAAAAAAATAAAAGGCGTTTTAAAAAACAGCGTGTTAACAAAAACTTTAATTTCTGTATTAAATAATTCAAAAGAGTTTTCTTTGCTTGGAACATATACTTAAGAAAGTAAATTAAAACGTTTTACCGAAGATTTCTATAATATTTTATGTTACATCCGGAATAATTAGCGTCCGTTCGCCGCTTCGAATATAGGTGAGTTCCGAAAATAGGCGGCTTCCGTGCACCTACCCGCAGGACATTTCCGAAAATTTGGGCATCAAATGAGACATTAAGCGCGTCCGGGGTGGAATCAAAGACTGCCGAGATGATCAGTCAAACCATCACACGCTGTTTGTATTTTTAGCGGGCCCGTCTTTGATGTGGCTGCCGCAGTTGCGTTCAGGCTAGGTGTTAAACGCGCTCAAAGTGGAGGAAATGTAGCGGAGTCCACGGCCAGCCATCTGGATTACCATCTGAAATAATCCACGAATTATTGCAATTGAGTTTCCGTTCATTCGTAACGTTAGAAGGAACATGTCGTTCTTTTGCCAAATATTTAACGATTATGAAACAGATTTCTACGATTAATTACAATTATAGCCTGAGATCAAGAAAAATTATTATTTAAACACATATTCGTTGAATTTCTGCACCCACAGAAATAGTTTTTTTATAACAAATTTAATTTTTTTTATGTAAATCCACTATACAGCCTGTATCCAGTGAAGTGATAAAATAAGGAATAAATTCATCACATTCTTGAGACTCAATGTACACAAAAAACGCCGGGACAGATCGATTTTAGATTTTTGTTGTAGATCTGAAGGTCTAAGTAAAATTTTTATTTCGATTGTCATTGGTGTCACTGGTGACGTCATTGAATTTTTTTTTAAATGAAATGTCCACATTTTAATCATTAAATTTGAAGGCTCATGATTTATTCTTGTTGACAGTATACTATTTTTTACAGTAAAATTTTAAAAAAATGATCAAGAGAAGAATTTAATTTTGATCACTTAGGAAGCCATGGAATACGTTTTTACTGCGTACGTAAATGGCATTAAAAAAGCAAAAATTCTAATAAAAGCTACGAACGTAACTTTAAACTGTAATAAATGAAAAATTGAGAGAAAATAGGAAAACCTGTCGATATGAAGAAAGGAGAAAATCATAGTATCTCATAGCAAATGTTCAAACTGTCTAACATTTTCTAATTGACAATACATACAGTCTGTGGCATTTAACGCCGTTCCTATTGAATATGTTAAAATGCAGAAATTATGAAATAATATTAAATATCTCCTCAACCGTCAGTAATTGGTATAGGGAAGTATATAACTAATTGAAAAATAATTTTATGGAGTATCTAACGCCAATATAAAAATAACACCGTTCCATTTAAAAAACAAAAGTTATTGCCCTTCAATTGTTGTCGAAATGGAAATAGTTTTACTGAATCCCTGTTTAAAGAAAAGTAAACTTTGTTACTGCGGTAGATACCTCCCACTTAGCTTGTAACAGTACCACAATATCTGCATTCTAACTTTTGTATAAAACATTTTTCCATGTATTCAATAGGAAAGGCGTTAATGAAGAAACCCGGTTAAATGCCGCACCCTGTATATTTACTACAAGATTCAAGAATTCATCCTGCACAAGATTTATGTCTGGAGTAATCAAGCGGATTTCTTGTCTTATTCTGTGTTTTAGATTATTGAGATTATTCGGTCTGTTTACATAAACCTTACTTTTTACGTAGCCCCACAGAAAGTAATTAAGTTTCGTTTATGTAAAAAACCGAATAATCTGAATGACAGAATAAGAGAAGTCCGGTAAAGAGTGACAAATGACAAATGACAATCGAAATAAAAATCTTACCTAGACCATCAGATTCGCAGCAAAATTTTTTCGTTTTTCGTTTACATTGAGCATTCAGGAAATAATGAATTAATTCCTTACTTTATCACCTCACTCTATATTGTGACTATAGGCGAGTCAAATTAGCTTTAACATTTTAAATGATAAAATTGTAAGAAGTACTACAAATTATAAGCCTTATCACTTAAAATATCACGTAGTTTAAATGTGTTATAATTTTTCAATGGGTGAATGATGAATACAACAAGAAAACACAAATTTTCGGAATGCATCGAAATAATTACTCAGAACCAAATGAAATATGTATTGAGAAACAACAATAAGATTAGTCTTTTCCCATTTATGTTATCTTGGCGAATACTTTAATCCCACCTATATTAGCTAATTTACTGTATATAAAAATTTGTAATTTATTTGCTGATCATTTTAGAACATTTATTAAAAATAAAGTTGCGCATTCCTTTGGAAATGATATTTCTAATGTATATATTATTTACAAAGCCTGTAAAAATACCAAGTTTGTAAATCCAGTATGTCCCGAAGAAATAGTTGAAATTATAAATTCTCTCCCAATTAAAAATTCAAATGGTGTCGACGATGCGCCTATAAAATTAATAAAACACTGTAGAAACTTATTTGCTGGCGTACTTGCGGATATCACAAATATGTCTATTACAACTGGAAAATTTCCTGAATACTTGAAAGTTGATATTAAAAAAAGGTGATTCTTACAACATCTTAAATTATCGCCAAATTACCACCTTGAGATGCTTTCCAAAATTATTGAAAAGACAATAGCAAATAGAATATTAAATTTTGTTACCAAAAATAATTTACTAAGTAAACAACAACATGGCTTCTTGCCTTCTAAATCAACCGAATCCGCTGTCATTGAAATCGTTCAAAACATTCATGAAGTGGCATGCATACTGCAGTTATATGCTTGGATTTAGCAAGTGCTTTTGATAGCATAAATCACGATTTTAAATCAGTATAATTATCTGCTTTAAGTATACGAACTCCTTTAAATTTGTGGATTACCTCATACTTAAATTGTAGACGCAACAGAATTTTTATAAACGGGCAACAATCAGCGGAGTTTGAAATTGACTTGGGTGTAGAACAAGGTTCAGTGTTAGGCCCTTTACTTTTCTTGCTTTTTGTTAACGACCTACCTGATTATGTAAAAAGTGACTTTCTAATACTTTATGCTGATGACGCCACTATAATAGTATCAGGCGATTCTTTAAACGAATTATATGAAAAAATACAAAAAGTATATTTAGAATTTTTAAAAAATCTTGCAAAATTGGACCCAATTTTGACATTTTTGAATTTGGAAAAAAAAAGGGTGGAGATTCAGTGGAAATTTCATTTTTTGGAGGTGACGATTTTTGAAAAATTTAAATTTTCAACCTAGAGAAGTGCCCACTCAACGTAATCTCCGGCCTAATTTTATCAAAATCCGAAAATTTGAAAATTTCGAAAAATTTTGTGGTGCACGAAAAATAGTGTTATCATTAACACTGACAAAACTGGATGTACACAAATCTATGCTAAAGGCACCTTAAAAATATTGACAATTTAACTTTTATCACTGAAGTTAAAATTCTTGGTATTACAATTGATTCTCCTTTAAATTGGTTTTCGCATGTGGATAATGTTTGCCATAAACTTGCAAAAGCCACTTTTGCTATCATAAATTTAAAGAGCGAATTACCAGAAGCAGAATTAGTTTCGACATATTTTGCACTTGCCTTCACACATATTAGTACTGGCATATGCGTATGGGGCTTGTCAACCGATATTCATAGAGTATTCGTAATGCAAAAACGAATATTGCGGATTATTTTCAATATCCCTTTTAGAAAAACATGTAATACTTTTGTAAACAAACGACTACTTATAGTTACTGGTATATAAATATAAAATTGCATTGTATGTTTTTAATAACAAATCTAAGTTCGTATTAAATAACTCTAGAAACAAGTATAATACTAGAAATACTTTGGATATCGATATCTTAAAACATAAATGCGAACGATATAAAAAATCTCCTATGTGCTCTGGTGGATATATTTTCAATAAACTGCCGATAAATATAAAAACTGAAAGTAACTCGATTTTATTTCATAACAAATTTAAAAAAAAATTAATCGAAAGCAACTTTTACATGAAATTTTTGTTACTTAGGCATATCAGAAAATAAAAGTTTTATTCTGGCTTAAAAATTTGGTATTTGATAATTTTAAAAGAATTTTATAATTAAACATGCTGCTCCTTCATGCAAGTATTTGTTATGTATATTACACTCTCTCTTCCTGAGTGCGTTGTTATTATTATCCATAATAATATAATAATATAATAATAATAATAATAATAATAATAATAATAATAATAATAATAATAGTAAATATAAATATAAATGGTCGTGGAAAGTTGCAACATTTGCAATGAACAGCTGAAAGTCATCATACATGGTATATTTCAACCAGTATAGTCAAACTTAGTTGTGAAAACTCTGACATAGAATAAAAAGAGTGTTCAGTTAAATAGGTTTTCAATTTTCTTTTAAAGTCTTTGGATGGAAGTGTTTTTAAATCTACCGGTATATGATTGTAAATTTTTATCATTTGCTGAATTACACTATTTTGTACACGTGAGTATGGTGTCCTTGGTGCACATAATTTAAAATTCCTCTGACGACGAGTGTCACGGTTATGTTGAAGTTCATATTGACACATAAAGTCATTATAGTTACTTTTTACGAAGCGCGCACACTCCAGGTCCAGTATAGGTATACAAACACGGTAAGGTGAGTATATTTTAAAGTTTATTTTAAAAACTTCTTTACAGGATTCTCTCTTTTTCAGGTTAAAGATGTTTCTTAGGCATAATTTTTCTACCCATGTAACACACCTGGTATAGAATATGTCTAAAACACGTTTTGAACTTAGTCTAAATGTAGAATATTATGGACTAGTATTTATACATATGAGTGACAGTCTAACTAACGTCTCTTTATGGAACAAATATAACGTTTACACAGAATGTATATTTATAGGGTACGCGCAACGTTTATACATGGTTTATACTAGACGTATATTTTGAAACTATAAAATTATTATAATTATATTATTACAACTTATTCTAAAGAAGCTGTCAAACGTACAGCGAAATGTTGAAATTTAATTCAACTTTACCAAGTGTCTGATCATTTGTAGTAATTATATATTTTGTGATCATTTATAATGGGCAAGAAAGTTCCTTTGGTTTTGACTTATAAACGACAACTTTAGGGAGCAACAGTTTAGGTCGGGACATCTCGCGGCGAAATTTATAAGTTACTCATATTTTAAGCACTCATTTCATTTAGTGATACAATGTTAGTAGTTTTACGGAAAATTTACTATGTAACAAGGATCACAAGACCAATTTCGATATATATTTTGAACATGCTACATCTAAACATTTATTATACTTTTTGAGATATTTTAAATTAAGTTAAAGGCCTACGCCTACATGATAAGATGGAATTTAATACATAATTTGATATCGTGTTTTGCAAATCGCGACATTTCATTACACTTTAAAGAAAACGTTTAATTAACGTATCACTTGTATCCTAGGATAACTAGTATGTACCATTAAAATACGAATATTTTTGGTATTCTATATACCATTACCAAAAATATCCCTGTCTATCGTATATAAACGGTCTAATAAACGAAATGGTGTTGCTTGGGTAGTTTAAAAATCCTGATAGCTTCAGAGGAGTTGCCCCAAAAGATGATACCATAGGATATCCGCGAATTAATAAATGCATAGTACGCACTTCCATCCATCCACTATCCATACTATTGTATTTACTTTTTGCTTATTATTCGACAAATCGATGTACGAGCCTGTACTATCCAATCGATGAATAAACGTCTATTGTCTATAATGATTTGTAATAGTGTGAATTTTTTATTTTTGACATAGCAGACTGTAATTGACTAAAACTCTTCATTTTCCGATGTCCATGACGTATACCGCAAAAGATAAATTACAGCTGGCATTTTTCAATTTGTTTTGAAGGAATGCATAAATAAAATTTGATAAAAATAGGTAACAAAGAAAAATTCCATTTGTTACACACTTTTTGAAACACACTGTATACATTTTTTACCACTTCACCATAACTTAAAGTTTCATTGATTTTATTGGATTCGGCGAACAAATCATGTAAATACATACATAGAAATCTGTTCCATAGTTATCACTTTTCATGTTTAGTCTATTACGTATAATTTGATAAAACCTACTAGATCAATCGGTAAGTCTCAAACGAAGTATGTATTTATGTGAGCCCATGATAAAGCTGAAAAGTATCAGGAAAAATTCAGTACGGTCGGCCGCTTTCAAAGCTCAGATAAGGCATATTTACGTTAAGATGTAATCCAGTCATAATATTCGCTGTATGACGGTATTTATTCTAACGGGAATGTGAACGTGAATTTCGTGCTAAACAGTAACACAAAACTACGCATAATTGCACCTGAAGACATTTGGAACGCTTCTATTTATACCCAGGTTGAAAAACGGGCGTTTGTTTTTTAGCGACGTTTGGGAACTGGCGGAAATCTAAAGCTAACGAGGCGATACCTCGCTGCATTCGCTAGGTCTGATGATGATGACAAACGAGCGCTGACTTGAGAATTGGCTCCCGTTTTGTTGCCTTTTCAGGCAGCCGACGCAAATGGTGCAATTAAAAAAATGCTACTTCCTCTGTCTTTAAAAATAAATTAAAAAAATGCAAAATAGTCAAGTACTAATTAATTGCAATATGTAAAAATAGTGATGATGATGATGATGAAAAATACTATTCCTAATAAAATTATGAAACTAACTTTACACTAGGCAATTAATCGCAGCGAGCACTTGCTGCGAGCGATGATTTTATCGCAGCATTCTATTGGATAATGTAATCACATTAAACACTGAGTAATTTCAATACTGACAATCGGTAGTATCAACTGAAATTTTTTTAGGTATATTGTGTTTCTGTACAGTTACTATTAACCACAAAATATTTATGTTGGTGATACTTCTTGTCACCTTAATTTTACTAGAGAAGTAACTAGATTACACGGAAAAATCACATGCAGGTAGAACAGGTTCTCTTTTTAAAAATCGTATATGCGACTAATATTTGCAAGAAATTGCGCGAGCGACTTACCATTTACACGAGGCAATTACCTGCCGCGGGACAAATTGCCTGGAAAAATCATTCCATGTAGTGGCCTTTAGGTTACTGAATAAGAGCATGTCTATAATTAATCACAAATTGATAACAAGGGATGTGTATAATTTTATTAGTGATGATGCAAAGGGAAAGCTATTTGGAAATAGTTAGTACAACTATAGAACAACATGCTACATAAAAATAATATGTTTTCATTTAAATTTCTGGTAGCATTGGCCATAAAAACATTTTGTTTTGGAAAACGTATGTCGCAGTGTTAAAATTGAACATAACCTATCCTTTAAATGTCATCATGACATAAATTATAAAATAATTACTACTCACTCACAAATTAAATAATTCATTACAGAAAGACAATCTCTGTTGTGATAATTGACCGATAGAGGTGTGAGAAACATTTTTCATTATATCTTGCAGTTTCAATAACCTCGGCAGTACCTTTTCGAGGTTGACCTGTTATTTTTCTTCGGAAAAGACTCCAGTTTCACGAAACAACTGTACACACCAATGCAGGTTGTCTTCGAGTGTTTTAGGCCAATAATGACATCAGAAAATTTAACTCTAAACTCTTCCAAGCAGTTTCGTACTGAGTACTTTATCGATTTTTGAACTATTACGAAAATAACTTTCAATCAAAAATGTTTTTTACTCTAATGTAAACACCATTTTTTAGTGCAATAAATGTAAAGTAAGTGAGTCCTGAAAATAACTTATTTTTGTATAAAACCAACGAAAAAGAACACACTTATCCGACAATTGACAGATCGAATGACACTAGTGACAATTCCGTTCGCGGCGAGCATGCTTTTACGAAAACAAAATATTTTCATAGCCAATGCTACCGAAATATTAAATGAACACATTATACAAACAGGGATAAAGAATACTTTACAGTACAAATTTCAACAAAATGTGATCAAAAATTATTATTTATTTATTTGCTACAACGCTTATTATTGTTTTGTTTCACATAATACACACTACGGCTTCACATCGACTTCTGAATGACTCTTGAATTTTAACACAGATTGAAAATCTCACTCAATCTTTGTCAAAATCGACATAAATGTCTAAAATTACAGAGCCAATTATGTTAATTGAATTTTTCACACAGTACCTATGTAAATAATTCACACTAAACGTCCATGTTAATTTTCTTCAAAAAGCCGATCTAGACCGCAAATAACACAGTTTTTTTCCAGCAATACACAATACTTTAAAACTGTAGGAACGAGAATAATTTCTCTAGGGAAACGAAAAATATTGAATGTAATTTTTATTAACTTATTGTACATATAAGATGGGAGATTCAATCTGCCTAGCCATGAAACAAAAGAGCTATGTTATAATCAGTTGTGAAGTTTTTGACACAATAGAAGCTATTAAATTTCTAAGAGTGGGAAAGTGATGAAATGATTTAAAGAATATTGAAGTGTAATAAAATTTTTGACTAAAGGAGTATTTACTCCTAAAAATATCCATGAGAGAATAATTGTAGTGTACAACCATGATTGCCCATCATATTTCCAAGTAAAATTTTGGAAAAAGCAGTTTCGTTAGAGTAGAGAATCCATTCGGGACGATACAAGAGGTGGAAGGTCTTTAGAACCTCGAAATACGAAATGCTAAAAAGGCTTTAGTGAGAAAGAATCGACATTTGAAAGTGCAAACAATTGCTACAAAACTTAGAATATCTGAAGCTTCAGTTTTAAGAACGTTGTACTTAAATTTAGGCCTTAGCAAAGTGTCAGCACCCTGAGTTCCCAGGCTGATGACGCCAGAACAAAAAGTTTCAGCGCAAAATTTAGCCTTTTTAGAGGCGATTCCAAACCTATTTTCACAAATTATCACTGACGATGAAACATTTTTTGGACCCAGAGACAAAATAAGAACTACGCAATGGATGCATAAAGGTTCTCCATTCCCGAAAAAAGCACGGACACAAAAAGTTCTGCAGGAAGTTTATGGCTAAAGATATCTTTCTAATTTAACCAAAAGGCTCAAAAATTAATACAGAAGCTTACCGACGTACACTTCAAAACTTAGAAATGGCCCTTGAACAAAAACGACCTCGTAAGCTTAAAAATATTATTTCTTACAAACCTTATTTTTTTCAGCTTTAAATTAATTTAATTTATGGGTCAATTCTGCGCATATCTGTAAGAACCGTAAGATCTGTTAGCCTGTAAGTCAGTTATTAAAAAAAGGAATTCTGAAGTTCTTAGTATGATACAGTTTCTTGTAAATCTCTAAGATAATGTCGTAGAGACTTATGAGTAATCCTAGAGACCTAGGAGAAATCATACCTTCCAGAGAACTTCAAAATTCTATATTTTAATAATTGAGTTACAGGCTTACAGATCTTACGGTCCTTACAGATATGCGCAGAATTGACCCATTAGAATCGAAAAGTTGACTTATATTTATAGGGATGACTTTAGTTTATACCTCTATTACCTATTCAATTGTTTTTCCATGAATATCCAGAAACTTTGAATTAGTGAAGTTCAAACTCTGGAAATTCACGCATTAACATCCTGTACATCTATTTGATTGAATTTACTAGATTTGAAAACTTCTGAAGAATGCTTTTATTATATTTACGGAAAATTTTCTATTCCGGAATAGATTTAATGAATTATTTTGTATTCTGTTTTATGTAACTAGAAACATACTAAACCTAAGCTAAACTAAGTCTGCACTGTCAGAAAAATTTTGATATTTTAATTAAAAACGTGAATATTTTTTATAAATCAATTAAATTAAATCACACAGGCTAAGAGAAGATACCATAAAGAGAAACTGTTCACAAAAAGTTTAAAGAAATGGAACTAGAAACAAAAGCACTGGGAGTGGAAGAGCTGTGGAAGATGCTTAAGACAACATTATTAGAAAGCGCAGAAGAAGTCTGCGGAAGAACAACCAAAATAAGGAACAAAAAAACAAACAACATGGTGGTCTGACGAAATAAAGCAGTGTATACAACTCAAGAAACAAACATGAAGAAAACACCTGCAAGAACGAACAGTAGACACATATGAATGCTATAAAGAAAGCAAGAAAACGAGTGAAAGAAAGAGTTATTTTTGCAAAACGGGAAGCATGGGAGAAATTTGGCATAAAAATTGAGAGAAATTTCAAAGAAAACCAGAAGCTCTTCTACCGAGTGGTGCGTAACTTAAGAAAGGATAAACGAAGTGGAACTGGGTACATAAACGACAGAAACAACCAAATAACTTCAAACGAAAGACAAATTATGGAGAGATGGAAAGAGTACTTCGAAGAAATATTGACGGTGCAGGGGAAGGAGGAAGAGCTGCTGAAGGAGAACCCACAGAACACAGACGAAGGACGTAGACGAAAATGAGCTTGATATAACAATGGAAAAACTGGAAAAAAGCCTGAGAAAAGTCAAAATAGGCAAGGCGTCGGGGCACGATGAAATAACAGCGGAAATGCTAAAACACATGGGGGATAGGGGAAAGTGGGTGTTTCTGCAACTTCTTGAAAAAATAACAAGAGATAATGAAATCCCGGAGGACTGGGAACTTACAGTGATACTATCGATCCACAAAAAGAGTGATGCTAAGACGTACAATAACTACAGAGGTACCTCGTTACCAAGTACAGCAAGGAAAACGTATGAAAGCATTCTGACTGAAAAGCTGAAAAGCGCAACTGAAGGACAACTGATTGAAGAGCAGAATGGTTTCAGAGCGAGCAGAGGTGTAACGGACGCGGTTGCGTGTTAAAACAGAAAAAACAATAGACGCGAGAGAAGAACTGAACTTGTGCTTCATGGACCTCAAGAAGGTGTTCGACTCGGTGAACAGAGAACTTATATACAAAACCCTCGAGAAAAAACTTGTAAACAGAAAGCTCATCAACAATATCAGAAGCTTATACAAATGTACGAAGAACTACGTGAGAATCAACAACACTAGAACAGAGACCTTTATTACCAAAACTGGAGTCATGCAAGGAGGCACACTGAGCCCATATCTGTTCATCCTAATTATGGATGATATAGCAAATATCTGCAGAGAGAAATCAAGAAAAACTTACTGGGGATACTATAACCTTGAAAAATAGCAGTCAATGAATTACTTCTCGCAGATGATATCGTATTGATGGCAAAGAACAAGCAAGACTTAGAGTGGAACCTGAAAATATGGAACGAAGAGTTAAAGAAAAAAGAACTGTATATCAACCCTGAAAAAACAAAAACAATGGGAATTGCGAAAAACAAGACACAAATAAGGTTAAGTTTAGAAAATAGCAAGTTACCGAATTCAAATACTTAGGAGTCACATTGTCGGAAGACGGAAAAATTGAAGAGGAAGTGGAGGAGCGAATGAAAGCTACAACTAAATTATACTACCATTTGAGCAAAAACATATCCAAGAGAAAAGAGCTGTCAATAAACACCAAAATAAGAATACATAATGCGCTATACATCCCCACACTAACATATGGATCGGAACTATGGGTGTTGTCGAAGGAACTGAGAAGGAGACTACAGGCAAGAGAAATGAAGAACCTGAGAAAAATTGCGGGTATAAGACTGTTCGATAAAGTAAGAAACGAAGAAATTAGAGAAAGATTAGGTGTAAAACCCATGACCCAAAGAATAAAAGAAAATGTATTGCGTTGGTATGGACACCTGAAGGTTAACAAGGAAAATCTGGGAGATGGGAAGACCGAAGAACAAGGGAAGAGGTAGGCTGCGCAGAAAGTGGAATGACAAAGTTGGAAAGTATTTGAAGGAGATGAAGATGGACTGGAACGAGGCGGCAGTACAAGTAAGAGACAGAAAGACCTGGAGAAGATGCATAACTGGGAGGAGAGAAGCAGAATCAGTATAAATAGCGGAAACCTCGACACTGGCACTGCCGGTAGAAGAGGTAATGGATTAATTTAGTAAGTAAATCAGTTAAGAGAATCTATAAACAAATGCTCCTAGAAAAAAAAAGGACAATATGATCATGAATCTGATATAATAAAACTGAAGGAAAAGTTATCGAAACTAAAAGTATACAGCGTGTCCACCGAGTGCCGCGGTCTTCTCTACCGTCTATGTATAGTATATAAGATAGAAAAAAAATTCAAAGTACTAAGATGTAACTCAGTCAGCTCTACTTCATAAGCCATACAAAAGTTATATTTTTTTAAATGGAACACCCAGTATATTTTTACATATTTCAAAAGTACGCATAACGAATAGGTAACAATCAAAAATTTAGGAAGTTTTACTTAAGAGTTTGTAAGATATTGATGTTTAAGTGTAAAAAATTGCCATAATATGAGTGCTTATATTTTTGTTATTTATTTACATTTCGTCTTGAATTTTTGCGGTTACTCAATACAATATCTTTTCTACAGAAACAGCTTCAGTCTATCAGTTATGATGTGTACAGAGTGTTGAGTTTTGCAAAAAGATAATTTTTCTCAAAATTTTCAAATGGAACACCCAGTATATCTAGACTCTCGTGAAACACTGCTTTAATAAGGTTTCATAAAACGCCAAATGTATTTGCCTAAACTGAAGAAGTCGTGAGACAAAAATTAATAATTTTTCTTTCTTTCAATATTGACGTTATTTAGCCTTTCTGTCCGGTTCTTCTGTTTTGATTTGCTGATAAATCAATGAATGTTTAATTTTTTGTTCAAAGTACATAATTGAATATGTTCCTATTAAACTAATTCCTATTTTTCTTTATTTTGAATATATTTCGTTAATTTATTGAAAACTTGATTGTCGAATATCAATAACTTATAAGTTGATATTTTAGAATCAAATATCTCACAAACCGCTCATCCAAGTATCGAATTATATTTTTGAAATCAGCAAACAATATTTCATTGTATTGTACAATGTATAGGGTGTTCCATTAAAAAAACAAAAATTGTAATTTTTTGTGAGAGCTCTAAAAGATATTACATACAAAATCCCACAACTATGTATTGTATTTAAAGTTTTTCTCTATCTCTTAAAATAATACTTCTAGGTAAGCTGAAAAGTATCTAAGAAACGACAATCAAGTTTTTCAATAAATTGATGAATAACATAAAAACTAGTAAACCAATTATACGATTTTGGGAGTAATATGTAGGCCCTCTAACAACTCATATCAAGATTTTCTGGATAACTTTGAGAATAGCCTGTCTAATGTCTTAGTAATGTCTGACGAGTTCGTTTGTTTGGGAGATTTCAAGATAAATGCATTTGATGTAGATAATTCTGTCAATGTCAAATTTAATAAGTTACTTGATGCATTTTGTTTAAAACAAATAATAACTGATCCGACCAAAATAACCCTAAATACAGTTACACTTATAGATTACGATATTAGCTAGAGCGACGCTGAAGTAGTAGATAGTGGTGTTTTGGATGTAGGTATTTCAGATCATTCCTTAATTTACTGTTCACTTCCTCTAAAAAAGCAACATATTCACAATCAAGCGCGGCCAGTTAGAAATTTCAGAAATTTTAATTATGATCATTTCTGCTGTGATTAATTTGCTCTGCCTTGGTAATTAATATAGTACGATATGGACGATATAAATGATAAAGTAGCTTTCCTAAACACACATTTGCTGATTCTCTTTAACAAACACGCCCCACACAAATTCTATATTTTTAAAAAACCATACCTTACCTGGATAACTGACAACGTCAAATTATTAATAAATTTACGAAATACTGCTTACAAAAAATATAAAAGAACTTCTTGCAAGTCTGATTGGGAATATTACAAAACACTGCGCAATTATACAACTTTCGCAATTAGACACGAAAAGAAGGTGTACATTGACTATGTAGCTCGTACCACGGGCGACATAAAAAATGAAGACACTTATAAATAAGGGCCGTGAAATTTTTTGAACAATCAAAAATGGTATTTTTCGGAAACGCCCATACAAAATTCCCCCCCTCATCAGATCGCGAAACGGACACCGGATTTGGATTTTTCGGTATTTTTACCCTACGATGGCGGAAGGCTCGTCTCGATTCGATCACGTTCAAGGGTCGAAAAAAATTCCCGAAAAATACCTTACACAGGGACATCGGCTGACGTTTCGCCCCCTGGCTCCCCACAGCGACGGGCGGTCGCTTAGCGACCGCTACCAAAAATCGTCTAAAGGATCGTTCTAGAAGGCGTATATACGGATTTTTATAGAAAAATTTCTCTCGGCCGCAATATCAAGAAAACACGTAAAAACGCCGCGATAAGGTGTTTTTCGGGGGGAGTACGAAAACGGAGGGGAAATCTAAAAATCGCTGACGCAGGAAAGTTCCTAATCAATTTTCGCCGTCGAACGTACGCGGTGTTTTTTCGAGATTCCCACAGATAACGGCGTGGTTGGTCGGGGTTTCAGGAAACTGTTGCTTTGGTACCGAAATTTAGTTACTATGTTCACATTGCTATGGAAATAACTCTAAACTGAATTAGTAGTATTTACATTAGTAAAAACACGTTAAAATCACTGCTAAGACTTGTTCTCATATTTTCTGTCGTCAGTGGTAGGTACCTCTAATACCTCAGATCTTTGGAAAGATGTAAAAAATGCGGCATCTATAATAACTCAAATTTAATTAATATACCAAATTCTATTGCCAATGCTGATAAAATTAATGATTTCTTCATATCATCTTCGAATTATCCATTTACACTTGACTTGAACCTGGTCAATTATTATAGCACTAATACTAAAGAATCTGTCACAGCACTTTTACACCTTTCTGAAACAACCGAAACTGAACTTTTGCGAATACTTATTAACATGAAATCTGAGGCAATTGGTGCTGATGGTATTGCCTTGAAAATGATTAACTTGTGTTGCCCGTTCCTTTTGCCGTACTTAACTCATATTATAAATTATTGTATTACATCCAAAGTATTTCCGAAGTGCTGGAAAAAGTCTTTAATAACACCTGTGCCGAAAGTTAAACAACCGAGAGAATATAAGGACCTCCGTCCAATCAGCATTTTACTAACGCTGTCTAAATTATTCGAGAAAATAATAGCTAAACAATTGCAAAATCATCTTTCAGCTATGAATATACTTCCCAAAACCTGACTGGTACAGGTTTTCGGCCTGGATTCACTTGTGCTAGCGCTCTATTAGACATCATCGACAATATATTTAAGGCGCTCGATAATAATTGTGTAACGATATTAGTTGCTCTCGATTACTCAAAAGCTTTCGATACTTTGAATTTTGAAATTTTGATATCCTTGCTTAACTACGTAGGGTTGTCGAAAGATGCTGTGAAGCTGCTTCGTAGCTATATCTCAGAACGTACACAGTGTGTAAAACTTTTAGATACTGCATCAGCAGAACGACGGGTAAACTCTGGAGTGCCTCAAGGCTCAATCTTAGGACCAATATTATATGCCATTTATGCCAGCTGTTTGCCTGACGTTCTTCAGTATTGTATGCCGATGATACACTCATATATTAATCTTTCCCTTATGAGTATTTAAATTCAGCTGTAACTAAAATAAATACAGATCTCCAAAATTTACTAAAGATATCGGAAATCACATTTTTTAAAAATAAACTCGAGCAAATCGAATATAATCGTTTTTGGAATAAAAATTCTTAATCAGGATCTTAATATAGAAATAGGAAGTATTTTGTTGCCTGTGGTAAAAACAATTAAAGTTCTCGGAGTAATATTGGATAGTGAGCTCAGATTCACAGATCACGTGTCTCTTATTCTTCAAAAAGCCTATGGAACCTTAAGAAGACTTTTTTCTAGCAGACATATGTATATTGAATCACAAAGTTAAACTCTTATTATGTGACTCATTGGTCTTGTCATTTTCTAATTATTGGATACAGTATATCAGTCATGCTTAAGAAACATAGATGTTAACAGAATCCAACGTTTACAAAACTCGTGTTTGCGGTTTACTTATGGGATAAGAAAATTTCAGAGAATATCTCACACGTTAAAATGAGCCAACTGGTTGTCTATGTCGCAGAGAAGATCTTTGCATTCGGCATGCTTTTATTATAAAACTGTAAGATTCAATAATTCAATACACCACCATATTTATGCTTAAGAATAAGATTTAGAACCAATGTCCACAACATTAATATTAGACGCAAAAATCTAATAGATGTTCTTAAACACAATGCTGAGGTTTTTAAAAGATCATTCTCATATAATGTCGACAACTGCTTGAACGCTACACTGTAAAAAATTTCATGGTAAATTTACCTGGATATTTGTGGCCAGCAATAATCATGGTAAAAATACTGTAAAAATACATGTAGGTTTACCATAAAATGATAAAAATATATGTAAATTTACCATTTCATGCGAAACCTACATGTACAGTGAAACTTGCTTATAACGAGAACTCGGTTATAACGAGGAAACTGAAAAGTCCCGTTTCTTGATATGGTAAATTACATATATAAATATTTGTTTAAAACGAGCACGTTTATTACGAGAACTTGCTTATAACGGCCAATTTTGTAACTTTTTTTTGTTTTACCTTGCATAGAGCGAGCTTAATTTCAAAAAATTTTAAAATATTTTTTTGTTTGATGTAGAAGTACGTACTATGCCCGACAAAAAATTTAAATACGACGAAATAATTATTTAAAAAAAATGTTCGCTTGTTTTTTTGCGTATTTTTTTACGTCACCATAAAGCAAGCAAAATAAATTGTTTAAAATTGTATTCAAACTTATTAGTTTATTAAATAAACACAAAATTGCAGGAGTACAGTTATCGCAGATTCTTTTGGTGTTCATAGAACATATTACACTGCATATATTTTTTTCATTTATAACGAGCACTTGCATATAACGAGCAATAAGCGTGGTCCCTTGAGCCCTCGTTATATCCGAGTTTTACTGTACTTTTACAGTATTTTTACCATGATTATTGCTGGCCACAAATAACCAATGATTATTTAGGTAAATTTACCATGAAATTTTTTACAGTGTATATTATTTTATTGGACACCGATCACATTAAGATCATTCAAAATTCAGTATAGGAAGTTTCTGCTTGGCGAATAATTATAACCATATTGTCATTTTATGAGATCAGCATCTTAAGATAATCTGGTCATGTTACATATACATTGCTGGCCTATCCAACAGTATCTATGTACTTCTTGTGAGTAAATGAAGGAGAGGCTCATTGAAACTTGTGTGGAAGTGAAATAGAGATATTACAATGTTGCGTGCGAAGGTAGGAATGCGGCCGGCGCCGGCGGCCGGAGCATGGCCCGTATTATCAACCGGCAACGTCGATTGATGTAGCTATTTTGTTTATTCATGCGGTTTCTACTATTCTATCCTTCATTTACTCACGAAAAACGCATAGATAGTGTTGGTCAGGCCAACTGTGTATGTAGTTACATGCATATTTATTCAGTATTGTTTTTTTTTATGCTGGTGCACACTAGTTAATCATTAATAAAGCCCGGATTTTTAGGCACTTAAAAAGACTGAATTAGGCAGGCAAATAGGCATTTAATGTGTAAGAAATAGGCGCAATTTTAGGCAGCCTAAAAAAATTTAGGCATGTAATAATTTCTCCTCTTTCGTTGTTTTATAATAAAAAAAATAATGAAAAGTTTAGATCAGAACTTCCTGTGATCACTTTCTGAAATGATCACAGGATGTCGTGACTTTTCATTACTATTACATCGCAATGGCGAATAAAATAGGACAGGTTGGTTTGGTTTGCGGTGGATTTCTCGAGCTACGCTTGTGCTGACGATGGTCTAATTAGGCCTGAAACAGCATTGTACAGAGGCTGCTCAGGGAATCCTCTGCAATCAAAACCGGCTTGCAAGAAAATTCTTAAAAAAAATAATTTTAATGCTTATTCTAGTTACAAGGTCATTTATTAAGAAATCGGAGGGACGTTCTTAGGTGAATCAAACAAATAATTTGCCGTAAGGAATGTATTGTAAAAACACGCTTTAAATAGGGGCCATAAATCGGCGTTTGAGTAAAAAATCCAGACAGTACCTAAAATGGTTTCCTTCCTGGGGGTTATTCTCGAACTGGAGAGAAGTGATCGCTCCCGAAAATGACGTCAAAATGACACATTTTTCGGAAAGTTTGTATAGTTTTATACGAGAATCTACGTCATTTTGACGTCACCCCTGATAGAGTAGCTCGAGGACTCAGTGACAGAGGACCTTTTTACAGCTTCCCATTTTAGGGCTTTTCCATTTTTCTATGGGTCTAGGACCTTCTTTTCGTACAATTAAATTCACCCACACCAGGAATATTTAAATTGGAATACCCACTCGCAAAAAGAGGTCGATGATAAAGTTAAAGAAGAAGCAAAAATGAAAGCAAATGAAATTTGAACTAAGATATAAAAGTAAAATAATAAAGGGGGACACACTTCTGTTTACAAAAAGGATTCGGCGAATATTTTATAAAAATTACATGAATGTGAATGTGCAAATTAGAAACGCAACTGTTCGCGAAAATGATTCAGTGTACATCAATTAATTTTTTAAATCTTCTCTTGCTGCGGAACCGTAGTGTTTATACATTTTCAAAGCCAGAGCTTTTTTTGTAATTTGCGGCTGCGAGGTGGCGACATCTGTGCGAGTTCCCCTTTTGATCCTACTCATTTAAGTCACTGGAGTGACTGAAGTTGTCTTCAGGGGATTGCGAGGTGTTTTTGGACCTGCTTCGCCACTTTGCGTGGGTGAGGTTCTCACTCGCTCAAGGTCTTTATCGCCTAGCTTATTTATTTTAACGTATAATAATGACCACTTATCGTAAGGAGAGTCAATATTTTGGCTAAAGTTTTTCGCTTGGGCCTCATATTGCCTAAGATTGTTATTAAAGCGTGAAATTCTTGCGTGAATATTTGAATAATCCTGAAGTAATTTTATTTAAATTGAAAAAATTTGAATTTTAATTTTTGGCTGTTTACAAAAACGTTGCAGCATTGAGTTTAGTTTAAAATGTTTTGACAAGCAAATACGTATCTCCACACACAGAGAAAACAATTCATAAAAATTTATTATACAATAATTGCCCATTTTAGGCATAAAATAGGCAACAAAAAATTTTGTAGGCGCTTAAGCTATAAAACTAGGCAAATACCTAAAATAGTGTAAAAATAGGCACTTAGGCACGAAAAAATATACATCTCTTTCTAATTAAAATTGTACTCTAAATGTTTAAAACTTAATTGCCTATGTTTTTTGATAAATAAAATTTTAGGCAATTGCTTAAAAATCCGGGCTTTAATCATTAATCACTTATTAAAATCTCAAGTTAATTTTTTGTTCTTTTGTTTTTGATTTTGTTTTTCTCTTTTCTTTCTTTTCGTTTATTTTCAGACGACTCAATGAGTTAGTCTGATTGTAATCCTTCTCGCAAAAAAAGAATGACATTTATTTATACATATGTTATAAATTTATATGTGTCCATGTAATTAACTTTGGCCAATAAAATTATTATTATTATATATGTTTGTTATGAGGGTGACTCAAGGATTAAAAATTTGTAAAAATATACAGGGTGTTGACTTCCAATCAAACAATCTAGAAATAGTGCAAGTAATATTTATTATAATTTCAGGAGCTAAATTTTCAAATTTTTGGATTTTGGAAAAATTAGATTGGAGATTTCGTGAGGCGGGTGCGTCTTTTTTTATATATTTGATAGGGGTATTTTCTTTTTGTTTAGGTTAAAACAATATAAAAATATAATATATATAAAATGCTACCGCAAAACTGATAGTATAAGTGAAATCTCCACAAAAATCCATGGTACCGTCTGTCTTATGAAAAACGCACGACACTATAACTCCGTTATTAATGATCCGATTTCAATAATTCAAAAAGCACATAAGACTAGTTTAAAAGTACTACAAAAGGATAGCATTTTAGATTTTTTTAAATATGACATTTTTGTCAGTCGATAGTCAACTTTTGTTTTTCAAATGGCGGCAGATATTTTTTTTTACTCTGTTTGATAGAGATTTATTTTCTGAATTCAATTATTTAAAAGTCGATTTCGAAATATCAAATTTTGGGGGGGGGATAATCGAAAAACTTTCGGAAAAGTAAAACTCACCGTGCGGGTACTCAAATTAAAGGTCTCAAAGAGGAAAATCAGATAATCGAAAATGTGCAATTTCCCGAGTTGAAGTTCTTGAATTTTCTTGAACACTAAGAAAGACATCTAAGTTTACATTTTCACGAAATTGACGTTGCTGTTTCTTGGGTTTCTTAAAAGCTTCGTGATTTCTTAAATTTTTTTTCAAGTCTTCTAAATTTCTGACGGTTAGGAACTTCTCTATTAGGAGAGCGAGATGCGTAAAGGCGTTCTGCTTGACCAGAATTTTTGTGGTACTCGAAAAACACTTGCACCATATCAGTTAATTGATTGTTATCCATAATGAAATAATGATGGTATAATAAAATAATAACAAGACGGTAACAAATAATACAAACAAGAATAAATGAAAATAAGTTGATAGATAAATACTTAAATCGTAAAAGATAGTTACTGTTGTGTACAATTTGGTAGGAATCCCAAGCATACTTGAAAATTTTATTAAAAAAACAATTTCCATTTCTCAAAAACATTCTACAAAAAATATCAAATTGAAATAAATCGTTGAATTCCAAAAATAAATCTCTATCAAATTGAGTAAAAAAAATATCTGTTGCCATTTGAAAAAAAAAGTTGACTATCGCCTGACAAAAATGTCATATTTAAAAAAATCTAAAATGCTATCCTTTTGTAGTATTTTTAAACTAGTCTTATGGGCCTTTTGAATTATTGAAATCGGATCATTAATAACAGAGTTATAACGTCGTGCGTTTTTCATAAGACAGACGGTATGTAAGAGCAATTTTTAAATTCTTGAATCGGTTAATAATTAATATAATAAAGGGGGGTTAACATTAATAAAACTAACCCTGTACATACAATAGACGTAGATTTAAGCACGTGGAATATGGTACTATTATGGAGTAATTATTCCTCTTAAAATTATCATCAACAAAATCTTTGAAACGGGAGTTTTTCCAAATGCTTTAAAAATTTCTAAAATTACTCCACTTCATAAAAAAGGAGATTTAAATTTACCAAATAATTATCGACCAATATCAATTATTCCCACCATTTGAAAGCCAATTGAAATTGTTTTTAAAAATAGGCTCAGTAAATTTATTGAAAAAAATAATCTTTTATCTGTAAATCAGTACGGTTTTCGCAAAAATATGTCAACTAAACATGCTGTTAGCCTACTCTTACAAAATATTAACGAATCCTTTGAGAAAGGGTGTGTTTCATCTGCCACCTTTTGTGATCTTTCGAAAGCCTTCGATTGCGTCTGCCATGAAACCTTGATAAATAAATTATCTTGCTATGGATTACGAGGAGTAGGTCAAAATTTTATCTCTTCTTATTTATCGGATAGATTACAAATTGTTGAGTATGAAAATGTTAGATCTGACACCTCACAGGTAACAGCGGGCGTACCGCAAGGTTCAATATTGGGTCCTCTATTGTTTTTAATTTATGTGAATGATTTTCCAAATTATATATCAAACAGTAAAATAATACAATTTGCCGATGATACTACCATCATAAATGAGATTAGTCAAATTGATAAGAATATCGTATTATGTAAAAACTGGTTTGCGGCCAATAACTTATGTCTTAATTTTGAAAAAACTCAAAGTTTCCTTTTTTCATTAAAACCACATAGTAAAAATAATATGGATACCGTGAAATTTTTGGGGATTACTCTAGATCATAAACTTTCATTTAAGCAACACATTGCTGTATTGAGCAAGAAACTGTCAAGTATTATTTTTTTACTTCGACGAATTTCGCAAATTACACCTATTACAGTTAGGCGCCATGCTTACTTAGGCCTGTTTCAAAGTCTAATTAGTTACAGTGTTCTTTTCTTTCTGGGGTAATTCTACAGATTGGGGAAAAATATTCATATTACAAAAGAGGGCTATTGGAGTGATAACAAATAGTAGTTACTTAAAATCGTGCAGAGAACATTTTAAAAATTGAAAACTCTTTACTATACCTGGCTTATTCATCTATCAATGTATATTATATATTAAAGAAAATGAAAATTATTTTCCTAGACATTCAGATAATCATAATTTTGGTACTAGATGTAAAGATTCCCTAATACCACCAAAACACAGATTAACATTAGTCGATAAAAATTTAAATAATTTAAAATAGTTGTTAGAGATTTCATCATTGACCTGTGTCCGTACACTATCAGCGAATATTTTGAAGTAAGCTCTTCTTTCAATACCTGATTGTATAAAACCTGTCGTTATGCCCAATTTATGCGATATCTATGTTTGTGTAATACTACTGTACTTACTTAACTCTGTATATGTATATTCATTATATTTGTTATTTACGATTTTTATATTGACGATGCAAAAAACATGTTTTTTATTATGCAAATAAAGATTATTATTATTATCATGTGTGTTGCAGTTAAAGCTGCGACGTTGCCAATTTTAGCAAAGTGTTTACATTAGGGAGTTTTTGGAATACATTACGATAAAAATATCGTTACGTTAAACGTTAAAACTCTGTTTGTGATTGACTAGATCCATAAGGTTGCTAAGCCTTTAACGTAACGATATTTTTATCGTAATGTGTTCCAAAAACTCCCTATTAATTGTTCGAAATCTATTAACTCAAAAAAATATTAACAAATTTTATTTCTTTTCAACTGTTCTATCGCTTGTTAAAATCTTTGCACTCAATTCCATGACACACTGTATATTATTATTTATATTATTTTGTATTAATAAACTATCACCTTTAATTTTAAAATAAATTATGTCCTTAGATAGAGTTTTCAGAGTAGATTCTAAATAACGTAAATTATACAAAATATTCAATGGGAAAAACAACAACAAAGTAGGTCTTAGTTAACGTGCGGTACTTTATAAGTCAATCAAAACAAAAATGATTACTTGAATTTCTCTATTATTAAGTGAGTTATCGACTGTCTATTCTACAAACACTCGGTGTATATTAGCGCTTTAAAATTCTTTGTAGTTCACGTATGTTACAATGATATTTACATTTTTGAATAAAATAATGAGTCTTTTATTTTCCCGATGATGAATTTTCTCAGCTTGTTAATAGCATATGTCAAAACGTCGGCGTAAAAGTTCTTTAATTATCAGTTAATAAATTTTGCAAGGTAAACAAACGACAAAACGCCATTGATTGAATTTGAGTACAGGGCGAGTACCTGCACGATGACAGCTGACATCCGAAACGTGATCGTGAATGAAACGGACGCATTACTTCCTTCTGCTGTCACCTCTTGATTGCAAAGATGCTGCTGTGTGTACCCACGGTGACTGGGCAGGCCACGAGACAATCGGCCCGTTATTCCTCTGCCAGTGATACAAGCTATTGTGTCTGTTGACAGCGTCTGTGACCGTTCTTCTACTTAACGTTGAGTTGGAACGGGAAGTGTGCTCTTGAACTTGAACATCCATTATACTTTTAATTTTCGGGTTTTGCATGTAGGTGGTATAAAATTGAACGGGTCGCTTTTTCTTGGAAATAAATTTGGGCTTGGCAAGAACCTTTTGTTTAGTTTTATAATTTTTTGCGATTATTCGTTACACAAATTTTCACAAATTTCGATTCAACACACTTTAAGCAAATTTTCGCTGTTCTTTATTAATAAAAATAAGACAAAAATATAGTACTCTTTTATAAGCGATTATGACAATTTTTTCATGAGTCATTAGGTGCTATCCTTTTACCACAAATCTTAGATCAGATAAACGTCATTGCCGTTAGCACGAACAAGAGAGTTTGAATTCAGATTTCAACCTCCCACCTTGCCACTCGAGCATTCCCATTAGTTGCTAGATTGAAATTACCGTTCAAACTTACTTGTTCGTGCTAACGGAAATGACCTGAGGTAAGATTTGCGGCAAAAGGAACACAGCTATAATTCACGAGGTTGAAGTTTGCGTAGCAAGCCGTAGACGAGTGGAGTAAATAATCCGAGTGAATAATACCCATAATCGAAAGTATAGTGTAGGAGGTATAGTACCATGCTTTTTCGACTCCTATCACGTAATTTAGGAAATAACTTGGTATTTGATTTTTTACTCTTTATTCACTGTACTATTCAACTGTCAAGTTAGATCCTCGCAGAAAGGGCGACTTCAGACGATTTGAAAGAAATCGGCGTCATTGGACAAATAACAGTGAATTATGAATATCTGGTTTTATGATTGATGTTCATTTAATATTCCGGTAGCATTGGCTATGGAAATATTTTGTTTTGGTAAAGGCATGTCGCAGCTTAAGCTCACTGCGAAAAGAATTGTCACTAATGTTATTCGCCTTGTCAACTGTCGAGTAAGTTTCATGTTTATTTGCGTTGTTTGTTGGTTTTATACAAAAATAAGTAATTTTCAGGACTCATTTATTTTACATATCGCTTGCTGAATGCAAACAGTGACACAAATCAAAAACATACATTATGGAGAAACTGAGAAAAGAAAGTTTTAACGTTTTTTGTTTTTAATAAAACAGGTAGATTGGAATAAATATGAATCTGAACCGTTATAATGTTTTTTAATTTGTCTCTTGATCGTTGAAGGCTTTTTGGAAATAAGGAAACTTGTATGTTACACTTTACACCCAAGTTCAATAACAATTTGAGTTGTGTCACTATTGCATTCAGCAAGCGATAGGTATATTGTATTACAAAATGGTGTTTACATTAGAGCAGAAAACATTTGTGATTGAAAGTTATTTTAATAATAGTTAAAAAAACGATGGGGCATGGATATACAGGGTACGAAACTGCTTGGAAGAGTTTCGTAAAGTTGAATTTCCCGGCGTTATTATTGACTACAAAAGCTACGTTCGTTTATTCAACTCCGTTCACTCTATTTACTCCTTTCGCACTTCTGTCTCACTCTTAATTGTATTAAAACTTATTCGCTCTCACTCTTTAGAGTGCGCAAAGAGTAAATAGAGTGAAGGGAGTTGAATAAACGAACGCAGCTAAAATACTCGAAGACAACCTGCATTGGTATGTTCAGTTGTTTCGTGAAACTGGAGGTCTTTTACGAAGAAAAATAACAGGTCAACCTCGAAAATGTACTGCCGGGTTATCGAAACTGCAAGACATAATGAAAAATGCTTCTCACACCTCTATCCGCCAATTATTACAACAGACTGAGCTTTCTGTGGGAACGTGCCACAAATTGTTATGTAAACATGTTCAGCTCTATCCTTACCGCATGATATTGGTGCAAGAATTACTGCCCGGTGATCCTATACAGGGACTGTCTTTCTGTGAACCTTATATAATAAGTTACTTAATTTGCGAGTGAGTAGTAATTATTATTTTACGATTTGTAATGCTGACGTTTAAAAGTCAGGTTATGTTCAATTTTAACACTGCGACATACGTTTTCTAAAACAAAACATTTCCATAGGTAATGAATTAATTTAGTTAATCGAAAAAGCTCTAATAACGGCGATATCACTTAATAAGGGTAGAAAAAAGAAGATAAGTTGAATTTAATAATTACTCCTAAAAAACTAAAGTAAGAAACTAAAAATAGAATTGAAAAAGAATTCCAAGAAAAATTATTATAAATAATTACCAGTAACTAAGAAACGCATTGCTTTTGAAATTCTATAAAAGAGGATTTACGAGACAACTTTTTGGTTTTATAGCGCACAATGTTTTCCGCAGTAGCTCGCTCCACTTTACATCATAAAGCATCATGTCAAACGCATCAAAGTTTTACTTTTATGTGCACCAACACGACGATGATTTACGCCGACTTTAAGTGATTATCACGATCACCGAGGGAAGAACATTTTTTTTATTTAACGATACAGGCAGAATTTTAAACTAAAATATTAATTTAAGAACGCAGTTTGATTAACAAACATATGAGTCATGACGAGATCAAAGAGATCGAATGCGCAGAACTTAAGACTACAGTTTTTAAGAAAACTGTAATTTATTGGGTCGTGAAAACGCAAGGCTTAACAGTAAGTAAACAGATAACAATACAGGGTGCATCACAACATCTGGCAAGTATTCACACCACGTGAACCTACGTTAAAACTTTGGAGGAAATTATAGTACCATTTTCATTTTAACTGTCTAGTTATGAAGTTATTGAATCTTGAAAATTAATGCTTATTTAATAAGATGTGATAAATATTACCCGATATTGTCAAAATTACATAAAACAAGCATTGAATTGATTAAATAAATAGTGTTTTCGCTTCCCTTTTCCCCGATTTACTTAAAATTTACATTTTATTGAAGCAAATTCTTTAGATTTTATAATTTAAGAGGATGTTGCGAGTGTGTAAACATATATCCAGATAACTTAGGGAACCGCGTGATGTAAATATTTACCGGTAGTTACAATGCACCCTATATAAGCATTTTAGAAGTTAAAATTACATAAAGAGAAATCAAATATTTGAAGAAATAATAAACAATAAATGGGAGAACAAGTGCGGAACAAATTTGAGAATCATTAATGGTAAACAGGAGTGCGGAAGCCATAAGCAGAATACTGTCAAACCTGTCTAAGTCGTAACCATCAGGGTCCAAAATATCATTTCGGCTTGAGCAGGTTTCCCTCTTCTAAAATAACCTGCCTATTGCGGAAAAGAAACCTCTACAAAACGGAAATAATTTTTTGCACAACCTCTGTATAATGAATTTTACTCCCTAATTTGAGGGATTAAAGTGGCTGTTTTACTCCCTTTTTACAAAAAAGCATGGCAAATTTAATACTTCGTTTGCCGTCCATCAGAATGGATGTGGTCTTTGTGTTCGTAAAATAAGAATGTAATGTCAACAGTTAAAAATAATTTAAAAAGTTGAAGCTTTTTTCAATTAAAATCGTTGGGTGCTGTAAAAAACAGTATATACACCTCGCCTTTTCCCCTCACTGCTTTGTAGAACCTTCGGGCTACAAACTACACCTCGTGTAAAAATCATACACTTCACTCCCTTGGTGTTTAATATACTATTCTATTCAAATAAAATATCAGAACAAGAATGAAAACATGAAATATGTGGCATTTAAGTACAGAGTGGTGATAAAATCTTGCACCAAGCCTTTCTTCCGACATGATTACCACTGCCACTATTACAAGAATTACGCGATTGCACAAATAAGACAACCCGTGAACGTGATGACGTAATATTTTGTTTTGACTAGGGAAAAAACGCATAAAAATGCAATTTAAACCAATCATGTTACTAAAATAATATGTAAGATCGCTCAGAATTAACCACCGCTTCCGTCTTAGGGTACGTGCACAACGAAACTGCGTGGAGCCGTGATAGTAGATCATAGCAGGGATGATTGCTTCTAGAGTATAGAGTAAAACGCTGGTTGGTATGCACAACGAAGCATGATTAACAGCTAGTGTTTTCCAAAATGTCGGTGAGTGATGAATACTATAATAATATTTATTTCAAAACAAACTGCACATACGTACATATGTTCACAGGTCTGAAAAGCGTCAAAAACAAAAAGAGGTAATCTAATGTATATAATCTAAAATTAAGGGTACAATTTAACAAAAAAAAAGAAAGTACACTATTCTAGGAATTATAATAATCAGAAAGATTGTATGGTTCAAGTTCAACTAAAAACTTATACACTTTTTGCTTGAAAGAAATTTCTTTGTCTAGCATTCTTAAGTTCATAGGCAATTTATTGAAAAGTTTCATGCATGTGTAAAGAGCACCATTTTCAAATTTATTAAGTCTATGAATTGGGTACAAATAGTTTTACAAATAGATTCACGACTAGACATTTTAAAAATAATTCGTACAGCTCGTTTTTGTATAATAAATACATTTTTTACATTAGAACTGCCTCCCCAAAGTATGATCCCATATTGGAGATGGGAGTAAAAGTTCGCGTAATATACAGTTTTTAGAATTTCAGAACTCGTGCCTTGACTAAGCATTCGAAGGCCAAAACACACCGAACTTAATCTTTTACATAATCTATCCAACTGAACTTTCCATGTTAATGATTCATCAAGCCATAAACCTAGGTATTGGACACAATTATCCAAGGAGTATTTTTTACCATTCAGGCATATAGATGTTGGCGCTTCACAATGAACCATGCTTTGAAATAAAATACATCTGGTTTTAGTTTCGTTTAAAAGTAAATTATTATTTGAAAACCACTTATCAGCATCTTTTAAGCAGTAATGTCCATGATCAGTAAGATTCATAGAATCATTACCTTTGACCAACATACAAGTGTCATCGGCATAGTTTAATGTCTTACAAAATAAATTTTTTGTGGATGACGAAAGATCATTCATAAATAGAACGAGAAGTAGTGGTCCTAAGACACTCCCTTGAGGTACTCCACATATAATCTCCATCAAAGCAGATTCATTTGTTTCCATATTTTGATTAAGAACAACCTTCTGGTACCTCCTAGATAGGTAAGACTTAATCCAGTCCAGCCCAAGACCACGAATACCATAGTGTTCTAATTTAGTATATAAAATATGGTGGTCCAGAGTATCAAATGCCTTAGTTAAGTCAAGAAATAATCCACAAGTCAAATCTCTATCTTCCCAGTTATACAAAATGTTTGTAGTAAAGTCGAAAAGAGCTGTTTCGACACTTTTGCCTTTGAGAAAACCATGTTGATTAGCGTTCCAGAGATTGCACGATGACATAAAGTCATAGAGTCTAGTATGAATTACATATTCAAAAATTTTGGAGAAATTTGACAGAAGACTAATTGGTCTGTAGTTAGCTGCAGATGAGGGATCTCCTTTTTTTAGTGTAGGCTTTATAAGGGCAATCTTGAGACTTTCGGGAAAGACTCCAGTTTCTAAGGATAAATTAATGATGTTTGTTAAAGGTGTGATTAAACTGTGGATGCATTTTTTGAGTAAAAACGCTGGAAAATTATCAAAACCCGCGCTTTTTTTATTTTTAAAATTATTGACAGTTTTCAGAATTTCATCTTCTGTGACAGGGTAGACAATCATAGTCCTATCATTGCGAGATATTAAGCACTCATACATAGTTTTATTGGATTTGCTGTTTTGTATTGAGTTTTGAACACACGAAATGAAATACTCATTGAAATCGTCTGCAGAGACATCAGAAGTAGTATCATTACCGGTTGATTTTTTTCCTAAACATCTTGAGATTATGCTCCGCATAGTTTTCGATTTATTATCAGACTGAACAATTAAACGATCATATTGTTTAGTGCGTTCAAATTTCAGAAGAGCATTGTAACGTTTTTTGGTATTATTATATTCAAGAAGAGCTGCCGAATCAAAATTTTTTAGAACATATAAAATATCTAATTCAGTTTTACAATTTAAAATCTCAGGGGTCTCTAAGACTTTATCAGATTTAGTATTAATACTTCTCAGAACAAAAGGAAAATGATAATTAAAATGTTCTGCTATTAATTTTGCAAAATTCTCCCATTTATCATTAACGTTCATACATGAATCCAGAATGCACCAGTCAGTTGTATTTAGGTCCTTAATGAAGTTGTTAATATTATCCTTACTAAAATTACGCTTCCATGTTCTTAATCGTACGGCTTTTGGTTGTAACTCAGAAAAACTTAATATTTGTGCGGAATGATCAGATATATGAGAAGTTAGTACACTAGTTTGGACATTTTTTAAGTTTGTTACAATATTATCGATGCATGTTTTGCTGGTGAGAGTTACTCTTGTAGGACTATGTATCGCAAGCTGTAGATTCTAATTCTAATTCTATGAGTCTAATAAAAGAGTGAACTCCTTTAAGGCGTACGATTCCATTAATGCATTGATGTTAAAGTCACCGGAGATGATGAAAGGAGATTGTGAAGACGATAAAATTTCCAACAAATTCTCAAACGTTTTTAAAAAAATTCTCAAATTGCCACTGGGTGGTCTGTAAATGGCAATAACAGTAATTTTACTTTTAAGTATTACATCAGCACCACATATTTCAATTTCATGAGCTAAAGAAATGTTATTGATCTCGGAATTTTGTTTGGATTTTAAACTATTATGAACGTAAATGGCAGTACCACCATGATTACCCTCACTTCTACAAAACGCTGATATTAACCGAAAATTTTGAATAGTGACCGTCGGAAGTTGATCTACCGATAACCAGTGTTCACTTAAACACAGAATTTTCACAGGTTTTAACAAATTAACTAAAACGTTTAATTGATTAATGCTCGTTGTTAAGCACTGGATATTTCGATGTAATAACTGGACGGATTCAGTGACAGAATGTTTCATTTCGTCGGACGCCCTTTTGGTTGAAGTCGGAATAAAAAACGATTGTATTTAACGCCAATTGGCCACATTGTTGGAGATTTTAGTATTTCAGCTTGTGATTCAGGCACAGAAATCTTGAATGAAGAGTATTCATGAGGTCTTTTTGAAGTAACTTGTTCGCATTTTACACTTTGCACATTTTTACTGGAAAGATAAGATTCTAACTCTTCGACCGTAGTAGAAACATGAAAACCAAAGAAATGAAAATGCTCGAATCGAAGAGCACCACGAATAGCAATATTTTCTGCAGTACCCGCAACAGCTACATTGACGTTCTTATTATTCGCAATTTTTACATTTTTCTCCTGTTCCAGCAAGCGCTTTATTTATTCTTTTCTGAGTCATTGTTTTGCTTTTACGAGTACCTACCAAGGTAAAATTATTATCATCCGTATCTTCTGTGTCAGTAATTTGTCGAGGATCATAAATTGGCACTTCTTTTAGCTGAAGGACTGAGTTCATAATTTCCCTTTGAGTTTTTTCCATAGATTTAATGTTTGCTTTTGCTTTTGCTATTTCTGTTCTGTAGCCACAAAATGGTATATTTTGAATTGCAAAAAATACCTTTTTGGCCCAAGATATCATACGCATCCATTAAATAAATTTCCAACACCGAACCCACTTCCTCCCATTTCTTTTCTAAAACGTATCGGTTGTGGTGATCGGGATGAGCTTGATTCCAAAGAATTAATTTTTAAAAATTTCAGAAATAAGCATTTCAACGTTTATATTCATTTTTAAGTTATGTGTCAGCAGAGCAGCTCGCAGAAGAATGGTAAACACCATTCTTGAAATTATAAGCGAGTGTAAGATGCTCGATGAACCGTTTATTCACAGCTCCGATGTGCACGCTTCTGTTTAATTACAGGGCACATTTTTGTCATCGCTTAAGAAAAACAGCCATCATCTCTGCTATGATCTAGTATCACAGCTCCGTTGTGCACGTACCCTTATACAGGCTTGTTTTACCTACGCGGACCTAAACATCCCTTCCGTTGCCGCGTTAAATAGTTTCCAGCTTACACAGATCACGTAACATCATGTAGCTTATTGAAGATCCAGGACTGGGAAAATCACCCGCGAAATCAGGTTTCCGTCTTATTGAGAGTCCGGCTTAGACAGGTTTGACTGTATTACAATGGAGAGATTTAGTAAGGCAATCAAAATTAGGATTTTATAAAAGATTAATTGCACAATGCAGAAACGAATCTGGATAGTCAACAAAAACATGCAAAATAAAATTGAAATATGAGAACGCAATGTATTGAAGGGAAAACCAAGGGACAAAATCTATGAGCTGTAAAAAGAACGAAAAAAATAATATGTGTAACACCGTGGGTATGAAGAAAGAAGGAAAACCGCTAATAAGATGAAATTAGATAATCTTACAATAGAAGAAAAGTGAATAAAGAATTGGAGCAAGGGAGAGAAAATTGAGTGGAATGGAATACAGACACGAGATCCTAGTTCTAAATGACCTGGATAACTTCTACAACATAATTACCGAAGGAAGAAAACAAGCTTCACAGAATTGTTAGATGTACTGATCAAGATCAGTATAAAAATAAATAACACAATAAGTGGCAATAAAAAAAATTAGATCGTGAAAACCTTGATTATGTAATTTTCTACGTGGAACAAGATAAAGAATTTGAAATTTTTATTTTCACTGATACAAGAAATGGAAGAAACAGGAAAATATGCAAGACAACTGTTGAACCGATTTTGATTTACGGAGTAGATACACGTGTCAAAACAAGTAAAAACAAATAAGTGCATAGCACAACAGAAATCGACATATTAAGAAAAATAATAAGCAAGAGAGGAAGAAATCTGACTAAAAATAGGATAATGGAGACGAATATGATGTAGCACATAGTGGAGAGTTTAAAAAAAAATAGGGTATAGGATAGCCACGTAAAAATAAGAAGGGAAACAGTAAAATTGGAATAATGTATCAATTAAAATACTGATGAGAATTACACGTATATTTTTATGTTTTAGAAATTGAAAAAAATAAAATATACAGTGCGTCCACGGATTTTCTGCAATACTCGAGTGACAGTATTTTGATATTTTTTTCACTGTTTCTTTTATTTTAAACGTTTCCTTTATTAAAAAATTGAAACCGCAAATATGTCATCTGCAAACTCGAGGAGGTCTTCTAATTTTGAAGAAACTTGCCAGTTAAATCCGGTTCTGCAGTCTTCAGTGTTTTTCATTACCCAATCAATGACAAACAGGAAGAGCATGGCTGACAGGATGCAGCCCCTGTCTTACGCCTGTTTGTATTTTAATTGTTTGCAATAGTTATCCATTGTGTTCAATTTATGCCATGTAGACTTAATTTTTACAATACTACGAAATTTTTCTGGTATTCCGTATTGTGTCAATATTTCCCACATTTTAGCTCTGTCTGTTGAGGCTGAAGGCTTTCGTGAAATAAAAATTGACATGCACTTCCTCGCGCATTCTGTAATTTGTTCTAATATGTGCAAATACTGTCTATACATGATCTTCCCTGTGTAAAACCTGCTTGGTTTTCTCTTAATTTCATGTTCACGGCTTCCATTAAACTTTCGAGCATTATTCTTGTCTTAATTTTGCTTATATAATAATAATTCCCTGTAAGCAGTCCTTAAGTATGGTCAAATAGACTTAGGGTGGGTTTACAGAAAGCAAATCAAATATTTAATTTCGAATTAAACTAATCACGATTAAGTTGCCATAAGAATTACATTGCGAACTGTCAAATTAACAACGTCATTAAAATTTGATTGCAATTAAATTTTCTGTAAACTGGCCCTTAATGTTATTAAAAAATTCATTGGTATTAAAATGGAATTAACATTATGCTAATTACGAACAAAACTGTGATAGTTATAAATAATAATCCAAGATTATCATGAACTAGGAATGTACCAATAAAAGTTCTGTTCGAACAGCATTTTTGACTAGTTTGAAACTGTCAAATATATTCGCCCGTCGAATTAATTACCGCTTTCAAGAGCTGCATTAAATGTGAAATTAGATCGGCGCATACTTCTGACAGTTTCGGACTAGTCAGAAGTCGTTGTACGAACAAAGATTTAAAAAAAACACTAGACTGAAACATGTTGATATTAAATAAAGCTAATACATTAACAAAACTGTAAAAAATAATACTTAAAAAGGAAATTCTTTTAAATAATAATGACCAAATAATAAATGTAAAAAGTAGATTTGACTATCTTTAGAAAAGATTGAGAAAATTAGCGAAGTACAAAAATGTAATAAATATAATTCAAAGGTACTTAATTAAAGTTATTTATGCAACTACAGTGTAAACTAGGTCTTTCTTATCGAGTGCAAAATAAAAAAGCAACTTTTGTATACAATGTTTTTTCTACAACAAATTTCACATTTTTTTATCAACTGCTTTATTTATGTCGGTACTGAACTGGTTAGATAATTGAAAATTTTATGTTGGTGCCACTGCCGCTACATCGCCTAGACTACACAAAATAGTAAAAAATAGGCAACCTATTTTATTTTTTATGCATTAGTGTTTGTAAAGAACTTTATCTACGACCACTACTGTAAATGACGAATTACGTACAACGCATAAATTAAGTAAGTGGGTGTTTACAAACTGCCGTGCGTAAACAAAATCGCACAACGAGGACATCTGAACCTAACATTACGTACGCTTGAAGTTAGATCTACGTAATCGCATCACATTATATTAGCTTTGTTCCTACACAGTACTAAATCAGTTTGAAACTGTACTGCTCATGCGTTCTTGCTAAATACACAGCAATATTAGTAAGAGCGCATGACCTGTAGCAAGAGCGCATGAGCAGTACAGTTCCGAACTGATTTAGAACTGTGTAGGAACAAAGCTATTGACACTCGTCGAGATTGCAACTGTCATTGCTGATTATTTTGAACTTGAACAATAAGGTAATTTTTGTGATAAAGTATAGTACAAAACTGAAATTACTTGCACTCGCCGCCGCGCGGCTCGTGCGCAACTTTTCCACGCGTGCATAATATGCCATTTACAACTTTCGTTACATAATATACTATTTTATTATGCATTGCTTTTTAAAAAGTGACACTTTATAAACTAAAATTGACATTTAAAATGTCTACTTTAGACCCGGTTGTAGAAAAAATAGTGTAACAATACTATTAAGTTGAGATGAGTAATGATACTTCCTAATTTTGTGTAATGTTTATTCTTAACAGCTACCGGTTTCGGCTATTCAAGCCTTCATCAGGCTGTTAAACGTCTGAATTACATAAATAATCAACAATAATCATTGGAGAGAAGGAAAAGAAAACTTATAAAATCATATGTAAAAAATCTAGCGGAGTGAAGTTGTAAAGTAAGTATGGAGTAAGTTACTTTACAACTTCACTCCGCTAGATTTTTTACATACGATTTTATAAGTTTTCTTTTCCTTCTCTCCAATGATTATTGTTGATTATTTATGTAATTCAGACGTTTAACAGCCTGATGAAGGCTTGAATAGCCGAAACCGGTAGCTGTTAAGAATAAACATTACACAAAATTAGGAAGTATCATTACTCATCGCAATTTACAATTCACCTAATTCGGATATGTCTCAAAATTAAAAATACTGTTAAGATTGTTGAAATTGGACAAAATTTTTGAGTGAATTAAAATGAAAAAATCTTCTCTCATGAAAAAATTTGAAAAACCTACAGTTCTTTTGTATCTAAAGCGTTTTAAATAAGGCCTTCCAAAGCACCTGTTTTTACATATTTCTTTCTACCCTCAGATTACATATTTCAATAAACAGATTTAGAGTTTTTACTGTTGAAAGTACATATTTTATTCATAATTTTCACACCCTATTCTGTCTTCGCAAAAAATATCACAATGCAAAGCTCTTAATCGACAGATAAAAATCTGTCAAACCTGTCGTCAGTTTTTAAACTGGATAAATATAGGGAGCACCTGCTTTATTTATGTGACGTTTGCTTTGCTCAGTCGACACGTCCCATAATGTGATAGGCAATTCTTAATACCCAAAATACCTGTTAAACGTTACTTTTGTCCTCCCACAATGATTCCCTGCGGATACGAGTCATGCTTAATCCTTCGGCAGACAGCAGCGTTTAAAAGATTACCCGGATTGTGTATAGGCCATTGATTAAAAACATTTGTTCCTTAATTTGGTGAAATTCCCAGTGAGGAGAGCATAATGGGTGTCAGGGCGTGAATGGTAGAGTCAGACGGTCGTCAATGGAAGGCATTCACGATCGGTATGTGCAGTTACTTATTCTGCTTTATGCCTCCGTTAATGCCGTACGTGTTCACCGTCACTTGCTGCATGTTTCAAAGGATTAATTTTTCTATTTGGAGGTTCACAATGAACTGATTTCGTGGAAAATTGCTTATAGAATATTATTAAAATCATCCATTCTAATTGATACGGGTAGTGATCAAGATGATTTATCAATAAGCATGGAACATCTTTTAATATTTCTCAAAAGCACAAATTCTGAAAATACAATTTACTTTAATTTATTTCGTATTAATTAAAATATTAACACATATTTTATTTTAGAATAAGTTTATAATTCATAGATTTTCTTTTGTTACTTAACTAAAAATAGAGGTTAAAGCAATAGTTTTAGTCGAATAATTTGATACGAATAAGAAAAGAATGAAATTAAACAATAGTTACACGCAATAAAAAACCGAATACAAGAAAAATTTAACTACATTTTTATTGTACTTTTTGTTTCACAGAGTCGTCATAAATACCCATCGACATGTGTGGTATGAAACAGTATCTCACACTCGTAGAAACTACCCAGAAACTATTGTTAAGAAGATGTTAAAATAATCGACAAAAAATATGAAGTGTAAAACGAAGCGATAATAATCAATTTAATTGTGTCGGCCATATCTGCTTCAATTCATTAAGCAAGCGAGGCATGAAGAAAAACAGTGGCCTCGTTAGTTAATCGTTCCTGGTTTAAGAACGGATGATATATGAGGGTTGGGAGGGTCGCTTCCTGTCTGTGTGGTGCCAAGCAGTCTGGCTCGGACAGGCATCAAACGTGCCACTTCATGTCGACCTACGTCATCTTTTATATTCTCCAGAGGATCGCCTCGGTGGTCCTACGGTCTTCGGCAAGCTTAAGACAAAACAGATATGCAGTGGCGTAGCTTCAAATTTTACTGAACATTTCTTACAGAGGCTCTGATCTTAAAGGAACACCTCCTTCACACACTATTTATTTTTAAGTTGTTGCCACGCAAACCATTATTAATATTGATTTAATAATTATACTAGAGTAGATCACAACCGATTAAGGATAAAAAAAGAATGTGAAAAGAAAATGTATGCTCCTCAGTAGTTAGTATTGACAATATTTTCACAGAGGGTCAAAGAAGCTTAAATTATCCTCCCCCCCAAGTCCTGCAGTTATTTGACCGCCACATCTATAGCATTCATTAACACTTACAGATACGTTGTTTCAAAAAATAAGTAAATAGGTAATACAGTTAGAATTCTTTTTCAGTTAACAAAACATTCAATTGCAAATGTTATACATCTTTGATTAATTGATCAATCATATCTAAATTATTAGAAATAATGGTATTTTTTTTATATGTAATTGTATTTAATTTTGTAGGTTCAAGGTCTCTCTGGTAATTACAAGAAATCGAAGTTCTGCGAAGATCTACTAAGATCCGATTTTACAAACATGGAATAAGGACAGAAAAACTATTCACCGAATTTCTTTCAACATTCTTCCATATCTATGTCACGTTATTCTAAGAATACTGTTATACTCGGTTCATCCGACGATTGTAAAAATCAAGCCTTAATATCTCTCTCAAATTAAGAAATTATTCAAATGGATGAATAAGTGATTCTGAAAACAAATGATGAGAAGAAAAGAGAAATAAATGCCTAAATAATAATAGAAAACTCTAGTAATATTTACCAAATGAAAAATTGTTTCTTTAGTACTTAGAACTTAAGAGAAAATAGGAGTCATTTTTAACGTCAAGTTTCTCTCTGCTTTTACTTTAATTATTGAAGACTTTATTTATTTGAAAAGAAAAATAAGAAATTATGTGAATAACACATACAAATTGAGAACATTCTCAAATTTGAAAACATTCATTCTGAAATATTTCAACAAATTCAATGTGAAAATAAGTAAATTTTTAAGAAACATAAATTGAATTAAAATTACACAAACATAAAATAAGAAAAAAGTAATAATAGGAATAGAAACAACAACAATGTTGTTTTCAAAAATCGAGCACATTACTAACGAACAGTTTAGGTCGCGGCCGATTTTTTTGAGATTTGCTGTGGAGTTCTCGAACTACTCTTCTTCTGACGAAGCCCCAAATAAATAGAGCAGAAACAGCTGCCAACAGGATACTCGAGGAATCGAGAAATTTCTTTGGTGCTATTTGGTTGCTATTTGTCATTTTTCACATAATTTTTGGTCAAAAATTGGCAGCAAGATGTCGCGACCTAAACTGTTAATAAAGGCCAAATTCTGCAACATTCCTCATACTCAACCAATACTCAACTCACACTCAATCTTGGCGGTTTGACATTATTTGAAATTCAAAAATACTTTGATTTATGTTCCAGAATTTGACACTAATTTATAACACACATGAAACTAACGTAATAATAAAGGTACTTCTTAACTCATTTTAAATTTAGCTACCGGTTTCGATACGAAGGAATAGTTATAATTAAAATTTAAAAAAAAGGGGGAATATTCCTCCTTCTTTCCAATGATGGTTGGTTCCAGATTTAACAGTTCTTTTGACAATCAGCAGTCTGATGAAGATATAACATTGAAACCGGTAGCTATATGTATTAAAAGTTAAAACAAATTAGGAAGTACCACGTGACAATACTTATTTAAGCTTTAATATTTACAACAGATTTTTCTTTTTAGTTCTCTTCGAATTCCTGTACAATAAGCAATTTATTATTTTTTTAAATCTTCATAATCGAGTGCCCAGGTTTTTCCTATATTTTGGTTGCAAAGTTTATTTGTAAATTAATTTAATTTTTAATTATTATTTCATCAAATATTTTAAAAATAAAATCTGCCAAACATGAAATGAAAAAAAGAAATGTATGTATTAAAATAATTTTTTTCTCGTTTTTTTTTCTGCTTCATATTATTTCATTGATCAAAAACATTCCTGAACTTAAGAATTATTAATATTCAATAAGAAGAGTGACTCTTGAAACTGAAATTAGAACAAAAAGGTCATGACAAAGTCTATTAACGGAGAGAAGTGATGATCAGAATCAGTGTGAGATCATTTCTCTTAAACATCAAAACAATGAAAAATAAATTCAAATTTAAAGATTTTTTTTTAAATTTTGAGCAATACAGAACGTCTTGTATCAAACCGAAATAAAGAAAATATCAAATAAAAGAGAAATGAAATCTGTAAACTTGAAAATACAAAACAAAACAAAAACATTGCATTAATCTGTAATTAAGGAAAATATAAAACGGAAAAGTATAAAAATAAATATTGGATATTTATACTTTATATTAATTTTCTAAAATTACTGCGTCAAATTATATAGCTTTTACGTAAATCTAAGAAAAAAATAAAAACGTTTCGCGTCATTAGGGAAGGACAAATCTAAAAACGAAAATAAAACCCATGTGCACGTCTATGAAAAGGTTTTGGTGCCAGAATGTCTGGCAAAGCTAAACACATGGGACCTAAGGGACCACGAAATTCTTTACTGCTAACTCGTGTTGACAAATTAACGCATTGTGAAATAAAAACCGAAAGTTTATGGACCGGCTCGGAAAACGTGGAACCGCTAACGTACAAACCAACCTAACACGCATTAGTCACAGGAAACATTCAAACATGTGCGTGAATGTACCATCGACATTAGCGAAACCGTTCGAAATTTTCGAGAACGCGTAGCACATGCCCGAACTGCAAAACTTCAAATACTAATTAACAACTTGTTTACGTTAACTTATAAACTTCTGGCTTAGCGAGCAAGCACACAAAGTCATAAACATCTTGAAAGTTGTAGAATGCAGGAGATGAGATGCTGAAGTTTCGGGCTGTTATTGTTTATCAAAGAACATCACCTCCGGCGAAACTTTACTTATGTTAAGAAAACAGAGTTCAAAGGTTGTAAAATTGTCTTGTATCTAGTTTCCAGAAGATTTGCTCCTTGAAGTTCACTTTAATTTATGTCTCGTTAAGAACAATATTTAATTTAAAAAATTCCAATTATTTTTCTATACTGCAGGTAACTTTTTTAAAGTTTATTAAAAAAAACTAATAAATTGTTTATACAAATTAGGATATGCAGACCAACATTTTCGAAGATTTAATACTTAAACTACATACGTCTTAATAAATTCTAAAAACGTATATTAAAATACAAATTTTGTAAAAAAAAATTGTGCAAATCGGTTTTGATTACAGCGGATTCCTCGAGCATGCTCTGTACAGCTGTTTAAGGTCTCATTGGGCCTTCATCAACAGAACCGTAGCTCCAGAACTCCACTATAGAAAACATAAATATATTATGTTATGTTGTGTTGTCTATGAACTCCACTGCAAACCAAACCGATTTCTCCTAGGTTATATGGCATTGCGATGTGAAAGTAATGAACAATTTAATTAGTGACATCTTTCGATCGCTTTTTGACCTACAAATTTTATGTTGTAAACATCATATCTGCAGGCCGAACTCATAAATGTTACAAAATCATATGCTTAATGTAATATAATCGCATTGTCAATTCTTTTAAGAGAAAAATTTACTTGCTTTACTTAAACAATTTTGCTACTTTTAAAATAATTTATTTTATTATTAATGATACTTTTTTTACAACACGGTTTTTAATATACATTTTTCTCAGTGTACGTATTTTCTATTATGAGATTTTCTAGCATATACGGCATTCAGTATTTCAGCTAAAATTCAAATTGAAAAAATAATAAGTGCGTCAATAGGTCAAAAGTTACTTATCATACAAGTAATCCTTTTATCAAAAAGTTTTAAGGTTATATGTAATGGTGTGCTTGATTAATGTAATATGGGAAGAGAAAAACACTGTATGAAGGAAATACCAAACCTGAAATGGGGAAGAAATTCTTTAAAAAATGTTCCTCGCACTGGTCGACCAATTATTTCAGTCACGACTGTAGAAAACATTAAAAAGTAGAGACACGGATACTAGATGATGGACGAATAGGATTGAGCAGAGTTCAGTGTATTAACGGCTCTTGATGTTATGTTGGAGACGCTGTATGCGGAAAAAAAACTTTAATAATTTAAGTTAATTTCAAAATTAACTTAAATTATTAAAGTTACAAAACAAATTATAAAGTTTAACTCGTGTCATATATTTTTTATTCGACATAACTTTCTGAAATTTTAATATGAACGCCCTCCTGCTTAATGAGATCTTACGAATAAGACATCGAGCGTTCCTGTAGGTATGTTATTTAGGCACTATTGTACAATGCCAGTTTCAATTTAAGCTGAAGCTTAAACCCATAACAACGATTATTTCAACAAATATTGTTAAGGGTTTAAGCTTTGGTTAAGCTGGAATTATACAACTGGACTTTAAAAGTATTTCCATATGGCGACCATGTATGTATAGTTCACTTTTTTATTATATGAAAGGACTTTTATATAGCTAACTTCTTATAACTTTTGTGAAACAGCCTTGCGGCTTTCGTCCTATTATTTCATCGAATATTTTCTTAACTCAGATCTACTCATATACGATCGGCATATAGGATAAAAGAAATGATCTAGATGTTCAATTAAGAATAATTTAGTATAGTCTCATAGTAACCAATTAATAAACAAACTTTAGAAAAACTGATTTTGGACAACAAATCAGTTTGAAAATCATAATTAAATCTCCACGAGTGTTATTCTTTATATGAAGCATAGAAATTACAAATAGAGCCTAATAAATTTATCATTTATTGCAAGGTTATTGCGTGCAGTGAAAGTTTTTTTACCAGAAAGAGGACACAGATAAAGATTTATTTATAACATGTGTTTTTTTAAAAATGCCATAAAGGTTGGCCATGAAAATTAAAACTCATGTCGTAGCTTGGCATCTAACACATGCCAAATCTGAAAATTTAGAGTAAATGAATGGAGCTAAGACATGAATTATCTTTTCCACAGCCACCCCTTATGGCATTTTTAAAAAAACACATAGTACCATGTTATTGTTTAATACTAAAAGTACTGAGATTTGGAAGAGTCTCCATGCCGTTGCAGACTAATGAATAATTTGTAAATGAGTCAATCTGTCATAATTTATATTTTCTTAGAACACAGGAGCGATTTCGTCGCTTCGCGACATTATCAAGTGCTTGTAATAATTTGGTAGTGCACGCCATTTTATGAAACGAAATGTTACTATTTTAAGGAGCTATCTATTTGAACAGTTGCATTAAACGCTACTTTTCATGGGGTTTTCTCTAGTGATGGGCGAAAATGGTAGTCGAATAAAAATAGTAGCCGAATGAAAATAGTAGTCGAATAACAAAGTAAGTAGTCGAATGAAAATAGTAGTCGAACAGTGGAATAATTCCTTCAAATGCAACTTTTTGAATGTCAAATAAAAATAGTAATCGATTAAAAATATTAATGATTAAATATGTATTATATGTATATTTTAATGACTAACGCAAACGTTATATGTTATCATTAGTACTACAGATAACATAAATAGCGGGTACTTGGGTTTCGTAAATCTCTATTAGCATTATAAGAACAAATTGTCGCTGCACTTTGGAAATTGAGGAGAAATCAAATACGTTATATTGAATTTGGCGTGCAAAACAAAATTATGATTTACTTTTGTTCTAATTGGGCAATATGAACATTTACTCGCTATATCAATTTAATTAAAACTTATTATTGTATTACACACTGCTCAAAAATTGAAGTGGATAACGGCGGCGGGGCAAGACCTAAATTTGATGTGGGCAAGAAAAATTTTCCGCGCAAGAGGACGGATTTTATATAAAGTAAAAATCGAAAACTTCCCTATGATAGAAATTACCCACTACCTTACCTGCATAAGGTAAATTTACGTATAGTTCGGGTAATTACCCGTAATTTGGCAACACTGGTTGCTAGACTAGATTTTTAAAAAACGAATATGGTAGGTTAGTATTTCCAGATGCTTGCTAGACGATGGGATTTATCGTTTTATGATGAGTAAAATCTTTACTCGCGGTCACGGCTTTTAAAGGCGACGGGCCACTGTGCGCGAAACTAAGCTAAGCTAAGCGAAACTAAGTTTTTTGAAATATAGATCCGACGTAAACTCACGCGGACGAGGCAACCGAGCGAAGATAAACATTGTTTTATATCTTTGCTATCCTAACTTCGCTTCCCTTAGCTTTAGTTGCCACGTTCGCTTAAGATTACGTTGGATCGAATTGTCAAAAAACTTAGTTTCGCTTAGCTTAGCTTAGTTTCGCGTTCAGTGGCCGCCCGCCTTAATGGTCCTAGCTAAATATTTTTCATGAGTTAAAGAAAGCTGCATAAACCTTCGAGGCGCGAGGCCCTTCAAACTGCGAGGCCGTAGGCAATGGCCCTAAGGTACTAAATCAACACTCCGTACAGGTAACGCAATCCCGTTCCTCTCGTGAGAGGATTGAGAAACAAAGATAACAAATATAATTATCGAAAGTGCAATAAGGAAGACAACATTATTAGGGAATTCTGTTTACCGCAATGTCACTGGTTTCAATTTAAAAGTGTATTAGGTTATGTCTAGTTAAGTTATTTACCAATCAAAAAGTTGTTATTTTAAGAAGTGCGCAATTTTTCTTTTACGAGAAAGGCGGAATCATTAAATGTCATGCGATGAAAGTTTGGGAGGCGATATTTAAACTCAATTTTCTTAACCACTGATAGTAACTTTGACAAGCGTCACTTCAAATAATATTTCCAACTGTTTTTTATCCCTAGATGAGAATAATTTGCGACAAGGATAGATATAAAAAATCACTAAATGCGTTACCTCTATACGAAGTATGTTGATGTAGTTAAATGGCCTACGTCGCCTACGCCTTACTCCGCCTCTGGTGGATAATTATAATTGTGCTGAAATGTACTATCGGGGCCTTAAAATTTCGCACTACTTTTTATCAAGTAGCCAGAATTTCTCCAAATTAGTTTTATAGAACAGACTCTGTCCTCGATTTTGACACAAAAGACAATTAACCAAAAGTCAGATTGTTTGGTTATATTTTAAGAACAGCAAAATTATAGGTTTCTTCGGGTTCGCACAAAAACAGTCCTAGAACCGTCCGGAGCATGCGCATAACAAAAAAGGAGTTCGAGTTTTTTCAGAACAGTCACGGATCCAGTAATCTGGTGTTTTCGTTTTTCTTAGGACTGTCCTGAACTGTTCTGGAACCGTTCTAAACAGTACTCGCTCCGAAGTGGGGACGATTGAGAACTGGTTCTGGGGCACCTGCGCATTTTCAATTTAATGCAGCTGCGTTGATAATTTTCAAGTGTTAGGAGAAGTAATTCATTTCCACACAAAAACTAGGGGCTATGTAGAGAATATAGTAAAAGAGATGCCGAATTTATAGAACATATAGGAAATATTAATATGAAAGTTGGCGTAGAGTTGGCGTATCTAGTTTTGCCATCTACAAGCTATTTTATAAACTGAACGAAGCGTTTTGGTTTTATCGGATTTTCTCGCGGTCTACAACAGTTCAGAATTTTGTTCATTGCACTTACAGTTCTGCGCAATCCCTGAACCGTTTTGAAATTTGAAACCCCAACAAACCTAGTAAAGTATTAGAACTGAATAACAAAACAAAAGTAGCGACCAACCATTTTTTAATTTTGCGATTGCAAAACCCTTCTCTCCTTTAGAAAGCATGTGATTTTACAACTTGAGCATTACATTTGAAATATGAGTTTTAAAATGATTATTTTTGCAAGCCATTTATAGCGGAAAATTGAATCGTGCGAAATATTAAGGCCGCGATAGTACATTTAAAAGTGTTAAATGGTTTGGACAGTATACTGTCTCTCATCTCTCAATACTGTTTTATAGGGAATATTTCGTGTAAATTTTTTTACTGCTTTGTAGTGTTATCGCTTTAACAAAAAAAGTAGGATTATGGCTCCAAAATGTTAGCAAGTTAGAGAAACAGAATTGCGTGTACCGAAGTCACTACTCTTATTTTTAACTAATATTTCCATTTATTACCATAGAAGTTATGCCTCTGCGACGTTTGAATAGAAAGAGGACAACGATACCTACAATGAAAATTTAATAGCATCAACCAATCTTTTGGCAGATGATCAGTTTGTGTCTGGGGAGGCATATGTTTTGATGGCCCCACTGACCTGCTGCTGGTTAATTAATGAAACAATGATTACCATAAGATTTCGCGACAGTGTTATAGAGCCCATAATAGTACGTACCATTTTGCTGCTGCAATAAGTGAAGGATTTTTTTTTTATTGATTATAATGCACGTCCTTACCGTACAAGAATTGTAAATAATGGGATAGAACATCATAGGATTACTAGAATGGAGTGGGCACCCTGCTCACCAGACATGAATTGCATTGAGCATGTTTGGACCGAGATGTCTAAGTAATTTAACCAGCTCCAGCAGCCTCCCCATACCTTACAGCAAATGTCTATGGCGTTGCAAGCAATTTGGAAAGTTACATCTCAGATCTTTATCAACAATTTGATAATGAGTCTTCCCAATAGAATAGCTGCATTAAGGCGAACCGGGGGTGGGCCTACGCGGTATTAACTTTGTTTAATTCATCAATAAAAGAACTTTATAATAAGTTGTTATTTTTTTTCCATTTATACAATATTTTTCAATTACTCATTTTTTCCCATTGAAGATCTGTCTCCTTTGCTTTCTTTAATTGTATCGTAACATCCACCAATGAATAAATTTGTATCTCATGGATCTTCATTTCTTATTTAAAATTTCTACGTAACAAAAATCATTGTAAATATCTACATTATACATTTACATTATTATATCATTATTGTTTAAAAATTATAATCGAATATTTTTAGTTGTAACTATTCACGGTCTGTTACTACTTTTATTCTGTAACTTATAAACGGTGAGCAAATAAAAATCAGATTAGAGTGGGCGGTGCAAAGAAAATATAGGTCTGTGATTAAATAAAAAGTCAATAAATTTTAGAGTCTATGAATGCATTACATTAATTAATTCAGTTAATCACAGACATTGCGCCACCTACTCTAATCTGATTTTTATTGGCTCACTTTTTATATGTAAAATGGATTTTAGAATGAAAGATACTTACTTGATTATGATCAACATAAGTTTATTTAGTGCGCACAGTGTTGTTTTTGTTATATCTCAAAAACTATTCGTTTGCGGGATATGTTTATATGAACTTTTTTTCATGTTTTGGTCGTGAGGAATTAGCCTTTGAAGTTTGTCCCCTCATTACAGTAACATCCAGTACATTACCCTTCCATCTAAACAAAATTCGAATTTACAGGTAGTATAAACAAATAGTATTAATTAGGTTTGAAAGATGATCGATGGATTTTTTCTTGTAAGGCGATGCTTAAAAAAGGTTGAGAACCCCTGTGCAGCTTAAAGAAGCCTGGTTCCCAACATTTTTGCATTAAGATTTTCAAATTAAATAGTAAATAATTAATCTTTATTTGCAGAATGATTTTTAATAGAATATTGCTTCGTTATATATAAAGAGGGGGATATCGACATCGATATGGGCGAATATACAGTATCCTAGTCAACGATAATTAATAATAAACACTGAAATATCGGACAACATTAGCTAGGAACTAGGCCACGCGTTATTCGACAAAATTTTTAAAACAAAAAACAAAACTATTTATGTTGGAGGACGTCTGTGACTTAAGAATATTACTGCCAATAAGTACAAATATCAACAAATTACCTTATCTGTTCAAATATGAACAGATAAGGTAATCCAAAGAATAACATTTCGTAAAATTTTAAGAATAATTTATGCATAGCCTTCGTATATCAGGACGTGTAGTCTACATAAATTCTCTAATAAACGATTTAAGTATTGAATTCAAGAATAAAAGTCAGTCAGTCAGCCTTAAAAGACCCAAGCAGCACTATTTGTAAATAAATTTAAACTGCTTTAGAGCTTTCATTTATACATTAATACATTAATTAAATTTACATTATTATACAATTATACAATATTACATAATATTGCACTTATACACTGTATACTTTAAAAAGTGTACTGAAGATGCCTCAAAAAGTGAAGATGCGTTGTGATTCGTATTATTTAAGGACATGTATGTAATGTAGTTACAATTTTTGGACAAAGTACTAATAAATAAACCTTTTACTAACATGCACAGTGTACCAAACATTTAAAGAACTTTAAGCTCCCCTTCAAAAATTAATGAGTAAAGCTTTCTGGAAATAAATCAAATAAATATGATTGGATGATAATTTCAATGAAATTAGAAAGTTTCAATGAAACTAGAAAGTTTCAATGAAACTAGATAATTTCAAGGAAATGGAAGAGTGTCTTCCTACAATAGATCAAAATTAAGAGTAAAACAGTCAAACAAATGACACTTATTGGTTTTGATAAAAAATCGCATTACCTATAAAGGCCGCTTTAATCTACCCTGTTTCTTAAAAGCTTATAGCTAAAAGATTTGATTCAATTTCGACAATTTCTATTTGGAACAAGCAATTTTTGGCTATTGATGTTGAATAATTTATTAACTATTTATTTATAAAACCATCATCAAATTTTATATAAAAGCTTTTGTGTTAGGTTGTAAGAAGTATTCAGTTATTTAAATTGTATTTTATGAATGTTAGTTAGACACGCTCAATCTTAAGTTTCCCAAACAAAACTTAGGAAGTCATTTAAAGCTAAAATGACTGCTTAACATTTCTTTATTAAATTTAATTACCAAAATAAGTTTCCAAGTTTTTAATAATAAATTTCCTTAATCGGAAACATCTCATCAGTTTTATAACAGGTCGTTGAATCTTCTTAAAGGATTATAAAGCTATCATAGTTACGTCTTATTGAAACAAATTTTACGATTCTTCATCCAATGATTTTCCTCAATATATTTGTTATAATATTTGGAAATAATCTAAGTTCCTGTTTCAGTATTTCTAAAAAAGTATTGCAATATACCAAAATTAAAAGGAAATGCTTAAAAATCACTTCAAACTTATCTAAGAACTAAAATAAAATTTGTTTAAATTATGAAGAAATAAATTATATTAACAATAAATATTCAAATACCAAAAAAATTCTTATAATTGAAGCACTTTCTTCTCCGTTAAAAAGTATTACAAAATTTGGAATTGATCGAATAGGTTGCAAAAGCAAATCAAAAGTCGGTGTTTCGCTGTACGTTGACAGCTTCTTCATGATAAATATTGTAATAATTGTCAGTTAATAATATTATTCAACATATTTTAATGAATGTTACAGTCGCTTCTTAACGAAACGTAGTAATTTTCTATTACTGTGTAATAATATTAGTTATTTATTCTAATAAAGCGTCGGCTTTTCAATTGAGTTTGCAACCTGTCCGAAAGATTCTAAATTTTGTAAAAATATTATCGAGATTAATGATCAGACCATAAAAGCAAATAATTTTCTTATTCGATATCTAATTTAACATTATTTTAATTTACTTGTTAAATGTAATTGAATAATTCATTGTTAAGGCATTTTGTAACGTAATTTCACTTTTTTTACACTTTTGTGCATTTAATAAGATAATTTATAACTAAAATTAATTATTTTCCATCGTTTGGCAAATATTGTATTATAGAAAATTATGTTGAGAAATAATGTGGAAAATTGTATTTCAGGAAATAACTGTGAAGTACCCAACGCCATCTCTTAGTTTCAAGAGTGCGTCAGTTCCAGCGGAAGCGTGAAACATTTCTGCTTACATCAGAAAACTCTACACCCTACTTCATACCCATCTAATACGGTAGCACTCTAATTTTAGGTTCGTGTTGAGCTTTCTTTAGAGATTCTTGTTATTCGTAGATGGCATTGTATCTCGGTCGAGATCGCACCAACAGATATCTTTTCAGAAGCTGAAACATTCTAAGAGAATACTTTTCGAATACGTAACTGCATTCACATATGAAAATCACGATAGGTGGCACAAAATTGTTACTCAAACATTATTTTCACAAACTTATATCGAATAATTTAGTTATCATTAATTCCGTTTTGAATGATTAAAGCGGCTGATTTTGAAATTAAGAAAAAAAATTAATTTATTCTTCTTCTACTCGATGCAATTATGAAAAACTTTGAAACCTATGAATGTTAAATGTATTTACTGTTTTTAAGTTGTTAATTGCCTTTTAAATGAGCTGCACGGCATAAAATCGAAATGTTTAGTTTAAAAATTCTATGACAAATAAAAGTCACGCAGCCAGACACTAAATGTGTGTTATGTCAGAACGGCAATAGCTCTAACCCAAGAATCATTTCCTTATTTATTTATTCAAGGCGGATACCGTACCGAACGTATCCATAAAACTTCTTGAAAGAATGTAGCTGGCAAACCACGTTTAGTTGGTTTTTGTACGGGCATAAAATGTTCTTCTTGAATTACAACTGCATTATACGTTTTAATTATAGTTGTAAAACGCTCTGTAATATTATTTTGTGTTTAATAGTGGCTATAAATAGTTAATATGATACGTTACCTACAACATAGATAACTTAGGCTGTCTACTTTTCCTTTAACATCAAAAGTACTATATGTAGATATACTACAAAAGCAATTTATTTTAATTTTTTTTTTTTGTTTTCATTTTTGTGAAATCGAGATGTGCAATCGGAGTATTAAAATGTGTTTCTTTAACTCTTCTCTTTGTCGGAACAAAAAAAAATACCCGCTGGTTGCAGATCTGAAACAATAAAATTTCAGGCGTAAGTACCGAATAATAAATCTTGTGAAAGACACGAAAAGCCGCGCGCCATTTTATGACTGTTGTGATGGTTTCACGAAGAAACGTATTATTTGATCTATCTGGGTGGGCTCTGGATATATTTTCGAATCTGGATTTATTTACGTGCGTATTTTTTAATGCTGGAGTAATTTTAGAGCCGTGAGCTATTGTCGTATGGCAGTCGTTCTTGGTAACAAACAACAAAGAATTTCGCACCGCAAGTCTTTTGCTATTAACTAAGTCCTTGTCTAGTGTATATGTCTGCATAATTATGTAAACATATCGTAGCTGTTTGTTAGATCTTATTAATAACTTGTATAATTTTTCACTTTTCCTATAATCAAAGCTGAATTCGTGGTTTAAAAGAAATCCATATTAATATACCTCAGCAAAAGTTTAATAATAAATCACATTTAATAAAAAAAACACTGCATTTGTAGGTAACTCATAATATGAAATAAATACAGGGTGTCCCGTGACGTAATGTCACAACTTCACCTACGTGATAAGCAATTCAAACTAAGTAAAAAACTGTAATAAAGTTTTGTTCTAAAGTAAACCGTTTCAATAATACTAGGTGTTTAATATTTAATTTTTTATTTTTTTAAATCTTAATGTTCATTTAATCATTAATCCGCTCACCAAATAATCAATTCAAACTAAAAAAAATCTCTAATAAAGCAAACCCTTTTCAAGAATATGACGTGTTTTATAATTTTCAGAATTTTTAAACTTTATCTCAAAACGTGTTCGAAAATACCCCCATTGTTTGCTAAACACATTCCAGCGCGCTAAAGCCAGATAAAGTTTAAAAATTCTGAAAATTACAGAACACGTCGTATTCTTGAAAAACGGTTTGCTTTATTAGAGTCTTTTTTTTTAGTTTGAATTGATCATTAGGTGAACGAATAAATGATTAGATGAACTTTAAAATTTTTAAAAATTGAACGATAAACACCCAGTATTTTTGGAACGGTTTACTTTAGAACAAAAGTTTATTAGAGTTTTTTACTTGGTTTGAATTATCACGTAGGTGAAGTGATGATATTACGTCAAGGAACACCCTGTATACTTTGCAAAACAATATGGTTTCTGGTAGGTTTTTCATGCAAAAACGTTTCCATAGTCGTCGATTTTGTGCATCGACTTTTAATTAATTAAAAGTCGATGCAACAATGTTGAGCAAAATCAAGTATACCCTTATGGGTATAAATATTGCAATTTCTTAAACCTTAGAGACTCTAATATCCTCTCATTCTTTGACATAAATTGATAAGGTTGCAATTGCATTTTTTCCTTATCATTTATTATGTACATGTTTTTTTTTTTTTTTTCATGAAAAACCTACTTGCCTTGTTGGTTAAAATTAATGATAGTCCTTCAGTTCCTCTTGCAGGTAAGAAGTCATCCAAACTATTTTCTTAATTGAAAAAGGCAGAAATCAAAGATATGTGGCAAGGATGATAAATGTACTACAATCGACGATCTCAATAATCGTACGAAGATACTGACGAAACCAACAGAAAAACCAGGACAACATCGGCCTTAGATAAACGTTTTTTATGACTTTCTGCCTTAATAAGTAATGTTCAAAATGTGAAGGGTAAGAAACCGACTCGAGAAGCTGGAGTAAGGTACATGTCAAAGTACCGGTTAAAGAACTTATGCTCACCTACAATTTGCGAGGAAATATGCTGCTGGACCATTCAAGATAGAGCTAATGTTCAATCCGGGTGTTATCTACTCGTGAGATAAACGTATGCAAGACGGTGAGCACTACCAACAGCACAACTTCAGGAACACGGCAGGCGGAGATGGTTCGAATATGATTTGGAGTGATATGCTTTGGAGCTTGAAACAAACTTAGTGGTGTTTCGTAATGACGCTATTACAGCAGATAAATATATAAGACATGTTTTATTCGATAAATTGTTCAGGAGCGTTGAAACTAAAAATGACGCTCTATTCTTTTCTTGTAATTAACTGAAATATTTGTAAGTCAAATTTTTTCTGTAAATACATAGACATGAAAATAATGTTTCAGATGAGGCGGGGAAGTGATTCTTAAGTACATTTACGTCTCTACGTGAGTTTGTTTATGCGCGTTGGTTTACATATGCCACAAAATAATTTCATAATTTTAGCGTTACAAGCTGCAAAACGAAAACGAAAATTCTATCAAGTGACAGATCAACCCATACTTTTGTTCAGGGCATAGGCACGGCATAGGTAACTTTTTCTTTTTTTTTCCCCTTTGACCAGAACGCGTCTGCAAAAATGCGCCGCGGTCACCGCAGCCATTTAGGCTTATTGTGCTCGCTCTGGTTCAGTTAACGCAACCATTCAGTGAGGCATGTCCCCTGTACCAGCTGGTACAGGTTTTTCACTGATTGCGTATTGAAGTCTTCAGGAACAATCATAAGATGTCCGAATATGCGCTGTCTACGGTTTGCCAGTGCATCACATCTACACAAAATGTACATTGCCGTCTCTGGTTCCCTATTGCAAAGTCTGCAGCTTAGATTCCCATTAAATTTACCGATCCTCCGCAGGTGCTCCTTAACAGTAAGGTGTCCTGTTAGTAACCCCGTGGTGATATTGAGTTGCGCCCTGCTCAAAAGCAAAAGTTCCGCAGCTCTCTTCTTACAAGGACCTCTAAGAAAGGTCTTGCTATGGCGATGTCCTGGTCTACTTAGCCAGTATCTATTGTATTCCTCGCTTATCCAGTCACTGAAAAAGCCCCGGATAGCGTTCTTGGTTATGCCTAGGACAGGTTCAGGGCCAAGGTATGCCATGCCTGCTCCCTGCCTGGCTAGTTCATCGGCCCGTTCGTTGCCGATAATACTTGATGACCTGGCACCCACACTAGCGTAATACAGTTGTGCTCCGCCAAGTCATTGAGCTCACTTAAACATTCCCACACCAGTTTGGAAGAGATCTTTGAGCTTACTAAAACCTTCAAAGCCGCCTGGCTATCGGTTAAAATGAAGATCCGCTTATTTGTGTAAGCCCTCCTATTGTTTTCCCGCGCACGTTGCACGTTGTAATACGGCGTAAATTTCTGTTTGCAAAACAGAGGCAAATTGGCCCAACGGGAAGCATAACTTCTCCTTTGGTCTATACCCGTATATTCCAGACCCGGCACTAGTTTCAGTTCTGGAGCCGTCTGTATACCAAATCGTACTTTCAGGAGGAAAATCTTGTTCAAGTTTCCGGTGCTCAACAGATTCGTTAATTTCTATCTTGATGGGCAGGTTTATGTTGCCTTTGGGAACCATATAGTCCGTCCTCATGTCAAGTAAAGGACCCCTTATGCTGCCAACGATACTTGTGTGACTCGTACTTATATTAAGTAGGTGACGTGAATGCTGCAGTCTATGAAGTCCTCGTCTTGCCTCTCCCATTATCACAATGTGTAAGGGAGGGAGGTCTAGAAGGGTTTCCATTGCAGCGGTGGGCGTTGTACTCATCGCCCCGTTATGCCTAGACAGGCAAGTCTTTGTACCTTGCCCCGTCTAAGTTTGGTGGTCTTCTGCTTGACATAGGTAACTCGAATTTGTAATTTTTGGCGCTTACGCCTATTCGTGAGTTAGGCGACGATATGATCCTACTTGCCCCTTTCATAGGTGCACAATTTATTTTATTAAACGATAATGGATGACCGCGCATATCGACAACAAAGTTAACATTTTAATAACTTTATGCAAAGCATCCTTTCTTCCTTGTAGTTCCCATTCTTTAAATCTGGTTGCAAACGACGGCAACGCTGTTACTTCTTCTACAGAGTTAATTTCATTTTTTCATCTAGTTCGTTTTTTTTGTCTATTTTTTACTCATCGCATCGGCGTCGCACTATGTGGCCAACAACGCTTTCGCGTCTCAAAAATCTGTATTTTTTTTATTTACTGACTTATGTTAATGAAATTTGGTACGTGGATCAAGTAAACCATAGGCTTTATGACTGTGAAATCATTTTTGAAATTTTTTTGTTTATTTCTTTATTATACACATACACGGTGTTGATTCGTTTTTCACACATAGGAAGATAGCACGTAAAATCAAACATTTGCAAATATTGACTCTCCTGTAAATTTTAGAGCAAAACGGTAAAGGAAAAAATTGTTCAGAATTCTAAAATGCACTTACAGCCTTACTTATTTTTTTAAATTTTGTACTCATATTCTCAAAAATAGTAAAAGTTTTCAGGAAAATTGACATTTTATTAGCAGTTACCATGACTATGACAACACAAGGAAACATCAAAGTAACATTTTTAAATAATTTGTTCAAACTGGTCTCCATATGTAGCTAAACAATATCTTTATTGATCATAACATTCTTGCCTCATGTATGCCTATAGATACTGAGATACTCTGTTGCATTCGGCAATTATTGCTTCTTTTAGCGTCTCTACATTTTCATGGGAATTCTGTTAATTATATAATTTATTTTTTAAATTATCTCAGAAGAACAAATCTAGAAAACGTGCCGGTCAGTTAATGGTACCTCCTCTCCTTAGCAGTGATTAAGAAATGCCTCATTTAAAAAGTTTCGCACAATTGAACTATTGTGTGCAGGACAATATCATGCTATAACCAAATTTCATGGTCTTATGCTAAGATATCCTAAAGTGGACCCTACTGAAGTCTGCAGCAGTTGGTGATTCTTGTTACTGGTGAAGCATCTTTCGATAAAAAGGAAACCAATGATTCCTAAAATTTCTGCCAACACGTTAATTTGACGGTGTTGATTTCGATTTGGGACAGTTAATGTAAATTTTGAGTAGGTACTCCAACATAGAAAATTTAAAGAATTTGGGGTTACATTTGTACCTTATCACTAAAGAATATTTGCTGTAAAAAATTTCTAACATTATTGCATATTTCCTAGATAGTTTCAGAAAACATCATTCTTTAAAATTTGTCCCCTTCAAAGATTTTTCGTTGTTTGTGGTACTTAGACGATATATATTTTCGTATCTCTTTAGTACACGAAAAGCTGTAGTATTGTGACGATTCCGGTGCCAGCCGTCTCATGCGTCACCACCGACGCACCTTAGACGAGAAACTTCGGGCACTTCGAGATCACGCCAGCCGGTGGAATCAATCCGAGACTCTCCGTCGCGTTCCAGGCGATTCTCGAAACAAGAGCCCGGTTTATAGGGAAGCAAGCGAAGACCGGGAAAAGCGAATTCGACGTTGAACAGTTCGGCATTAAAGTTTGCGTTAGACTTTCGCTCGGCTGTTAAAATAAATTAGATATAAGCTTGTAAATAAATGTTAGTGTTATAGTGTAAGTTTACAAATAAATCAGTTTGTTTTTAAATAAATTAGTTTATTAACTATACTAGTTTGGTTTGTTTCGTGTTGAAACGATTACGCGGAACAGTAAATTCAAACGTTTTGAGATTGGCATATTTCGGTCTTTTTCAATCCGTACTTTCATATGGCATAATTTTTTGGGGAGGTTCTTCCGGCCTAAATATACAAAAATTATTCGTTATTCAAAAGAAAGCCATACGTTACATCTGCGGCGCGAATTATAATGCTCATTGCAAACCACTATTTCTCAAAACAGCTATATTAACTCTACCATGCCTATATATTTTTCATTCGGTGAGTTATATTCGACAACATATACACAAATTTCCAACCAACTCCTCTCTGCATCAACACGAAACCAGAATAAGAAATAATTTACATACACCTTTTAAAAGACTGACAATTTGTTCCACGGATCCTTCACACGCAGGCATCAATTTATACAACAAACTTCCATCAGAAATAAAAAAAGGCAACGAACTTCATCTCCTTCAAACAAAAAGCGAAAAAATTCTTGTCGGAACAACAGTATTACTCTGTCCAAGAGTTTTTAAACGAATAGATAGTATGTACAGCGTGGATCAATTTCGATGTCTCTTATGGGCATCTCTGTAACTATAAGAGATCGAAAAAAACTAGCGGCCAAGTCTCGATCTCTTTTTTTAGAGATAAAGTCAATAGACTAAACAAAAATTGGCTACCTTCTTTTGTTTTCGAGTTATAAGCCAAAATTGAGATTTTCAACTTTTCGTCAATCGCGCATATTTCGTTTATTTTTATAGATATTAAAAAATTGTTTTGACATTATTAAGACACTTTTTTAAATACAATTCAATGGTGTAGTTGGTTTTTTGATATTTAATAAAATTTTGGAGTTATAACAAAAAGTTATGTTTTTTTAAATTTAAATCATAGTAGGCAATGCCATCATTAAATAGAGAATTTTTTTCTACTTTCAAAAATATAACTTTGTTGGGTTTATTTCTTACAATTAATAGAAAAAAAACGCCTTTTTTATTATTTTTGGGAGCATTCTATTCTTAGTAGGCTGGTTTCAACAAAGGCCCATATTTTTTTTGTTTTTATTAAATATCAACTTTTGTTCAAATATTTTGACAGTTGCAGCCACGTAAAGAAAAAAAAGATAGAACGAGCATCCTCTAAGAGTCACAAAGATTACAACAATACCGATACCATGTGGTTTGGGTAAAATTCGAAATTATGTAACTTCATTCAATATTTAAGTTTAAAACGCATCTTTTTCGATCAAATATGCATTTCATGGGATAATGAACTAAATTATATGTATAAATTGAAAACATCTTAAAAATAAGAAATTTATTGCAGAGAAAGTTAAAGAATATTGAAATATAAGTAGATAATAAACACAACTCTTGATATATCAAAATAAATAACTTAAAATTCAGAAAATAATATCAAAATAAAATCACAATTTAAACATTGCCGCGCTAAAATACGCAGACAACTCTTGTTGTAACCCAACCCAGCTCTATCGGCGCTAGTTTTCTATCTCTTATGTTCATCGCAATACCTCTCACTCTTGTGCTACCCAATCATCAAATCTTTCTTAATATTTAATAACAAAAGAAAATTGTCGGCTTTTGTTGAAACTAGCCTACTAAGAAAAGAATGCACCAAAAATAATAAAAAAGGCGTTTTATCCATTAAATGTAAAAAATAAACCCAATAAAGTATATATTTTTGAAAACAGAAAAAAAATCTCTATTTAATGATGACATTGCCTACTACAATTTCCATTTAAAAAAATATAACTTTATGTTATAATCGAAAATTTAATTAAATATCAAAAAACCAACTACACCACTGAATTGTATTCCAAAAAATGTCCTAATAATGTCAAAACAGTTTTTTAATGTCTGCAATTTTTGTATACACCATTGACTTTATCTCTAAAAAAGAGATCGAGACTTGGCCACTAGTTTTTTTCTATCTCTTATAGTTACAGTGATGCCCATAAGAGATACCGATATTGATCCACCCTGTACACATTTAGTTGTAGGTAATTGTGTTGTACCCAACTTTTTAAATTTTAAACGTTTTGTAACATATTCAGATACCCTGTATAGTGGTGATGAATAAATTTTATTATTATTATTATTATTATTATTATTATTATCTAGGTTTCACGTTATCGTTTTTCTCAAAATTTCCTATAGTTTTTGAGATATCGATTTGATTTTTCCAAAAAAAGAATTTTAAAAAAATGTCAACATGAGACCTAGATAATTATCTCATGAATGCGTACTAAAAATTTGAGCTTATAATTTACAATGGTTACTCAAAAGAAACTTTTTTAAAAATTAGGCCTATGTAAAAGGCCTCTTAAACTTAAATTTTCATTTTCATTGACCACTCCTTGTACATTAAAGTGATGTTCATTTTCTATTTCAACGAAACTTTTTTGCACCCGCATAATTCGTCTACGCTTCCTGTTGTTTAATATGTATCCGCATATGATATTTTTCGCTCCGTATAAATCCCCGCAAGGAGTTTCTCGAATAATAGGATTTTAAAAGTAATATATTTTCTACTATAGTATAATACTCCATCACAATAATTAAGAAACGGAAAGAGAAATCGAACTTTTCTAAGAAGTGTAAAACTTGCAAATTTTTCAAGTTGTCACTTTCAACAATTACATAAAAATTTGTCAGCAAATGATGTGCATTTTCCATTTTAAAAGAAAATGGCTGCGAAATTTAAAGTCTCAAATAATGTATTAAGTGCATTTTAGAATTCTGAACAATATTTTATTTTATTTATTTACCGTTTTACTCTAAAATTTACGAGAAAGACAATAATTGCATATATTTAGTTTTACATGCTGTTTTGCTATGTTTGAAAAACGAATCAACACGGTGTATGTTATACGATAAGTTTATACATATAATTATAATCGTTTTTGTACACATCAAGGATGTCATAACTAAAATGGAAATTAAATTTACAACGAAAAGTGGGAAGTGCAGCAAATATATTTGTCTCAAATAAAGTACATACATACAGGCTGAGTCCAAAAACACGCTTACGCGAATAGCGTCGGTATTTATTGTTTTGTTAAATTATGTGAAATGTATATTTACAGTTGGTTCTTGTCCGATGAAATTTGTATCACAAAGTCTTTTAAGCGGACACTAAATCGCGCACTATAACACTTTACGTTTCACCTTGTTTATTTTGACAACATATTTTTCACTTCTGACGAAGCTGTCGAACGACGGTGAAACATAAAGTGTATAGACTTCCAAATTTGGACTTTTTATGTTACATGCTTAGATTCGCTGCATGGAACTTATTCTACACATTTCATATATCACAAAATCTTTTAAGCGGACACTAAATCGCGCACTATAACACTTTACGTTTCACCGTCGTTCGACAGCTTCGTCAATAAACAACCTTGTTTATTTTGACAACATATTTTTCACTTCTGACGAAGCTGTCGAACGACGGTGAAACATAAAGTGTTATAGTGCGCGATTTAGTGTCCGCTTAAAAGATTTTGTGATATATGAAATGTGTAGAATAAGTTCCATGCAGCGAATCTAAGCATGTAACATAAAGAGTCCAAATTTGGAAGTCTATACTCTTTCCATTCTTAGTTTGACATAGCGATGGACGAAACACATAGATGTTCACTCAACATCGATGTTCCATGTACTTGTATTTACAATTTATTATCATCTATAGAATATCGATGGCACAAGAAAACATCGAACATCGAATCACTTCTGAATTCAGATTGACGTTAGATGTTAGAATGACGAATTTCTAGTATCGTCTATTAGCAAACAGATACTGTATTAAGGAACCTAATTTAGATTAACCAAATAACCTCGATGTTCTGTCATATTTATTGTCATTTTTGTGCGTTAAGTTGTACTTTAATATAGGCAAAATCACGAAATCTGAGCCCTGCATCATCAATCACCAAAGTTAAAATCGACAAATATTTCAGTATTATTTCCTTTTCAATGACGAATAAGAAAAGGATAGAGTTATGCTTTATGTGTCTGCTAATTCAACGGCAGATGCGTACAATTTATGACACAGGGCTCATCTCTTATGATTACGATAATACCACACTGTGATCAACAATGATTGAAGGTTTGCATCTGAAATATTATTAATTTTTAATTCCGCAACAGCTACGAGTATTTACTGTCTGTAAGGCTATCATAATTTCTACTCAACGCCGTGGGGACAAAAAAAATTATTTTAGAGCGGCACATTCAATCATTGTTGATTGATCATAGTATATTTTGAATAACTAGTGATTCGCTTGGATTTAAAAACTGGTTTGATTTTATTTAACATTTATTTAAAATTTGGAACCGTAATGACGGGATGATTGTAAAAACAACACGCAAATCTTTTTTTTCCTTACACAGTAAATCAAAGATGTTAAGTTTGTGTAATAATTTAACTTCTTAAAAAACTTAAATTGAATTGCAGTTGTCACTATTAAATTTGATAATAAATAATATTTTTGCATTATTTAAATTAATAAAATATTTATGACGTTGATTCTTCATACATTTATATCTAATTTCAACATGGTGTTAGTAAGCATTTATTATCTTTTCTTTTTTCAACATCTTTGAAGCAGAATACTGACTTAACGAAACAATTTTGGATATACAATATGTATGTCCCAGATAACTTTTCCAGCATGGGGATCTCGCTTGTTATAAGAGATATGAATTTGTTTAAGTAGGATGAATTATTCCTAATTATTAGGGTAGATACAAACTATTTTGAAATTTAAGAAATTCCATGTGGTTCACGAGTTATAGCCAAAAAACAAAAATTTCAAATTTCGCTTTTCTTGTAATAACTTCTTTATTGTAATCGATACGTTTTCGTTATTTGTACTTTCTTAAGTCACTTTTTAAGCAGAATTTAAATGTGCTTTTAGATTTTTGTTTTCACTTTCCGTTTTTGAGTTTTCACCACCAACTTCAGTTTTTCTTAATGGACCGTCAAGTAGGCTTTGGAATTATTGAATGCACTCTTTTTTCCTCTTTACAATGATATAACATGTAATATTTAATTTACACATAACGAAGAAAATTTAAAAAATATGTTTTCTTAACAAACGTACCTATGCTTTGTTTGCAGTAGAAAATAAACAAATTTTCTAACAAATGAATATTTCAAAGAAATTGATTAAAATTATTAAAAAGTATATCTATTTACAAAAAATAGGTTGGCTAGGTTGGTATTCGAACCCACATCCTTCGGTTCAAAAGTTCTACCCCATAATTCAAACGTAATCTGGGAATATCTTAATAACCGGTTCCCCTAATTCGTGGATTGGTAATCGTGGATCTATTTTATGAACTCCAAGGTTTCCAGATTTAACTCCTCGAATTTTTCCGTTTGGGGTTACGTCAAAAATTAAGTGTTCCAGTATTTGAAAATGTTGAAGATCATCGTGAATCTGTGCTTGCAGCATTTCGCAAAATTACAGGTCGTAATTTTCGTTTGACCATTCGTAGGTCACAATTATGTTTAGAACGTAATAGTCAATTGTTCGAACATCTTCCGTAAATAGTCTAGTATTTTATTTAACTACGTATTTGTTGTTTGTTACTAATTAATGTTTTCGTTTCCTGTGTAGGACCTTCTCAATAATTCTTTCATTCATTTGTTAGAAAATTTGTTTATTTTTACAGTAAACAAAGCTTACGTCTGCGGAGAAAATATTTTTTGTTAATTTTCTTCGTTATCTGTTAAAATAAATATTACATGTGTTATATCACTGAAAAAAGAACGCATTCAATTATTCCAAATGGTTCATAAGAAAAACTAAATCTGGGGGCAAAAACTCGATAATGGAAAGTGAAAACAAAAATCTAAAAGCACATTTAAACTCTACATAAAAAAATGCCTTAAGAAAGTACAAATAACGAAAACGTATCGACTACAATAAAGAAGTTATTACAAAAAAACGAAAATTTTTGTTTTCTGGCTATAACTCCTGAAGCACATGGAATTTCTTAAATTTCAAAATAGTTTATGACTACCCTAATACTTAGGAATAATTCATCCTATTAACCGAATTTGTATCTCTTATAATAAGCGAGATCCCCATGCTGGGAAAGTTATCTGAGTTCTTATCTCAGCATGGCAATGAATAAAAAAACAAATGCATAATTTGAAAGTAATCTGATCGAAGAAACTGGCGGCTCTTGGTGGAACCATAATAACGACACTTATTAAATGAGGGAGGCAGTTGTTATTGTTTCGCTACCAGGGAAAAACTTTCAAATGCCTTATTCATTAGTAATTAAAAGTTGTTTAAGTCTAAATTTCTAGATACATAGTTTCTACATAATATTATCTCTTGCTATCTGATATATTTGTTTAAGTTAGTTACATATTTTTCACGATATTATTTATTTTTAATTTGCGAACGTTAATCAGACCAAATCTTTGGGTATATTATGTTTGTCTTTCTAAATTAAAACGTCACCTCTCAAGTTATAAGGTTGCTCTTATAGCAGTAAAAATTGAAAGAGATAATACACATTCCAGCAAATAATGATGTAAAAAATGTTTTCCAGGTAACACTGGTTATTTATTGTTGTAATGTGTGGCAAATGTAAACCGACGGCAAAAAAAAAATCACGTAGTATTATTTTACTTCACGCTAGGCGTTAACAAATTTGTTATTCAGTATATTTTGACTGTCTTCTTTTAAATAATTCGTAAGGTAATTTTAGGAATGTTTTAATTAATTTGTTTGAAATTTCTGACAAATTATAATCATAATTAAAGTGTTGATAAATTAGAAAAAAAATCGCACACATGTGTTTCGGACTCAAGGTTTTTTATCATGTTATAAATTCTGTAATTGTTTTTGATTTATTTACCTAAACTGTAAACGTCTTTGAAAATCGTTAGCAAGCACTTATGAAACGTGTGAATTAGATTCCCTTGTTTGCCACTCAAAAAGTTAATCAATGACTGAAGACTCCCAGACTGACGTATCTTTACTAAACATCCGCGTTCTGGTCAAAAAAAGATGATTAAAACTTGAAACGATATCCTCCGAGTTGAAAGCCGCTATGATAAAAAAATATTCTTAATCTATTATTACGCTACTACAGAAGCAGCTCTAAAGAAATGTTTATTTAACTTCTATCTATTACCTTGATTTTTTCTGGGTTAGTATTACATTGCTTATTTTCTTTCTTACTTAACTTTGATAAACGCAGAAACATCTGACAAGTATCAGAAAAAAACGCCTTTTATCAGATTTTGATTGATGTCGGACCTGGTTTTGTATTATTTCAGAAGCTCGAACATGAGTGAATCTCGCGGTGCGCGTTTGGCCCGGCGATGATAGACGTAAACAATGTCTTCACTACCAACTTTTTGCTATCCTAAATCTCGTGATTTACGACATCCGGAGCAAGATTTGACTGCTCACTGCTCTGTGTCTGCTCTTTTATATCCGTCATTTAACGTCTCTTCATTACTTACAATAAAACGGCTTATTTTCAGAGAAGAACTTCACACACGCCACCTATTAATGAATACAGTGTAGTCTACTTAGTTGCTTTATGGCCGCGATATTTTTTAATCTTTCGGCCCGCGAATTCATTCAACGAAAAAATGTAGATATTAAAAGCACATTAAAAGAGAGAATAGTTTTAAAAGTTTAATGCTGCAGTTAAAGCTGTGACGCTCTTAATTCTCGTTTCATCTTTGGGAGATGAATGGAACTAAATTAAGAAGCCATTCTTTAATTATAACATAAATTTTGTTATCGTTTCGTTACCACCACGATACTCTTACCAAGTTGAATAACACTAATAAATTCAGTCTATACCGAATTATTTGTGTGATAAATTTTAACAAAAATTCACTCTTCTTGTATAGGAAAGTCTTTTTTTTCATCTCTGCAGAATTGTATGAGAAAAAAATTCAAATCCGAATGGCGAATTAGATTGCCAAAAGACGAAAGAGCACATCGACAACTATAATTTCTTGTTTAATGTTTAAGGAGACTTACTTCATCAAAAGCTCACACGGCTCACTTACTATGGGCAAGGTGGCCCGCCACTTTCTGAATGATTCAGATTAAAACCAAAAGCATTCATTTAAAAATGTTTTGTACTAAAGTTTTCTGCTTTCGGAAAATCTTCTAAGCGTGATCGAGATGTCAAAACTTTTCGATTCCCAATTCTTTAAATCGGAACTTAGATTGACGATTTTTTTTGAAGCCACTGGGTTAAAGTTGACTGAATGTTGTTCAAAAGTGGACAAGTGTACAAATGGCTTTTACAATGGTAATGGTAGAGCTGCGGTTTAAGAATATCGTAAACGGTTTCCTCATCATAAAACTCCAGATAAAAAATGTTTTTCATATTCTTAATCTTTACTAAAAAGTAATTACCTTCTCTTCAAATAAAATAATCCAAAATGTATTACCACACTGCACAAAAAACAATCTAAATAATCGAAACTTTACAACGTGCTAGCCACGCTCGAACTGCATGCATATTTAAGTAACGTAACGTTGACACATACAGATTAACCACTTTCGAGAGTAATACTTATTCGTAAACCACACTGCCACATACTAATTTATATTTGCAGATGTCCGTAAAACTCGATAATTTCTAAATACAACAGTTACAAAAAGTCGGAGGCTTCCAATTTTCTTACTTACACTTTGTAGACACATTTACCTATACGTAAGTATAACACGCAATTTTTCAAAGATGAAAAATTGCATTTTAATTTTAAAAGCGGGAAAATCGAATGTGTATTTCTATTTCAAAAACTGAATTAAAATCATTTCATGATCTAACTCAAAAATGAAAAAAAAAACTGATCTACCATAAAGGCAGGCGGCCACTGAACGCGAAACTAAACGAAACTAAGTTTTTTGAAAATTAGATCCAACGCGAACGTGGCAACTAAAGCTAAGGGAAGTGAAATTAGAATAGCAAAGGTATAAAACAATGTTTATCTTTGCTCAGTTGCCTCGTCCGCGTAAGATTACGTTGGATCTAATTTTCAAAAAACTTAGTTTCGCTTAGCTTAGTTTCGCGCGCAGTAGCCGCCCGCCCTAAGAAGGCAGAAATCGTTTGTTTTAAAACTTGATTATGAGCTGTGTAAACAATTACATATTATCCACTAAAATGAAACAAACCGCACTTATGGAACATTTATTTACATCGGATCTCCAATAAAAAAATGGGCCATACTTCGAAGTACGCTTCTTTGGGTCGAAATAAATCGATTTGAACCAATTTATCTTAATACAATTTTGATTTATTAAAAAGTTACGGCCCTTTAAAGAATATTTTCTAATTTCATTTTTTATAAAGAACTCACGGCCAAAAAAACTACGAAAAACAGAAGAATGTAAGGCCGGGTGTCCACCGGATTGGGCCGACCACAGTCGGCTCGATTGGGATCGCGCGATAAAGATCGTGCAAATGTATTTGTATTGTAGCCTGTCTACTGAAACGATTTCAGTCGTGTCTAATTACACGCGACTGAAATCGTTTCAGTGGACAGGCTACAATACAAATACATTTGCACGATCCCAATCGACTGTGGTCGGTCCGATCCGGTGGACACCCGGCCTAAGAGTTTTGAGAGCGTCTCTGCATGTTACGCAAAAACTAAGCAAACATTTTGATTTGACAACTGAAATAACCTCTCTCTCTCTCTGAGATTAAATGGTTTTAAAAAGATGACCAAGTTATTGTAAAAAAATTGAATTTAAAAAATCTTTAGTCATAACTTTTTAAGGAATCGAAATTTGTACTAAGGTAAATTAGTCTAAAAGAAGCCACCAATGAAGAATGGCCCAATCTTTTCTGGACGAAAAACGATGTGTAGAAAAACGATGTTTAAAAATCGATCGAAAAATAAATTTTGAAATATCAGTTCGAGCTAACACCTCAATTGGTGATAATTACATTTAATAGAATGTAATACTATAATTACATTTATTCGAATTTTGCAATTTGACATACTACAGATAACTACAATAGAGATTATAATTTTCAAAGACGTAAAAATGAAAATTCAGAATAGCAAGACGAATTTATATTAGATTATAGCCGGAAAATCGTCAAGCATTTATGAATTTATACAGGCTGCCTAAAAAAAAGTAGCGTCCGTGGTTTTGGGGTTCGATTCAGGAAATTGAAATAAATCAAAATCAAGCAATAACAAAAATTCCGATTTGCCTGATGCTAACGAGATAATAATAATAAAAAAAAACGACTAACTTAATTATAAACGATCTTTCACATACGTAATCTACACAAAATATAATAAGCTGCCAAGAGATCTTAAAATGTTTGATTTAATTTCTTTCAAAATGCGTCTAAAACAAAAATTATTATTATCTCAACAAACTTAATTACGTAGCATTAATGAAAATTTCCTTTGCTTTCTCCCTTCGTTTATTCTTTTTTGCTAATGCACAGTATTGAACTATTTAGTATATATGATTAGCTTTTAGTTTAGTCTAGAATTTAATTTGTTTATTCTCTTAGTTTTAGGCATTTTTATTGATTTTTTTAATACACTTAGGCCCAGTTGTACAATGCCAGTTTAAATTTAAGCTTAAGCTGAAACTTGTAGCAACGATTATTTCAACTATTGTTGTTAAGAGTTTAAGCTTTGGCTTAAGTTAAGCTGGAATTGTACAAATGGGCCTTAATATTACAGGGTTAAGTTTAACAGCAGAAAAGCTTACACAGATAAAAATTGTGTGGAGTTTAAGGAGTAAGTAGTTAAAAGTTTCTACAGAAAAGTTAAACTTTCACCTAATGTAATAAGAACTATTCCTTTATTTCTTCAAAGTAATTATTTTCGATGTATATTTAACAATCTGCGCAGTAGTTAAAAATTTGAAATACTTATACGAAAGGAGAAATATTACACTTTTACGCCTTTAAAAATTAATTTAACATACCTGTGTGTTTAAATGGTTTCGAACCGATGAACATGTTACAGACCTGGGGAGGTAAATATTATTTCAACAACAAAACTGTGTTAAAAAGTTCCAAAATGTAAAAAACAACAGACTTTTAATGTTACTTCAACTCTGCAAAAAGGTGATTATAACAAACACATGAATTACAATTAACAATTATATCTTTCACAGACGAAATTTATTTCCTTTTTGGAGTTACTATTATTCCTTAAAATTTTAACATCATCGTGTTTAACTGGGTACTTGTGTAAATGAACGTGAGGGAATTACAAGAAAGAGTAAAAACGGTGTTAAATCTAACTCCGCATTTGTAATTGTGTTTTTCTTTGTCATCTATTATCCTTCTCTTCTCTTTTTGGGAACACAATAAAGTTATTTATTATTATTATTATACAAAACGAATTATAATAGTAATACCCGTATGTAAAAGCTTTCCTACTACTTCAATGCAAACAGGACGATGCACTGAGTGGCTCTCGAGTATGTCTTCGTTGATTGATTCTACAACAGCGTGAATAGGAGCTACGTCATCTTCGATATCCACAGCAGGTTAAAGTAGACTTTTCCCTTAATCAAACACTCAAACATCAGCAAAGAAATTCTAAAAGATTGAAGATCTAATTCTAAAAGATTTAAAATTTAATTCTAAAAAATTTAAGATCAAATTCTAAAAAGATTTAGATTGTGATCTAATACTACAACTAGGTAACTTGAAATCAGTGTTTTCTCAGTAAGTCTGTTATAAAGTCTTCAAACGCATTAAAAATATTTGATATGAATAATCTATCTCTTTGTTTATATAATCTTTTTTGTGCTTTAAACGTACAAAAAAACTTATGTATTGTTATAGCAGTAAAAAGATTAAAAATCTGTATGCACGATTATCATTCATAAGGAAGCCAAACATACATCTTTTGGTAAACTGATCTAAGAAGCGAGTACCGTCAATTGTATTGCCCATATTCAAAAAAGATGGTCGCACTTATAAAATTACCGTCCTACCCCAAATATAAATGAATTTGCTAAGTTCTTAGAAATTAAACTTTATAATAGGATAGTCAATTTTTTGGATCGCTTTGATCTAATTAATAAGGATATGGTTTATTCTTTACAGTAGGTCTAAATTACGGCCTGTATGGACTTTTAGGCTCTTGATATCACGGACTGTTTGACTGTTTGTCATTTCCATCAGTTAGATCTGCAAGAATGTTTTGCCAGGCAAAAAGTCTAGGAATAACAGAGTCCTGCGAGGATGGGTACTCAGCCCTCTTCTGACAGAGAACTGGAAGAGTGAATTAACAATTTATACAGACGGCAGCCACGACACTACTGCAGTGCTTTCGAATTTGGATGCAAACCAAACCAGAAAATAAACTAAATAAAACTATTGTTGAATTTTTATAAACACAAATTATTACCATCTTTGAACATTAACATTTACGTCTTAATGCAGAATATTCCAATACTGTTTGTCTCCTAGGAATCGTTATGGATTACTTGGAACAATCACAGTGACTGCCTTTTACTAACTTGCTTTCTGTTCTCATTGTCAGTTACTAATGTGAGTTATGGGACAATGCTTGCACTACTAGTGGAGTGTTTATCACGTATAAAAGAATCATTAAAACATTTAGTATTAGTTTTCTGAGAAAACTTCATGGTATGAGCATTAGAAATGTTAATTTATTTCGGTCATTGAAGCACATCAATGCTCTATTAATATATTTAATTTTTTATTAGAAAATTATAATTCTGTACATAGGTATAGCTTTTACGTCAGCACGATTGCAAAATTAATTTTAATTGCACCGTTTAAAGTGCGATTACGTTAGCAGTCTTCATAAATGCGATTATGACTTCTTATTATGATTAAACTTTGTAAACAGATCAAAGCTAGACACCTATTTAACCGTTAAAAGAGGCATGCTATGCAATAAAGTACAGAGCCAGCGTAAACAGGAGTCTGAAAAGAGACTGAAATAGGATTTTCTTGCTGTACGCCGCTATAAATTCTTCTCTATAATTGCTTCATCTATCACCGACGGTTTATTTAAATTTCCTCACGCCGTAGAAAATGTTTCTGCTTTATATTTTATTGAATTTATCTACCAATAAATAGGTCACCTTATATTTTATACATTTATAAATCGCTATCGGAGCAGCCTATTGTTAATGGTTTAATAAATTAACTGAGCGAGAATGCGTACTTGGACGTTAAATAATTTGTTTTTCAATGTCACACAACCCCGTAGAATATGATAAAACGCCGTAATAAACTAACGCCACACGGCGGACTGTTTACAATAAGTCTGTAACAGTTTACAAATTTTACCCTTCATCGTGAATATTTAGTAGCTTCTCGTAGGCCATGTCTGTCACCCACTTTGTCTATCGTTGTTTATTTTGGCTCGGTAAGTCACCTCTTCACTTGTCTGCCAATATGTCAAGCGTTACCTACCTGTGATCTGGTTTATTTCTTACCACAAGTAGTGGTACGTCTGCTGTCCTCATTTAGATAATCCGCAGATACATATCAAAAATTTATTGGATGAAAATGTCCCACACGAGAGATAAGTGTGCAACTTGACTGCCGTTTTTTTTTACCAACAAACTACCTCATATATCAACAATTCCGATAACACGTAACCCTTCAGAAGCATATTAAAAGCATTGTGAAAGATAATGATTTAAAACTTTAAGAAAATTAATTAACAATTATTGTGTTGTGTGTCAACAGTCATATTATGATTTTTGAACCGAGACAAATGTTAAATATCTTAGTTTAAATTGAATCAATGAAAATTTTATTTCAGGTGAATTCTTTCATGACAAAACTTGTTAAAATAAACATTTTCTTATATTCCTCTATCAATTAACATGTCTCTTCCTTATCTCCTCACTGTAACTATAGTGTATTTCAGTACTACAATAATAATAATGTTATATTGAACGATCATCTTACAAACAACTCTACCTTTTTACGATTATTTTTAATTACACCTTAACATTTTTATTAACAGAATTTTATGATTTGACATTAATTTATGAAAATTTCAACTCTGTGATTTAACATATTAACAATTCTTTCAAGGTTCAGGAAACGACGATCTGAAAAATTATTATTACTATCAATTCACACGATTAGAATAGCGGCATAATGCAAAAAAAACTCTTTAATTGTAGATATCACACAAAAATCCAGAAGTAAGAGTAGTATGACATCAAAAATTTATCAATTAATTATAAAATCTGTTAAAGTTTCTGAAAAACTATTGTTAATTATGCATACTTAATTAATTATAAAATTATTGTTAATTATTTATTAATAACTTCTTCATAACTGTAAGAGATGATTGGAAAAATATTTGAGAAAATCTCTACTAAAATTCCTTTTTAAACTCTTTTCAAATTAAAAAAAAATTAAATAATATCTACTAATTTTAAGTAGTTTAACAAAGTTTTTCATAGGGCACAATTTTTTTTGTTATTTCAAGATCCTGATTTTAAGTTTGGTAGGAAGGATAATTCTGAAATATTTTACATGTATACATATTTTCGTTGCTGAATTTCAAAATTAAACAAACAAGCATTAATCAAGCTATGGGATTTATCTGCCGCAGTTAATCTGATGCGTGTGAAATTATACGTCCTATTTTAAGAAAGTATTCCAATAGTTACGATAGCTCTGAAACCCATCATTATCCTTTCTTCCCACACAAATAAAATTTTGAAAAAAAAAAATCGTGCATAACCTTCGCATAAAAATAATTTAAAGCATACCTACTTAAAGCAATTTTCTTACTGTAACTGGAGGTCTGTGCACAATAACGTATGTTTTCCTTCAAATCTGCACTTACACCCTTTATAAGTGAGATAAGCTTTCCGGCGCCAGTAATAACTCAAATCGCATTAGCTAAGAGGGTAGGTACTCGTAGGGCATGTTTTGACCGTAACATTCGCCATGGGTGGTTTACAAGCGCCAGTAAACTTTGTCATCCGACACCTCAGTATTTATGTCCGAATGTGTTTACACATGGTCTGAATTTTCAACATCTCCCTCGCATCCTTTAGCCGGCCGAAACGTTTATTACTGCCGTAATAGTTCCTGCACAAAAAAGTTGGTTTATTTCGGGGTCCTCCGACAAAATCTCCAATTTTACTAGAATTGTCTCTGGGTGTTTTGACTAATAATGTTGTCCCTAGACACCCCGCCCTCCTACACGCTTTCTACAATTTCTTTCATAGATTTTGTTTCTCAGAATACAAATTAGAAAATCATTAGGTGCATACTATCTTTTAAGAGAAATAAATTGTTTGGCCTGAATATCGCTTGTGGCTGATTTACAGTAATAAACTTCCAAGTAAAAGCCTTTGTTTTTCATCCCTTCTTATTACTTATTAATAATAAGTTATTATTATTAAGTCCAAGTTATTGCTTACATATTTACTTTGACGCATTTATTTCCTTTAAAGAAACATGTTAAATACTTCCAATAAATAAAACCTATTGTTACGGATTAAAAATCGGCTAAAAGTAATTTTTATAGACAGTACGGAGAAACGAATTAAGATAAAAAAGAAAAAGATATATTAAACGAGTTATACGTATATATTTAACTTTCCTGACGTTTCGCAAAATGATTATTTGCTTTGTCAAAGTGAATAACAATAATAATTAATATAACAGAACTTGTTCAAACACAGATACTTGACCGGTTGAAGTGAAAATGAAGTGGAGCTGGATAAAGAGGATATACTTTTTCAACTGGAGCTGACAGAAACAATGTTATCAAAACGTAAATTTTAATAGGTGATTTTTAATGTACGCCGAGGGGTAAACCGCTGAGCAAAATTTGAACACCAAACATCCCTTTTTTAGAAACACATCCCTAGACATCTTCGGACATCCCCGAACATTTTCATAATTCCTTACATATCTCCGGATATCCCCGAATATTTTCGGAATTCCCTAGACATCCTCAGACATCCCTGAACATCCCTACATGTCTCCGTACCTGTTGAGTATTTTTTTAATCCATTATGGCCTCTACGGATCATTATGAATACATATCTATCAGGTTATCTGAAATTTAATCCATTCGGGCAGAAAGAAATAATAATAAAGAAATCATTTCAAGAAATATTTATTGAAAAAACAAATAATAAAAATTCAATAATAAAGAACAGAACAATAATTCTTAACAAAAAAATAACAACTAAAAATACTCTTATTTATTAAACCGAACAACACTTGAATTTCGACAAATCGTTTTAGTCGAGATTTTAGTTGAATATATGTACGGTTATCGCCTAAAAAAACTGATACAATAAATTTGTAATGTAACAGTATTTTCTTTAGTTTTCATTAATGTGTAAGATATGCTACCTCAATTAAATAAATTAGAAAACAATTAATTTTCGAATGGTAAACACAAAACCTGAATGATCCATTTGAAAATATAAAATTTCATTTTATGAATTTTAAGTCGTTTTTTGGCGTACAAAACTGTTTTAAAAACTACTTGTGCTGTTTCAATTTTTGACGTCATTTAATGATGATCCCGCTAAAATAACTTTCCATTTCAAAACACACAATGTATACACCTGTTTCAAAACATAAGGTTGTTGCTTCAACGTTGAAAAATGCACATATCGAAATACATATACGAAATAATTTCAAAATAGTGCACCGCCAAAAAACGGCTTTAAGCCTTATAGCAGTTTTTTTCGGCGGTAACCGTACATTGCCTTTATATCGTTATACATGGTTAAGCCTAAATTGTAGTTGATCGAATCCGAAGTTTTATTTGAAGACGTAGTGGGTTGTTTTAATTCTCTCAAAATTAGAGGACCAAAAAATAAAAATCATTTTTCAACGACCTCAACGTCCGGATTTGTCGGCCAAGAAAATTTGCTCCCTCTTTTTATTTGTTTTAAAAATGTTACGGTGAATATATTGGCATTGATGGCTTTTTAATTCGTCCAATATACCACCTCTCCTCATAAAACACATCATAAAATTGTCCCAGTTGGAAAGAATGATTTTGAGTTTCAAATGTTTCATTTAATTTTCTGTTTGGCTGATGTTCTTCCACAAAATCTATTTTGGGTTCCATTATCGAAGGTTTTATCATGAGATCTATATGACTACTATTACTATTACTACTATTATTTTCTTGATTTTGAATCACTTCTCAACTTTCTTCTTTTTCAGTTATTTTTTAAAATACTGTTTCAAAATTTTCATTTACCTCAAAATCACTTTCATCAAATGATTCTGTATCGGTACTATCATCAAAACTTATTTCATCTTCATTACCGCTGGAGGAGGAATATTTTGACGAGCCACAAGAAGGTTGATTATATTTGCCTTTTTTTTTCTTTTATCCCTTCTAACAGAAGCTGGTGGGCGGATTTTTTTGACGTACTTGTGAGGAGTATTCGAAGATGGAGTATCTATGAATCTACGTAAACGATCAGGACTAACCCTTTCGATTTATCACTTATTGTTACTTTCACGAACCGTCCGGTTTCAGAAACAGTTTCATCTCTATCCTTGGAAAAATCTTTAAGAGCTAAACCATCACCAACTCCTAAGAGTGAAATATTGGATAAATCTGAAGGAAGAATTGAATTCAAATGTCGGAAATCCTTTCGGCTAATATCTTCTTTGAGCATTGGCATGTAATTGAACGTTTTATTGTATTTTTTCTGTATTCTCATTTTCACTAACTTGTAAATAATATCTTTGTCGGCATAATTTACTTTCATCTTCAACTTCATCGGCAATAACAGTTTTTGATTTACAAAGAAAGGACAAATAGTATTCAGTAGCAATTCAGTATTAACTGAAGTAGAACTTCTTGAGCTTGTCTTTGGTGGTGCTTTCTTATTAAATCTATCTTTAAAATATTTGGAAATTGCATAGAGAAGCCGCTTATGTCCTGATATAAACTTAAATTTTGTTGGATCCAAGTGGAGAATGCCAAGAAAATCTTTATGCCGATTTTCGGGAATCACAGAAGGCATAACTTCTTTTGTTAAACGTTCCATTTCTCCAATATCCATGTCCGATAATTAAATGTTTTTTAAAGAGTCCAGAATGGAGATATTTAACTGAATTTGGACTTCTTCGAAACAATCCATATCAACCAGGTTATAATAATACGAACTAGAAATTAAAAGTTAAACATGTAATTGATCGATTGTTAATAAAAGAGGGTTTTCGCGTTAGGTCCCGTATACGATTAAATTATCTCTGTCACTGTTAGATACATTTTAAAAAATAGTCACAGATATAATTTAGGATACCGGTAAAGTTTAAGGTCCGTACCTACATGGTGCGAAAGCTCTATTATTTAGTAAAATTTAATTTCTGTGCTAGAAAACTAACAGTAATTATATGAAGTAACTTATCATTGCAATTACCTTACATTAATATTGTTTTCTTTGTTGTTAACAAATTTATATTAGGTAGTACATAAACCACTGTATAAAGCAACATAACCTAACCTCAAAATATAAATTGCGCGAAAGTCTATGCACATGCGTGATACTGCAATTTTAGAAATTTTACGGAAAAATTCTGTGACATCCCCGGACATCCCGAAGACATCATCGGACATCCCGAAAACATCCCTGGACATCCCAACACATCCTCAGACATTCCTAGAATTCCTAGGACATCTTCAAACATCCCCGGACATCCCCAAACCTATACACCAGAAAACCCCAGCGGTTTACCCCTCGATATACGCTAAATCTGAAAAAAAACTCTATTACGTACTTATAAATTTCGAATTACGACATGTGCAGGAAAAGTAAAAAGAATTATTCAATCGGTGACTTTTTTTCATTAGACACTATTAAAAGTAGTATTTCGTAAAGTATTAAAAAAGCAATTAAAATAAATCTTTAGATGATTTATTTTGTGCGTATGAGGATTTTCGTTTGTATTCTGTACTACATTTTTTCATAAGAAACCAACAATAATCTCCCATCGTCTTCCTCAATAATGCTATTTCATTATCAAAATATCCCGAAAGAAGCATCCTTCTTGCTTATCGGTGACGGCGCCTAAGTTTTCCGGGAAAAAAATTAGATGGGAGTAGAACGTGGATTTTCAAAGACATTCTGCAGTCCATTTTGTGGTAGCTCTCAAGTAATTTTTTAACCAGGGCTTCATATGTTTCTGCCATCTCATTGCCTAAAAATTGTGTAGCAACTCCTCTGAATCCTTTTCATCACCTAAGTTTATCTTCAAGCTACTATTATCCTTGAGAATTTTCCTAATCTGAGGGCCAACTAATATACTTTCCTTCAGCTTAACGCCACTTAATTTATATTAATTCCAGTTTAATATGTAAAGGGGGCAGCAATACAGTTTTTGAATCAATTAAAGTCAAGTCAGCGTATCGCAGCGTGATGTGAAAAAATAAAACTTTTCTAATGATTGTAACGATTAACAAAATTTGGTGCATCACTGGATTCATAAATATTATCCACCTCTAAAAAAGCACGCATACAACAATCTGTATAATAAAATATGTAAGATAAAACATTTAATTAAGCTTACTAAAGAAGAAACAGAAGAGAATATAGTGAAAAATAAAATTGTCAAAAGAAGTCTTTTGTTTCACAGCTACCTCGATTCATTTCTAGTGGCCCTCTTACTTATCAACAGAAACCAAAACTTGTTATTTGAATGAACAAGTTTCGGTCATCATATTAAAATTACTGTTCTCCGGGTAAAATAATCAAGTTAAATTATTACAAAAATCTTACGTGATGTGAAATTTTTTACACTATATTCGTGTATTACTAGATAAATATCAAAATCTTCCCAGTCACAAAATGGCTGTTAAATAGTGATAATAATTAATACACACGGTGGTGATAAAGTCCCGCATCAAGCTCATACCTAATTTTTTTATTTACCTACTGCTTTTTGCAAAATATTGAAGCTGTTTCCCAGGAACCAATTGTTCAAATTTTAATTGCAGCATAAAAAATTATTCAAAAAAATTCCAGACGATGGTCTGGGTCGTGTCTATTTTCTTTCGAAAAAGTTGTTGTGTAAGGGAGTCATTCTAATTCATGCTTGCAACCTGACGACGGTGGTACCTCCTTAGTAACGTGGTAACTAGTTGCAACCCTGTTGTTTTGGTATTCTAATTGTGACACAGCAGTCGCAAAGTGCATCTAAAATTGCAACCATTTTAAAGCAGTGGTAAACTTGCTCTCGTTAGTGTGCGCATGAGCAAGTAAGGAATAACCGTTACCGTTTTCATAAAAGTTTTAAATAAAATGGCAGGTTACGCAGTAGCTTATGAATTCAACGAAAGCAGCAGTGACAGTGACGAAGAACCTTTTAACATCGAAGAGGTTAGTGATTTGGAATTATTCCAAAGAACAAGACTAACCAGGCAGACGTTTCAATATATTGTTGAATTATTGCGCCCACAATTAGATCGAAACACAGCTCAGGGCAGAAGAAGGAGACTTGATTTGCAACAAGAAATATATCTTGCACTTCAATTTTATGCTAGTGGAGGGTATCAATGGCTAGTGGGAAGTAGTGCGAAGAATGTGTCACAACCAGCAGCATCGAGAATAATACAAAAAGTGACTAGTGCATTTGTAAATATTTCCGGACAATTTATTAAGTTTCCTGAAAGGGGTGCGTACCAAGACATTAAAGAACAATTTTTTAATATTGGTCAACAATCAAGACATCGATGTGGATTTCCCAATGTAATTGGAGCCATTGATTGTTCTCATGTGCAACTGATAACACCACAGGAAAATCCAGAGCAATATGTCAATCGCCATTTTACACATAGCATCAATACTCAAATGATATGTGGCCCTGATCTTCAAGTGTACAATGTGTTGGCAGCATATCCTGGAGGTAATCATGATGCTTACATATGGAGGAATAGTAATGTCAGAAACGCACTGTTGGAAGGAAACTTAGTAGATGGGTGGTTATTAGGTAAGTAAGAAATATTTTTGGAAATTGTATGCTGTACATAAATTACATACTTATGTTGCAGGTGACTCCGGATATCCTTTGGAGCCATGGTTAATGACCCCCATACATCGGCCAATGAATGAATCTGAACATTTATATAATACAGTACATATAGTAACACGAAATACTATAGAGAGGTGTTTTGGAACATTAAAATCACGATTTCGTTGTTTGAAAAAATGTCTAAACTATAGTCCAGTGGGATTGTGTCACATAATAACAGCATGCTGTGTCCTTCATAATATATGTATACAGCATAATTTAGAGGTAGAAGATGATGCAGAGAATGATGAAAATGATTTAGATCCACATGAGGAGGAACAGAATTTGCAACATCCAAATGGACCAAATGTTCGTAACAATTTAGTTGAAACTTATTTTGCACGACACTAGAGAATACATGCAATTGATAGTTATGCTGGAAATTAAATGGTAGAAATGAGGAAAAGATGCAGGTAAATGAACATATATTAATACTTTTCCTTCTTTTCACATTTGTTGCTGCTTGAAAAGCAAAAGTGAGTAAATAAATATTTGTATAATAACTTAATTATAGGTTGGAAGAATATTTTGCCTCCAAATGTAGGATTCCAAAGAGGCCACTGGGAATGTGCTGTGGTAGCATAGACACAAGGAGATTGGAACCACATTCTTGTCTTTTGAAATACCTCGAAGTCACTAATCACTAAACTGAAAAGGTTCGCCGTCACTGCCAATGCTGCTTTGATCGATACAAATAAAATATTGAATAACGTATTGGTCTGGAGCTTTCTGTAGTACCAGCACTTGCAATAAATACTAATTTATATCCATTTCTTGTTTCAAATTAGACCACTATGCTAGCAAGAGTAGCTGTGTTGTTTGTGTTAGAAAGCATTTTTTTTAATTTGAAACTTTAAATGAGTAGTAGGTACTTCTGCTTAATTTTATTTTTTTCTGTAAAACGTATATAAAGGATTAAATAAACTGAGTTTTTTTATATGTATCTCTGAACATACAACGTAAATGTTCCTACATTCATTACAAAAAAAAACTTCATTGCAAGATTTGGAACAGGAAGCAAGCTTCAACAAAACAAATGTGTCAGTTAAGAAATATGATTTAAATCCCAAAATCCCTTAAGAATTACTTTGTATGTATTTGATAATTGTTTAGCACATTATTTAAAACTTGAAGGAAGACATTTCAAACATTTTTATTATAATGTTGTTATCTAAATAAATCTTAATTATTATTTGTTTTACCAAAGGTTTTGCTGGTACACCAAAATTGAACGTAGTAATATTTACATTGTATTTTCAAAGTTAAAAAATACTGATGGTATATATTGTATTTTCTACATAGAAACATTACATTATAGAATTTATTTTTAAGTAGGTTTTTTTATACAAGTATAAATAAATCAATTTAGTTTGCAGTATTTTATTACAAAAAAACAAATATTCTCCTCAATAGTCAATAAATATCAGTCTCCTTAATCATAAACAAATAAATATTCTTATTAATAATAAATAAATAACAATTCTCATTAATAATAAACAAATAAAATAATAAATAAATAAAAATTCTCATTAATAAAAAAATAAATAAAAATTCTAATTATCAGTCTCGTTAATAATAACTAAATAAATATCAGTCTCCTTAATCATAAACAAATAAATATTCTCATTAATAATAAATAAATAACAATTCTCATTAATAATAAACAAATAAAATAATAAATAAATAAAAATTCTCATTAATAAAAAAATAAATAAAAATTCTAATCAGTCTCGTTAATAATAACTAAATAAATATTCTCATTAATATAACACATAATTAATTATCATTAATATCATCTTCGTTAATAATAAATGTCATATTCCTTCTCATTAATCAACTAAAAAAAATTATTGCATTTTTACTGTTTTTTGATAGAATTTGTATATGATTCGGCTAAATCTTTTAAAGTTTTATTAAGTTCAATGAATTGGTTTGTTATTTCTCTTGGAGTTTTTCTAGTAGTTCATCCTTTCGGAGCTTCTTCTTTTTTGAAATAGTTGGTGTAGTGTTGCTGGTTTTTCTTTTCTTATCTGATGAGGATGATCGAATTAGAGCAGGGAGTGGTGTAACTGTTTTACATGGTGATGTTACGGTTGTTGATGGCTGATGCTTTTGCTGCTTGCTGAGAATGTGTGGAAAAGTGGACGGATAACTTGGGGAACTATGTTTTCCTTGATTTCACTACCAGATGGCGATTTGCCTCCGGATATATGTATTTCCTGTGTTGGAAATGGTTGAAACTTAACAGGGAGTGGTGTGACTATTTTACATTGCGATGTTATGGTTGCAGATGGGGAGTGTTTTTGTTGCTTGAAAGCTGAGACTGTATTTAAAAATGGATGGATAACTTGAGGAATTATATTTTCTTTGACTTCAATGCCAGATGGCGATATGTTTCCTGATACACGTGTCTTCTCCGTTGATGGCATGTTGATTGGTATTGAGTGATATCTTTGCTCAGAGGTTGAAAGCGTGAACATTTCTTGATCTGTTATTGTGTATGTCGTGTATGAAGAGACTGGAGGATATGTATCTATTGCACCCTTTATTCCCTCAACACTTTCTTTACCTATTAAATTGTACAGGGATATATTTTCCAGTCTAGAAAAGTTTTTGTTTTCAATTTGTCCTCCTCCAGTTTTTCTCACTTCTCTTTTTAGCTGATTTGCCTTTGCCTTTGTTTTTGCTTTGAAGTCTTTTACTTTATTTTTTATCTGTGAGGTAATTGGTATGTATTAACACCCAAAATTCAAATATGTATTTGTTTTATACTTATATCATTTATTGAGCGAAAGGCAATCCCCACAGAATTTACTTTATTTTGAATTGTTTCCCATGCCCTATCCCTTTCAAATTGTGTTAAATTTGGACCTCGTAAAGGTCCATACAGAGTATCTTTTCGAGCTTCCAACTCGGTAAGAATTATTTCTAATTCCTTTTCGGAAAAATTTTTACTTCTTTTCTGTAGGCTAGAATCATTATCATTTTAAATACCTCAATCCTACACATCTTTAATAATTATGTACTTACGATTTCTCCATAATTTTCAACTTTTTTGATACAACAATTTTGTAAATACCGACATAAATAAACTATTTCCACTGTGAGGCTTCTACGTCGTACACGAATCTGCGTTTATTCTGTATATTTTTCATTTGCGCGTTACTTTTGAGAAAATAATGTTGGACAAGGACCAGATTTTCTGTTTCTTTTTTTATTATATGTAATTTTGAAATTAACAAACCGCGGGCGCGGCAAGAAACGCTCTCGCAAGCGCACTGTACGACAATGAAGTTTGCTACACATGTCAATTTACCACTAAAGTACTACCATGAATTAGAATGCGAAAACAACTAGGTGTTACCACCAGAGCAGAGTGCACGGTAGTAACATGATACAACGTTGTAACTTGCAACTCCGATTAGAATGACCCCCTAAGGTACTATTTTTTGACGAAATCTGCATGAAAAAGTTAGGGTTGCCATTTAAAAAAATTAATGATGACGTCACAGCGGAAAAATAAATGCCGATTGAGAAAAGATTTTTGCACTAAAACGTGTCTTCTTAAAATTAAAATGGGCCTGTTTTTTATTTTATCACCTTATATAATTTTATTTCATTAAGTATAACTTATTACAAAAGTTATCGCAAATAAGTAGCATTATAAGAAATTCATAATAACTAATTTAATAATTTTAATTATGTAATTAATATTTTACGTTAAAAAGATTGAAAAGTGTACATAATTTAACAAGAAAATCAGTAGCTCTAATTAAATGCTGTTTTCTTATTAAGAAAATTATAAAAATAAGTACGAAAATATAAACTAAAAATTTCACTAATTATTCCCTTTAATTGATTTAAAAGAGTATTTTAAAAAATAAACTTCCAAATATTGTTGCTAAAACTTTTCTTTCTTTATAATTATGTACTTAAAGAATAATTACCTATCTTCAATTTGCTTGTCAAAATAATTATAAATGTATATACCGTAATCGTTATGATTGGCACATTGGTAACTACATACGTTTTTCGTTTATTATCAGAAATCCTAATTTAAAGTTTTTTAGTTTAATTTGGCGCAATACAAATGTTAATGTGTTTTCATATTTGTTTAACTTTCGGATAATAAGTTTATAAATTCAATTCTTCTGAAACGACTTTTCACATTCTTCGAATTTTGCATTCGATTTTTAGCACAAAATGTATATTTTCATTTATATTTATTTGGACTGCGGGATACATTCGTTTTCTAATTTTATGGAATCTGTGTTTTCAAATTTGTTTTTACCTCTCGACTTAAGGAAGATGATGTCATAATGAAGAATGGTTTTGCTTAATGTATAGAAATAAAAAAATACACTAAATTTGATAATTAATTAAGTTTTCGAAAAATAAATAGAATTGTGAACCAAAGACGAAAAACAAGTTTAGACCCAGTCTAGCAAGTTAATATAACTACGATTTTTTGAAAACGGGCAAAACAATTAATTTTGGATTCTCCAAATTTTGTCTTATACAATGTGTTTCATTTCTCATCTACATACCTCTATATTTTTCTTATTTATTAACGGGTCGATTTTGAATTTTCGCCAGTACTACATTCTTTTAAAATAAACATTTTTCAATTTTGAATCATTTTGTGTTACAGGCCATGGCTTATAGTAGAATTGAAAACAAATTCCAAAGAATTAACAAAACATAGTAGGACTTTAATCAAAAAAAGTTATTAAGAGAAGTTATTTAGAATTATGAAATAACCCCAACTTCCATATTTGGGTAAAAAAACTTAATTTTTAATTCTTGTAAATTAGCTGAAATAAAAATAACGCATTTACAGTAAATAAATTTTTCTATTAATCAGTAAATAAATATGAGTTCGGTAGGAAATAAGTTAATTTCTGTTTTTTTTAGTTCTGTGTGTTTTCATTAGTTAGTTTCAGTGTTCTCTAAAATAATAAATCAGACTAAATTGAAACGTTCTATTTACAAGAATTAAAAATTAAAAATTTTCACCAAAATTTGGGAACTGGAGTTATTTCGTAATTCTAAACAACTTTTGTTAATAACTTTTATTGATCAAACAAGGCCTACTATGTTTTCTTAATTTTTTGGAATTTATTTTCAATCGTAGCAAGTCATGGCCTGCAATACAAGAGATTTCAAAACTGAAAAATGTCTGTATTAAAAGTATGTACAACTGGCGAAAATTTAAAATCGATCCGTTAATAAATAAAAAAAATACAGGGGTGTATACGCAGAGAAAAATGAATAGCAGTATTTACTACAATTGTAGAACAATATGCTACAATTTGCGTCTAAAATAGCTCCAATGACAATTTATAGAAAAATTCTTCACATTTGTGCAGAACTATTAGTTGAACATTTTCATATCCTCTTCTACACTTTTTGACAGCATCAAATACGCAATAAGTAATTCAAAATGCTACAAAATACGACAATAATGTTAATATGTTACGCGTTTTTGTTTTTGTTATATAACTTAAAAGTACTGTTATGAAACGACTGACAAATTTATAACTAAATTTAAAAAATTGTAACATAATTTGCAACAAATTGTAAATACTACTACTATATTCTAATAACACCACATCTTGTTAATTTTAAGAAATTATTTTTCTCTTAGTGCAGGGAAAAGTTCCTTAAATTTGTACAAAAATATTTGTTAATAAATTTTATGGTTTCTTGAATATTTCGTAGAAGTTTTTCAATAAAGTAAAACATTTTCTGGTAATATCTAACCAAATAATATTTGAAGGTTTCCTTTTAGTAGAAAGTTTGAGAATTATTCTTCATATTATATTTATTTCGATTTCATTTGTATAAACTTGCCGATATTTTCCGACCTTATGTGAGGAACGATCTCAAGCGTCGATGAAAGGTTTGAAATTACACAATTTTGTAACATTGCAATAAAACATGCTCAAGAAATTGCTACAATTTGTGATCCACACCCCCTAAAGTTTTGTGTTAAAAAATTAATATTTACTAAAAACTTTAATTACTTACTTACTATTCCGTGTTTTCTTTTACACAAAATACTTTTACTTTAATAGCCCGTAATAAAATTCTTCAAAGATTTTTCCCCAGAATTATACGAATAATTTTAAAATATTTTTAAATTTATCATACATATTGTGGTTCTTTTTATATAAATTGTTAAGACAATAAATAACATGTTAGACGAATAACTTTATAACAAATAGTCAAAATTTGCAAATAAATGCTACAAACTTCGACAATAATGTTAATATGTTACGCGTTTTTGGTATATAACTTAAAAATACTGTTATGAAACGACTGACATACAAAATATTACAAATTTGTAACTAAATTAAAAAATTGTAACATAATTTGCAACAAATTGTAAATACTACTACCTACTATATTCTAATAACACAAGATCTTGTTAATTTTTAAGAAATTATGTTTCTTAGTGTAGAATGCGAATGTTTTGATTTAGAGCTATAGCTGCTTAACAATAAAATGTTTACTTTAAGAGATCTATCGAAATGTGAAATAAAAATTTGTTCATTCTTTCCATTTAAAAAACTGTAAGTTTGGTGGATAACTAACTCACTTATGGAACACGCTGTGTATGTGAAAATTTATTTACTAATATAGAACTCATTATAGGCGATAATTTTTATACACGATACTTTCCTTTATAATCTATAGTTAAGGAGCTATTGAAGAAATTCATACCAATGATGCACGCTGTATACATATAACGTGGTTCAAAAGTAATTTGACACAGAGCAACAATGGATTCCTGACATATAAATATTGCGATTTAACTAAATTCCAAAAATTGATAATGTAAAAGATACAGGCCATTAAAATCAAAATTTTAATTTCAATTTTTTTCATTAATTCTTTAAGCTTTAGACCTATTGCCTTAAAAATTAACAGACGCTACATATCGTACAATTCTCGTTTTTAAAATGCTCTAACTTTTTTGTGAATGGACTTATGAAACTTTTAACAAAAAATTGTTGTTTCTCCAACTTTTTTAAGTGAATTAGGTATTGTTACTCTATGTTCCATTACTTTTGGACCAGCTTATATATTAAAATATTTATATTTGACGTTTCGCGAATTGGATTGTTCACTTTATCAAAAGTTAATAAGAGAAAATAAAACAACCCTCGTAATATTAAGACTATTTATCAAATGATAATCTTCAAAGAACTGTCAAACAAGGCTCGGTTTTTCAATCGCAGTTTAATCTTTATGTTTTGTTTATTCCTATAGTAGCAATAATTATAGAAACAATTGTTCCTATGAGAGTAAACTGTAATTGAAAATCCAAACCTAAGAACCTTCAGCTACGAGTATAAGTAGATTTGACCTGGACTTTCTTGTACAGCAATAACAATAGCTGCTTTCTTTCGTTTGATCCAAACGCAACATAACGCGTTTAAATTCAAAGATGGATGCTCTCTTGCAAATGGATCTTCGTGAAATTTCAATCCCAATCGGTGATCCCATTTTCCCTTTCAATCTTCCAATTTTACGATCCGTTTGGATTGAAACGCATTCAGATCCAGAGCGGGTAACATAAAATTATTCGAATCACAATTCAAACTTTTCAGCGAAAGAAAGCAGCTAATATTAACACAAAGTTAATGAAATAGATTTTATTTTTCAAAATAATGCCCTTCCGTTATTATACACTTATCAGGCAACTTGCAAATGCCGGCAAAGATAAACTCTTTTGGTTGTCTGTAAAACCAATTTTGAACAACTTCTTTTACATCCTCATTTGACTTAAATCCCCCCCTCCAATTACCTTTTAAGAGTCCAAATATGATAGTCGCAGGGCTTTAATAAGCTAGGTGAGACAATACTTCCCATCCAAATTTTCCCAGCGTTTCTTGAATTAAGCGAGCAACATATTATGTGGATGGGTATTATCGTGGACAATAAAGACGCTTTAAAAATCTACATCATTTGGTTCTCACAGACTTTCCAACTCTTAAAAGAATTTGACCAGTTTTTTAATCATAGGTCAAATTTAACCTTCATTTTACTACCATAAAAACATTTGTTTTCATAATTCTTGTTATAGGAATAAATCGAAAGTTAAAGTTAACTTGTGATTAAAAAACCGGACCTAACACTTAGCTGTCAAAATTGGGCTGTGGATATCCCATAAAATCATGACTATCACTTTGACTGCTGACGGCACGGTTTTGAATTCGTTTGGCGGCGTCGAATTTGAGTGGTGCCATTCCATATTAACCTGTTTGTTTCTTGGAATGTAATAGTGCACTCAAGATTCATCGGCGACAATATTTCAATCCAAAAAATCGTCTCCTTCGATTTCGAAACGTTGACTCACAAAATATTTTGCAAGCTGTTTTAGTTAGTACCTAACTAGCATTAGCAAGAAAGCGTTGGTGAATTTAAAGGTATATCAGACAACATCGTAGTTTGCCTAACACATTTATTTCAAATTAAGTCTGTTGGTAGTATAATCAACGCCTTGAATGCATACTGCACTGATCGCTAACGTAGGTATTATTCAGTCTTAATTAAATTCAGATATTAGCGTTGTTAGTGATTTGTCTGCGATTATCCCTGAAATGTAAAACAATAATATCAGTAATTGCCTGCAGACAAAGAAATTCTACCGCCTTCATCCCGTATAACGACGAGCCAATCTCTCGAATAATAGAAAACGAACTTGATATTTGGTGGCAGCGCCGGGTTACGATTTAGTTCTGTTGTATGCATAAAAATTGCCTAGCACTTTCGATTACTATTATTCCTCTTTTGAGTGATGAAAATAATGATGCATACAATAAAAACGCATTTAATTTTGTGTAGTGCCTGCCTTGATAATCCAGGGAAGAATTGCTGGGACGGAGAAACTGGATAAGTGCGAAACTTAACTTTGCAGTTATTATAGAAACAGGATTTTGTTATGAACTCAGTTTTTTTGTTAAAGAGGGAAGAAAATAGCTGCCATAGAATAAATAGCTGCTTGTTTCAACGATGGGAGTAGCTCTGAGCAGCACTGAGTAGAAGAGATCTGATCCGTACAAAAAGCGTTCTTTTCATACCACCATGGGATCAAATGGAATTAGATCAGTTCAGGATCATTTCAAATTCAGATCAGTTTCGGATCACTTGTGAAACAAAAACGGCCTATGTTTTAGGCTTATGTGATATTCTACACAAACATCGAAATGTCACCTCTGACACATGTCTGACAATTCCTCGCAAAGTAATACTATTCTTTGTCTTTCTGTACTTTTCAATCTTTCCTTGCAAGAACTGGAACGTTGTAGCTGTTCATCATTCACAAGTGATTTCTTGACGAATTCAATGTGCTGGGATCCTGTGAACCGACCAAGACTTGTCAAGAAAACGAAAAGTGCACAGCTGAAATGAACAAGTCTAGACGCGTTTATGAAATACGAAGAGATTGCGGACGTAGTTATGGGACGTAGCGTCATTGAAAACCATGAAAATCACGCCAGATATACCCTTCTGTACAGACATGCCGATCTTCCCTGTCACACTCGATATTGAGTTACAAAGGTCCTTAGAACACGAATCAAACGTGTTCAAAAGACCTTTGTAATTCAATATCGATGTGATATGGATAACAGGCATGTACAAAAGGGTATGTCCGGCGTGATTTTCATGTTTTGCCTCAACATGTAATTTGTTATTTATTTGTAAACTTGTTGATGACGTTAATAATTAAAAATTGTAACAAATAGATAGGATCAATAAACTTGAAAAATCCGTTTGGTATTAAATTATTTATTTCTATTTCACTTCAAATGTTGCGTTCTGTGTAAGACTGTTCTTTTCCTATTCATAAGTTCCTAATAAAATGAACGCAGTATACCGCATGCACCGTTTCCTGTTCAATCAAGAAGCAGCCTAGTCACGTAATGAAATTTCAATACAGATCGCCGATGTCTACTTGATCAGATGTTTTAATCTAATATGCACAATTCACTTTATTAATGAGTTATAAAATTTGTTTCGATGCCTACTTACAGTGGCGCACCCGGTATATCGTACAGCGTATGAGATTTTATTTCAACTCATTTCTGTCTTTTTTATCAGTCAGGTCCTTTGGAACCTACCAAGTATTAACTTTGTTAAATTTCAGTTTTTCGCTACGAACACTATTCATCATTCTTTCGGCCAATTTACGAATTGGCATCCACCTGTTTTCCCAAAAAATCTCATACTAAAGAAATAGTCAATTCACTGATTTTGCGAAAAAATTAAAATTGAAGATTAACATTTTGTATATATTCCGTTGTCCAGTTATTAGTCAGAAATTTCAAAAATCAAGATCAAATCTAGACTCCCCTCGTATTAATTGAATCAATGGCCGCGTTCGTAAGAACCAGCGCTCAAGTAGCATTCATCTGTGATTGGTGGATTTTTTGAATTTCTTTGAAATAAGCCAATCACAGACGAATGCTACTTGAGCGCTTGGTTCTTACGAACGCGGCCAATGAGTTTTTATACAACAATAAAATTAGATTGCACTTTTAAAAAAAAAAATTATGTAAATGTTTGATTGAATACTATGTATAAATACAAACTCTCCGAATTTTCCATTTATACAGGGAGCGCCAAGATGCATTGGATATTTTGCATTTGCAGTAACAAAATGTATATCAGATCAAGAGCGGAGAATTTAATAACAATCAAAAGAGTAGGCTTCGAAATAATTTGACATTACATAAAATGGTACACTAGCGACTGCAACACCAAAAAATTTGCATTGAAAATTTCATGAGATTCGGTTTCAACGTTCCAGTTCAACACGTACGAGTATTTCTGTGTCACTTGAATGTGCGGGATGTTCCCTCGTGAAATATAATTAAGAATTGAGTCCAAAGAATGTTAAAAAGACTTATACCTTATAAGGTGTCGTGAATTGTGAATAGGTTAACTGACCATGACAAACCAAGCCATCTGGAGTTTTGTAAAAATTTTCTTTGACTAATCCATGATTTTCCAGAAATGCCACAACATCTTTTAACATTCACAAATAAAACTCCTTTTTTTATAATTTCAAATGTTAACAAGTTCATTTTTGTATCTTTGTGCAATAAAATGTTATATAAAGAAGCATTTTGACACTCCCTGTACATAGGAAATCAATAACCCCTTAGAATATTGCGTTATAAAGAGATGTTATTTATTTCTTAAGCTCGTCCAATTCTTTGGGCAACATTGCCAATTCACCCACCCCCTGAGAAGTTCCCACTGGGAACGTATAGATGTGAAGAAGTAAATGCGAGAAAAAGTGATGGTACGGTTTTGTCATTTATGCAAATTTTTGGAAAATTAATTTTAAAATTGCAAGTTTCCTTGATAAAATTGTAAATTAGAACAAAGAACCAAATACACTACTTGGCCTAAGTATTGCTAAAAGCATTTTCCTGAACTCCTATGGGTAAGAGAAGCTTGCAAAAGAAAACGTACGTTTGAGGCATTCGAATTATGTCGGCAGTGCGTTTCAGCGAAAGGATAAGAAAAATAAACGTTCGAATTGGGTAAAATATTGAAATAGATTTTCAAAGGATCTCAATTATAAACGTATAATGGGTGAGAAGGAAGTTTACTAACAAACCGCGTCGGTACCGCGGCGCACATAGCCCCGGCTTTAATCTCTAACTTTAAACAAAATATCTCATTTTGTGGCGGACCTCCCAAGATGTCGCGGCCTCTGTTATCTGACCTAGCGCTAAAATAATAAACATTTAATATGAGTACAGTAATCTTTCATTTCCAAGAGCACCAGCGCCGAATGAATGTGTTAGTTTATACATTCGTTCGCAAAGCAATTAAACGTAATCATTAAATTCGCCCGGCGGGATGTAATTTTTTATTTACCTTATCGAAATCTACCTACCAAGCAGTATAAACTAACATTTAGTTCACGTCAATACCAAATACATGCTCTGGAAATTGATAAAAGTCTCACCGATGAGAAGTTAGCAATAAAATTCCAGCAATAAAGTTATAAAATTTGAAAACGCTGTTGCCGCTAAAATAACGATCACAGATCAATAATATTTAATCCATTGCAAAGGGTATAATGTGTACATTCTCCTTGTACCAAGAAATTGAAGAAATATTTGATATTAAGTTAAAAACCACTATTTAAACAAGCATGAGTCATTATTCATGTAACACACTAAAAAAAATGTTTTCAATGAAAATTTTCACGCAGTCACAAAGTAAACACCTATATCTATTCAATAATGCCTTTGGAAAGTTTTAGCCGGTCGATTTTAATTAATTACAAATAAATTAAAAGTACACTTTCACGGTCATATGATAATAGTCAAATTAGACGCTCATATTTGATTAACCAGCATCTGCATAAACATTTTCTTTACAGAATATGAAAATACACGTCGAGATCTTTCGTTTTAAGTGAATTCTGGGTTTTAGCCGGTTGATTTGAAGTAATTAGAAATTAATTAAAAGTGACGTTCTGAGCCGTTAAACAGTACCAGCTTGAAACGCCCATATCTCGTTAACCAGAATTTGCATAAACATTTTCTTTACAGAATATGAAAGTACACATCGAGAGCTTCCGTTTTAAGTGAATTCTGAGTTTTAGCCGGTTGATTTGAAGTAATTAGAAATTAATTAAAAGTGACGTTCTGAGTCGCAAAACAGAACCAGCTTGAAATGCCCTTATCTCGTTAACCAGAATTTGCATAAACATTTTCTTTACAGAATATGAAAGTACATATCGAGATCTTCCGTTTTAAGTGAACTCTGAGTTTTAGCCGGTTGATTTGAAGTAATTAGAAATTAATTAAAAGTGACGTTCTCAGCCGTTAAACAGTACCACTTTTAATCAATTTCTAATTACTTCAAATCAACCGGCTAAAACTCAGAATTCACTTAAAACGGAAGATCTCGATGTGTACTTTCATATTCTGTAAAGAAAATGTTTATGCAAATTCTAGTTAACGAGCTATGGGCGTTTCAAGCTGGTACTGTTTTGCGGCTCAGAACGTCACTTTTAATTTCTAATTACTTCAAATCAACCGGCTAAAACTCAGAGTTCACTTAAAACGGAAGATCTCGATGTGTACTTTCACATTCTGTAAAGAAAATGTTTATGCAAATTCCGGTTAATGAGATTTCAGCGTTTCAAGCTAGTACTGTTTTGCGGCTGAGAACGTCACTTTTAATTAATTTCTAATTACTTCAAATCAACCGGCTAAAACCCAGAATTCACTTAAAACGGAAGATCTCGATGTGTACTTTCATATTTTGTAAAGAAAATGTTTATGCAAATTCTAGTTAACGAGATATGGGCGTTTCAAGCTGGTACTGTTTTGCGGCTCAGAACGTCACTTTTAATTAATTTCTAATTACTTCAAATCAACCGGCTAAAACTCAGAGTTCACTTAAAACGGAAGATCTCGATGTGTACTTTCACATTCTGTAAAGAAAATGTTTATGCAAATTCTGGTTAATGAGATTTCAGCGTTTCAAGCTAGTACTGTTTTGCGGCTGAGAACGTCACTTTTAATTAATTTCTAATTACTTCAAATCAACCGGCTAAAACCCAGAATTCACTTAAAACGGAAGATCTCGATGTGTACTTTCATATTCTGTAAAGAAAATGTTTATGCAAATTCTGGTTAACGATATATGGGCGTTTCAAGCTGTACTGTTTTGCGGCTCAGAACGTCACTTTTAATTAATTTCTAATTACTTCAAATCAACCGGCTAAAACTCAGAATTCACTTAAAACGAAAGATCTCGACGTGTACTTTCATATTCTGTAAAGAAAAAGTTTATGCAGATGCTGGTTAATCAGATATGAGCGTCTAATTTGACTATTATCATATGATCGTGAAAGTGTACTTTTAATTTATTTATAATTAATTAAAATCGACCGGCTAAAACTTTCCAAAGGCATTATTGAATAGATATAGGTGTTTACTTTGTGACTGCGTGAAAATTTTCATTGAAAACATTTTTTTTAGTGTGTTACATGAATAATGACTCATGCTTGTTTAAATAGTGGTTTTTAACTTAATATCAAATATTTCTTCAATTTCTTGGTACAAGGAGAATGTACACATTATACCCTTTGCAATGGATTAAATATTATTGATCTGTGATCGTTATTTTAGCGGCAACAGCGTTTTCAAATTTTATAACTTTATTGCTGGAATTTTATTGCTAACTTCTCATCGGTAAAGTCTCAATCCTCAAAGCTAGCGGTTGCAATTTGATTTTGTTTATACAGAACTAGGATATTACCATTTCGACGAAGAAAGAACAAGTCGTATTTATAAAAGAATTATTTTTAGTCGGGCACTTAGGAGTAGATATTCATCCAACATAAACAAAAAGTTATTACAGGCGATTAATTAAAAAATACATGAATCTTAAATCTGGTATACATTTGTTCTTGAAGTGACTTTTTTCCACTAAATATTGTTTACATGAAACTGCAGGGGATGCTAGCCTTGCGTAGGAAGGTGTTGAAGCATTGCCCGTCTGCTGAACATGAAGACAGAAGCTCAACAGACTCAGGAACTTGTAATTCAGAGGGAATGTGTTGGCGTTTTTCCGACGCATCTGCAAAACATTTCAATAAAATTATGAATTTTAGCAACATCTCAGATAACGCATTACTTACTTAATGATATCTGTTGAATTTCAAGAAATCGTTTTAACATTTCAGTAATTCAATGTTATTTAACCTCACAGTTATTTACAATAAGAAACTTAAAAAAAAATTAATCTTCGTATTTTCCAAAACTCGATTGATTGGCTTGTTTACAATAAGAAACTTAAAAAAAAATAATCTTCGTATTTTCCTAAACTCGATTGATTGGCTTGATTACCTACGATTTTATTCGAATATGTACCTTACGCTAAAAGTTGTACATGTTTATTAAAAATACACACTTTGTTACTTTACATTGCATTTAATACAATAAGAAATATATATTATCAACATATACTTCTTGATACGATTTCGAAAACACAAAATACTGAATTACTTTTATAAAATTCAGATTCTTATTAGTTTGATTACTAATTAAAAATTATATACAGGATGTTCCATCTAGAGTGCATAATTACCACGTGTTTTAAATGAAATAGGAGAACAATTAGTAAAATACATTTTTCTTTCATATAGGCCAGTAGAATTGGCGCTCTTTTAGTTTCTGCGAACAACCGAAGTGAAACAAATTCTTCACCATGAAATTGCTAGAACTTAAGTCCGTTTTAGACTGTCCTATTTTTTGTAAACTTGCGGTCAAAATAACTGCCCCATTCTTTTTTTTTATTGTAAATTGCCTTTCGATCTGTCAAAGTACTCAATTATTGGAGCTGTCATATCGTGTCAATTAAATTGCTGCTTTGACATTTACTATAACCACGTATAACCTCCAAAACTGCAAGGCTGGTACACACTATGTAAATGTAATCAAAACGTCATTAAATTTCAATGTGATGGGTCACTTTTATTGGCCGCAAGTTTACAAGATTTGGTTCAATTGCTACAATAAATATTTGGGGTGCAGATCTGGTTTGGAGGTAGAACACGTTCTATTTTTTTCACATAGTTTTTGATTCAATTTAATTTTTCATACGAGTTACTATAAAATTTAAATTATTCAAGGAAATGAACTAAATCTTGTACAAAAAATAGGGTATTAGTAAAGTAAAGAACTTTGTAAACGATTTTACAACAAATTAATCAAGTACATCATTATACGTCGCTCCCCATATCTACATACATGTGATTATTTAATTTTTTGGAAATAAAATAAATACATTGAATCATGTTAGGAGATTTTGGTATTTTGAACGGATATGGAAGACTCAAAGGACAAAAGAAGTTGAATTAATTATTCGAAATTGTAAACCACAAATATTTTTTATGGTTAACTGTTAAGTAATAATTACCATTATTTTTCAAAATTACCCTCTACTTTGTACGGAAAAAAAAACTAAATGGCCTTAGGCATTTATTGCTTTGAAAAATGGTTTACTCTTTTTAATTTGTGGGGGTTTTCTTCAATGAAATCTCGGTCCTTTTTTTATATTTTATTTATTATAACGTTTTCAGGCCCGGCCGGGTCCGTCTTCAGTACTGCGGGTTTACAAACATAATATAAGTACATAGTCAAAGATAATTACATTCTAAGTACAAAAAAGAAAGCAACATGATTAACAGTGGTTCAAAGCCCAAAGTGGTTCAAAGTCAAAGTCTTTTTAATCTTAGTATAGCAGATATGAACACTGTTTACTTTAACATTTTTTAATACTTATAGAGTATAACTTTCATTTTTCAATAACAAAAACAAACATATTTATAAGGATGAGTTTATCAAACATACAGAACAAAATAGCATTTTATCCTAAAATTTAGTTTCTCCAAACCTAACTTAACACTGTAGAATCTTAATAATAATAATCCTAAAGTAGGCTTAACTTTTTAAGTTCTTTATTAATAGGCCTACATTGTTCAATAAATCAAAAAATGTGGTTTTAACTTGTGAGTGTGTACTGAAGATGGCAGTGTAGTGCCGAAATACGTTTCTACGGATATAAACCAGTTGTGGTAAGAGATCATTTTTGATTTATTATTTCTAAACCACCGTCTCCTTTAGTATTCTTAGTTTACTTTATTTAATACAACCTTTATGTCTGCCAGTCAGAATAAATTGGTAAGATTCAATTTCTAGTAATTTCACATATTCAAACAGATGTAGAATGTATTTTGTTTTTGTGTTTTGTAATACAGTTCAGGATTGCCAGAAATTCTTCTATATTTAATGCTTCTTTTCCCACAATGAATAAATCGCACAACGTATGCAAAATATACTCAAAATGTAGATAAAAAAATACTTACTTACTACTCAGTTTTTTTTTTTAATTATTATTGAAGTAAGTATATTATGTAACAGGTATCTTTTCTAATCAAGTGAACTATGGAAATTAAATCATGTGGCTTTGATTAGTTCATTATTTCAAATGCCACTTGAATTACATATTTATATTGCACTCCTATACAAAACGATAGGAATGCAACAATGCAACAAAAATGATTCAAATGGTATTTGAAATAATGAACCAAAGAAAGACATAATTTTTTTCCATAGGTCACTTGATTAGAAAAGATATTGATCACGCGTTATATTTAGCATTGAGTCTGGAACATTTTAATGTTTGGCATATACAGCATGTGACATTATTTAATCGAGTTTACGACCAGAACTTAAAACTTAGCAAACTGACATTTTACTCAAAACAAGTAAAATGTTTGAGTAAATACTCACTCCTGATTTTAATTAATAAGTTAAAATGCAGAAATTTTGACATAACATTAAATATCTCCTCAACCGTCAGTAATTGGTATACGGAAGTATATGACTAAAGAAAAGATAATTTTATGGAGCATCTAACGACGATATAAAATAACACCGCTCCATTTAAAAAACAAAAGTTAAATAACCTCACAAGCTCAAATAACTTAAATTCGTTAAGGCCGCTTTACAGTTCGCAATTATTCATTGCCGGCAATGAAAATTGCAGCGATTTGTATTGCACGTATGCGCGGTATTTGCATTTTGTATAAAAATACAACACTCCGCATGCGTGCGGTACAAATCGCTGCAATTTTCATTGCTGGCAATAAATAATTGCGAACTGTAAAGCGGCTTTTATAACTCATAGGCTGTTCCATTTAAAATAACTAAGTTACAACTCGTATAGTCAAATTGGGACTGTCTGTATATTCGAAAATAATTTTAAATTATGCAGATCTTGAAAAGATGATACTTTTCTATAAAATATTTTTCCATATATTCAATAGGAATGGTGTTAATGAAGAAATTCGGTTTAATGCCACAAGCTGTATGTAATGCATTCAAACGTTACAAGATTTTTATTCAACCTGTATTTATTGATCTGACAATTAGGTATATTTCTCGTCAAAGTAAAATACACCAATTTACAAAAAACAAACTGCATCGGAAGGTGTGTATCCATGGTTGTGTTTTTACAAAAATGTGACAAACACTTTTTGAATTTCATTCCTTATTTATTATGTTGCGTTTATTAAGATTTTTTTTACTGTTTTTGATTCAAAAATATGTTGTCAAAATGTTATCTAATCTGAATAAGACACCTTGCAATAATTAATTCTGTTATTTGTTATTTTTTTCTATAATACTTAATAACACCTTCCAATGTTTTTTACTAATTTCATTAACTTGACTTGGTGCTTCCAAAAATTAAATGAAAATAATTTACTTTCAATTTTGATTACAGCTTTTTACTTCATTATTCCAACTCCGATTTGTCAAAATATGTAGCAAAATTACTGTAAATTATAAATTTGGCAAACATAATATTTTTCGATTCAAATCAATATCTTTTGTCACCATTTTCTGAACTAAAAATTAATGTTCTTTTAGATAATTATTAAATACAATCAATGTAAATTGAACATTTTCTTTAAAACAAGTTATACTTATATTTTATCAATTAACTTCATGTATACAGACTGCGTCAAATGTATGGAATAATCAAAATATCTCAAAAATGATAGATACCACAAAGTTGATACATATTTTACATCAAGATATTAGCAAATTTGGCAGATCAGACCGCAGTACCGACTTTGGTGCTAACCCTCTACTTTCTGAGAAAATGATACCAGCTTTAATATTTTCAATGGAACACCGGGTATATTTCTTCACATTTCGATAGAATTTGCGACAGGTTTCGTTACTAAATTGGAAAATATTGATATTTAAATATACCGTTATTATCTCTAAAATGAAATCTAATAAGCTGTTTGTTTACAATTTTGTTTTCAAAGTTGCATAATTTAACTTTTCCAATATTAGGATACTTAAATTATTCATTTTTAGAAAGAAAATTGTAAAGAACCTGCTTAATGCTTAGCGGTAGCCTAGCCGACTTTGTAAAGTCGTGTCGCTTGGCGGCGTAGGTTCGAATCCTACTATTAACCATGGATGTTTGTGCTGTGCAAGGACTTAGACCCAGCTTTATCACACTATGTGACTGGCAAAATGAGCCTTAGTAGTTCGGCCAGAGTTGGCGGGTACTGCGCAAAGCAAAACTAAGCAAGCAACCTGCTTAATAACTCCATAATAACCGTCATTATATTTAAATATCAATATTTTCCAATTTAGTAGCGAAACTTGTGACAAATTTGTTACCAATGCAATAAAAACAGAATTCTATCGAAATGTGAAAAAATATACAGGTGTTCCATTGAAAATAATAAAGTTGATATCATTTTCTGAGAAAGTAGATGGTTGGGAACAATGTCGATACTATGGCCTGATGCGCCTTATTTGCTAATATCCTAATGTAAAATATCAACCTTGTGGTATCTGAGTATCATTTTTGAGATATTTTAATTATTCCATACTTTTGACTCAGTCTGTATGTATTTTACTTTAAATAATTCGTTTTAGGTTCAAATACTCAAACATACCTAATGAATTAAAATTCTATTATTCTATTATTTATTTATAATTTGGTGAAAATTGTTCTAAGGCAAGTGTCTTATTATATTTTGTGGATTAAGGTCAAGCACACATTTATAAAAAGAGATTACGCGATAACTACCGTTTGTCTGGTTTAATAGAAATAAAACTTCTTTAAACAAATATTCCGACGCTATAACAATGGCAAGAGAGCGAAAATTTATTTTTGTAAGAAACTTTTGCAGATAATAAAACCTAGTGCAGAATTGAGGAAATCGTTTTTACATCAAAATATATGTATACAGAGCGTTAGCGAGACTTGTACGTTGATTATTATTTGAGATTGTTCGAAAATGTTTAGTTTTTTAGGTGACACGTTAATTTCTTCTGCAAATTACTAATCACTATTTTATCTGAATTTACTACGTTATCATAAAAATGTTATTTAACTCAACATTTTAGTCCAGGCAAAATAAATGTAACTTGAAAGATTAAAAAATTTTTTGTTTTCTTAACAATAAATGTACGTAAATTTGGTTAAACAAAAGTCAGCGATTGTGCTAAATATTTATTTTCTTTCTTGAAATTTCTTCCATAAAGACTAAAATTAGTCTTGCAGAGATAAATCGTTTCGAGTATAGTCCTTTGAAGACATTCATATTTTTTCTAGATAACAAATTCATAATTGCTTCTCACACGGACACCTTCAAACTACTGTTTCGATTAATAAGTTTTTCGGGATACAGTAAAATATTGTGCAATTTTTGAAGGGGTTCATGAGAAGCAATTACAAATTATTACACAAATATTCATGGATATAAACGGTGAGCAAATAAAGATCAGATTAGAGTAGGCGGTGCAAAAAAAATGTATGTCTATGATTTAATAAAAAGTCAATAAATTTGACAGTCCATGAATGTATTACATTAATTAATAACACAAATAAGATATATTTTAATGCAGTAATATTTATTCCACTGAAATACAAAATGACAAAGATACAAACTGTTAGAGTTATATTTACCTCAGGCTGCACTATAGACGCCGACTACTTTGATATATAAATTTCCTCACATCAAAAATCGTATTACCTATTATTATAGAACAAGTTAGTTGACAGTTAATGCATATTATGTTTTGATATGTGTACTTTCGAGCAGTAATAAACCTCGTTTAGTTTCTGTAATCTTATCGTTTTGCTCGATCCCGTCCTCCAAGAGGTTATGGGCCCAGAACCTAGAAAGCAAACGCTTTTGAAAAACGATTAAAGGTGCGACGTGTGAAGTGACAGGCTGACCGCGTTGGGAACGCATCGAGGTGCAAATTTTTTTTACTGCGACAAAATAACGTAAAAGATGACTTCATCGAATGTGGTGCGAGTCGAGTCGTTGTCCAAAGACAATTTCGATACTTGGAAGATACACATGAAAGCAGTTTTGGTGAAAAATCATACTTGGGGTTACGTGTCCGGAACCAAGGTGAAGCCTCAGCCAGTGGAAGGCGTTGACAGAAGGGAAAACGTGTTATTAGAATTGGAAGAAAAAGATAGTGAAGCGATGTCAGACATTATACTAGCAATTCAACCCTCGGAGCTGAAGCAAATTGAAAGAGTGCACGACCTCGCGCGAGCTATGGCAAAAACTCGAGAGGATATATCAATCGACAGGTCCTGCAAAACTACCTTGTTGAAGCAAATCATTCTTCAACGCATGAACGAAGGTGGCGATGTGCGCGAACATTTGAGAAAATTATTTGATGCTGTTGACAAACTCAAGGATATGGAGGTGACGATCAACAGCGATTTATTATCTATCCTGCTTCTATACAGTCTACCGGCCAGTTTTGAATATTTTCGTTGCGCAATAGAGTCCCGCGATGAGCTACCGGAGCCCGATGCACTACGCATTAAAATCATTGAGGAGAATGACGCGAGGACAAATGCCCGAATCTGTGCTACACAAAACGCTATGACCGCTCAAAGAAAATTCAAAAATCGCTATCAAAAGAAAACTACAAGCGAGAAGGAAACGGACGAAAAAGACAAGCGCATCATGAACAATCTATGCTACCGCTGTAAGAGACCTGGTCATAAAGCAAAGGATTGCCGATCTAATCGCAAAAGTGGTCAAAACAATGCAAATGCAGCTGAAACGAATTCATCGCTGTACGCCACATCTGAATCTATTTCGTTTGGTTTGGTACAAACAGCAAATCATAACAGCGAGAAGATTTGGTGCCTCGACAGCGGATGCACTTCACATATGTGCAAAAATTTAGACAGTTTCTCGCGCGTTGAATCGACGTTTCCGATTGTTTAAGACTGGCAGATAACTCCGACGACGATTGGTGCAAAAGGTGTTGTGCCATTTTCAACGAAAGTCGACAGTCAACACAAGACTTATGACTTACGCGATGCTTTGTACGTCCCAGATTTACGTACAAATCTACTGTCAGTCGGGAGGATAGTTGACAAAGGCTACCACATAGTATTTAACAAGGCGTCCGCGTGTGTTATGGACGCAAATGACAAAACGATACTTGTTGCCGAACGGAAAGATGGGCTATACTATGTCAACGAATCTCGTGCTGGAGAGTACGGTAAAGTTGCTCGAACTGATCATCCGCAAAAACGATCCCTCCAGGACTGGCATGTTCGACTAGGGCACCTAAATATTAGAAGTCTAAGGGAAGCGTTGAGAAACGCGGTGATTCGAGGGCCAGTCATCGACCCTGAAGCGGATTTTGAATGCGAAACATGTTTGCAAGGGAAGATGGTACGTACTCCTTTTCCAAAGCAGTCCGAAAGAAGGACAAAGCCAGGAGAGTTAATACACTCTGATGTCTGCGGCCCCATGCGGGTCCACTCGAATGGAAACGCGCGTTATTTCGTGACTTTCATCGACGACGCAACCAGGTGGTGCGAAGTGCGTTTTCTCCGACAGAAAATGAGGTGGTTAGCGAGTTTCGAGAATTCAAAAGATGCTGGAGACGCAGAAGAATGGAAAAATGAAGATTTTGCAATCCGATAATGGCACTGAGTATCTAAACTTACAATTCGACACACTGCTGAAGACTCGGGATCAGACGCCGTCTCACTGTTCCAAATAACGCTGAGCAGAATGGAGTGGCGGAGCGAAAGAACCGGACACTGTCGAGATGGCCAGGTGTCTTCTGTTTCAGTCGGGCCTCCCTCCGTCATTCTGGGCTGAAGCTGTATCCGCAGCGAATTTTATTAGAAATAGATGCCCTACAAGCGCGCTGAACGGTCGTACCCCGTTCGAAGCGTGGAACGGAGATTCCGGACGTTGCAAATTAGAAAAATTTGGCTGTGACGTGTATTGGTTGGACCGATCGCCGAACACGGGAAAGTTTGACGCCCGAGGCAAGAAAGGCAAGTTTCTCAGCCTTGCCGAGCAATCCAAAGGATTTAGAATTTATGTTCCTCACGTGATGTCAAGTTTTTGAAAACTGAAAATAATAAACAAGAATACCTACGACTACGAAGATTTCCACACCGATGAACGCATGGACGCGACCGAAAACAATTCTGAGGATGAGCGAAATAAAATAATTTCCACAACGAGATCGATTTGACCTCGAAAACCGCTGCTGGAGATAAGGCACACAGTGACCCTGAAATTGACGTCGATTCTGAAGGTTCAGATGAAGAACTGATACCAAGACGCGGACGAGGGAGACCACAGTTAGTTCGAACGGGACAGCGTGGTAGCCACGAAAAAATGTATAATGAAGGTCACAACGTGCGAGAGCGAATATATCTCATCTAGCTGAAGTTCCAGTTCACTCGGCAATTTCGGGTCCAGAGAGGGATGGATGGATATCAGCGATGGCGGACGAGTTTATTTCCATTCTAAAGAACGAAACGTGGAGTTAGTCGAACGCCCAAGCGATAAAACCATAATTGGGAGTCGTTTCGTCCTTAGATACAAATACGGGTCAAATGGCGAGATAATTCTAGAAGAAAGGCCAGAATCGTGGCCAGGGGTTTTGCCGCAAAGACCCGGGGAAGATTACAACCATACGTTCGCGCCCGTTGCGTCTAAGTTCGATACGATTAGCTATCGCCCTAGCTGCTCGTAATAACATGAAAGTCCGACAATACGATGTGGAGACCGCATACCTGAACGGAGTAGTTGAAGAGAGATCTTTATGGAGTTACCAGGTCATGCGCGAGAAGTTCTTAATTTCATCATCAAGGGAAGGACGCGCGTCACCCTAAAATAATAGCCGAAGCCAAGGATATATTAAAATCAGTGGACAAAGATTGTGTGTGTCGAGTCAAGAAAGCTCTGTACGGCCTAAAGCAAGCCGGTCGTTGCTGGTATCACCGTCTCAGTGAGGAGCTACGAAAGTTTGGCGCCAAGCCAACCTGCTGGCGACTCGAGCGTTTACGTAAAGGGTACAGGCGATAAGCTTCTTCTAATCATTGTTTACGTGGACGATATTCTAATTATGTCACGTTATTCAAGAGATTGACGAGGCCCACAGTTTCCTGCAAAAATCTTTGAAGTTAAAGACCTGGAGATGTCAAATACCTGTCTTGGTGTAGAGTTTCCCGAGACGAGTCTACCATAACATTGAGTCAGAAAGGTTTCATAATGGAAATTCTGGATCGTTTCAGATGTCAGACTGTAAGCCTGCGATCACGCCAATAGAAGCTGGACTAAAGCTCTCAAAATCAACATGGTTAAAGGATGACGGTCAGAAACCTCCCTTCAGAGAGTTGGTGGGTGCTCTCATGTACCTGTCGTTGGCGACGCCCGACATATCACACGCCGTCAGCATGTTAAGCCAGTTCAATGACTCATTCGGCAAGGACCATTGGCAGGCGGCGAAGAGGGTGCTGCGTTACCTGAAGGGCACTTCCGACGTTGGAATCACTTGTGGAAATAATCATGACAACCTGATTGGGTTTCTAGGATGCCGATTGGGCGGCTTGTGTGGACGACCGCAGATCGTACACTGGCTATGTTTTTACCATGAACAGTGGAGCCATATCCTGGGAATCCAGGAAACAGCGAACCGTAGCTTTATCGTCCACCGAGGCCGAATACATGGCCCTAAGCGAGGCTTCAAAAGAAGCGATGCATTTACTACGATTTAGCGAAGAGATGGGAATCAAGGGCATGTCAAGCGTTTTGATATACAACGACAATCTAGGAGCCCAAAAAGCTTGCTGAAAATCCCATTTTCCACTCTCGTACCAAGCACATTCATGTGCAGCATCACTTTATTCGAAGCCCTCACTTCTGGCGAAACCGAATTGATCACTTACCGACTAATCAGATGCCCGTGCAGATGTGTTTTACGAAGGGTTTGTCAAGAGATAAACATTGGGAATGTTTGAAAAGGATTGGTGTCAGGAGATTGGAAGTCTGAAGATAGTCCAGCCTTCGAGGGGGTGTGTTAGAGTTATATTTACCTCAGGCTGCACTATAGACGCCGACTACTTTGATATATAAATTTCCTCACATCAAAAATCGTATTACCTATTATTATAGAACAAGTTAGTTGACAGTTAATGCATATTATGTTTTGATATGTGTACTTTCGAGCAGTAATAAACCTCGTTTAGTTTCTGTAATCTTATCGTTTTGCTCGATCCCGTCCTCCAAGACAAACTATAAAGATTCTTTTTTTCTCAGTGTATAACAACGAGGAGCAGAACAAAGGAAGCAGCAGAGAAGACCTGAAGTTGGCAAATGTGATTCTGCCAAAACGTCTTCAAGGCGTCAACGGTTCTCTTCAGAACCCTACGCGGAGGAAAACCCGGAAGAATACCATAGCTTACAATATAGAACGCCGCTAATGCGGAAATATTTACCTAAGGCCATCTTTCTTCGGTCTTTCAAATTTGCATTGAATTTTTAAGTGGTAGGCGTAGATTTAGCCGCAATAATAATAATAATAATATACTTAATAATAATACTTAATTAATGCTTTTGGATCACATTTGTGATATAGCACATGTCATTTCTACACTTACAGTTGGACACTTACAATTTGTCAGAAAGAAATTCAGATATAGAATAATATTCTTTGGCTATTAAGAATTCTTTAAGGCTCTTTTTAAATGTGTCATACTGGGGCAATTTAAGTTTTGCTGGCAGTTTATTGAAAAAATTTGCACCTATATAGCTGGGTGCATTTTCATATCTTTCGTGTTGTGCTTTTTGGTGGATAGCATGTCCTTGCAACGTGTTTCGTAATTGTGGTAGAATGAGTTCTTTGAATACTTGCTAGAATTTTGTTTCGTGTAGAGTATGCATTTGTAAATATAAATTGACGGAAATGTTAATAATTTGTTCGTCTTAAATGTTGTCCTACAAGTTTGACTATAGTTTGGATTGAATATTAGTCTTACTATTCCTTTTTGGGCTATAAAAATTCAACTGGCACTGCTGCCATTTCCCCAGAGGATCACATTAAATGTGAGATGGGAGTACACCACACTGTAGTATAGACTAATAAGTTTTTCAGCGGGTAATATGTTTTTTAATTGTGATATTGCATAGTAGGCTTTATTTATAGATTTACAGATTAGGTCTATATGATATCGCCATTTTAATCCTGCATCTAAATGGAGGCCTAAAAATTTAGTACACTCAGCCGGTTCGATTTGTGTTTTGTTTACGTTGTAAATAATGTTGCTATTATCCCTGTGGTTAAAGAAATTTATTATTACAGTTTTTTTAACATTCAGTATTATTTTATTTGTTGCGCACCAGTGTTGAAATTCTAGCGAAATCTCGGTTATTTTATGTTTGAGTTCCTCAGAGGTCCGTGCTGCGACTCCCATAGATGTATCATCAGCAAACATTGTAATATGTTCCGCAGTTACAGATTTTCTCAAATCGTTAACAAATAGGAGAAATATAAGTGGTCCCAGCACAGACCCCTGTGGAACTCCGTAGTTTCTTTCGTAATGTTGTGATTTGTTGTTTATGATTTTTACGCATATATTACGAGCTGAAAGGAAAGATGTTATCCAGTTTAATACGGTACCTCTAATTCCTAGAGCGTATAATTTATTGTTTATGAATGTTAGGTCGAGGCTATCAAAGGCTCGGGATAGGTCGAAAAAAAGGCCTGCAACATAGAACGCTTCATCGATTTTAGAATATATGTATTCCATAAAATCCGCTGTGGCAGTCTCGGTTGATCGGCTTCCACGAAATCCATGTTGAGTATCACTCCAAACATTTGTAGTGTCGAGGAAGTTCACTAATCTGGATCTGTTGTACATTAATCGCTCAAAAACTTTAGATAAAGTACTTAGAATTGATATTGGTCGATAGTTTTCTAAGATTTTGGGGTCGTCCTTTTTATGTATGGGAACAACCAATGAAGTTTTTAGTGAGGAGGGGAATTCGCCCAATTCCACTGAAACGTTAATAATATGTGCTAGAGGTTCAAAGATTGAGTCATTGATTGTTTTTAAAATCATTGTAGTAATTTCGTCGTTGCACGAACTGCTTTTATTTTTTAAAGATTTAATAATCTTCGTACTTCAAAAGAATCTGTGGGTAAAAAACAAAAAGTTTTTGAGTTAAAATTATCTGTGGTACATCTAGTTGAGGGATCGTTCCCGTAAATCTTATTGATAGTATTTTCGGCAACCTTGGAGAAATGGCGAGCAAAAGTATCAGCTATCAAGGTAGGGTCAGATATTTGAGTATTATCAATATTTAAGGTAATATTATTTTTATTTGATTTATTTTTATTGACGTCCTAATTTTTCGTTAACAATACTCCATATTGTTTTTTGTTTATTATTTGAATTGTCGATTTTATCATTATAAAACTGTTTTTTGTTTCTTTAATTAATAAATTGTAAGCTTTTTTTTGCTTTTTACATTCGTTATTCATATACAGTGATCGCCAGATAAGTCGGGCCATATGGGAAATTTTTTTTATTATTGATTTCTCAGAAAAATTGATTTTTTATTAAAGTCCTTTGCATCTTCCCAAACTCAACATACACTCATCAAAATTTGAATACCTGTTGTCATATACCGAGGAGATCAAAATATTTGAAATCGACATAAGAGTAAAGTACCTTTATTTTTCAAAATACGCGGAAATATTATTTGAAGAAGTTATTAAGAACTGTTCTGAGGTCTTAAATATGAAATCTCGGTTGTCTAGGAAGAAAAAAAAAATTGAACAAAAAAGTTAAAGAACATTTCAAGTAGCGACATCTTTTGATCGCTTTTTGACCTGACATTGCAGTAGGATTGACAAATTGAAGCTAGTTCCTCACATAATAAGTCATCCCATGCAAGGCGGCCATGCTTGCTGTCAAAGCATAATGAGAAACCGATTTGCACAAAACTTTTTTTAAAAAGTTAAAGATTTATGGTAGGAATGTTATTGATCATAATTTCTAGTTGATAGAAGAGCGAAAAACAAATTCCAGAGTATATTAATATCACACCTGAAGGAACGTCCACTTTTACACTTTCAAAGTTCTACGATACACACGTTGATACGAGAAAAATTGAAAAATATGGAAAATTTCTTTTTTCATCGTAGGCTGCCATCATTTCATATTTGAAATCTCATAACTTTTCTGAATAGCTTTTCCAAATAATATTTTCGCGTATTTTGAAAAATAAAGGTACTTTACTCTTATGTCGATTTCAAATATTTTGATCTCCTCGATATATGACAACAGGTATTCAAATTTTGATAAGTGTATGTTGAGTTTGGGAAGATGCAGGGACTTTTATAAAGAATATTTTTTTCTGAGAAATCAATAATAAAAAAATTTCTCATATGGCCCGACTTATCTGGCGAACTCTGTATATATTCTATTATTCATATAACTCAATAGCACACGATAATTTTAGGTTATGTTGTCTGCATAGGTCTACATTGTACACATAATCTACGCGAAGTCTGCAATTGACGTCGACACCTAGACGCCCATTTTTAAGCCATCAAAGCGTAAGTTTCTTTTATAGTATGCTGCGGTTATGACCACATACATAGTGAGAACATTTATTTTATCTTCTATTTCTCACTCACATATTCAAGCCAACTTAACGACCGAAAAAACTAGGATAATATAATCTTCTCGATGAAGAACGAAAACAATGTGGAGTCAGTTACTTCCTTATAAATAAATCAACAAATTTACTTAAATAAATACAAATAGCACATTTCTTGCCAATAGTAAATTCTAGTAAAATATTTGTATGGGGTCGAAAAACAGTCAGTCATTATACGGTGTATTTTTTAAAAAATGCCATAAAGGTTGGTCATGAAAATTAAAACTCATGTCGTAGCTTGGCATCTAACACATGCCAAAACTGACAATTTCAAGTACATGAATGGAGCTAAGACATGAATTTTCTTTTCCACAGCCACCCCTTATGGCATTTTTAAAAAAACACATAGTACATACAGTGTGGATAAAAAGTCTGACACCTCAAATATTTCCTTCTTGCAGAAACGCTTGACACGTCGATTATTACTATAAATTTGACATAATTTGAAGTGGTTCGTTCATATCTTTGTACAGTGGCGTATCGTTGGGGTACAAAAATATTTTTATTTTTTTTTAACTGAAACCCCCATTTTTTATTACTTACTTAATCCTAAGTCTTTTTACCATTAAGTGTAAGACTTTGGAGTTGAGTTTATTTTCATTTTCCACTCCTTTCGATTTTGTGCGAGCTTGTTTATATCCCTCCACTTGATATCCCTTTCCTGTGCCGCCTGTCTGACTTCGTCCGTTCATGTCCTTCTTGGTCTTCCTCTTTCGTTTGTTCCTTGTACTTGTACCTCATAGACTCTTTTAGTTAATCTGCTTTCTGGCATTCTGTGGATGAGTCCCAACCACCCTAATTGATTTTTCTGTATTATTGGTCTTATTTTTAGTTTTTCTCATACACTTCATTCCTTATCCTAGTCTTCTCTTCTATTTTTCTCAAAAACCTCATTTCTGTGGCGTTTATTCTACTTTTGTCTTTATTTGAGAGGGTCCAAGATGCACTTCCGTATAGTAGTGTAGGGTTTACAACTTTTTTAACAACCTCTGTTTTAACTTCGCTTGTTATTTCTCTTTTATTGAAGAAGGTTGATCTTAGATAGTTATATATTCTACCTACTTTTCCTATTTTGTCCGTTATTTCTTTTTCTTGTCTTCCATTCCCTTCTATTATTGTTCCTAAGTACTTAAATTCTTTCACCTGTTCGATCTTTCTTCCTTCTATTGTGATATTATGGATTCTGCTGTTTTGTGATACTATCATAGTCTTTGTCTTACCTATATATATTTTTTATAACGAATTCTGAAAAAGCATATTTTTTACATATATCTCAGTACATCAAAATTTTATAGGGTCACATAAGAACTCCTTTGAAATAAACGCAATTTTGAAATTCAAAAGAAAATACTATCTACCTAACATTTTAGTAAATTACTTGATTCTAAATTAAACAAAATACAGAATTGTTTCCCATTACTCTTAGAAGACAGTGACCTATGTGTAAAACGAAATTGTTAATTATTTCTGAACCACTCCAAAAATGACAAATTTATAGTAATAATCGATATGTCCGAGCGTTTTTGCAAAAAGAAAATATGTTAGGAAATACTGAAGGTGTTCCAGATTTTTTTATAAATACTGTATAAAGCGTTTTAAACCTTTAATCGTTAAATTACCGTATCTCGTATTAATAAAAATCTCTATTTTTTTAAAATATACTCCAAACATTGACAGTTTGAGAATAACATCTCTTTGAATATACTTTACTATTTTATAAATGGGCAGCATGCTTGTAAAACACACAGTCTGACCTTGATTTAGACTTTTAATGTCTAAAATTCTGGCTTTCGTAACATAATTTTGTTTTTACCCGAGAAAAAAATTCAGGACGTCACATCATCGCCATTGTGTTTTTCCAGGTAACGAACGAAAATATCCTGCATAGGTAGAATCGCTTTACCTGTACCTGTACGACGTGTAATTTTGAAGGATGCCCCCCTCTCGTATGCCAATAAATTCACTCCCTCCATAGCATTTCTCCGCCTACATACATGGCGTCTGCTGTTTTTGAGCACGACATAGGGCAATATTTTACGGCGGCAGTTTGAAACCATGTGTTAAAAGAAATAAGAAGTATCACACAGCGGCGTGTCATAAATACGTGAAATGAATGAATTTTATGTGCGCATCTGAAATAGCGTGTAACCTTAGGGTTTCAGGTTTAAAATACAAGCATGTGATGGTGGCGTGGGGACGCTTCGAAAAGCATTCGAATCGAAGAAGAAACTAAAAATAAAATTAAGCACTAGGATTAAAAGTAGTCCTGCGAGGACTGTTGGAACAGGTAACAGAAAAAATCAAAAAATAAACCATCAAAGATGATTTTCATTTCTCTTAAAAAATTAATAAAGTTGCATTTACCTGAAATAATTAAAAATTTAAATTAATTAAAAGTTTGTAGCGAATGAGAAGAAAATCATTGACAAGTGAAAATTAAATAAAACTAAAAAATACAGTAAATATGTACATAGTTTAAAAGCAGAACCAATGTTAGGCTGTAATTGACATTTAAAAAAATAATAATTGAATAAATTTTAAAAATTGCTGCTAAGCTAAAAGTTGTCCATACATGTCAGAATACAAGTTTAAATATAAAAATATACTTAAAAGAAGTACCTACCTATATATATATTTACTAGGAAGATATCTTGTGATGACCTGAAAAAATCTGAAAATAAAAAACATAAACCTGTATTTAAAAAAATTAATAAATTGAAGCATACTGTTCAGAAATTAGATAACTATTAAAAATTAATTAATCTTCAACAATTAGAAAGTCTGCCCTTAAGTTACTAAAAACTTAGTATACACTTAGTCATGGTATTTTCTTAATTCTGCTTTGTTAGCTTATTATCAACTGCCGGATGTCTTTTATTTCATACTTTATTGTTTCTTACTTTTTTATATTCTCACGTGGGATGTCTTTTCTTGTTTGCTTGGTAACGAATAATATCAGTATCACTGAAGTTTTTTTTATTCTTTATATGTATAATACAAATATGCTTCTATGTTTCAAGATAGTTTGCAACAGTTCCACAAGAAAACTGAAAATTTCCAAAATCTTGCAAATTTCATGAAAACATGTAAAATATAAAAGGAAGCAATATAAAAAATTGGAACTAATATTTGGAACAAATTAACAACAATAAAGAATAACGTTGTGTATACAGGTGACCATGAAATATTGTACGTAATGTATATAAGGTGATAAAGTTTGGATAATATATTACAAGAATTCGTTAAAATTATTTTCCTACAATACCAATTTAAACAAGTGTCGCTGATATACAACACTTTAATAACTACTAGAATTTCAAAATTTTGTGATAACACAGCTTAACTAAAGTTTAAAATTGTAGGTTATTTTTTAATGTGTTTCAAAATATTTTCATGTACCTATAACCAGGACAAGACTTTTTGAACTGTGTAAAACTGCTAATGACCATAAATTCAAAATTATTTGAAATGGTCACTCACTGTCAATCATACCTACTGTAAATATTGTGTTAAAAGCTAGGATAGCTACTTGCACAGTCACACAAATTGCTTAGAATTTCAACGTTAACCAAAATACAGTTACTGACTTGACAGCAAAGTAAGATTCAGGCCCGATCTTTTCACCTCCAATTAACTTTATCTAGCGATTAATTCCCATAGTAACGATTGTGATCACAATTGTTATTATGGGAATAAACAGTCAGATAAAGTTAACTGGAGATGAAAAGACCGGGCCTAAATATAATAAAATAATGGAAACACATAGCTACTGGTCCCACTGGATTTAAAAGTTGTCCTAAAATAGTTTTTTTATGATAACTATAGTACCTATAGTCTATCTTTTTTAAGAATACAGTAATGGCCTGCATCAATATTGAACGTGTAAGTATTTCATTGGCTGAAGAAAAGTCAGATGCACATGCAAGTAGCAGCTTGCGCATATTTTTTGACGGTAACGTTAATGATTATGTGCTGAAATGAAAAGTTACTTAACAGGTTATATTTGTTATCAAGAAGAGTACTGTTGAAAGATGATTAAATGTGTCAGTGTAATTGCAGTTAATCAGTAAATATAGTGGAGCCGGGTTTTATTTCTGAAAACTCTAACAAAAGGAATTCGTGTGACGTGAATTGATCTGACAAATAATGTCAGTTGACATGGAACCTGCTCCCAAAGATGATAACACTATTTACTACGCGGACGACGAGAATTCTTGCGAAAATCCATTTGACATATTGCAGTATTATCTGGACCCTTCCAAATTTTAGCTTTTGTTGCAAATTTTCTCTTTCTGGTCCCACGTTGGTGAAGCCAATTTTATGTTGTGTTATTTCCCGGCTTGGGTATTTGTTTTATTTTCTTTTGTGTATTAATTTATTGCTCTGTTCTCTCAGGGTAATTTGTTATTTTTTTTCTGTTTCTTATTTTGTTTATTGTTATTCTTATTTGCTTTCTTACTTCGTTGTTTACTGCGACGGCTCCTGCTCCGATGATGTAATTTGCAGTGTATCTCGTAGACTGGTTCTTGCTCGTAGAGTGTATTTGTTGTGTGATAAATTTTGGATGTAGATGGCACTCACGAGCCTTCACATTCAAAATTATCTGTCAGTGTGTGTGCGTGTGTAGGTGAATGAATAAGAAGATATTTTGTAGAATAAAACGGAAAACGACAATTTATTAATTCAAATTTTAAAGAGTTACACAAACAAATTTATATCATGAAGAAGTTCGGAGCTTTAAAGAGAAGTTTATACGTTTGGTCGGTTTTTCACAAAACCGCCAATATACCTTACTTAACACCTTAACTGCGTTACATATCCCTGGCGATATGTACTCTGTATTACTGATATGCGACGACAAAATCTGACGATTATTCCCTCTATGCGGAAAGCATAACTTTGTTAAATTTTGTCGTAGGAAACATTTAAAAATACCTATATACATAACTTTTTATGCTGAAAACGAATATACACGTTTCTACTTACATGCCTCCCGTGATATGTATCGCATAGAAGTAATATTTTATTACTGTTGTGTGTTATATGTCGTCGGCGATATGTACGGACATGTTTGAATTTGAAGTAATATGCGCAAGTTATAACCTTAGGGGTCATTCTAATCGGATTTGCAACCTAGCAACAGTGGTACCTCCATAGCAACTGGTAAGAAGCTACAATCTCGGAAATGTTCGGTGGTAACGGGATACAACGTTGTGCAGTCTCGATAATGCTCGGAAGTAGGATCATACCAAGTTGTAACTTGCAACCCCGTTTAGAATAACCCTCCAAGGGGGTCATTCTAATCAGAGACTGCACAACGTTGTTACCACCGAACATTGCCGAGACTGCAGTTTCTTACCAGTTGCTAAGGAGGTACCACCGTTGCTAGATTGCAAATCCGATTAGAATAACCCCCTCAGTTGTTAGTGGTACGCAATATTACAGCGTAATCTTCGACAATGACATCCAGAGCGAAACGAATTTTAGAATTGGCGCGAGTAAAGTTACCGGACGCTGATAATGTGACTATTTCGTCTTGCAGTCTTTAAACATTTTACAAGTTTTTGTAGTGACCGCGCAAATATACCTGGGTTTCGTCTAAGTTGTTTCAACAAATTACACGAATAATAAATACGTAACTTTTATATTTTGAAATAAAAGCCATGTTGTTAGCAATGCGTACCCATGTTTCATTGCTTCCTTGCAATACAAGTCGTTGGTGATATGTATTGAGCTACGAACGCGATAGGATATAGATTACTTCTTTATTAACACGATTCTTAATTCAAATTGACTTAGAAATACACCTTTTCAATCACAGAGGGAGGAATTTCGAAACTTATGTACATATCCCCGAGGATATGTAACGCTTCTTGAAGAAGTATGCTTACATATCTTCGGCGATATGTAACGCAGTGAAAGACGAGTTATTATTTTTTAGCGCCGCAGTTAAGGTGTTAAGGCCTTCTCAAACCGGCGCGGTATGCGGTAACGGTAGCGGTACTGCGGTACGCACTTACACAGTGGTAAATGGAATGATTCAACCAGCGGTATCCCGTTACCGCACTATTACCGTAACCGCTACCACTACCGCATATCGCGCCGGTTTGAGAAGGCCTTACATTAGGTTCGAAATCGCGCGTGCTTGACTGCCTCCGTTTTTCCGGCGGTCGCTTATGAAGCGCGACCGGAGTGTCTTCCCCTAAAGTAGCTACACGGCGCCCTCACTTATTCAATTTCCGAACTCCTTACTACCTACAGTTTCCTTCTAACATCCGGGTCGTCTTGACATTCTTAAATAAATTTTTCTAATCTTTACAATTCTAAGCTTAATCCCTACGTATTTACATTTCAAGAATTTCAAATAATTTATTTATAATAATCAATAATCATGTAATTTTAAATCGCCTATTTCTAAAAATATTTACATAAACTTAAAATATTCGAAAAACACACTTGAATTCAATAATTTCACAAACAAATCCCGTAAAACACATCTAACACATTACTCTCAATTTACTTTATTATTTACAAAATTATTTCTTTATGAAAATAAAAAGAAATATTACATGCTGCTCATAAACACCGCAATATTAATCAATAGTTTAATCACAGATTAATATAGCAGATGCAAAATTTGATTTTTTATTATTTTCAAACAAGTCGTCATTGTAGAAAAGTGTGTCACTTTGACATTAAATTTTAATGTAATATTTTTCTGCAGTAATAAACAGTAGGACACATACAAATGAAGAAACCACTTCGTTATTTAGCTTTCCGAAAGGTAATAGTTCTATTTATTATACATAAATTTCTTTTGTGCTCATTTGCAGACGCAAAGTGGTTGCGTGCACAAAATAGGTAACGGGAACTCCACTAATAAATACCTACCCCCAAAATAGATTTATTAAAAATGGATCATCGAGAAACTTTACCATATGAGCTGCAAAATATTTTAAATCAAAAATGTACAATAAATTTTAATATTAATTGTTGCCTCACCACGAAGAAGTTAGCACACGTTTTTCAAAACTGCTGAAAGCTAAAGATAGAAAAAATCAGACTCAAGAAATAACGTGCCGGCAGACAAATTCATATAATAATATTAATCTGTGGTTTAGTTTTCCCTATGTAAATCGGTCTCACTATGCTCCGCCTACACCACTGCATTCTTAAAAAAGATAAACTATAGTCGCGATGTAAAATAAAAAACGCCGTACTCATAAATTATTTTGAAATTTAAGAAATATCATGGAATTTCTTAAATTTCAAAATAATTTATGACTACCCTAATACTTAGGAATAATTCATCCCATATAATCGAATTCGTATTACAAAAAAGATGCGGTTGGGACACCTTAACCGACTCGATGATTGTAGACAAGTTTAAAAGGTAAGTTGAACAAAAGACGAAGGGGAAAACCATGGTTGGAGAAGTGTCTAAAATACTAAACGATAGGAAAATAACATAGGAAGAAACGGAAAGACTGGCAAGAGATAGAAAGATGGGAAGAAATTCATAAAAGAAGAATGTGTTAACTACTTTACTTTGTCAGGATTTATATTAATAAACAAATAAAATAGAATAGAAGATTTGTTACAATTACAGTTTCAGGGGTTTCTCTACACACGCGCCATAAACGCAAAATTCTCTTCGACTGTCATCGCGCACATTACAGGTCTACCAACTTCTTTTTTCAGTTTTTAATATTCGCTCATCCTGATCGATTGGGCGTCCTCGCACGATTAAGTTAATGCTTGTAAATCTCATAGTCCACGAGTCGCAGTGACATTCATTTTTCTCTACCCTTCTTCACTTCCGTATTTTCCCGAATTGGTGGGTCGACATCTTCTCCTTTTTCATCTGGCTCAACTAAATCTTCATCTTTGGCAATACATTCTTCTTCTTTCACTTCGAAATCAGTGCAATATTCTCGTTCTTCTTCTTCTTCTTCTTCTTCTTCAGGGTTCTTATTAATTTTTAATTAGTACACAGGGGCCGTCGTACTGTAGACTCTTCCTCCTTCCTCTAAGTTCAGCGTTTCTACTCGATATATGTCAAGCGATAGAACTTTTAGTAACAACTAGAAGTCCTTCATATTTCAACTGCGTTTTTGTCGGTACTCCCGTTTGTTGTGGAGTCCTTCTCATCACCTACTTATCACCTATGTCGTACCTTTCTTTATATTTCTTTTGTTCTTGTATCACTGGTTTTTTAATTTTGTTTTGCACTTCTCATGGTTTTCTGTATCTTTCCACTCCTTTTACTATTCTCATTAATTTGCAGTTTTCATTTAGCGGGTTATATCCAAATAAGGCTTCGTAAGCTGTTTTTCCTGTGGTTTTATTTTCAGTTGTATTTAAGTCAAATTCCACCTTTTTCATGTTTTCATCCCAGGTTGATTCTCTTTCCATAGCGGCGATTATCACGGGTAATAGAGTTCGATTTACTCTTTCACATTGTCCACTTGCTCTTTTTGTTGAATTTAAGATATGACGGATTCCCATTATTCTGCAGTAGGACTCAAAAACTTCTGACGTAAAAGCTGTGCCTCTATCCCTTAGCAGCACTGTTGGACTGCCATAATTTAACACGAAATTTTCCAAGATACACTCATTTTCGCTCGTACATCTTGAGAGGGATACAGTCTTACAAATTTTGTTAATGCGTCTATCATTTCCATTAAATAATAATTGCCCTGGTCACTCTTTATAAATGGTCCTAAATGGTCTGCATGTACTCTTCCAAACGGTCTTTCTGATGGAAGTATTGGATTCAGATAACCTGCTTGCTTGCCGCTCGGAACTTTTGTCATAACACATTCAAAACAAGAAGCTACGTGTCTTCTTAGGTATCGTCTCATTCCTTTAAACCAAAAGTGTTCTTGGAACCATTTTGTCAATCGAGAAATGTCCTTTCATGTCACGGTATTTCACCGGGATGCTTTTTCTCATTGAATCAGGTATCACAAATAATTTTCTTCATTCTCCATTGACTATCACTGTCCGCATCAATCTGGCATCTGTAAGCTCGTAACTATTTGTTTTACTCTTCTCTAATTCTGTTAGATTTTCCTTTCGCAGTAATTTTATTAACTCTGACAATTTTTGGTCTGATCTCTGCATAAGTGCCACTTGGTCTTCTATCTCCAAGGTTAGAAATATTTCTTATCTGTTTTCACATATTTCAGCTATAGTGTCGGTAGCTTCCTCTACCGGCGCTCGACTCATTGTATCTATGTTGAACATTTTTCTTCCAGGTCGATGTTTGATCTCAAAATTATATTCCATACGCAGACTATAGCATCGTGATATTTGTATTTGCTTTTGCTTTCTCATTTGTTCCACCTTTCAGTTAATGTCAGAGTCGATACAAATGTTTTTCGGAATTCTTTTATGAAATGTTGCCATGATTCTATTTGGTCTCTCTTACAATCATACCACGTTTAGCTGCTACGCTTAAACGTGCTCGTGCTGTTTCTAATGTGTACATTTCAGGCGACCTGTTCAACTTTATACTAGTTTGAACGTTCTCTAACCATGTTTCAGCCTCCGTATTGTCTCTATGTTCCGATAACTTTCGACATTGTCAGTCTCTCTACAATCCTTGACATCATCTTTGTATTTCTTCTGCTCTCTGCCATCATAAACTCCATCATCCGATGCATATACATCTGGTCGGAAGCCCCAAGAGTTTGATTGTCGCTCGCAAATGCTGCTTCTAAACTTTTCTTTTTCACACTCAATAATCACCTGTTTCCACTTTTTCGCTACTGTTCTACCGTTCTTTATCCTGCTTCTGAACAAATAGAAAATATAAATAATAGAAAAACAAATAGAATAGAAGATTTGTTAGAATTACAGTTTTAGGGTTTTCTAAACACGAGCCATAAACACAAACCTCTTCGACTCTCATCGCGCACATTGCAGGTCTACCAACTTATTTGTTTCAGTTTTTTATATTCGCGTTACTAACAAATGATAGAAGAAAAGATAAAAATAACCTCTACACTTAACGGAGAAAAGTTTCTCAGGCTTTTCCATTGAATTGTTCTATGATTTTTTCTAAATCATCCGTATCCTTGGCTTGAAGTTTATTTCATTTTTCCATTTGCTTTTTTATTTCATTCCAAATTTCCAAGTTCTGATAAATTTTAACCTTATTAAACTTCCTAGAACAACTTGACAAAATTATGAATTGTGATACGATCTTTAAAATTTGTTTTACAACTCCACGCAAAACGCACGCAATTTTGTGTTTTCATTTGACACTGCAAACCAAACGTTTTCATTACTTGAATTTTCGATTACCTAAAAGTAGCTTAACCCATGTTACTTCGGATATTTTAAATTTCACTTACAGTGCACTCGCGCTCACGTGAACTAATTAAAACCGGCTGTATTCGTGTTTGCGGAATTCATGTTTCCGAGATGCAGTCTTCATCTCTTAAAAACAATTAAAACATGAAACATCACTTTCAACCTTTATTTATATCCTACATATTATGTATTTTTGGAAAAAATGTAGTAAGAAGTGATTCTTTGGACTTTGCTCGATTGTTCATGATTCCGAAATGCAGTCTTCATCTCTTAAAAATAATTAAAAACATAATACCTACATCACTTTCAACCTGTATTTATGTACTACATATTATGTATTTTTGGAAAAAAATGAAGTAAGAAGTGATTGTTTGGACTTATGTTGTAAATTTCTGTAGTATATAAAGTAGCTGTTCATGTTAGCGAGGTGCACTGTTCACGTTAGACAGTGGCCAATGCTAAAATTTAGATGTTCACGTTATACAGGAGTTTACGTTAAGCAGTGTTCACTTTAGCGCGAGTGTACTGTATATGCACAAAACAAATAAAATTTTAAAATGTTGGATTCCAAGTATGTATAATCAAAGTAAAATATACGAGTACTTTGATTCAAATAAGTAAATGGCGATGCTCATGTTTACCATATTGGTAAAAAAATTAAAGCTACACCAAAATTAGAAAAAAACTTTGAATTTTAGAATAAGTTGAACAAAAACAATATTCTAATTTAAAAATTGCAAAAACTTACTGAAAAGAGCATACTAAATACTAAATGAAAAGAATTTTCCATTTTCTACATACATTGTATAATATAAATAGCAAATTTTATATCCATAAATAAGCTTGTCATAAAATTTTTGATATAAACCGTAGGAAATAATACGTATGTAAATTTAATCTGAAATATTTGCTGGACGCATAAAATTAACCGAACCTTCAATAAATTACGAATACTGTTTCAACCTTGTTTGTTTTTCTTGCTGCAGACATATTAATGAATATATAAATTTTACTTACGTTATATTTACGCTAGCGTGCAAGGTTTAAAGCCCCCCGCGAAAATTATTAAAATATATCAAATTAGCGATGCGTAATAATTTTCTTCGCCGTGTTCCAAGATTTATCGCACATTTTATGCATTACAGATCACCACGATAAATGTTTTATCGGTGAGATTTTCGTTTTTCCGTACGTATAAAATCCGTGTCAAATTTTTTGTGAAGCAATAAAGCGGGAAATTTACGATATGTAAATAATATAAACTTACTAATTTATATATTTTGCATTCTTTTGTGGCAGTTAACTGCTACATGTATAATTAATATAATGGTTCCATGTATCCAGGGCATTCGATACTGAATTGTTCCGAACGAATAATTTCTATTTTTATATTATTTTTTACTTGTGGAACTCTAAACAAATTATCTGTAGTAACTAAAACACAATAAATATTAAAATATTAATCATAAAATTGTTAATACTTTTAAGTCTTTAAGTCTTCTTCTATCTATAAACACATTACTTTTTTACTCTAGCGTAGCTAAATTAAAAATTTTACAATCGTTAATTTTTTACCGTCTTACTAGTTGCAAAATCCAAGAAGTCAGTGGCCTATTTCGCACTTGCTCAGCAAATTCCTTTTTGTTACTGATAATATAATTGAGGTCAACGTTTTAATTTGCGAAATGTTAACGTTTGCATTTTAGCTTTTCTTTAATTAGATTCTCACGACCGCGTTTACTGAGACATCTGTTTTACCAGAGACCAAGTGAGATATTTGTATTTAGGCCTTTCCATCTGCCCATTAAAGTTATTCATTGAATAACTTGATTTTTCAAATGGTTGTTTGATTCTATTAATTATTTCCATGGTAGTTATTCGCCGAATAACTATTAGTCAGATGGAAAGACCCGGCCCTTAATAAATTAAGTATTTTATCTTCCACATTATTTCAATTTATTTTAAGAAAAAAAAACAACCGATTATAGGTATATCCATTATCGTTTGAAAAGACTTTTGAATGAGAAACATTTTTCAAAATAGGAGAGCATGGGGTAATGAGAACCTCCGGGCAATAAGAGCCAGCCTGGTTTAGGTATAACTAAAACGAAAAAAATTGAAATTTGGTGAAGTAGTAACCCTTCTCGCCCAGGACGCAAAAAAACAATGCGTAGTGAGCACTTGCTTCAAATTAAGACTTGTATTGTTATTTTTTGTAATTTTTAATCGAGAAAGTAAGTAGTTAGATACTACACAGAGAAAAACAATGGTATTTCTTAAAACAATTGTAGAATTTATATCTACAAATTGTTACTAAAATGAAGACATCTACAATAAATAGAAAATGTTTACATTTCATTGTAGAATAATGTATGTAGTAAAATATTACACATTTTTAAGAAAATCGTGAAACACAAATATTAGCAAATGTGTCACCATAAATTGTGTAAATTAATTTTATGGACAAAATGTAAACATGTTATATAAATTGTTGATTTAAATACTATTTCATATAGAAGATTTCTCCATTTATTTAGTAAGAATTGACAAATATATGTACTATTTAACACAGTGTTTGGAAACTAATACAGCAAAGGATAGTAAATTTTTACCCAATTGTAGTACATTTTTATTGATATTGTGTGTGCGAATTATACACTTTGTGTTAACAATCACTTAAATTGTGTTACTGGTTCTATATATGTATTGTGTGAAAATTTTAGATTATATACACATCTCTAAGGAAGAAGATTACAGCCGAGTACCCGGAACTGCTGATAAAGAATTTTGACTCTTGATCGGACAATTAAAGATGTGGATTTGACCTTGTCTTGATACGTGTAGATCTTGTGAAGAAATTCACAGGCTGGAATATGGCAGGATTCATTCTGACAAGTTCCGGCGTGGGTCATCTATAGACGTTAAAAAATAAGGAAAAGGAATATTTCATTTAGAAACATTCATATTTACCTTCAAATGATTTCTGCAGCACTGTACTGAATTCACGTTCAGACGGTTTATTTTTCACAAATTCATTCATTATAAATAAAACAGGGGACAGTCAAACACAGACAAGTATGTTCTTTGAAATGTTTTAAAATAATACGAAAAATGTAATTGTGCTGTCAAAATAGATAGATATGAAGCACAATTACATTTTTCTTCCTCTCCAGTGATTTATGAATTTAATTAATACAATTTCGTTTTTGACGTTATTGGCCTGATGATGGTCTCAGACCGAAACCGGTAGCCAATAGAATAAAAGAATACTGAAAAATTAGGACGTATTATTTTCAAACATTTCAACATTACAATACCTAATTAATGGATATGTCACAACAAGTTTGTTCTTGTTTATTCGCAGAGTCTAGCGTGACTCTCTCGTCATACGCATTAAACGGCCAATAAGAAGACGCAAATAATCACGTGATTACAGCCCACTTCAATACTACTCAACAATTTGTGTAAGATGTTAACATATCCAATGGTAATTTTTTCTAATGAGTTGATAATTTAATCATTTTTAAATTGTAGAAAACTTTTCATTGCGATTTTATTATAATTTTACACAATGTGTAGAACTATGTACAACAAAATGTGAAAATGAAATCTTCTCAGTCTGTTGTAGTAAATTTTTACATAAGTTGCAGAATTTTATACAACAAAGTGTTGAAACTTGATCTTCACTCTTACGAGAATTTATTGTAGTACAAAAGTCAAGTAACTTTTTACTCCAAAATGGAACAATAATTTTGCTACAAACAAACTTTTTTAAGGTAGTGCTGGAAATATATCAAATTTTCTACTATTGTGTTAATATAATTTCTCCACCTTCATTTTACACTATGTTGTGTAAAATTTCACTTTGTCATTTTTCTCTGTGTATTTTGTTGGACAATGTTTTGTTTTGATTTCATATTACTAGGTTGTTAATATATTATTATGTTTCTAATATTTGGTTTCTCGTTTATCTATGCTTTTTTCTAATTTTCATACCTAAAATATTAATGCTGTCTGGGGTAATGAGAGCCAAGTTATTATTACCCACAGGTGACTCTTATTATCACTAATATTACAAAAGTTTGTTTTCTTGTTGAAGATGCCGACAACTCGTAAAAGAACAACACTGTAAACTAGTTGGATATGTAATTTTTGCACCTTCTTCAACAAGTATGTTAAAGTACTTTATTACTGTTTTCGTATTTTTCTCATTATTATATTTTATGTTGTGTTATGAAAGAAAAGTGTATTATTTATTTTATTAACTGCAGCAGTCATTTGTTAAAACAAGTTTATTTAGGCAGCAGTCGGTTTGCTTTCTTTCATGGTTCTCATTGCCCCAACATGTGGGCAATAAGAGCCAATTTGATTTTTATTTTAAATGAATATATTATAAATTCTGTTAATGACAGGAATGATGTAGTTACGTCATTTTAATGACTTTTCCTTATACGAAACAGCATAAAATTGTTGAGAGAACACATTTTATATTTTTCTAAATACATTGATTTTTCCTTAAGTGGCTCTCATTTCCCCCGCCTTGAAAGTCTTGAGTTTCTTTTGTATTTCTAACTGATCTGAGTTTTGTCAGACGAATATACTCAATCAGTGCTTTTCTCTCTTTTTTTCTTCTTAATTTTAAATTATTTTGGTGTCAGGCCCGGCATCATTGGAAAAGTACTATTTGTTAAGTTGCATCCTCTATCCTTCAGGTAAATCCCAGCGAAAACATGTACGTTTATTCAACGTTAATTTCACGTTGTAATGGTGGAAATAACGTTATTCGTTGAAAAATGCAACGTTGTTTTTTGGTTGAATTAGCAACCATAATTATATCACGTTTGTATGACGTGTTTTTTAACGATCAGTTTAATATGGACGTAATTATAACGTGAAATAAATGCGTAACAATTTTGTCTTTTTACGACGTGATTTATACTATGAGTAAATGCGATGTATCTACCATACGTTGATTACCACATCATTTCAACGTTAATTCAACATCTACTATTCTACGTAATAAATGAGAAAAGAATTAACGAAACTAATACGTTAGATAAATCATAATTTACAACTAAATTTTTAACCCACGTTTTATAACGTTATTTTAACGTATACCGAATAAATATGCCTTACAAAACGTGATGTTGACGTTAGAAAACACTTAATTTTACAGTGATTGTCTATCGTTTTTCACACCTTTGAATTCTAATTTTACTAAAAATCTATGAAATATGAGATTCTTCTCCATGCTTGGCAGCTTTGAAATGAAACGAAACAGGTATGAAAAGTACTGCTAATTTGGACATACGAGTCAACCACAACCCCTTTTAAGTTGACGTAATCTGTCAAATTTTTTAAAGTTACTTTGAATTTGATGCCCAAAATCTGTGATTAAAAATACTAAAGAACGCAATAGTCAATCAATTATACATACATATTGTCACGAATACTCATTGGGGACAGCTGTATACAGAGTGGAAAGTTTAACTGGAATAAATTCTGTAACTTAGAAGATTACGATTTGTAAAAAAATTCTTGGAACAGGTCAATTTTTATTTTTAATGGCGCATATTACAAAAGGACTTTTTTAACTTTTCAATTATTTGGAGGGGTGAAACGACCCCTAACTATGTTTTTTTTAATGGAATGATATGTTGAAAAAATTAGGAATACAGCTACGTTTTATTTTTTTATTTTTCTTTAGCAGTAAAGGTAAAAAACAAAAAAGAATTTTTTACTAAAACCGTTTTAATGCCAAAAATTCAGGAACTCCATTTTTATTATTTGATGAGAAGAAATAAGCATTCCATATGGTATCGTATTGTTGCGTGCAGCCAATAGATGGCGCTGCCAATGCGCTAAATTTTTAATTGTACGTAATTACCTCACTGAAGTTTTTCCCAATAGGTGGATAGGAAGAAGATGACCGATGACCGATTGAGTGGCCAACAAGATCTCCAGATCTCACCCCTTTAGACTTTTTATGGGGGTATTTAAAAGTAAAGTTTATGTGACTAAACCAAACGACATAGCAGAACTTCAGAACTTCAAATTCTGCATGAAATTAGGAGAGTAACGCCGGAAATGTTACAAACTGTTAGGGATGGAATTTATAATCGATTAGGGTATTGTCAAGTGAGAGGTGGCGAGCATTTTGAACATCTGATGCGTTAAAATCGTTCTAGTCAAAAATTTATTTTTATTTTTTCGCCTTTTACTGTTTAAGAAAAATTAAAAAATAAAACGTAGCTGTATTCCCAATTGAACAAGCTTTAAGAAAAAATTACTCATCATACCCTTCCATTAAAAAAATATAGTTAGGGGTTGTTTCATCCTTCCAAATAATTGAAAAGTTAAAGAAATCCATTTATAATATGCGCCATAAAAATAAAAATTGACCTGTTCCAAGAATTTTGCTACAAATGGCAATTTTCTAAGTTACAGAATTTATTCCAGTTAAACTTTCCACTCCACTGCGGTGTTCATGAGCAGCATGTAATTTTTTTAAATTTTCATAAAGAAATAATTTTGTAAATAATAAAGTAAATTGAGAGTACTGTATTAAATGTGTTTTGTCGAATATTTTATGTTAGTGTAAATATTTTTAGAAATAGGCGATTTAGAATTACATGTGTATTATAAATAAATAATTTAGAATTTTTGAAATGTATATACAAAGAAAATAACCTTAGGATTGTAATAATTAGAAAAATTGATTTAATAATGTTATGATAATATGGATGTTAGAAGGAAACTGTAGGTAGTAAAGAGTTCGGAAATTGAACGAGTGAGGGCGGCGCGTAGCTATTGTAAGTTAAAGTCCCCGGTTCGGCTTTATTACTGCCTCCTTCCGCTTTACGAATCAGTCACGGAAGCGATACGGCACTGGGATCTCCAAATGGCTTAGCGGTCTAGTCTAGCCGACTTGGAAAGTCGTGTCACTCGGCGGCGTGGGTTCGTAATTCCACCATTAGCCATGTATGTTTGTTCAGTCTAATGATTTAGACCCAGCTTTAATACACGTCGTAATTGTCTGATTCAACGCTACACGTGGACATTGCCGCGACATTTTTTCGTTGTTTTAACGTAACCATAACACACGAATTCAACGTTTGTTACATGTTATTCCACAACGTTTTTTATACGTATGTATGCACTGGGATTTAACGTAGAAATACCGTGGACAAAGACGTTTAAAAGAAGTTGATTCGAGCGTTGTTAAAACGTATTAATAACACACGAATTCAACGTTGATTAATTGTTATTCTACAACGTTTCTTACACGTGGACAGAGACGTTTAAAAGAAATTGATTGCCGCGACATTTTTTCGTTGTTTCAACGTAACAATACCACACGAATTCAACGTTTGGTTACATGTTATTTTACAACGTTTTTTACACGTACGTGTTTTCGCTGGGATAGGTATAATTTAAGAAACGATTAAATTTCCTGATGATATTAAACATACTCTAAAATTATAATGTTTACTTTTATATTCTAAAAAGTCAAACTCAAATTCAGTGAATATCTAAAATACCTTATTCTCCTCTGTTAACAATATTTATATCTACATAATCACATGTAGCAGCACGCATATTTTTCACTGGGAAAAATTTCTATCAAGAACAAGCAGTTTAATACCCATCAGCAGATTTCAATAAGAAAATATATAGTATAATTACATGAGTGAAATATTATTGGGGATGCAGTCAGTAAAGGTTTAATAAAACTTCTTTAATTTATGTCGAGCTTTCGAGAATGGTTATTCCCTTCATCAGGACGAAATATGAAGTTACAAGTAAGGCACGTGCATTTCGTGGCAAATGGAAGAAAATTCCAAACAATTTTTGTTGTAAACGGGACATAACACGATTGGTTATTGTAGAACACATTAAAATAAACATTCAGTTAAGTGAATACGTAGTTGATTTACATTGTTGACCTAGATTTAACTCAAAAATAAATAAAACCACAGCAAATGGTGAGACGTACAATTAGTGCGACATTTTGATTTGAACTTTTTGTTCAAAAAGTTCAAATCAAAATGAATCATCAGAATGCATAGATTTGATGGATTCGATCTAGTCCAGAACTGAATCATTTTTAAGTTTTACTTTGGCAAAGCTTAAAAAAATAAAATTTATTAAGAAAAAAAAATATGCTATCGATCATTTAAATAAAAAATAATACAAGTGCAGTTTAATCTAATCATCGTCAAGAATTTCTTAATTTTTATTTTAAAAATGTTTAAAAATAAATTTTTGCTTGTTTCTCTTCGTTCACTTCTTATTTAATATTTTTAATTAATAAATGTAAGTATGGTTTGGATTATTTTTAGAATGCTCTATAATCTGATCAATAATAACTTTATATTAGATAATTCTTTTTCTAAATTCAAAAATAGGAAGTGGGAAACTCGTATTGACACTCTATACAAAGAACTAATGGTAAGTGCAGTGCTAAGGTCGTAAAGGCCACTCAAAACGCATGAATAAAGGTAGAACGATAAAAAAATAGCATGGATAACGCCAGAAAATAGAGGAAGAAAGGAAGGCCAGAAAGATGTTGCAATGATGGCTTAGAAGAAAGAGAATGGAAGTCTGGAAGAGCAAAGACAAAGACAGAAAAGTTAGAAAATGATTAGAAGCCCTACAGGCTTGAAAGATACCTTGTAATAACGAGCGTCTAAATAAAAACCTGGTCAAGTAGGTAGTGATCGAGAATTTATCCATTGCATTGACATAACAGAATTACTAAATGTAGCTTACTTGACCAGGTTTTTTTTAGACACTTGTTACATACAGGATCATTCATGGCCCCGTACTTTTGAAATAAATTTCTTCCTTTGGAAAAACAAAAATATTTAAGAAGAGTTGCATTGAATGATAAGTGAGAACTCCTACTACTTCAGTTGTTTCGAAACAGCCAGGCCTTCTTCAGTTCTTTTTTTAATAATAGTTTTAAAGCAGATTTTAATACATGTAAATCTGTAAAAATTTTATAGATAAAAGTTACCAAAACGCGACAAACTGTAGGTACATCGTGTTTCGGTGATTCGCGGTGTGTATTTTCAAAATAGCTTGCTTATTTTGAAAGATAAAGCAAAAAGTCTTTAAGAAATGTTGCATTGGATGTTAAAGGCTGCAAGCCTCGTTACTTCTGTAACCTGGATTTTCAATTGTGCAATGTTCAGTTGTTTCGAAGCGGTCTTGCCATCTTCAGCTTTTTTATTTTTTGTATTTTTTATTACGGATTTTAATAAACATTGGAATGTCTATTTATCTTTGTAAAGAATTCACCCTCATAGATGATAAACATTTCTATAACAATTTCTTTTTAATCTTTTAACGATCACTAAGAAATTGCAAAAACGCTCAACGTTTTACTATTGGCTTCGTCACAAGTGGAAAATAAAAAAAAAGTTGTCAAAAGGAACGTAAAGGCAATATGTTCTTTTTAAATCTAAAAATTATTTTTAATAATTAATTATTTTTTTTTAATAATATTTTTAAGAATTAAGTTTTAATAAATATTAAAATTGGCAGATCTGCACAGGGTTTTCAACAATTTTGTTGGACATTGATGAAAAACTCTGACGAAGCTATCAACCGATAGCGAAACGTTGAACGATTGTGCGATTTTTTTAGTGTTCGCTAAAAGATTAAAAAGATTTGTTATACAAATTTTCATCGACGGGAATCAACTTTAAAGATAAAAATTTTCGGAAAAAATTTATTACGTCGCACAATGGGGCCAGAGTAACATTATTATCTCAAAAATACAAAAAATGAAAATCTTCATTGCGATCTGCAATACTAATTTTATAATAGCCAATGAATCAAAATTTTATAATTCAGTTGTATAAGTTATTAAAACATTCACTGGGATTAGTTTGAAGGTTGAGAATTTCAGAGTTCGATGCGAATCAAATAGCGGCTGCTTTGATCATTTTAAATGAACGATTACATACCTAAGACACAATTAACGTGTATACCATTGGAAAGGGCACATCTTCTAGTTTTAAAGCAGACATGGGCGCGAAAGGGGAAGTATTCACCCACTACGCTAAGCAATAGGTCAAACGAGTGTCGATTGCAGCTAGCTTGGTCCCACGAAATATAAAATTGTAGACGGCGGCGGCGCGGCGTATTCGTTTTGATGCTGTTCATATTGAATTAAACCGAAAATTATTATAAATATTGTTTAAAAAAGGCTTGTTTTTCAATTTTAAATGGTCTCGAATTTGTACGACACTTTTAAACGCTAATAAACCAACATGAACTAACTCGTTCAGCGCTCTCTGTTTTTAATTTCGTTGATACGACTGAGTCAGTTACATGCCGGCGCTTGTTTGTCTGAAACATCGGGATCGTAGCAAATAATTGAGGGTGGGGGTCGAGCTTTTGGCGAGCTCGCGTCCTTCGCTGTTTTAAAGTAAGGTGATCATGCCTGGCAGTTCCCCTGCTTACAACTCGGCCAGGGAAAAACTCTTCAAGAAATTCCAAATTTTCTCAAGTAGTATAAGCTGTTTGCTCAATCTTGCTGACAGTAACCATTTTCAAATTCATCGGGATGCACCTGTTCTAAAAATGAGGTCAACAATTAATTATTCCCTATAACGTTGACTATTGATTGTACCGTGGAAAAATATTGGCCCTATGATTCTACGGCGGCCCTATGATTCTATTGGCCCTATGATTTACAGGTAACCACATTCCTATCTTAACAGGATGTAAAGGAGCCTCAAGGAAATGTGGAGATTAACAACAGACCATGTTAGGTAATTTTGTTTGATGTTTTTTGTTTGTTTTAATCCATGAAAAAACTTAGATCGACAACGTCGTCGTTGTTTAAGTTTTCTTGGAAAAAGTTACAATACCTACTGCATTCTGTTGTGATCTATCGGCAAGGCTTGGTGGACTACAGACACTTTGTTTAGGTGCATGTGTAAACGACGTTTCAAAATTCTTCTAATGGTGGTGTGGGACACATTCGTTTGAGGAGAAATACGACGTGTTGAGGAATGCGGATTTTCTGCAACGAACTCTTCGTCGACATTTTGATAATTTGCGACCTTCCAGTGGATTTCCCCCTCATCACACTTCCCATTCTGTGGAATCTCTCGACAAGTTGGCGAACATGTTGGTGCAAGGAAGTTTCTACAACAATTTTGTTCGGAAACCAAAGTCGAAACTATACATTCTATGAAAAAACTTAGATCGACAACGTCGTCGTTGTTTAAGTTTTCTTGGAAAAAGTTACAGTACCTACTGCATTCTGTTGTGATCTATCGACAAGGCTTCTTGGACTACAGACACTTTGTATAGGTGCATGTGTAAACGACGCTTCAAAATTCTTCTAATGGTGGTGTGGAACACATTCGTTTGAGGAGAAATACGACGTGTTGAGGAATGCGGATTTTCTGCAACGAGCTCTTCGTCGACATTTTGATAATTTGCGACCTTCCAGTGGATTTCCCCCTCATCACACTTCCCGTTCTGTGGAATCTCTCGACAAGTTGGCGAACATGTTGGTGCAAGGAAGTTTCTACAACAATTTTGTTCGGAAACCAAAGTCGAAACTATACATTCTATGAAAAAACTTAGATCGACAACGTCGTCGTTGTTTAAGTTTTCTTGGAAAAAGTTACAGTACCTACTGCATTCTGTTGTGATCTATCGACAAGGCTTCTTGGACTACAGACACTTTGTATAGGTGCATGTGTAAACGACGCTTCAAAATTCTTCTAATGGTGGTGTGGAACACATTCGTTTGAGGAGAAATACGACGTGTTGAGGAATGCGGATTTTCTGCAACGAGCTCTTCGTCGACATTTTGATAATTTCCGACCTTCCAGTGGATTTCCCCCTCATCACACTTCCCATTCTGTGGAATCTCTCGATAAGTTGGCGAACATGTTGGTGCAAGGAAGTTTCTACAACAATTTTGTTCGGAAACCAAAGTCGAAACTATACATTCCAAGAATGGAATATTGCCGTTCCCCATTTACTACACGTCCAGATCGGAAATAAGCTTAATAATCGAAGTGTTTTCTTGTAAGGTCTACATTTTAATCGCTTGTTAACTCAATTCAATTAATTGTAATAATTGTCAATTTGACTGATTTATGATATTTATTAGCTAATTCAAAAGGATTAGAGCTGCACTGAAAAATTTACATGTGAAAAAATTCCAAATGTAACTAGATGAGAATCTTTTTGTTCCACTTTGTATTTTTGTTCAAACTTTTTTGTGTTGTTTTAATTTTCTCTTTTATTGCCACTGCCATTACGTATGCACGTTAAAGTCAATTTATTCAATGTTATCCAATTTTCTTTCTTTCTTTTCCAGTTTTGCATAAAATTGGAAACGAAAATCATGTGCACCAATGCAAAGAAAAAATAATTTGTTTTAATATTAAAAAAGAATGAACATTATACATAACACTCATATATTTCAATTCAGTTATTTGAAAATACCAATCTAAGCAGCAAGAAAGTGAACTAGTTCAAACTTTAAATTCAAAATTATTATGACAATAATGGTAGTTACGTTACGATTACTAGGACGCAAATATTGAATCTTATACGCTTGATGAAAACAGATTTGTTTTATTTAAAAAAATCGCTTTAAACAAATAACGTTCCGGAGCGGGATATTCTTTTTTGATTCTATTCTTCACGACCTGATTTTTTAGTCTTTCGTCCGCGTTCGAGCGCGATTTTTTTTTTCTTTGCTTCTTATCAGGATTATATCGTACGTCATGTTTGCTTTACATCAGCAGCGTTTAGGATACACCCAGATGTCAGGATACTCCGCCTTCGAGGACGTCACGTACGCCCACATATGTTAGAACTAATCGTCGGTGGTGATATTTATACATCTGCTGGGAGCGCTCCTAATTATACTGCAGTTACAACGAATTTGTAGATTTTCACACTCATGTCAGAGGGTTTAAAGTTACGCCCGTCAGGGAATCTCTTTTTGCAAGTCGCAGGAACAAATCCATTATTTTCTTTAATGCGCAATAAAATAACGTACCTACGAAAAATAATGCTTAAATCGAAGTGAGTTGAATACGAATAATTATGTATGTATGTATGTATATCTTGCACACGAATGGGCACACAAAAATGGTATTAAAACTCAATCATTTTTCGGTGCAGCTGAAATTTCGATATGTATATCCTTATGAGTTCCCGTTTCAAAAAATTAATTTATGTAGTTGAAAAGGTATAATTTTGTATGCCTCCATAAAAATTGAACGTTTATAAATACTTTAAATTATAATAAATACTTATGTAATAATAACGGGCAATTAAGACAACAAATTTATGATCAAAAATTTTAATCTAAACGCCACAAAATTATTATTTACATAGACTTCTTTGTTTACAGTTTTATAGAAATATTAGTGTCTTGTTTCCATATAAAATTATCATATCAAGTAATCAATTTAAAAAAAAAGTAGTAGGACATTTACGTTTCATTTCAGTTGAAAATGCTTTCTCGCGCGCACACTTAAATTACTTGACTGTACACTGCTGAAAAAAGTGAAAAAGTTATTTGCGGTTCTCTGTGAAAATTAACAAGGTTTTAGTGTGTAAATTATTCACATATCATACGAAAATCTCGTTAACGTTCACAGGAAAACTCGACGTGGGCCAAATAGGTATCACCTGTTTTTCAACGGTTTGCATCCAAGAAGCTCTAGTCTTCTTTTCAAGTTTGAAGGAAACCATGGGTATAATATTACAATGGGTTAAACATAATATTTTTGTTGAATCTACACTACTGAAAAAACTATTAATTTTGTGTAAAATTAAACGCGGGTCTTTAGTGTGAATAATTTGTATGCGCATTGTGCATGTGTAAATTTACACACGGACATTGTATACCCTAGGAGGTGTATTCATATTAAAGATTCGTGTAAATTTCACACAGAATGTCGGTATGGACCGCAGACAACAATGGTTTTTCAACAAAACTGTGTTATTTGCGATCCACACTAGGGTGGGTCATTTTTGTATGGAAAAAAACGAATATTGCGCTTTTGATTTTTAATAGCAAAATTATATTGCCTTTACATGAAAACAGTGTAATGCTAAAATTTAAAGTAAATAGCACCTCATCTTCAGGTTGCGCTTTATCTTGGAAATACGAATAACTTGAATATATTCTGGTAGTCATATAACATAAATGTCTCAAGGAAAATAGGGTTTTTAGAATAAAATAATCATTTATTAATAATTAAAAAAATAATACAACAGAAAAATTAATGAAAATCATTCAATATTGAAATCTTTCTTGCTATCGAATTTAGGTGTTGCTGCGAGATTCGAGTTTTAATTTTATCCACCTTCTCTTGCCCTTTTAGTATACAGTTTTGATCATAACTCTGTTATTATTATTATTGCAAATACGAACTTTTCATGGCATACTATATGGCCTTTCTCGTATAATTTCAAAAATTCAAACGTAAAGCGCATCCTCTAAATATTAATTAAATTCAAAAATATTTCGTAGGTGTCATAATATCACTAAAAGACAACATAATTTTGCTATTAGGTAAGATTATCTCAAAGTTTGGTTTTTCGACCCACCCTAATCCACACTGATCTTTTGTGTGAAATTTAACATGAGTCTTCATACTTATATTCACATGGGAGATGTATTCATGCTAAAGATCCGTGTTAAATTTCACATAAAATGTCAGTATGTACCGCAAATGGCACCAGTTTTTCGACAAAACTAACACAGTTTTGTACATGAAAAATCATATACAAATATGTATATAACCTGTGAGCAACTAAAAATCAGATTAGGGCAGGCGATGCAAAGAAAATGTATGTCTGTGATTAAATGAATAGTCAATAAATTTGACAGTCTATGAATGTATTACATTAATTAATTCAATTAGTCACAGACATACATTTTCTTTTCACCGCCTACTCTAATCTGATTTTTATTTGCTCACTTTTTATAATCATATAAAATGTATGTCTGTGATTAAATAAAAAGTCAATAAATTTGACAGTCCATGAACACATTACATTAATTAATTCAGTTAATCACAGACATACATTTTCTTTGCACCGCCTACTCTAATCTGATTTTTATTTGCTCACTTTTTATATGATTAAGTTTTAGAAGAAATTTGTTAATTCGAGCGATACGGACATACGTTGCATTGCGTAATCATTGACAACTGACATATACGGATTTTTCATCAAAAGTATTAAGCAAATGTAATTATTCTGTGTTTAAGAATAGTGTTCTTCAAGCAATTCAAATGATATTTACCGCATGAAATTTTAATACTTCTCGTGTGAATGATTACCATATAAGTAGTGATGTTATTAACGGATGTGTTATATACAGTTAAAGATATTTTTTAGCGGATCTACGATATTGAATCTCACGAAAGGTTTCATACATAAAATATACCTACATATGCACGTGTTAATGTTAAAATAAGTAATTTCTAATATTTAGTTGAACCTCCACTTGAAAAAACAAGCTTTTTTTTAAATAAAATCAAGTTTAAAAATTAATTAAAGCTGGTTCTTGTCCGATGAAAATTGTATCACAAACTCTTTTAAACGGACACTAAATGGCGCACAAACACTTAACGTTTCGCAGTCGTTCGACGACAGCTGTCGAACGACTGCGAAACGTTAAGAGTTTGTGCGCCATTTAGTGTCCGTTTAAAAGAATTTGTGATACAATTTAAAAATTAAATTCGAACAAAACATTAAAACGTTCGAGTTAAAAGGAGGAGCGGTTTTGAACGGTTTTAGCTTAATATTTCTGAAAATCTAAATACATAATATTAAAGAAAAGGTGAGTTTCATCTAAATTACGAAATTTAAAATAAAAAATATACGTATAAAAGGAGTCGGCTATAAAAATTTTAAAACAACTATCGCATGTTAACTTTAACCTTCAGTTTACTGAACACAGTTGTCGCTATGGAAATAAACCGAAAGTTACAGTTTAACTTGATATTGAAAAACCGGGCCTTAATCAGACTTAGAGCATTTAATGATAAAAAAAAAACTTCTTAAAAGTAAATCCGAATATGTGTAGTAAAAAAGAATTAAAAAAAATTGAAAATTAAGAGATAGAACAATTTAACAAAGTCGGTCAATAAAAAAGAGAGAATTCTAAAACTAGAAACTTATTCAAAATATTTGTGTCAATACTCCAAATTTGAGAAACTAAATAAAAGATGTACATCATTTAAATACTTGCATACAAATAACAGAAAAATAATTTTGAAACAATATTTGAATTTGTACTTAATCCGAAATTAAATTCTGATAATAAAGATAGGTAAGCAAAAGCACATGAAATCTTTTATTTCACTTTACTATATTACTTTTTCTTAATACAAATAAGTATATAATGCAAATTTTTTATCAATGATGACTTCTATCTAAAGATTTTTTGTTTTTTCTTTAAACACATCGAACTGACTATGTAGAAAAAATTAACTGTTCATTATTCTATCAGCAACGTAACATTAGTACATAATATAACGTACTACAGTCACCAACACTAGCTACATACAGGTTGAATTTTCCAACTAATAGGTGCATATAAGTAAATTCGGTCGAAGTCTTGTAGGAGTAAGAGGGGGTTTTAGCGTGTATCAACTCACGCTTTCAGTTCGAAGCATGCAGTTTTTAGAGCTTGCCGGCTTTGTCTCGCATTGGGAAGCGAAACGATGTGCACATAATTTCATTTTAACTAGGATTTCAATAATTCATGTAAAATATTGTTCTAATTGATGCAATACATTTGCATAACGCAATTATTATTGTTTGTAATTAAAAATACTTCCATAAACATTACAGAAATTAATTATAATAATGTAGCTAACAAACAGCTCTAAAAACTGCAAGCTTCGAATTGAAGGCGTGAGCTGACATACGCTAGAACCCCCTCTACTCCTACACGACTTCGTCCGAAACCTAGTTTAAAAATTCAACCTGTATAATGAGAGCATTAATACAACCACACCGAAATATTAAATTTGCGCGTGACGGATTAATTACACGAGATTACTGGAAGAACAAATAATATGTTAATCAATTTTGAAAGATGAAATAAAATGTTGTAATTGGCAAGGGTCAATAAATACACGCAAAGTGCAATTAAGATCTGTGCCATCGTAAAATCACTTAACTCGAAACAAAATGCATTTTTGATATTTAACCAGATTTGTATGAACTTGGCTAACTGAACTCTACACTCAACAAGAACACATTGCATTCTGTTTTTGGAACATAACATTATTGTTCATGCGATCATATTACATTTAATAATTATTTTTTATAGAACACAGCACTCACAGCACCAAAATTAAAGAATATGCATTGGCAAATAATAAATTATCTTTAATTTTCTGCGCTATTTGTTATCATTGAATTTCTATGATATCAGTTTCAGTCAATTACCGGTATTTATATTTTTCTTATTTACATTTACGATAAATATTTATGAATAATAATAACAATCTGATAAACGATACTGAATTTCTTAAGAAGATTAATTAAATACACCCAAATTTATTAGAATTAAACAAGTGAATTTACATATTATTCTCTCCAAAGTTTATTTTGAAGTAATGGCTAAGTAGCATTTTCGTCAAACCTGCAATTTTCTCTGTCTGTGGTATGTTGTATGTAAGTACAAAGGAAGCCTTCCACGTATCACAAAGATTTTTAGACGCTTATTTTGTAGACCCTCAAAGTTCATAATTAGTTAAAGAATACTAATATTTATTCAAAATTTAGGTCGACTCGTTTAGTTGATTTGTCTATAATCCCGATTTATTTAGGTAAATATGAAACAAATTATTTTCAAATTATTTAAATGCAAAAATTCTACGGCTCAGGAATTTTTTAAATGTAATTGAAATTTCTTCGAATCCTTTGGAAAACCAAAATTCATAATCTGGTGCTTGTTCCAGCGAGCTACGTTGAGTTCGGCACGTATGTCAAGCGTTCGGAAAATCCGACTTCAAAAGAAAAATAAACCGTACTCAAAAGGCAGACCCTAAAAAAACTACGAAATAATATCATATCAATGAAAAACCGCAAGATGCTGACGCAATATGTACGTCGACACTACGGTGACGCGAACGTACACACACTGTAATTAGTGCGAACACGCTGTCTAAGAGCATTTATTTTGCGAAAAGTTTATCTGACAGACCAAGGATGCGATAATCACTGTTGTAGTTTTGCAAAGTTAAGATTTAATTTAACCGTTAAGAAAAACATTTTTCATTTTAAAAATGATTCTGAGATTCAGTTTGTAACATTAATGGAACAAAGCAGAAACCAGAACAATCTTTTTGTAATTTTCTGCGCACTATGGAAAGTATGAAGTTTCTTTTTAATTAATAATATCAACACAGACTTTAGTCTAATCGTCATTTTTTTCATTTTTTAATTAAAATTATGGAAACGAAAAGATGAAATCTAATTGTTTTGTACTTTTTAAATGTACATAATTAAAAAGGATTCACGTAAGGCCTGCTTGACACTATGATATTTCTTGTGCAAAATTTGTTACAAAGTGAGAGAGATGAGCTACCACAGTGAATTCTGATTGGTTGAATTGGCACTTCTCGTTCACTTTATAACAAATCTTGCACAAGAAATATCATAGTGTCAAACGGCCCTAATAAACAAAATCACATCTAATTTAATAAGACTTCAATAAAAAGAATGAATTGATTTTTGGAAGCAATTTTATATTTCTTTATTTCAAAATTATTGGAATTTTTTCTAAATGTTCGTATTTATGTAAAAATATTTAGAAAAAAAAAGGAAATCAAGTCGAATTTTCATTATTTACTTTGTTTCGAGAATTTTCCATTATGCATCGGTATATGTATATAAAGAAAAAACCTAGACGACTGAACTTAAAACACTTACAAGTAGTTTAAAATATAAAAGCCGAAATTAGTTAAATCGAATAATTAGGATGCTAACATTTGAGGAATCTATCATGTATTCATTTATTTACTTTTGATTTTTCACTCCTGAGGACTAAATTAAAATGACTGCTTTATTCAAATGATATTATGTAATGGTGAACCTAAAAAAGTTAATTTTTAAATTTTACATTTGTGTTGTCTTATATTTCGTAACTACAAACCGAAAGATAAATCTATATATTTTTATTTGACTCATTTTCTTTAATTCAAGCAAATAATAATTATGTGAAAACGTAAATAAATTGAATTAGTCATAGAAAAAGTACACACAAGGAAGGATCACAAATTTACAAAATTCCTTTCTCTTGGATAGATCGTTTACTTTATCTTAAATAATCTTGTTAAATATTAAAAATATTATTTTTATTTATTATTTACATATTTAATATTATTGTAAGCTTAAAGTTTTTTAGAGCGACTTTTAAAATACACAATCAGCTATTAGAAAATAAAACTTAATCAAATCAGTTGATAAAGAAGAAATATTAGAAAAATATTGAGAACTATAAAAAAAATTAATTCAAATAATTTTGCTGTATATATTATAATAAATAAATATATGAAATAAAACGAATACATATGAAAAAATAAAGATATTTATTTATGAAATATAATTTTAATCATTCGCCATTTGTTCTTAGGGATTTTTTATAAACATAAATTCCTTAAAATCATAAAATACACAATTAAAAAAAATATGTGTAGGATACATAAATTGCACTAGGTTATTTGAATAATTTTAAATAAATTACTTAATCATAGAAGAACTTATTTCTTCTTGCACCATTGACTTTCAAAATTAATTCAGTAAAAATTTTGTTCTAAACGAAATATGTATTATCTACACAGTTTCGTAACGAATTTGAAAGTAACGACCGGTACATCAAACAAAGTTAAGAATGGCTATTATAAAAAATTTGCTTATAAAATAAAATTTTTAATCCACCTGACCGCTTAAATAAACGACAACATTAAACTACTTAAAATTATAAAATAATATATTCCGTTCACGTCCAGTTATTTGTTTTACATATTGTAAAAGCTTAATTAACTGTAAACATAAACATTAAGTTTTATACAATTTACTTTAGAGTGTTTCCTTGTTTGAGTTAGATTTGCTCCTTGCTGCCTGAAATGATCGGGAGGCTTTTAATGTGTCACTTAAAAAAATATGATATCGAAGTAAAATACACACGATTTAACGGCGAATAAAAAAGCACGGCTATTTGCACACATCCTCGTATCTTGTCTTGATCATTTCAAGATCCTGCCATAGGGGGACGGGAGGCGGCGTCCCACTCACATACACATGCTGGTGGCCCGTCTGACTCAGTTCTAAGATACACTCCGACTTCAACAGCACCAGGAGCCTTCGAGTCTCCTCAGTGCAAGCCCAACTACAACTAACCGCGTACCGAACCAAACAAACCGCATTTAATATCACAAAATTTTACGGCTCTAACATTTGTATATAAAACTAGTAAATTGTGTACGAATCGTCGCGTGTTTGTATATAAACTGTGTATACAATATTTATGTATACAACTCGTTACGAGTATCAAATGTTTGTAATATAACCAGGCAGTAAGTCATTGAAGATTAAATTGTTTGGACAAGGATATAGTATCGAGTAAATGTTTACCGAATAAAGTCTGCACAACATGATGAAGGAACAGCAGTTAACGGAGGTCAGTGGATCTGACCAGTTGCCCGTTGTTCAGCAGCAAACCATCAATATCCAACACCATTTGCACCATCTTCACCTCCACCAACATCAGCACAGCGTGATCCTTTCAACGGAGCAGCAACCCATAGAAAATCACCATGTCACTCCGGAAAGCACCGCTCCGGACCCGGATACGAAGCCATCGAGCTCGGAAAAGAAATCAGGTATGCGACGGCAGGAGAAACCTCCTTACTCCTACATCGCCCTCATCGTCATGGCGATCCAACACTCGCCGACCAAAAGATTAACACTTAGTGAAATTTACACGTTCTTACAACAAAGATTTCCGTTCTTTAGAGGCTCGTACCAGGGATGGAAAAATTCAGTAAGGCATAATTTGTCTTTAAACGAATGTTTTATAAAGTTACCTAAGGGGTTGGGCCGGCCGGGTAAAGGTCATTATTGGACAATAGATCCTGCTAGTGAATTCATGTTCGAAGAAGGTTCTTTTAGAAGAAGACCGCGGGGTTTCCGGAGGAAATGTCAAGCAATGAAGCCGCAGTACCACCCGGCCAGTTTCTTCACCAACAACATGCCGGGGATGGTGAATCAAACCGGCAGTTACGACCACCAGAGTTTAGTGCAACCTCAAGAATACTCGACTTGTTCCTATAACACCCCTCCGACTCAAGTTTCTTCTGTTAGCGGCTCACATTATTCAAGCTACGATTATCCTGGAGTGTATCAACAACAATCTGATAGAGATTGGAGTTCCGCCCCAGGACTTTTACCGCCCTATCCTGATCCTTCGATCACAAGCACGTACTTGAAAGCTCCTCCGAGTCCTGTGCAAGGAAGTCAAGATTGCTTGACGCCACCGCCGGCAACCGACGCTTACAACTACCAGTACGGAATTTCATCCCCCGCAACAGACAACAGTAAGTTAATTTTTTAATCGCTTTTAAGATCGGCTTGAGCTTTTGCAAATTTACACAAATTACAATTGGCGCTCCATGTCGTTTCCCCATATTTGATTTGCTGTTACTATTTTAACTTTTTCGATTATATTATATTGTTAAAAACCTCAGAATCATTATATTCGAAAATAAAATACTTTTTCAAATTTTAAATATGTATAGACAAGCGTACTTCACTTGGCTTAAAATCTAAGGTAATTCTGATTGATCGTGATTTGAAAAAGAAAAAGTCGACGCTTTATTCTCATTTATTTTAAACATTTAAACGACAAATTGGAATGGGTTCTTGACATTTTAAAGTGTAAATACAATTAAGAAGAAATTCAATTATTCCTATTCAAAATTTAATTTAGCAGACTTTGTTAATTACATATTATACGAATGAAATTAATTTATTGGAAATGTACAGTTGCGAACAAAAAAATTGACATTCAAAATTTTGATTAAAAATATCTTTTATTTTCTTGTCGGGTGTGTTAGATTTTAATCAATTTGACACACACAGATCGCTGCATAAAGCTTACGAAAATCACAACCATTTCACAATATAACACTTGTCACTATGTCAAAGAATGAAACTAACGACCCATTTTCTTGCTCGTGACTGTACATACATGAACAATTTAGTTAATTATGTGTGTTGATAAATATTTTAATTAATAAAATTTCTTCTTCCTTGAAATTTCATTAAACAACTTTATAATTATTCTTCTTAAAGCGCTTCAAATATCCATCGTTGTGCTTTGGTAGCTTGAAAAAACTGCCAAAGCGAAACGACGAAATTCAAGAGTTTTAAAGATGGTCTTGAAAATAATTATTAAAAATGTGTTTGCGATGACGTTTTTATTGCATATATTTAGAAGCTCTAAAATTTATTGAAACTCCTTTAAAATATCTAAATTCTAAAATCAAATCTTGTCTAATCAAGATATATGTATGTGTGTACCGATTAAGGATATTGAAAGGTAACTTACTTCCTGATAAAATTAAACAAACGATATTCAAATTTCGACGATAATATTGTTTTCTATTATCTAAAAAAAATAAGTTGTCGATTTATCTTTTAAAACTGAGCTTTTGACAAAATGACGATCTTGCCTGCGAAATGTCAAGTAAGTAATTTAAAATATCCTTAATTATGCCCGTCTTTAGAAGACTTTTTTTTGAATTTTCATATAATACGAAGAACATTACACATCTTTCGTTCAATGTTGCCTCGGCATTAAAATGGATTAAGAAAAAAGGAAAGACATATCCTTCTAAAATCTACTTATTAAAAATGAAACTGCAATGAAATATTTTAAAATTTGCTAATATTTTATATCACATTATGACCTCTAAGCCCAATAAAACTATGTATGTATTATGATTTCATACGGTCATATCTATTCCAATTAATTAAATAATATATGATGAGAGAAACTATTTTTTTTACATTTCGTTTCAAAACATATTTACTTTTTAATAGTTGCAAAAGAATGACATTTGAAATGACAAAAGAAAATGAATTACAATTAATATTTTGTGTCATTTAATTAAATGACTTAAAATATCATTTCATTTTTTCTTTTTCTATGATTCTAGAAAACGATTTTTTACAGTTTCTCTTTGTATTTTTTTCTTATTTTTATTGAAATCATTTAAAATCGATTATTTCCATTTCAAATAGCATTTGCACTTTTACTTGTTTACAATTATTAAGAATTACAATTACTTCTTTGCCTTAATTTAAGTGTTTCAATTCTCATTTCATTTTTATTATTTCTCTTAAAATTTCTGGTTCTTCTTTCTGAGGTCTCGAGTTGTAATAATCTTGAACTCTCTTAATAAACACATAATTGCGATCCGTTTGCCTTTAATCACTTTTATATGCTTCGGGCTTAAAAACTTTCCAACGCTTGCACAAATTATTTTTTTCTACTTTGCGTATATAATGAACTAACTTATTGTGATATCAAAAACAGCTTCATAATAATAATAATAATTATTATTATTATTATTATTAAGTTATTATGAAACCATTTTTGGTGAAATTCTGGTTTTTAAGAGTGGCAGTATTTGTTATATGCGTCAAACATTAACAATTGTTAACATATTAGAACCCTAAAATTTAATGATTAATTTCTAAAAATAATTTTTTGTATTTTTATTAAATAAATGGCGCAAAGAAAAAAAATATATGATAGTCCTAGAATAAGAGGCATCGTAGCACTTCTTCCATTGTAGCACGCTTCGCTACTCTTGTCGTGCTACAGTAAGCCTTGAATAATACTGTACTACCATTCATAATATCTTTAAAAGTCGAATCCTGCCTTCTTTAAAAGCCTAATTGTGTAGGCTTCTTTACACTGACTTTTTTGTTTTCTCCAAATTTACCTAATATCTTTCTTATTTTTTTATAAACTATCAATTTTGGTAGTATATTTCACAAATTATTCACTTCTCCGTTTCCTTTTTTTATTTGTAAAAAGTGTTATGATTACTTTTTAATACATGTAAAAATAAAAACCATTTATATGAATTTGTTTCAATTTTATTCAAAATTTATTATTTATTATTTGTCATAAACATTACTACATTCTTTTTCTCGCTTTTATTTTGCTTGCTTTTACGACTAGTTTTTTTTTATTAGAATTTGTTTTATAAATTTCAGACATATTTCTCTCTACTTTGCGCTTCTTGACGTAAGCATTGTATACTGAAAAGCGGATGGATCACAGCGGTTGCAGCCGAAGGATACATTTTAGAAAAAAAAGAAAAGAATTTGTACATAGCCGTAAATATACTAATAAATTCAATAATTAATACATATTTAAAACTGTTTAGATAAATATTTTTTAAATAAATTTTTACTCAAAAATATTTCAGAATTTGCTTTTTTTAAATCTTTAAAATCCGTCGGTTTAATTAAAAATGTAAATTGCAGAAATATTGGCCATTATATAGAAGAATTTTTAGATAAATTTAGTTAATTGTGTCTTTGGACAATAAGGGCCAGTTTTATAACCGAATTTAAAGGAGACTTTAAATAAAGTCACCTTCAAATGTAAAAACAAATGTGAAAACATATTTGTTTACACATCTGAATGTGACTTTAATTTTAAAGTCTCCTTTAAATTCGATTATGAAACTGGCCCTAAGTAAAGTAAAATTTTAATTAAAAGGCTCACATTCAATTTTTTTTATAATTGCGTAGACCGAGCTTATGAAATTTCATAAATAAATGCGTTCCAAAGAAGTTCCTATTAGACGAACATTAACTTTGAAATCAATTCAGACCAACAGCAATAGAACAACTTTTAAAACTAGAATAAAAATTTGTTGTTTCATTATAATTATAATTTCATTATAATTTTTAACTAAAGATGAGGTAGCACTAAATTATTTACTATTATTATTGCTAATACTGACTCAACACAGTCAAAATTTTATATTTTCAAATAAATTTTTTCAAAAATTTCAATCCCGAAAAGTGCCCGCTCCTCGAAATCTCCAATCTAATTTGAAAATAAAATCTATTTACTAAACCCAGAAGTTGCAGTTGAGAATTACAATTATTCTTCAATATAATCAACCATAATATGCATTTATGTCTTTTGCCTAAATTACATTTTTATTTTATTCTAAGTGTGTATACAGGCTGTTACAAATTCGAGGCTCACCATTGGGATCTCGGAAACGGTAAGAGATGCGAAGTCGGTTAAATTGGGGCAAAGTTGCGTATTTTGGTGCTGAACAATAATCCGTTCTGAAAAATCTTCTACGTTTTGTAGTTTTTGAAATATTTCAAAAAAACAAGAAAACGTAATTTTCTTTTTTATTTTTTCCTGAAGTTATTACTGCAGGGATCATAACAAAATTAATACATTCTACAGGCACTTTTTTAAGCTCTTTATGATGATATCATTAGATTTTACTTAAAACGTTTCGTCTCGTTCTGACCATCATCAACTTCATTTTTTCTTATGGGCGCTACATTCGATTTTAATACCATTGAATAGATCTATTTTTTCTGATGCTTTTCCATGTATCACACATCCCTATTTAATAATTTGAAACAGTTGGAAATGCAAGAAATTGTTGAAAAATAACACTGCAAAGAAAAACATGGTATGCAGTGAAAATAAAAACCAAAAAAGTTTGATATACTTTCGGAGTTTTATTTCGTCTATCACAAAAGTAGATTTTTGAAAAATTTTTAGATACAAAAATGAATGATGTGAATCCAAGAAAGACGTACATTTTTAAAACGTATTGTGCTAACAACAACAATTTAGTAATAGCAAGAGAAATTTACTTCCAACAATGACGATGACGCAGTATTTAATTAGTTTCGTAATTAAATTATACATTTTTATGATTAAAGCAAGAAAGTATCACAAGAAATTATATCTTTAAAAATGTATTTTGCTAACAACAATTTAGTAATAGCAAGAGAAATTTACTTCCAATAATACCCAGAAAGATGCCATCCACACAGAACAATGTTATTAAGTTAGATAGAAACATTGCACTTTATGGATATTTTCGTAAAGCTCGAAGGACGTATCGAGATCGCCTTAATGATGATGAGAACGAAGAATTATTAGTAGAGGTAGTTTGTACTTGACGTTTCAAAATCGTTGTCATTTGTCATTGTTTTCATGGCCAGATAGATTACATAAAAATAGTTACTTATAAAATGTATAAAATTATGAAACTACAAGAAAGAATGTTTCCTCGAGCAGTAATATCTTTTAAGATACGAGTTTTCTAAAGACATACATAATTTAATTTGATATTTTCTTGCTTTAATAATAATAATGTATAATTTAATTACAAATCTAATCAACTATTGTTTTGTAGTTGTCTTTCTGGATATTGTTGGAAGGAAATTTCGCTCGTTGTTACTGAATTGTTGTTGTTAAGACCACAATAAATTTTTAAATTTACGTCATTCTTGGATTCAAAAACATTCATTTTTAGATCTAAAAATTTTACTAAAATCAGCTCTTGTGATGCACGAAATAAAACTCCGAAGGTATATCAAACTTTTTTGGTTTTTGTTTTCACTGCATACCATGTTTTTCTTTGCAGTGTTATTTACAACAATCTCTTGCATTTCCAGCTGTTTCAGATTATTAAATAGGGATGTGTGATACATGGGAAAGCATCAGAAAAAATAGATCTTTTCAATGGTATTAAAATCCAATGTAGCGCCCATAAGAAAAAATGAAGTTGATGATGGTCAGAACAAGACGAAACGTTTTAAGTAAAATCTAATGATATCATCATAAAGAGCTTAAAAAAGTGCCTGAAGAATGTATTAATTTTGTTATGATCCCTGCAGTAATAACTTCAGGAAAAAATAAAAAAAAAATTACGTTTTCTGATTTTTTTGAAATATTTCAAAAACTACAAAACGTAGAAGATTTTTCAGAACGGATTATTATTCAGCATCAAAATACGCAACTTTGCCCCAATTTAACCGACTTCGTATCTCTTACCGTTTCCGAGATCTCAATGGTGAGCCTCGAATTTGTAACAGCCTGTATGTATACATTCTGCATAAGATAATTGGCAAAATGTAACAGTTTATTTCTTTATTATTTGTTTTTTCTATAGCATGTACTTCTGAGAATTTCTTTCCTATATTTCATACATTTTTTTAATTCAAATCTCTGTACATTTAATTACATAATTTTTAATAGTACGACGTTTATAAATTTTTGAATTTGGTCAAAAATTTGCGTTAGCAAAAATCTGAAACCGGCCCTGTATCAATTAATATTGTTTGTGCTGCAATGCAATACGGTGCTACATTAAATATCCGGCGTCAACAAATATGTTATTGCTGTAATCTTATCCACCCGTTAACCAATTTACAAGGCAGATGACATGACATTTGACATTTCTTGGCAGCAACATTAAGCTCGCCGACGTGGGTGGCCCGAAAGACTTCTGCCAAAGCACACAGTTCGGAATTTTTTTTCCGAAGCGACAACTATTAGATTACACCTTGCAAGTGCAACAACTGAAAATACGCGCCCCGTCAAGGGCAAAGCTCATGAAAAAGATTTACCGAAGTGCGTCATTTAACGTCTCGAAGAACAATAATCACGTAGTAAACCGAATTTCGTGAGCGTAAAATTTCTTATAATAATGGCCCAAATATTTACGGGTTTCGTAAATAAATAAATACGGAATAGATTATTTTTATTTTGAGGCGGTATAAATTATTAAGTAATAATTAACTAGCTGTAGCGTAGCATTGAAGTAAATAGAATTCCAATGGTTACATTAGGACCGACGTTTAGGTGATGGATGTGATGGATTTATCCTGCCTTTTAATTTCCTATTAGTCATAAATATAAAGTCTTGAAACAAATATTTTCGTTTAGGAATAATCAATAAAAATGTAGCCGATCCTGAAGTTCAGAATGAAAGCTGCGTTCCTGAAAACTTAGAAACACTCGTTTTCCAGTTGAATCTTCTCAATTTGCTTTTAATTTAAACGTTTAGTAAACATTTCATATCACATTTAATTTGAAATTTGAAACTTATAGGTGTATACAACCGCCTGTTTCACTGAAACTTGAAAAACGGTAACGGCAGAGATAGAACAGGCTCTATTTAAAATAAAAGATACAAAACGAAACCGTTCGCTTGATTACTATGTCACTTTACTTCGCTGTATATTCTCGACACAAGGTTGATATAAAAATCAAAGGACTTAAGACAAGTTTTCAAGTTGAAATGAAACAGACGGTATGTATTCTAATGTAGTTAAAAGAGTTTTATATTTGTGTTTATTCATATAATAAAACAAAGTTTTGAATTTTTTACTTAAATAATGTATTAATGTATTCAACTGCGCAAATTAATAAAAAGTCCAATTTTTTTTCGCAATAATTAAGTACATAAGTATTATTTAATTTATACGGATTTAATTTTTCAAATCATTTACAAGATCGAGCAAATAGTTCTACCAGTAATTATTTCGTTGAATAATTAATGTTGGAACAATTTTCCTCTTAAAAATTCCTTTTAAAAAATACATTCGAGCAATTTTCTTTTCGGAAAATTTGGCATCAATTTTCCTTCGAACACAACTGACGCAGTTATCCATAAACCGTAAACTAGCCTACTCTATTAGCAATTCGGTTTGCGGTGAAACTTGAAGTTTTCTTAATTTTAATAGTCATTTACTAAATAAATTGCGTTCAAAAAAACCTTATCAAGCAGGCTTATGTCAAATGCAAATTTTGCAAAGTCACGTCGTAACCATACGATTATTATAAACATAACCTAACTTTCTGTGTCCATTTAATTATGATTTTCTACAAAATGGATAATAAAACGCAATTAATGAAATAAACCATTAATTTTATTACGAAGATGTAAACAAAGCCTTTTGACAGTTGACAGCTCGCAGTTACTATTCAAGGTTGCAGCATACGTACTAAGCTACGACGTGCCGTCATAAAATAAAAGCAAGTTCCGAGCCTTCTGGATAACGGATTTTTTTGAATGCACGTTATAATAGCAGCTTTCTTTCGTTTGATCCAAACGCAACATAACGCGTTTAGATTCAAAGATGGATGCTCTCTTGCAATTGGATCTTCGTGAAATTTCAATCCCGATCGATAATCCCATTTCCCCTTTCAATCTTCCAATTTTACGATCCGTTTGGTTTGAAATGCATTCAGATCCAGAGCGGGTAACGAAAAATTATTCGAATCACGATTCAAACTTTTCAGTGAAAGAAAGCAGCTATTATGTATTCCTTTTTGAAAATTTAAATGCAGATTTATTTATAATGTTTTTAATATGACAACAATATTTTCCATACAAATTTTATTCTGTATGTAAAGAAATGTACTTGCATTTGAATATTCCGACTGATTCTTTGTATTCCTTATAAACTCTTGCTATGAAATTTGGATGGCATTTCTTAGCTCAGTATTAGTTTACTATTGTAAAATAACCTCAAAAAGTGCAACGATTTATTTTTCAGTTTAAGTTAAGATATGTCGTTCAAATATCGTAGCAAGAGTTAATAAAAAAAAATTTTAAAATCACCCTATACAACAACTGGGTGTTCCACTAATTACTCATTTTACAAAAACAAAAGGTTTCAAATTAAAGTTTCACTCTATGATGTAGAACATATTTTAAAAATAATTCCTTGCATCGTGGTATACAGAATGTTCTAGACGTCACTTCGTTATTTTAAACAAAGAATTCTTTATATTTTTATAATTTCGGAGTCCATAACGTGACTTTATGAATCACACATGGGTCCTAAAGTAAACCGTTTTCACGTTATTCAACTTTTTAATTTTTACTTCAAATAAATGCAAATATCTTCCGAACTAATAACGTTAGAAAGTTTTTTACAAAACACTTTTTCACTTATACCGTTAAAAAAATTGCAAGTGACGTAAATTTTTACAAGTAATTTATTAAACCAGATGACTCTCTTTTTTTAATGGAATCCCACATGTTTTTTGCCATTATTAGAGGGGCTGTTTAATTCTCTTTTTAAAGATACAGAGTTGGCCATATCTATCTTTAATAGTTCTAATTAAATTATAATAATTTATGTTTTTCTTCACAGTTTTTAAAATGCACGAAATATTATGACATTTGCTGGTTTTTATGGTGACAGAGTAAACAAGCTACGAGAAATCACTGTGAAAGCTTTAGAAATAATAAAAATTTATCAAGTTTAAAAATATCTCATTTTAGATAAAACTAAACAATATCCAAACTGCAATAATTTATATTTTAAACAGAATGGCCTATAAATGGGCTATTTAATTCTCCTAGTATTAATAAAATTGTTAAACTTTTTTAGAAACTTATGTTTCTTCTTTCCAAAGTTCTTAAAATGTACAAATTGCTAAACGTGACTTTGCAGTGAATATTGTTCTGGCTACTGAAAAATAATTAAATTGATTGTTTGAACGAGCGGCTCTGCTGAATAAGAAAACAACTCAAAAAGGAAAATAAATAAATAAATAATAAACCGATTAAATTAAATGTTCAAAATGTCCACCATCTTGGTCAATACAGAATCTTATCTTATCTTTTTTTTAAACGATTCCTGACTATTTCAAGTACTGCTGGAGTAATTTCTTGAAATGCTAATTTTATTCTTCGCCGGATGTTTTCAGCAATTGTGGCTGGATTTTCGCATAGTCTGTTTTATGAAACCCCATAAAAGAAATCGCATGCGGTCAAATGAGGAGACAGAGCAGGCCAACTGAATGGTGAACCCATTTTTGTATTTCATTTGAAAAAAAAATCACTCCCAAATCAGTACTACAAGGTTATTTAATGTGGCGTATTTCAATTTTTCTAACAGGACATCCTCTATTTCAGAAGATATATGTGGTTAGTGTCAATGTTTACATTTGATTACATACTTTTCTTATATCACAAAATCTTTTAAGCGGACACTAAATCGCGCGATTTAGTGTCCGCTTAAAAGATTTTGTGATACAAATTTCATCGGACAAGAACCAACTGTAAATACTTTTCTTACATTACAATTATCGTGAACTTTTTGTAATACAACTTTTTAGTTTAATATAGCTAACAATGTTTTAGTATTGGTTTGATGTAATACCTAAACAAAATACTGAAACAAAATAAATTCAACAATTTATTTTCATTTATTTATCAACTTATTAATTAACTTTTGGTATATTTTTTTAAGTGAAACAATTTAACATTGAGGTAGGTCATCATTTACTAACATAGATGGAATAAATTAAACAAATACTAAACATTAGATGAGCAATGGCAACGTATTTATAAAACAGTTCCAAACCTAGTTCTTAAACTTACATTTTTAGTAAATTCATAATAAAACAAAGTTTTAGTTGAAGAAATCTAATGAAGTTAATCTTTAGGATTGTGACAAATTACATAAGACTACATACATGTTATAGCGGCAATAGCTAACATAGAAAATAATATGTTTAGTCTGAGTACTAATTAATTATAATAATAATAACATTTCATTTTCATTCTTAACATTTCTATTTCAGATTAGTTATCAAGATTTCGTTTAGATTTAAGATAACTAAAGCTTAGGAACTACATTGATGGCCGATTTCTTCACCATATTTAACCTAAGGTTAATTTATCAAACAGTTGGAATGTGATGTACAGTGGGCCGTACACATACTATACGTGTCGCATTCTAACTGACAGATAAATTTAACCTCAAGATAAGGCGATGAACAAATCGGGCATGAATCAATGGTAAAACATTGTTAATTATAACAAAGTAAAAAGTTATAATGTACACATACGCATTATCTATCTGTCTTCTGAGGACTTTTGCACGACCGTTAAAAAAAGTTGTCTTTTAATTAATAGTCTAAAGTAGGTACTAATTTTTGCGGATTTAATTTTACCCTTTAGTAAACTTGTATTCATTTGAACATTTGGTTTCAGGTCAGGTCAAATAAATAAAGACAGGTATAATTTATTAATTTCATCAAATCGAACTTCAAATATTAAAAATAACTATAATTTGTTGTTGAAAACTGCGTGAACTGTGCTATTTTGGACATTGTTAATACTAATGCTAGGAACGCCGGACATGGAAGGTACACAGTATTCATTGCTATTATTTGCGTCACTTGTGTGATTATTTGCGTCACTTGTAATTAACTAATGAACATTCTCGAGCATTCTTTTTAGCCATAAGAATTTGACTAAATACATCAATAAAGTTTCCCTCTGCTACATTTGACGAACGGCAGCCCTCATGACGTTTGAGACTTAAAATGGCTGCTCTTGCTCCAATGAAGAGAGTTGCAGATGACCTTATAAAACTATGGCCTATGTAATTTTCTGGGTTATAGGTACCGGGCAATCAAAGTGGATATCTTCGAAAATTTATTAATACCTAGTACATTTGACAGATCTATATTGTAAGAAATGTTGTCGATGAATAACGTGAATTGGGCATAGTCTAACGTATTTCTTAAATATTTGGATTGGATAGACGCCATTGTCCATTTCACTGATTAAGGTAAACTTTCGTTGAATGTTGGTTTTTGAATCAGGTATTGTCACTATCAGAATGGAATATCTTTGCTCCATGTCATCCACGGTCATTTTATAAAGCTCTTCCCGCCGGCATGCACCAACTAATCCCATTAGAATGTGACTTTCATTAACAAATATTGCTCGTCTGAGGCTTCTAGCAAGAATTTGTGGATTTCTTTTCTTGCAAAAACCTTAGATTTTTTGCTCTGTAGCCAGTAGATTGTTTTTTTAAAAATGATTTTAACTTGACAACTTTCCCAATGTCGATGTTATTCTTAATGATCAAAGTAGCCTGTACAAAGGAGTATCGCGACCAGAGGCTTGATGGTTTGAAGACTTTCGCCTTTTCCGAGAAATAGGCTAAAATTACAGATTCCGTTATTTCACGCTTTTCTGGCTGCACCAATCCATAAAGAATTTATATTCTTTTTAGCATACTTCCAAAATGGCTGTGTTCAACCAGGGTTATTGCAGCATTATATGGTACTCCCTAGCGTAAATGTGATGTATAGAGGCTGTTTCAAATGCGACCCTCACCATTGGGATCTCGCTTATTCGAAGAGATAGACGGTAGGTTTAAATTTGGCAAAGTTGCTAAATTTCATGGGCAGTAATAATCCGCAGAGAAATAACTTCAATGTTAACTCTTATTCGTAATAATTGTGAAAAATGAAAAATTGTCATTTTCTTATTTTTCCTCTATCTTCTTTATTTGAAGAGATATCAAAAAAATAAAAGTACTTTCTTAAGACACTTTTGAATTCTCTACACACTGATGAATACCATTTTGCTATAACATGTTTCGTCAAATTGATATTATCATCAAGTTCATTTTTTCTTATGGGCGCCGTATTGAAATTTGGTCCCAAAAGAATCTACTTTTCCTGCTGATTACGCCAATATAGCACATGTATAAACGGCCTGTATATTCGAGTCACAGGATAGGTTCCGGCTATGAGATAGCGCTGAACCTAGCAGTCGCCATGTTTTAAAGCGCTTTTGAAAAAAGCTACACTGCTAGCGCTAGCTGTAGCGTTGCTGTATTTATAAGTACATACGATCAAGTGTTTATACAGTTCCTAGTAAGTTTAGGAAGATTTTATGAATTTCATTCCAATGCGCTACATACATTTTCCTGATCTGCTGATCTTAAATTTATATAATTGTCAACTATCAAACACTGACTTGTTCAGCCGAGTTTTAATTGCTATGATTCGCTGTATTTAAGCGCCCGCTATATAGCAGTAGCGCAAAATATAGCTACTTCAGGCTGAATAAAGCCAATGATTTTGTGACTTGTTTTCTTTGCTGGTTATCTAAGATTCGCAATGACAGAAAAAATTCAATGCTATTTAATTCTCATTTTGACATTTTATTAATTATTTTTTTTGCATTAAAATTACTTTTTAATACTTAATTAATAGTTGTGCAAAAGCTAACGTATGCAACTGTATAATAAAACACTTTTTTAGGCGAGGGATTGATTACAACACTCGCTTCGCTCGTTTACCACTTCTAAAAGAAATTGTGCTCTATACATGCGTTGCATAAATAACTATTTCACTGCTGATTTTGGAGTGTAAATGTAAAAAATGTATAATAACGAAAACCTAGAAGGATTAGATACAGAAAACCTATAATAGAATTAAAGAAGAACGTGAACACTTTCTATTTCTGAAAAGAGACATTTAACGTTGCGCTTAACAAAATTGACTAACGTCACCTTGAAAATTTCATAATTCCAGAGGGTTGGATATTTGGAAAAAGAAATTAAATTTAAAATAATGTATGCCTAGATTATTTCTTGTACCTATTTTCACTTAGGTATAAAGCTAAAATTTTCATTGGCAGATGGCAAAAAAACAAGTTTATAATAAATATTTAAATAAAGGTAGAAAATCAGAACGTTTTTCACAAAATAGTAATTTACTTTAAATTTGTTAAGAAAACAAACAGAGTTTAGAGGATCAAATTTTACGTCTTTCTGCATCACAATATACAGGAAGTTTCAATTGAAAGATCATGCTGCACGCTACCACATTTGTGCGTAACAATCTGACATGTCAAAAAAATTTTAGGTTATATTGTACACAATGGGTAAAATTATCAAAATTTGAGAATGCAACTTTATATGACTTCATTTTGTATTTCGACTTAGTCCTATCGTTGAACAGTTGCTTTGGACATTCTAACTTTTTCAGTTTAACATTCCTTTTCCAATGTCACAGTTTTCTTTTTTAATATTCGAAGTGAAGCACTAGTTTTTCTTCCAGGATCATATGTTCTTTCTATACTCGACTGTATTTTGTAATGCTTCAGTACTAACTATTGAGCGCGACATATTTAATATTTGTTTAAAATTATTTTTTTCTGATTCAGATACTAAGATATTAAGGCCCAGTTATATATACAATGCCGATTTAAATTTAAGCTGAAGCTTAAATCCATGATAATATGAAACAAATGTAGTACAATGTACCATGCGTTGCGTATTTTGAGAATATTTTTTAAAGCAACAAATAAATTTCTAAAATTCTTTGCAGGATAAATGTAAAATCTAAATGTATGTATAATACATAAAATTAGAGTTTTGATCTGGACTTAATAATAACTCCAATCGGATAATCCGGTCAGTGTCGCGATGTGGATGCGAAAAAGTATTTACTACTTCGATATTTATTTTTATTTCATAAATCACAATTTTATATTTTCCAAGAATCACGTCCTAGAATAGAATCAATATTTATGCCAGGCAACCGAAGTTGTGAAATAAGTCGACGCATTTTCATCTCATTGTTCATTCACTCGCGTTTAAACAAAAATCTTTAAATCTTCAAAATCTTCAAAATTATTAAAAATCTTTAAAAGAATTTCCTCTACTAAATGGTCAGGACATACTTTAGAAGTATGATTTGCAAAGCAAAATAAGCATTTTACATTAGGCTCAAAACATTTCTGTTTCTTTGATAATGATTTCCAAAAATTTTCATATTTGAAAACAGATAAGATTTTTGTAAAACTGATTAAACAAAAAAAGAAGAAGAAATCTTTGGTGTATTATTCTTAACAATCAAAAATATTACAATGATAGTTCGCCGATTTTCAAACGGGAAAGACTTGTGGGAATTATACTTCACGAAGTAATTGGACGACAGTGTAGAATTCAACTAAAATTAACTTGAAGAATACTTAGCTCGAACTCAAACATTATCAAATAAAATTTTGAAATTGACTACGAAGATTGAAGAAAATGAATTAATCCTACTCATAATTGAAAAATTTCCACAAAAATTCAGCGAAGCAACCACCGCCATATCCTGCAACCCGAATATTACTTCAGAAGTCGTGAGAGATATGAGAGGAAATATAATCTTCTGGTTATATTTCCTCTCATATCTTAAGGGACGCTTACCGAGTAAACGAATGTAAAAGCAATAGACGGTGCTTTAATTGCTTCGTTACATATTATGACATTTGAAGAAGAGAAGAAACAAAGAAAAGTTTGAAATAACAACAACTGAAAATGGTTGGACAATTAAAACAGAACGCAGCGGAAATTTCAGAGTCATTTCACGTGTTGAAGATCGTGGTGACGTAAGAGTAAAATTATGAGTTTTGTACGTTCCCAATTTAAGCTAGAATATAATGTCTGTACCAAGAAGAAAGGTAAGAAAATAATTTTGTACGACAATGGACCTGGAATTTATTGCTCAAGGCACATTCGAAAATAATGTATAAATTATTCGACTTGACATTAGGAAAGCATATTCAAATATAGAAGCATCTATGAACACCAATGTAACAAAAGAGTTATAATAACTAGCATGAACGGTTGGGTCACATAAACTACAACTATTTGAATCGAATGATTAGAAAAAATCTTCTTAGGGCCGATATTTCAGTCATGGTTTAACTTTAAGCTTCGTTTTATTCCCATAAAAACAATAGATAAGACAATTGTTTCTAAGGGAATAAAACGAAGCTTAAAGTTAATTCACAAGTGAAATATCGGCCCTTAGAGATTTAAAAGTTAGCTGGAGAAGAAAAGAAATGTGAAGTCTGCATTCAAGCGAAAATAACTTGGCAATCTGGTAAACCAAATAAGTGAAGAAGCGACATCAAGAATTTTGGAAAGGTTTCATGTCGAGTTATGTGGACCTATGCGAGTACACTGTATCGGAGAAAGCAAATATACATATGATGGTAATTATCGACAGATAAAGTAGAAGATACTTTGTCGAGTTGTTGCAACAGGAACGCGAAACAGTTGAGAAGTTGAAAGATATTAAAATTAAAAACAATTCCATCGGATAACGGTTCAGAATTTGTCAACGAGCCATTGATGTCATATTTTCGAAGAATGGAAATGAAGATTGAAAGAACTACAGTTTATGCCCTGCAGAGTATTGGAATAACCAAAAGGACAAGCAGAACAATATTGACAACAGCGAGAACTTTATTATTAGATTCCGGTCTACTAAAGAAGATTTCAGCCAAGGCAAAATTAACAGCAGCATGCGTCCAAATGTATTACCTACAAAAAGAAAAGAAATAACACCATTAGAAACGTGGACGAGAAAGAAGTAATCAGTTCAACATTTAGAAAATTTTGGATTCTGTTAGGATAAAAATGATATTAAGATAAAGATAACGACAATGAAGATGAAGGTGACATTGAATATGTTCAGATTTTATCGTGAAAAGTAGACAAAGTTGAGCACGAAGAAGAAATAATTATTCTAAGAGGGATCAGAGACATAAAAGCTGAACCATGAAACATGAGAATAATTAGAAGTAAATGGATTTTCATTTTGAGACAAGAAAATGATTTGCCAAAATATAAAACCAGATTGATAACTGATGGATCATAGCGACGAATAGGCAAGAACTTTAAGACCAGTTTTGAAGCCGGAATCATTTATAACGTTATTGTCCATTGCAGCAACAAAAGATTATAATATCAAATTTGTCGATGTCGAAACTGCATAATTAAATGCGAAATTGAATCGATCTGGAACCTGCAGGTGGCTTTTAAATTGAAGAAGGGAAAGTGAGGTCGATGTTGATATGAAAAATTTTCAAGTTTGTTAAAGAAGATCGGATTGAGACATACGAAGGCTAAGCCATGCGTATTTGTAAGAGTCCTACAAAAAGTTCTTATTTATTGGAGTTCATGTTGACGACTATACAATTGTAGTAAGTTACCACAATATGCCAAAGATCCACGTGAAATACACCAACAAGCAGCCAAGAGAGTACTGCTACTATATGTCCAAATAAATTTTTGATAAAGGTAGGCCATGGAAGATATTTTATTAACATTATTTACATTAAAATATTGTCTAGTTCTTTAGTAGTTAAGTAAAATTCAAGTTTAATTTACCACATTTTACAGCTTGATGTGTCACTAACTTCAAAAACTGCTTGGTGTTGTAGGATTAGACATACATTTACACTTCCATGACCTACCTTTATCAAAAATTTATTTGGACATAATATGGAATATTTACAGAGGACGAAAATGTTGAAACTAAAAGTCGAGAAAAATTTGGAGAAAATTGATTTTAAGTTCAGATGCTAGTTATTGTAAGTACACTATAAAAACTGGAAATATTTAATTGCATGGAAATCGAAAAAACAGAAAGTGGTAACGTTGTCAGCCATAAAATCGGAACTGAAGACCTTATGTGACACCCTTTGTGAAAGTCGGTGGTTAACAGGATTAATCGAGGAACTTGGACAAAAAAACTTCCGAAACACTTATAAATCAAGCTGTAATAGACCAATGACATATTTGAAGACAATATCATTTTGTGAGAAATGAACGAGAGAATGGTCATATTGAGATTTGCCTTGTGAAATCAAGTTAACTAGAGGCCTTATAATAAGAATTTAAGTCACGATATTTATGATAAGACATTTGAAGAATTTGAACAATGAATGGAAGATTGAAATAGACCCGTTGTGAAATAGTAGGCGAAAAAAAAAGAGAAATGTTTTGAGAATGTCAGAAGTGTAAAAAATAATCTACAATAAACATATTGGACCATATTCTATGATCTTTTTATGATCAAAGTCGTGATAAAAATAAACAAGAAACGATATAGCTTTATGTCAATTTAACGGGTAAGAGAGCGACGGTCGAGCGTTGCCATGGGAAATAAACGCGTTATTAAATTAATCATAGGATGAGAATACGGGCCATTGTTATAGAATTTTTCATAAGAAGAGCTCTGCGTCATAAATAAAACGCGTCTGGTGTTGCATCATAAGACATAAGAAGCGTACCTCCATCCTTTTTTCTCATTCACCAATAACAAAGAAATAATACTGAAATATTTGTCGGTTGTAACTTCGATGATTGATGACGCAGAGCTCAAGTTCCATGATTTTGATATTATTAATTAGCGTCTGCCGCATAAAGCGAAGAACACATATAGGCGATTGCGATCACGATCACGATAGCGATAGCGGTAGCAAAATTACAAGCTATCGCCAAGTCGCAACAGTATGTGCGAACTCATTTCTTTACTAGGGAGCGTTTGATCGCCATCGCTATCGCTATCGTGATCGTGGTCGCAATCGCCTATATGTGTTCTTCGCTTTAATCGCAACACTTAATAACACACGTTTTACGTATTCTGGTAAGATGTGTGAGACATTGAGTGGTATGCATAAAACGAAGTAGATGCTAATACTTCTCAAATTAGTATATTCTTCGAAGTATCTTCTATTACATAAAGTACCTACTGCAGCTCTGAAGCATATACTACGAAAGCAAAGTTTATACTACAGCACGTAGTAAATACTATGTAGCGTTACTATTAAAATGAATCTGAGGCTTTGAAGTAGATACTACAGTAGGTGCTTCTATAACGAAGTAAAAACTTCTATGTGCTCTTGTGCTCTAGTATCTACTAGATCGCATAGTAAATACTACATTACTATAGTAGGTACTTCACTTTCGAAGTAGGTGCTTGAAGTATTAGCATGTACTTCGTTTTATGCATACCACCCATTGTACTACAATGTACTCTTCAAATTAAAGAATTAAGAAACGACGTGCACCTTTCGGTTCCTTGCCAACTTTGACTAATTTTTTATACGATGGCATTGTTTTCAGAAATTCTTCATCTGGATTTTTGTCCGATGAAAATTTTTATAACAGTTTCTTTATAACTTGTCATATAAATCTCAACGTTTAGTAGGAAATACACGATCCAACATGTCTTAACACATGTTCGCGCGTACATGTTCGCCGAACAACAACGTCAAATAGTACCATACTACACACGATCGAACATGTCTTAAGACATCATAGTCCAGTTATCAACCAAGACGATGTCCGAAGAGTTATGTTTGGTGGCAGTGGCGTGCGCTATTATAGTAAAACAAAAATACAAAAAAATAATAATAAATAAAGCTGTGATAAGTCGCTAGGTTACTAGTTCCAATTCCAGGTACTGCCACCACACATTGCCGAAAAGTTATTTATTAAAAATCATAAATTGGCTGTTTCGAGATGCTGTGGAAAAGAGCATGCACGATATCGACGCACTGCATTCAATAAGTCCGTGGCGAACATGTGCGTTTGGCAACCACACGGTCAAACATGTACGCGCAAACATCAACGCACGCACTTGTTTTCAGGAAAATCAGAAAACAAGTTCGACAGACTTTTTGTATGTGCGTACATGTTCGAAGCGTTTTTCGGCCCAACACACGCACGTTGATGTTCGGCGAACATGTACGCGCGTACATGTGTTAAGACATGTGGGATCGTGTATTCCCTGCTGATGTCCGAAAAGTTATGTTTGGTGGCAATGGCGTGCACCCAATAATAGGCGTCAGCTATCTTTTTTTTGGCCTTGTTACTTCCAATCTTCTCACCGGGGAAGCAGTGTCGAATTTTATCCCCAACACTGAAGGGTGCCTAAAGTCGATACCGACCACCCCCGAGAAAAATCTCGAGTGCGGTTCGAACCGACGACCATGCGATTGCAAGGCCGGTCCTCTTACCACTAGACCGTTCAGGCGTTAAGTGATAAAGCTGTAATAAATCCCCAGTTTAATAGTTCCAACTGTAGGATCTGCCACCACACATTGCCGGAAAGTTATTTATTAAAAATCATAAATTGGCTGTTTTGAGGTGCTGTGGAAAAGCTTATGCACGACGCCGACGTACTGCATTGAATAAATCCGAACATGGCGATCTGAAAATGGCGAACATGTGCGTCTGGCAACGACACGGTCGAACATGTACGTGCAAACATCAACGCACGCACTTGTTTTCAGGAAAACCAGAAAACAAGTTCGTCGGACTTTTTGTATGTGCGTACAGCCTCAATCAAAAGTAATGAAACTTTTAAAATCGAAACGCTATAGTCAGAGTGCAACGGTGCCGAGTTAGAGAGAGCGCAACGTGTTGTGGGGTTCCGAAGGACTTCGGAAACATTCGTTCGCCATAAGACTTCATCTCACTCAGTATCTTCTCTCTCTGACTACAGCGTTTCGGTTTTGAGCGTTTCATTACTTTTGATTGAGGTTGTACATGTTCGAAGCGTTTTTCGGGCCAACATACGCACGTTGATGTTCGGCGAACATGTACGCGCGTACATGTGTTAAGACATGTGGGATCGTGTAATCCCTGCTTTTCACTATCATTTGATAGCACAGTTAGGAGTAAAAAGGAAATGGTTTCTTACTTTTGACGGAACTAACAAAATAATGGGGAAACGTTGAAATGTATACAATTTTTATAACGTCTGTCAACAGATTGTAAAGAAATTGTTATACAAGTTTAGCTATTCAAAATAATCAAATTTCTAGTTTTTTTTTTTATAAAAAAGAAAAATACCAACCTGGGTTTTGATTTCGCTTTGTTATGGAGGAGCCCGGAAGAAATTTCATATTTTTTTTTAATTTTCAAAAATAATTTCACGAATGCATAAATATTTAGGCGGATCATGTGGTAGAAAAATATGCGGGTTTAGCTGATGACGTAATTTATCTAGGAGCGAAGGAAATGGATTTATAAGAAGTTTATTCAGACGTCGTTAATATCAGATACATTTTATATTTTTCAAGTTCGTTGACTCACTGACGCAACACGTCTGTTTTTAACTATTGTAGTGTAAGTAAATGAAGATTTTTTCGCATTTAAGAAACATTAATTTTTATGTATGTATAGTTTCCTTCAAATTTATTTGAATATAACAAATAAGTCTACATTTAATGATGTGTCTCTGTATCAGATTTATTATTTACAAAATAAATATGTGTCAAAGACGGATGTATATTTTTTTTAATAGAAAAAGGGTCCAAAAGGATAGGAAACTTGTGCCTTCTGACAATTGCATAGAACTTACACAAACATATTTATAATATTTTATTGCTGATGAATCAACTTATCATTTATTATCGCGTTAATAAAATTAATCAAAAACTATGTATTTGCTCTCCAGAATCATGCCCTACCAAAAAATTAAACGACAATATTATAGTAATGTATACCTACTACAGGATCAGTCAAAAAGATATTACTTGCCTTGAGAGCCAAGGGCTGCAGGTTGAAGGGCTGCAGGCTGCAGGTTATAGATTTATAAGCAATTCTGAAATACTAATAGCATGTTTTCTTTACTAATTAATAAAAACATACTAATTCCTTATAAACACTGGCATTTTTTGACTGACCTCCTAGTACAATTTTTTTCTGTTAAAGATGGCATTGGAAACCAAAAATAATGTCCTTCATTAAGTGATAAAGTCGTAATTAATTTCATAGTCGTTAAAACTAATAGCGTTTTCGATTGACATTCTTTATTAAAAAATTTATCAAGAACTGTCTAGTCATATTGTATAATAAAAATTTTCAGTAAATAATGAAAGAGTTTAAAAAGAACTGAAAATTATATTGTAAACAATTTTAATTCTCTCCTGTTTTATATTAGCAAAATCTCAAAGTATTTTCTTCAGTCACTATCACAAATTTGTCATTATCCTTTCCAATTATACTCAATTATCAATACTTTATTTTGTTACAGAGGGATCATCAAAAAATTACTTTCCCGGTCATTAACGTAAACTTGTCATTATTCCTTCCAATTATATTCAATTATTAATACTTTATTTCGGGTGTGCAGGATCTTCAAAGTGAAAAGAAATCGAAATAAGTGCTAGTATTTCTGAGCGAGCTTTGATGCTTGAATATATGGACACTAAAGTTTCCAACCAGTCCTTTATCTATGAAACGGAACGTACGAAATGTTTCCTTCGTACTTTTATCTACTTAAAACATATTAAATTATAGGGAAACGGTAATTCCATACATCAAAATTTTCAGTATTTTATTTAAAATGACCCTTTGAATAAAAAAATTATTTATAGGTATATTTTTAGAATTAATTTGCGTAACGCGAAGATCAAAAGAATTATTTCATTTAAATGCTTATAAAAGCAAAGTTTCTATATTAAATTGAAAGGTAAATTTATTTAAAGTATAAATACGTTACTTTCATACATCATTAAAAAATCAAACTACATAGGTAGTTACAAAGAAGTTCGGTTTTATTACAGAAGTTTTCCTAAACGAAATCTCCAGCTACCAAACATTCCAACATTCAAACATTTTCTTTTTATACAGTTTACTTTTTACAAATAAAAATTAAACTAAAGGCCATTTTTTATTGTACACAAGATTTGGTTCAATTTCCACAATAAATATTAGGAACAAGAAATTTCTGAACTGCAGATATGGTTTGGAAATAGACACGTTCTATTTTTACAGATATTTTTTTATTCTATTTAATTTTTGATACAATTTACTTTATAATTTATATTGTTCCCGAAATTGAAGCAAATCTTGTGCAAGATATAGGATAGCGTAAAACGGCCTTTGAATTTACATAATTAACAATTACAATAGAATTAATAAATCTAAAACTGAAAACTAAAATTAATTAATTAATTAACTAAATTTAAAACTGAAATTATTCAGAAAATATAGTAAAAGACTTAAATAGTACAACACTATAAATACTTAAAATGTTTGCAGAGTCTTTTTTAATGTTTCTTTCTATTTCTTCACATTTTGAAGACTTTTGCGACATTAAACAGACCTAAAGACGAAAAATAAAAATCGCTAATTAATAAACATTGTTTACCAATTAATAAAACCGAAATGTGTAGTTATAAAACACCACCAAAAAGGTTGAAATAATTTTAATTCGAGAAATTTCTACACTTAAATAACTAATAGACATTATCATTGCCAAATGGACCGAATTTTTAACTGACAACTTTGCACGACACTTCCGGCTGTTAATTGAAATACTAAACATTCTTTTAAGAATATGAACTCATGAGCAGGACCGCACTGGCTGTAAATTAACCAGACATTAATCGAAACTCACATAAACTATTTTTTTCTGTCATCGACCGCAAATTACTGGAGTTGTCAGCATTGCCAAACGAAACTTCAGAGACCATTGTAAATTACTTGCCTGCTACTCTCGAAAAACAAGACATAAAAGAAAAATGCGTCACTTTTACCAGAGATAATGCCAATTTAAACATTGGCGGTGTTCAGAAAGTCATAACAAGAAAAGTAAACCCAAATGTTTAGTTTAGTTCGATTCTCAACAGTTGCGAGCACAGTTAGTTCTCTAAAAACAGATGGGAGTAGTGAGCGTTTAACAGTAAAGTTTGACATTATGGTTATTGTATTGAGAAGGTACCGCCATTCCATTCCGCGTTTTTAATTTCAATAAACTTTTATTTTGTTTAATGAAAAAAAAAGAATATCACACAACGTAGATACAAAAACTAATTCAATAAATGTTCAAACATTTCCTCGTTAACTACCAAATCATGTCCCAACCTATCCTGTAAATTTTTTAGTACTTGTTCTAATGATTCTTTCCACTTCTTTAATTCTAGCTTTTAAATCTTCTAAATTATTTGGTTGATTTTTGTAGACCATGCTTTTGAGGCGACTCCTTATAGCGTGTGAGCTTGCAGGCCATATCTCGCCTCTTCTTCCTATCATCCAACTGCGTTGAAAACAATAGGGGAAGGCAGTACACAGTGAGACTTTTTTTTTGTTTTTATCAATTAATATTCAACTATAATCTTAGCACAAAATATAAAAGGAACATGCCTTAATATAGCCCTTTGGGTTTTTAACTAGCAATATATGGCGACAACAACTAGTATTAGTTAACTAAGAATAATTGTTTAAAAAAGGTGTTAACTGTGTACTACCAGTGGTATACAGTGAGACATTGTATATTTTGTTGTAAATAACTATAATTAAAACAAAATTTTCATCTAATTATTAAATATTTATTGTTAACATTTAATGAACATTAATATTTTTAAACGAAACACAAATAACCACTCAATCTTTTGGTTTGCATGGGACATGGTGGCGGTAGGAGTTGAACAATGTGTGATTTATTTACAGAAGCTAAATCTGGTACATTCGGAAAGGTAAACCCATTTAATTTCTGACTTTTTATTAGATAGGACACTTCATAATCATTCGATGAGTCTTTTTCTCTAATTGTCTCACTGTGTACCAAAACACGTGTAAAAAAAATGGCTATCATTAGAAAAAAAGAGGTTTTAACGTTGCAACCTCCTTATATTTCTTTCTCCGTAATGTATATGTTTTATTACTTACATTGTATATACCTACGCTAATTTTACTGACAATAAATTGTCCACTCCCAATTTAAAAAAAATCGTAACTTCTTGCACAGAAATACAAAAGGCAAGTGCATTTCCGCAATGGTAAAAGCATATTAAATGCTGCTTCATCCAATCATAAACAATGAAGTCAAATATTATACAGCGCTGTCAATTCAAAAAAATATCAGTAACTTTTAGCAAAAAATGCTTTGTCTTACTGTGTACACTGTCTCACTGGGTACCACCCTCTCCTATGCCTATGTCTTGCCGAAATCAAACGTTGTTTAAGCTGATAAAAGAGCTCAACATGACGGTACTACTTCATTTGTTAAGAACTCCAGGTACCTATTAGAATGTAAAGTACCCGCTAAGAAGAGTAGTCCAAGGAAATGGTGACCAACAATCCCTATCCAGACATTTAATTTCTCTCTAATTATTGCGCGATCAATAATTATGTCTGTTGATGGATCCGTTGATGAAATTTTTCTTTTTCAAGCAAATTTTTAACAGATATTATCCTAGTCATTTTCCAAATTTTGTCAAAATTTTCTTTTTTAAATAAATTCCTAACAGACTTTTGATCAATATTATGGTCAAGCGTAAGTTTTATTGTAGAAACTTGAGAATTTTCCTCAATGGGTAATAAAAAGTCTAATGCCGTATCTCAACTAATAGTAGCTTTAGGTGTAACCAAACGATTAAGAGTAGACCGTGACGGTGGAATAGTTTACGCTAAAAAGAGTATAAACTTGCTCATAAGTCCTTTGTCGATCTTTTAATCCTACTATCATCAACATTTCTGTTTTTCCCTTTCCGTGTAATGCATCACACTTTCTAATGCCATTAAGGCCCGATTACAAAATTACAGTTTAACTTTAAGCCAAAGCTTAAAAATATTGAAAATTGAAATTATTTAAAATGGCATGTGAAATGGGACCTAAATATCATTTTTGTATTGGTATTACGTCAAAAGTAAAAGAACTTGCTGATTTCGACAGGATGAAAAAATATATATATAGGTTGCTATTTAAAAAACTGAGGTTATGTTGAGTAGCGTTTAGACATGATATCGTAATTAAAGTTAACTAATAGCGTTTTCGATTGAGCTGCACTGATAGCACTCAGTGCGCACCGATTCCAGATTTTGTATTCGATTGGTAATTTCAGTTCAAACTTTCTTCGTGTTTCATGTTCGATTGAAATGTTAGTGCGCACCAGTTTTGCACTCAGTGCAAGAATTTTGGAACTGACTTCAAAGGTAGTGCAAGCGTTTCAGTGCAACTTTTCTGTCATTTCAGGAGAAACATATTACAGATGATTTATTGCCAGATAACAAAATAATTTGTTCTATATCAAGAAATTGTTAATAATTAAGTTGATTATTTGCTAAACAGTTTGTCTAGTGCAAAAATCTTCGTCAGGATGAATTCCTTAAGAAGCAAATATGAATAATTAGTGTATTTAGGATTTTAAATTTATTATAACAAATAAATATTGCATTTTTATATTTCTGGCAACAAATGATAATTTTGAGGTTACGGTTCAGTATATTTCCCGCCCAATAATTATGCTCCCAGATCACGTTTGTATTCGATTGAAATACGCACTAGTTTCGTTTTCTGGCAAAACTTATTGAGTGCATGACGTAATATCAGTGTGACCCGAACTTTTCTGGTGCAAGTAAAACGAAAACGCTATAATATAAGGAGCACATTTTTTTATCTTCCAGCTTTCATTTGAAATTTTTTTCTATATCCAAAAATAAAAACGTTAAGCTGTGTTTCGTTACTTTCTCCTCACATTGGATATAATTTTAGAATCAATTATTTTCGTAATTGTTCAGAATCTCTGAACACTATCTACTAGTAAAATTGCAAAAATGTGTTAGTGAAAGTTGTTCCTAAAAGCAAATATTTTCCTCAGTATTTTCAGTATTTAGATGAAAGATTTTATTACGTAACAAACAATGTTACACTAAAAATTGTAAAAGACTAAAAAATTCTCAGGCACAAGAAATGCATGATGGTTTACATCAGGGACTCTCAGCCTCAATTTTACGCAGCGACCCCTTAGAAGAAAAGAAATTTTTCATCCATAGTTACTCCTATAACTCAAAAATAGTGTTAAATGTAGATATTTTTCAAATGGAAGCGCAATCTGCGTACCTACGAGTAGAATTCTTCACTTTTTTAGACTTTGACACAAAATGTTTATCCTATTGTTAATAACTGTTTTCAGCGAAAATAAACAGAATTTTTAGAGGGAGTATTGCCTCTTTATAATATATGAAGAAATTATGTGGGTAGTATAATGTAACATAGATCTTGTTTAATCGACCCCCAGTCGGGCACTCGCAACAATCCCTAAAGATTAATCGACACTACAGGTTTACCGAATGTTTTCAAGTTTTCATCGACCCTGAAGGGGTCGATATCGACCATGTAAGTAACCCCTGTTCTACACATAATTTTAAGCAGAAATATTTTGCAATCTATGCAAAACAAAGATAAGTTAAAGGGTACTCTGATATCTACTTTTCTCCATAAATGTATACGTACATAAATAGAAGATATATTTCTGCTTGGTTTATTTTATTTGTCTTAAGTTTTAACATGAACCTCTTGACAAATCTTCATTTTGAATTTCTAAGAAGTTTTAAAAACAATTATTTGAGAATTATATAAAAAAATAAAATTATTATATTTAAGGATGTAATCATTATAACAGGTGATCTATATCTTTTCTAATCAAGTGACCTATGGAAATAAAATCATGTGTCTTCGAATAGTTCATTATTTCAAATGCCATTTGAATTACATATTTATATTGCATTCCTATACAAAACGATAGGAATGCAATAAAAATAATTCAAATGGCATTTGAAAAAATTAACTAAACAAAGACATGATTTTTTTCCATAGGTCACTTGATTAAAAAAGATATTGATCACGCGTTATTATAAAATGGCCGAGTTAAAGTATTCTTGTACGATTGAGAAATCACGCCTAAAATTTCAAAGACATCTTTCATAAGAACTGTGAATAAGGTACAAATGAAGTTAGATAAATGTCATGTGACAGTGATCTCCTTAACCAAATTCTAACTAACGGTCCTCCGCCTTGAATTCATAAAGCTACTTGGTGTTTACGAGAAAAAAATATAAACACTCTTCCTGCAACTTGAAAGCAACTAAAAGATATCAAAATTGACTTGAAAAAATTAGTAAATTAATTATATTTTCCTCGCAAATTTTATAGCACATGGAATGCGAGATTCACGGTGCATTAATAGTTTTTTTTTAATACACAGCAACTTGTATAAAAACTGTTCAGAAAATTTGTTTGGAACATTTTCAATAAATAAACTAAGTTGAACAAAGAAAATTTATACTTACCCTACCGTGATTCACAGCGTACTAATCTGTTCTTTAAATCCACCCTACTACAGCAATCGAGGGAGAAATCACCAACAACTTTCATTAAATACATCACTAAAAGAAAAATTATTATTTAATAAAATCTATAATTCTATAAGGACTCAAAAGTGTATCTTAAGAAGGCATTATGAAAATATTAAGTACTTTTACCTAATTGTTTAATTAATAGCGCAAATAATCACTTTAAAACATAAAAATTAATTATAACTATAATTAAATTATACCAGAAAATGGGCCGATAAACATGTGGACAAAGCTTACTGTTTTTGCTGGAAGTAAAGACCAATCAGCTTTTGTACTTTTCTGCGTAAGAAGCGTAAGAAACGTAAGAGGTTTCTCAAGGATGCGTTTTTATCAAACCCGTAACACAAAAAACGCGTGCAGAAGTAAATTTCCATGACAACTACTTTCTGGGCCTGATTCTACATGCTTTGATTTCGAAATAAACAAAATGTTTGGTTTAATTCTCTAATGTTTAAACAAACGAATTTTGAGGTAAAATATTAGGCAAATCTGTAAAGAGTGATTTGTCCAAAAAATATTTTCAATGGGTTTAAAGACTTTTAAAAAAAGTAGAATTACCTAAACATTTTTGGCAAAAATGTGCGGGGTTAGTTTTATTAATAGGTTTGTTCCATTCGTCAGGATTTCAGTTCTGAATCGTTTAAAATCGTACTGAGCATAAGCAGAGAACAAAATTGGTTATAAATATCATACTGCGCATGATTTGAACGGTTCAGAACTTAAAATTCTGTCAAATGGAACATACCTAATGTAAACTCCCATTTATTATTTTATTAACCAATACAAAATTCATTGTAACAGTGTTGCAGTAGCGTTTTATATAGTATGTTCCAAATATTAACTTTTCCAGCATGGGATCCTCGCTTATTATGAGAGATACGAATTCTGTTAAATGGGATAAATTATTCCTAAGCATGTACATATTTTAGTTTACATTTAATTAGCATTAGTATTAATTTTAAGATACAAAAAATAAAATAAAAACGTTATTAGATTTGTAACTTATGCTTTGGAACACTTTAAATTCCACAATAATTTTTTCCTCAGTTAACTTCCCAAAATGTATACCAATGATCAAAAATAACGGGACACAAACGTTTAAAACTAAATCAACTTAGATAAACGCTTAAATATAATTCATCCGTTGCGACAATAATTAAAAAATGTACCTATTTGAAGCTATACAAGTGTATCTTAAAATCCTAAGATAGTATACAATTAAAAATATTTTCAAGTTTTTATACACAATCAACTCGCCGATCTAAAAAATTTTAACTCCATCAACCTTCAAACTCTAAATTGGCGTCTTTATTTTGCAAAGAGTAGAAAGTAAAAGAGTCTTTCTGGATTTGAATTGGCTTCCGGTTGGAACCGCGACACGTTGACTTCTTCTACTACCGACGTTTCGTTCTGACTGAGTTCTTTTGCAATGGAAAACGAAACGTCGGCAGTAAAAGAAGTCAACGTGTCGCCGTTCCAACCGGAAGCCAATTCAAACATGGACGACGGCCGCGGAAGCCTTCAAGTTAAATTAAGGCTTTCTGGAGTTAAAGAAAACAAGGTTTTTTATTTCTGATGATATTATAAATAAACATGTTTCCTTGAATTTTCGTGTTATTTAAAAAATATTCATGTACTATCGGGACCTTAAAATTTCGCACGATTTTTTATCAAGTAGCCAGAATATCTCTAAAATTTAGTTTTGTAGAACAGGCTCTTTCCTCAATTTTGACACTAAAGACATTTAACCAAAAGTCAGATTGTTTGGTTATATTTTAAGAACAGCAAGATAATAAAGAATTAGAACTGATATAACAGAACAAAAGTAGTGACCAACCATCTTCTAATTATGCGATTGCAAAACCCTTCTTTCCTTCAAAAAGCACGTGATTTAGCATTGTATTGCTACAACTTTAGCATTACATTTGAAATCTGACGTTTAAAATGATTATTTTTGACAAACCGTCAAAGAAAGTGACATTTACAGCGGAAAATTAAATCGTGCGAAATTATAAGGCCGCGATAGTACACTATTTATTAAAAAAAGCTCCAAGAAATTAGCTTTCAAATTCGACACAAACCATGAAGAGCGAATCGTGCAATGGTTTCTTTACCTCTTTCCTGTAGACCTAAATTCTATTAACGTTATACTAGCGTGTAGAAGATACCATATTGTAGGTATTTTTCATTGCCTCTAAGTATTTATCGTTTCCTCGTGTCTTGAAAATTTTCATCATCGCGCGAAATTCCGGATTTCGACATAAAAGCAAAATCGCCGGGAAAACGCGGGCAATTGACGCCTGTAGTCTGTACTTAAAATAATAAACGTCAAAGATAATTTAAGCGCTACTAAAAGATGTAGTGTATACTAAATTATTTTCAGTGCGTCTCAAACGAACAAAGTTTTCGGCTGTTTGAAATTTTCCTGCTCCGCTTCTTCTATAAATATGAAAGATTATTCACGATTTTATCGGAGAAGCGAAGCTCAAAATACGGCCATTAATTTTTGCGTTGACGTGTTTTTACTTAGGTAGACTCACCTTGAAGGCAGGAAACGTGTTTCAGCTGTTTTCTTTTTATTTAAGCTAATACGTCTTGCCTGCTAAGGCAAAATAGTATATGTGAAAAAAAATTGATTTTTCAATTTATGCTTCTCTATCAACGCATGTCTTTTAATTTACTTATTTTGGTTGCAAAAGTTATGGTAATACCGTTTTCTATGTACGTTCCAGGAGGTGACACCTCCTGGTCACCGAACTGCCATCTTTCAACGCTCTTTTTCTTATAACATCGCAAAGAATTATTTACAACAACCTTCCTAACTTATTAAAATCATGTCAAACTGTTTCTGCATTTAAGTACTACATGAAAAATTACATTTTGGGTTGCCGAGTCTGAACATTTCTCACCGGTGATCTGACAAGTTGCGTTCGCTCTAATTGATGTTTTGTAAGTGGGTTAATTTAGGTGATTTAATGATCTATTAGATAATATACATTTATAGGATTGTTTTTTTTTTCTTTTTGCGCCGTTTACATTGGCTGTTTTTTTGTTTTGTTTCTCAAGGTTCTGAAGGTAGAGCAGCATATTCGCAAGAATTTGCTGATTCAGAACCCATTGGTCACCACATGTGTTACTTAGGGCCGTTTGACGCTCTGATGTTTCTTTGCGGGATTTGTTGTAGGGTGAGCAAGAAGTGCCAATTCAACCAATCAGAATTCACTGTGGTAGCTCATCTCTCTCACTTTGTAACGGATTTTGCGCGGGAGATGTCATAGTGTCATACGGACCTTATATATATAACTTGTATAACGGAAAGTTTAACGCCAGGAAAATACAATAATTAAAGAAGTAAATAACGGCTTAGCTGGCAAGGAAAAGTAACTGTCGACGTACGTTTCGGTCTTATTAGACCTCATCAGGACAGTATAACCAAGGTGTAAGGTGTTGACACTTGGAGATAGAAAACAACAAATGAAGCAACAGACCAGGAGACCGAATGCACATTTGCTGCAACCACTGAGAAGACCCGCATTTCGAGGGCAACATCACAGTATAGCAACGGAGGCAAACATAGTCAACCTGCGTTACTTCAAGAAAAAGGCTTTTTCTTCTCTTTTCTTTTCTTTTGTCTTCTCAGTGGTTGCAGCAAATGTGCATTCGGTCTCCTGGTCTGTTGCTTCATTTGTTGTTTTCTATCTCCAAGTGTCAACACCTTACACCTTGGTTATACTGTCCTGATGAGGTCTAATAAGACCGAAACGTACGTCGACAGTTACTTTTCCTTGCCAGCTAAGCCGTTATAACTTGTATATATATTTTTTTTGTTGTAATCCTGTTTTGGTGTCCAATAAAACATTATTATTATTATTATTATTTCGTTGATATATCTTTAAAAAAGACTAAACGGCCATGAAAAAAGATACACTCACTTTTTTCACATATACTGTTTTGGCTTAGCAGACAAAACGTGCTGACAAAGAAAATCTTTAAAAAATGAAAAATGACATAAGAAAAGTAACAATTAGCAAATTAAGTTTTTCCTTTTACGTTTATATGTAGATATTGAAAAGCAATTAAAAAAGAGAAAAAAGGCAAGTTAGAAAATTTAAATACTTTCTTTTTTTACACATACCTATGGTTCGAAGATAGAACATGTTCACTTTGCTTTTACCTTCCTTCACAATAAAACTGCAAGTCATTGAATTCATTTTCATAATGTATCACGAATTTCCACAAATCCACACGTGGGGCAAATGCAATGAAATTTACTATTTGGCGCGTGAGCTCAGGAATAAACTTTATGTTCGAATATAAAGGTGCCAACACATTAAAAATGGCGCTATTTCTAATATTAATCTAAAATGTTGTAGTATTCTTAAACATTAGTTTCGATTTATTTTATTATTTTTCTGTACAATAAATTTTATTCAAATAAAAGCTTTTGCTATGAAAACTAGAATGAGTTTGTGTGTTGTTCTCATTATTAACATTAGAAACACAAAAATTTCTATAACATAAAAACAAAGTGATTATTATTATTTAAGAAATTTAGATTATTATTTATGGAGCCATTTGAAAGATTTGGTGTATAGGTACTTAGGCTACTGAACAATAACATAATCTACAGCTCGTATAGGCAGCTCAACAGAGAACAGACACACCATATACACTGACATTGCATATTCATGCGATGTTCTTGAAACTGGTAGAGGCCTTTATCTTAAATATTCTCTGATAAAAATATTTTAACTTAAAAACCAAAAGCCAACCAAACCAGATGTTCTTGGGAAACTCATCCAATATAAAATAGGATTCATCATCGAACCTATCGCCAAATGCTCAGTTTCAAAGAGTCTCTGAGATCCCCTAATATTTTATTTTTCTTCGTGTTTCAAAATTTCGACTAAATAGAGACACATAACTTATAGTCAGGAAATCAGACGCAAAGGATTGTCCGGATTATTAGATGACACAACCGTAAGTTCAACTGCAAATGATATTACACGCCTGCGTAAGGCAATTTTATTATAATTTTTTTATATTTCTAACTCGAAATAGTTTCGGTACATGAAGTAGTAATCAGACTTTGCACATGAACTTGTTTAATTACAACATAATGCAGGTTTCTCTCCCGTTTCGCCCGAGTGTCCTTGATCTTCAAAAACTTGCTTACTACCATCGAATTCTTTTTTTGTAATTCTTCGACTCACAATCAGTCAAATTCGTACGTAAAGACTTGGGCGATTCCCTTGGGTCGTTTATAAGTCCTCCTCCGCCAAGTCTTGCAGTTGCCGACTGCAACTCACACCCAAATATGACACTTGCAGATGTTTTCGCTTTAGCCTCGTGCACAAATGAGCAGCAAGTCAGCAGAAAAAGACGTAACTGTCCAAATTTTTCTGATGACTGGAAACGACCAGGTATAAGTATAAGATGGGCCATTCATTCTTTGTATCTTGTAGCAATCCATCCGATGCGGATGTAGCGCAATTGTTCTAGTCGAATGTACAGATTTCTTGAAACAAAGCAGAAGTTTCTTCCTTGATCTCAATATAATTCTATTGATGTGCCAAACCAACTTATTTATTCTCTTGAATTAACAAGATCTAAACCCATTTGCAGAAATAGACCAACACTACCATTCATTCCCATTGTCTGCAACATCTTTGGCAACTTTCAACACTGTACTGCTTCATTTGGACGCCGCCGCTTCTGCAGAGTCGCGCTCTTGCTGCATCTTTCACTCATTAGTAGCATTCCTTTCACAAACTAGAACAGTTCTGAACAGCACAGATCAGTTCAATGTACAATCGCAATCATAATTCGTGACATAACCTTTACAGAAAAACTTATTTTATTTGTGGTTCCCAAACAAAAAATAATTTACGATATCCCGGATTCATTTTTAAGTGTTAGTAAGATTTGGATGCATTTGACATTCATAGTTTTGAAGAATGTTCTATAAGCTTTCTGTAAGAGTCATGGCTTATGATTGCGACTGTACGTGCTGTAAGAAGTTTAAAGCTCTTGAAAAGAATGCTACTAAAACAATAGGTGCGCTCAGCACCTTCTCTGTAATCTTCCTCACTTTCAAATGTCTTCCCAGAATTTCTTCTTTTAAAAACTTGCGGAACTCTATATTTGCCAACCAAAAAATAATTTTTCATTCCATACCCTTCCGTTCCTCCAGAGCTATTAGTTCCACTACGCCGAATACTTTTTTACAATTGACAAGATCTCCGGAGTAGGCCCCAGTTCTCTTCTTTCCTATTCTAGTATTAGTTTCAAATCGCTTTCTTGATTTTGCTTTAAGTTTTCCGATTATTTTCGATTGTTTACATAACAGTCGTTCTTGCAACTGATCAGTTTTTACCTTCTTGACAAGGTATCTACACGAAGCTAGTTTACTCGCTATAGTCAACTCCTGCCCAAGGCTTAATTTCGAAATCGTATTTCTGAAGCTTTGACGTCGCTCGACCTTCAGATATTCTAAACGAATGGAACAGTTCCAAGACGTGGTGAAATGTCTTCTATATGTAGGTACAAGTACTTGTAAAAATGCTCAATCGGCTGTATCTCACCTTACGATTCTCTGCTAATTGCTATCGTTTGTATCGACGATGTACTGAAAGAAAATGTCAGTATCGGAACACAGATCAAATATTACTTTAATTTTTGTAAAGCAATCTGACAGTCTTGGTTTCATTTTAAAAGTCTCCTTCTTCTGTAAGAGTCAACGACTTGACTAAATTCCTTTACTGTTCAAATTTACTAAGTAATTTTTATTTTACTTTCTATGCTTTCATATTTTTTAATGTAGTTTGTTTCTGACATTTTTATATAATCTTTCGTTATTCCCAATAATGTAAAATGAAGTCTTTTCGTAAAGATATCAGCGTTTTAAATATTTGCTAAATTCATAAAATTTTTATGAACTCTTTTTCGTACACAGTGAATTGAATTGAACTTCATTTATTTTTTGCGTACTATATTAAACAGAAATATTTTTTTCAATCTGTGGCAGCAGTCAACTTCTAAAAAATTATAACTCTGACTAGAAACAATACTAATTCAAAATATTTTTGCAGTTATGCGTACTTCTGGTGGCTCAATGCAACCTCTGCAGTGTGATAGAAAACCGTATCTAAGCCCAACACCACCATCGATTCCAACATCTTTGCCATCTCCACCAGCTGCAAATACAGCCAACGCCTTCTACGATCACCATGTCAACAAGTACACGATGTGAAACAGGGAGAAGAAAGCGCGCGCGAAACCAGTGAAAATTAGTAGTTAGATTTAGGACGACGTCTTTGTTTCATGTGAAAAGTAAATAATTAAAAACGTTATTAAAATAGAAGCTAAATTTAGGAGTGCGTTTCGTCAAGAGGAAACAATAGGTAAACGGTGCCAGTAAATTGACAATCAGCGGTATTCTGCCTTCCCGTAAACATTCGAATTCTTTAAGCAATAGAAACAGAAGTCTTCCTGTGCGAAGTCCAACATTGTCAATCGCTTCTGGCAGCTACCGGATGTATTTTTTGCCAAAGAATGAACCAATGAATGTTGTACATATATTTATTTATGAAAAGCCTTTACCTAT